>JAKROA010000010.1:1396250-2792500 GCA_023375655.1 Taenia crassiceps
TTTAATAAGTTCAACTTGGAGCCTACCCGTTCCTCCAGTTCCCTGTGATTTCAAGCTTTCCACCTTGGTGGTATACATTTCTGAGGGCTCAATAATGAACCTTTGAGATGAGATTACTTAAACCAATCAAGCCTACTTTTCCACAATTAGAAGATGATCCTTTCTGAAAAGAAGCAATTCCTTAACGCAAGAGTTGTAGGCCATCTTCAGTTCTTTTGAAGGGCTTCTTTCAACTAGAGTAGGGAGATTACTAATAAAAGGGAAGTATTACCAAATTCTCGCAGATGAACGTGCTTCCTCATATCCTCGATGAAGCGACGATGCTCGAGAATCATATATTTGCGAAGGTCTGCGAAAAACGTTTCTACGTCTAATGGGTAGAAAGGGGAAGCTAATTTATTATGTGAAGTATGATCCTTTCAATAGAAAGCAGTTCTTTCCGGAGTCCTCAGCTGAAACTAGTATGACATGAGAAAAGTGAAAGCAGCTTTGGGGGAAAGCTTACAGCCGAAGCTAAGTGATAAATCCTGGTGAAACCTGGCGCATTTAGTAAAGTCATTACGATCAGAAGTGGGGTGAGTTTTGATAGATAAACTGAACGAGTAAACTAGCAGTAAACGTCTAGTTTTTTTTGCGAAAGTTAGTGACTTGGTATTCGGAGAATCAGCCACACCTTTAAAGTGTTCGATTCCAAGGAGGGCGTCAAAAGACTGGAGGCTGATGGACTGACCGGCACTGGCGCCTAGGTAGACTCGTTTCTTGGGGATGGTTTGTCCGCTGAGACCACCTATTTCAGCGCCTGTGAGCACACTGTCCGGCACACCCTCGTACACCAGACCCTTGGAGAGCTTTCCGTGCGACCATCTGGAAGGCAGTGTTTACCCTTGAAGTTGAATAAATATTGCGAATCGGGTTGCTTTTTTAATAAAATTAACCATGAATGGGTTGGATGAAAGTGACCAGATCACCAAATAAATTAAAGGGATTCTGCTTACAGATGCAGCAGATCTTCCTTAATGAAAGCCTTTTTTACTTAAACATTTTGAATGGATAATTTAACTAGTTAACTTATGCGATGAAGACAATAGCAATTTTTGCATCGTATGGTCAAGGCTTTAAAGTGACGCACAATTCTGTTGCTTTGTTACAACTTCAAAAATACTGTGCTGAGACGTCTTTGACTACTTGGAATCTGTCTTTGTACACTCCCGTAAATTTAATTCAATTAATTTTGATCAAAAAAGCGTTAAAATATGTCACATTTACCCAGAAAGATAGGGTCGCAATTCACAGTAGAAAGCCTTTGGGTCCAATTCCTCTATTAAAAGGTGAAAAAGAATACCTTATAAGTCGGTAAAGGCGTTTTAGGCCTAATAAATGCTTGGCGAAGAATCGACTTAGCAGTCGAAGTTGCGCATAAGAAGACATTTCACTTGCTACAATTTCAAATGGTCTTTTCTTCAACACGAGTAAAAGATCCCTGAGGATGAAGCACCAGCTATGATCTCATGTAATATGGTGCTCATGTGACCAATTTCTTCTCACTCACTTTCTCCACTTATTTTAATGTAGTCATTTTTGAAAGCTCAAATCTGCCTAAATTATAGATCTCATTCACTGGAGTAATCACAATTTTGCATAGCAATCTCGTCTGACCGATGCCAGATCTTGGCTAGTGCTGCTTCTGCACCACATGTAGTTTCGTTTGTTTATTCCATTGTTTATGTAAATATTCAAGGCTTGCAAAGAAAATCCCCAAAAGCATATTTATAACGGCAATGATGATAGCACAGTGCTCCTTTCTCATCCTAAACTTCATTGTAGCATCTTTAAACATGATTTTTGCGCTATGGGTATTGCCTAATCTTGTACTAATACTTTTTTCCTTGATAGTACTAACTACCTTCCCAAAAAATGTCTTTCTTCGAGGTCCTTGTGTTATAGGGTATTGCGTAAGTTGATTTTAGCGGAAATTTCTTGGTCTTCACCAAGCATTGAGGTTTGCCTTAGAATCATGGAGCAGTCAGTGAGGGCACTGCCTGTGGGCAACCAGTACCAACACCAGAGTGGTACTTTTCAGAACGTAATCAGACGACAATTCCTTCCACCATCTCGTTTTTATGGATTGTAAGAAGTGAGGAATAAAGTGGCAGTCTTATCACCTTGTCACTGGCTGTCAATGCGTACAAGTGTAACCTCGCCTATCTCATCTTGATTCGAATCGTGTATTCTATTACTTGAAGTAAACTGGCTCAAAGGTTTTCCTTAATACTCAGTGTGAAATTTTCTCTTAACTCGAGGCATCTTAATTTAGATATCCATCATGAGAATCACTTTCATAACTGTCTTTTTGGTAGGGAACTCCCATATCCGCAAAGCTTCTGTCTCCATGGCTTATAAGCCAGGCGATCTGGAACTGTGTCAGATCTGTTTGAAGGCCATTTTATGGCCTGTTCCAAGTAAGAGAGTAAACGGCAGAGTGGACGGCGGCGAGTGTCGTGACGATAACATGACGTGCGTCTGCACTTAGTAGCGCATATAAACAACAGCACACACAAATCATTGCGCCGAGATATGCGAAACACAGCACGGACTTTAAGAGCATCTGAGGTTTTCAAGCGCTTAACAGCTTCACCCGAAACCTAGGCATCGGTAACTAGTTGCATGGATCAATTCGAGTGGTAAGATTGCTTTGCATCGCAGCAGACCAAGATTGCTTCTAAGCTTTCGTTTCTGTCCGTGAGCAATGCATTGCTCAAATAAACGGTATCACCATTGATAACATTTTGACAATGCCAAATATTTATGAACTATTATCATCAGAAGCTGTATACTGCCTTGCAATTTCTTTCTAAAGTGATGGAATAAAGTAATTTTTTTGCTACTGAAAATGCAATCCAGTGATGTAAGAAGTGGGTTAAGGGAGGGCGGCTTTTTAACATCAGGTTAAAAACACCCTGACACTAAAAAAGCAAATCAGAATGTGAACCTTCATGTGGGGTTCATTTCTGTTAATAACGGATGATGGGCCTGTGGCGATTGCACTGGATCACGAGGTCCAAATAACTGTTCCAGAGTTCAGTAGAAACTCAATCAAGCACATGTCCTTAAAGACAGTGTTCACACAATAAAGCACTACTTCATCTAACTTTGTTGCCTGCTTAGTTGTCTTCAAGGTGGCATTAAAAAATATAAAAAAATTGCTGAATCCTAATATTGGAGAGCGTTTAAATGTGTGTACTGCGATGAGGAATGGCATAAAGTAAACAATTCAAAACCTAGTGAATCAATTTTCAATGCTTCATAATTAGCGTTAATTTATTAAAAGAGCAAATTTGTGACAAAAATTGGCAAATAAGT
Organism: Taenia crassiceps; assembly: GCA_023375655.1. NCBI lineage: Eukaryota > Metazoa > Platyhelminthes > Cestoda > Cyclophyllidea > Taeniidae > Taenia > Taenia crassiceps. The sequence goes on from JAKROA010000010.1 coordinate 1,399,611, forward strand.
GTAGCACGGTGCAAGAAGATTCATGGAAGAGGAGGGACTTATCAATCCTGACTCCAGGAAGGAAAAATGGCAAATAAAATTGATTGCTCTTTCTTTCATTAGCTTAAGAAGGTATACTGGCAAAAGTACAAAAGAGGTGAGAAGAAAATTCGTGATATTAGTGGATTGAAGGAGGTCAGAGATCTCAGAGACCTCCCAGGACATCAAAAGTACTTAAACTCACTCAAAAGCAGTAGTAACTGTTGTCGCATGATGGAGATCACATCGCCCAATTTGATCAAACACTCAACCACTGTCTTGATGTTGTTCTTTTCCACCGAGTCGATAATGTGCATCATGATCTAGGTGGTGGTGGCAAATTCCTCAACCCTCCTTACCTTTGCGGCGTCGCAGAAGGACAACTCTATGTCAGCGGTCACTTCGATGAAAGGCAACCAATTCGGCTGGTTCGAGGGGATAAATTCGGTAAAAAATGCCCTAAAAGGCACAGCATGCAATGTTAATTCTGACTCAAGAAGTCAGTATTTGAAGAATTCAAGGGAACAAAAAACCGTAATATAATCGACGTCTTGTAGATTTTACTTCAGTGCTGAAAGTCATTTGAATTTGATACTCCTAAGTATGCACAATTACATAGATGTTTTATCCTCTCTCACTGGTAGCTCCCCTCCTTTCACTTGTGTCATTAGTCTCCAGCCAATTCCCAAACCCGTGTATCTTGCAATAATTCCGGGAATACTTTCAACATCTTTCCGTTTTGCTTAGAATATTAGACCTTGAACAAATGATACAGAGAGAAATTGCGTATAAGATACCTGGTTGGCCGTTTAGCAGAAGGTAATTCCCTAGAGGTCGATAAATCTGTGATTCTGGGTGCCGTCAAAATATCTCATTCTACACAATAACTGGTTGGTCTGGGTTAGAGCTGCATGATTTTAACAGTTTAGCAGAAATTTTTGCCCAACCTAAACACCACTTAGCAAAGATCGCAGGGTAATCCAAACCGAATCACTTACTGCCGCTGAAGTAGCTGAGTTTTTTCTGGAAAACAGTTTGAAAGGACCAGGTCAATGTGCCCAAGCAAAGGTTGGCAACCCAATTCGATGGACACCTCAATCAGTGGCATCGCAATAACAGCAGGCAGAATCTGTGTGCACCAAAAGAATGCTGGAGCTACGTTTGGCCCCATTATTTTATAAGGAATGCCTCCTTCACCATCGGCAACCATCAATTTGGTGCTGGTCTCGGCAACACTTTAGAGATTTCTCAAACTAATGGATAAGTTCTGCCCAAAACTAAATACGTCTTATTATATTGAATCGCGGAGTATAATAATCTGGTTTTGATCGTGTTTCAATCCAGTAATACCACTAAGCGAAATTTGCAAATAGAATTGCAGCCATGGGGGCATAAATAGAGTTAACTTGTTCTGGAATAAATTATCCACTTACTTTGTGACCACGTGTTGACTGACGGAGTCTAACAATCACATACTGTTCATAAAACTGTACGAAACAAATCAAGGCATTTTGCGGTTCCTGCCCATTAAACCACGCAAAAATCAGCAATTAAGCCAACAAGTGGAAGCGATTGCAAAACTTCAAGTAGCGAATATTTGAAAGTGAACTATTAAATGTGGAGAAAGGTTAGCAGCCCCAGTTTAATGAAATTCTAACCCACCACAGTGGAGTTAGGTGGCGTTTCGATTTCAAGATGGTATAATCAGAGCACAACAATAGCGTACTGCTCTGATTTGCTACGTCTCATGCATTTACACTCTCCATTAAAAGTACTTTTAGCTAAAGTTGTGCATCAATCCGTTAACAAATTTGCGTTATTGTTGTCTCAGATATAAAACTGTTGTTAGATTGATCACTTCCCAACTCAAATAACGTCTACCAGACCTAATAAATAAATTAATTCGCATCTGTACTGTTTGCTTGCATAATAATATCCAGGATGTTTCGACACGCTAGTAGCTGGACAAAAATAGGGGAAACGATTGCTGCCAAGCGCTCCTTGGAAAAGAAAGAGTTGCTGACAACGTTTGACAGTTTTTAAAAGACTATGCTCTGAGAAAATCCTTTGAGAACGGACTTGCCTCGGCTGGATCTTCGTCACAATTTTGCCAGACATATTGGGCTGCCAGAAAGGCTAAAATTTTGTGCGTCAAGCGCTTTTCCTCATGGCTCTTCAGTTGAGCCATATCCATTGTTGGTAGCTGTTGGAATTCAGTAGAGATATGTAGTCGTGGTGTAGTTGTATAATAAGCATAAGCATACTAATTGACTAAATTCTCACCTTTTCAATAGCTTCCCGAAGTTTGCCAGAATTGAGTAGCTCATGCGAATGCTCCAGAAGCCTTTTAAATGGCAAAAGAGATGGTGGCGGTGTTGTCTATGCCAAGCAAAAATGTCGACGATTTTAATGGTTTGCAAGCTGGGAGGAAATAATTTTTGAGCAAAAAAGGTCACAAAATATTATTTCTGTTTCGAACGCTTTTCTGTGTTTCAGAAACTCCGAAATAAATAGGCAAATAATGAAGGATATTCATTTTTAATTTGCTTATTAAGCTCAAAGCAGAAAAGGATAGCCTAACTTTCTGAGGGCACTCGTTAAACAATGGGGACTTACTGGCTGGAGAAGCAGACATCCAGTGACAGGGCTTATTTTGTAGTCCTCCAGAGTTTGCATCATCTAGTAGTTGCGCTAGAAGGTTGCAGAGGTCGAATTAATAGGTCGGTGGTAAACAAAGCCAACCTATTAGCGGTCCACACCGCGGACCTGCACAATAACACGCACTCACATAAACGCCTGTGCCATTTACAATTTGCTAGGAAAACTGTTACGGAAGGTGGAAAGATCAGAATCAATGCAATGAGGCTTGCCAACTCACTTACGTCCACTGAAGACTTCTAGCAAGAGGATCATAAATGGAATGCATTCTGGACGCTAAGTTAAATGTGATTAACCACTTAAATAGCCTTCCTGGCTTCTTTATTGCAGACCCATAAACACTATTGTTGTGGGAATTAATCAATCCCTACCATAATTTGTGTTAGGCGAGGAATATGCCCCATGTACCAAGCTTTCTGTCAAGCTACACCTTATAAATTCCCGTGTTCATGCCACCTTAGAATCAGTAATGATTGCTAAGGTATCTGTAATGCTTATTTTGTTTAGCTACCTCCTCTGGATACAGTGAAGTAGGTGGCCATATCGCCCCAGCTGGGTAGATTAGTGTCTGGGCCATGCCGGCAGTCTTGATCCTTCCGTTTGCTAAATATACATGTCCTGCTTCCGCACTAAGCCCATTAGCCTTCAAGAAAGTCTCCCCAACGCTACAATACCAATTATTGCTTCGTGGGCATCGCATTGTTTTAAAATTTTGGTGTGTTTAAAAAAAAGACTAAAATGTAAAAAGAACCTGACCTATAAATTTACTCATTTTATTAAGCCTTCATATGATAATTAACGGCTTTCGAAGGAATAAATATTTGCATTTGAGCAGACTTTAAGTAAAGATCCTTAGTTTAGGGTTATTGTCTACAAAATATGTGTTTGAGAAAGAATTTTGAATCAATTATGCAATGGCTGGCTTTCTAATTGGGCACATGGGAAAGGAATATAAGCTCGCCATGTAATGGGGAACCAACACCACTCGCATCCTTCTAAGCAATTTCCAAGCACGATGCTTTTAGCCAAAGCAAATGCTAAACAGTTGAAGAATTACCTTTTAATTCAGATGTGAGGTAGGAATCTTGAGGAGATATAAGCGGTTGCAATTCCAATAGGTGAAGACAATCACACGCTTTGCTAGCAGATGGCACCAAAGAATATTGGAATCATCAGCTAGCCTTCTCCCTCATTAGATACATAGCAAAACACCCAAAAATGACAACAATGTAACGCTAGACGCGATGCACATTGAACAGGAAAAGCATATTTGTCTACGGGTTTTTTTGCTTCTGTTTTTGATTATCCTTGAATGGGCATTATTTATATCATTGTAAGCAGATGTGAGGTAACAATACTAGTCGGAGACTAGGAATGAGAGATTGTGAAAGACCAAAATGATTGCGCTCCAGTTCCCATTGAACGGACCGTTTACTGCTGACAAGGCGATTGATTTAATTGGTGGTTGGGGGGAAATTAAATGAGCTGATTTTAAATTTCGATTTTGTATGCCAACTTCTTTAAGAGTTCCAAAATTCAAAATCCTAAAAATCAAGATGATCAAGAAGAGACCTCCAGTAGTTAGGCGGAAATTGATATATGTTGAGTTAAAGTATAACACAATGAAGAATAATGGGATTCTGGGGGTCAGAATTTTTATGCTATCAACTTGACAAATTTAACATGTCAAAGCATTTTATAAAATGCCTCTCTACCTACTCCTCAGGCTTAGTGGATCGCTTTTAACGGTTAAAGTATTCACTAGACGTGGTTCGGCACCAAGTAATCGCGCTAAGAAGAATCCAGCATTTCGAGGTATGCTGAGTATTCAAGAATAATCAGGTTCTACATCGCACAACTGACTCTCCTGTGCTGTTTTTCATCTACCATTTACCGCCTCATCAACTAGCTCCATCACCGCAGCTATCACAGCCGTTTAGCTGTTTCGACATCCTTGCATAATCTCAAGTGCTTCTCCTTTTTCTCAATCTGTCTCATTTTTTCTCATCGAAAGTCTCACAAATGCGTGATGTGCACGGTCAGACAGACAAATTAATGCCATACTTGTAATGCTGGTAAATGAGGTGCTAAAACTTCAACATCAAAGTTCGGACACTTTTCACTTCTAATTTAATACTTAATGGAATCTCAATTTTACGTAAAAAGAGATAAAAAATAAAGGTAGTAAAACCATCCGAAGAGCAGGACAAGAGCAGAACATAAAGGGCTATTTAATTTTTTCCCAATTGACTTGCACTTTAATACAAGCTAGAACTACACTTGATACCTATCCACCAGTGATAGGGAACACAGCAATTTGTTAAAAAGGTTAATCGCTTTCAAGTCGTTCAGCCTTTCGTAGCTGGAACACAAAGACAATCACACCGACAGCCATGGCGAGAACCATTCCACCGATTAGGATGTAGAAAACGCCCGAAAGGTTTATTAGTGCTAATGGCTCACTCGTCTGCTGTTCACCGCCCTCCATGCACTCTCCTTTCTCAATCCACCACTCCTTGTAGAGCTTCGCCAGCTCTTGGTTCTCTCGTAAACGCAGAATTGCGTCCGTTACATGTTCCTTCAAGATGCGCATCTCTGGTTTGTTGGCGGGAAGACCCACTGCATATGCTTTACTTCCAAAGGTGCTTCCAACCATCATGGTATCGCATGGTTGTCGATGATTAATGTATTCAATCATCTTAGACTCTGCTACGAAGGCATAGGGTTTGACTCGAACTCTTTCAAAACCTGCCGCCAGTGTAGGAACATAGACTGAGGGATCTCGTTCCATTCGTTTAAACACCGTCTTGTAAAGGCTATCCTCGGCATGCGCAAAGAAGTCCTTAGTAGCTCCTGAGTCCAACGTCCCGATTTGAATAGGTAGGTCTTCCCGCTCGGCAAAATCTTTAATTGAATCGATAGGAGAGATCAGACGCTCTACGGACAAAGCCGCGGCAAGATTTGCCGTGTAGTATGCCATCACTACAAGACATACGTATCTCCAGATACTGGCAAATACACGAGCTCCTGGAGAGACTGGAAATATATCAATACCCTGGTGAACGAATGAGGCCACAGAGAACCAGATACAGTTGCCAAGATTGAAGCCCAATTCAGGATTAGCTGGAGCTCGTTCTTTGGGTGAAATTGCAGCAATAAGACGCAGTCCTAAACTCACTGCTATTGTGGCTCCAGCCATTCTGAGCCATACAGCGTTTGTCAACGGGGAGAGGAAGCTAAACATACCAGGTTTGGTTTTGCCCGGCTTCCGAATGATCAAAGCGAGGCCGAAGTTCATAAAAGGCTCAGAAAAGTCGATGAACTTAGCACGAATGGTATTCATGGTCAACGGGGCGATTATTAGATCAGCTTCGTCACGAAGCACTTCTCCTACCATACCGTTCCACTCGCCGGTAGCCGGATCAATGGTTCCGAATTTACCATCCTTCACCAGATGAATTTCATAGTTGAGGTTAAGATGATAGAATATGTGGTCAGCAAGGTCCTTGCAGTATCCCACAAAGTTACCTCGTCCTGAGGTTGCTCCAGTAACCTCGGGATTTGCAAACATTATAAAGGGCTTCGAAAGGACCGTAACAACACGAAGGGTTTTATTGCGCAGACGATAGACATCCAGCAAATTGTTGTAATCTAGAGGCTCAAAGATCTTTTCCTTGAGTCCAGAAAAGGAACTTGGATGAAAGAAGCCAAGATGAGTGGAGAGGGAAGGCAAAACCCACCCAGAATGGCGACTCCACTTGGCAATTATACGATCTTTTTTATCTCCAAATGCGGAAGAGAGGAGTAGATTATAATTAGTCCTCTGACAGGTTCTTTCATCAAACCGAATTAGACCAGTCTGACCAATAATCTCGGTTGATGTTAACCACGATTTTACTCGACCTCCTAGCTGCCAATGTTGAACCAATGATGTACTTACTAAAGTGCCAGATAGAGTAAAACATTTTGATTTCACATTCGGGTCCCAGGACTTCCAAAGGCCATTCTCTGTGGCCCTCTTTAGACTCCAGCCCACTTCTAGAGCGTCCATAATTGAAGCGATATTGTGAAGAGGTATATGAACGCTCTTCCACTCCTCGGCAAACTTTAAAACTACCTCGTCTTGGTAGTCCAAAAAATGAAACCCTGTGAAGTTGACTCCACTTCTTAGGAACTCATCCAATGCTAGTTCATAGATGTCAAAATCGACTAGGAGGTAGTTGTATTCCGACCGCATCATCCCCATTCTTCGAAACCAGGTCACAAGAGTCTCCAAACGCTTCCTTCCATACAATGACTGACTTGTCTTTGGCTTCCCCAGATCTATGATCACATTTCGCTCTGTTTTCGTGGACAGGTAAGCATCGACAGACTTCAAAGTTGCGTGCATAACCTCTTCATTATCGACATCAATGTATCCACTCATGATAGAGGGAAGAACACGGCGGGAGGCCTTCTCCTGATAATTACGGGGAGAAGCACCACCAGAACTTCGACCCATATAAATTCCTGCATCTGATACTTTTTGGTTGACAAACTGGAGGCGTCTAAAGGCATCCATCGAACCATAAAGGTAAGCAAAAGACTTCCAATTCCATGTGATAAGAAAGTCCATCAGTGGTTGAGTAACATCTGGGCGCACTGAAAAGAGTCGACATCTGCTATCTTCCGCATCAAATGGAAGTGTAAAAACGGAGGGAACTTCATCCCAAGTGATGTAAGGAAAGTCGAAGGTGGAAGTGAGAGATTGAAATAGAGATGTCACACGATGTGGCAGGCTGCCAATCAAAGCGGCGCGTTCGACAGCCAAAGCACGACAGAAAGCTGAAAGAACAGTATAGCCTCGGTTCTCATGAATACCTTGAATAGCAGGTGTTTCACCTTGTTGCAGAGCCAATCGACGAATAACTCCCAGAAGTTGGGCTCTTGAACTTGTGACATTATTACCAAAAGGCGTGTCCAAAATGACGGTAACCCCACGACTATTGTTGGCGCTGGAGGTGAAGGGCAAGAGGAAGGCCAATATTACAAGCAAGATGAGCGAGCTGGTAGGAAGAGACATTTTGAGATCTGCGCTCAAAAAGCGACTCACTACGATGATGACGACTTGGCTGCTTGCACATGCGCACCTTAACGCGAGGTGCTGATTGGCTGGTAGATCGAGTGGCCAAAAGCATCGACCGTGGATGAGGAGTTTGCAGGACTGCGGTTTCATAATTACGCTTCCTCTAAAAACGAACCTCAACCTAGTGGGACTCTATTAGCTCGGTGCATATTGCGTTATGAGGCTTCAACGATCCTGAGGAATACGTTTGTATCAGATGATAAAGGAAGTACTAGCAAAAGTGGGTAACTCAATGATTGTTATTTATTTTTCAATGAGCTAACAAGTGTTAAAGCTTTAATAAGATAGAAAACTCCCGATTTCATTCCAAGCTAAATAGAACTGCAAACAATGTGCAGCGGGATAAACAGACTGCCATGAAGTGCTTTTTTCACTAACATCGTATCCTGGTTGTATGTTTGGATTACAATATTTCATAAACCGAAATTTAAACGACTAACTTCAATTTACCAAAATCGCCTGACTACTATCAATCCATGAGTTTCATTTACCACCATTTGACACTTGGCCGCAATGGCACCAAAAAATGGCCTTACGCCGCTATGATAGCAAAAATCCGTTTCAGAGAAGGGGATTCACATACAACCATATTAAAAGCATCAAAGGAGCTGGGTCTAAGCACAAATAAGTAACTCGCAATCGAGCAAACACACCGTTTTTAGAATGCTTAACTTGAAAAATGAACAGGTGCAAGTGTTGCAATAGGCTCAATATTTCGTTCTTTTACCTCTGTACTTATACCATTACAACGAGTAGACAAGTCAGACAACGCTACAGATAAAGAGACAGAGTACTGCAATTCAAGTGTGTTTTTGACAGTAAAATAAAGCCTGATCCGTCACAAAATTGGTATTTGCTTACCGCCTTCGGCCTAAAGGACACATTTAAACAGACGAACACAATTTTGCATTTAAATTCTAAAAGTTATCGTAAAAGTATATAGTAGGGGAATTCGCCTCCCATAATCCCTGCAGTTTCTGCCCTTCACTAATTAACACCCAATTATTCAGCCAAAAACACGAAAACAAAATGAATAAGTCACTACATTTGAAAGTGCGCACCCGTAATTAGAGCTTCAAAGAACAATGAAGTTATGTACTCCGAAAATCAGCTATCTATTAAGCCCGAACCCATCAAATGTACCCGTAAACCATCGACGTGTAGACGCGTGTGGTTTTAAGCTGCGGCTTTAATGCACGGTGTATTTTAAGTGAATTCATTTGATAAGAGGAAGTAGTTGGTAAATTAACTAGTGCAAAAGGTGATCCTGGTGAAAACCAGTAGTTAAAAGAAACGTTGGCCATGTAGTTAGGTTGATTCTACATTTTCAGTTCAATATAGTTGGAAATCAAGGATGACTAAACGGCGATAGTAAGAGCAACATAAATTGACCAAGCAGTCTAAACAATGCACAAAGATGTAAAAACCGTAAACACGAGAAAGAATTAGTCAGCCACTTTGGTGTTTTTGAGGAACAGGCGACGTATTTCCGAAAGTATCAAACATATGAAAAATTATGGTGCGTAGTTGCTGATTTAATTAGAACCATAGATATAAATCGTTTCAATTCAAAGAACTTGCTTAATCCGACCTCGCAACAATCACCATCGTCTTGGCCTCTATTTAGGTCTTCCATATAATGAAGAATGAAATCGTTTATGGCAATGGAATTCATGAGTCCACATTTCCATGACTGCATTGGCCGCATCACCACCAGTCAAGTCGCTGGCTGATTTGGGTGCGCCTATAAATCGAATACTGGGAACCACCCTTAACCTGAACAGGGCAGGAGACTGTAGGCATAGATGGCGGCAAATTGTGGCAACTGAAGCGCAAACGTTATTCACCTAACAAGGTAACCAAATGTCTTTTTAATGCATAGCTTTCCTCAGCGCTCTCCTTTTCATCTATCCCGCCTCGGTTGATTACTTTAAGCCAAAAGCAGATTATTAATTATAGCAATGGAGGCAGATACTGCATTTTCTAGATTGCCGACTTAATCAGAAAGAGGAGTTCGACAATGCCACTAAGGACCAGAAGACGTTTTTCAGCGAGCATAAGTTATCAGGACTTCCCCTCGTAGAAACATAAGTCCAAAAAGCAGCACTTTCATTTTGGTCAAAACTGCTTTTACCTTAGTTTCCCCGGCCCAGATTACAGGCTACAACAAAGTCGGATACAACTGCCAGTACCTAAAGCCGTTTAGACAGATCTCATGCCGTTAAACTCGAAACTCCACAAACTCTGCCAGATACATCATGCGTCTTAGTTCTGTAACCTATATTTTAGACTCTAAATTCCATGAATCACGGTCTGTTTGCTTCTTCACTTCAAATCTTGCAACTACTCCCATAAGTGTAGTCTCTCGGTATTTCTATGTCACTTCTGAAGATGTATTAGCCCATACCAATTTAAATGCTTCACTGTTGACAAATGAAATTGTTGCAAGGAAATGACGAGTCGGTGTGGTTACAAATGTAAGTAGAATAAGTATCTTTTCATGGCAATGTGATTTGAGAAACCCTCTAAAAAATTTTCTTTTAGGCGAAGCATTGGTAGCTGACATCATTTTTCGCACTCCAGCTAAGTACATTTCTTATGCTAAAGAAGTTTCGAGCAAATTAACTAAGGATTCAGGACCGCATCCGCCACAACCTCCTCGACTTCCACTCAGAAGTACTTCCAAAAGGAAGGGGGTTGAGAATTTTGAAGTTCTAAAGTCAGAAGGTGCCTAGATGCAATAGGCTGATAACACATAAATGAAACAGATTTAGGTCGTGATTGCACTTTATTGTCGTGTAATGGTACACGATTTAGTATTTACGCGCATGAAGTAAGCGGAAGGAAGATGTGGAAAAAGTGAAATAGCTTTTGATTCCAAAGTGGAATCAACTGTGTACAACGCTAAAATATCCTCCAATCGAAACACATCAGTGCTGATGCTCTTGTTGGATGGGAGTGAGCCAGTGTTAAGCTAAGCACGAAGCGATGAAGGCGGAGAAGGTTTCAAGAACAAGACGGACAGACAGGAAGAAGTCGATATGGACGCGAGAAAAATTGAGCAAGTGCAAAATCAACTTCTTTTGTAGTAGTCGTGTATGTTTTGAAAGACACGAAGTGCGAAAGGATGTAAGAAAAGCTGAAACAATCACGGCAGATCATTCGCAAAAGCGTTTGCGATAGGTGGTAGATATAAGACGAATTACGAAACGTGGAAGAATGACAATTCACACCGTTGAAAGGGGATCGGACTCGTCGGAGAAAAGTGGAACGACGCCGTAGAGGTTCTCTGAGGGTCGGAAGGTACGCAGATACTTAGAGGGAATTGTGTTCTTGGTAAGTTGTTTTACCACCTCCGGTCGTAGACTAAACCAATCATTTTCTAGCCAAAAGTCCAGCGATCCACGGCTCCTAAAATGGATTAGAGGCGTTTACAAATACATTTAGGCAAACCATTGTTCATTTCTCTCGAGTGTTCACAAAATTCTGGTACTAGGGGATATGCTTCTGTACTGCTGATTAGCATTAGATTTCTCCAAAAAAAAATCAAGCTTCCCTTATAAACTCACATGGGTTCCAATTGCAGAGTGTTGTAGACAAATCTTCGACCCCACTTAGAGAGATGTTTAATAGCCTTTAGGTTGACTACTGGTCGGGCGAGATGACGATAGCCACCGGTCAGTGTCACCGTAGAGGACTTCTTTTGCAGCCGTTCTGATGCCTCCGCATCAACTGCCTTCTCTCCTGTGGGAGTAGGCGTCCGAGAGGTTTGACGGTCTGCGAGAGAGGTCGAAATACTCTCGGCTAGGAGGCTGGGAGTAAAGAGTGAAAAGAGAGAATAGGCGTAAAACTTGGATCACTGACTTATGACCTTAACACAATGAATCTCTGAGGAAGTCCGGAAGTCAGACACTCCATTAATTAAATCTGACACTAGTAGTCACACTCGCGTAACGTGCATAGTTAGATAAGAGAATCGTAGCCGCGACTTTGTGTGGTGTTAGCATTGGTCATGTTAACTCAAAACAATGGCATGACGGGTCTGTTTTGTGGCTGAAAAAGCTAAACTCAATTCACCAATAAGGATCTTTATTCAGTGCCATCGTTCCATGTTAATGAGTTTCCAGAATAACTGCAGCCTTTACTCTTAAGGTAATGGAACGAGGCTAAAGCAAATTATCCTAATAAATGCGAAGCACACCTTAGATACTAACAGAACGTTAAAACCTTTTAAATGTAATTCACGAACTGAAATCAAATTTTCGGCATAAGAGAAAATGTTACAATGAAGGTAGATAAAGGGAAGAGGAAAGCCAACGTGCGACGAAGCATTAAACGCGGTGATACACAATTTTAAAATTGTCATAGAGCACCAAACTATGCTGCCATTTCGGTGGAGAACTCCCAAACGAGGTTGGTTAAACCTGTGGTTTATATCCCCTGAAGATGTTTACAGTAAAAAAGTGTTCCTACTTCCATGTAGAGGGCACCCTCGTTGTTAAGTGCCTGAACTTTTCTACATGCCAAATTCTCTAGGTGCGATGGACTTGTTTTATGCGCATTCTTTTGGTTTTTTATTGGATCCATCAATTCTCTGTGATGATGTGCTATAGACACGGTACCATCAACATTCAAAACAGGGTGATTCAAAGTTATGAAGGCCATCTACTGTCCTCTCTATGGTTCCCTTGGGTTTTTTGGTTGGTCCTCAGGTAGCCGAGACTTTGATCTTTTCCCTGAGGACACAGTCATCAGTGAACCTGAGACGGTCTGCGTCCTCACGTATTGTGGTGTCACTATGTGCTGACAATAGCGGTCGAGCCTACGCATGAACTGAGTCAATAATTTTGGTACCAAAAAATACCTTCAACCATATGTGTTTGAGAAGTGACTACATTATCCTTAGATAGAACTCTGTTTTATATCCCAACTGTCAATTTTGCTTCGCATGCCACTGTGTGAAGTTGGGAAAATTTAATAATCACTGTTCAGAAAACATTGCAAAAGGATAGGAAGGATAATACTAAGCAACATTTTCCTCTGATATGCCCAAATCAACCCACACGTTGGTTAAATAATAAAAGGTCTTTTCATGTCTAGTGGGATGGGAAATTGCCTTTGTTTGTTTTTTTCAAGAGGCTTTTTCCTGCTTGCTTCTCACTTGTTCTGTGTCGGCAGTTGAAAAGGCGTAATTTTTGGTCTGAAACACATGGGAAGCACTAACTTCTTGTGATGAAATAGTGTCCCGAAAGCGCGGAGGAGTGGATCGTTTCGCTTAATGCCTCCTTCATAAGCCAGCCAGAAGAAACCTTTCTTCTCTGGGTATGCTTTTTCAGGCGAAGAAGGGAAGGAACAATTTTACAATTTCACAACCCGCAAATGAGCATAAATGTAGCCCATATGTTCACTGTGCATGTTTCTTTCATCTGGATTGATAGAGGTTTGAACAAATTGCTTTACCATTCACGCTAGAGCAGTACATTTCATCATAACGAGAAAAAATAAGAACACGGATCATGGAAGAAGGCAGTGTCTGATTTTTAAGCCATTTATGGGGTACAGCTGGGTAGCACACACCTTTAAATGCAATAAAAAGAATCATCAAAAAGGTTCCTCTTGTCTTAAGCTTGGAAACAAGTTAGGTGCAATTCACGAAGGCGACAGAGGTGTATCGTTTGAAAATCATTTAATATACATTTAATACGAGGAAGAATAAAGTGAGCTACATGCCCTGGAAGGAGTTAATGCACTTTGCGTTTGATGTAAACAATTTAAACCTCTAGGCAAGGGCCCACAATTTTAAAACACTTATTGAAACAAGCCACACCATAAATCCCATAAACATATTCGCTCTCCTCGTAGCCGTTCCATTTATTGCTTGATTTGTGTAAACTAGTAACTTACAGGATATAGGCAAAAGCACCTACGCTCCAAAGATCAGACAGGGCATTGCATTTTCCACCACCATCTAATTCAGGTGCTGAAATAACAAAATAAACAACGAAACAATGTTTCGCGTAGAATAACGCTAACTTCTAAGTTGATTCTCTAAATGATCGCAGGATAAATTCTTCCAACATAAAACAGCTGTTGCCGCTTTTACAATCCATTTAGTAATCTTGATTTCCCAAACTTAATAAAGATTTTAGCAACTAACCTAATCAATGAAAAGTGCCAATAAGTTCCATTGTTATGATCATTCAGTTTTTCTATCCCATTAATTAAGTACTCACCAGTGAAACAATCGGCTCGTCTTTCCCAAGGTTCTATAGGTTCAACTCCAGTTAAAACAATATCGGGCAATGTTGAGGTGCGTCTAGCTGCCTGAACTTTGTCAAAGTCAACCCGCCCATGCAGACGTCCATAGAAGGCTATGTGAAGCCATCGGAGCGCACTAAGCAGTTGGTGAACCCACCGCGCCACGCTGAATTCTGTAAACTCTCCACGTGCTAGTAGAACATCCAGCAGCGCTCCTCCTGGTGTCCAGTATGCAAGCGCTAGTCCTGCTGTTGGCCTGGCAGCGTCGTTAGCCAGCCAGCCAAGGCAGAGGCCCTGTGGCAGAAGGCAGGGCGAGCGAATACCAAATTGCTGGGTAAAGAGGGGAGCCCCTTCTAATCCCCCGGAGGCTGGAGTCGTTGCTGTAGAACGAAGGAGAGTGAGGAGGAGAGCTTGTTGACGTGCTTGGCATTCCATTGGGTCTGCAGACGATGCATTGCTGAGGCGTGTGATTCTAGCTACGAGAAAGGCAGGCAGTCGAAGTGGCTGCTTTTCTAGTCGCTGATTTGGCAAGTCACCACGTTCCACGAGAGCTGGATGACATCGGAGGAGAGCCAGAAGCTGGGCACTGCCCCCAAAATTGCCTCTGAATCAATTAAGAAAAGTGGAGCTTTGACATTAGATTCTCAACAACTAGTGTGGTTTTTCAAGCAGCAACTCACCGTGAAATGAGACCCTCTGTTCTACAAAGCATTTTAACCGCTTCCAAATGGGGAAATAGGCCGCCAGCTTGAATCATTTCCTTGACGACTCCAGAAGGTGGTGATCGTTTGAAGGCCTCATGTTCTGTGCCGGCGGACTTCGACGACGCAGTCGCCGACATCGCCTCGGGGTGGTCGCTGAGACCGAACGGATGAGCAGCTTGTCGCCATTGAAGGATCCATTCGCGCTCCCCATCCATCAACGGCACCATTGTCGCGTAACCTGTAAAGGACAATGTCACAATGAAGGAAAAAACAAATAGCTAACCCCAGGTACTTATCCATTGCAACCTTATGTAATTCACTCAATAGTTTTCAGCATTTCCATCCTTCTGGACGCCGCATGTCTGGCATTCCCCTCAAGAACTAAGTAAATGACAAATTGGCAGTAGCGTCGGTGAACATACCCTAAATTGTCTAGTTATTACGCTTCCATTGTTGATAACAAAAAGCACAACAGATGAATTGGTAAAAAGCCCAAATTTAAGGTCCTAAACTTCACAAAAATGTGAAGTATGTTCATTAATAAACGAATCAATCGAAAAGAACCATAGAATTGCTCCCAATATTGGCGTGTGTAGAAGAACTGATAAGCTGTATCGGGGGTTTAATGCCCTTCCATGTTAAAAGACTTCGATAATATTCTAAGCGCACGAGAAGGCGTTGCAAGGGAGGAGGCGCAGCAGAAAAACCTTCCATATTCTGTTTTATTTTGGGAAATACCTCCTTTATGAAGTAATCTACTTCAGCAAGAATTTACGTCTGCGTTCCTGAGACTGTCAATGTGGCTTAACGTTCAAAGAGTTGTTAAGATAAATTTCTCGTCATCGTGGCAGCACACGTTTCATTTGTATTCTATCTCAGAGGTTGTGAAAATGCACTGCAATTAATGCCGAAACGCTACAGATAATTCGCAAAACAAGAAGAAACTTAGTATCAAACTCGTTCGACTTTTGAAAATTTAAAAAAAGGCGAGAACGGCGCTAGGCGCAAACTCGGCACTAAGTGAAATAATCTCGTCCAACAGTAGTGAAAGAGTAAGACGACAAATTTGGTTGAAAGATACAGTAAATCAACGAGACTGCTGGAACATGAATTAAAGACAACTAACGTGAACAGAAATGTAAATAGCGAAATTGAACTCTTTTAACCCAAGCTACTCTGACGATCATATGCAGGAAATGGCAGTTACAATTTCTAGGGCGAGAAAAAAGTTGCTAAACCCACCAGAATGAAGACGAAACTCGGAGGAAGCGATACTGTAAGCACTCCAGCCGACAGCATTGCGGACGCACACCCGCACACGATAGGCCTTTTCTGGCTGCAGGCCGGAAATGAGGAACTGACGATCCACGGAGTAGCCGACTGTCCTCCATGCTGAGGCAACCGGTTTGGCGTCTAGAAAAGATCAAAAGTAATTATATTTTTATCCCAAGTTCTCAGGTCAATAACTTTGGAGCTGTCCATCAGCCTAGACAAAATAAAACCTTTTTACTACGAAGGCTCTTCAGGAACGAAAGTTCCTATCACAATCTCGGTTTTAGGGTTTACTATCCTCCGATATGTGTGTAATCATGATTTTTTGCCTCTATACACAACTGCGTCAGTAACAATACTCTGAGAGGCTATAATAGAAAACAATCAAAACAGAAATGAGATCGCTGACATTTTTGCGCATTAAAAAGGAAATAAGGCATTTCTGGATAATAGGGGGTGTGTATAAACCATTTAACTTGGAACACTTTTGTTCTAGTAAAAATTATCTTCAAAGATATTAGTAATCGGGTAACATATCCACATTTTCAAGCAACTTCTTCCAGCGCATTTTTAAGCCTGGTGAGATAAGTAGTCTCTAAAGTTGGTTTTTTTGAGCCAATCTACAACATTCAAAGCATTTAGATTCTGAATTTATACTTGGTTTGATCCGATTTCCTCCACCCTGTTCACTTTCTATAATTTTCGGTTTGCTAAATAATAATCCATTTCCTCTGAGAAATATGAAAACGATTGACTTGAAGCACACAAAAATGTTAACAACATTGAATTAATATTGTGGTCTCAGAGGTAAAGACCAGGGAAAAACCAAAGGATTTCACCCTCCCAATTCATTCCAAGATTATGGTGTTTCGAGGAAAAGAGTATAATTGAAAATTTTGGCCATTTTGAAATGCATACCAGGATATTTGACATCTACGCGGTAGATGAAGTCCTCACAACTGTCATCATTTCCACAAGTCCAGCCAACGAGAACTTCAGTAGAAGCCGATTTCAGGATGCCTGGACGACCAGGAGGTGATGGTGATTCTTTAAATGAGATTAACAGGAACAGAAACCCAATTTTGAGATAACCAGGACACAATGATGAAAATGAAGCCCATTTACTAAAAGCAAGTAAGGTAGATTATTGCAAAGCATAAACGCAGTATTCGGTTGATGTGCATTGCTACTGAACAAGTTAATAGTAGAGAATGAGCCTACAAAACACCTTTGAAAGTCTCGAGTGGTAATATGCCAAGACACCTTGGAGAAAGATTCCTTGATTTGTTAAAGTTTTGAAGCAGCTTTTATGAATTGTGGAATCCAAAACCACTCAGCAAAGTGAGTATCATAACTGCACTAAACCAGAGTTATAAAATGTAGTCTACCGCAAAACTGAACGAAGTAGATTAGTGGGAATATTTAACTACTTGTGTAGTTCCTACAGAATAACAATAAAAATAACAATAATAATAATAATGATAAACTTCCTCCAAGTTACAAGAGCCTAGACACAAAACTAATGGTATTGGAGCAAGGAAAGATGCAAGCGAAAAGAAGAGACTTCGCTTTAAGGCGAACATTCACATAATTGCATTAATTACCAAAAAAAGTTTGTAAGAGCAAACCAACTGGTTCCACTGAGCCACTCACCAGGCAGCAGTATTCTCGCCCTTGTCTTCGCCTTTCCATGTCTAGACCGCACCACACACTCTACCACCTTTCCTGCCATTCCACGCTCTGCATCGTTAAGACGCAGCCAGAGCCAACCATCAGGACTAGCTCCCAGCGAGACGCCCGGTGCTTCTGATAGAAGACAGCCCGCAAGGTACCACGCTGCTGCCACATTACCACTAGCACCACCGCTAACAGCACCGCTACCACCAAGAGCAAAGTTCTCCAGTCCGAGGGCTTCAAGATGCTTGCGCACATCGCTGCGCTGATAGAGAAATTCCGGAGCTGGAAGACTTGGAGGACTAGCCAGTTGGCAGGAGAAGAAGACACTGTTCGTCTGTGGATCGATACGACTGTCACGAAGTGGGTTGGAAAAGATTGGAGCTACATCATGAAAAAAAGAAGTTTGACGCATTTTGAAGACTTAAACAGTTATAACAATCTCAAAAATAAATCAAGAAAACGCTACCATCAAATCGTTTAATCTGAAACCTAGTTTAGAACGCACCGGGTTTGGTGGCAGATTTCAGCGGGCCCTCACAGAGATGTGGTTCTACAGGAAGAATTTGCTCATCGCGTTCTCTAGATATATTATCACAGAGACGTTTAACAGGTTCGGACGAGTCATCGGCAGAAAGGAGGCTGGGACTGCGTGTCCCATCGATGTTACGCCAAGGATCGAGGCGTGGTGAAGGTGACCCCAGCGGTGACTGGTTCATTTGGCTAGCGTAGACAAGAAGCATATCTTTCAATGATAAGATTCTGACAACTACTCATTGTACGGCAACGTTTAACCAGATCGTTCGTAAAAATATTAAGTTTCGACATGAACCAATGCCTAATTTGAATGTACATCCAGCTGGACAAGCTGGACATGCGACATGGTCTTTTCCAGTTTTGCTACTGCCCAATAAGAAATGGAGACTTGAAGAGTTACTTTAAGTTCCTAAGCGTTATTCAAACCAATCGGGTAAACTTGTAAGTTTATAAAGATGCAAATTTTAATTATCTTATAAGCTCGTTAAATTATATTATCAACAAATAATACAGAAATTTGAAATCGTGGCCAAAGGTGTTTTACAATGTATTTTTGTTAGCACAAATGGGAATGATAGTCCACTCATCCAAATCGACTTACTATTCATCAACGTCCAAATGGAGCATTGAGGACCTCAGCGAAGAAGTGCCCGATCCAGTGAAACCAAATCTTTCCTCCGGTGGAACCATCAACGTTGTGATTCGACTTGTCAAATCTCGATCAATGCTGCATCCTCGACCAGAAGAGCCACCATCACTGGGAGACGTCCTTAGCGGTTGCGCAGAATCCTCCCGAGGTCCCATTAAAATCGGCGATTCTGACGGTCGTAGCGGTGTCACAGATCTTCTGGCTGGAGTAGCTTCAATGCATGCGCGTCCAGCAAAACGTAAGAAGCTCTCCCTACGCAGGCTTCCCGTTGGGATTGTTTTCTGAAGTTACATGATACATAGAAACTCACTTTTCAGCTAAAGCATTTGAAACCATTGAGTAAAATTACCCTTTTTTGGTAGATGCGCTGGTAGGTTTTGAGGCTGCTGAGACTATTTTCCAAATTACGAGCACTTCGATCACCTTCAGCAAGCCACTGATGCTGTAGACATTCCTTAGCATTAGGCCGATTGCTAAAATTCGGGAAATTTTAACAACCCGAACAATCGCGAAGACAGTCAATGGAAGAGAGATGTTACCATGGTTTAGTAGCAAGCAGATGACGGAGAAAATCGATAGCTTCCGGCGAAACGTCCTTTTCAAACGCCTCGGTTGACGCAGTCATAAGTTCTGCTAGTCTGTCTCCTATGGAAGCCACATCGTCCACTTTCAATGTCTCATCCGCATTACGAACGACTGGATGTTCTCCAAAGAGCCTGGTGAACAGGCGGAAAATTTACTCATTCTGTATGCTTGATTAGAAGATTGGGAAAAAACAAGAACCCACAGGAGATAAGCAATGACTCCAACACTCCAGACATCGGCAGCGAACCCAACGCACACCTGTGATTTGTCATCAATACCTGGAGCGGTGATGATGCTAAGGAGTTCGGGAGCTGCAAAATCGGGACACCAGAGAGCAGGAGGCATGATGCTCGCCACTTGAAGAGCAGTACGTTGACCTACGGGTTGAGCCATTGAAAATCCGGTGAGTTTAACAAAGCATGAGATTACACCGAGGTCACTGCGTCCACCAGCGCCTGCAGTGTCGACAGAAAGGCTGCTGAGTGCTTGCATTAATCCTTCCAAACCAGCTGTACGTGAAGAAGTTCCTCTTGGAAAGATTATGTTGTCCGGCTATGGTAGAAGAATTTGATTTAAGTAAAATGAAGACCAGTGTGAAAGCTTTTCTAGTAAGAATGACATTTTAGAGCCTCCTTATAACAAACTAAATAAAGTAATGTAATAAAAACACAATTTTTTACGAAAGTGATCATTACTTGTTCTAAAAGCACAAATCAGCATAATTCTTAGTTGACTGCTAAAATATGCGAAGGCCTCTTCCTACTGCTCTATTTTTTAGCTCTCAACCACCAAGAAGAGGGATACTTTAAGTAGTAGTGAGTACTGAGGCCTACCTGGACGTCGAGGTGGACAATACCCTCCTCATGAACATGTGCTACTGCTTCAAGGAGTTCTCTGATGAGAATCGCAGCAGCTGCCTCCGTCCATGTATGGCCCAAAACAACCTCTTCCAGTAAGTGATTTCCAGTGAGTCTTTCAAAGGCAAATATTTGAAGTGAATGTCGTGAACTTTTGAGGATCATAATTTGAAGAAGTAACCCATTTGTGGTAACTTAAGCACCCGCTATTCACTCGCAATAACTCGGATCTCCGTTCTATGTATAAGACAGCAAACTTTAAACCTAATATCTACTAAACTTTCGCCAAAATATCAAAGCTTTACACTGACTTAGGAGCCTCAATCTACGATTTAAAACAAATTTGAAAGGCTTAGAGATAAAACTCACCTCTCAGTGACTAGGACGAGATAATCGTCACTGACCACAGCGTCGACCATTTCCACAATATTGTTGTGATGCAGCCGATTGAGGCATTCAAACTCTCGCGCACCAAGCACACGGGTCATAGGATCAGCCAGTGCATAGACCTTGCCCACGTACTCCCGACTTGTTTTCTTGTCGATCAGGAGGTGGGCGCGACTGAAAGAACCTCTGCAAATCAGTGAAAAAAGAAAACTTTATTAAAGATTGTAAAGCTCTATCTGGTATCACTTTTAAAATCTATTTCTTATTTCACTTGAAATGCTTTACGCTGAAGGAACGTGCAAAATTTATTTATTTAGTTATTTCAAGGCTTTCATCGAAAAACAAGGATAGCGCACTAATTTGTCGTGTAACTACTGCCTAGTGTGTTGGGTGCAGCAGTTGCGCATGAGTTACGGCATTTTTTTACCTGCATTTTGAGGAAAAAAGTGCGTTAAATCGCTTTTAATTCTTATTAACGAGAAACCTCAAATTCTAAGGCATGTAGGAGTAGTCTAAAAAATTCTGTGCCTCATTTATCCAAATAATGGTGAAATCGCCCAATGCAAGTACCTCAAAATACCACTTGAAATATATAGTCATCTCTTTCAAAAATCTGGCGAGATGTAAAACTCACGTAGCTATTTGATGAAGAACAAAGTAGTGCTTTTCTATATTCGACCATCTTGGTGTAATCGTTCGTGGAGATAGCTTTTCTGGAAAGAGAAATGAGTTGATCAATAACGAAAGTTTATTTCAAATGTCTGCAACTTGGAGGTGATGTCAATAGATGCTGTTAGCGGAGCATGTCGGGCATAGAGGATTTAAAATGAGCAAGCAGCATAACTTCGATACTAGTGACACGGAAGGAACCTATTTATTCCTGCGATATATGATATTAGACTCGAGTAGGAAATTTGAAACGTGTTGGAAAATCCGACTACCTAAAGGATATGCATTTCTTTATAACTCTTCGCATGTATAAATAGATATTCTTAGTCTTCATTCCATGATAGATGAAACAAGCGTCTAGCTTCTAAGACGATTTCGGTTTTAACTTTGGCACGACGTGTGCTCAGTCGTTTTATAAAACTAGATTATTCCAGCTGGCAAAATTAAAACACATTGGATTTGGAATTCCCGCATCGGTTTCAGCCTGCTTTGAATGTGGGACAGTCGGCAATAAACTTTCAAACCACTCTACTATTCGGTATTCATATCATCAAGGGTCATTAAAAGTAAGTGACCTATTTTTAAAGCTATTGTTGAGTTAAAAGAGCCAATAATACCCAAACTAAAGTCCCAAAGTTATGAATTTTCACAACTCAAAAATCCTTAATCAAATCGGTTATTTTGTACTTAATGGTACCTAAACCATCCTTACCCTCAATCCTAACTATACAGCTAGTCTGAGCTCTTCCTGCAGGATTCTCCGCAATCATCGTGTAGAGACCTGCGTCTTGAAAAACGCATCTCTCCACACGCAAGGAAGCGTCCACAGTTAACTCGCTGAGTTCCGGTTCATCTTCGTTTACAGACCAGTCGAGCTGAGTCACGGAACTCGTCTCCCCACCAATCCATGTGCGATGTGAGGAGGTGAGACGCTTGGAGTCACGAGTCCACGTAATTCTGGCTGGTGGCACAGCATCAACACAGCAGGGCAGTAGAAGAGTATGGTGCACCGGCAGTGTTATAATTGGTAAAGGAACTTCTGTAATCACTGGTGCGTCTACGATTTACAAAAAGAGCGGTAGTTAAAAGTGGACTTAATTTTTAACAATTCGTTTCAGTGCAGTAAGAAAAAGATGATATGCAGAGGATCGAAGAGCGACCATAGATCATCAAAATGTGAGAGGTTCATTTACTCCTCCTATTCTTGGGAAAATTTATCTCTGAATTCTTCGATAGAAAATTCATTGCCTCTAAATATTTAGAAGCATAAAGTGTGATGAGGTTTTAAAGTTACTTCGTCAAATTTTACAAATATTCAAATAATTAAATAGGGCTTAAAATTTTGGGAAAGATTTTTACCCACTGCTTATTCATCGTCGATTAAGTCAAATTTTATGTTGCTTGGCTTAAAAAAAGTAGTTAAGTTTCCTTCCTTCCCCTCCATAATGGTAAAGAAGCTTGTTAATTCTACTTTTAAAAAAGGTCTTGTCGTCAGAATGAAAAAAAATTTAACGGAGTAAATGTGCTTTTGCCTCTCTTCCCGACTCACCAGCTCTAACCACTCGGAACTCCTTAACAGCGGTGCCAAAGTTGTTAATAGCCTTGCAGGTGTATGTTCCGAAGTCACGTTCGTCGAGATCGAAGAGTCGTAGTTGGGCCGACTTTCCACCACCGGTCACGTGCTGAAAGTAGCCTGAGGGAAATTGCTCGTGCTCTGTAAGGAAAGATGACAACACTAGTAGCCACGAATATCCACTATCAATTAAAGTTACCATCTTCTGATGCAACTGAGACACCGCAAACTAATTATGCTTTCTTAAAATGATACGGTTTATTAAAAGAACCTATCACAAACTATTATAGGTACTTGAGGACCGAAACAGTAATTTAAAAGTAGCATAATCCGGTGTTTATATCGCGTAACCGAAGAGAAGCTGTATTTATTGTATGTAATCAACGATACTCCCATAGCACTTTTTGGAAGCCTTGACAATACTTCCTTACTGATTTGAAAGAATCAAGGCCACCGCACATTATTTATAAGAGAAATGTTCAAGTCTAGTGAGAGCTTAAAATTTTACTTGCCTACATACCGTAAGCCTATTCAGGCCCGGTAGACGAAGTTCAGATCATGCAAGCACACGCAATTGAAGATTTTTACGAAACCAAACTCGTGGGCACCAGTTTAAGCGGGAGACCTTGGCAGTGAGCAGTTCATGTGATGTAAAAGTTTAAAAGATGAACATACGCCCATTGTATCTTTTACCGTTCCTGTAAACATTCACTCACCATGTAGAAAGCCAGCCTGATTACCCCATGCCTAATCGTCATCCTAGAATGATTTAATTAAAACAAAAGTAATCCTGTGCTAGAGCATGTCTTATGGCATTGAAATTCCGAGGTAAGTGCGTCACTAAGTGGCGTTGCGTTGAAAACGACAACACAAATTCCGTACATTGCAAGCCGGTACTGGTTGTATGTGAGCATTAACTGTGCCTCATACAGGGCATAAATCATCCCGATGGATAACAAGGAAAATCAGAATTAGCGCGTGGATGCCTTTAACAATGAAAGTGGCTTGAAAAAATGAGTAAAAGGGGAATGTAAACGCCCAAAATTCACCCAAACTAGCCGTAAGAAAACAGGCGTCTTCTGTAAGTAAAGCTTCCCACTTTCACAAAAAATGAGCCCCAGACAAAGAAGATGACTGAAATAAAGTGATTTAAAATAATAAGGTGGAGGAAGAAGATAAGCAGCCTTATTCATGCTTAAGTAGCCATTCATATGAATTTTGAACAAATTATTTTTGGCATAAGTTATCGTACGATAGATAATCCAGGACACGAAATGGATGATGTCTACTGGCGCCCTACTTTAGCTTTGTATACCTCTTGAAACTGAAAATATAGATTTTAAAATAATGTGACGATCTTCTGCCTAAATAAATACTCTATGTCAAAAGGAACCCTAAAGTTAATGCGTGGGGAATAATAGCAAAGAGAATTAATTATTCGGGCGAAAAACGACATACTGGGGACGTTCGGAATCTCTTGGTAGTTGAAGAACCAAATAAACTGCACTGGATTTTTAAGGTTGAAGGAGGCAAGAGTGCATCGAAGATCCAGGTCCCCACCACTCGGCACGTAGACGACCTCAGGAGAAGGGTCTTCAAACTGTGGTGGTACTAGTTGAAGTGTCAAAAATATGCCACTTTTAAGGATTACCATTTCCCTATGGCAATGTGGTGAGACGACCCAACCACATGGTCTTTGGTTGAAATTTAACATTGAGCTTCCAACGAAATATGCTTTCACACTGATATCTAGTGATATCAATGGTTGCATGGCTTTAAACTACGACTAACGGCTACTTTATGAAATCAATTCTTCCCAACAATTCCAAATGTGTAGGAATAGTGGCAAGCGTGGTCTATTTTATCCTCTTAAACTACATTAATTTAAGCCAACTTAAAAATAGCACGTTCACGGTCTCCCCTACATAAAAATTGGACAATTTACACGCCACTCAGTTGAAAGCTAAACAACGCTAAATTTGCTTCAGTGACTATTAATTTGCCTGAATTTCTTTGAAATTCATACTGCGCAAGATGATCTTACAGCATCACATATAACATTAATAATAAAAATTACTAAGATTAATGACTTACTGGAGTCAAAGGAACTGCCCCGGCTACTGTGATTGCCCATAGACTGACTTGGCCCTGAGTAAAAGAACGAGCCACATCATAAAATGATAAATAGATAATATCAGATTGTCAAGGCGTCAATTTTTCATAAAGCACTTATAAAAAATATGAAGTCGGATCAAAGGTCTGAGTAAACTAATTCTAATTGTCTGTTGCATCATTGAACCAAAGAGGAAATTTCATCATTAAGTAACTCCGAAAAGCACGCACGGCCAGCTCGGGATCTACGCTTTCTAGTGGGTTGACTGGGTTCGCCTCGACCAAAGTTTGTGACTGCTACAACACGGAGTGCATACTCCTGCGTAGGGTCTAGACCTTCTAGGGAGCATCGGGGTTGCCTCAGTCCCTTTCGGAAGGTCTCCCACTCATCTGAGGCAACTCCAGAGCCCACCTGACGGATCTGCACTTCGTAGGTGAAAGGCGTCAGAGTCTGAGTAAGATTATACATCTTTGGTGTCTGCCAACGCATTTCCGGAGGTTCACGACCCTCTAGAATGCCTGTGGCTTCTCGTACCGTTGGAACCACAAAAGAAAGATCAGGAATCACTAAAAGAGAGGCGCAGATGGTTTTATGTTTAGGCCAATGGATTTATAAAGCTAACTACAATTTTTAAGAGGTGAAACTCACCGACTTGAGCATTCACGTGAGTTGCACGAGAAGGGAGGCCCACACCGAACTGATTTCGACCAACAATGCGAAAAGAATAGGGCAGGAGGGGATTAGCTTCCCCCCATGCAAAGACTGGTGATGGAAGTCCTGTGGCAATTTTCTCCCATTCTTTCCTGTTACCACACATAGCCTAAAAGAAGGATGTATTAATAATAAACGATGTTATTTCTGCCTACGATACTTCAAACAGCATCTGTCTCAACAAAGTGCTTTGAGATGTGACAGAAATGTCCGTAATTCTCTGGGTAGTCATTTGCTTTTAATGTGAATGCACTGGAACCTATTCTTCATACGGAAGCTTTGCCTGATTAAAGAAGTAACAGATGATGACAAGAAGTGAGCACTCTGTTTTTTATGCAAATTCACATGTGAATATCTAGCAGAGAGCTGAATTCCCCAGTCCTTCACAAGCTGACCCATTGTGATAGCAATGTGCATATATGCTAATGCTACCTATTCTGCTTTCTCCGTCTCTTCTGTGAGCCGCTTACAGATTCGTTGTATTTTAGCGATTTTAAGGTATTAGAGCCGGAGTGAGGAGGATGAACAAAAACTTACCTCAACATCAAAGGTGAGGTGCTCTTCCAAGCTCTGCGGCAGCGTAGAGGCCAGGATATTGCTGCTAAAGAAGCCTTCCAGATTCTCCTCAGGATAAGCGATTTGATACTCATCCAATTTGCTCAAATTTACCTTGGCCTTGTGGTAGGAGAGATCTGGTGCCAGTTCAACTATAAAAGAAAATGTTGTTTTTTTCACGTTTAGACTAGTAAATGTAGGCAAAGGCGGTCGAGTTCCATTTACGGTGGTATCCTTCACATGTACAAATTCGGAAGTAATTACCTAGAGCATAAAGTGTTTTAGAATGATCAAACAAGCTTTCGAAACACATTGCTCAAAAGGCACCACCGTCTCTCGCATAAATAGAGACATGAAGAATCTTCGATTAAAAGCCAAAATTTTCAAATAATGATGACCGAGAGGTCGTTATAAAACTCACCAGTCTTTATATTGATCCTCACTGGTCTACTCGGCGCACAGGGCTGATTGTTCAGGAGGGCAATGACTCGATATTCATTCCCATACATCTCCTTGGGACAGTCACGCAGCGTCACCTTTCCAGTCAACTCGTCCTGCAGGCTCTCTACAGTTGCCACGGGATACCAGTCTGAGGAGAAGGCGTCTCGACGCTCTACGCAGTAACGGACAAGACCACGCAAATCTGCGTTCTCCTCGTAGCCACTGTCGCCCATTCCACGCGTAGTAGAGGGGGAAGAAGGCACTACTCGACGTCCCATCGATTCCAACGCGTCAATAGCTTCGTCACCTAGACGCCAGCGCAGAAATACCGAGCGAGGAGCCACTATCAGGACCTTCAGATCTTCTACGCAGCTAGAATAAGGGAAAATTTTTGTTAATAAAAAGCGTTTAAAATGCCAAAGTTTCAAGCTTTTGTGTATCTTACCCTTGAAGCTCGGAGAGTCGTTTAGGAATGTGGATAGCCGGAGCTTCTACCTCCGGTCCCTCGCCAAATCGATTAATTGGTATGACTCGATAGCGAAGAGTGGTACCGCTCACTGGCGTCTTGTGTATAAAGAACGTTTTTGAGGAACCTATCACAGTGCCGATTTCACGCCACTTTCCATGGTTCTCTTGAACCTCCACGCGATAGGAAATTATCTGTGGAGTGCTAAATACTCCAGGCTCCAATTGTTCCTCCAAAATTCTCTCCCCTTCAGTTCGATCGGAATAATTCCAGTCAAGACGAATGGAAAAGACCTCGCCTTTTTCCTTTGGCTGAAAGACGCGGGCTCGCAGACCTTCCACGGGGGATGGAAGAAGTTGACGCTTAGAAGGCAGTTGTATCTGTCTGTAGGCATTCAACCATCCCGAAACCGAACCGTTATTCGTTAGAGCCAGAAGACGAATCCGTTGCTCAGCGAAGGGATGAAGAGGTAAATCTAGGCAGTAGGAGTCTCCGAGAATTGGTTGTGATCGAGGTCCAACTGGCTCCCACAAGCCCTCTGGTTCAGTCGTATAACTGGTGGGCATCACAGCACATTCCATGCGATATTTGCCATGTAGACTGTCATCTCCGCAAAGAAAGGTTTTGCCCCATCTTAGACCAATGCCATCCTCAATATCTGTGGAGGTGAGCCACAGTGGAGCTCTTTCTTCACTATCTGAAAACGCAATTATTGGGAGAGAGAATATTGATTCATCCGAACGAGTTGGCTTCTCAGACTCCGAATCTGTTTGTTTTGGCAGACCGAAGTTAGTAAGTCGCAGGGATTTTGTAGGTAGGGTTGAACCGTAGGCATTCCTGCAGACAACTCGAATCTCCGGACTTTGTAAACAGGAAGTTGGTGCCTCTTGAACAGCTCGCACAATGTATCCCGGAAGCTTGTAGCTCGTTGTGTCAACAATACAGTCATCCACAACACTCCAAGATCCAGTTCGACCTTTTCTCCATTCTAATGTGTAGATGGGCTTCAAACCACTTACACAATTATCACAGTACTCCGGAAGATAGGCTTCCTTCCAATGTACAATGAGTCCTGGATGAGCCCCCTTCTCGGTGTGGTTGACATCCGGTCTGATGATAGACACCCACGGTGAATCGATCGCAAGATCTGGGATTAATTGCTCCACTGGAAGGTTGGCGATCGCCGTGGCACTCGGTTCAGAGGTTCCAAACTCATTATAAGCTCGAACACGTACCATTGTGGAGACTCCAGGTTTCAAGTGATAGATATAGGTTTTATCCTTCAGACCCGAGGCTACTGGCTTCCACCCACCTCTTGTGCCCTCCCGCACTTCTACAATGTAGGAAACATTAGATGGTGTTTCACTGAAAGGACCAGACCACGTGATCACGACTGAGGTTAGATCCATATTGGAGATGACAGGTTTGACCGCATTCATGTTTGGAACACTAGCCCGTGGTGGAATTTTGAGCACGGGTTGAGAAGGTGGACCCGTTCCGAGAGCGTTTTCGGCGTGGACACGCAATTGAATGGGTTGCAGAGGTGTTGCAATAGTATGTGGAAGGGTGGCACGAGTGGTTTGAAGACCGGTAAGCACAGGGCTCCAGAAATAACCATTATCCTTGGACATTTCCACGGTATAGGCAATTTCGCCGGATTCTTCCTGGGAAACTGGACTCCAACAAATCGTCAACTCTGTTGGAGTGGCGCTTTCAAGCATTAGACCTTCTGGAGCAGTTCTAGGAAGCCCTAAAATAAAAAAATTGGCTATTTGATGGATATCTTGAGAAATAATAACCTTTGATGGGTGACATTTTGAGTTGCTTACCATATCGCAGTGGCCGAATTCTGCCCGTTTCTACTTCTGTCTCTTCCAGTGGTTCAGTCACACCTAAACAAGTTCTTCACAGCATATTCACAAGTTAACACAAGCCATTATTTTACTTTGAGGAAACATACCATCAACGGAAATCTTTGCAGAGGTTTGCGTTTTTCCCAGTTCATTAACAGCACTGCAGATATAAGTTCCTCGATCCCTTGGTTCTACAGAAAAGATCTTCAGTGTTGAGGTATTTTCATAGCTTCGAACTCGGTGATGATAATCAGATTCCACGATTTCACCATTGTGTCGCCTGTGAAACAAAGAGAATCATTCCATTCAATGTAGATGATGGGAGGATGAAAAACATCACCAACTTACCAGAAAAAGTGTGGAATAGGGTCACCAACGACACGGCAAGTTAACTCCATAGTTTCACCAGACAAACAATCCAAATCAGCGAGCTTTTTCGTGAACATTGGTGCAATACCGTGCGAAACGAAAGTAGCTCTGAAATTCGCATTAGGATGTTTTCAAGCATTTTAATCAAATAATTTAGTTTATGGGTGCAGTTAGTGTGTTTTATTGCATAAAAATGATATTTTGATGAAAGCTGAACGGAAACGGTTTGCAAATGTATTCGTTGTCTACTTCCGGGGGGTTCTCTTCCACTTTCTCAAATTTTCCCTTTGACTTGATTTGAGTTTCCTAAAGGCTTGTAAATTTTAGACTGGAAAAGTTGTTCCCAGCAAACCTAATAGAAACTGTCTAGCTAAAGCAGTCAATTAGGTTGGGGACTACTTTGCTACTCAAGCGTGGTCGATATGGATGAGAGACAACCACTTGAAGATTGATAGGATGCAATGGGATGGAACCTGAAATATTTCCATAAAGAGCTGCATAACTGTGCATTCAAAAGTTGAACGAGTTTTGCCCGTATTTCGGGCTTAATCGTTCGAACTTTAATAGTAAAGCAGGTGGTAAACTATTTGCTGTGAATCAAATACGAAAACATCAACTGATTGGACGTCATGCACTTATTAAGCCTTAGCATCATAGGCCGTCTTCTCAAGTTATTGCGGCCGAGGTGCTATGTTCTGCACATGCCCTGAGTTATCAACCCATAGATGCTTGACCAAAACACATTAGCGCGTAAAAAGACCTAGGTAAGTTGTAATTTTAAGTAGAGAAAACCATGTAAGGGAAATGTAGTTCTTGATTTCCTGCCTCAGAAGCATTGCTTCTGTTGAATTGTGCAGCTATACCATTTATATTGCCAACCTGTCCCTGTTACTTAGAATAAATGACTTTAAGGTGTTCTTTGTTTGTTACAACAGAAATCCTATTACACTATTACTGAAATTAATCGTATTTGTCTATTTTGTGCAACGAAGTGCATGCACACAATAAGTAATAGCTATATGGCATAATCAAGGAGAAAGTGAGTCGTATTATATCGATAAGCGGTTGGATTAGTTTGCGTTAGTCTCACCTGCTTGAGTCAAGCACTGGATCAAATTCAGGAGTACTGTGGCGCAAAATATACGTTTCTTAAATAATGTTTTCAGCAAAATTGGGCAACTAGTTCAGTGAACTCACCGATTCGGTGTGTCAAAGAGCATAGCTCCAAAGTCCGACTTGCCTCTGACATGGCATGACGTCGACATAGGTTCCTTTCCCCATCCAGCAGTCAGCCTGAGCTCATAATCACCCAGATGATGCTTGCTAGCTGCAGGGATGGTCAGAGCAAAGTAGTTTCCACTATCCCACACCACGTATTCTGAGGTTCTTGATGGCTGAAAGAAAAATCATAGTGAAACGTTATCAGAGGACTCGGTGGATCCAAGCACAAGAAGTTGCTTACATTGATATCGTGTCCATTTACTGACCATATCGGGGTTATTCCAGGGGTAGGCTCAGCAATCTCTGCATCCAGGGTGATGGTGTCGCCCTCGGACACACGAATCTCTTTTGGTAATTCCTTGGTGAAAACAGGAGCCATGGAGAAAGTTGGACTTTGAACTGATTCAGCAGGAAAGATTAGGAGTTCAGGGAAGTCAACTTCCCATCCGATTCCATAGCCTTCCTCATCTGCTGCCTCAGCAAGAGGTTCCTCCTTAATTGTCGGCAGAGGATTATAGGTTACTGAGTAAAAGCCAACATCTTCCAGAGTCACTGCAGGCTTGTGCAGGATCACTGAGGTGTGGTTCTGATTCTTTTCTGAGGCTTTAATGAAAAAACCGTGGGATGGATCGTCTGGTGACAGAGGGACGCCATTACGGCTCCATGAAACGGATTCCGGCTGCACCTTGTCCACTGGCACACTGAGATCTGCGACAAGGCTTATAGACTGTCCCTCACATGCTGCAAAGCCTAGAGGTTGGCAGAGGTTTGGCTTAACTTGCAGAACGTTCACATCTTCTTCCTCTCCTTCCACTGTCTCTTGGTCCCCTGATCGACCTCGCTGCTTTGCTAGTACTTTCTTTGCTGGAACGATTTCTACTGGTATTAAAAGGTGCCCTTTAATCGGGCATGAGTCAGTAGACTCTAAAAACGAAAAAAAGCATTCAATGAAGTGGAAGAACATCAACGAATTCAAGAGGCCAATGAACTTACCTATGGTTAACTCATAGTCTCCAGCGTCAAGGAGGACAGTGGAATCAAGATATAACTGAGCCATAAGCTCTCCATCATATCGTTTGCCCAATGGATTAGGCTCAAGAAGACGTTGAACTCGTTTGCCGGAACGAACTGGCCGACCGTTGAGAGTCCATAAAACGGACGACACCTCAGGTGGAATACCGGTGATGGTGAGACACAAGGGTTCACCAGCTGGAATAGGTATCTTCTCATGGCCTAGACGTCTGTTTGCGTTAGCTTCAATGCACCGGAGTTCCACGGTTTCAATCGGTTTATTTTCAAATTTCTCATCAACTGACGCAGCCTTTTTCAACTTTTCTACGTCGTCTTCGGAAGTCTTTTTCTTTTTAGACTTCCTTTTTACACCTTCACGCTCGCTTTCGCGAGATTTAGACTTTTTATTTCGCTTTTCTTTCTTTCCTTCAGCTTCTGCCTTTATCTCACTTCCCGTCAGATCGTGGACTTGACCGTCCTTGGATTTATCTTCATCCCCCACGTCTTCTTCGGTTGCAGCTAGATGATCCGACTTGGCTTGCTCTTCGCCCCTCAATTCTGTTGGGACAAAAGGTTCTGCAGCTGCTTCTATGATATCTTTAGAAACCTCTGTGGGTTTATCCAAGACCTTTACAACTATTGTAGCGTAAGTGGTTTCTTGTGATCTAAAACCGCGCTTGATTCTGGGTTCACCCATTAGCACATACGTTGCTGTATCTTCGACCGTAGCAGGCGCATTTTTAGTCAATTCGATGCTTGTAAAGTTTGGAGGTCTCTGTTCTGACTTTGACGTAAATGTGGCACTCCTTGGAGTAATTCCATCCACATCTAAGAAGAGCTTTCCATCTTTAGTCCACCAAAGTTTCTCGTTTTTGAATTGACGAGCATCCAGAGGAACTAAGGTTGATAATTTCAGCTTGTCACCAGTTATCAAGGTGAAAACGTTTTCTGTCAAGACTGCAGGCTCTGATAAAAGAGCCTCCTTCTTTACGTCTTCTTGAATGGATTTGACTTCCTCCTCTTGTAAAGCCCCTGACAATCTTGACTCAGGCTCAATTTCGACGAACTCCCTTTTCATCTTTATAGGCTCCTCCTCACCATCTTCTTCTTTACCCTTTAACTTCCTCGGCTTAGTCTCGTCAAATTCCTGTTCCTCTGGAAGCTTTTCTGTCTCAGAGACTTCCTTTACTGACTCATCCTTCTTTTCTTCCACATCAACCAAGTTGGTCGCGGACTCATTTTCTACATCAACAGCATCAACATTTGGTTCTTTTATCACAGACACAACTATTGTGGCATAGGCTACTTCTTGTGATTTGAAACCACGCTTAATCCTTGGTTCTCCCATCAGAACATAAGCGGCTGCATCCTCAATGGAAACCGGATCTTTCTTGACCAATTCTACACCAGTAGACCCTGGAGATTTGGTGGAAGATTTGGAGGTGAATTTTGCACTACGTGGTGCTACTCCATCCACATCAACTAGTGACTTTCCATTCTTCGTCCACCACAGCCTATTGCTTTTAATTTGGCGAGCATCAAGTGGAATGTTTGTGCTAAGCTGGAACTTTTTGCCTTCTGTGAGTCTTACTACGGTTTCGGATGGAATTGACATATCTTGCACGTCTTTGATTTTTTCTAAAAATTTGTTTTCTTCAACTACATCGTTTTTCTGTTCTTTTATAGACTTTTCGCCCAAACCTTCTAACGATTTACTTTTTCCAGATTCCGCTTTGGAAATCTTATCTTCGTCCCTTTCCTTCTTTGGCTGAACTTCATATTCCTTAACCTCCGCTTGGGGAATGTCTTTATTCTGTGTCTTCCCTTGTTGACTCTGGCCATCATTTTCTAATTGGACATGCCGTAGTACATTTGGTGCTTCAGTGTCCTTAGACTTCATCTCCTCTTCTTCTACACCAGGAGGCTTTGGTTTCTCTACCACAGAGACCACGATCGTAGCATAGGTTGTTTCTTGTGACTTAAAGCCACGCTTTATTCTTGGTTCACCTAATAGCTTATATGTTGCCGTATCCTTCACGTCGATAGGTCCCTTCTTGACCAGCTGCACTTCAGCAGATCTCGGTGGTTTCGGCGCAGACCTCGAAGTAAATGTAGCGGTTTTTGGAGTAACGCCATCCACGTCGAGGAGCACTTTTCCATCTTTTGTCCACCAAAGTCTATTATTCTTCATTTGACGAGAATCCAATGGTACTTTGGCAACCAACTGAAATTTGTCGCCTTCTATCAGCTTCACAATATTTTTAGTAGTAGAAACTACTGAACTTAGTTCTTTCTCCTTCACCGTCTCTGTTGGTGAGGTAGATAGATCGTTCCCTTCACCCCTCAGTTTTTCATTATTCCGTGGTTCCCCTTCCTCACCTTCAACAGATTCTCTTCTCTGCTTAAACTCATCTTCTCCCCTTCCAACTTTGCTTCTTTGATTTGTCATCTTAATTTCACTAACTCCTCCCTCCAGTGGCACTCTTTTTGGTCCATCAGTAGTTTCGGTTATAAGTTCCACCTTTCCTATTAAAACAGGTTCAGGTTCTTCTGGAGCCGCTTCTACAGCCTTAACAGACTTTTGTTCTGCCTCGGCTTCAAAAGACTTTTTTTTGAGTTCTTCCACATCAACTTCATCGACAAATTCTTTCCTTTTTATTGACTTTTCTTCGCTGCTAAGGTGCTTTCCTTGCTCCATCATTGGCTTCGTTACGCTGAAGTTTTCTTCGTCCTCTGGATTCTCCCTTAAGCAGGCGGCAGAGTCACTTAATGTGTTTAAATTTCCTTCTTCTGGAGTCTGTCGCACAGTCTCTAGCACCTTTAATTCAGGCTCAGTTTCGACGGACTCCCTTTTCATCTTTATAGGCTCCTCCTCACCATCTTCTTCTTTACCCTTTAACTTCCTCGGCTTAGTCTCGTCAAATTCCTGTTCCTCTGGAAGCTTTTCTGTCTCAGAGACTTCCTTTACTGACTCATCCTTCTTTTCTTCCACATCAACCAAGTTGGTCGCGGACTCATTTTCTACATCAACAGCATCAACATTTGGTTCTTTTATCACAGACACAACTATTGTGGCATAGGCTACTTCTTGTGATTTGAAACCACGCTTAATCCTTGGTTCTCCCATCAGAACATAAGCGGCTGCATCCTCAATGGAAACCGGATCTTTCTTGACCAATTCTACACCAGTAGACCCTGGAGATTTGGTGGAAGATTTGGAGGTGAATTTTGCACTACGTGGTGCTACTCCATCCACATCAACTAGTGACTTTCCATTCTTCGTCCACCACAGCCTATTGCTTTTAATTTGGCGAGCATCAAGTGGAATGTTTGTGCTAAGCTGGAACTTTTTGCCTTCTGTGAGTTGAAGGATACCACCACCCTTTGCAACCTTTTCTTCAATTGAATACTTTTCTTTGCCCCCCTCCTCGATCTTTGGGGACGAATTCGGCCTCTGGTCCTTAATTTCAGTTTCATTTCCATCTAAAGTATGGTCTTTTATCTTTTCATCAAAGGTCTCCTCCTCCTCCTTTTCTAAAACATCCATTTCTTCAACTTGCGGCTCTTCTTTGTCTGCCTTTTTTACATTTATAACAAAATTCGCTTTCGCTTTTCCATCTACCCATAGAGTGTATTCACCAGAATCAAAACCAGAAATAGTCGACTTGGTTAGTTCCACACTTGAGGGTCTTATCTGAATTTTAAAAATATCACCAACGATCTTTCTTCCGTTCATCGTCCACCAAACACTTGAAGTTGTATCAACTGCTTCTGACGCTATTATTTGGAATGGTTCGCCTTCTTTTTTCGTAATTATAACCGGTTCCATGTACTCCTGGACAAATGGTTTTGTAGCCACAGGTAGTTCATCTGAGGTCGTTGGCACGACTGAACTAGAGATATTTGCCTCCATCCCCGTAGCATCTGCACCCTCCGTCAAGGAAACGCCTTTCAAAGTTGGCTCATGATCAACACTGATAACCCTCATCTTTGCTACGCGGTAGAATTTCTGGCTCTCAACGGCCTCAAACATCACGGCCTTCAATGTGTCTTCTATTTCACATTTATTCTCCTGTTTTTCAGGCAAATTCATTTCGACTTCGTCGAAGTCAACAGATTTCTCTTCATCTTCATTCGGTACTATCAATTTGGAGATCTCTACAGTTTTCAGACGCAACTTGCTGACTTCGTTCGTTGGATCTATATCGGCTTCTGAATCATGAACCACTACAGCGAATGGGAAAATCGCCTGCATTCCAGATGGCCAAGTAAGGATGCATTCATAACGTCCTTCATGGAGTTTTTTAGACACTTTCGGAACTAGTAGGTACGCGGTATTACCTTCGATACGAGGGTAGGCACCCATATTCTCTGCATCAATTGGGACCTCGTTAAAAGTCCAGTCGGCTGTGTAGGCGTCATGGTCAGAAGTAGAGGTCTCAATGTTTAGTTCCATTTCACCACCCTCCGAGGAATTAATGTTCTGCAGCTCTGAGTGGTGAACATACGGCTTTTCTGTTTTGATTGATTGAGTTATCACAATCTGATTGACATCTAAAATTGCTCGGTTATAATTTAATTTGCCATTGTTTACCTTGAGCTTTGTCTTCTCCCTCAGGAATTTGTTCCATGAAAGGGTTACTGACGCCATCCAACGTATTGACAGAATCTGCAAAGGAATAGGGCAGCCAATAAATGTAAGCCTCATAAAGTTAGACCGCAAGGTGGGTTAATTTGGTGAGAATGGGGAGCTGGTAGGCTCTATCTTACCGCTCTCAGTTTGAGCGTCGGATAAAGGAGAAGGGAGGAGTGGGGTTGTTGGTATGACTATACGTACCAATACTTAAAATGCTGTCCGGCCGTTGCTTCGTCGTACCTTGTTTAGGTAGTTGCATAATTGATCCCTCGGCTGTATAGTAAGTAAGGGATGATTCATCGTCCACTGGGCGTTGGAGATCAGAGGGGAGCAGAAAAGAGGACCAAAACAGTGGTTTTAGGTTAATTGGTGGTACTTCAAAGTAGAGGCATTATATCTCATTTTGGAAAACTTTAGAGTGGAGAGAAAAATGTTTCCTTTGTTCAATAATTTCGGAAATTCATTTAATGAAACACTGGTGAAAATTAGCGAATTGCGGAGCAGTTCGTATTGCTTTGCTAACAAGACCACTGAAAGAACTACAATCACAGAGTGGACGTTCTAAAATTAACTACGCTTGTCACATCACTCCTCTTCGGGGTTTAGCTTTACAAGAATTGTCACCACTACAAAGGCACTACTATTACAGTCTTTAGCTTCCTTTCCAGCATAAATACTGGAACTATTAGTAATCGGGATTTCGCAAGTAGGTTCAGTATTCAACTTCCTCTTCCTTATAAAATCTCTTACTCCTATTCATCTGTTGTCGTGACTATGTTCCTATTTCTTTCCCCGCAATTGCGACTTTATACGCCTGGAGGTTTGGCCGCTCTGCATTCAACACATTAATGCATTAACTTCAGACAAATAAAAAATACCATTCCATTCAGCCTACAAAAGAGCAAAATTCCACTTTGTACACCTTGAATAAAATTTACGAAGCTATGTTCAGCTTTCTAGCCTTACATGGTACTACAAAGATAAAAAAATTACTACTTTTGGCTATTGCAAATAATTTTCCCAACGATTCTTCTACTTATTTCTATGTTTGCTTAACTTGATTTGACCAAAGCGCCAGAATAACTGCAGTTCACCAGGTGCATAAACACCAGGTTGTAGGCAAGATCATTACTTCCTTTTTAGCATAGAAAAAAAGAAATCGGGTAGAAGAAAATTCACAGTAATTCATCTTTGCTGTATTCGTTTTAGTGTTTTTTTTTCGGCCATATTTGGCATTTGCCTCGAAGGAGTAGAGCTAGTATTTGAGTCCTATTATTTTTTATTGTGCAAGCAAAGGCGCCAAGATGTGATTTCCCCTATCTTTTAGTTTAAAATCAACAATGGCAGCCATTAAATTCCCATGCATGCTGTCTGAACTGCAACCCTACGAACCCTACAAAAGTGTCGAAGACCACACATTATTTATTTCAAAAATTTTTATAATAAGGCACACTGGGCCTTTTCAATTCACATTATTAATCCACAGACGCAACTGCGGCCGGATATGTAAATGATCCGAAGTGAACTTTCCCATAATGAGCGATCCTAAGCTTTGCATCTCATAACACGTCACACGGCAGTGTCAGTCTTAATTTGACTGTGAAAAAAAAGTCCTGTTATTATGGTTTTGTATCACTTCTTAAGCCATAAACAAATGCTCTTAAGATGACAATTAGCTGAGATTAATAAACTTTTGGAAGAGTAAACGTCACCTCACCTCTGGACTGTAAAATAGCTTCCGAATCGTAGGTTTTCGATTTAAGCATCTCATCTGCATCATAGAAAGAGTCCGTAATTCCATCTGTCGCCTCCGTGGTAGTGTCATCAACCAAGTTAGCTCGTGTTTGATTGGCTTCCGCAGCAGTCTCTTCATGAGCTCGCAGCAATGCATCGTCCACGAGATAATCAGCTATGTCTGAAATAGGATCCACATCCATCGAAATGCTCAAGAAAGCGATCAATCGAAAACAACGTCTTCTGTAGGGAACGGACTGATGTGGCCAATAACCAGGACGAGGTTAATCTGATGATACAAATGGCGAGGCTGATAGAGGAGGTGAAGTAGGAGTCCTTTCGCCAAAATTCGAATAAAATCCCCCCAGACTTCTGTCGTGGGTGTGCCTTCACCTACTACTGACCCTGGAACACAGTTACATTTCACACGTGCGCACGTGAATGTGCGCTCTGTACACACATGACCACTGTTGATCGATTGGAGGGCCGCACTTACACCTACGCGTGCGCATGAATGGTCGATGTGAGGCTGGGCCAATGGGAGACCAGTTGCTGACGCCTAGCCAACCACCCTCTGCATTTACGCAGAACAAGGCAAAATAAGTACGTGCCCCTGTGATCCTGTTTTCAGAATATCAAGCAGACAACGCTGTCGATATCCCTTAACGTGGGGGTTGTTTGCAAAACGTTTTTTTAGTTTTAAAGCCGTAAAATTTGCATTGATACTTGATTGATTTGGCGCAAGGAGAAGCTGGTAACTGATTAGCTTTAATGGGCTACAAACAAAATTAAGCTTAAAATCCACCTTAATTCCATTTTACCCACCCACAAACGGCATGGCTAATATCGAACATCAATTTAATAAAGCGAAAAAAGTATCCGATTTCTCTTGAGATTAACCGAAGCTGAATATAAGGCCATACCATAATTCTTTAGAGTTCGCTGGATATCCTGCAGCCACGCCTGTCGACTGGTTGCATTAGGGGTAGAGATTGTATAAATAAACTTGAGAGAGTCGTCGGAATTAGAAACATCCCAAATCTGGAAAACTTCCGTGTCTCCTCCTTCACCTTCAGATCTCAGTCGAATATTTGTTAGCTACGAGAAAGAAGAAGGCAATACATAATGGGCTGCACGAGTATTTTCCTTTTGTTGTTTGCCTTAAAAAGGGTGCAGCATAACATGCTATTGAAGTGTCAACTAACCGCAGTTACTTTAAATTCAATGGAAAATTTTAAAGTGCCAACAAATTTGAATACTTGCGTTCTCTTAAGAACAGAAGGCATGAAGCTTTTATTGCATTTGATGTACATTGAGAATGCA
Source organism: Taenia crassiceps (assembly GCA_023375655.1). NCBI lineage: Eukaryota > Metazoa > Platyhelminthes > Cestoda > Cyclophyllidea > Taeniidae > Taenia > Taenia crassiceps. The sequence goes on from JAKROA010000010.1 coordinate 1,439,010, forward strand.
ATTTGGAAGCATAACTAAGGCACCTACTCTCTTGACTGGCTTCAACCGACTCCTGGAGATCCCAAAAAATAAACGCCTAGTCAAGATTTCACAACTCACTAAATGAAAGCACGTGTTTAATCTTATTGGATTACGAGAGGCAACCAATGTGAAAGTTGGCATTTGCCCTAGCAAACTGCCGATTTCTCCCAGAGCCACTTCTGCATTCGAATGCATTGTGAACCAGAGGGGTAGCAAACCCTGGGTTTAAGCAGACCATAGTAAGTGAAAGCAGAAACCATTTTGGATTGGATGTCACATTTGTAATCCACTTTTAATGTGCCACCAAAGGAAAACGAGTATTTACGAAGTTATCCATTAACAAACGATGCAGGGTAGATTCAAAAATATCAACCGAAAATTGTCTATTGTTATTAAAGTGCCAGAAGTTTTAGTCTATTTTCCCCGTCTTTTGTTCAAACTGCACTATCAGACATGAATACTTGAGGAAGAAATTGAAACGTTTGCATAGATTTTTAACAAAAGTGACCTTTTCCAAGAAGTAAAACTATTTCTATTGGTACTGTCTTGAGTTCGAGGTGAATGAATTTATGGTCTGGAATTTCCACGGCTACCGAATGACCAGAAGTTAATCCTTTGCATATAAACGAGTAGAAATGGCCTGGCGGTTTTCGAACGCAGGATTTTGCACAGAATCAAACAGTGCCAAGAAATATTTGAGTGGATGCACTATCCTCAGTCTAATTCCCTGTAAGATGTTATGCAATCCGTGCTGTGCAGAAGTTTGACAAAGTAAACCTACGATAGGAATGGACCAAAGTGAAAGTTTATTACAGAAATTTTCCAAGCAAAAATGTGACAACTTCGAGCTCTGATACTCATAAGACTGCGACTTTGTTGATTGAGATACAGGGCTACTTTGTCAAGAAGAGGAATGAATAACTTCAGTCAAGTCATTGACCATTTAGCCGTTGGAAATTTTCCTCCCTCCGAATTATGCAACTTCTGTACCCCACTTTTTCGCATCCGCAGTCAAGGTCCCGGAGGAGGATCCTCCGCATTTTTAAGGTGTTCCATTGCCACCACCTATTTCGACCCAATTAAGCATAGTCGACGGACTGAGAAATGCGACTGCACCTCGATTGAGGATAGCCAACAACGGTTCTAGTGTTTCCAGCTCAAGCAACTTGTTCCTTGGGGGACTTTCTGCAACCGCTTAGCACAAAGTGGTAAAGGATGTGCACCACACAAACACTGCACAGGGTTCAGCTGGAAAATTTGCGAGCATTTGTGCGATGCTGACAACAAAAGGGCTTCTTAAAGGTCATGCCATTGGAGTTACTATTAAGGAACATTTAGTTTGCATTGACGTACGATAATAATATTCAGCGTCCAAATGCAACCAAAGTGCTTCCCAATTACGTAATTCGGGCACGAAAAGACGAATCCCTTACCCTTTTTTGTGCAAGACAGCGAAACTGTACGATTTACAAGGAGCGATTCCTCGTGATCACCCAGCATACTTAATTGAATTTAAAATAAATTTCTTCCGAGATTCACGAAAAGAGTTCGTTCTTTGACCCACACTTTCCAATAGATTTGTGAATGAAGCGAAATGGAAAAAAGTTTTGCCAAAACTTTCACAATTTAAGAATCGGATCTGCGAGTTCAAAAATAATTAAGGTTATGACCTTCTGACCCCGTGAAAGAGGCGATATTTCGTCGCCACGAGATCCCATTTAATCGCTTTTGGGATTAGCATCAAAATTTAGTATCTTCAATAGAAAGAAGGCATGACACTTCTTACCGGCAATATCCATGCTATTTCGTATTTATTCTCTACACTTGGCAGGCCTTTTATAAAGAGGAGTTTATCTTGATTCAACACTAGGAACCCCTCCGCATCAAGTGTTACACCTCTCCTCGTCCCTTTGCATTGATTAACTTTTAATAGGGTCTAGAAAGGAGAAAAGAGAATGCAAAATCATTATTAGTCTATAAGTTCCTTAGTAAATAATAAACTCACTCAAGTCAGATAAAACCACTCTTGATTGGACCGTGAGGGGTACAGTTTCTTTTATTCTTACGAAATATGCCCAAAATAGTGGTACTTTAATAAATTCCCTTGCAGAATAAAATGTGACTCCCAAAATGATGAAGACCTCTACAGGCAGGCAGCAACCCCACAGAAAGACAAAGTCATCATCAATTAACTAGGAACATTCCCATATAGTGTCACCTTAGACGCTTAGCAGTAGCTAGTGGGATAACAACTGACAACATTATTTCATATACTGGTGTTTTTATGTGAAACATATGCAAAATTACTCATAAACCATTGCAATTTTTAAGTTCAGAGTGAATTTATACCACTCGCTTGTAGCCATTGAAAGACAAAATTTAGCATATTCTAAAGAACAGTTGTTGCTTCTGCGATGCAGTTGTTGCCGATATTTTGGCTAACCGAGTGAAATTCCATTCATGCAAAATTAATCAGCTCAATTAAATTAAATTCACTTTACTTGGGAATAAGGAAAGGAATTCTACTTTTAGTTAATAATCACCATCTAAAATGCACAAAAAATAAAAAATGCTAGGCCAACAAGAATAGTGCGAAATGGCTCGTTTATTTTCATTCCCACATCTGCAAAGGCTTTGAAAAATATACTACTGACCATCCTGGTGATAGGCTTTGGGAGCTGATTAGCATCAACATAGACACTAGCCGAGGGCAGAATTCCAAGCGATCCATCTGCTGGTATATTAGTCACAAACGGCCAGAGCCTCAAGGCTTCTGTTGTTCGTCTTTGAAGCCTTCTCACCGCAGTGATGGCTTCTTCCAGACCTCGGGTGTCTTGTCCATTCCTGCTGGTATATCGTGCAAGGCAGCTAAGCAGATGTTCATACGCCGAGAGGTGCGTTCTTGGTGCAAAGATATACTCTAAAAGGTGTTGGGCGTCAATTCTGCACTCTTCTTCATCGCTCTCCGGTGTCATACAGAAGAGGTTGTTCAATTTTGGGTCAGTAAGAATTGTTTTGAACGACTCCATCCATCGATTCAGGTGATAGAGGTAACCCGAATATTGTGCCCATTCTGACTCCTGAGTTAAAAGAAGCAATTTCACTTATACTCTGAAGCATATCTTGTATTATTAATGCAAAAATAACTAACATTTTGCAGGAAACACGTTGCAGCATTGGGGGGATCCATCACACAACCCTGTAGTTTAGCTCGAGTACTACAGAAGGAAAAGATAAATAAAAGGTTTGTTAAATGTGATACGAGAGGGCCAACAGTTTCTCAACCTTTCCGAAAGGCTAACGATTCTGTCGAGATGTGAGAGCATCCCCTTTGTGGCTTCAATCATCTCTCTCGGTAGAGGAATCTTCTTATCATCTTGGAATTGAGTGCCGTCAAGGCGTTCAAGGATGTTTCGTAGCATCTTAATGCGCAATTGGTAACCCTCCTCCTCTTCGGACAGATCTGTTAACGCATGTCTAAAAGCAAGAATATGTGAAGATTGCTACTTAAATAAATGACAGTAACAAATTTGATGGGACGCAAGATCGAATTTCTTGATTATTTTAACCTATGCTTAAGACCGCTTAAACGATAAATTTAAAAAGGTTACCAGAAGATGGGAATAGTTTTTTTACTAAAAGGGCATACGCGCGCGTAATATTATGCCAGTAATGGTGGAACTCTTAGAGCAACTACTAAATTTCTTTGGAATTTTCAGTGACAGGAACAATGTGTAATGCTAAGAATTAGTTCTTACGCATACTCTCTCACTTGACAAAACTTAAAGGTATCAGCTTTTGTTATAGTTTAGGGCGCAAAAAAAGATCATGGGCTTTATAATCATACATGTACAAAGAATTGCAACTTAACGGGCTTATGCATGGGATGGGTGTGCTTGACCATCCCAGCATCCTAGTCTCCACAATTCGTGTTTCGTGACAGCAACATAACCTTCTAGTCCTCCTGACCATTATTTAAGGGCCATACTTCGTGCTGGTGTGACTTAGCGTCACTTCAGGAGAAGATCAGTATTGCTTATTAGGGATAATGAAAACCAAACCCAATCCCCTTGGAACAAACAACGGATTTAGCGGAAAGCCTATCGGTTTCAATAGCCCAAAACATGACATCTAAAGTGCATCGATGAATACGGAGTAGCTCATTAGAAGTTTGAAGCAGTAAGGAAGCCTCTTGTGTTACTTCAATGGGATCCAATGGAGCAAATCTTCAGTTATTTTTTATAAAAGGAAAGCATTTTATGACTTTAACGTGGATGTATCTTCTCTACTTTATGGCATGAGATTTTCCAGTTCCTTAGGTTTCATTCATAATTTCCATAATTATGAGCGCAAACTATTTGTCTAAACAAAAGGTCGGGAATTTCGATACCGAAGGAATTAAGATTTACTCAAATGAGTACTGCTTTATGCAAACCTGTTGTTTGAATAGCAGTAAGAGAATCGAACAAGTCAGCAGCAATTTTCCATTAAAAATAGCATAAATTTAGAATACTTTTGAAAAAGTATTATTTGTCGAGCCAATCAAACTTTAGCTTGATGCCTTATCCCATCGGAATGCAAACATGCAGGAAAATTCACTTTTGCTAAGACTTTTGTCTCCAAACATGAACAAATTAAGCCTAAGCAACTACGTTTCTCACTCATTTTCACTTCCCAACCATCTACCTTGTATGTGATCCTTTGATTGTTAAATACCAAGAGAAGCTTACATCCATTATTGGAAAATGCGAATAAAGTGGCATCTTCATCTTCCAGTTCATCACAATGTCGTAGGGGCGAACGGTGCTGCGTTGTCATACAAAACAAGGAATGGGAATTTATGCCCCGTTCTTCGGGCTTTTTCTAGAGAGGTCGATATGAAGCCGTGCCCTCCATAGACGGAATGGACTTCCAGCCCCTTCCCCCATTTACTTTGGTATTATCTTCCAGTCACCAAGATTGTGCTTTCCTGGCCAGTAGAGAGACTTCAGCCACTGTTTTATGCATCCAGCGCGGAACTCAAAGCATGGGAACAATTGCCTCTTTGTTTTACAACACAAGCCCCTAGGCCCAAGGTAACCATGGTCTTCTAGGGATAAAGAGAATACTCTAGAAGATGGCAATGGGTGCTCTAGAATTGCATGCTTAACAGTAAGTAGTTGGTTTGCAGATAGCGTTGGTAGGTAAGGCTGGGTAAAGAATGCTAATACATTCCGCATAACTGATTGCATATCGTCCAAATGGTTGCAAATGCGTGGCGTGTTTCTCAATCGTCATCTATCAATGCATGTTTTCTTGGCTTTCACAAAGCTTCCGCGTGCACCTCAACAAGTTTGCCTGAAACTTCTTCACTTTTGAAACCAGACCAAAGAAATCTAGTATGAGTCATATTCGGGTGGTTTAACGGGTTACTTTGTGAATCAAGCTTCATTCCCTTTTTCTGTTTCAGACACATTCAACAAAGTATTGAAGGAATGAGGTTAAATTCCTTGACCAAAAGTCCCACTCCACTCAATGGACATTTCCAGAATGCAACCACCATCATTTTTATAAAATGGGAGGAGTAATTTCAAAGTTCTCTGGAAGTTTGATTTATTAAAATCAGTTGTAATTTTGGAAGCCAATCATCCTGTAACATAGTAAGACACTTCTTCGGACATTCGAAACCTAAGAATTTTAAGCCGAGCTCCAATCGCTCACCTTCTTTTCATCAAGCACTCTTGCTGCTTGTTCGAGATAGTCAAAACTTCGTCACGAAACTGTTCCCGGGGACTCTTCCCCGTTGCATGACGATAGTGGCTGGCCACTGGCTTGTCCAATACGCAGACACTGGCTAGGCGACCACACCTATCTGGCGCTGCCGCTTCAATCACCCAACGGTCTGGATTGTCCCCATCTACGCGTTCTATTGTCTCATCTTCTTCCACCGAAATAAGTTCTGGACTAGTTTCCCGTCTTCTAAAGGCTTCAACGGTGAAAGAGACATAGCATCTTCCTCGCTCGGGTTTGTCCCTCTAAAAGTGCACAAAAATAGGAAAGAATTTTTCTAAATAAAGCAATTTAATGAAAGTTTTTGCGCCGGAGAATGAATAATAAACGTAATTATCTGGCTGGGTGGTAGCTAAGGTTGGCGTTGTTCGTCCAGGTAGATGTTGTATAAATGGCAGCTTATAATGAAAACCTGAGTTAAAGCATCTGATTAGTCACGTAAAGAGTGAGATAAACTATGATGAGGTATTTAAAAAGTTGAGATAAAAAGACTCGCTATTAATAAACTTAGTTAACATGTTCGAAATACTAATTAAACTCAACAAGTTGAGTGAAAACAAATGCTCACAGTTTAAGTACCAGGCAAAATCATGAAATCTGTCCGATTTTTTTCATTTCTCACCATTGAATGGCCAGTCAAAATGTTTCAAAAAAGCAAAGTTCAGGAGGACCAATTGTAAGAAAAAAATTCTCTACCTTTAAAGTAATCTAAGGTCATGTTTCCACGTGAGGAACTGAAACATAAACACTGATTTAAACAATCATCTTGGGGGAAATTGTCAAGCTCTCACTAGACTCGGGTACCATAGAAGCGAAATAGCTAAAGCCTCACTAGTTTCCTCGCCGTTTTCATGCAACTAGGGCAATACCTCTGTCTTTAACCCAGCCAAATTTACTAACACAAAAGCTACAAAATATGTCGAAAGGGAATTCGTTAAAGTTGCAATCTAGATCTTCCGTAGGAGAGGTCCAATAGTTTCATTAAACCGAAAAAGGGTCTATGCTTTCGGTCACCCTTTCGGTAATAAATTGAGGACATTAAAAGTTCGAGATTCGGTCAGATTAAAAGATTTTTTACCAATAGAACACAAACCTAATGTTCATTTTTTATCTATTTAACCTCACTAGCGGATTGGCTGAGTTACAGACAATAAAGCAGATTTAAAGTCGTGACAACACGAGGATGACTACTCATCGTTAGGCTCTATTCCACATGCCAACAGACGGGATCCACTTCTACGGCTTTCCTGGCAGCTTCGCCTCTCGCACTCCAGCGGAGTAAGTGTTCACTCCTCTTCATGCATGCGCACCCTTCCTCCACACAACTTACTCTGCACAACACGAAGCCTCTGCTCATCAACTGTGCGAGGCAGTGCACGTCTCAAGCTCGAGTGGGACTGATGGCTGGGCTAAAGATGCCAGACCCCTTCCCCTAGATGCATCACAACCACCAAGACTACCTCACTGTGCAGCCGATAGGTCAAGTACGCACTACTTACTGATCCTCTTTGAAGGCTGTGATGAAAGTGAATGGCAAATTGAGGGTGTGGTGTGGGTGTTGTGTGGGTGCGGTGATCGAAAACGCGTTAACACTGTCCAAAGTGCCACCATCAAGTAAGTGTGGTTCTTCTACAGATGGTCTTTGCCTTGGACTAATTGGAAGTAAATAGGGGATTGGTTGGAGATTGGACCCACCTCTGACCAGGTTTCGAAAAGACTCCTCGAGGTGTCGAAGGCATCGATATTGAGAGAGAAATGACTTGACTGTCTTCGAAGTTGAATGGAATGCCGCCTCACACCACTCATATCTTCAGGAGAGACTGTAATGCAGAAAAGTAAGCAAAGTCTAAATACAAAAAGAATGAATAAAAACTATTCACACAAAATGAGTTAGTTGGATTTGAATTCCTTTTCGGTGGGCTACCAATCAAACTGCTATAAAGAATATGCATGAAATGATGAATTAGGAGAATTCTGCAAAGTCCTTGCTCCTAGTAATGTGATACTTAGTTGTTTGACAGTGGGTATACCTACAATTGGACAGAAGTCTAACAAACGCCTGACGTTTAAACCAGAAATTGTGCTGTTACGTTAGTGCAGTGTTTATGGCATTAGAGTAATACAGTTTCTCAGATAAAAGTTACGCTCTACCAGGGACATTTGTTATACAAGGAGATGCTTTATTTGAGCAGGAACGGAGCTGGCTCTTCGACTTATCAAGTTGTTTCATAAAAAATTGTCATAAACAGTTAAAAAGTGAAACAGGGATGGAGAAAATGTTTTCGATGATAAAATTTAATCGGGTTTAGTATGTCTCATCATTTTTCGAAATATTCTACTATATGAAGCCGAAGTCAAACTCTGTAAGATTGATTCTGAGTCTAATCTTGGAAGGAAAATCACCAAAGCAGGTGAAAATCAGTAGGCCTTGTTTCCACTACATTTTTATGAATTTATGAAATGCTGTCTGTGATGTCCTGAGTCAAGGCATCTACACACTTTCGCAAGAATTTCAGGGTAAGAATTCCACTCTGCACGTAAAAGTACTTTGTGAAATCCTCACCAACTGCGGGTTCGATCCAAAATTGGTTTGGTCATGTGCTTAGGCACCTTAGTCTTCGAAGATTGCATCCCCACTCCTTGGCACGACCTTTGAACCACACTCTTTTTTACGTTCTTTCAACTCTCTTTGGCTAATTGCAGCTTTGGACGACAGTCAAATCGGAGCTGTCGCATTGCTTCTTATGTCCAATTTCCACAAAAGCGCTCACTTGTTTCCACATTTTTCTACTTTCACACCTCCCAGGTAAATGAAAGTCGACTTGCTTGTACCTGCGCTGCTGGCTCATTTCATGCATAAAAAACTTAGGCAAGTGAGAGCACAGGAAAAAGAACAGTTGTAGCACCGAGTACCAGAGATTAGTTGCTAAATTATTATTTTTTGGATCGAACTAGCTTACAAAACTTAAAAACAATCCTGATATTAAACTGAATAAACAATGCCTAAAAACAAGTAGCCTTGGAGGGTTTGAGGAGATTTAAAGTAAAAAATAATATTTAAGCGGAAAATGGCTGTCAAAATGTCGAATGCACCAGCAGATTAAATAGAATCGTCTGTAAGCAGTTCAATCCGAAATAGGCGACACACAGTAGCATTCTATTGTATCCACTTTCTGGATTTCGGAAAGTAATTTGCAGCGATAGAGACGTACTGCATTCAAGATTTTAAGAAATGACTTCCTACGGGAAAATGCAACCAGCTAGTTAATAATAAATAACACTTTATCATGGGCAAAATTTTGGACTGATTCCAAAAAAAGCTGGCTAAGCCTAAGTCGCTCTTACTTAAATTAGTACGTGCTGCATTCAAGTCATCAGAATGTAACGTAAATAAATGCACATCTTTTGACTAAAAACTATCATTTCAACAAGAATCCGTGATTGGTGCCAACTTTTTGCACGAATGTGATAAAGCAGCGCGCTTTAATCTAGAAACTGCATGCTTTTTCTACGCCTGCATTTCCAAAATAAGAGGAAAGCACTCCGGTAAAACAACAATAATTATGAAATGAAGAGGCAGAAAATTGCGAAAGCAGCCGAATTTGCTGCAATGCCTGAACCTTTTGCTAAAAAATAACGTCGCTGAGACAGTAAGTATACAGGAAGATATAACTATAGGCTTGTTTTTTATAAGTGCGGAAATAACACTGTGCATAAACTGACCAGAATATGGAAGAGAATGAATGAGGGAGCAAATCGACTCGAAAATATTAAAACCTTAGCTTTTCTGTCCGGGATTGAAGCCAGCCGGCTGTGGAAGTTAAAATTCAAGACTTTGCCCACCTGTAAGGGCACTATAAATCAGCGTTTTGCTAAGTGGTAGTTGGATTAACAGGAACTGAACAACAAGGTCTGTAGCTCTATTCCAAAGGAGCTTCTCCACAGTGAGGTAATGTTTGGTAATAAAATTTAGCAAGATCAGCCCATTTACGACCTCCTAATTTCCAAGTATTGCGTCTCGAATCCCCTACAAAGCCGCAATAATTTAAAGTGGTCTGGGAGGAAATGTGCCTCATCGCCTTACATAGGTGCTGGAAGGCTTGGAATATGCCTTTTATTATTTCGTGGTTTCTACAAGTGCTAGGAATGCCTTTTAAACCTTTCATTGGTTAGTACGCTGCTTTTCTATCCCAAGCGAATGACCTCACAGGGTCAGCCGCACTCGGAGGTCAGGCACTCAGTCCCAGATTTTGCGCAGCAGTTGATCAAAGTTGCTTTGCCATTCTGACGTCCGGAGGTTGGCGAAGTGGAGCCTGCTACTTTTCCAAACAAATCGGTTGTAATGAAGGCAGAGGGGACGCAAGCGAATTTTGTAGGGAAAATAACATGCCTGAACCATCGACTCCGCTACAAATAGCAAATTAACCTTAGCATGAAATAATTTTAACGATGACTTTTCAAAGACTTAGTGAAAAGCATAAAAACTTTCACAACTCCTCGGTGAGAATCAACAATTATTTTTCTTATAAGACTACATGAGTACGTAGCACATATTTGTTGACATAATTGCATTTTGATTAGAGGGAACTACTGGAAATTTCAAATTTGCCAATTTTGACTTGTCTCCAAACGAAGATAAATTCAAGCGGCTAAGTAGGCGGGAAATGTATTGTTGTTCAATCCATTAGAAAATGTGGGTCGTTAGCACCATTTTTATCACCAAATCTCGTTTTGCCTGCTTAAATATGACGTAACCATTTCAATCAATCACAAAGCGATGAATCCCAGTTGAGGAACAAGTGACACTCTGAGTCGATTAATCGATGCCTTTACGCTTTGACTTAAAATAAATCCGGCAAAACATTTAAAACCAATGAGGAATAATAAAATTGGGACCACTACCGTGCAGTTGCCAGCACCATTTGCAACGACGAAATCAGGAACTGGCAACAGACAGACGGCAGAGTTGAAGTTCGAATGTTTGTAAAACGCACCAAAGTGTCTGATTTACAATTTTTGGGTTAAAAATAAGTACATTTTCGTGGAAATTCCCTTCATATGCAAAGAATTTTGTCACGCAAGAGTGATTTCTTGCATTTGTGTGCTTAAAACGAACACTGAAACACTACGTTTTGATTTTGAAAAGTGGGATACAGTTCCTTTATCTGCAGTAAAATGCGCTCTCGTATGCGCGACACATCACGTTTTCATTGGCTTTGATCGAATCTAAAGAATGGGTTTTATTTTTATCCACAAATTGCGCTACTCAACGGCCAGATTATGGTGAGGCTTAATTTTCTCTAAGTAAATTGTGTCCAACATAAAACGCATCTGCTTATTGCAACACCGTAAATTCGCCAAATTGTCTAATCTCTCAGATGACATCTATGTAAGCATTTCTATACTTATATCTTCGTTTTTAAGTAGAAGAATGAGAGAAACAATTTTTGCTAAAAACGGCAAGATATTTATGCGATCAGGCGGCCTGACAAATGTGTCACGCAAACACAACTGTATGGTAGGAATAAAATTGTTGTGAATTCTGCCCTTCCCAGTACAAATTGCGTTATTAACTGGCGCAAATGTGCGAGTTTAGTTTAGCATTGAACTGGTCAAGTAAATCGCGATTCTATTCTTATCTCTCTACTGGAGCTAACAGGAAAGTGCCACACATCTAATGAATTCTGCTTACGGACATAATTAAGTTTTATCCCAAGAAGACGTTTGCATACTTCTTTAGCAAAAGAATGTAGGTTAAGATAAACGTTAAGGGCAGCTGAAAATATATTAAAACTGATTTAACTTAAAGCAAATTGGAATTGTACAGAACTATTGACGAAACATAAATCTACCAAAGCTACAAAAGCTACTTTATAATGTATTTGGCCTTGGGATGTACAAATCTCCAATGCAAACCTATAGAATCATGTCTAAATGTTAAACATTGGTACTAAAGGCACCAAAAACGTGTGAAAACCAGAATATTATGCAAAGCACAGTAATGTTAGAAGAAAAATAACTTGCTTAGAGGTTTAACGATTGTTTAACTTGGTGTAGTCTTTCCCTCTTTCTCTACCTACTGCCAGTGCAGATGCCTTCGTGCCCTGACGTCAATATGATTGGCTGAGAACACTAAATTGCTGAATTTCTGATTGGCTGCACCCAACCAATAAGAGGAGGCCTGTATTTGCACAACGCTTTGAAAGACAGCGTTTGTTGGGCAATTAAAATATACTGCTTTGAAGGATTGAAGATCCCGACTTGATAAATCAATGACGAGCATGCTCGGACAAACACTAAATCTATGTGCATAACTTGGGGAGATTTCAAGTTTTTAGTCGGTAAAACATGCTCATGTGGGGTGGGGTGGGGTGGGGTGGGGTGTAATTTAGACTCGAGAATATTGTTGGACACATTAATATCTACTTCGCAATATTGACAGCCATTCACAAAGATCCTTAGATCCTTTGTAATTTCACACGCATGGAACATGGAAAAGTAGTTCTACTGTAGACAATTACAACCCATGCTACAATGTGCAAAATTAGCAATTCAATTTGAATACGGGTTAAATACCAAGCGTCTCTAGTTATTTTTACCCTCGTCAATCAAGCAAACTGAATAATCCGCAAAGTTTTTAATGGGACTCACCGTAATGACTTGTATCTTTTAGGAAACTTCTTTATAAACATACCCTCCAAGGCATACCTTTCCTATCAGGAAATTCATTGGCTAGAGTATTTTCCTATTTTTTATCCTCTTATCGTTAAACATTTGGTAGAACCACTTGAGCGTGGTACTAAATGGGCCACTTAAGAGGCAGCCTAACCCTGATTCCAAGGCTCCTAGCAAATTTTAAGAGACATCTAGAGAATTCAGAGAAAGACGAGGCCACAGAAGCCAAGAAATTGAGTTGTAATTGCTTGCACTGATGGGTGATGATAGGCCATGCATTTTCACCCATTTGCATGAGAGTTGATCTGAAATGAAAGTGGCTTTTACATTCTTTACTTTATGCTTTTTTTAAGGTTGAAGGAGTGAACTTTTGAGTGGGTGTCACCAAACTATCTGTTTGGTGCGTGTTCTACACCTTTGTAACACCTTTGCACATTTATTTTATACTAACTTCGTTCCTAAAAGACGGTTTGCCTTCTATTCACGAGTGCCAGGTGAATTGGAAACGCAAGTATTCACCGCTTTTGAGTTTGCAGTTGATGATAGGAAACAGTGCTGGAGGCAGCAGAAATCGCAGTGTGTATTCTACTCATGTTAACTTACTCGAAAGTAAGCTTAGTTCTTTTTATTCAGCGAAAGACTTCCCTCTTTGTCGCACAAAACCTGTCCATTGTATGATCGCATACCAAATCTAAGACAAATTCTAATCTATTCTCAAGTTCATCCGCCTTTTTATGGTGCGCATCGCCTTTTCGTGACTTTAGAAAATCAAAAATACGCAGATGGAGAGTGTCGAGATATTGAAACAGGTACATTGTGAGCGAAGGCAGCCATATTTTTTGTTACTGCAGGTAAAGGGTAGTTCCCATTGCAACTATTTCCACAGAAGTAAAATTTTCAAATGCATTGCGAGTTGAACGATTAACGCTTCCAAAAAGTACTCAGTGGAAAAGTCCATCGCTCTCAGTCCTTTACTTTGACTTCTACTAATGCCTGCCGTTGGGGTTTTTTGATGGATAACTAAGCATTTCTAATTTTCGGGATTGGCGCCACAAGCAAAGATGCCCTTCTGTGTTGCTTAAGTGTGGCCTTCTAATTTTATCGTCCAAAACTCTTGAATCAAACATGCGTAAAAAGTGGGTAAAAGTGAATTCTCAGTAGCAAATTAGAACGTCTGAGGTGTGAAGCCCTATCTTTCTTCGAGGCTCTGAGAGCAAACATCAGACACTTTATGTCAGTAAGGGTATCGCATGTTTCACACAGCAGTACGGAGAGAATTCACCATAAAAACGTTCTCAGCTACAGATCATGCATTTGCTTTAAAAGGTTCTGATTTTGACCGAAAGTTAATCAGTTACTTGATTTACCTGCCTACATGATCACACATACTTGTAGGAACGCTTTGTTCAACTATGATTTCGGCAATTTGAAGTTTAGTTGCTTAATTGTGACACTGCCAAACAGCCATAGTAAATCACAAATTGCAACTTAAAAGAACATCAACGCCCGCAGAAAAAATTATTTACTATTAGATGTCACATTAGGAATTTAAACTTTTAATATAGAAGAAAACTAACCTTCAGGTGATCTCTCATGAATAATGCATTGTTCAGCCTCTGACCGATTGACCTCGAAAACAACGATTTCTGACGATAGAGTAATCATTCTGCCGGCAAAACTCTGCTGTACTCCCTTAATTACCTGTTCCTCGGAATCTTTACGCTTTTCGAGCACAAAGAATGGCTGTTCAAGAGTGTGGAGCTCCAAATTCTGTGGCAAATGGTATTCGGCTGAATATGTTTCCGGATGCAAAATGACTGTGGCAATCTCTTTGTTATTACAATGGTCAATGTTCTCGATAGCAAAACCTCGTGGTGTGATCGGAGATTGAAGATCAACGGAGGCTTTAACATCTTCGGGTTTAGTAGATGGTTTCTCCACCTGCTCTATCGGTTCTTCCGATATGGGGGCTCTGCTTGAACCGTCAACGCTATCACTCACTGTGGAATCAATGTTTTCGACGGTTTGAGTTAAATCTGCCTTCAAGCCATCTCTAAGAGGTTCCAAATCTGAGGTTATCAAATTTTTATATTTATCTGGAGCATTATTCTTGTTCAATTTCTCCAACTCAATATTCAAGCTTGATTCTTGCTGTACAGGTTTATCCCGTGATCTATCTTGAATTTCCCGCAAGGTACTATCTTCCTCATAATCTGAAAAGTTTAAAGTGAGAACATCGACTCGATCTACTTCTACCATGGCTCCGTCAAAAGTTTCAGTGGGGTAGGAAGTTTCGCTACACATTTCGGAGCATCCAGCTTCTTCCCTTTCGTCAAGTAAAATTTTTGCATTTTCAGTTAAATTCTCACGGAAACACAGAAATGAATCAGCTCCTTTGATAAACAATTTCTCCCTTACCGGTTCAACCTGCGAATTTGTAGTTTGACTGAGTTTCCCTTTCACACACATCTCTTCTGACGTCTCCAGCTCATCTCCCTTAGTTTGTTCTGTTCCAAATCTCAAAGATACCTTGTCAAATTCAGATTCCTGAAGAAAGTTCTTGTTTTCTAGCATATCACTTAAGGATTTTGTAACATCTGTAGACTTTTCTTCAACATTCTCCTTATCAAATGCAGATGCTATTTCGGACGACCCAACCTTCTGTTGATCCCATATTGAGGGGTCTTTGTGAGATAGGACGGTATCAATATTAATTGGACCTGATTCCTCTCCATGTGTCCTATTTTTCTCCAAAACCGCTTTGTTAGATACGCCAGAGGCAGTTACGAACTCTTCATTTTTAGCAAAAGAACCGGATATTTCGGAAGTACCAGCCTGTTTCTTCTCGACAAGCAAATGATCACCGCTGTCTGGAGATGACGTCTCATTGAAAAACGGGACAGATTCATATCCGCAGACCTGAACTCTGTCTTTCAGTGGTTCTACCTGGCCTGTCAAATCTAGGCTGAGTACCTCACTTGAGTTTGTTTCTTCTAAGCATTCAGCAGGAATTTCCAGTATTTCTTCTTTTTCATACTTTGCATTATGATTCTCTTCTTCTCCAAACTTTTCTGTTTTTATAAATGCTTCCAAAGTGTTATCCGCCGTGGTTTCAACGGTGAAATCATCAGTAGTGGATGTGTTTTCAAACGAATCCTTGTTCAGAGGCTTCTGAAGTGCAACGACTTCAAATAATGCAGTTAGATCGGTTTTAAGGCTACCAATAAGATGAAACTCGTCTTTGTAACTTTCTTCCACTATGGTTTGGCGAACAGAGTCTGGCGTCAATGAAAGTTTATTAACTTTATGGAAAGCACAGCACACTTCTGATGATCCAGCCTGACTTCGTCCCTCATTTACTAGACTACCATTATGAAGAGGTAGTACTGTATTAAAATATGAGGCCAATTCGATTTTACTTGTCTGAAGTCTATCTTTTAGGGGTTCCTTCTCGCAGACCAATTTCATGACTGTCAACGGCTCCGCATTCATTGCTTCACATGTTTCCAGTGTGCTTTCACAAACCTGTTCTGATCCAAAGTGTAATTTTGTAGTGATCCCTTCTAAAAAGACTTCAAAATCGCCCTGTTGTCTAGTTGATTCTTCAGTCTCTGGTGACCTTCCGTTGAATAACTGCCCATCAAATCCTGAAACAACGTCATGAATACTTGGCTTTTGATTTCCCATAAGAAATGGACTTTGCACCGAGGCCACTAAATCTGCATTGAGCATATCCAATTCGGTAGTGTCGTCTAATTGAAAATCTTTCAAGTGTTCTACATTGAATACATCGCTGGAATGGGCAAAGTCATGGCCTTTGTCAAACTCACTAGAAATCTCGGAGGCACCTGCTTGCTTCTTTTCGTCAATTATTGTGGATTTGCCTTCTGATGAGGCGCCTTGAAAATAAATTACGATTTCTGTGTCGTCCATACGATTTGAACCGATTATTGGCTCCCTCCCTGCGTTCAGCTGCATACTTGGTCTCGCTTCAAAGCCCATGTCTGCTGAAGACTCTTGAGCCTCTTCAAGAAAGTGGCTCGTTTCAAAGTTCATTGCAATCCTCTCCATCTCATCGTGATGATCACCCTTTAGTTGATTAGGCAAACCAATCGCTTCCTTGGCAGTTTCTTTTATCACATCTTCAAAAACTACAGGATCGTCTCTAGCGCTTTTTACTCCGACATCAGCCTCCTCCAACTTTCTAGCCTCCTGTTGCTCACTGGATTGAATGTTCACTATGTTGAACTGATCCATTGAAAACGCAAATTCAGGAATTTCGTGAAATTCAGTCGATATTTTTGCGGCATCAGCTTGACTTGATTTTATAGTGTCGCTGCAAATGATTGACTTTTCCATTGCCCTGTTTTCACACTCAATTAGGGTGGGAAGCATTTCTACACTAGTTTCTTCTTTATCCACCAGTTTCAAAAGAACATCCTGTGTTGCAGTATACTCCTCCATCAATTCCACTTTCATGGGATCGTAAAACAACTCCTCAGCAACCGAATCACCCTCATCTGCCGACATAAAACAAGCATCTGAAATTTTACTTGAATCGGAAGACGAAACATTGCGTATCTTTTCTTCGCTCTTGTACTCTTCACTTTGCAGAACTGTTGTGGTGGAATTAGCAAAAGGTGGAAAACGGATTTCCCCTTCCGCCTCATCAGATGGAAGAGGATAAATATGCAAAGGGGTTAGATCGTCATGACTAGCCAGATTTGATTGGTAAGGTTCTGTAACATCAGAAATAGCAGTTGCTGCGAGTTCGTTGGTTGGAATGAAGGTAAGGAGAGGTGGGAGATCTGGAATGGCTGTAAGGTGCCAACCGATGGCTGCTTCCATCAGTGGAATACTGTTAACTTGTGATGGTAGGTCGAGATAGTGGTGAAATTCGTTGCCGTTGAGGTAATGTTCGAATTCCGAAGACCAATCCTCCATTTGAATGTCAGCCTTGAATATAAACGATGCCAAAACCATTAATTCCCCCAAGATATTTAAAAATTTGCTAATTACTGCCAAAATAAACCACGCTGTTTACTTGAAAAACTAATTTTGGCAATAGTTAAGCTAATACACAGTGTAAAATGTTGCAGAGGGCTATGATTTGTGAACAGGCGGAAGGTGTAATTTGCTTGACCAGATGTGCACTGTCTGTAACGTTTTGGGAGGTAGAACTTCGCCGCAAAGAGAAGCAAGTTAAGATAGAAACTTCTTCTGCGAAGTTCTACAGGGGCAGAAAACATTTACGCATGGTAGCCCTTCGAGTTGATTTGAATGCCAAAGTACACTCATAGGCCAGATTTTTGGAATGGTATTTACTAATAAGCTGCAACAGGACAATTTCGACCTCTCGAAATGTCGTTTTCTAATTTTAAAAAAGGAGAAAACGTATTTTTTCGGCTTGGCTTTCAGTTAATACATCCAAGTACATAGAAGTTGTGTATGTGTTCAGATGTATGCCTAACTACGCTCCCTCCCGAGCTTTGGGCCTTCATTTCTGAGGCCCTTCTCTAGGCAAATATATCCATATTCACGTGGATAAAATATGAAAGATGTGTTTTCATTTTTAGGTAAAAAACCTAATCGAAAACTAAGTAAGTAAACAAGCACTTTTCTCCCGGACCAGCTTATGAATGCTTAAATATTGCGAATCAAATTAATTGTGCTTTAGAATCCTTGTCTAATGGAGTAACCAACACAACTGTGAGCATTGGGAAACAGGTAGAAACAATAAGATGTCATTTCCGGTAAAAAGTGCCGCTTTGCAGGCTCAAAAGTTGTAGAGAAACTTGGGAACAGGGAAAATTGGCGCCTAAACATTCTGTTGTATAGGCGCAAAAATGCATGCCCAGAAAATATCATAACCTTAAAATCCCATTTGTGGTTGTGTCAATGAGAATTTTCATCACTCCTGCAAAAATCCTTTTCTCGCTCATCTAGAACACCTTGTCTCATTACCCACTTATTTCCTGTCAGTAGCAAGTCGTGCTAACTTGTTCATTTGAAACGCAATCTACTTTGGTTTTGATCATCCTGAGATGGGAGACTGTGATGTAACACAAGTACAAATACTTGTTGATTCTAACAGCTCCAGAGTAGCGCAAACATAAAAATATAACGGTAGTTAACTTTAAGAGGACCCCAAGGCAAAAATCATTTCGGTGAATGCAAAACTTGATTATGCTTGATTTTACCCAGTCCTCAACACAAAAATGTTGAATAATCTAATAAGTTAGTTCGTGATGCTAACAAAAAGCAATTCAGCTCGCGCCCTTTACTGTCCTCCTAATTATGTTTATTTCAAATAAAATGAATAATTGACCTTTTAAGCCCCAGGTCATTCTAGTATGACCTCAGGACGATCTATCCTTGTAATGTAATCAAAGCATTAGCCATCGGTCTGGCAAAACAGCAGCTACAAAATGCCAACCTCCTGCCCATACTACTCTTCCTCAAGGTGTTGTTTCTCGTCAAATCAAAAGTAGTCAATCGCTTCAAGTGAGCCGCATCTTCAACAGCAACTCGGCTGCAAAGTTAACTAAACTGTTCCACTCTCTTATGCATAATCATAGAATTGTTTCGGCTTATTAGCAACGAATCGAGGCACGAATAGGCCCAAGCTTTAGACTCAACATTTCTGCATAATCCTAAAGTACTCCCCATTTAGTGTGATATTTTCCCTTATTTTAATTTACCCAATCACCACGAATATGGTCGCCACTGACTACACATTTTACTACGTATTCTAATCCCTGTAATGGCTTTGAGGGCTGCGAATATATGAGAATCAAGTCCATATCGACAAGGCCAAATGCGTGTGCCTTGTGACTTTCAGAACTTTTGGCAATAAAAGGTCTCATCCCCAGGGATTTCTGAACACCAGTCTAACCGCTCCCTTCATTCAACTACCAAACTGCCAAGCAGAGACAATATCCTCTGATAAGTCACTTTTTTCCAGGACACAAAAGACTACCGAGGATATGAGTGATAAAGTTTTCCTTTCACCTCCCATCCACCACAAAAGGCGAATTTTAAGACTCAATACAGGAATGAATTGGTATAGTAACTTGTCTCCAAACTGAGGTAACATTAAAGCTCAAATATGAATGCAAACCTGGTTACAATTTCATGTATTTATCATATGGTTGGGTACACATAGAGCTGGCGCCTTCAAACAATGAGTAGGCAAACTAGTGAGTTAAGTAGCAGCTACCCAGAAGCGGGAAATTCGGTTGCAATAGAGTGCACATCAAATTTACTTTACCGAAGGGGATAAAATAGGCGAATTTGCACAGGTAAATTTTAAACCGGTTCGAGTTAATACATTTTGTCAAAAAAATAGAAAAAGCTTTTAGAAGCAAAAATGTCTGTTCTATTCATCCGCGACAGATGAATAAAAGGTGCATTGCCGAGGTGAACAAGAGGATATAACACAAAGCCTAGTAGTCAGGCCTGTGCATCTGACATGGAGTAGGAGATGGTCCATTTCGTGGAAGCATCAACCAGCGCCGTCACCAAATTAAGTGGTCTCTAAGTCTACCAATTTGCGCTTCAATTAGGTCAAAGGTGATTGGGAAACATTGACAATTCTTTCCATTCTATTTGATTATTAGAAACATGCACTTGAGCTCGTCAATGTAGTTCACCTCCTGAACCTTGCAAAATTCATGCAATCCTTTGCATTTACACCTTGAAAAGCACAGTTAGGTATACGCATGTGATCATATTAGTACGGTACTCGTTGCTGTGTGCATTGCCTTTCTCTACTCTCATTTCCAATGCTGATTGGATAAAAACATTTGTTTTCTTGCCGATTTAAAGTGTGTTCCAAGACTGGACCTCTGAGTTCCTTGTAAAATTTCTTCCTTGTCATTCTGTGGAGGTATGGCAGCAGATCCCCCTCATCAATTGTCAAAACTGCTCAATTTGGTGCCAAAAATACATCTCCTTATTCATGCAGGCTGCAAGATTTCACTTTAGTTAGGATGAAAGTAAGTAAGGGGCTACTATCTCACTCTCATTCCTCTGGGGATGGCACCCTAATTTAAACATTTTTTTTCTAACCATTAATGTTTAGTAACTACTTCTAAGTGGAGCCAGATGGTTGAAGATTAAGCGTAAGTAAAAATAGTTGATAGGCCCAAGACTCTCCTCGACTTCTGGAGATTTGGTGCGACCACACGACTTGATTCGCATTCATGTGTTCCCTTTGGGAAGAAGAATAAAGTATGACCAAAAATATTTCATTACACAAACTACTTTAAGAAGTTTGCTATGGATGTAAGTCTGTGGTAAGAGAATCCCCGTGCGTAGTCACCTACGTTTATTCCACTGGGAGAAACGAATAAACAAACATTCGATTCGCAGTCATTCCTTCAGGGAAGCACTTCAATACAATCTATTCTTAAGCATAATTTCTGATGTCACGTATTGAAATGCAGCACGGTTTTTTAGCCCCGTAATTTTTTTAAAGAATGTGACCACTTTTCTGTTAACAGCATAAAAATAGTTGTCCCTACCATTCTTCAGGATTAAGTCACAAAGCATTACACTAGTTAAAAACAAGAATTACACATAAGGAGCTGAGAAATCTATCCAACTCTATCGTGAAATGCTGAAAAGACTAACCATTTTTGCCACGCTGGCCTGAGATAAACACCTCAGGTTTTCAGTTTAGTCTAAACGTTATTTAAAAAATTGCTTTTGGGCTGTAGGGAAGAAAAGATGATTGCTCCAAACTTTAAAACATAAGCCTCTTTACCTATCATAATGCCATAAAAGCCATTTGAAAATATAAATCTTTAATTTTGGAAAAGACGGCTACTTCAATTCCATATTTACTTGTCGTGTTTTGGTTGCCGTTCTGGGACCACAGGCATTGGTGGAAATGGTGGGGAAACCGGAAGGATATAAGTTGAAATTAACCTTAAAAATGCATCCCTTTTGGAGTTTGGTCGTAAAAGTTGATGCTCGTCTTCACAGTGCTTCGCTTAGGTAAATGGTCGACAAAACCCTCCTCTATGCATATGGTCTCGGGAAACGTAAGATATTTTGGGGTTCCAACCAAATTCACACCATATACCTTCAACGATTTTAAGGTAGTCTACGAAGCTATCACTCTACAACTTGGAACTCATGGAGAGGAGAAGAGCAATAGGATAAAGTGGGATGAAAACGGCTTCAATGAGGAGAGGTAGCTGATAAAGTGTGGTTATTACCGAATGGGAATTTAACCACACAGACTTTGTATTCTCCAAGTGTCGAACATCAGCCTAGCAGCAAGAAGTTCCGTTTACACCTACAGCTGAAAGGCGATGAAAGCGGGGAAAAACAAGGCATAAACATCTGGTGTCATACTATACCAATAAAATCCCCATTCTTTGAAGATGGATTCGCACTGGAGATCCTAGTAGCCAGTATGTTAGCCACGAACAAACAGGTTCACTCACATCATGTTTGCGAGCATACAAGAAGGTGGATATGGATGCAACAGGCCGGAAAACACCTATAAGCGCCCAAATTTCCAATTTAAAATCAACAAAATCACGCCTCTCAGTTCGCTATGCATGCACTTTTTCTCTACTAAATGCCGTGGCCATGGGGTCAAGGACCCCAACCTCCGTGCTTTGTTCAAGAATTTTATTCAAACTGACCTTAAAGAAGTATTTTCAGATGTGGACTGCATTAGACTTCTCATGTGCCGTTGCGACTCTCCCACTCGAAGTTAGCTGAAAAAGTCCCTCTTTTTTCTAAACAAGCCTTTGGGCCATGAAGAGCTTAGTCAAGGTCTTCAGATTCCGAAGTCCATAAACGTTGAGAAGTCCAAATTAGGGGTTAGTGCATATATACCGAAAATGTGCTTGTTTCTTTTCCTTATTCAAATATTATCACCCATTCGTGGTGAAGTGCAGAGAATTTGTTCAGAACGAACCATTGAAGGAAAGCCTACTAATTTAAGTTAGCGATAAACAAATGAGCAATGTAATGAGGTATAAGAAGACCCTACATCTTATAAAATTAGGTTTAAAACTTGTGAATTCGATCAGAAATGATGCGATCTTAGCTGAGATTTTATTCATACTACTTCAAGGTGTACTTTACACGAAGTACTGAATCCTCATGGTCGGTGCTTTAAAATGCCCTTCAAGGTTCAAATGATCAACTGTCACGCGATTTATTTGGCATTTCGGGTTCACATGACTAATCACCATGCCGTCGCCTAACTTGGAGCTCACTGAACTGGATAAAGTAGGAAAAGCATAAGGAGCAGCCTTCTTTTCTTCGCCTCACATTAAAGAGGAGTTTAAAGACAGTGGAAGTTCTACCAACCGCAGTTCAATTTTAAGTAGGCGAATCAACGATTCGTGAATGCTAGCATTAATCATACTGACAGACAGATGGGAGTACTTTTGCTGCAAGATAGTACGGCACTTCATGTTTCTTGCATGTTTATGTCTTTCCCATCTCCTGGGTCAGTAAATGGAACGAAAGGGAGCCTAGAGTAAAATATTCAACCGTCCATTTCGGGCAGATGCAGCGTGAAAGAGTCCCTCTCAGGCTCCCTACACCTTTGATTTGAATACGTCCCTTGAAATGCATTATTTGATCCTAACACGGTCATTCCTTTAAAACACTAGATGCTACTTTCTAAACTGGAGTCCTGACTTAAATTTAACGCTTGGAGAAATACAATGACTATTATAAATTCATCAAGTAATAAAAGTTATCCCTCAAATGTTTATCCCTTGAAAAGTACGAAATTTACTTGATTAAAAGTATACACTTCTAAAATTATTTGCAAAAATTCGACTAAGTTTTTCCACTGGGGTTAATAGCTTTGGCATATTGCTTCTGATGGTCAGGTAAACTGCCTACATTTGCCTACGACATTCCTGTAGAGTAGAATAGCTAAAAAACGAGAACATACTGCAACCAATTACCCAAAATCGCTTAATTTAACAACCTCAGGTATTCGTAGTCCAGGCTTTGACAAAATTCCAACTAATCAATTTAAAATGTCACTGGTCAGTGATCATGTTCTTTGGTTTGCTTCATGTTAAGCTGCAGGAGCAATTCAGCCTCTACTGGTTGTGCCTCTGATCCGCTGCATGGCCTTTGCATCGTGCCAGATCTTTTGTGCATTGATGAAGTGCATGCTTTCATACGCGACTTCGGAGATAGCTCACAGGACTGCAACTAAGTCATCTGTTGGAATGCACTGCTTAAAAGAAAAGGGTGTTTACTCTTCAAGACGATTGCTATCAAGGGCAGAATGCAGAGATTTGACTTTTTGAGATTAAATTCTTCATTTAATTTAAAGAACGCTTCGGCTAATGGCGCGATGACTTGAATGCATCTGACGAGAAGAAAGTAAATGTAGTGTACTTTGGATGGCAGGATATTTAGGATTGTTAGGGGAGGAAACGGATGGGGTTCCCAAAGAAGGGATATAGTGTCAGTGGAATAGGGTGGGGAATCGAATTGCTAAAGAAAGTACAATTTAATATTTTAGGGCAGTAGCCGTTACAACAAAATGGCATTTCGTAAGCAGTAGCACAACCCAGGCCACTGCCTATCCGACAAAGAATGCAGGATCTCAAGAGAAAACTTCATCTACAATTCATCACAATTCCACCTCATTTCTCCACGCCTGTGGCTGATAGAGGAGTAATAAGATGCGTCTAAGTAACTAATACACACTTCCAAATTGCTTATGATAAAAATTTTGCAGAATTTGCAATGTGTGGAATGCAAAATTGACGGAAAAGCAAACTGTGCATGGTAAAGTGGGTTGCTATCCCACAGACTAATTCATTTCCTAGTGCTTTTAAGGGAATAATATTTACTGATTATGAATAATCACAGAGGGTGTTGTGAACGTGCTCGGTGCCACCAGAGTCTGTTCGGAAAGAAAATATACCATCAGAGACCGTAAAATTTATCAATAAAACATGACATCACTTTCGTTCTTAGGCTCCCTTTCAATCCCAACTAATTAGTATCCTTTCTATCGTGGGTCACATGCATGTGAAGTGTAGATTAAGATAAGTGGATATCGTCACTGCATAACTGAATTGTGACAGAGAAAGCAGTAGCAGTTAGGGTGGCAACCCAACGAAGCGGTGAGAAGTTCGACCGTGATCATTCAGTTATTTTCGAATAACTTGTTACACCAAGGTACCAGTTATTTTCTTAAAAAGATGGAGGCTCCACGGTACGGGTCTTTTCTTATCATTTGGTAAATACGGGAGGTGCATTACACCATCTGTTACAATTCCTCTTATGAAGATATGAGTGGTGTGAGGCGGCATTCCATTCAACTTCGAAGACAGTCAAGTCATTTCTCTCTCAATATCGATGCCTTCGACACCTCGAGGAGTCTTTTCGAAACCTGGTCAGAGGTGGGTCCAATCTCCAACCAATCCCCCTATTTACTTCCAATTAGTCCAAGGCAAAGACCATCTGTAGAAGAACCACACTTACTTGATGGTGGCACTTTGGACAGTGTTAACGCGTTTTCGATCACCGCACCCACACAACACCCACACCACACCCTCAATTTGCCATTCACTTTCATCACAGCCTTCAAAGAGGATCAGTAAGTAGTGCGTACTTGACCTATCGGCTGCACAGTGAGGTAGTCTTGGTGGTTGTGATGCATCTAGGGGAAGGGGTCTGGCATCTTTAGCCCAGCCATCAGTCCCACTCGAGCTTGAGACGTGCACTGCCTCGCACAGTTGATGAGCAGAGGCTTCGTGTTGTGCAGAGTAAGTTGTGTGGAGGAAGGGTGCGCATGCATGAAGAGGAGTGAACACTTACTCCGCTGGAGTGCGAGAGGCGAAGCTGCCAGGAAAGCCGTAGAAGTGGATCCCGTCTGTTGGCATGTGGAATAGAGCCTAACGATGAGTAGTCATCCTCGTGTTGTCACGACTTTAAATCTGCTTTATTGTCTGTAACTCAACCAATATCTTGGTTTGGCTTTTACCAAATGTGCATTTTAAGTAGATTTAAGCGAACACAGACCCATGAAAGCGTATCTGCAGATCTTTCAAATAAGCGCAAGGCTTTGTTTGAGACAACACCACCGACATATCCTTGAAAAAACTGGACAATCTGTTGACCAACGCCCCCATTTCACTTAGTGATTTCACCAGTAAATGGCAGCCAAACTTCACACGTTCATGTTATCCACTTACTAGTTGGCTGTACCCTCGAAGCAGGAATGACTGTGCCAGCCTTCGTTAAGTTTCGGTTGTTTTGTTAATTACTGTTTCTACGTTGGTTCGGTTAAACTTTTTTCCTCACTTTACTTAAAATAATGATTGTAGTTGTTCATATTTAAGCAATTTGAAATTTAAAGAGAGATTCTCTCATACCATTCAACATAAAACTAGCATAAGGTTGTGTCTGTTTGCCATTTGTCTTGCGCGTCCTCTTCTGGGGGACAGAATAGGTTAGAAAGTTTCAAGCAAACTGATTACTGATAGAGTATAGAGCCGAAAACTATTCCACTTATTACCTTCTAGCTTTTCAAGGCGTTAAAGTCAGGCCAGAATTTAACACCTCCGCCATTGTCAGTGGCATGCACCAGTCCAGCCACCGTTAATCCAAGTTGCAGACGATAGTGACAGTGAGTGTATGCAGGAGGATATGGCAATAACGAAGTTTTTTTGCTTAAAAGACGTCCAACCCAAATGCACGAATACCTACCGCTGTCTTACAGCTAGGCTTTGAATGGTGTAGACGTTTAAAGAACGGCCAAACGCCCCTGAATCTACAAAGATCCTAGCAGTGGTGATTTCGTTCCAGTCCAGGGAGCAGCAGTCATAAAAGTGAACATTCAGCACGTAATCTACTCGGAAATCGGCCATGAGGATAATTCTTCTGTGACACCAGTGCACACAACCACTCGTAAACATTTGGGGCTAAGAGAGTTTGGCGCAGGCTAGACACCAAGACTACCTTCTGATGTCCATAAGTGTAAAATATTTGGACCAGGTTGGTTGGGTGCACTTAGCAATCTTCCCCTGTCAGAGCTTTTTTATCTTGACTAAACTCTAGGATACCTGTACGAATGCTAAATATGAATGCGGCTTAAAGTTCTACTTTCAATTTTATAAATCTAAAAGGTCAAACTTGACTTAAATCTTCCCCCCTGGTACTAAATGCAGGCTCCCTATCATTTACTCATCACAATAACAGAATGAGTTTTGTGTCTAAGGAGCGCAATTTTTGGAAAATGCCTGAGGCATCTTTACTGTTACGTTCTGGGTGTGAAAAGGTGGGTGAAGAAATTTTCTGCAAACGTTGTGCACTTTGTTCAATACTTATAACCTTGGCAGAAGAATGGTCTTTTATTAATTCAGCCATTTCAACCGATGGAATTCGTGTCTGGTAGGGAAAGAGGCCTCCCTTTCCGCACACGATAAACAAATGGGGATGTCAATTTGGACGTTACTAAGCTTCAGTTCTGTTTTGCTCATGACTCCCATTAGATTTCATTGCTTAACAGGGCATATTCAGTGATTATAGGAAAGCAACACAAAGTGTAGGCTGGCACTCATTGGGATTTGCGAAATGCTCAAAAAATACCGAGCGTATGTAATGCAGGAGCTTTAAACTTTGTCAAAATCTGAGCCGCATAAGTGGCTAGAGCATAAAAGGAAGGCGGTTTCCATCCCAATGTTAAGGGGAGAATTACGAGCCGAGGGTCACGAAATGATAATAACGATTTTGTTGACATTCTCCACCTTTTTAATCAGCCAATGAAGTTCCAGATCCATCGTTTGGGTCTGTTTGGCATCAACCGTTGTGCACTGGGCACAAATGCGAATAACCTTATCACACAGAAAACACTTCAACTAGGCCAAACAAAAGTACTAAAATTTCGTCTATTACATGGTCATCTGTCCTCACCTCCGACTCGCCACTTACCAGTTTCATTACCGAAATGGGGGCCAGAAAAATGCATCGCAATTGCGTTGAACCCTATCTTCTCCTGCTCATAGCCTGTTCTGAGGCAGGTTCTTTGTAAAAGGAGTTCAAAGCTTTTAGGGCAAGGGATGAGGATGGAGCTTGTTCAGTCAGGTTTTACCGGGATAATCCTATTGCCTTCTAGTCGCCTAGTTATTCACCCTAGTCATCTGTCTGTTGCGCAGATCTAATGTTCTCTCGTACTTCATACTTTTCAGAAAGAAGATCACGGAATCTGATGCCTTTGTGTTGCGTGTCTTAAAAATGCGCGTTTCTTTGTGTACCGACCTGATGCACCAACGTTAGCCATAACCATAAAATATGGAAACATTTTGTGAATTTTTTAGATTTAGGGCAAACGCCTAATAATTTTGTAGAGTATAATTGAAGACAAACTCTCTATTAACTTTCATTGAAGTGCAAAATTCCATCCCGTCTTATCGTAGATAAGGCGATGATTATGAATGCTACTTTTCTACATGTATTTTCTAATATTCCGCAAGGAGACTATGAGACCTTAGTTTCAAACATTTCAATGCATGCTAAGTAGCATACTTCGGTTCAAATAAAGCGCAAATATATACTTTTGGTGGACTTTTGAAATATTGTTCTTAGTAATGTAAAGATGCAAAGGAAGTCTTAGCGCCTTCCTGCCTCTATTGTTTTTAGGAGAAGTATAATAGAGAGCTTTACAAGAGCCTTCGACACTGGGAGCCTCGTACTGAAAGGCGATACTAAGCATTGGAGGAAGATACTTTCAGGAAAACCTTTCAGTTAGTAGCCTTGCCATGGGGCTAATTGAACGCCAAGAATGTGAAGACGGGTACAGTGGAAACTGCAACTCTAGTGAATTTGCGGAGCAATACGCTTTGATTTAATATTTCAATGCTCAATTTTGAGTAGGACCTTGTCTCTTCAAATAAATTTACTATCTTCCTCCGCCTAATTTTACTAATCTAGGTGGTTTTGCTAAGCAGATTGTCCCCTTGTGGAAGGTACTAGATCCTGTTCATGTATTACTTAAGGTTCTCTGGATGCACACAGTTTCATGCTGCTTTTCCTTTTCTAATTAGGTTCCATAATTAAACTTCTCACAACCAACAAGTACATTAATTCGCCTCTCGAGCTAGCACGTGGTACAGACGCATTCGCATCGCCAACTGCAAAAAGGTAAATTTTAATAACAAATCGAAAAATGTCATGTCGTGCCACCCTCATGTGAATGGATTTCGCCTCCTGGTGGGGAGGCATGTGACGCCAGGTATTTACCACAGCATGGGATATCCATTCGTAAATCCCCTAAACGACCAATAAGCTCCAATTCTACTTGCTAGCAGAGTCGCAAATGTCTTAATACCGCCTCCCACTTCTTCCAGTAACGGTAAAGACAGCATAATCAAAGGCGTCCTCCTAAATGAAATGTCCCTGCACCTATTCGGAATTGACCTCCACTGATGCGTCTTTTTCGATCAGCTCCAGGCCTAATGTCAAGTGTAGGGTCAGTAGACAAAAAGATGCGAATTAATGATTATGGAATAAGAATCGTCGACATATTAGTTAATGCAGGGGGAAAAGCACATACTACTAAAAAGTCATGCTAAGACTTAAATGGGAAGCTTGAGTGAAATCCCAAGTAGAAAAGTGTGGCGTTATTGCTTTTCTCTTTTTTATAGTCGAATACGACTCAAATGAGTACAGAAGAACATTGCTAGAGCCCAAATGTTTTCCTTGAAATCATGTGCAAATTTCTGTTTTCTCACATTTTACTGCTAGCACCTCAAATAATGGTTTTTGTTTATTAACAAAGCAAGATTTTAGTTAAAAATGAACCACACGTTAAAGAGTCGTCTGATTAGTCGAGAGAAGCTAGAGATTTGGCCTAAAAGCCGCAAGAAGGTGTACCGAAGAGGGATCACAACTGTCATTTTGCGTATTCATTACAAGTAGTCTGTGCAGAAACAAACTCCTTTTGATTTTTTTTCTAAAACTTTCAACAAATTCATTCGCTTCTCAAGATTAACTAAAAAAGCTATCCTGAGCAACATCTAGGCAACCACAAGGCAAGTCAAGATACACTGGCCTGTAGAATGGACTGTGCCAAAAGACACAAAAGTGTTCAAAATGTGTCAGCAGGTATTGCCTTAATGGGGAGCACTATTGGAAATGTTTTTATTCAAACATAATCGGAAATAAAGGGGTAATGCAGACTATTCGATCAAAACATGTATGCTGCAAATCAAGACACCCTACGCTGCCAACTTAGTCGATGGAATGCGCTAAAATGGAAAGGACCATTTGCACTTAACTGTCATACTACATAATCGAGGCACATTCGGGAGCTTACTGGCAAGGCTGTGCATAAGTCAGGCTAAAAAGGCTGCGATTAGCGAACAGACAAACACAATATTATTTTAGAAGGTAGTATTTTAATGCATTCAAATTATTTGGGACAGAAATTCATGGATGATTGGATGATACTAGCATGGTACTGGCATGTAAAGCATTACTCAGCAATTTTTACAGCTTACCAAATATGGTTCAATAGTGATAGTTTCAGAAGATTCACTTAATTCCTCTCCCTCCTTTCCCTTTTGGACATCGTCTTCATTAGGCTTTCTTCCGATCATCAACGGATCCTCTCGACTGGCATTCGTAACCTCCGCATCCACTTCATCTCTGAAACTTTGACCTATTTCTCCCCGTCGCGAAATATGGTCCTTTTTCTCCAACTCCAAAGCCTGATTCTCCAATCGCACCCTTATTGAAGGAAGCACAGTTGGCGGCGGCGACAGTTGAGGTTCAGACGTGGAAACTCGCTCTGGTTTTGTCCACAGCCCACGGCAGCAGCATAAGGGTTGTCGAAGTTGTCGATGATGGCCGAATTCGTCAGCGTAAGGTGGAGAATCCGTGGTGTTGCCACATTTATGGCAACAGCAGCAACATTGACAGCATTTGATGAAGAATGTGGAGAGCGATTTAGACAGTCGAGAACGATTGGGTTGATAAATTTTGGCAGATTTTGGAATAAGATAGGTAGATGAAAAAGGGTCACGTGTTTTAGAGGCACTGCGATTGCGAAAAAAGTTTCGAAAGCCGCTGGAAAGAGAACTACTCTTTCGATATCCATTGCTGGTCCCTTGACCATTACGAGGAGTAGAAGACAGGGATCTCCCCGGCTCCTGACTCGCACTCCTCTTCATTAGATCCTCGGGGTTTGGGATTAGTTAAGAGGACTAAAATTATGTTAATATTTGTGTGGATTTGTGCTAGGTGCCCATTCGTCTTGAACGGTGAAAGAGGCACCAATCAGAGAGTTTCTAATAAGTGGCCAATCACAGAGGGGATGGGGCGAAGGCTGTGTTGCGACAGCTTACGCTAGATGACGGCCCCGTTCGCAATTTGTTTGCTGAGGCAGGAGGGGGCCAAAGCCGTCTGACCCTGCGTGAAGTGCGCATCACGATGCGTCACTTCGTAGAACACGCCGGTGACCCTGTTTAATGTATCGTATTTGCCCTGCCCGATGTTGACTTGTTTGAATGATCGACCAAGAGCCAACTTTATGTGCGCTATTAGAACAACTAATCGACCAGATTTTTGGGCACACCAAATGGCGCTAAGGGAACTGACAAATAGTTTTCAAGCACGTGCATTAACGGAGAAAAATAAGTCAGAAGGCTTCATCACATTAGAACTTTCCCTGCTTTACCTATTTATTGCTTATTTTAGAAAATTGCTAATTTACAGTCAAGGTGAGTCAAAGAGCCCGGCATAACATATCTGCAGATAAACCACTTATAGTCCCACACTTCTAAGACATTTCTTCATCCCCTGTGGTTTATGTGTGCTTTGTGTATGCGTTGGACTCTAAAAGAATTTGCTCATTATGTTCTGTCTTCTTGCTGAAGGCCACAAAGGTATGCATAAGAAAACTTCTGAGTAAAATACATTCGGGCCAAGTGAACCAGTCTTAATAAAGTCACGTTAACCGCAAAACGCGATCGTAAGAGAATTTACAAGTCAGAACATATGGGAGGACAGCGCTGCTCAACCTTCATTTGCCATTCCCTAAATACTTTACCAATTGATAACACATTTTGCTGGAGTCAGGCAGTCACATGTGAAATAGTCAAATGGGAGAGGAAAGTATGATGGAAGCAGCAGTGTTTTGTGCTGGACTGTTAGGTTATAAAGTGGAATATTCTATAAAGGTAGAATGAGGTCTTGTGCGTTCTGCAGGAGAAGGAACAACTTTAATGACGATCATTGCAACAAAAAAAACACATTAAAAAATTGTCCACGGTCATGTTAGATTTTTCTCATGCTTTTACTGCTTTGTATCCACTTATGCTTTCGGACGTTATTCAAAAAGTAATTTGGCGCACTAATACAGAATTCAGTATTAAAGACTCCCAAAAGTTGCGAGAATTTCCCTAGGTAATCAAGCTCTTGCCTTTCCGATTAAATAAAATACTTTTATTATTTTACTCACCTTCCGCGCTCACATCCTTTATTAATGCCTCGTCAGTTGGTTTAAATTCCTCGCCTTCTTCTCCTTGAATAGCCTGGTTAATATCGCCTGAGAATTCCGTGTTGTTTATACTTTGCCATACATCTGGTCGTTCCACGATTACAGCTTCTTGTTCTTCTGTATGTTCCTCACCTTCTGCTGCCGCCTGCTGATTTTGTCTGCGAAGTATATAAGCATTGATGGCGCCGAAAGCAACTACTCCCACTCCGAGGAGAAACTGCGGATCTGCAAACTGCGACCAGTCCATCTAGGGCAAAACAGATATTCCCGGCAATAAAATTGTGTACTGGTACTTGTAAGTAGGCAGTTTTATTTTACAAATATTTTGAAGGGTGGAGGCAAAAGCATACATTTGCGAGGCAATTTGAGGGCGAGTACTGCCTGTTTTTTAACTCCTAGAAAGTGAAATGCAAGTGAGCAACTCAAAGTAGTTTTCGAGGACAGGCTGATGTTTAAATGATACTTTAACTCAACACAACTGCAATCAAAGATCCATTCGAGGTACGTAATTGCCCGCCATATAAGTGTAGACTGTCTAAATTTAAAGAAGATAATAGTCCAAAAACAACAGATTCCCCTTAAAGACAAGTCGTGACAAATTAATTCGTTCTCATAATCATCGAAAAACCTAACAGAACTGAGTTTTTTTAAAACCAACGGAAGCGTAGGATAAACAGCATAAAAAGGTGGAAATTGAAATGGCTTAGCTCAAATTCTATTCGTTCGAATTAGCTAAAGACACTACTGAAACCTGGAAACTAATGTAAGAAGTATCTCAGCAAAAGATGGTTAAATTTTTTTCAGAATTTAGCATCCGAAAGACGCCGCAAACACACTTCTTATTTCAATTTCAAAATTCAATTAGCAGCGCATTTTAATTTTGGTAAAAGAAGTGATAAACTGGTACTAATCTTGTAGAATCTCCTTTGACCAAAACGCGTTTCCTATTCGCCTCGTCTCGGAGGCTGTCATATGTTTGGAGAGGGGCGGATTCAGTGGCTAAAAGTGCTACGATAAAAAGCGAGCCGCTACTGCTGGTGAAAATCCTGAATTTGCTCTGCAAATAATGCCGTTTACCTTGTTTGCCTTCCACCGTGACCTCGGGATGTCGTAAGACGTCAAATTTTGTCAGCAAATCGGACACCTTGCTGATAATTACTTATTTGTAAAAAACCTACCAAACGAGCTACTCAACTTTTCCCTTTCCTTTAGAGCAACAACCAACAAATCTGTAAAATTGTTTGCTTAAATGAGCCACAAGAAATTGCCATTGAGATATTTAATTTTCTCTTGCTTATTGCTTGGAACTTATCCAAAAACGCAATCTAGATTTAAATTTTCCCTTTTTCCCTGTTCATAAAAGAGTAGATTGAGGTTGATGCTTCGTGAGGTCCTGGTTGCATATCCAAATTTGAGCTGTTAGTCATTCGATAAAACATCCTCATAGATTAGTTGCATTGCCAACATTTTTCAGCACAAGATATTATTGCACTTTAAAATTTACTTTCTTGCTGTCTTAACAAGCCCGTTCATGTTTGCCGCGATTGTGTTATTCGGAAACGGTATTAGAGCCTTGTGTTAAGAGCTTTCGTTGAGATGCTGTCAGACCAGTGGCAGCATTTGAATGCCCCTAAGGCTCTAATTCAATGCACACTGATCTTGTATGTAGGGTAAATCATGGATAAAAGGTGCTTTGGAATGGTTGGGGAAACCGAGCATCTGCTCGAAGTGCATTCGGCCATACCTCGAATTACGTGATACAGTAAATTGTGGCTAAGTTCAATGCCCTTTGCACAAAAAATGATCGCTTAGCTTTGACACCTTCCGCAGTCACAGGGAATCTTAACTCATGAAAGATAAAAAAAGACCCTAAAACATTTTCTTGTAGAAAAGTATTGCATGCTTGGGAATGTTTGGGAATGTGCAGTTATGGGACAGCAGAAACTCACGATATGCGACCACATTCAAACTGTTCAAGTCCAGGCGAGGCTTGAACAGTACCAGTTATAGCCACTAGCAAGCACCAAGTGTTTATCCTATTGCCGTTGGTGATGGGTAACACAAACCTCAAGAATTATTTCAGGATCGCGAACCAGGAATTCAGAAACTGGTGACGGAGGCAAACACCTGGTTCGTGTTTTATAGCCGAGTTTTGAAAAAGCACAATTTTTTACGTTTTTAAACTACGCAAAGGCAGGGATTAATTGCGGAAACAGAGAGGACAATATCCGCCATATAATTCATGCCAACCATTCATCACTTAAGCCAACATTTCCCACCAGTATTACTTTCACTTTGATTCATGCCCAATGGGATGGATGGAGGGAGTGTGGAAACTGCATGGGTATTAAGTCCGAAATGCGCCCCTTCCCCCAGACCCCATTTCGGCTTTTCATCAGGCCAGTGGAATTTAAGAGTAATTTTTTATAAATATACCACTCAGGTGTTTAGCTAAACACCAGCATGACACCACCCAAATAGATGTGCAAATTAATTATTTAGAAGCAACTAATAACCACTGAGAAATACATCCAACAAAAGAACGAATTATCAAAAAAGTTCAGCTGTTTGCCTTAATTATACCTAGCACTTCTGATACGAGGCATTTGGAGTGAATATTGACAAATATCCTCCCAAATTTTTCCTTTTTATAAAAAGAAAGCGAATGTCATTGGATGTGCTGATAGGATTAACAGCTGCCTAAAAAGATAAGAAAAAGCGTGTTGATACTCTCATAGAGAGGCGATTCTACGCTAGTTTATACTGCTTAAACTCATGTTATCCCTCTTCTACACGGGTAGGTTCCACAAATTACCAAAAAGTGATGTGTGTAATACTTGACTTCTTTGACTGCCGATTTCACTTGTGTGGCCGTACTGTCCTGTCCAACTGGAGCTGGCCTTCGAGCCACGCCAGCCACCGCGATCCCTCTGTTAGTTATATATATATATATATATGCATGCATATTCTGCCCTAGTACAATGCCTTCCTTTGCCTTCAAGGAAGTCTCGGGGCGCTACACTATGAAACAACTGTCGTCAGGTACATGTAACACTGAACCCTGGTAAAAATCAGGGCGTCACACGCATGTGACCTCGCTGAGAATAGCCATTTGATGTGTCATCTCTCCAAACTAGTGTGAATCCTAAAATGAGTGAGCTTAGCTTATGCTTCCGGTAAATTAGGACCTCATGAAATGAGGTAAAAATCTTACTTCGATATTTAGCTGTTAATTGACTTATTACCACCCAAGCTCATGCCATGTACTTCAATCTGAGCTATTCCACAAGCATGAACTTTCCAAACCATGTCTGTAGACACGCGATCTGATGAAAGTATTTGCCTGATCGAAACACACTCTCGCACTGCATATGGGTCAAAGCATGGGCTCTGTGAGAGGTACTTTAATGGGCTTTTACAGTTCCCACTAACCCAAAATTCATGCTTTCAGTGATTGAAGAGGATGCTGTTACGCTTTCCATCCTGAGTGGATTTTGCGCCCCCATAAATTGTCCTCAAGGGACGGCATCTTTAATGGTTAGAGAGAAGCATGCATCGCGTTAAAGGATCATCTGCAGCCACCTTGCCATGCCATATGTTGCATCGGGGGATGAAAGCAAAAGTGCTTCAATGGAAAAGGAAAAGTAAGATGATAATCGAATTCCACAACCCAAGAATATGTTCTGCCCTACGCGATGCGCCTCCCACAATGGAAGAGGCAGTGAGTGGGCGCATGCGGTGGGTTATTGAAGAAGTCTATCCCAATAAACCGGATGTATAAAATATTCCGAGATGCAGAAAATTTCTTCCTTACGTTGAAAATGCTGCACAGCTGTATAATGCCAGCCCAAATTTATGAGAGAAAGATTAAGTTCCTTAACAACTCTTATAAGATTTCCAATTTCGTCACTAAAATAACCTCGAGCCTTGAGTGCCGCTGATTTTCAAGAAATAAGAGGTTATTGAAGCTAAAGAAACAAATGGACTTTCTGCGTTATGAAAAAAACTGCCTACTAATTTTGGTTTTCAAAAAGTATTACGCTACGCCCATGCTGAAGCCATACAAAACTCAAGTTTATAAAAATGCCGGGAACATCCAACACCAATATTTGACAGTCGTTTTCTGCTTTGTTTGTTGTTCTCTTAAGGTTTTGACCCATTAGTTTAATATCGCTCATTTAATGAATCGGGAACTATTGCAAAATTTTGACATTCTTTACACGTCACCCTGCCACTATTTGATTGGCTAAGCTGTCAGCCGAGACAGACTTGTCGTGAATATACTTTGGCAAAAACACGCGTTGAGAAGGCTGTTTTCGTAAATATTCCTTCAAAAATGAAAAATTGATTAAAAAACACTGACTTGTGCAACCGAATTTTAATTATAAACAACAGTACAGTTCCAAACGTTTGTGTAAAAAAACATAAACAAAGGAGTGGAAAATATAACGGATTAAAAATTTGCTGATATTTTGCTTGCCATTTATTAGGCGTTTTTCTGCTACTTTTCATCGAACATTAGGCGCAAGTAAAATATGCTATTTAGATTCGGATTTAAAAAGTTTTAAAAATCACTGGTGGTAAATAAGCGTTTTAAAACAACAGTTAACTGCTCAGCCAATCAAAATCAATGCGTTCGTGCTTACGCTTTGCCAAAATTAGCGTCAGCGCATAATACGCCTGAAAGTGACCCTTTAATGATGTCTCCTCGTGTGGCTCACGCCCAAATTTATAAATCCGTCTGTTCGAAAAATGCGAGCTCGAAATCCGGGAGGGATTGATGCTGCTTTTGTTCTTACTTGATCCACCCACCCAACCCCCTCCTAATGGGCTGGCTAACCGTGTAGGTGTGAATCCTGACTGGTTGAACGATGATGCACACGAGGCAGTGACCTTGGTCCGGCCTATCCTGTCATCTCTCGGTCGCGTCTCTGCGTGCCTTGCGGATTAGCGTACGAACCCAACGGTCAATGTTGAACACACCGTAAATGTCAGATGCACAGGCGGTAAAATCGAAGTTACATCTGTACAAATCTGTGACAATTACTCACATAGCACGAGAAATGGCAATTTCCATAACAATTAATAAGTCTTTGGGCGATTCCCCATGGAACCGTCTTATTGTCTACGTAATGAGATTCTTAA
Organism: Taenia crassiceps; assembly: GCA_023375655.1. Taxonomy (NCBI): domain Eukaryota; kingdom Metazoa; phylum Platyhelminthes; class Cestoda; order Cyclophyllidea; family Taeniidae; genus Taenia; species Taenia crassiceps. Next base: position 1,476,127 of record JAKROA010000010.1, read on the forward strand.
TATCTGCAGCTATTCGCTTTCCAATCCCTAGAAGTTAGTCAAAAATACAGCGCAGTTTCACTCACTGAAGAGTTGGTCTACCGCGTTCTTGAGCCAAATGCTAATAAGTATCAAGCAACATTATTTGTTGGGCTACACCTTTGCCATATTTTTGGGCTTTACGGAGTGTGTGAGGTCGGGTGTAGCCGTGCTACCAATTAATTGAAGGGTTGAGCAGCCAGTAGCATGTGGGCTAAAGCGTGAAAGGGAGAACAGGTCCGCGCGATGACCCGTAGGCCTAAAACACACCCTTTTGCGTGACATGGTCTCAGTCCACTTTTGTCCCACAAACTCCCAATGATCATCGTTCCTTGGCTCGAAGTAAAATGGATAAGCCTCGCAAAATGCGAAACTTTTTGTAAAGAGTCACATTTGGTATCAAAATTTGCGTCTGTTTCATTTCTAGCCAATAGTCTAGTAAAAACTAAAAGCCTTTTTAGTCCTACTAGTCGTCACTTAAAACACCTGTGACAGTTGACAGATGTCTTCGTTTGCTCTTAAGTTTTGCTTTTTGTTGGAAAGCGTTTTGAATCTGCAATAATATTTCCGTAACACACTCAAACGGCTGGCGTATAGCCTTACGAGGTTATTGCTTAACTTCCAGCTCTAAGCATGGTCGAATTCTCTGATTAATCTTATGCGCCCTATAGGTTTTGCCCGCGTTTCTGTAATAAAGCATTATCTAACTTTAGTATAGCACATTTAACATTTTTAAAATGTCAGTATGAAGGCACAGGAATAAACAGATTAGCTAAGTGCTTTCCCCAACTAAGTGCTTCACCTAAATAGGAACTGTTTTCAAAAGTTTATCTATTTGGCTATGGACCTTCTTGCGATTAAATTATGTGGCACATTCCATTCACCACATCAGTCTCAACCAGTTGCGGTTCTACAGCAAGACCCACTTTTATAGAAGACCAATCGCACTTTTATTTACCAATTAACTTCTTCGTATACGGTTCCAGGAACTGCCTAAGACGAAGTAGCACCACAGTGGGGGTACTGGTAGGGATGAGAGCGGGGCTGTACCGCTCCCCACCTAAAAGTGCCACGCGAAGCCCTGTCATATGGAGTGCTCTAAAGCACGCAGCCCTCTGCTGACGTGTGAGAAGGGAGATTAGTCTCGGTCTAACTTGTGCTGTTCATTACATCGACGCACAAAAAATACAGCCCTTTTCATTTTCAAATGAAGCAGGACTTGCAACCTAAATTGGGAAAGGGGAAAGTGCGTGGACCGTTTAGCTATAACCGGGGTTATGTTAATGCTCATGGCGAATATCGGCAGACATAAGTCATTTCTTATCGCTGTTTGACCAATAGGCCGTCCAAAGGCGGTGAATTTTTATAGCGTACACAAAGGTACTTAAAAAAAGGAAATTGGCAGACATCAAAGCCCATTGTCATCTGTAAATGCACCTGAGATGGGCATATTTGCTTAGCGTTGGCTGCATTTCTTTCACTTTACAAATTGGTAAACAATTTTTTTTTATTATCGACACCGAAAGCCTTTATTGATTAGGTAATCACCACTTTTTCCATTTTGAGGGGGAAGGACAATAGGCATAGGTGGAAAGATTAGTTAATAACCAAAACCAGTTCAATTGTTTGGTCTGTAGATAAGCGTCACATCCTGCTCCTCCATCTCCGGCAGTGCAAGGAAAAGGTTAGCTGGTACAACGCCGAACATTGCGCTTGCCGATCGACGCATTTCACCCATGCTGTATAATTCATGCACATAAACAGTGCCAAGTGGATTACAGTCGTCCACCAGTGTCCAAGTGAGCCACGACGGGAACCGCAGGAACTTATCCGACTAGGTATGTGCCTCTTTACTAGACACCGTTTTTATCAGGAACTTGGTGTTGCTGTTCTTCTACGGTTCACTAGCTCTCTCCCTTACACATTAAACAAGTTTGATCCAGGACTGCAAAATCTTGCAGCATCGTTAAGGAGAACTTTAGCAGGACGTTTTTGACAGCCTAAATGCGTACAACCGAATCTATGGTTATTCAAAAGTGAAGGACTATCAAAACTGTATTCTTTTTCTTGCATTATACCCAACAGGGACAGAATAAACACTAAGTTTGGATTATTTGAATCCATTAGTTGCGAAGTGGTTTGCAGTACTGCTGTACATACCTGTACCTCTCTATCTTGCAAGAACCCGATAGTAGCTCAAAGGCATAGTTGAATAACAATGAGCAGGGCAAGGGCCAAGGCAGAACACATAGAGAAGGCAACTCTGCAGAGATTGCTTAAAATTATCTCTTTTTAATGAGTTAAAGGCATCTTTTAAGAAAGCACTTCTGCTAATCTTAACAAGCGCTCAAAATGCTTTTTGCTGCAGACCACGACGAGTTTTGAACGGCTTCAAGGCTCTGTATTCCAACATTGTAGCTAACCAAAAGAGCGTAATGCTGAATGCATCTAATGGCAAAATGTAACTAACTTCCATTTGGTCCAAATTTAAGGGCGATTGATGGAAGTCACAAAAAGGAGGCAAGAAAAGTGTGTGACAAAAGGATCCTTTTTTAAGCTGCATTCGTAACATTTTGGACTTTAAACTCTGGTTTTCTTGTCAAGGAATCCTGCCTAAATCATTTCCATTCCTAGTCTGTCAACCATTCTATGCATCAACGCAAGTTAGTACGACTTCATCGTTTTTGTAATTTCTGCCTTGACCAACCTCGTCCCACGTGCAGTTTTCATCCAATGAAGGAGAAGAACGCGTTCTTTCAGCGCATCACCTTATAAGACTCAGAGCACAGAATTCCACTCCTTCTTAGTGCATTATGCGTGCACCCTTGGTGCCTACCTTCAACAAAAATTAAAAAGACTTGTTTCACCCACATATCAAATGTCACCCGCAAATGCAATAAATTACACACCTTTCGTCTCCATCTCTCCGAGCAACAACGTGAAGTCCTTTTTTACAGCACTCAGGTGCGTCATTAAAATAAACTGCTCTTATCCAAAAATCACCACTTTTAAGGTAAAAATTAAACATATACATCGGTTGAAGGAATTTACTAAATAAATTAAGGGACATCTAAGCAGTTTAGGTGTTTAAAATGATTTTCGACCCATTTGTCTGCTCAGTCCATTCGAGCTTTGCAAAAACCTTAAATCATTTAATAGGTCTTATTTTTATCAATAGGCGCACCACCACAAATCTACTCTAGGCTGCGACAATTATTGCCGGTACAAGATATACGTTTATTAATTGCTCACCGATGAGCTGGAAAAAACAGATTCTACCAAATTGCTATGCTGGGAAAACGGATGTGCTTTCTGCTTAGTTTGGCCAGCCAAATAATGAAAAATATAAACTCACTGCCACAATTCATTAATTCTAACTACGAGCATCCTTGTTATTATACAGCTGTTTTAACTAACTACGTTGAGACCCTTTCTCGTTTGCCGTAAGGTTGGCGATTAATCAAAGGTGGCTCGTTTGCCGTGAAAACAGTTATTAAAATGAGGTTCCCTATTTGGGGTGTACTCTGTGTGCTTGGAGGGTTTTTGTATCACCTTGCCCTTGGTTACTTTTATACTGTTGGTAAGCTATCAAGAACTGCTTTACTTTTAAAAATTCAGGGAATATGATTCCCTATGTTGTATCTTACATGGGGATCAAGTCAAGCGAAGCTGCTTGGTTTTCATCCACGCTTCTTGCGCTTCAGGCAATTTTCATGCCAACTGGAGCAATGCTAGCTACCAAGCTGGGATACAGACCGATATTTATAATCGCTATGGTTTTTAGTTCGTATGTAACACTGTTATTGAGCCTGTCTGCTTTAAGTGTGCCTGCTCTTTAAGTAGCAAGTTACCGTGTTTGGTTTTCTAATTAACAGAGGTGGTATATTGTTGACTCGTCTTACCATTGATCACGGTCTTGGCCCCTACATCGCAACTTATTGCATTCTTAATGGCATCGGTATGGGGATTCCCTATTCTGTTATCTTCTCAGTCGCGTCGTCGGTTGGTTTATTTACACATAATTTTGCATTTTTGTTTTAAATATCTTTATCATTTTACGTTTATAGTGGTTTCCCGAACATCGCGCTACAGTTGTTGGTATAATTTCTTCTGGATTCGGTTTGGGTGCACTTGTCTTTACACCAATTCAAACTGCCATTATTAACCCAAATAACCTTCCTGTAAATGGAACGTATGTAATTTTCTTTTCGTGTTAATTTTTTTGTATTTTTCTTATTAATGGTTGTTGTTTTCGTACTTTAGTAAGTTTCCACCATCTGTTGAGGAAGGGATCCCGACCGCTTTTATTATCCTTGGTAGCATTGTTCTTGGCCTGGAGCTAATTGGCACCATTTTGTTGAGGCAAAAACCAGAAGTGAGTAACAAAAATGCTAAATATTTTTATGCACCGAATTCAGTTAAAATTGTTATCACTTGGTTTTAGCCATACTACTTTGTGTATTATTCTAGGAAAGAACTCCTGTTAAAGCAATGACAAAGTGAGTTGCCGACTGATCAGTTTAACGGCATGCACCATAGCCATTGCATATTCTTTTTGTTTTACACTTTGTAAGTTTAGGTGCTGCTAAAATATAAAGCATCCATAGTTTAGTAAGTTAGGCCATCTAAGCGAAGTTAAGAGTGCAACTACAGAAAGAGCTGTAATGCGAAAGAATATCTAATGCTATATTTTTTCCCTTGAGCAGAAGTATCCTGTTTTAATTTTAGAGGCGATGATGAAGCAGCTATTAGTTTGACCAGCGGCAGTGCAGATGCAGAGGTCAAGAAGTGAGTGCTCAACTAATTGTCGCTAATTTTGACCTCACGAATAAGATGTTTTACGCATTTTCTCTTGGTTAAGGAAAGTGCATAAGTCTCCAAAAAGCCACACAGTCTCTGAGGCACTAAAATCCGTGGATTTCTATCTGCTTTGGTTAATTGCCTTCTGTGACATCATCCCGGTCGTCTTACTTACCTCAACTTTCAAGGTAATGGTTGTTTCCATTTCATCTTTATCTCTCTCATTATTTTATCAAACTGTTGTCTTCTTTTTTCAGGTCTACGGAATCCGCAGTGCCTTTGACGATCAATTTCTCTCGGCGATTGCCACAACCAGTGCAGCCTTTAACTGTCTCGGTCGAGTGTTCTGGGGCCATATGGTTGATCGTTTCTCCTCTAAGGTAATTCCATGTTCTTTTGTTTATAGCACCATCCTCGGCAAACACTAGTGTATCTTGCTTTAGTCTCGACAATTTCGCCTCGTGAATTCAATGTGTCCATATTTTGGTCTAGATGGTGCAATTATCAGGGTGTGTCTCTTTTATGGTTTATCGACTTAGGCTTCATAGGCGGCTGACGTCTTGAGGTCTGCGTTGGTTATAATGTATAGTGTGACCATCGCTCCGTCTTGTGAGCACTTGATGGCTATTAACTTCAAAACTACTCGTTCTAAGGCATTATAATTTATTAAAAAAACTAATAAAGCATATATTCTTACTTAAAAAACATTGGAAGTAGTATCAAAAGGTTGGATTGATAGTTATTATTAGCCACGTAGTAAGAAAGCTTTTTGCTCAATTTTCGTAAGACAGTTCCGTATTTTCTCAGTTCTCAATTTCTTGGTTAGTAATGCGCCTAATCTTGCTAAGCGTTTTATTCCCTTTGCATCCATCGAGCTCTCATAAGAGATATGTATTGTCCCTTGTTAAAGTTTAGTTCTAAGAGCTATCCATCTTCATCCCAGCGATTGACAGATCTTATGGGACAAAAGCAGCCGATTTGTTGCTTATTGAAAGTCACACGATACTAGCAGCCAAGTTACATGGCTTTGCTGCCCTCTTCCCTTTCAACTTTCTACTTTCGTCCAAAAGGTATATGAGAACGCGCGTAATTGCTCTTTACCTAGAATATTGCTGGTTTTAACTACCATCATTTAATTTTTGGTTCTTGTTGCTTCTAACGGTAATTCAAATTAAAATATACTTTCGAACCCTTCAAATTGTTTACAGTTAGCAGACTTCAGAAATGCCCAGTGGGAATTATAGGGGAAAAAGGAACAAGTACGACCAACCAGATTCGATCCAAACTCATGTAGATGGAGTGGAAGATCTGCTGCCCGTCCACATACTTGTGGACTATTTCCTTTTTAACTTTCTGATCGGACGATCTTTGATATGCCGTCTGTAGTTCGCCTTCAAAGTGGCAGTAAAGCACAATTATTAACTTTTTAGCCAATCAGGTCCAAAACAGGGTAATTTTGCCAGAAACAATCGTAAACGGTCCTGAACGATGGAGCATTTGGACGGTCTGCCTCTTTCGGAACTCAGTAGTTTTTCTTCCCTATTACTATACATCAAGGGCTAACTGATCCACAGCAGAATAGTTCTCTTAATTTGACCATTCCTGAGATAGCACAAAAATCTCACCAACTTATTAAATAGTATTGGAAACTTAATTTGGATTTAAATTGGAATTTAAATACAGATCTTAAACTGGTACGGAGGGGATTCAGGGTGAAGTCAACTCGGCCGTCTGGCGTAGGACAACCAATTTTTCCTCTCTAATGACATTTTAACATTTCAGTTTCATCGGCATATCAAATTGTCGAGCTAGATCTACCATGCTTTGTCGAAATGCCGTTAAGCCATTAGTTGGCTTTCCTTGAAGGGTTGAAGAGTGCATTGAATAGAATGGGTTTGGCAGCGGAATCTGCACACAAACTGAAAAACGGTGCATTGCTGTGTTTGCCTGATGACCCATAGATTATTGGGTGGTGAGGTCATTTATTTGCACATCGGGTTCCCTTCCCACTTAGCCTTGGTCATATCCTGTTGGGAAACCAAAACGCAGTCTAGAATGGTGCAGAAGTGTAAAGAATATTGGAATGAGGGAGCTAAATAGCCACCCACTTTTAGTTGAAGAACTACCAGAGGTTTTGTAATTTTTTCTTGCGCAGCTTACGTGGGAATATGAAAGTCATCAGGTTTATGACTCGTACTGGTGTAAACGAGTCAGTATCCATTATCCTAGAACCATGATCACTTATAGGACTGCGTCGCCTCATAAACACTTGATACCGTCGAAAATTTGTCCTACTGTTTTGTCAGCAATGCAGTAGTGGAGTTTCTTTTGTAACGGAATGAATAACTTTATTCAATACAGGCGATGGGACCATGAGTTAGATAAGCTAATTGTTCTAGCTAGATAGAGAAGTGCTAAGAGAGCGCATTCGAAATTCATCAGGACATTCTGTCGGGATATGCCTTAATTGTATCTTAAGGTCGAAGAAACGAATGGAGCCTGGAGACTAAACTGCATTTACCCAGGAATTATGCATTTCAATAGGCTGTGTCCAAGTAGCACATAAATGTTGGGTAAGGCCATCACCCTGTAACAGAAAAATTGAAGGCTTGGACTTGGTCAGTCATGTGATGCTAAATCTTGTTAAAATAGCTCTATATGGCACAATTTAACCTCTCCTCACGAGGTAATGTAGCCTAGACGAGGTCGGATATTTTTAGCCGATGGCTTATATTGCTGCGCATATCCTACATAACGTCTGTGAAAAGAATTGCGTACTAATTACACCAACTCCAACTACTTTCAGTTAATTTTTTTTTCTTCTGCCAGTGCCCACTTATGTGCTTCTTGGTGACATGGGGAAGCCTATTTGTGACCTTCCCCTACGTGGCCTCGGGGGCAGCCGGCAAGGCCCTCTACGCCATTTGGGTGTTTGGACTTTTCTTCGCCCTCTCTGCGCACTTTGTTGTGATTCCGGCTACTTGTACTCGCGTCTTCGGTCCTGCCAACATGGCTACAATCTACGGACTCATCTACTTCGCCTCGGTTAGGCCTGCATGCGCTAACTTGTCATGGTTTTTCAAGTGCTAACACGTTTTGATTTGATTGACCTGGACGCCGCAGGGATATGAAGTTCCGTTTCATAAAGTCGTGTTCTACAAATAGACCGGTTGTAATTAAACCAATGAAGAAGGATGCCGGCAGTTTTGGTCTGCCAATACGTGCATTACAAGGCTATGAATGTTGGTTTTTTGATGAGGTGAAGTTTTGGTTAAATATTACGCGTCAAAAGCAAAAATTGCATCAGTTTTGCTTGTACGTAAACTTCCTGGTTGCCATGCCTTTCTCTCTATTGCCCCTTTACTTGTTCTGTTTGATTTTTTGGTCTCTAATAGATATTTAAAAATCAACTTCGTTGCCAAGGTGGGCAGTAGCAACAGTACAATGACCTGTTTTCATGTGTTTATCGTTCTCGAATTCCGGTGGCAATTGATCACTCTCAGTACTGGTTTTGTTAATCGTCAGCTTTTGTAAACACTAGCTTTTGGTCCCTGGTTTATTATTTCGACGTATTCATATGCCAATTTGTTCCTGCTAAACAAGCAGATGCGTCTCTTGATCTTTCCAGCCAAAACTAATGTATCCTCACCAATGAGTCCTAAAATCACCTGGTCGCCAAGTCTTCCAAAGCGTGCTTAAGAGCTTGACTGGATTTCTTTTACTTTATGAGGATGTTGCCTCTCCTCTTGCGAACATTTTAGGAGGTAACGTAAGTGAACGAGTCCAGTTTACTCGCCAGTATCATTGCCAAACTTCCCATTCTCCAAATATCACGTCGATCTATGTCTTTAATCCGGTGCAAACCTGATTTAAACCCTCTTGTGAATATTTTCAGGTACAGTGAATACTTATACCCAGGGAGGTTTATTTGGTTAGAGCAGAACAAAATGTTTGATTTTTTAGTCCGAACTGTTTCTTGATGCTTCCTTTTTGCCATAATTACGACAAAGAACTTTCAGTTATTTTGGCTTTTTTGTGCACCCATTTGAAGAACTACCGCGTTCGGTCCAAATTTTTTACCAAGTTAACTTAATCATTCCTTCTGCGGATTCGACTATTTCAAAGAATTGGAATGGGTTCCACCCTCTCTTCGCCATCGTGTTTTGTCAAGAAATGTAAAATTAACTTGAAGTATATAATTGCTTCTTTTAATTTCTTACAAAAGGGTCGACGTGGGTGTGTTTATTTGCTGTCATGGCAAGATATGTCGAGAGCGTTTACAGACTAGCTTATCGGCCTGTTTACCTACTTTATTGCTATATTTTGTGCTGAAAATTCCAAAAAGCTGACGTTTTGGTTGGTTGTACGCCCTTCGACTTAATACATCCCGCAAAAAAAGAAGCCAGATTCTATTAAAAGTGTGCATTTTGTATGGGACAGACGCTTAATTTAACGTGCTTCCTGTCTCTGCACTTTGGTGTTTTGCTCATTTTACCTGCAAGTTTCCAAAAAAGGACCACCGACTGACCCGTAATATGCGAGGAACTTAGGACGCGTCGGTTTCTCAAAAAATGCTTGAGATCTGTGGCGTCAACGCTGTTGAAATGGTCACTGCACCACATCCCGTTTATTATCTGACATTTACATTGCTTTACGATGCAAACAAAATTGGAAAAAATTGTGTGTTGTATCTGAATTGAAATAGGGAGGAAAGGCACTTGTTCAAAAGTGGTTTCCAATTCATGGCAACAATACGAAAGTGGCGTTTTGGACTTACTTTACTGTTTGAAGCTTTTGATGTTCTTCCTTCCGCGTCCTTTTTATGTCCGCAATTCCATCTTAGCTAAATTCAATTTATTGCTTATCATTTGTAAACTCGGGAAGGAAACGCGATAAATGAATCATGCGTAGCCAAACTGCCAAAAAAGATGACAGGTCGTCTAAAAACGAGTCTACCATGCATGCTCGCACCACATAGTGACATCTAGAAGAGCCAGTCACTGCAAATCTCGACCTCTTGATCATTTTGTGCTCTTGATGGGCAGTAGCTTTTAGTATGCAATTTTCTGTTCTCTTTTAGTGCCCAAGTTCTCTTATCACCGCAGGTGTAATCTCCCAATTCGACATTCTGGGCAAATGGATCGCAGTTTACACGGCTTGTGCCTGTGCCTGCCTCTTCTGTACGTTGGTTTCCAATTTTGGAATAAAAGTTGCCAGAATAGTTCTGCCGGCTCTAATGAATGGCATTTTTTTGCTATGTGATTGGCTCGACTATTGTGCCTAGCCAGGATGTGCAGCAGGGCAATTAGGAGAGGCAAGCCCGCTGTCATATTTGGTGCTGTGCGATTATGTGATTTGGCAAGTGTGTCTGCGGACATAGAGATGTAGGAACTTAATTGTTCACAAGTAACACTCGTAGAAAATGCTTGTCGTTTCAACTCATCAATCGTGGTCTCAGCCCTGGACTCGTGTGACCATTTGAGAGTTGGTGTAGAACGTATCGTTGCCACTTCATGCTCTCCTTGCATACACACCGCGTTTAAATAGGCGAATAGATAAAGACACAAGGAAAAGAACAATTGAAGTCCTCATGGAAAAAAGTTGTGACTCACATGAGCAGGGAGGTAAAGTAGTAAAACACAGCTTGCTAGACCAAATCACATTTTGCTTAGTCTACATTATTGCTTTGTTTTCCCAAAATGGTGAGTCATAGCTTCCAAACACTGCTAGTGCATCGTCGTTCGAGATCTTTTGTCAAAGTACTAGATTGTTTCCTTTAACACTCACTTTTCTTCCAGCCTTCACCATGGCTCTGTTTATCCGGGACGAGGACACGCATTGTGTGGGTTTTACAAATCAAATTTGTGCGTCTCTGTGCGATCCTTGCCGCAAAAGGAATTACAATGCGTCGGAGGAGGAGGAGCACGAAGAAGGAGGAGACACGACTTAGTGCTTCTATTCTTAGCCTCCGCTTTTCTTAGCAACTAAACGTTTTAGAAATGTTTTCCGGTAATTTGCCTCGTATCATTGCCTCTATGTCTGCTTTTATTTTAAAATTTGGATTTGTATCAAGGTGCGATAATTATGTTACTGCCTGTAACCAAGGGCGCTCAAGCCTCCCAAACCCCATTAAAACTCACAGTTTGAAGCGCCAAGCATGATGTTTTAGGTTCTCAAGCATCAAATTTTCAAACTTGATGCAAGCTTGTAGTTAAGTAAACTAGTTTATCCCCTGTGTTCGAAGTCTCTTTGCTTTTACTGTTGGGTTCGATTTGTTCGAATTTGTTGTTAGTTTGCTACAGGCCATGCAAGGGAGGATGGCTACCGTAGACGCAACTCCAAGACATCAGTGTCGAGGTGAGATTGCGCGACAAAGAGCATTTTTACAAAGACTGTGTAGACAACTGATAATAACAGTTTCAGAATACTCAATGAAGTCGATTCAACTTGTGTTACTTTGGGCTTGGGCAATCAAACGGCGCCCGGACACTGTTTGACTTTGCTAAATTTCGGTCCCACTTGACTGTCGCTTTGCCGTATGTAGTTTTTGGATCCGTTAGTGGAAGTCCTCGTGTTTCATTCACTTAAAGTCCCATCCTGCTTTTATCGTGGCATCAAATTTGCCTCCAAAACATCGCAAAACACCCCAGATTGTATCATGAAAAACAAATGTGAGGCTAAAAGCATATATGGGGTGAAAAACCGAAGGAGATTAACAAAATTTAGGCAAGCTGCAATGCAATTGTGCAATTGGAAGTCAGACTTTCACTATAGTTTAGTTTTGCTAATAGGAATTAAGTGGCTATCGCAATTCAATGTGCTATAGAAGGCTTTCTACACCATAATTATTCAAAGTATTAAAGAAATACATCAAATCGTTTTTCTCGACCCATTTTAACATTTAATCCTCTGTAAAATATCAACAACAGCGATTAGGTTCCAACTACAGACCAAAACTCTTTCCAAATGAGCCTACTTTAGCAGAGGCTTACTGATAGAACCTCTTTTGTATCCTACGTTGCATGGTTAAGGTGCATAACCCTGAGCAATCACATGCTTAGTTAAAGCAGACATATTTTCCGCTCTCAATCCATAGTAGATCAATCTTGCCTAAGAAATAAAGCTCTAGACAAGCTTAATCCCATCGTGAGAGGCCACAAACGATGGATCTCTCTGTATCAATTGTGTGAAAGTCTGAAAGAACTAGAGCGCGCTGATTATCAAGACGCATCCACTTTTGAACGCTAGAACGGAATGGCGATGTAAGGCAGGCTATAATGGACTTTTTGGACGAACCGAGAAACCTTCCTATGCAGAAGCAGCCTATGTATAAGTAAAATGATGGCAATTAATGGCGCATGTGTGACAAAAGATTCCTTGAAAAGCGTTTTCTGATTCCCTGTAATGAACTACCCAGTCCCAGTTAAACTTGGGTGCAAGGCACACAACAATCTATTTTGGCTTACTTCAGCTTTAGCACTTTCCCTTCACCACTTGAAATGACTCCATGTGGATTGCATAATTTAGCAACAAAAGCAATGTGGTTATATGACAGTCATGCTGCACATAGTCTCCATAGATTTGAATAATTTTTTTAGGCGCTGTAAGGCACAGCTATCACCGAAGCTATTTAATCACGGGCTTGGGAGGTATCTAGAGCCACACAGGCAAGACGTAGGTTCCTTAGGGACAAACTGAGGAGCCGAGAGGCTATTAGCACAAATGTAGCCAAAAAAGTGCGTCGTAGTCCTACTGACTTCGTGCATAAATCAGACAGCACCATGCGATGGCGATGCAATGGAGCAGTAATTTATGAGATAGCCAGTTGCAGCGTGCATCCGGTGAATATTCGCTCTAAGCCTTGAATTTAAGTGTGCGGCCAATTTTTGCGTGGTAGCGAAGGTGGATGCGAAAATGGAACCAGCATGTAGAATTTGGTTTGAATTCACTTAGCGCTAGTGGAATCAAGAACTCAACCCGATTTCATTATTAGATTCTCAATTCAATGCAAAAATTTGTCTACTTATTGAATGGGAACATGTTTGACCAATTTGCTGGATGTGAGGAGATTAGAGACCCACTAATGTCAAAGATTAAAGTTATGCCAGTTGTCTGATGTTTGTTGTGTAAGGCCGTTACTATCAGAAAATAAGTAGCACGACTGTTGGCAGCTCCTGGCATCATAAATGATGCATAATTAGTATGCGACGGGTAGATAATAATGCACTTCAAAGCTTTATAAATCAAATTATTTACCAATCGACAAGAGCCTTGAAATCAGGCTGTCATTTGAATGAATTTTTTTGCCCTAAAGAAATTCCACGGGGATTAGTTAGTTATGCCATTTGTGTGAAAGTTACGCTTGTCATTCGGTCCAAATTTAAGCAGAACATTCAACTAGTCCTTCGTGGTTGTTTGGTTTCTTTATATGTACATGTTAGAACATTTAATAAGGCAAGAACTGGAACACCTTTTGAATTACCAAAAACCGAATTTATACCTATTACTTTAGTGTGTAATTTTACTAGTTGCATTCACATCCTTTTTGCATTTGGTTTGGTGTCAGAAGTGCAGCATTTGGCAGAGAAGTATGCGAACAAAGAAATAGGCTTTGAAGAATGCATAATTTATCCTGATGTTCGATTACCTATTGAAATATTCGCATTTCGCGCCTTGAAAAATACCAACCACTGCTCTAAGGTGCTAGTCAAAGGACGGCTTTGTGAATATGGTACTTCAAAAAGTTAGGATCTACCGTGCCCACAATGGGATGATTTGTCTAGTTACTTCAAGCTGGACGTCCGCTTGTTAGCATGGCCATTTTGCCTACGGTATAAAGCATTCCTCTCCATAGCGGTCAGACCTTTTATGACTGCAAAGAAGGGTAGAGGAGCCTTGATGCTTGCAATCCTCGACTGTACCAATAGTGAGACATCTTAAAGCGCAGTAAAAGCCGTTACCCTTGCTTACGCCACCTGCATGAGCCCAGCCATGGACCCGAGCTCAAATACCGAGCAGCCTTGGACACTCCGCATCAATCCAAAAGAGTGATATGGCGACATGCTTTTTTTGCAAAATTTACATCCACAAAAGATACATATATAGAAGGATGGCACCAAAAAACTCGTTGACTAGGTCAGATCAGATAAACAGAAATTAGGATTTCCTACTCCCCAAACTCCTAGTAATTTTATACATTAATACTATGAAAAAGACTTATGATTACTTGAGCCCCTCTAATCTAGCGTGTTAAGCTTTAAGCAATTTTACTGCAAGCAGTTGTCGGGAAGGTCCGTATCTCATTTCAAAATGGGCAGTTACGATGGTTCTCGCGGATAAACACACCGCAAAAAAGGGTCTCCCAAAAACGAGGAAGTGAGTGAACAAGAAGTTTGATATGTGAAGTGAGTAACTCACTCGAAGAAGACTAACAATACATTAATTTGTCCAATATTGAAGTACAAAGGCCACTTCTCACAGCAGAAAGTCAAGCGGATATTATGTAATTGAAAATAAGTTGTCATGATCGCGATGAGTTGGAAATCAACTTTTTTCCCTTGGTCTTTACTTCCTTTGAATGAGTGGACTGACTCAGTGGACATACTGTTTCGTTTCAATTTAATGAAATAGACAGAGTACTCAGGGCTGTATCCATTCAAAGTACGCTTCCTCCTCGTGGGCGGGTGACGTCTATTCCTTCACGAGATTTTGTGTGTTCAGGGCCCTTCAAGCCGAAAAGGCACTGTTGTACAAAACACGTTTTTCATGGCTTCATCGTCTTCATGAGCTTCACTCCAACACTTCCTTTGAAAGTGGTCTCAACTGAGGCCATTGCCAGTGATCTTCTTTCCTCTATTAGTAAACTTGCTTCACCTTCCATCCAACATTCTGCAAGTCTTTCTACAAGCGCACTTTATTGCTGTGACAGGAGCTTAATTAAGCACTGTAATAAACATTGCAAACGAGGTTATCTTTCGCTGGTAAAATTTTATCGCTCGAGAAGCATTTTTACTCCTTAGATGACCGAAATTGTGGTGTGCATCAGGAGATGGGATCGACTCGTATAGCTAAAGCAGTTCTTTCTCTCCGTAGACATTGGTGTAGCTGCGCCGTAATATGTCTTCTTTCTAATAAATTAAAGTAGCAAATGGCAGAACATTAATGTTTTCTCATTTTACGATCGGTAAGCATCTTAATTGGCGAAAGGCCCAATCATGCACAAACCGGTAGGCCTGTACCCAAGGCGAGCAAAATTTCTTGGTCTAAAACGTGGTCCTCCAGTTCTACATCCTTATTGAAAGCCAGTCAAAACACGATTCGTCTTTTTTACCTGTCCACCACCTTGCAGATGTCCTGGTGTCGTCGTCATCGGCGTCTTGAAACTTTTTCAAGGTGTTGCAAAGTCCATTCAGCAGTCGGCTTTCTAAATTAGCGTTTCAACCACCCTTGTAAATAATTCCTGTAATTGAAGAGAACCAAAACAATCGGGTCAGCATCCTATGCTTTCAGTGGGTTCTGTCTTAACCACTTTCGCCCTGTGTTCTACCACAAACAAGCGAAATCTATCAATCGGGTGGGGGTAAAGAGCCCATAATATCAATACCAACTCCTTTCCATGGGAACTTCTTGCTTACAAGTTTGAGCGATGCAATCGCTGTGAGCTGAGACCCTTTGAAGAGGCTGGATCTCAAATTCAGCAGAGATCGTGTGTGTCAAAGATAGACAAAGTTTACCAACATCATTTGTCCGAGAGACATCCAGCATCTTCTATTCACCCCATGTGACCCATTTGTTCGTGCGACTGCTAGAGAAGTGAGTGTGTTAATGAATTTGGAGCACTAGATGCCTAGGAGATCCAACGCCGTCTTGATAGCATAAATCTCATCTTTGCTAAGAGCTTCCACCAGCCCTACCGTGTGCAGTCGACCGTCCTGTCGAACGTGATAATCCATTCCGCTGTGTGCACGTAGGGCGATGTATGAAACCTCTCACATACCATAACCGTGTCGAGGTAGGTGCTCTAAGCGCTTTTTTTCGTTGATTTCCTGTAGACTCACTCCAACATTGGCTGTTTTTATTTAGAATTACGCCCTTTTCCTTTGTCAGACTAAAAAATCATGCTGTTACAAGCCCTCCCACCAATGTGCAGCCAAACGGTTCATCTTTTTCGTTAGTTTTAACTAGATGAGCGTCTGATATCTGATTATTCGTTCTTATAATTAATTTCTTCGCTATCAAGTGGTATATAATAAAAAGCTCATATTTTGGCTTAGTCTTATTTTTCTGAGTCAGCTACTTGTGCAAATGTTGACGGTTGCCCTAATTCTTCGCCACCTTTAGGAAGGGCATAGCTTCATGGTTGCAATGCTGGCATCAAAATCCAGTGGTGGCGCTGAAATTGGTATCACGCTCTTTCTTTTGCTTAAAATCCTCTTTTACTTGTTATCTTACCTGCAGTAACCTCTCAAACCTAAAATTGGACGAATGATCGTCTGATTGGATAGCACTGGCCAGGTTTATGTTTTGTATGGGCTTTGGCAACTGCCGTCTCGGCTGACAAAACCGTATGCCCCAAGGAGATGACCAAATGCTGGGTTCATGGTCAGCCCTACATCTCGCAGGCGGTGTATTGGGCTTAGGTTAACGTAATGTTTTGGAATACCCCTGTCAGAGAAGAATATTTCATTTAGTCGTATATTATAAGATGTTTGCGGTATAAGCCAATTAATGCTTTTTATATGGGGCACTGGAATTTGGCTACTAAGTTGCAGTCCTAAGGATAATAAATTGAAGTCATAAAGACCAGATGGAAATACGAAAGCTTACCTGTCTCTGTCCGTTTCCGCCATCATTGCTTAATAGTATCCTGGTTTTATATTCAGTGTAGAGTTAGTGCAGTCCATGCCCAACACCATTGATACAGGGTAGTGAGGAGGCGTTTGCCTTGGTTACCATGTTTATAATAGCCGTAAGTTTTCGCCGCTCATCTTCAACAAATCAAGAGGAGGTGCCCAAAGCGACGTTGATGCCTTTATTTTTCTCTCTCCAATCATCTTTCCGACTAAATGGGTTGCCTTTTTAGCAAAGGAGATGGCTGAGTAACTGCTATTTTAGTAGCAATACCTCGACTCAACCGCTTGCAACGGGAAAATATATGTAAACTCACCTAGTAGCCTGAGATGCTCTTTTTGATCGCTGTCTATGATATGAGCTAGTTGTGCTCAGAGGTCAAGTAGTTAGCTCATGGGTACGACTTCAATCATTTTACTACCATGTCCTTTCCCTCTGCTTAATGCAGTCAGGTAAAAGGCGAAGCATTCCTGACCTTGTATCACAGAATCGAGAAAGTCTGAGCATTTATTAATGATCTGATTTCAGCAGAGTTGAAAAGAAGGTTCCCTACATGTCCTTCCTGACCAGGGGCAGTTTGGAGTAAAGAAGACTAGAAGAAGTAAGGCTACCTTCATCAGCCTGATAAGGAAGATTGTGCCCGTGCCGCGGGGAATTTAAACAGTAACTAGTAAGCAAACCTCATGATTACCTACCTAACAACTCAGATCGAAAAGTCCTGTCAGTTAGAAATTGAAGGTTTCTTTTGTGCTTCTCGTCGACTTCGCCCGCTAAACAGCGGAAAAACTATCAAGACTTTTCTTTAACTCTATGTGTGGTCCAGTGCCTGTGTCTGTTGCGGTCACGAAGTGACTTCAAGAGAGTTTGTAAAATCTGGAGGATTCTTCGGCTTTGGATCTAAACCAGAGGTATTATTAGGTAATTATATGCAAATTACTAGAAACCATGTCGTTCTTCATGATGGTACATTTAATGTAGTATATATAGCATTTTATCACCTTCTCGTTGGACTTCTTGCTCTTGATATTATGAACGTGGCTTATTGAATGTGATTTTGATTATTCATAGTACACCATTCCCTCAGCGGTAGATGATGAGCACCCTGTAACTATGGCTGTGTTCACAGAACACTCCTTGCCTCCAAGGAACATTCAGAAAAGAGCTTGATAAAATAATAGCAACAACAACGGAACCAAAATAAGCAAGAACTCTTGAGTCGATTACATTTAAGTAGTTAAAGGTTACCAGCAGATATTTTTTGAAATCACACTCTTAGCACTGAGCGGACGCGCAAAGTGATTGTGTCGAAGTCTTAAATGATCCAAGGTGTAATAGCAAGAAAGTTGAAGTTTCATTTATTCCAAAACACGTTTAAAATAACTATTTGCACAATTTTACTGTTATTATGTATTATTAATAAAACGCTGTCATTAGCACAGGATGGAATAAATGCAGACGCGCATTAATTTTGTGCAAACCTCCTAAATAGCAGGAGTTGTTTAGATATCCGTTGTGCTGCTTATTTTAGCGCAAAAATACAACTAATTTTTACAAAATTAAAAACAATTTATAAAAATTTTTACGCTGTGTTTAGTTGAGCCGATAGCATGAACTTTGGCGTTGTTATCTATTTAAAAGTTTCCCAATTTTGAGGTCGAAGATTAGCGACATGGGTTTGTTTCTTATGCGAGGCATACTCTGTGTGATCGGTGGTTTTCTCTATCACCTTGCTTTGGGATATTTCTATACTGCTGGTAAGTACCCATTCTGAAATCACGCGCTTTAGGCAATATGAACCCATATGTTGCGCAAATCCTGAAAATTGAAAGCAGTAAAACTTCCTGGTTTTCATCAACAATATTGGCTCTTCAGGCTGTTTTCATGCCACTTGGAGCTTACGTTGCTACTAGAATAAGTTACAGATGGATTCTTTTGGCCGGTCTAATATTTAGTTCGTAAGTATGTAGTTTTATTACTTCAAAGCGGAAAAAAATTTAATGATTTTTCCAACCATCATTTGACAGTTTTTTTTTATCCTGGTTGAGTGTAACTTGAGTTTGTTGAATTAATGTATATATTTTCTGCCTAATCTGTGCATGCCTTTGAAATTATTTTGAAGAGGAATCAATTCAGAGGCTTCTTATATTCTCTTTTAGTGGTGGAGTATTGCTGACTCGGATAACTGTTTATCATGGTTTGGGGCTCTATATTTTAACGTACTGTATTATCTTTGGAATTGGCATGGGTTTGCCTTATTCCGTTATATTTTCGATTGCTTCTTCGGTAAGTCTGCAAAACAATCCTTTTATGATTCCATGCATTACATTTCAATAATATTTGTTTGTTTGCCTTTTGTTATTTAGTGGTTTCCTCAAAAACGTTCTACTGTTGTTGGGATAATTTCCTCAGGATTTGGTCTTGGTGCTTTGGTCTTTATACCTATTCAAACCAGCATTATCAATCCGAATAACCTTCCTAGCGTAGGAGGGTAAGTGCTTCTACTTAAGTGAATTGTTCCTTACCCTTCCACTGAGGGAGCTTGCTGACAATAGTTAACATTCCTACTCTTTTCTGTACCCAAAGGGCCTGAACTAAATCACTTAAAATCTGGAAGGGTTGGGGCTAAATTTAAAGCACTTTGTGATCCACTTTTAGCAAATTCCCTCCTGAGGTTGAAAAAAAAGTTCCAGATGCCTTTTTAATTCTTGGAGGCATTATGCTTGGACTCGAAGTAATCGCAACGATTTTGCTTCAACGCAGACCGGAGGTATTTTGAACTATGCTATTTTTTTCTTTTGTTTCATTGACAGAGCTTGCTCTTAATGCGCGATTAAAGTTCACTTTCTTATTTACTATATTTTTAACTGTTTGTAGGTTCTATTGTGACTTTCTTTTGGTAGTTTATTTCATTAAATACCTTTATTTTTTATTAATTTAGGAAAATTCATCCCTCTTGTCGACTACGTAAGTCTTTCTTACATTTAAGGGATGTGGAGTAACGTAAGGAAGTTAATTTTGCTAAAAGCCACATTGCACAAAAAAGGAGAGACAGAGGCCAAAAACCAGAATAATGCATTAACACTGCCCAATTTTAGATATTCTGTGACAACAGTCCACTTGCTTGCTGTGTATTGCCTATGTTTCTGAGGTTCCAACCATCCATTGTTTGAAATTAAACTTTACGGTGTTAAACATCATAGCTACTTTCAACATCTCTACGCATATTATAGGAATTATCTGGCCTACGAATTTAAGGTTGACTTTACACTGGGTGATTTAATGCTTGGTAAATAAGAAAGCTGGTGTCTTTATTTTGACCGGTTGCCACAGGCCCAACGATGAACCACCCTCCAGTCCAATCGGCAGTGACATTATGACGGACGT
This sequence comes from Taenia crassiceps, assembly GCA_023375655.1. Classification (NCBI taxonomy): domain Eukaryota; kingdom Metazoa; phylum Platyhelminthes; class Cestoda; order Cyclophyllidea; family Taeniidae; genus Taenia; species Taenia crassiceps. The sequence continues at coordinate 1,496,179 of JAKROA010000010.1, forward strand.
AAAGCCGTAAGAAGCATATATAAATGCCAGCATCTCCTTATGTATGTGACTGCCACGATTTGTCTTTAGTGATGCTCCCAAGGGACCAAAAAGTTTCACGGTTGGTGAGGCCTTAAAGTGCGTTGATTTCTACCTACTTTGGATCATCGTATTCTTGGACATCATATCTGTCGTGCTACTTACTTCGACCTACAAGGTATTTTTGGATAAAAACACCTACTTTCGATTCGGCTAGTGCCATTTTAGAGTTGTCTAGCATGAATTTAATGCAAACTGTTTAGTAAAATGATATGCGCTCTTTTGGTAGTGCTTTCTTGTGCAACTTGGCGGCCATTATCGCCAATCCTGCTCTAATCGGATGAATAATAATAGCCAAACATTTCCTCTTATTTGATTGGTTAAGGAATTTCTGTGAAAAACACTTTTATCACATTATACTTATTGCCTAAATTAGCAGCTTTTGCGGATTTATTGTGTATTTTTCAGCTTTACGGACTTGAGAGCAAGTTTGATGATAAATTTCTGTCTGCCATTGCGACTACCAGCGCGGCTTTTAACTGCATTGGTCGCGTTTTCTGGGGATTTATAGTGGATCACTTTTCCTTTAAGGTAAGCTTATTAATCATAGTATTAGTAAGTCGTCACTTTAAAATAAACCTTCTTCTTCCTTTAAGTTAACTTTAATTCATCGGATATGCTCTTATTAGCTGTCAAGAGTGCTGTGGGCAGTGTTTTGCAAAATTCTGGCTCACGTTTTCTTCAGCAAAATGAGATGGGACCGTAAGATTCCCAGTGCACTGGCAAGGATTTCACGTTGGTGTCAACAAACAAATTTCGCTTTGATGTTTCACATACGTTTAGTTGTTGAGTTAGGCTACCAAGGTTTGAGCTGCACATGGTCTAACCTGAGTCATTTTACTAATATAAAGGGCAAATTTGGCCAATAAAATTTAGCTGTTTTTGTTTTTACGCAAAGAACATTTGCAAAATTTGGAAGCAAGCTTCCAAATCACTATAGAAGAAGCATTTGCAAATAGAATTCTTAAATTCAAATAGATTATTTTCATGCTTTGCCATGACTTCGGTTAAGTGCTGCGCCATTTTCATCAACAAATTTAATAATTCCGTAGATTTTTTTTACATTCTCTTTCAAGTGGATTTAATTTAAGAAAATCAATTTACTCGTATCTTAGCAAGAAAAATAATCTGCAGATACACCAGAAGCCTTCTAAAACTCCTTGTTAGATTCCGCCTTTCATTTGATCAGAGGTGTATCAGAGTTCTGGAAAATAATTAGCTTTAACTAGTAAAATGAGAAAACAAAACATTAAAAATACTAAAATGGTAGTAAATTACGTTAAATACGACACTTCTGGAACGATATGGAACTATAAAAAAAGATACAAAACCACGGAAAAAAATTGCCGACCATTTGTGAGGAAATGCAACAATATTTTAAAATATAATAACCCGGTGACTTGGAAAACCAAGTATACAGAATACCACGCACCTCACTCCCACAAATCCCAAAATGCACACACAAACCAAACCACCGAAGGAATCACCTTGACCACGTCTGAGTGAAGGAAAGTGCAGTCAATTGCGGTTTCACAAAACCTCAGGAGTGTCACTCGTTATAGCAGTTTGGTGTTTCAGACAATCCCTGAACATCACATCAATAGTGCTTCCTTCCAGTTGACTCAGGTGAAACCATTGAGATGGTGATTGGGAGCACTTTCCCCCATGCCGAAGCTGGAATGCCCACCTCCGAAGTCACGTGCACCGTTTGTCTGGTGTGACTAGAGCTCAACAATCACTGATGGGTGATGGGCTGACTGTCTTCGTCGTGAAACTGTCGGAGGTGGACTCTCGTCTGAGCAGGCTTGGCAAAAGTGTGTGCTTGTGCAACACACACAAACAACCGACACACCCTTTGCGCTTAGCACACCAGTAATGTGATTAGTAATGCTGCAATCACATGGCAAGCATTCCACCTAGCAGGTCTCCACTCCCGTTTACAGAGTATAAGAGGTCAGTGATGGAGGAGGGCTGCAACTTGAGGAATCAAAAATGCAACTGAGAGAATTGCTTGGTATCCACCAATACCAGAGATTTTCCAACCTCCCGAATGATGATTGCAACGGTAACTAGGCTGGGCCTATCCCCCTTCTATCAGGTGACCAACAGCTCCACACTGTTCATTTGATGAATCCAACTACCTGCTCGAGTTTGTAGGGGACAGTGACACCTGTGCGGCTGTCAGTGGGCACTGACAGTGGACTTACGAGCACTGATGTGGTGCAGTCAACCAGCACGCAGCCGTTGGTGTGCTGAACACTGCTTTCACAGTCATCCACACTGCCATGCCTAACGGCGTCGGTCAGAGCTGAGTGTGGTAGGTACTTCGCAGACCTATCGACGCGTCGCAGAATTTTCCACTTAAACAGACACTCCAACAATCCAATCATCCTCAATGAGGGGCTGGGAAGCATTGTGAATCAGAAGAGACTCGACAACTCAATTTCCTTGAGGCTCATTGATTGTGCGCACTCAACAATCCTCATCTCCTCGACCACCTACCTAATTCCGCACAGTTTGTGGTTGATTCCCTCGCATTACTTCATCCAGAGGATGTGGAGTTATTGGGCAGCACAGTCTCGTGAGCCACTACACACACGCATACACGCACACACAGGGAAGACCAATTGTGCAAAATGTGACTTCATGGTGGGTCTGCACTGCTTGATATTCCAGCGACAGTCATGCAATCCTGCGCGTTGAATGGCAGCAGATCTGTAGTGGACAGCACAACCAATGCTGCTGTGTGCATAGGCAGACACGTATCCATACTTCGTAATGCACACCGCTTCACGCCTCAGTTGGATGTGCTAGCCAAACGCCATTGAAGCAAGCTTCACAGAATGCCGGTGGTTTTCTCGTAATAAGCCGCTTTATTACCCAGACATGTGTCCGCTTCCATGTCCTGCATGGCCACATTTTTGGACATCTCAAAATGGCCTCCCTCTCCTCCCTCCCCTCCCCTCCCCTCCCCTCCCCTCCTTTCCTCTCCTCTACCCTCCCTTCCCTTCCCTTCCCTTCCCTTCCCTTCCCTTCCCTTCCCCTGCCCTGCTCTGCTCTGCCCTCCCACACTCACCTCTTGTGGACAATCCTTGACCAGTCGTTCTCGCCCGTCTTCTTCTCAACGTTCTAGTCTCTTCCGCATGCTTCATCTCCCCTGTTAATTCGCTTCATCAAATCAAAGCCGTTCCCTGTCTCCTGACTGGAGGTGGGAAGAATCGGGACTGCCAACGGTGCATCGGTGGTGGGTAGTCAGCAATGAGCGCCACACGATCAGCCCTAGTGCTTCTATTTGCACAATGATATGCTTTCGGTGAAGGGAAAGAATTTCATCTCGCCATAGCGATGAGTGTGCACGAAGGCACTGCTTTGGCAAAGCACTGCCTCGACTGTGCACATTCACCTGCACTCACTTCAAAGGCGTCGCCACAGCCAAACATTCGACTGCCATACCAACGGGTGCAGTGGATGAGGAACAAGTGCACCAACAATACCGCATTCTCACCAACCACCTAGTGTTTCGTGCAAGATAATCATGTCAGGTGGCGAAACACGCTCCAACGCTTTCCAGCATACCTCATTAAATTGGCTTGCAGCTACCACACCTCAAGTTGTCAGACAAATGTTTACGTCCACTGGGACTAGGAGACAGGATCATGCGTTTAGTCATCGTTACCCACGCCGAACTACTGCTTCCGCCCTACACACACGCCATCCTTTCATCTCTCACCGCATCCTATTTTAATCAAAGCAAATGTCTACTCCCAAGTCACCACCACCTCCTGCACGGCATTTGGACAGACCAGGTTAATGCAACACCTCACCACACACGTCTCCAATGCTCCCACTGGCTCCCCTAACTAACCGCATCACCTGACGACCAATGCACCACCTTCGAACTTGCTTCCCATGCCTCATCACCATGATGTCTATGCCCCAACCACCACCACCACCACCATCACCATCACCATCACCATCACCATCACCATCACCAGCTCCAGCACCAGCACCAAGTTTGCCACCTCGCGACTAACCTCCGTTCGAGCATTGAGCACGCAGTTATGCTCCCTTCCACACCAACGCAGCTAACCACGTGTCTTCACAAATGACAATCACCTTCATGGGGACACAACCCCTCCTTCGCCTGCTCTACCCACTAAGCATTGCTCCTTCCCAACTGCTTGTCCACCGATTTGCCTCAGACACAAAATGTCCCTCTTAGCCCTGTGCACACCTTGTTGTCTGGCATTGAATACTGCGGTTGCCAATACCCTACCCCTGCTTCTGAGGCACGCACCACTAAACCAACTTCACGATCACCAACATCGTTTCAGTCAACGCCTAGCCAATGATGCGCCATTGCTTCAATGTCGGCATTGCAGGGCAATCTTCTGCATGACGATTTATCTGCAGTCAGGTGATCGTTTCTGAGGATGCATGCAGCCTTTCCTTCGGAAAGCTCTCATCTCATTTCGCCCCAATGAGCCCCCTTCCTCCGTCAACTGATTAACTGGACCGGATGCATTGACACGGAAGGGCGAACTTGTCTTTCCATAGTCAAACTTAGTCATTGCTTTCCACGTAGGAGACGCACCACTGTCACAGCACCACCTGCACCACCTGCACCACCTGCCCCACCTTAGTGTCCTAATGGGTTGTATCTGGCAGTGCAGAAGCCGCCAATACTTCTCCCCATCATCGTCGACACACACCGAAGAAATTATTCGAGGTGCCCCAACAAAGCCTCGCACTCCCAACATATCAGCTCACTTTGTGTCTTTCCTATGTAAATTCATTAAGCCTACTTCCGTGAACAGTGTGTGCGTGATTCGTAGGTGGAAAAAACGTGGCTTTGTTTTTTCCTGCTGTGAGCGAGAAAGTCTCTCACTTTAACACCCTTGACATGCTCATCAATGCAAGTGGAGTCTTATTTTGGATGAATGATCAGCCTATAATATGGTCTGATATCGCCTTTCTGGGCCACAGTTTGCATGTATGAATGTAAATGCTGTTTAAACTTTACTTTCTGCGGCAAATGTGGAAGTCTGTGTAAGCCTAATTTAATGTAGCTTGAGGAACTGCAGGTTTGACAATTATTTGGTGTTTAAATGTCTCATTTTTGCTAAACGACACTTCGTGTGTTCATAAACACTCACGTTAGGTACTGATAAATCACTGGCAGTTATTCCACTCGAGACCGAGTTGTTTGTAAAGTTCCTGTCATCCTGCAATGCTCCGAAATGAAATTGCTCATGCATGTTAATGTGTATTACTGTAATGTTGATGGATTATAAGGACGGGAAAAAAGGATCGGTTTTCATATTTTAATGCAGGTGGGCATTGTTTCGTCGGATACACCACTTGTTCTGTAATCCAACATTTCGGCTGTGATGCTTTTAACTAGCAATTAAATTGCTACCAAAGGAACCAGATTCAAACAAGGCACATGCTGTGAATTGAAGCACATTAGCTTAGGAGTGTCCTTTTTCTCTCTTTAGTGTCCCATGATGTGTTTCCTGCTGCTGTGGGCAGCGGTATTCATTACTTTCCCCTACGTGACCGTAGGTGCTGCAGGCAAACCGCTCTACGCCATTTGGGTGTTTTTGCTGTTCTTTGACCTCTCAGCACACTTCGTTGTGGTGCCAGGCGCTTGCACTCGGGTGTTTGGTCATGTCCACATGGCCACCATCTATGGACTCGTCTATTTTGCCACAGTGAGTGTCTTCTTTAACCCTCCCATCTGCCTGTCTTTCGACTCTTTCTTTTCTCTGACTTTACTGCGTCTGTCTGTCCATCCGGTTGTATCCATCGCTTGTCTCTCCCTCTGTTTCCAAACTGGTTAGGGTGATTATTTTTATCGCGCAAAATTGGATAATCTGTTTGAGGTTAAGTTGCATTCCCACACCTCACTATGCCACAAGGTTCCCAGATCCAAGCAAAATCGAATTAGCCAGGATATGCTGATGTAAAAAGCAATGGATAGACTAGAGGAATCATAAAATTGTGGAATTTGGTGTATTGTGCCCAAAAAAATATCAAATTGACTTCGCAGATTCTCAAAGCAGTCTGCATCTCTTACCTAAAAGATGTGGTTGTTGCTTAGTGAATACCCATGGTGACCTAGTTGATCCATTTAAAACAGTGACATTATTTGTGTAACTAGGTGTTGTCAAGTCTTGTATTGTGAGGGTAACGAGCTGTTTGCCTTGATTGAAACCATCGACCGTACAGTTGCATTCTCCTCCGATCCATCTCCATCAGGTAGGGTGTACACTCTCTTCAAGAGGCAGCACTTCGCATATATAATTCTACTTGTTGCTACTGCGGTTGTGTTGAGTACAAAAATTAGAATAATGCTCAATTAATTTGTAGGCTGGGAATTATTTACACGAGATGTCGATGGTTACCCAGAGAGTAGGTAAACTGACGTAACTAAGAACAAATACAGTGAACTCTGGGCGTCGATCCACAGCGATGCATTTGTGGAAAGTTTGTCATGTGGTTGCATTTTGCGTCATTGCGGTTTTATTATGACTTCAGTAAATATGTTCTGCCTATCCGCATCAGTTAACCCAGCCAAGAACAGAATAGTGAGGACCAACTCAACGTCCAGTGTATCTGCTGTCCTATGATGTTGGATGCCCGCATTTGTGCAGATCCGATATACTCAATTCTGAGAGAAGGCTTCCCTCTTTGCCTTCTTCCGAGCGACCAGTGCTTGATGGGAATGTCATTTTGCCTTAATACCTCCATATTCAGTCTAGATAGCCTGATTTGGGGTGCAAATAGGCCTCAATGCCCTCTGCTTCTTACTCAGTAGTAAATTATTTAAATGATGCCTTTATTGGACGCATTCTCTACCCGTTCCTGCCAGATATGGTCAGCAAATGTCTTTGTCGCAAAGGTGATAAAATAGGTGGGAGGCCATGCATTGTACCTTTGGCTAGGGCGCATCAAAAGTTCCTCATACTTTTTTCTGAAACAGCTCCACAAGCATAAAATAAGCGGAGGTTATACATGCCACCTTTCACTTTCTCCATCTAGTCATTTCATGCACTGAGCATCCGATGTGCCAGCTTTTGTTCCGAACCGCGAAGACGGGTAGCTCAGTTCAATTAATAAATCTAACCTCCTGCTTCGTTCTCAGTTTTATGAGAAAATGTTGTAAATTTATGCCTTCGCACAAATTAAATTGCAGACGCTCTGAGGTCGCTATCAAAATGGCAGGTAAACACGTGAACTTATAATCTTTCAAAGTATGCAAACCAGCAAATAGACAAGGCGTTTCCGTAACGAATGCGAATTCTATGGACATATATTTGCCGACATTGTTACTACTATATGGATGGTCTGCAATACGCTAATGCGAAAGTATAAATAATTGTTCATTTTCCCCTTTTTAGTGTCCTAGTGCCCTAATAACAGCAGCCATTGTCTCCCAATTCAAACTCTCTGGTCAATGGATCGCCGTATACACGGCCTGTGGATGTTCCTGTCTCCTTGGTAAGTGGTGTGCTGCGATGCGGACTTGCTGTTCCTTCTGTCGGCTGGTACTGGGTTTACTCTACGCTATAATGCATGCATCAGCGAGAATCTAAAGTTGCCCTAGTCCTCTCTTGGATGGCCTGCATTAACTCGGGAATTGCCTGGAGCTAACTTAGCCATTACGAATAGCTAATTATCAGTTCTCCATAAGTACTGGTGGAACCAGATGTGATTGAAGCTTTTCTACTTAATTTGAAATTGCTCGATTTGGGAGAGTGAGGGAGAAAAGATACCGTTTAGAAACGACTCAAGCAATTCAGCTAATTCCGTTGACGCCTCAACCGAGGGCGAAGGCGTCTTACCCACGGTCGGTCTCCATTCTTAATCTTAATGAATTACATGCTTTTCTGGAGATGGGAGATAATTCTAAACTAAAGTGTCCTGAACACACTTTAGTATCTTACGCGAGCAGATTGTGGAAACTAGTTGTATGCCTATCTCCCGCATGCCACGATTTAGCAGATGCCACTTAGGTTCAAAGCCTGTCTACTCAGTTTTTAATAATCTTCACAAATTCCTTGAAGATCGACAGCTGAGATGGGATTACTACTGTCTGATTTGCTTGTGATGAATGGCAGATGGCCCATGTATGTTGACTTCCACCAAAGGCACGAATTAACTAATAACTCATTGGCTATTCCCAGTCAATCCACTCATCCATCCATCCTCCACTTGCCCCATTCACAAATAACTGTGCGTGCGTTGTTTATCACTGTGCCTCTCTTCCTCTCTTCGTCTCTCTCTTTGTGTGTGTGTGCGTGTTTGACGAAATGCGAACTTGATTAAGAAATATGGCTTGGCTACCAAGGGCCGATTAGCTTAAGACTGCCTGTCTACAAAATAGCACTCATGCTCATACAATAGAGAACTGATCCTGCAGGGATAAAACTCTTGGTACACGTTGTCTAAATTTAGTGATCTCAATGATGTACGATCGCCTTTTTCTCATACCTCATCTCAAATCGCAAACAAGATGAAAAGATTTACACTTTATTTCAAGGCTAAGGGGAGAGGGAGAGGTGAGAGTACAGGAGTTCAACAAAGAAGGTAGTTTTTCGATTCCAGCAGCTTCTTAGGCTTTATTTTACCTTGCATTATTTTAGAAATATCTCTTTTAATTTTTCACTAAAATTTCGCTTCCATCCATAGCCTATTCAAAATGCGATTCGCTCCCAACCACATAATGAAAGGACTAAACTCTGTTTGCACAAAGTTTAGAGTGACCAACGTGGTTTAGTTACCTATTACTTTGTTGCAAAGCGCATTCCCCCCAAAAAATGTATGAACTCCCGGTAAAATATCAGCATAAATGGCTATTTTTAAACTTGTTCCCCACAGTTAACCCAGAGAAACTTAATTTTGCTCAATTAACTAGTAGACCAGAATTAATTTAACTCAAGTGTCCACCAGCAAAATGCTTTTAAGAGAAGTGTGAGATTTTTCCAATCAAATATGTATTAACGGAATCCGTGTTGTCAAATTAATTGCTTTTCCTTGTACAATTGAAACTATTATTAAGGGGGTTGAAGATTTTGTATTAAAAAATGGGGAGGACTAAAAGAATTGGGCTACCGAGTGATTAGTAATGCGATTGATACATTTTCCCTTCAATGAACATGTCAGAGGGACATTCAAATGAAGCGCCTTTAGACTTATCATGGCCACTTCGGTATGGCCGATGAGGCGGTCTCTATCCACATTTATTGGCGGGATGCCCAAATTTTAGCCGATTTACAACGACTCTCGCTGTTTTGGCGCTCTTCTCCTCTGAAAAGCTCATTTCATGTTGAGAAAGAAGAAAATTTTTCATGAAGCCGAATGATCCATTTGCATAATGAGTTTCCTAACTTGATTGGTAGAATCACGTAGTCAGTAGGCGTGGAGGTGGAAGTGTCACAAGCTTATCGATTCCTGTGCTAGATTGAAGGCTTCCAGCTTGGAGTTGAAAAATAATGCGGCATCTATTTGAAACCTAAATAATACATATCTCCTAAAGGATTTGTTCTGAAATGACAATATCAAAATTTACTGCAATGGCATGCTAAGATCGGACGGGATCCTGTGCGGCCTATATTCGAGGTAGTAATGTTAGCTCATTCGGGCGTGTGAGGAAGTGAAGATTTGTCCATACTGACCTTGGCACATTTACAGCCTTTGTCTGCGCTCTCTTCGTCCGTGACAAAGACGCACATTGCGTGGGTTTCACCAACAATATCTGCGCTGCGCTTTGCAATCCCCTCCGCAAGGACCATTTGAAGGAGGAAATGGAAAATTCTGAGCACGGTTTCGATTCTGAAGAAGTCCTGTCGGTAGCTCTACAAAAAGCTGCCTAACTTTTTGATCCATTCCCTCCTTTGCCAATTTTAAAAGGAATAATATAACTTCCCTTATTTGTACCTTCCAGTCTTCAATGAAGTAAAAAAAGAGATTGTCTTATTAAAAGACTTGTTAACTGAAATTTGGAGGATACTTATTCATGCATGAACTTAGGGCGTGTACCAACTGTATAGCAAGGGCAATCGTGAATTAGCCACTTAAAGTGCTGCAACAATATTACCTTGCTTTGAATGCGGTTTAAGTCAACAGCGTGAAACTATGCTTACACTACCTGTCTACTATTACGAAGTTGCAACCTTGACAGAAACAACTTCATACAGAATGAAGTCGCCGAGGAAGCATTGACAAAAACTATGAAAACGTTGAGGAAAGGTGAGCTGACACTAACTGTTGGCGTCATTCCAGTTCTATGTCTTCAGGCATCAGTTCCATTGGGATTGTTAAGTTTGCTTCTTCGTGAACAATACGTCTGTGGATCTAAGCAGGTTTCTATTTCTAGCTTGCATTTTGTTATCAGATTAGGTATGGTCATAACTCCAGCTAAATCTTTCTGATGCCACGCTTTTCCTTAGGTTTTGATACTCAATCTCTGGGATGATCTGATCTTATAGAAGATTACTGAGTTGAGCATCTTACCACTGACTGTAATCTAGTTGCACTTTCCAATTACTTCTCTGGAGCAAGGCTCCATTCCCCACTGTACCAACACTTGGCTGGAAAACCAACTCTAGATACATACGGAGACGTCCTAAATCGATATAAATGAAAAAAATTATAATCAACTTAACTCTTGATCATTCCTTATCCACCTCATAAATATTCCAATTGAAGACGTCGGCGAACCCTTTCAATAATCCCTCCAATTAAACTACAATTGACGACTGCTAGACTTGTGTCAAGGTGATACATTAAAAAAATTCTAGATATGCTGAGAAGTTAGCCACATATTCAGACAACGGATACAAAGGTTTTCTAATTATCAGAATGATTTTTGGTTTCCCTAAGCGTCGCAACTGCAAAATTGCATATTTATCGACGACATTTAAAGAACTTCTGAAAATCAGCTGTACGCATCCGCATAAACAGCAATAGCAGCTACCATTAGGTTAACCATAATTCACAGGGTAACTTTACCGCGATTATTCAAAAACCACGCACATTTGCATTAATGAGTATGTCAAGGGTGTTAAAGTGAGAGACTTTCTCGCTCACAGCAGGAAAAAACAAAGCCACGTTTTTTCCACCTACGAATCACGCACACACTGTTCACGGAAGTAGGCTTAATGAATTTACATAGGAAAGACACAAAGTGAGCTGATATGTTGGGAGTGCGAGGCTTTGTTGGGGCACCTCGAATAATTTCTTCGGTGTGTGTCGACGATGATGGGGAGAAGTATTGGCGGCTTCTGCACTGCCAGATACAACCCATTAGGACACTAAGGTGGGGCAGGTGGTGCAGGTGGTGCAGGTGGTGCTGTGACAGTGGTGCGTCTCCTACGTGGAAAGCAATGACTAAGTTTGACTATGGAAAGACAAGTTCGCCCTTCCGTGTCAATGCATCCGGTCCAGTTAATCAGTTGACGGAGGAAGGGGGCTCATTGGGGCGAAATGAGATGAGAGCTTTCCGAAGGAAAGGCTGCATGCATCCTCAGAAACGATCACCTGACTGCAGATAAATCGTCATGCAGAAGATTGCCCTGCAATGCCGACATTGAAGCAATGGCGCATCATTGGCTAGGCGTTGACTGAAACGATGTTGGTGATCGTGAAGTTGGTTTAGTGGTGCGTGCCTCAGAAGCAGGGGTAGGGTATTGGCAACCGCAGTATTCAATGCCAGACAACAAGGTGTGCACAGGGCTAAGAGGGACATTTTGTGTCTGAGGCAAATCGGTGGACAAGCAGTTGGGAAGGAGCAATGCTTAGTGGGTAGAGCAGGCGAAGGAGGGGTTGTGTCCCCATGAAGGTGATTGTCATTTGTGAAGACACGTGGTTAGCTGCGTTGGTGTGGAAGGGAGCATAACTGCGTGCTCAATGCTCGAACGGAGGTTAGTCGCGAGGTGGCAAACTTGGTGCTGGTGCTGGAGCTGGTGATGGTGATGGTGATGGTGATGGTGATGGTGGTGGTGGTGGTGGTTGGGGCATAGACATCATGGTGATGAGGCATGGGAAGCAAGTTCGAAGGTGGTGCATTGGTCGTCAGGTGATGCGGTTAGTTAGGGGAGCCAGTGGGAGCATTGGAGACGTGTGTGGTGAGGTGTTGCATTAACCTGGTCTGTCCAAATGCCGTGCAGGAGGTGGTGGTGACTTGGGAGTAGACATTTGCTTTGATTAAAATAGGATGCGGTGAGAGATGAAAGGATGGCGTGTGTGTAGGGCGGAAGCAGTAGTTCGGCGTGGGTAACGATGACTAAACGCATGATCCTGTCTCCTAGTCCCAGTGGACGTAAACATTTGTCTGACAACTTGAGGTGTGGTAGCTGCAAGCCAATTTAATGAGGTATGCTGGAAAGCGTTGGAGCGTGTTTCGCCACCTGACATGATTATCTTGCACGAAACACTAGGTGGTTGGTGAGAATGCGGTATTGTTGGTGCACTTGTTCCTCATCCACTGCACCCGTTGGTATGGCAGTCGAATGTTTGGCTGTGGCGACGCCTTTGAAGTGAGTGCAGGTGAATGTGCACAGTCGAGGCAGTGCTTTGCCAAAGCAGTGCCTTCGTGCACACTCATCGCTATGGCGAGATGAAATTCTTTCCCTTCACCGAAAGCATATCATTGTGCAAATAGAAGCACTAGGGCTGATCGTGTGGCGCTCATTGCTGACTACCCACCACCGATGCACCGTTGGCAGTCCCGATTCTTCCCACCTCCAGTCAGGAGACAGGGAACGGCTTTGATTTGATGAAGCGAATTAACAGGGGAGATGAAGCATGCGGAAGAGACTAGAACGTTGAGAAGAAGACGGGCGAGAACGACTGGTCAAGGATTGTCCACAAGAGGTGAGTGTGGGAGGGCAGAGCAGAGCAGGGCAGGGGAAGGGAAGGGAAGGGAAGGGAAGGGAAGGGAAGGGAAGGGAGGGTAGAGGAGAGGAAAGGAGGGGAGGGGAGGGGAGGGGAGGGGAGGGGAGGGAGGAGAGGGAGGCCATTTTGAGATGTCCAAAAATGTGGCCATGCAGGACATGGAAGCGGACACATGTCTGGGTAATAAAGCGGCTTATTACGAGAAAACCACCGGCATTCTGTGAAGCTTGCTTCAATGGCGTTTGGCTAGCACATCCAACTGAGGCGTGAAGCGGTGTGCATTACGAAGTATGGATACGTGTCTGCCTATGCACACAGCAGCATTGGTTGTGCTGTCCACTACAGATCTGCTGCCATTCAACGCGCAGGATTGCATGACTGTCGCTGGAATATCAAGCAGTGCAGACCCACCATGAAGTCACATTTTGCACAATTGGTCTTCCCTGTGTGTGCGTGTATGCGTGTGTGTAGTGGCTCACGAGACTGTGCTGCCCAATAACTCCACATCCTCTGGATGAAGTAATGCGAGGGAATCAACCACAAACTGTGCGGAATTAGGTAGGTGGTCGAGGAGATGAGGATTGTTGAGTGCGCACAATCAATGAGCCTCAAGGAAATTGAGTTGTCGAGTCTCTTCTGATTCACAATGCTTCCCAGCCCCTCATTGAGGATGATTGGATTGTTGGAGTGTCTGTTTAAGTGGAAAATTCTGCGACGCGTCGATAGGTCTGCGAAGTACCTACCACACTCAGCTCTGACCGACGCCGTTAGGCATGGCAGTGTGGATGACTGTGAAAGCAGTGTTCAGCACACCAACGGCTGCGTGCTGGTTGACTGCACCACATCAGTGCTCGTAAGTCCACTGTCAGTGCCCACTGACAGCCGCACAGGTGTCACTGTCCCCTACAAACTCGAGCAGGTAGTTGGATTCATCAAATGAACAGTGTGGAGCTGTTGGTCACCTGATAGAAGGGGGATAGGCCCAGCCTAGTTACCGTTGCAATCATCATTCGGGAGGTTGGAAAATCTCTGGTATTGGTGGATACCAAGCAATTCTCTCAGTTGCATTTTTGATTCCTCAAGTTGCAGCCCTCCTCCATCACTGACCTCTTATACTCTGTAAACGGGAGTGGAGACCTGCTAGGTGGAATGCTTGCCATGTGATTGCAGCATTACTAATCACATTACTGGTGTGCTAAGCGCAAAGGGTGTGTCGGTTGTTTGTGTGTGTTGCACAAGCACACACTTTTGCCAAGCCTGCTCAGACGAGAGTCCACCTCCGACAGTTTCACGACGAAGACAGTCAGCCCATCACCCATCAGTGATTGTTGAGCTCTAGTCACACCAGACAAACGGTGCACGTGACTTCGGAGGTGGGCATTCCAGCTTCGGCATGGGGGAAAGTGCTCCCAATCACCATCTCAATGGTTTCACCTGAGTCAACTGGAAGGAAGCACTATTGATGTGATGTTCAGGGATTGTCTGAAACACCAAACTGCTATAACGAGTGACACTCCTGAGGTTTTGTGAAACCGCAATTGACTGCACTTTCCTTCACTCAGACGTGGTCAAGGTGATTCCTTCGGTGGTTTGGTTTGTGTGTGCATTTTGGGATTTGTGGGAGTGAGGTGCGTGGTATTCTGTATACTTGGTTTTCCAAGTCACCGGGTTATTATAGAAAAGCAACGCCCTTTTGCAGCTGACTCTGTGATATGGTTTTCTTCATAAAGAATCATACCCCACTCATGTCATTTTGTTGCGTGAGGTCTTACTTAGCGGTCAGACTAGTGCAATTTATTAATTGGAGTAACAGGTCTTTGTTGAGAGTATTATTTTTGGGTTGCAAGTTTCTATGCAATTTAGGCCTTCTATGAATGTCTGATGTTAAATGAATCTGTACAATCTTTTGGTAGAGGTAGTTGTTGAATATATGCAAATGTTTTTTTGCCCGTTTGTGCGAAATTTGCAAAAATATTCAATTGGGTGAATGCGTTGTAAAGAGGTGATTAGGTGGCTATTCGAGAACTTGGCTTAAATACTCTAGCTATTAGCTTATTTGGGTGAAAATTACACTTAATGCGTTGACTTAAATACAGCCTTGCCTGGCGCCTCTCCTCAGAAGTCCTCATTCTGCTTGAGGGAGATATGTCAGAACACCTGACCAGCTGTAGAGGTTTGCACTTTTTTGTATCCACTTCTGTCAAAACTTTCTCCAAGAAGAATTGGATTTAACAAACAATCTCCAGTTGCAGTTGAAATAAACTTTTTCAAAAAGATATAAAACTACTGAATAGTATCAGGTATGAAGTTGCTGTAATTCACCTCCAAATCACACACCCAGAAGTGCTGGAGTCTTTAATGCATAAAATTAGTTTAAAGTGAAAACGGTTTCTTTAACTTATAAGTTATTGTCTAACAGGAAACAACCTAATTTGCAATGAAGTTACTGCTCTGGCTCAACCGACCGTCACCGTCCAGCGCGATCGACAATTCCTTCCGGCGCACCTATGCCTGTGCTCAGTACAAAGTTGCCTTTTTGATTACTTAATTATTTGCAAAGAACATGAACTCATTTCCTTTATAGTGCCAATTTTACATTTTCTTCCCCATAAAAATACCAAATTACTTCATTTAAATCACTTTTCAAGACATTCTTGCAAACGGATTAAGTTATCTCAAAGTTTGGTGGTTGTTACCTTTGCTTCTTACGATCAGTAAAGCTGGTACGCAAGTATTGTATGACTTTTCATTAGATTTACGGTTAAAGTGATATATTTGAATCTGAAAAAAATGCCACTTTCAAAAACGGTGTAATTTTTGCATCATGCCCCTGCGCTACGTTTACCCATATTTTGGGTAATCTTCCTCAAACAATTGAGCCCTTCTAGCATAAAGCTTATTAAGTCTAATTACAACATTGATGCTAGATGTCGATTAAGTCCGGCTTGATGGCCCAATCGTCGCCACGGTTTTGAGCTTTCCATCAACTTTCCTCACTCCTCGGTGAATCACCTCACATTTCACACGGCCAGTACGAGGTCAAAGCTCTGCTTGACTCTCGTCTTGACCATAAAAATTAGTTATGACAATTAAAAGCAGTTATTAACCAAATTAAACACCAACCTGATGAAGCACCTTCTGCTTGGCCATGTGACTGGCTTCGAGTCAAGATACTGAACCGGAAAAAAGCCTTTTACGTTGCCGACTACCTAAGACAATTTCAATGCAAAGCAAACAATATACATAAAACCCGTTTCCTAAAATGTGGCTGAACGCAATTAACATGGCAATTCAGGCTGAACTTTCGAGAGTCGAACTACTCTTTCAATCCATGTTCCATTGACGTGCGCCAAGATCATGACTACCTCTTGACACTGATGCCAGTGTTCTACTGCGTCATGATTTAGCTAACTCACGAAGTAGACGACAAGATTATAGAGTGAAGATAATTGTATTGAAGCTATGATAGGATCACAATAATCGTTTCAAAGTCGGAATGTTGTACTCCAAGCTTTCAAGTTGGGCCAGAATGTGGCATGTTTAAGTGAGACATCCTGTGGCATCTGTGAGACTCAATTAGTTTCACGACTAGTGAAAAATGCCTTGTACATTAGCAAGGTGGATGTGAAATGAAAAGAAAACACCTGCTATGAATTCCACTGAATAAGGGTAAGTTTGTTTTGAGTGATCACTGAAACCCACCAGTCGTGATTGGCATTATTAATGGATATTCCTTTACTTCAGTAGGACACTTAACTAATTTAATTTCTAGAAAACAACCTATCTCTCTACGCACTTTCTTTGTCATCAATTCTTAGGCGCTTCTTATGTAAAATCCTTCAATGCAAAGTTGCCTACGATTCTTCTCAGCCTGTCTTCTCGCCGAAAATTGTCTCCTATGACTCTGTTTGGATCTTAGTTTAATAGCCATGAATTCGTACTTCCTTTTTACCTAAGAGTACTTTCTGTTTGGTCCACTGTTTACTAGTCTGACTGATGTTTGTGTACTCGACCTTAGCATTTAAAATTGGACTATGTTTCGATTTACAAACGTAACAATCCCATTTAGTTTCGTGTTATTATTTTCATATTTAAGAAACAGTAGTAGAACTTTCTATGAAATTCACATTTACAGAAAGCTTTAAAACATCATTTTTAATGCCAGGAATATTTGTTTATTTCTATCCATAGTTCAGGCCGCATGATAAAGGACATGAGTCTTGTGCCGCCCCAACACTTCCCTGAAGCCGTAACGAACGGCTCTTCTGCCTCGGATGAAACGAGTTTTCATGTGAACGGTTAATTGTATCCCATCCAAGGCTATAAACAAGGGGAAAGGTTCACGTAGTAGCATTTACCTGAATTGGTACCAAAAGAGAAATATCAAATTTCCAGTCTGGGGTCAAATTAATTTATCTTGAAAAATATGGCGGACTCGTCCTGAAACCCGATTCCGATCGATCGGAGCTTTGTCTCGTTCTATCGTAAGCTGCCGAGCAAACCACGAATTTGTGATTTTCCAAGAGTAGACGCAGCTTTAGCCCTTAAGTTGCGTCCCTGCATCTTTTCCCACCCACCGTGGATGCCTCCTCTCTGTAATGCAGTGAGTTGACAAGGAGTCAATGCGCCACAAATAGCCTAACACTTCGAACAGTGCCTCACCCTGAGCCTTTAAAAGCGTTAAAAGAGATGACTAATATGGGAGGAGAATCGTTAATAAAGTACAGAAAAACTGGAAGTTTATAGCCATGACCAACCATAAACATGACTAGAAGGTCATACCGGCCAGCAGAAGTACATTCAGCATCAACCTTGGTTGCATTTCGTTTGTCCACAATTCAAACTCTCAAGCCAATTTAATTTGTAAATTTGATGTAAGATAGTTTTTGCCAATCAGTGATACACATTGCCTACATCTCCTTTAATTTCGGCACATTTCTATTCAAACGGAAATGGTACCACCCAAAATTTGGGGTTTCAAAGCACTTTTGGAGCGAAGACCAAACGCAGAAGCTACTACTTGTCGTGGTCATTGTGATGCACTTAGTGCTGTGCCGCAACACGTAAAGTATCAAGTGGATGCGTCTTATGCCTCACGTCACTTGATAAGTAAGGTTCTTTCTTTGGTTCCTCTTAAATAAGAGGTTTTTTTATTAAATTAGTGCAAAATGCATTCTATCCTTCCACTTCGTATCTCACAAAATACGAATGAGCGTCGGATATTTTACCTCCATACTTTTCATAAGGAGTGGAATGCAGGAGTTGGCAATATCATACCCCGATAGATGTGTGCGGACATCTGTTGCGAATTTTTTTGTGAAAACACAACCACCAACATTTGCATTTTAAAGATTTGATGTAATCAACAGACTTTTGTTATGCAATTTAATTGAAGCTGCTCTGAAATCGCAATAAGGCCCATTGGTATAGAAGTTTAGTTAATTATCAACGTACAGAAGGCCTTGAAGTCCCCAGGCATGGCATGGGGGCCATTCCGCTACAATGAGCATGCAAGAGGCCAAACGCCCTGTAAGACGAAATGAGCTCCCTGAAGTTTCTTTTATTGCAAAGCTGCCTAAGTGAATAGAAGTAATGTGCGATTCAGCACAAGAGCAGAAGGATTAATTGCATTCATTTGTGGCCACATGTTAAGAATTGTTAAGAAATTGTAATGAAGTTGTTAGCATGATTTGTCAGCTCAGTGGTCTCACTCAGCGATATTGTGATACTTACGTCGTTTATTACTACCTTTTGGGTGAGACGTGGGCAAACTACTTAAACCACGTGATAGATGACGGATAGTTTCCTAAACCTATACTAATTCTCGTTGACCAATCCAATCAGTCTGTTTTTACAAAGAAGATGAGGGTAGGAGATGAGAAGATAAACGAGGAATGGGCTGCAACATTCGCAAGGTCGACGAAATGAACCCTAGGAATTGACCTGAAACCTTACAATTCAACCTCTACTTCTAACCTCAACGCCAAAAAATCCCCTTAATCATCTGTGTCTTCCTCCAGGATTTGCTTTCAGCAGCAATAGAAGCTTCGCATTAATCAAGATCAACGCTGCGACACTTTACTTCAACTCATCATCGGTTAGGAAGAGTAGAGCCTTGTCAGCGAGTTCCTCCTTCGCAACCAGTATGGCAGTAAGGGTAAGTAAGAGTGTGCCAGATCTTTGGCGTCTGGCAGAACGATGCTACTGAGGTCTGCCTCCAAAGGAATTGCTAGATGGCTAACGCTTATTATGGTTGAGAAGCCTGGTGGTAGAGACCAACTCACCCAGTCACCTGGTCGATTTTGTAATCAAAAACAGTCAGGGACTACATACGGCCCTATTTCACCAAACACTAAACGAACGATCAAGATCAACACCTAGTCAGTGAGATCCATTGTGCTTAGAATTGACTTAAAGCATGATGCTTAGTGATGATTGCCTAGGTAACGCCAAAGCTGTCCAAAATCTTGCAAAATGAGGCTTTCCCACCCACCAAAGCCCTCAAGCCAACCCAGATGTTTTGCTGTTGAGAGAAGGCGAAGGTAACACCTATGACGCTTATTTTAAAGCGAACAACTCTGAGTGGCCTTTAATGACACCTAACTCACATTACCTTTAACGACAGGAGAGAACTTCGGAAAGCTCTGACTAAGTACGCAAACTGGAACAAAAAAGTAGTGTTAGGCTTAGGACAGATATCGACGAAGTCAAACCCATCTGGCAACAACCGTATTCATAGACTCCTCTGCCAGAAATAAACAGCCCGATCAAAGAGCTGATTTTAGACAAGGTGGTAAAACCATCAATCCCACGGGTTTCTCTCACCGCACTGGTAAAGAACATTGACGATAATTTACGACTGTGTATTGACTAAACAATTCTGCAGCCTCCCAAAATGGGTCAAAGTGGTTCCCCACCCAAGATTCAAAATCAGGATACTGGCAAGTAGAGGTGAAGGTAATTGGCTGAGAGAAGACAGCTTATGAATTGCCACACAGGCTTTGTAATTTGCACAAGGCACTCTTCCGACTCAGCAAAGCTGGGACCACCTTCCAACAACTGATGGAAACGGCATTAAGTAGTTCATTCCCAAAACACTGCATAATCAGTCTCGATGATGCTCCTGTCTTTAATAGAGATGTTGAAGAACATTATACCAACGCCAAATTAGTTTAGGGCCGTCTAAAAGACACAGGGTTGACTCCAAACACGAGGAAATGCCATTTTTTGCAGAGCTTAGTTGCCTTCTTGGGACATAAAGTCCCTTCATGCAGAATGGCAGTTACTGAAGGTTAAGAGAAATAAGCCAGAAAATGGCCAACACTTACAAACCAGACGGAGTCCCTTAGTTTTCTGAGTTTGGCAAAAGGCTACAGAAGTTTATTTGAAGCCTTTTTTAAGATTCCAGACATGCTGCACAAGTTTTACTAAAAAACTAGAAAAGGTTTCAAGCAAAAAAATTATTATAAGACATTTAAAGGGCGGAAGCAAATGCTCTATTCCAAACCGATTATCAGCATCACTTAGATTTGATTAAAGCGCATCACATTTTGAACTGAACAAACGCAAGTGGTGCAGGTATACCTTCGTAAAGGAACAAAGAGCAAAGGGAACGGGCCACCGCCTATGCGAGTAGTAGACTCAACAAAACAATACGGTGGAAAAGTGAGGGAGCGTGACTGTTGAAATGCGCACCAATAAGAGGAATCTCAGCAGTATGATGTCACAGGGAAGGGAATGCGCGCAGCAGCGTGGACGCTCTGTCTCAAAGACCGCTCCCAGCAGAAATAGGTGATGTATTGTGGGTACCACGTTCTTGAGTAAGTCTACTACACGCCAACAGGAAGATATAGAGATTACCAACCCTGTCAATACCTGTTTGCCACAGTAAGGTAAGTTCCATCACAAGTACACCACTGATTGAGTAAGAAGAAGTTTACGCACTAACAGAAGAAAGAAACCCATCTGATGCAACACTAAAGGAAAGCTTGTTAAGAGAGCCTAAGGGACAGAACTAGACAACAAGGAGGGCTCTGCAATGCTTACGCTGTATAAAACTACCTTGTAATCGAGACATGGACAAGCTATTAAAACACATTGATGGACGGGAGGTCGTCATCCTCCGAAATGAAGAAGAGCTTCGTGTCTCGCATCCCTAAGCCTACACCGTTTCCCGTTGATGCCTACAAAGAAGCATGTCCTAATAAAATTAGCCTAAGCGCTCAAAGAGTCTAAGAGCCAAAGGGAAGAGAAGAACAAGGACTTTATCAAAAAATTTAGTCACTTTGGGCTGTAGATGGGATTCCCAAGTTATGCATTCCAATTACATATCATAGTTCACAGTTACACTAAATCGCCATGAATTCAGGGATGATTCATTACAGTGCATTAAATATTACTTTAAAGTTAGATTTATAAGTTAACATTTAACAGTACATTTAGACTAAAAAATGACCAGGAATTTATTGTGAAAGACGGAGTGGATTCACCACCTTAACCGCTAATGTGATTTGTTCGAATTATTTTTGACAAAAGAGTTCAGTACTTTACGGTGACTGAACCTGGTTGCCATTTCTTCGATTTGATTTCAACCTAAAAAAATATCAACCACCCAACCAGCATTAGGTACATTTATGAAGCGGTGTGCATTAATGAGGCGTGCGTAGTTTTTATCTGTAGTTTATTTGTATGTAAAGACAATTCTGAAGATTCATACATCATTTAATTCAGCTTCCGGTGAGCTGTGAGCGAGCTCATTAATACTTTATCAGAATAAAACACCTGTAATCTTAGGCATTTTTGAAAGCAGGGTGGTGGCGCCATGCTCGTCTTATTGAGCAACAATGGTCGCTTTTTGCTGTCATTGACGTGGGCTCATGTGCATTTTTGAGGCCTTATGATTGCAGAATGTGATCCTGTCTGCTCTTCACATCAGTGTTTAGGCACCTTTGTCAGTCGCAATGTAATCTGGTTTCATTACCTAGCATGCCCCTTTAATTGCCTTCGTTACAGGAAAATAAAGGGAAGCGATGGATTTTGTTCATTCTTCTATCATTACTACTGCTGGGGTTCTTTTTATTCGTGTCCTCGTTCACTACGGAAGTCACATCTTCCCCTGGGATGAGCGAAGCATAGGAAGAATTTTTGCTCACCTCTTGGAGACTATAGACTCCCTCATCTTTGTTCATAAAGACTGCTACATCTCTAAGGTGAAACCTCTGAATCCCAACCAGTATGAAAGATTACTGAAGCACCATCTCAGTGACACTTTCCGAGATCCCCTGGTCTTTGAGGGACAATTTAACCTGGATTGCGATTCCAGTGACACTGGTCTCCGGGCCGAAGTCAAATTGCCTCAGAAACTTCCGTGTGGAGTCCATCGGTTGGATGTTGACGCCTTCTTCCCTGTCACTCCGGATATCCTGAAAGGCGATCTCTTTGAGCGCCTTCAAGATGAGGTTCGCGCCTTCCTGAACGCCTATCATGATACGTTAAAGTCGATTTTGCTGAAGGAGAAGGCGCTTCCACGCAGCCTGACAGCATATTACTTTCGGTACGAGGATCGTTTGATTCGGGTC
Organism: Taenia crassiceps; assembly: GCA_023375655.1. Taxonomy (NCBI): domain Eukaryota; kingdom Metazoa; phylum Platyhelminthes; class Cestoda; order Cyclophyllidea; family Taeniidae; genus Taenia; species Taenia crassiceps. The sequence continues at coordinate 1,518,735 of JAKROA010000010.1, forward strand.
TTTTATCCACCCATTTGCAAGAATGAAGAGAAGTTGAGGGAGGACATTCATAAGGGTACGTTGTTACTTCTTGAATTGTTGCAGTTAGCTAGTTGTGCTACCAATGTGTAATGTATTAGTATTGCCAAATCAGGTTAAATGGCCTTTCGTTTAATGATAAAATTAGCTTACCGTCATGTCATCCGAATTAAAGTCTTTATTTCTGTTATGGTCATTCCAACAGTTTTTACACATATTCATATTGTCTGAAAACGTTGAAAGGGGTAGCGGTGAAAAGTGATCCACGCCTGCAGATTACTACTCGTCAGCATCCTAGGGTGAAGATGACATGCTGCAAATACGCCGATGAGTTATAGTGTTGCGGCGTACACTGAGCGTGATGGGAACACCAATTTGTTTCTTCCCTAAAACTCTCGCTTAACAGTACACTTTCCCTTTGGAAAAGACCTCTAGCTTGATACCACCCGTCTCTATAGTACAGCTGACATTCCAGAAATTTTGAGTAGTTAAGGTGAGGAATTATGGAACCCATGCAGTTTACATCCCAGACTTAATAACCACCGATCTAAACGTTCAGGTACTATCTCATGATTCCTATGTTTTAAAGTCAATGCGATCTAGACCAATAGAATGAAGAGAGCGATAGTGGTATGACACGGTCTTGTCTAAGCGTTTTCATCAACTGCCTCACTTTGGTAACCGTTTGCTCCCACAAATTGTTGCAAGTCACTATTTTACGATAAGGGTTGGTGCGTAACTTATCCGTACACACAACCAGTGAAGATAATTTATCTCCCAAACTCGGTATATTTGATGCAGTAAATCATGCAGATTTCCATACTCATCCTCGCAATTGTTTGCTCACTTGCAAGTAAGTACTTATGTATAGCACGCGTTACAATTGCGCCTGCATCCCGTTGAGCGGGTAGATTTCAATTATAAGTGTTTAAGCTTCGATAAGTAATGCGTTTTGTCGACAGTGTACCGCACATACGTGCGCGCCTCAGAAGCAGGGGTAGGGTATTGGCAACCGCAGTATTCAATGCCAGACAACAAGGTGTGCACAGGGCTAAGAGGGACATTTTGTGTCTGAGGCAAATCGGTGGACAAGCAGTTGGGAAGGAGCAATGCTTAGTGGGTAGAGCAGGCGAAGGAGGGGTTGTGTCCCCATGAAGGTGATTGTCATTTGTGAAGACACGTGGTTAGCTGCGTTGGTGTGGAAGGGAGCATAACTGCGTGCTCAATGCTCGAACGGAGGTTAGTCGCGAGGTGGCAAACTTGGTGCTGGTGCTGGAGCTGGTGATGGTGATGGTGATGGTGATGGTGGTGGTGGTGGTGGTTGGGGCATAGACATCATGGTGATGAGGCATGGGAAGCAAGTTCGAAGGTGGTGCATTGGTCGTCAGGTGATGCGGTTAGTTAGGGGAGCCAGTGGGAGCATTGGAGACGTGTGTGGTGAGGTGTTGCATTAACCTGGTCTGTCCAAATGCCGTGCAGGAGGTGGTGGTGACTTGGGAGTAGACATTTGCTTTGATTAAAATAGGATGCGGTGAGAGATGAAAGGATGGCGTGTGTGTAGGGCGGAAGCAGTAGTTCGGCGTGGGCAGCGATGATTAGACACATGATCCTCCTAGTCCTGGTGGATGTTAGCAGGTGTTCAGCAGTTGTAATGTATTGGTGTAAGGTATATCAGACACTTCTGGAACATTTTTGGCCACCAGATATAGTTGTCTTGCATGAGACAAGAATTAAGAAGGCCTAACTTCTTTTTTGCACATTGGTATAGTTTTTAATAGTTTGTCGTGGCAATGCAATTGAGGCGAATGGAGGCGAATTCGCTCAGTAAAGGGCTTTTTTAAACGATTGGTGCTGTTTACCTACAGCTGTGTGATCTCATAAATTTGTTCTTTGCATCACTCGTCTTCTCTGCGGATGAAATACCCTGTAAAGCTTCACACAGTGAACCCATATAATTTCAAAGAATTGGTGCAATCAGCTTATCACAAAATTCTGTAAAGTTGAGATGGACCAGGAAGCGCGGGTTGTCAAATACGCACGTTTATTGATCCTCTGCTTATTTTACCAAATTTTATAAGTGACAATAATTGGTACCTTTTTGAATGAGTTAGCTGGACCACTCGGGATTTAGTTTAAATGATTATTTTGGGACGAAAAGTTAAGCTAATGAACTGTGTACGACATGCAATTTACCTGATTTGTGTGCGTGCGAAGTGCAAGGGCACTGTCTCCCAAGTGGTGGCTTCACCAAGGAAAAGTAAAATCATTGCTGAATAGAGCCTTAAGCAGTATCACGTCATTGGAGTTGTCGTGAAACGAACTTCATTTAAGGCAATTCAAGGATTAGGGCTATTCTCTTGGTTTTTTAGGGTATTTGACAATATTCGTTTGGAATGAGGAATTCAGTTGTAGGCTTTATATTTTTTCGAATTTTTGGGTTGTTTCAAGCAGGAATGCGTCTGGATACGTTCAGTATGTTGTCAGACAATTTAGTTGGAAGTTAACAATTCAAGGATGCCCTGAACTGATTGATTCATGAATTCATAAAGTGAATTAAGTCATCGTTATATGCAATATTCTCTTTTCCTGAGGGGCATTGGATCGTTTAATAAGGTTAAACTATTGTCACAAAAGTACCTGCAGAAGCTATTTTTGAGTAGGATAGGACTCTTCTATAAGATGGGCCTTCTAATTTCGCCTTTTATTTATAAGTACAGGCCTTGGATTGCCTCAGAGACCGATACTGCGACGTGGCTTGGCTCTCTTCCCTACCCGCGGTTTCAGACGTCTTCTCGGTCCCAATGAGAATAACCTCGTATCACCTCACCTCTTGCTTCCCGCTTCCAAGCCCAACTCTAACGTTCGTTGCGAGGTTATCCGCGGAAGATACACCTACAAACATTACCTGCAAGTGAGTTGTACCAGAAATCTCGAAGCTAACAATATGTAAAAAATAAATCAGCAGAATAGTCTGTCGAAGGATTTTTAATGGTTTTTTATCGCAATGGCCAAAAATGGAAAAAAAGGTGTTTCTTTCTTGGCTCTATTTCAAAAGACCATTAATCTAGTACTCCGCATTGACCTTTCCACTATTTCCCATTCCTCCAGGCACTTTTTTAGTTTGAAATTAACATCTTTTAAGACACTTTTAAAGCTGATAAGCAGTGGTGCGAACAACTGTCAACTGTTCGGGAAGAATTCTGTTCTAATTTAAGAAAGCTTATAAACCATACCAAAATACCTTGTAAATTAACTCGGAACTGCCAACAATATTTAACATTAGTACTACCGATTTTCGAATAGTTTAAGGCCAACTTCTAGGAATAAGATGTCGGATGTGTGGATCAAGGGGACGGTATTCCAAAGTGAGCAAATTAATTTCGAGGCTTACTTTTCACTGTCACGTCGTATGGACAGAACTACTTTGAAGATCTGCATCCTTTTTGATGCACCTTGGGTGAGTAAAATTATCGGTTCAGCCTTCATCCTTATTAACCGAGTCATTCGATTATAACGGGTTGAAGCAGCATGGCTTTTGATAGTATGCAGTCTGTTTCGCCGGACATCACTATTCATGGTCTCAACAAAAGCCTTAATTGAACTATCATTAAATTTGTGAGTGTCAAGTCTTTTGAGGGCCGAGTTGCTTTAATCAGTTTGTAAAATGCTCTCAACCCAGGCTGTAACAACCTCAGCTTCAAGGACTGCCTTCATTTCCCTTCGATATGGGAACAAAGTTGTCTGAGCTTTGATGACCTAAATTCGATGGTTGACTGATTCATTCCACTTTCATCACTTTTTTCGCTGTTCATAAAAGACTGCACAATGGTATACAGTCGGTCTGCAAATGTGTATGTACTTTCGGAATGATTTTAATCAACAAATTAATATTTTTTACCCCCTTTGAATTGCATTACCTTAATTATTCTTAGTTCCGAGGGTGGATGTTATGTAGCTGTTTCTCCCCTTTTCACCCCATTAATAACGGCAGAACATAAATCGTCCAAACTTTTATTGGTCTCACTATTGATGCCTTGATTCTCCTCTCCTTTCATGGCACATGGCAGGACGGTTTGAACGACAAGAACTGGGGCTGCGCATACCGTTCGCTGCAGACACTGGCCTCGTGGCTGCTATGGCAGGGCATAGTGGCACCGCTGCAGCCGCTGCCGTCGCATCGAGACATTCAGGAGGCCCTCGTTCGTGTCGGTGACAAACCCTCCAAATTTGTTGGCTCACGACAGTGGATTGGCTCTTTAGAGGTGAGAAATCGCTCCTCTTCCTCAGTCTGTCTTGGTTGCCTCTATCATTCTTCCTGCTCACTAAATCCTTTCTATGTGTCTACTTACTGTTTCTCGTCTCTAAACCTATCGGTTTGTTTTTTTTATACTTGTCTGTCTACTCGTGCATCACTATCCGTTCCCATTTTTAGCAAATATCATTTCGTATAGTGGCTAGGTGAATTCTTGTTGTTTCATGTTAACAATTTAATAACCACCGACTACTTCTTAGACGCTTTTTTTATTTATTGCTGCAATGGCCTCACTTGCATTCCACAATCCTCCAGAAGTTCAAAATATTCTACCCTTAGCCACTCCTGTTTCCACTTCACCTTTATTCCTCATATCTGCTCTGAATGTCTAATAATAACGTCAAGCGAATACTCACTAGAACAGTCGGGAAAATACCATTGGCAGAGCACGGAGAAGGAAGTTTGGGACGAAGCAGTACCTTCCTCCCTCCCATCCTAAGTGAAATGCAAATCTCCCAGGCAAGATTAGTTGTGTGGGGTATAAAACCTTAAGTTGTCTGGCAATAATGGCAAGGGCGCCTTCACTTGATGATGCATGGGGAGGAGGCGGAGTGGAATTAGTAGGAAATACGAGGGTGGAATGTCGTACTGGTGTTCTGTGTCTATTAATATCTATCTACGTAAAATCGCATGCGTTTTAAAACAACGATTGTGCTTTCCCATGGCTGAGTCCATCGCGTGGAGTTCTTTGTCTCCGAGCTCTACATATTGTTTTTAATCAGATGAAGTAAATTCGATGGAGGAACAGCCCAGTGAATCGTCAGACGCTATTGGTGTTTTTGCAGACGTGGATGGACTTCATCTTCTAACAAATACCGCAGATGTTACAACTAGTCAGTTTGAGCTGTACATTCCTTACATTTTGGTTGAAGTTTGCGTTTCCCTGATAAAATTTTCCAAAAAAAGTTAATTTTTAAAAATCCTTTTGTTTTCGCTTGTCCACCTTCACTTTATCTGTAGTTCAGCATTCGGGCTTACTTTTAATAGGTGAAAGTACTCATTGCATGGACGAAACTGACTTAGCCTCTGCGCTTTTTGATGTCTAGCTGTTACTAGCAAATGTCTTTCATCATTGATACACAGAAAGGGCTTCTTATCAAACACTGTTGTGGACAGAATCACCCATTTAATGGAATAGGGTGCACTGGGCGTATGCCACCACACTCTTCCCATTATAGCATCTGAGTTACCTATGCACATTGCTAGGCCTCGACAGAATGCGAGTGGGAGAAACTCTAACCTACTGCAATGACTGACTCGGGTTCGGATCGACAGCCATGTCAAATTGTCTACTGCAGCTAAATACGCAGTGTTTCGGCGCGGTTGTACCACTAAGTAAATTGTACGGTTGAGGCTGTTGTGCGGGAGCGTGTCAAGTGCCAAGGCCAGTCAGTGAGCCGATCTTTTTCCCTAATCTTCTGTTCTCCACTCCGATGGTTGGGGTAAAGTTTATCCACTGTCGCAGCAAGCGTGTGGAGAACAGGCGCAATAGGAAGGATTAGTGTATCGGTTGGGAGGTCTGTTGGACAAGGAGAAGAGGTTGAGTCGCTCCTTGGTGCATGTGTGGAGGGGGGCAGAGTGACAAGTGGTGGAGAGGAGGTGTGGAGACACCGGTGTTATTACCACGGATACTTAACTGTTACCCCCTTTTGATCTGTTTGCAAAGGTGAGCTTCTGCCTACAGGAGCTGTACGGCGTTCAGTGCCGCCTGTTGCCTGTAGCGCGTGGCCGCGACTTTGCAGCTACCGCCGCATTGATGCTGGCGGAGCACTTTGCGTCCGGAGGTGGACCGGTGATGGTGGGTGGCGGCGATTTGGCGCACACTATTGTCGGCGTGCAGGTTGCCACCGACTTCTCTGTTGTCTCCGCAACTGGGACCGATCGGACCCGTTTTTTGGTTCTCGACCCGCACTACACCGGCGAGCCAGCCCACGTGCCAACTATCCTCGGCAAGGGTTGGGTAGGCTGGAAAGAGGAGAGCTTCTGGCGCAGTGAGGTGCCTTACAATCTCTGTCTTCTATCGCCTCCCGTCGATGTGGACAGCGTGTGAATGGCTATCCGTTGGAGTGGAAAATTTGCGAGAAACCGTAATTATAGCAATGATGTACGCATTGCCTGCATTTTAGTCTTTAAGGGTAGCTGTTGGAATGATAAGTGTATTGGTTGTTTTAGTATTGGAGGGCGTGGGTGTAAAATTGCTAAGAAGGTGGGGTTAGTTATCTTGAGTTTACTGGCTTCTAAAGTTTGGAACTGTTTTAAAAACTGTTTTGGGTCGGTGTGGGGTAGTCGTCGAGTTCAGGATGATCTTTTATGATTTTCATGGGAACATGGGACATTTGAGTTATCATGGTGGGGTGTTCCTTTGTCCATAACTTTTTCAGCTCTGTTAGGCGGGGAATGTGGACATTGCGAGATGGACCGGTGTGTTTTTGCGGAGTATCATTATTTTAAAAAATAGCCTCAACTACATTACCTGGTGAGTGATAACTCGAACGCTGACATTGGCCTCCGTAGGTCATTGAATTTGCGCCAAATGGAGCTACAATCCGCAAATACCGATCATAGCCTTTTTTAACCTGTCTTAGGTCCAACCAAGTTTCGGAGCGGATAAGAGCTCTCGGACTGCCTCTGAATGAGACGATAGGATATCTTAATAGTGAAGCTTTCGGAATTAGGTTCTGTAAGTCGCAACATACGTTGGGCAAATTGCCACGTTGTTTGGAGTTTTTTAGCGGTAACTATAGCAAAAGCTTGTCAAATTGAACGACAGTGAATGGTTGCTTACACTAATTTTCGGATATATTTACATAAAATATCTCATATATAGCATCCAAAGAGCCACTGGTATTAAAATAATGCGACAGTCAAACCTAAAAAGTAAGCTATTCATATTTATTTTAACAGACAGTTGTAACAAGTCTGTTCAATTTGCTGAGCATAAAAGGCTTGAAATTAATGTAAATATTTAGTGCATTTATTCTTGCGGTTTAGGCCTAATCAAGCCTAAAGGATTCGGATGATTAATATCTTACGTGTTAAGTTATCTTATTCGGGAAACGCTTCACCTCTTTCTCCAAATGCTTTCTTTAAGGTCATGTGCGTTTGAATGTACAGCTACTGCTTACATTCTCCGTAACGACATGAGCGCGATTACATGAAACAAATGTTTCACTTTATTTTTATGCTTGAATTTTTAAAGTCGCAAACAAAATCTTTCGTTTTTACGTGCTGGAACAATACTTTTTAGGTCTTGTTTTTAAGCTTCCTTGCAAGTTCACAGGGATCGGAAATGCTTGCACTATTCCAATGTGTGCCACAAAATTGGATGATTAGCTAATCCTTAAAGAAACCTAATTAAAACCTCAAAAGTGTAATTTTAAGGCTCTAAGAGAATTAAAATAACATTGGCTTGTATTTCTAAATTTGCTTGACACTGTTAATATTTCATACTGCGTTTATCTGACGAGAAAATACCTCTGTCTGGACTACCAGTTCCCTTAGAGAGATGGAGTCCATCTACAATCTGCTACCCACTGAACCCATAGTTACCCCAAAGTCCAAAAGGTAAGGTAAGAATCAGCATGGAGGGCGCCCTATTTACGACAGATACCAGTCTATTCACCGATATATGGCTAAGAAGGAAATGGTGGAGCACAAAATCGGCAAATTCAAAACCATGGGCCCAGTAGCAGTCAAAAAGCCCAATCCCAGTCTTTTTTTGCGATCGCATACAAGCCTTAATTTGCACCGAAACGCCGACCCCAACGACCAGGAAAACATCTGTCCAGGAAAGAAGCCGCCATTACCCAACTTTCGTCAGAAGCCTGAGGTCAGAAGCCCCAATGAACTAAATATTGTTCAGCTAAACAAGCTTAAAGCAATTTTGTCGGAGCCCAGAAAACCTGCACCAATAATTGTTGACACCAAAAGCGGCCATACGTATAATCTGAACGGATCAGGCCTCACGAAGGATCACCTCTATAAAAAGGTAAGCAAACCAACCTATTCTATTTTAAGGATTTTGGGAAAGTCCCAGCTTACATAGAGAGAAGAAGGACTGAAAAACTTAAAAACGCAGATCTCTACGCCTGTTATAACGAGGAAGTTGCTCTCCATCAACAACTTCCACGTCTTTCTCCAGAGGAGCGTGAAAACCTCCTGAAATCATTAAAAGAGCGACATTCGCAGATCTACAGCGAATTTTTGCGTCTTTCCGTTATTATCGACACATTGCATAAGAGACAAAGGAAAGAACGGCTGGAAAAGACGTTAAGTGAACTCGAAAAGGATATTAGAACCATTGAAGAACACGAATTGATCTATGTGAAAGAGTAAGGCTTTTGTGTACCAGTTCCACACACCCACGTCCCTTTACTACCTATATTGGCTTAATAACATCGTGAAAAAGTTACTTTTAAATCATTCTTACGATCTCTATTATAAAGAGGAGAGGTGATGTAATATTTCTGAGTTACGTTAGGCCAAAATATTCTATTCAGTGCGATCCGTTTGGGACTCTCCGACTTCTGAGTTCTCCTCCTTTTCCAACTTCTCCGTCAGTATTTGTCGCACAACTGAGAGATCATGTTTGACCTGAAATTAGGAAAAGGATACATGGATTGGTCGCATTTAATGCTATTGCTTAATCAAAAAACAGCATTATTATAGTAAATAAAATTATTAACTTAATCGCCACTTTCACTACCTACTATGTATACAATTGCGGAACCTGCCAACATATACACCAAAATCGGTGTTGACATCGACAAACTCGTTACCATGGTTCAACAATCGATAGGCTAAAACTTTAGGATATATCTTCTCTCTAGTCAGCTCATTCCCAAATTATGAAAAAAACTGCGAAGACTAAAGTGCCTAGCGACTTTAGAGGATGGCAATGCATTTGCATGCAATGGTTTGCTGTTTTTACTCAAGGGTCTCTACTTGCCTTAAAAATTTGTAGAACTTTTATTACAACTAATTTGAAGATATATTCAATAGAACCCATCTCCGCCTAAAACTATTCATTTTGGTTCGCAAAACCACTACAGATCAGATCGCATTAAGCGAAAACTACCACAAATTATCCATTATCTATTATCCATCACTCCTTAGAGCAGCACATTTATTGTTAGCAATTTCGTCAGAATCTAAAATTTCCCTTAGCAGTTAAAAATAAGAGTTAATTTTGCGAAATACACAGACTTATTCAGTCATCAAAGAGTGTGAATTTCTTAAAGTCTGAACTAATGGCCAAATACTCCGGAGAAAAACGTGATTGAACAGTACAAGCCGTCAGGTTATTGTGACCCCCTTCAAAATTGATGCCTGAAGCAAGGATTGGATGCAATGTTTTTAACCCTACATGGCTAGAAGGCGTTATAATCAATAAGTTAGCATAGGGTTTTGTAAAAATAGTGAATGGATAGGGAAGATTTTTCAAGTAATATGAGTAGCATAATTTCTGTGGTAAATCCCCGCTGCAATTGATGTTGCTGGCAAAGTTTCTGAGATGAATTTACCTATTCTTGATTATTTTCCCGTGTTTAAATTTCTATCGCTAGAGCGCCACTTATTAAACTACTAATGGACCATTTATTTGGTTACTAGCACGTCTTCAAGATGTCACTTAATTGGAGCCTATCTGTTCATTACTGACTTGACTAGAAAATTGATAACTCAAACTATGTACAAAAATGCACAGTTACGAGGGCAATAATGTTTTTACAATAGACGGGGTAAAACAAGAAGAGATATGACAGAACTCTAGGATTATTAACTTTTGGTGGGAGTATTGGCCACTGAATACAGGGTTTACAGTCTAGCAATCGAATGGGAAGAATCAGATTGCAAAGTTAAATAAAGGAGATACGAAAAGAAACCAGATAGTGGAACACACCATAGGAAACTCGGAGGTCAGCCGATCCACTACTGCCAGCATAGAGCGCATTCGGCCGATTTGACGCTCGCGTTCGCCGCGCGCCGCCTGTCGCGTGGGGCAAATGCGACGATAGCGACCGGCCAACAGTTGCTCCCAGTACCGCGAGGCGTGCTGACGCATCTGCAACTCTATGAGATTCTGTGAGAACAAATTGAGATTCTGTAGAGCTGGAATTTAGTAGAGGTTATGAGGCTGAACAAAGGAAGAGGCGAAATCTGTTTGCCTCTTTCTGGCTAAAGAGATGCACAATGAGCAATTGGAGAGAAGAGTAAACAAGTCTGCCATTCTTACCAATGAATTTCGTTACACTTATAGGCCTAAAGATGTGCTCTTCCGTCCAGAGTAAGAAAGATAGGTACTTGGAACACTCGATATAAGGGATTATTTATGCTGTTGAAAAGAGCAGAAAATGCTTATCCAAGTTCAGTGCCTGAAATCGAAGCATCGCCAACCACTATAATTGCGTGGTAACAGTTAAATTTTCTGCGTAAAGCAGTGAAGGAAGAAAAGATATATTGATGCAGGAAGGGATGCCGGGGATGATGCGAACCAGGCAGCAAATCTGTGCATTAGTTCACTATCGGAATCAAAATGCAAACAGGTAAATACAACTACATTTACAACCGTGGGCTGAACATGGAACAAAACGCTAAAAAAACACCTCACTTGGCTGTCATGAAAAGGAAGGAATTCCGCATTGAGTAGTAAGAAATTGATGTGAAGTGGCGGAAGGAAGCATAGGGGCCGTGGTTTGGCAGTGCGAAAAAATTGGATTTTTAAATTTACTTTCGGAGACAGGCGATTCTGGTATTGAAAGCCGTAATTATTTGCCAGGTGACCTCAGCCTCGTGTAGTTTTGGATATAGGCCGCAGCAGTGACTTTTCCAACCCGCGAGCGTTTACAAAATGCGTGTTAAGTGATTGCTTGTACAAGTAGTGAAGCACTCATGGTCCAACTCAATAGTACACTTTGAGGCGCCCTCTTATATTTCCATCTTTTCCTGTGTCTCTACTCCATAAAACGTTTTTTGAGCCTGACGGACGTAATGTTAACTTTTTTGTTTCGTGCATAAGGTTTAGCCAAGTTTCTAATCTCTGAAAGTTTCTCCATAAAAAGTGGGAAATAACCAGAGGTGACTAGGAGCAGATTTTTCATGTCGCTTTGGGATGAGAAATCGCATGAATTATAATTTGCAAGTCAGATTCCTGTTGGAATATGTAATAATTATTAGCTTCACAAATTAAAAGTACTAATAATTAATGTATTCTACTGTGGCACAATGCTTTGTTTTCATCAAACCTGTTTTGGAAGGTGTACAAAACCTGATTTGCGGACAAAGCAATTAAATGTTTTTAAAAAATTTGATGTAAAGGAAACAAGACAGGCTTTCTGGAAAAATAATACCAACTGTGTCCAGACCTTAAAGAATCTTCTGTATCATTCGTGAGGCGAATCTTATAACAATTTTCCTATTTACCAGAATTTGTTACAATGCGTTATTTTATTTTTCTAGGTTAGGCATAATGAAAGGCATGAAACAGGAAGCCTTAGAATTAAGGTTGGATAGACTATCACCTTTTGTCGATATTCTGCTAGCTGCTGCAACTGCTTGGTCAACTCAACCGACCGCTTTCGAACAGCTTCGCATGCGCAGTACTTGGCCTCTAAATCACCTTCAAGTCTCTTTGACTCAGCCTCCAGTCTCTCCGACTCTTCGTCGAACTCGCCGATTGTCTGAAGGAGGAGACGGATGGCAAAGTGAGAAGATGATAAGAGTAATTCGAATCGAGCCTTGACAGTTAAAACGGTATGTGCTTAATTGATGGTCGAATAAGCCTTGTATTAAAAGATACCGAATCAGCCTCCATCAGGTAGGCCAAGTCTGATCACGCGAGTCGTGTTGGTCTCAATAGACGTCCTTTACTGTCAACCTCGTTGGCTATTTGTAAACGAGGGTTCAGGATAAGCTCACCATCCAATCCATTCAACCATCATCATCATTGCATTAAAACTTGAAACGCAATAAATAGGAAGAGAAATACTAGCACCGAGGTAACAGTCTCTTGCACAGTTGACAGTGCTCAATCGATTGTGCATTCCTCCTCCTTAATGATTAGTTATGCGTAGTTCAAAATACGCTTCTTGAGAAGCTTCAACCACTTCCCTAACTTATTTCTATTTATCCATTTCGTGTAGCACGATGCCACTCCACATTCACTACATGGCTCATATTCAACGGAAGGGAAGATCCCCGAACGGCGTGCAGTGTATTCGCCCTGAGGTTTCATTTGTTTCTGCTACGCCACAACGCTCCAGCTTCTTAGGCTGGAGGGTTGGGTGGCAAAAGTAAATTTTTCAGAACATTGCCCTACATAGACTGACCTTTTTGTAATCGAGAATCTTGCTACGAAGGTCTTCAATTTCACGAAGTAGAGTATTTTTCGTCAGTGTTTCCTTGGCTTTCACAGACTTTGCGCACTCGCTCCGCGTTATGATAGAATCACGCCTGAATGAGGCAAAAGTGTAGGTGAACTATCAAAAAACTCAGCTATAGCTCGGCAGCAGGTCGATGGTGTTAGCGTATCTCATGTCATGCCTTTTGCAGTGCCTTTGTCCTCAGCTTTTATCTGTAACTGCAATGCAGAAATCTGTAGGTTCACACCCCTTATGAAACTCGAGAGTAACAATGTCTCGACCATCGCTCTGAACTGTAAACATTGTATGCGCTTATCAAACACGGTTGTCACTTCTCGGGAATTATTTGAGAGATTTCGTAGATGTTGACAAACCGAGCTAATAAGTAGCTATCAATAAAATCGTAGGATGAAGCGTTTATGGTTAACAAGACGTTAAATAAAGTGATACTTTAAAGACCATAACTGTCAGTCAGTCACATTAGGTAAATTTGATGTCAACAGGCATTTACTATCAGCTTGCACTGTAGTGCAAAACAGCATTTTTGCATTAAACTTGTAGATTGCGAGACTAAGGGGCATTGGCGGAAAAGCCATGAAGCGTCTATGTAGTCCACGTTTCGCACGAGCAACCTTTCCACCACCTCCAAAATTGCAATTTCATAATACGGTATGTCTTGGTAACCAGTTTCTCCTAAGTCCTGAGATACTGCGTCAGTTCCAAACACTTTAAACGACGGAGATGAGTAATTTAAAGGAACAAAAATGGCCTCTAAAAACGCTGTCGCTGTTTAAGAATTGCACAAAATTCAAATAAACCTGCGCGTTGATTTGATTTAAACTAAAATTTATGAAAGCTCGCATACTAAAATCAAATAAAAGAAGTTTCAGTAGCCCTAACATGATCCGGTCTAATTCTTTACGACCGTTCAAACAACAGCCGATTACCGAAGAACCACCGCTGGCACGTTGAGATGGAAGACCTACTTTTGGACAGACTTTTCAAGCGCTTGAATTAGCTGCTCCTGTTGTCGAGCAATCTGTGCCTTTCGCGCTTCCATGCGATGGATCTCCACACGAATTGCCCTCAACTCGGCCAAACCGCTGGCTGAGTCGACGGCCTGACGTGTCTCATTAACCAGCTGCACCCTCTTCTCCCACAGCAGTATGTGCCGTCTGATAAGGCGAATAAGGAAAGAATTAGGCTTCCAACATGAAGTATGCTTTGAAAACGCATCGTTGCCAAGCAATTAAATACAAGACCATTTGATGATGCTCAAGTCTAGTGACAAGATGAAAGTAGGAAGAGCTCCTGACTTTTCAAATGCCTTTCCCAACTGAAGTGCATGCGACAGGCGACAGGATAAAATCATTGCTGTCTATAAGAAGAGGGTAAAAGGTGCACCAATAGCCACTCAGTTTCATGCCGGGTAGGAGCACGTCGCATTCAATGTTGGAGAAATATGCCACAAACCCATTTGGTGAAGCTACCTGGTAAACACCAAACACAGGACATTCTTAGAACATATTTCTCACAAAAGCATTCCCTATTACTGGACAACCACCTAATTAGCAAAATAAGCTCTACCCAGACTCTGCTAGCAGTCTAAACTTTGATTTTTCAGGAACCTGTATGCATAGGTTCAGAAAAATGTCCAAAGCAGTCTAGTATTCATCCATCATGAAGAGCGAAATAATCTCCACTCGTAAAATAATTTTATAGAACATCCACACCATAGAACAATGGTAATCTTGGCCAGATGAATGGTTTTGTACACAACTTACTCCGTCTCCAGTAATTCTGCCAATAGATCCTCCTTTTCCCTTACAGCATCCTCCAGTTGAGCTTCTGCCTCCACCGCCTGCGTCTCTTTCTCTCGGATACGTCGCATAAAGTCTTCCTCCGCTAGCCGATTCTCCTGTTCCAATGCAGATCCACTGGATCGCTGCTCAAAGATGCGCTTGTTCAACCGTACCATGCTGTTCTGCAGCTGCACCAGATCGCGGTTCAACTGCGTCTTCTCCTTCTCAATGTTATTTATCTCAGCTGAAGGCGGGAAAGGTAATGTTTGAATGGCGAAAAAAATTATTTCCAAAGAAGTTATTACGAAAAAGGACTGGAAATTACAATCTAGGCGCAATTTCTTCCTGTTCAAGACTGCTAGACAGACCTGTTGGCGGGAGAGCTCCTCAGAGAGATTTTCCTTCTCTTTCACTCGGTTCATGAGTTCGGTCTGTTCGCGTAGCCACTGCTGCTCCAGGGTGCCAATTTCCTCCTGCTTGGCTGCGATGCTCTTTATCAAGTGGTTGCGCATAATCTCCAGAGGGCCTAGTTCAATACCCTAAAAGGTAAAACATGCCGGATGCTGAGTAACTTGGCTAAAAACGCTTATGCACTGGCGGCTCTATTTAAACTGGAACGTCCTAGGCTTTGGTTACACTTGATTCCCTTTCTCAGAGGTAGGAGTCGGTGGTGTTGCAGTTGTTTAGATTGCTCACCAGATGGCAGCTGCTACTTTGGAAAGAAAAAGAGGCCTGAGTCTTGTGTTGGTGCTATTTCCTGCTTCACTATCATGAAAACAGCGAAGTAAATAGGAGTAATAAAAGGGATTACCTACGCCATAGGTGCTTCCATAGTTTTTGTGTTTTTAGATCAAGGAAAACATTCTCAATCACTTAATACTTTCTAAAAACTTGAATTACCACCATCTTTTGATGTTTCGCATTAAACACGCAAATACCACCCGAGCTCATACTCTACACATTCGGATTCGGCTCCCAACCTTCAAAAGTTCCTCCAACAACGCTACACAAGGTGAAGTGACAAAACGCACAGTTCGGAATTGGTTCAATGGATTTGCCTGTGCCGCTTGACCGCTCAATAACTGATGCATCACTTTCAAGAACTCCTTCAATTCTTGATCATGAAGAACTACATGTCATTACACTTTAACACAGCATGCCAATGACAACTCCAGCAACGTAGTTCTTAGGGTGAGTGCTAAAATAAGTCGGTCACATCTACAGTAACCATGGAAGGAAAGTCGTGAGCGAGGCAAATCAAGTGAGCTGCATCTAAATGTGTTAACAAATGGCAATAAGTCTGGGATTGTCGAATTGACTTCTGCGTCTTAGCTTCAGCTTATAGAAATGAGCCGTTTCTTTAATGAATAATTTAATCGAGGCGCCCGCCGAGCAAACCAATGCGTCATTGGTTGCCCTCAAAACGTTCACATACTACCCACGTCGCAAGTGCTGAGCACACACCACTTCCAACTTAGAAGACTAATGCCTGACCTGTGTACGTCCTGTGCGCACTGGACGGGAATCTTCACCTACCGTGGGCTAAACTTGGCAAAATACAACAGAAACAGTTACTCTTGCGAAACACTTCGAATGACTGAATCAGTCGGAAGCAAGTTTTCCCCTCTTCTTGTGTAAAAATCCAGGAATGTATACCCGGTACAGCAAAGATTACTCGTAAAAAAAATTGCGTGTAGGATAGAAGGGAGAGGAGCGTTGTCTCATCTTCATCCTTCCCAAGCGTCTAAGCGAAGAAGGTGCCATTTCTTAATTCTAGCGCTAAAAAATCATATCGTCAGGTACGGAATGGAGATTGCAAGCAGGAAGTGAAAGCAGAGAAGTGAGAATCGCAAGCCCATTCTTCGTTACAATAGTGGTGATTTTATCGAACCAATTGTCTAAGCAAACATCCACACTTAATACATTTTCATTCATACAAGTCATGCAATTTTTTACTGTTGTTCACTCATTCATACAAGGTTGGAAAATAAAATAAATAGGCACTGCCTAATTAGTATGACATTTCCACTTTGCTATTCACACACGAAACGAAATGGGTTCTCCAAGCATTAGGGTCTTGCAAACTTCTTAAAAATCGTCTTTAAACTTTCACACCCATAACTAGTGCCAGTGTAATAAGTTATTGTAAGTTTTAAAGCCTGTTATGTGTTTAATATTAGATATTCATTGATAATTTGAATTAATGATGAAAAAATGCTACTCTACCACTGTGGATATTCTAACACATCAAACACTTACACCGGTATCCTTCAGCAGATGTTGCAGCTTGCGATTAAGCGCATCAATATGGTTCTGTTTGCGTTGAACAGTAAGATTGGCCTGGTTGATTTTCTGCTGTAGAGCGGCAAAATCTTCAGCGCGTTTCGTGATCTCGCCCTCTAGCCCTTTAGCTTGCTCCTCCATAACCTTTGTCTCCGCTCGAATTCGAGCAACTTCAAGAGCGTCATTGGCCAAAGTATTTTCCAGTACCGCTGCCTGTAGTGAAAATAAACCTATTTGTACCTAAGCGGGAATAACACCTGTCTAGTGTTTAAATAAGTGGCAGTCTGCACTCTGATTGGCCAGTATGGTTGAATGCGTGAGGTCAACCCTTTCGTGGTCTTTAATTCGGGTTGTCAGTAGCAGGCCTTCACTTGATTGGCTATTTGCTATGGAC
The DNA here is from genome assembly GCA_023375655.1 of Taenia crassiceps. Classification (NCBI taxonomy): domain Eukaryota; kingdom Metazoa; phylum Platyhelminthes; class Cestoda; order Cyclophyllidea; family Taeniidae; genus Taenia; species Taenia crassiceps. The sequence continues at coordinate 1,535,901 of JAKROA010000010.1, forward strand.
TCCACTCACCACTCAATGCATAACAAGTGGCATCCACAAAAGGGCTTTTCATGTTTTCAAACAAGTAGTGACAACCAATGATAAAGTAAATCATCTGAAAAACTTCAAAAGGGTTAAAAAATGGCTATATTTTGCTGTACAATAGCAACATAGCATATGCTCCAGATCTCTCCCAGGTTTTTGCGCAACGCTGCTACTTCATTTTATCCACTTAATAGAACTCCACATATGGTCAATAGATGGGCTAACGCTTGTGAGATGGCTAACAATTAACTGCATGGTATACATATGGGCTTGGAGTTTATGCTTATGTTCAGGCTTGAAATGTGGCCATGAAAATGCGCCCTGTGGAAGTGTTGGGCAGAAAATGAGTAGATTTGCCAAAGGGGCTAGTGGGGCCTAAAGATGGAATAAAAACCATCAGTAATTCATAGAAGTGAAAAAGCTCAGGTTTGTCAGAAGTGCAAAGGAGCTGGCTGGGATCTAGCACGCTGCGCAAAGAAACAATACGCAAAAAGTCGCCTCCCAAGAAGTTGTAGGATCCGCGGTGAAATTCGTCCAATGAGGTAAATAAGTAATTCAGGAGGACCGAAAAGTCTAGCAAATTCTGGAAGTTAACGTCTTGTTCAGTTTATATTTAAGCAAGCATAAGTGAAGACCGATTCTGACAGACAGGCTAGCAGAGACCATACTATCTAAAATTGGGATAGGAGTTCAACTAAAAAAATCCAAGCTTATCATGTCAAAAAGTAGCTAACTTACTGTCTTGCCTTCATCCGGATGTCACAAAAATCCCTCAATTAAATCAACTAAGTTAGTTTAAGTCCACCAAGAAGCCTAGCGAACGCCTCAGTTAAGGTTCGATGCCTAACATAAGACGATGTCATGGGGACAAATTTACAGAAATGTGGTAAAACGTACAGTTGCATGGCATAAATATTGGCACAAACCTGAGCCTCCAATTCTCGACTCTGGTCGTGCACATTTGTCGCCATTTTCTTCACATAGGCAGAGGTCTTAGTGGCAGAGAGTTTGTCACGCAGAAGAACGTCAATTCTATCCTCCAACTCATGCTTTTTAATTAACTCCTTCTCCAACCGTTTCTGCAGCAGCTTTGTCTCCTGGTTGAGATCGCGTTGGATCTGCAAAGAGTAAGAAGGGTGAAATAAGTCAGACTAACTTTTTTCCCTTCTTCTATAGTCAACCTGATCTGGTTCTTTTACAGTGATCGAGTCATGATGCTACTGCTAACTGACTCGTCTTACCTTAACTTTCGACCTCAAGGGTAGCTCAGAGAATGCAGCACATTTGGGTAGACTATTCACCAAATATGAATGAGCGAAATAGTCAATGTTTAGATGATTTATTATGACTCTAAAACCAATAGAATGCTTAAATTAAGTTTTTACCGAAAACTCTCATAAAAAAGTCGATTTTCAGAAAACAAGCATACCTTCCAAGCTCCAACAAAGAAAAAGAAAAAAACATGAAATGACGGAAACATGTGCCGACAAATAGCATGGATGACTTGATAATATGCATGCCACTGGATGTAACTAATGAAAAAAATAATTCGCAATGAACGACATTCGAGGTCTGTAATAAGGGACTTTAAAGGGTAATAAAAATTGGCAAAAAGATAGAAGGTGCAGTGACCGCCAACTTGAAAATGCATAGCGGAAGTCATAATCCTCTGGCTTCGATTAATGAAGGAAAACTACAAAAATATGCCATGGGATAGGGAGTATTTTTACTGAAAATGATTAAATAATACTTAAAAGAATCAAACCACACACATGCTGAAGTTAGCCGGAGTAAAGGCTTATCTTTTATGACTTACCGAATTTGCGTTTTCAAGAGTTCGTTCCGTCTCACTAAGAATACGCTGCGTCTGAGCATACTCCTTGCGCATCTCCTCGTGGCTAGCCTGCAGACGCTCTAATTCTTTCTTCGCACTCTCAATATCTCCTTGAGTGCGATGTAATTGCAATGTCAATCGCTCATGTTTTTCTTGTTCGGCCGTGATATCCCTTTTAATGCCTTCCGTCTCGGAGGTTACCTTCGTCATCTCGTCTTGCTTCTTTCTTAGGTAAAAAATGATTGAATATTGCAACCAGGTAGTCAGTGAAACATAAATGGGAAGGGAAGAGACTAGCTTACTCAAAGTCTCTCATAAGTTCGGCGTAGGCCTCATTCCTACGCTGCAAACTAATAAGACTGGTTGTCCAGTGAGCCATTAGTCTTTTGCGATCAGTTTTTATACCAAATACTTGACTCTCCATGTCTTTTAACACGCTTTCACCAGATCTCAATTCCTCCTCGGCTGCAACTAGTTGCTCTTTGAGAAGCTCACAATCCTCGGTTAATTGGTCGACAGTTTGCTGCATCCGATGTGCCACCATGTCTTGATGAAGTTTCTCTTCTTCCGCCTGCATTTATAGGGCACCTGAGTAATATCTATTTGAAATCACCTTTGATAATTCTGTTGATGCTTTCTCCGCCGCTCTCTGCATGATATTGATGTCACTCTTCACCTCAAGTTTGGCATTGTTCAGGTAAAAAAGACGCAATGCTAGATTATCAACCTCCTCTCGCATTGCAATCATCTTTTTGTATTCTAAATTATAATCCATTTGGGTCTTTTTAAATTGTTTATGCAGCACTGCTAATTGTTCATCCATTTTCACGCGCCGTGCCTGTCGTTCTAAATTTTCCTTATGCTTCTTTTGCAGTTGCGACTGAAATCTGGAGACGAAATATGGGCAAGAATGAAATAAACTATCTACTTCGAAAGTTCTTGTTGTGCGTTGTACAACTCGGAGCCTAATTCCAGATGAGTATTTTTGACACATTTCAGTTCCTCCGTCTGTCTATTATTAACTAAACATCACAGAAGGTACCTTTTCACGAAGCTCAATGTCCGCTTTTGAAATGTGCTCCTTCAGCATTTTTTTAAGGGCCTCTTGAAAGCGTTTCATCAGTGGCTGCAAGGGACGGAATGAGCACAAAGTATTAATCTACATGGTCAGGATGCAGAACTGTAAGTTCCTCTTCATCGTTCTCTCTACAGTCTTCGGCTTCCGGAGCCTCAGCATTGGAGCCTTGATCGACTACACACTCGGGAAGAGCACTGGAACTGTTAGCAGCTTCATCGAAAGTTGGGGATGACTCAACACCGTTACTATTGTTGATAATGCCATCAAGCTGTGAATTAAAATCTTCATTGAATGAAAGATTTTGCTCTTCTCTATCCCTGTCTAGAGTTTCAGAATCGCCGCTTTCTGAAAAGGACATTAGGTTTTTTTAAATAGTGCGATCACTACTATAAACTCGAGATCGACGTTGCTAAACAATCTAACTAGGCTGAGCTGCCATTATAAAACTGGTGGAAAACCACAACCTAGAATTAACTACATCCATACGTTACCACAAACTTAGATTAGCAGGTTATGCAGATAGAAAAAAACAATATTCTACAAACAATGACATTGACGACACACTTCACAACTTACGAAACAGCAAGTGGTATCTGTAGTAGAAGGAGTTGGTTTGGTAAAAAACGAGGGCATATAAAATCTTGATCTATCTCGAAAATCCGTTTTTGGTTTTAAACGTCCATGCATAAATTATTTCATGAGGTATCATTCTCTTAGTTAGAATAAATTTATAACAGCTCAGAATATTTAAAGGTAAACCAAACAATTGAAAGGCGTCAAAAATTGTTTCATAAAATAGTCATATTTCATACCGCTTCAATGATTTCCTATGAAAGTTATTTTTTAAGCTTCAGAAAAATTAATGTAAAGTACGTTAGAGCTCAGATGGAGGATATTCAGATGACTCAACAGTCATGCCAGAGAGCAGGAGGGCAACATTCGATGATAGAACTTGTCGAACAAATTGACGCAGTCACAGATTCCGTGTTCAGCTGAAGGCATTCTTTACGTGTAAAGCTGATGCTATACACAAAATTCGCGGCTGAGCATGAGACACTAACTCTTTGAGAAGAAAACTCTGTTATCGTGCAGTCTTAATTCTCTGCACATATTGAAATGCTGTGTTTGTTTTACTTCTGGTTTCGGTTACGGTCATTGTGGTAGAAAAATTTCTTTAGCCAAGTGGGTTGGCCTCGGGGATATGCCACCGACTTGGCCTTATTCTGCATGCTAAATAAGCGTGCATTCAAATTAAGTATTATGCCTTATTTTGTCTTTAAGAAAATCACGGAGTGCTGCACATGTTTTAACACTTTTAATAAAGGATGTCCTTTTCTAAACTATCTATCAAACCAGTTTGACAAAAAATCTTTGTGCTTTAAAGCAATGCCAATGCGACTTTTAACACATTGCAAAGATAAGGTTTTCATTCGTATTAATCTGTTTCTGAGGTAAAATACAATGAATATTGCAATAATATGGTGGCAAAATATTTATATAAACGTTTTTAGAATTACGGATGCCTGCTCAACTTTAATTGATACACTCACTTGGTTTTGGTACAGGATCCTCTAGAAGCTCCACCATAACTTTGTTAGAATGGCCGTTATCTGAGTCATGGTTTCCAAACGTCCCCAGACTCCACTTACGAACATAGAAAGCATAATGATTAGACAGAATGGACACAACTAAGAAGATGAACCTATTAGAATGAACAGGGAGCCAGCTCACTTGGCGATGGTCTAATGGTAAGTACATTGGTAGCATTTTTCTTAAAAAAGAGTTAATTGGGCACCAAGTACATAAATCCAAAAGATCTGAAGCACATTACTGGTCGAGAATTTAAAGTCCTCCCAAGATAATGTTTTTGATCCGTCGAGGGAAGCCTAGGGTTCTAAAGAACCACAAAAGAAACTACTACAAATTTTCCAATATCATTAAAATAAACTTCTGCGGGCTAAAGGTTTTTTCCCAAGCCTTTTTAATGGGTTAGCTTGTAGCGTCTCAAGACTTCTTTAAAAGGCAAAACAAGACATATCAATAAGGCAGTATGTATAATGCAAAGCATGTAGTGGAATTGGCTCTGCTAGTTTAGCCTGATGTCGACCCATTATTCTGGAATATTATAGCTTTGACAGTTTTTTTGGTCACTGATTGAGGTTATGCTCACTTGAGTGGCCAGATTGGCCTATCCCAATGGGGTTGGCCTTAAGATCGTGCCAGCTCCCCCGATCCCTATATATATATATATATCAAGGCAAACTCACCTTGATAGAACTTCTATCTTGATTTATATCGCTTGTGACAAACTAGCGGTGCGAAAGAAGTATATGCGCTACGGAAGGGAGAATCTCTGACACTCAACCACAAAAAGGCTAAGAACGACATCTACCTTTAGCATCAACTCGCTCTCCGTGTTCTACAAGAAAGCTGTTAATAGCTGAAGTCGCATTGGCCTTAAAACGCCTAAATAAGCTTTGTTTCGAAAATTTCTTTAATATATTTTCTTAAGAAGACCGGTGCTTTAAGGTTTCCCTAAAGACATAATATTTTTTCCAAACTAAGTAAAACTTTAGATTCTATCGATTTGCCAAGAGGTACCGATGATGTTATAGTCAGGCATCTTCTCTGTTGGGCTTGGATATCGATGCTTGGCACAGCTAGCTTATGGATGTTTTCTTACGGCACAATTTATTATTTGACGGCTAACACGGGACGTTTTACCAGGGAGAGTATCAGGACGAGACTCAAAAAGGAATAAAGCCATGTTTTGCCTTGTCTGATTGGCTGATGATTGAATGCAGGTGACCTAAACGGCCATATCATCCTGTGCGGCTGGAGCTGCCACAATCTCCATGTTGGTTAAGTATATTAATTCAGCGCTAGTGCCACATTTTTTTGCCTCAAAGAAAATGTCGGAAAATACAGTAACCACCTTGACTACCATAGTCAAAACTAGCAGTCAAACTAACAATATACTACACGGTATTACTGCTTGGGCCAGTGACCAAGAAAACATGATCTTGAACACAACCTTCCATCTATGCATACAACAACGAGCTCACCACAAATTTCGCCTCTTTTTGCCGATTACCAGCAAACAGTTTAGTCCGGATAAACATGCATTCCACATATTGGGTAAGTATTGCCTAAAAATAACGATTAGTAAATTTTGTTTGCTTAATTGTTCCCCATTGCTGCCTGCTATATTGATATCTCACACAAAATTCACACGCCAGAATGATGTTATTCAAAATTGCTAATTTACGGCAATTCGTCAATATTTAATTTTTGCAAACGGTTGTTTGAGTGCACCACATTAGGAATTCCCATTTTCCCTCTATTGAATCTACGGGACTGCATTTTGTGTCATTTTGTCTGCGTTCGGGTTTGGGCTAATGCTGTCCAGAAGTCGACTTGATGATGAGGAATTAGACACAAGTCAAAACAACTTCATAGGTAGTTGGCACTTCATGAAAACGCGGATTATTATTTGTAATCATCTTGTTAGTTTTAAATATAGCAATTTGAATTTCATGAAGCTGATTCTAGATTAGTTGCATAGCCTTTTGGGTGCGACTCACCTTATTATTTACAACTGCTTATCCTTGAAGTAACGTAAGGTTTTAAGATTTGTTTTGTTCGCGGCTCTTCTAGCTTGTTCATTATAACGCTTGTATTTTCCCAGATGCTGTTATTCGAGTAGGTCCTGAGTATCAGGCCGCAATACCATGTTTTGGTGCTGGACCTCCAAGGAATCCTTCTTTCGGTCGAACGTTTGAGGTGCTGTACTGGAAACCACTTCCTGGCTCGAGGGATAGACAAGTCGAGGATTACATCAATTATGCAACGGAAAAATATGGGTCTGTAGATTTCTCCCTGTCCTTTTATTTTAAACAACACAGTAGCCATATCATAAATATTGCTGCTTTATTGATGTAGGTATTCCGAGGAGCAGGCACTTGCTTTGTTAACATGGAAGAAGTTTGATTTTAACTTAGCAACCGATGATTTGGGAAACTTCAGTCCAATTAGATATGACTGGACTCACAGTGAGCGGCGGATTTTCTTCGCCGCAATGGATTTCCACTGTAAGAACTTTTTTAAGGTCAAAGAATTATTTCCAAATCGCCGTACCACGGAGTTGGTGCTCTTCTACTACCTCAATAAGCGTAATCAACAAACTCTTTACGAGTTAACCTTACACGCACCTCAATGGGCCGAATCGCATGCTAATGGCTTTGCGAACAGTACTGCTCGCTTGCAAGACATCGAAGATATAATCACCCTCTCTTCACTTACACACCCTAAAGAAAAAGGAGTGAGTTGGTCCTTTCACCGCCCGAATAACGATTTTCCCTGGTGGAATGCATGGTTGACGCGTTCTTTCTGTATCTTCAGCTTCAAAGCTCTCTCTTCAACGCTGATGATCCTCTTGAAAATGCTATCGCGCGCTATATTGACAGTTTAAGTGGTAACACGGAGACGAACTCCTCAAATTCAGCCAGGGTACCTCGCGTCTTTCCTGACGCCAATTCCGGTAGACTGGTTAAAACCAACAAGAGTGCACCCACAGCGCGTTTGCGAAAGCGTAAACGGCCGATCAACGAGGACGGTGCCACTGGAGGTGGGGACGAGACCTACTCTTCTTCTTCCTCGGACAATGATATAGTACGGATTGATTACTTGGGCAAATTGGTGAATAAGAACGGTATTCCAACTGGTGCTTCCGTTCGGACCTGTACTTCAAAAGTACAGGCACGAATCGAAGCGGAGCTGATGGCAATGAGTAAAGCAGTAACAAAAAGTCTGCAGTCCTCTGGTTCTGAGAGGGCCTCACCCATACTGGATGATGAAGGCGAGGTGATGCGTGGTTTTAACCCAAGGATCGGACTTGTAGAAACACGAGAATCGGCCAGGTACGCTCCGAGTTAGGATCGGTGCGATCGCGGTCGTTAAGCCTATGAGACTGTTTATTTTCGTTTTAAAATAGGGCTCGAAATGGGAAGGGAAGTAGGAAAATTAAGTTGCTTCCCTACTCAGAGCTGTTTTTTACCAGCAATGGTGGGTCGAAGAAGGGTGGTGCGCAGAAGAAGCGCGTCTCCGTTAACGTCCTCACCGCCTCCGACAACGTTCCCACCTTCTCGTCGTCGCGTTCTTTCGTTCCACAGGTGAACTCCTTTGCAGAACAGCGGTTAACACAGCCGTCATCGCGGGAAGCGGTAGTGGCAGTGACAACGGGAATGGAACCTAATCAGGTGGAGTCATCCTCACGACCCACAACCCCCATATCGACCTCTTCGCCGAGCTCAATGCCTATTACAGCGAACTCTGACAATGAATTGGAGGTTGAATTAGATTGTGCCGAATCTCAGGGAGAAGTACCGTCTGAATCGGTTAGTCCACAGGCTTGCAGCAGCTTTGAACCGTTGATTTAAAGGTAGACATCACGTGTGTTTGTGTCAAGTTAGAGCAGATGATTATGCAGTGCATTATCATATCCATTCTTTTTTGTTAGTTTTTAAACGAATTGGAGGCGGAGGTGACTTCAAACATCGAAGATATGCGTCCACCTCAAATTCCTCTGGTGAGTTCTGCTTTTTTAACTAATGCATACGAATTTTTCAAACCTGCTTGCATAGATTTTAAGACGAAACGTCATTTGAGTGTTTGGGCAATAAGAATGTTCGGTGAGTTGACCGTACTCTGCTTTTCCTTGCAGCCTACTAACCTCCGGTTGCTTGTGCTTTTTGCACTCTCGTTGCTTTTGTAGGCTCATAATTTACTCTGAAGTGTAGCATTTGGCCTTGAAACCAGTATTTAACAATTCGAAGCCTGAATATTGCTAAGACGCCATCTATTGTTCAGCAAATTGGGGAGAGGGAGTTTAGAGCTTCCCGTTGAGGTGTTTTGTGGTCGCTTCCTATAAGGATCCGGAATGGACGCAGGCAGAGTTGGCTCTGGCGGTGGAAATCATATCAGAGGTGGGCGAGGACTACGAACGTATTGCTGATCGCATGGTCAACAAGACACCTAGTATGGTTGCGTATCTGTTCAAGACGAAGGGCAGACAGCTGCATCTATACGAGGTAGCAGCGATAGCCGAAGTAAAACAAACGACAGAGCAAGGCCTCTCTCGATCTCAATAGTGACTGCTGTATTTCGACTTTTGTTCACTCTCCTCTTGCCCACTCATCTGGAATTGCATTTTTTTCTTATCCATGTATATATTCTATTTTTATATAAAACTGGTTATCTAGTCAAATGTATTCTCGAGAGTATTTGGGAGAGGGCCTTTCTTATATGATTGGTCGTGTGGACTTTCTGGCTGCACTTAGGCTCTTCTGACCTCATGCGTTGGGGGACCGAAACTATAGGCTGAGTTGGGCTTATTGGAGGGGGGAGCATAAGCCTCGCAACTCTTTTACAGCTCGTAAATAGTAGATGTGATCATGGGAGCAGCTGGGTGAGGGAGGCGTTAGAATCATTGCGTGGGCGCTTCAATGGTTAGATTGCCTCCATAACATAAAGGTTTGGGTGGTCGATTATGGGCCAAATGTTGCAGGAGAGGAATGCCGAGCTTGGTATGTTCAACAGAATAAATAAGACTTTGATCTGCTTCCATCACTTGTAACTTTATGACTAAAATCAATTAGGAATGAAGAAGTTTGAAGCGTTTTAATTACTCAGCGGAGACGCTTCCATGGGTTGATGGGGTGGCTTGATTTATATTTGAAAGTTCTTCAGCTTACAAACGTTAAAGTTGGTGAGGATGATACCTCTATTTGCAGCATCGCCTTCGGACAGGGAGGGTAGTTTCCCAACTTTTCTGCCTGTTGGTGGTGTATGGTCTTCAGCAGCAAATTGGCATTTTAAGACTTCAAAACTCGGTTCTCAGCTAAAGTCTGCATAACCCCAAGTAATTAGATAATTAAGAGAAGATGTAGCACAATTATCAATGATCAATTATTCGAACACCTTTGTAACTGAACCTAATAGACCCTTTTAAGGAATGAAATCGGAAGCGCTGAAGCAATACATATGTTAATATCTATTATTCCTCGATTAAGGCGCAATGTATAAGAATACGACAAATCACATTTTGCAAGTTCGGCTCTTGTACTTAAGGTTTTTAATACAATACCGCTGCGTATGAAAATTGCCGTCATTGACGACTAAGGTCACAGCCTTTACGTAATTTTGATTGGTGACTGGTACCTGATCGTGTCATTAGAAAAGTGTTTGAATAAATATAAATCAAAAGTGGTAGTAGTTTTTGGGAAATTCTGAGTTAAAATTTTGATTTCGGATTGCTTTTGAAGCAAGATCAGACATGTTTGGGATACACCTGTACGTTTATAGACTCTCCACGCATTTGGAGTGTGCAATCACGGAAATGTCTTCTCTTCGATTCCAAATCAGCCAACGCGAAATCTAGTAATCTCTTAGGGGATGGCTGAGTCGAATGCTAAGTAAGACACATTTGACCGAAATATTGGAGGCCAACTGGAGATATTGATGCAATGCTGGCGTTACTTGAAAAGGAGTTGACGGAAATTGAGGAGGTATTTGATCCATCTTCATTATTTTTAGGCAGGTACAGGTGATATTCAGGTGTCAGATACTATGAAAGCCAATAACAAGTCGTACGTTTTGCGGTAGGTTGACGCTAAATGTTGACGGAATCCAGTTGCGCGCCTATTTATATTGGTGGCACAGATCTGCCGGGGGGTTGCACCGCCGGAAATGAACTGAGATCTTGTGATAGGCTTCGCTGTCTTGACTGCGATCACGCGGTGGTCATTTTCAACGGATATACTTGGAAGCGCAAGTCAATGGATTACTTATTTCTACGGAACAACTTTCCTGCTTTCGCCAGACTGCGCAATAGCCTCAGCCTCAATAAAAGTAAGATACGAGTGGTGCCTTTCTTCTAGTTTTGTTTTATATTCTCAACTACTTGTAGGTTCACGTGCATACTGCTGCCAGTGCAAATGGATTGACGCAAAAACCGTCATTCGACTGGACCCGGCTAAATTCAACTGGGTCTGTAATAAACATCCCCTTTGATGCCTTGCCATTGAAATTGACGAAAGGAGTTTGTTTTATGGGTAGTTGTGTACAGCGCTATAGAAGGTTAACACGAGGACAAAAGTGTATTTGCTGCTCAAGTTAAGCGTTGTGAGTTCCGGTGAGCTCCAGAAGGCGAAGCTTATTTCGAGTAGTTTGGTTTGGCTCCTCATTAAACGGTCAGCTAGACTTCAGTGCACTTCTTCATTTAGCGCCAAAATGGCAATGCAAGTTCGTGTCATGCCCGAGAGTTGAGGGATGGCTTGTGTTTATGACATGAATAGGACCCTAATTCGCTATTTTCTTGGTTAAGTCACAGTTTTGGACAAATTTACCTTTTTAAATACGGAAAGCAGCCGAATTTCTATCTGCTGGCCGGTCTTAACACTTGTCCAAAGCTGCCTTTGTTGATTCTGGGGGTTGCTACTCTACTTTGGTGGAAGTTAGCCAGGTTCTGTCTATGCACATGTTTGATGGAAGTTTGTGTATATAGTGTCAAGGGCTACTCAATAGCCGTCTTGATGTTATATGTCCACCACTGATACGCTAGACCGAGCACCCGAAGTGAGACTTATTCTTTATTCATTTTTATATCGGGAATGGGTAATTCGTAAATGCGTCGCAAAGTTATGCTACTGGTTTTCCATATCCTAAGGGCGTGTGAACATGTGTTTGTGCACGGTTAACATTAAGCCTACCATCGTCCAGATTCCTGGCACAGACGTCTCTCCTTGGCCAGTACTAGGCGAGATGGAGGGATGAGTCTCTAGCATACTATTACCGCTGAGGCGGGCGTATGTATATCCTATCACCGTTACTTTATGTCTTAGTGGCCAGCCACTTCAATACACCAAGCTATCCTCCGCTTCATCTCCCTGTTCTGATCACCACTCGAACATGGGCTCACCCAGCTCATGAAATCTGTGCTAGCTGACGTGCAGTGAATGTTGGCCCTTGCGGAGGCCAGTTAAGAGGTGTTTAATAACAGCTTTGAGTGGAGGGGCGTTCATTTGTCCTGTAATAATTGACTAGACTAGGGAAATATGCTTAGTACTCCCTTTAGCATATACATTGGGGAGGGAAGGAGCAGTTAACGCTAACTGATCTTTAACGGGCAGTAAGAGTTTGTTAGGAAAGCATAACCTCCGACTCAAATTGATTGAATGCAACACATCCCAATTCATTTTGTGGTGTGTTGTTGCAAGTAGCAGTGCCCAAGTAATTCATCAAACTTACGATTGCCACGGTTCCTCCTAGCTCTTCTGAGAAATCGTCGTAGTTGATGGAAGCAGCAAAAATGGTAACAGAAATGAGGATAATAACTCTAGATAGAACATTTAGTAGTTCTGAAATCATATGACGTTATTATAAATTTGGCAAGGGCATGGTTGAGTTGGCCGCCAAGGTTCAAAACAGTTCCGTTACTCAGAACTGTAGATGCAGAAACGTATTTAGCTAGATAAAGCAGTTCAGGGTTCTGGCCACCGCCATCGAAAAGTCCAGAAACGATAGAGATTAGCCTAAAGTGATAACTAAGATTGCGTTAGTTTCGGCATGACAGCTCTCACGACCACCACATCGTTACTAAAACTGGCACCAGATAATACAGTTCTTTGGCGCAAGGGAGCGACACCATTTATGCCATCTATAGACCTATCGGAGGCTAGGTGCCACCGTGACCTTAGCGCACCCCCGCCGCCTAGCCCGCCAGCACGGTCTAGCCGATGTCAATCAACTTCAGCAAAGGCGATGGCATCGAACCCCATTATTCGCTCCTCCCGCCAAGGAAAGTCGCAGCAAAGCAGTTAGGAGTTCTAAGTCTCCACAAATCTTAATTATCCCTCCTCCTAAGCCTTTTGTATTAGTAAATCACCCAACTTTTGAGGAATATTTGTAACTGACCCACACCTTTCCATTCAGCAGCTCCTGTGGATCATTTTGTGATATATTTCAAGTCACTTATGAGGTGAGAAAAAGAAAAAGCGCTACTTCCAAACACACAGGGAGACAGCATTCACTTACACACAAATCCGAAGAAATAGACGAGGGAATGTCAGGAATAGGCCGATTAACGCTCCAAATCATGATAGGAGGACGCAGGCTTGCAACGGATCGCAACTGAGCTTTGGAAAAAAGTTCCCAAAGGCGCAATTGAATAGAAGCCATTACCATTGGGAGAAGAGGTTAGAACACAGTATGAAATCGGACACAAAACCCCACATGGCGGCCCCCACCCATCATAACACAGATTCAAGATTCATCGACCTTGGAGGCGCGTAAAATATCGCTAAAGGAAGCCAAAACTAATTTTGAAGGGACAAATTGGGATTACCTCAAGTAGAGCTGATAATAAAGAGTATTTGAAGCTACGAATTAGCTAGACATCGACATATTGGGAATACATCCATGAAAAAGGTACCATTCCACTTCAATGATGAGATATGTACATCGATAAATTACAGCATAAGTTGCAGAAGCGTTGTACAAAAGCATTTCAGTGTTTTCTGGGAATGAGAACGTCCAAAGCCGAGTTTGTACGTTTTTTGGTTCTCTGCTCGGCCACCAAGACGTCACTAGGCAGATTTCCCATCTTGGCTGTCACTGCCTTCTGCCTGGCGCGATGCACCGCCTTCTCACGCATCAGCGTTGAGACTTCAAATTGCTTCCGATTGAAACGCAGTACTTGCTTCCTCTTTTCAATATTCTGCGCCTTTGAGCGACCCTTCTTCTTATTCCGATTCACCTTCGGCATTGGCACTTTCGGTATCTCGCCCAGCTATCAAGAAAAAGATTTTGAAGCAAAATTGTGGCCACAGAGATAATCTTACCAGAGCTTTGCATTTCTTATCCCATTCTTCTTCAATATCCTGAAGCCGGACCTTGTTCAACATCGAATCCACCGACACCATCGTGTAGGGTATCTACACAAGGAATGAGAATCAGGAACAACAATGGCAGGAATTCATATTTACAAAACGAAGGGGTAAATTAATGAGGACAAAAGTGAGCAAAGGAAGGACAAGTGGTGAAAGGCATCTTACCTTATCGAGCAGGCGACGAACCTCTCGTTCCTGACGGTAGCGCCGGTTGGCAAATGGATTCTCCTCTAGTGCATCAAAGTTGGGTTCTCCAGCACCTGGGCAAAGAAGAGAGTGGAAACCTCCAGCAGTGGCCACACCAAGGACGTCCTCAAAGGGACAAAAGGCTAAGTCATGCACTGGTCGCCTGCAGTTGTGTGTCAAGTAGGCGCCGCGCAGCACTCGACGATGTACTCGACCCGCCTCCACGTTCACGTGTTGCTGTGCCACAGCGCTAGTAGCTGGATCCTTTAGGACCTACAGCAGTAAAACGATGCAGTGCTTGGATGCCACAAGACTGCCCATGAGCTAAAATAGGAACGCGTGGAGCAGCAGATTGGCTACACTCCCTAGAAAGTCGCCAAGAGGCTGCGAAACTGTCCCCTTTCTATATCTTTGACGGCCGAGCCCGATAGCCGCAAGCTCATGCACCTTGGGGATTAAAACTCCGAAGCAAGAGCGAAGGCATTTTTGCGGCACATTAAAATAATTTTACTCGCTGGTTAGTAATACCCAAAAGGAAGAGGGAATAGCTATCAAGAACGGTGCAGGGGGTAGTGGAAACTTGTTCATTTATAAGCTCAACGTAAACACCATATGGGGGAAACTATTTCGCAGTGGTTCTTTGGAATTAAGTCCAAAAAGGAAAACCCAAAATTCTTGCAAGGCGATGACCTGATCTGCTGACATGAAACAATATTGTACTCTTCCCAATCGCCTAGGTGCAGCAGTACCTCCAAAATTATCACCTAATTATCACAGTAAAATGTCGAAAACACGTAAACATAAAATGAGAACCACTACTGCTAGACGCAGGCGCCAATGACTGAAAAAACAAGCGGCCTCCAAAGTTGCAAAAAACGGAAAGCGTCCAGCGTCCAAATTTTGCATTTTTACCCCGAATTGACCTACTGGAACCAGACGACTAGCGAAATATAAACAAACATGATACGCTTATCCGTACGAGAAACCAAAAGTGGAACATCACTTAAGACAAAAACATCTCTGAACAACCGTTTAGTCATACTGTTCCGATGCATCGCTATAACTTCGGTCAATCGGGACTGCTAAGAAAGGAGACAACAGCAGAATTACGAGGAACATAGATTAGTCGACAACTAGTATCCACTTAAGAGTTCAACTCATTTACTCATCGCGCTACTGCTCAGCACAATTCCGAAGTACTTCGACTAGGGAATTGGAATCACTATAAGCCTGCCTTGTATCTGAGTTCCTACATTCCAACTTTCATTAAATTTCGGATTACTTTAAGCTATGCATAAGGAATTCAGAACAACGGAGCGAACCTGAACAGCGATTGACGATCCCAAAGCGAGAAGACCCATTTGACTGAAATCCATTGTGATTGCAGGTGTCGCGAGAGTGATTTCAGCTAAGCAGCTGTGGGTGAACCGAAGGTCCCATATCTTCAAATACCTATCCAGACCAGAAGTGGCAAGGTACCTACACAATCAACGTCAAACCACTTCATCTCACGGGATATAAGGCCAATTGAGCATAGCACAACTCAAATAACACTTACTGGCCGGTGCGATTAACGGCAATAGATTTAACAGCCGAATTGTGACAGAGCATCTTCACAACAGGTACCTTCTCTGTTGGAATCCACACTGAAACAGTGCCACTGGAGTGACCTGTTAAAATGGAAGCATTGTTTGGATTCTGACAAGCAACGTTGAGTGACCCCATAAAAGTGGGATAGGAAGCCACGATTTCGCCAATTGAAGCGTCCAAATAGTAAATAAACCCATTCTCAGCTATTGCGACTAAGATGAAGTGGTATGGTAGAAACTCGAGTCGCCGAATGCCAGCCAGACGCTTAAGGCAATGCAGTTCGACACCCTGATTATCGTACACGTAAGTGTACCCCTTTTGAGCGACCGAAACAAAAGTCTCCTGGTGAAGGAATCTTTGAGGAAACGTAGTGGTAAGATTCTGTGCCAAGCTTACTTTACATCGCGGCACTCTTCATGCACGTTAACTTCAAACATGAGGCGCTTGGTCATCCAGTCAAAAGCTGCAAGGTGACCACGCTTTCCACAAATGGCAAGATACCTATTGGCAACTATTCTACCCAAGGGAATGGTAAATCTACCTTCCGTTTCGAGAATAATCGATGGAATAAGGGCCTGATTCAAGTGTAAGCTCAAATTGCTACAACATGACACATTCAGCGTAAATAACAGATACCTTTGAAGCGGACCCCAAATCAACGTTTTGACGAATTATTTCCTGTGTAACAACTTCATCTTCATCCTTTTCAATAAAACTATGAAACTGACGAACAAAACAAACGACTCACCCAGGTCGTTCGGGGTTAACAGATGCGACTTTTGCAGCCTGTTTTGCAGCAAATTTGGACTTTTGAAACTGTTTTATGGCCTTTTTACGATGGAATCTAGTTGGAAACCCCCCCTAAAGAACAGTGAAACATAACAGCACCACCCTACCGCATCCATCCCGTGGCCACTAGCCGAAGCTTTCAACCAGGGCGCCTACACCCGACCAATGCATCAAATAGTTTTACGGTTCCACTTGTTAGACAGATTTCGTTAATTATTAACCCTGCATTCTACTTCCTGCATATAGTCTAGAAAAATGAATGACACTACAATGAATTCTTTTCGCACGTTTCACTATTGCTTTTGGAGAGGGTTTGATTTTTGACGTGACCATTGAATCTTCATCGAGTAGGCTGGCTTCTAAGCCCTGAGAGTAGCTACAACCCCTTTCCTATGGCAAATATATGCACTCTGGGGAAAAACAGTTCCTCCTTACCCATTCAAAAAAGTTTCAGCGCGCCCCATTCGTTGCAATGACAAGCAAATTCGTGCATGGGTATTTACCCCGCAGCATTGGGACCAGCTTGTCGGCTGACGAGAGAAGGTGACTAAGACGCCAGTTGCGATGCTCAAAAGAGAAAGGCAGTTGTTGGTCGTTTGTTTGACTCTCGGTTTTGGCAAAGCCCTTTGTATAATGCCTACTGCCAATTTGACAGATGGGCTGGTCTCTGGTTCGTGAAGTATAAATGAAAGTGATCTAAACCGGTGGTCAGACGAAGTAATTCGATTTCGACTTTCGTCGTAAGAGCAACATAGCAAATGTAAATTGTAGAAAAATTGGAGATTTTTCGATCAGTCAAGGAAAACACGTACTTATGCTAACTGTTTGCAAGAACCATTTTGAAGCAGTTGATAAGCAAATGTTTTGCTTCTATTTAATGTTGCTTAGAAGCATAATTTGTTTTATATATCTTAAAACGTTTTTTAATAAAACGCATTTATTTAATTGAAGGTTTGGTTTTTTTACTCCTGTAGCTTGCAATTACCATTGGGGTAATTTTAAACATGAACCTTGGTAACCTATGGCAACGTTGTTTTCTTCCTCCACTGACCCGAACTGCCACTTCTTTATCTCCCTCGAATGGGATGAAAAGTAAAGACAGGGCAAGCGATCATGGCTTGGGCATTTTCGAGAGCCTTTCATGCATATTAAAAGGTTTGTGACCTTAGTTTTTCTAGTTATTATTAATTTTTTTGGTTTTTGTTTTTGAAGGAAAGCACTTCTCAGATATCACTTTTTTGTGTGCTTGGTGTATAGGTAACATCTAATTAAGCCGTTGCGCACTCTTGCTAAAGTCTTAATTATTTTTGCGCATCTTAATCAACATGCGTAATTTTTAGCATTGCATGAGGAGGTTCTGTAATTCTGGCAAATAATCTGTATGTTATACATTTCTTTGGTTTGGAGACCTCTATTTTTGCTATTTATTTAACTTTTTGGCAATTTATTGTTTGTTGTTTTAGTATTATTACTTGCATTGTTATAGTCTATCAAACACAGCTGGACTAACAACAGTGTAAAGTGTAGTAAACGTAAAGCGTATTTTCATCCTTACTATTTTATTAACCAATGCCATATTTTGAATTTGACCTTATTCAGATCGATTTTACTTTGCAATCAGCAACGGGGTTCCACCTTCTTTTCTCAATCTTCATGTTTTCTCCACCGATGATACACTTGTCTACGAAAAGTTTGTCCTTTGTTTTTGCCTTTACTCTACCTTACTTCTCAAGATTTTACGACGACTTCGGACCCTTTAATCTTGCCCAAGTTTATCGATACTGCCGGAAGGTGAATAAGAAATTAAAGGCTTCTGCTCTATCTAACAATAAAATCGTTCACTGTACTTCCACAGAAATCACAAAACGCACCAATGCTGCCTTTCTTGTCGGATGCTACCAAATCATTTATCTTAATCGCTCTGCTGATGAGGCCTATAAGCACATTTTGTTGGATAAGTACCGAACGTTTGCTCCCTATCGGTAGGTCGTCTTATGCAACTCTGACTTAATATTTAGTATTTTCATCATCAGCCTAGTGAGTGAAAATTCCTTATTGGTTTTTTAAATAGGTATTTATGTTTCGTCTTTACACGCTCTGGAACCCTTTTTATTGCCTATAAATTATTTTAACATTCCGCTTTAAAAAAACCTGGGAAGTAATGCTCTTTGAATAGGTCCATAATCTATCGAGCTGGGACTTTTGGAGCAATGACGTTACTTTCAATGTCTATCTCTTAAAGCTGTAACTTTTGCCAGAGAAGATCTTGATAAAAGGGAATACCTTTGCTACCAACGCCGAAAGGCTTGAAGTTACATTTGTGAATAAATAAGCCTTCATATACCAACATCAGAAATGCCATTGGCACAACGGTGCTTTGATTATTAAGCTAATACAATTATTCGATTGATTGGCTGATTGAGAGTCGTATCTTGCTACACAGTCACGGTTGTCTTTTCGTTCGTATGCGTCTGTTCCTCTTTTTAATGAGGCTAAGAAGTGACCTTGAAGCGACATACTTTGGTGATGAAAATCTTCCACGACAACCTTGCAGAAGGTCATGGAAGAAAATGCCAACTTACAACAAAACGCAGCTTTCACAAGTCGCCTAATTTGTTGAGCTTATAGGCGATTTATTAGCCAATCATTCTTCACCTTCACGCACAATGAGTCGAAATTAAGCATAAGCTATTTAGCAGAGGAGTGGCGACTCACTTTTGTTGTGGACTGAACTAGCCCATTCATTAGCCTCTTCCGAGACGTTTTTTTATTATAAACTTCCAAGTGAGGTTTGGTGTTCTTTATCAGTTTCACTAAACTTCATTGACCTTATGTAAACGAGTCCAAATTTTAATAATTTTCCTGCAGCCCACAAATGATTTTGGGTGTGGAGGAAATACTATAATTAATCTGGAGCTGCTATTAAACGAGCTCAGGTGTCGGCTATCAAATGTCACAGCCATCATCAAAATTGTGTTAACACGTTAGAAGAAAGAACTAAGGTCCCATCCTCTTTGTTTTGTACGAAGCAATTTTAGGGATATAATCCTCACCGTCAATCGGTTCCACTATGCTACGAAGCGTCCAATCATCAGATATGGTCTTCTTGCACTCATTGCCCAAAGTTGAATACTCAAAATTACCCTTCTGGGAGAAGTTCTGGGTTGCTTAAAAAGGAGCCATGTATAGAAGAATATAGCGCTTTTATGGATAAGGAAGTGCAAAACTCCTCATTATCTCTGCTCTTTATAAGCTTAACTACGTGAATCCAAAATTACGGCCATTCTGCATTCGAATGTGAACCAAAAGGTTCCATTAAAAGCAAATGAGCATAATACTTTGAGTCTCATTGTTTTGCTTAACCATACTCGACTTGAAGTGGAGGTTGAATGAAATGTCTGATCCAGGTGTACTGTAAAAAGTTAATCGGAAGTCCCAACTATTCAGGATGGGTTAGTTTGATTTGGTATTATAGCTGTCCCCCGGAAGAGTCATTAATGCTGCTATGAGCTAAAGCAAGGCTAACATAGAAGGAGGTTGTAAAGAGGCAGTACTGAACTCCGTATGCGCGTAGGTATTTCTGTGGCTTAAAAATGCACGGCTGTTTCCAAATGCCTCCTGTAAGTAATTAAGCCAGAGGAATGCATGCTGTGTGAATGTGTACATTTTGTAGGAAACTTAAATTTTTCTAAGTCATTGGTTTTTTTCTTTAAAGATATATGACTTAGCGTTTCGTAAGTCACCCCAACTTAGAAAAGAATGAATATTTCCCCCGATGGCGTGTTCAACAGATAGCGATTTGTAGGGAATGTCCATTTTGTCTCCTTCATCCTTCTCCAGCCGATCCGTTCTTTACATTTAAAATTGCTGAACAAATGTAAAATACCTATTATTGACCTACTTTTGTAAAATGCCGATTTTTCTGATTGCTTGCATTTATAAAGTAAGACAAAAGCGATCTATTGTATCTGTTTATTCCTTCCTTCGCTACTGTGAGCCCAGTCAGTTATTTTATGCGATTAGATGGTTCTCACATTGCATAGTCGAATTTGCCCTCTTTGCTAACAGGATCGCTGCGATAAAAAGCAGTTTGGGTGCCAAAACTTGCGCTTTATTTAGAAATTCCTCATTAGGTCCGTGTGCTCGGAATAAGTTTGTCTGCTCATTTTGCGATAATACAGCATATTTGCACAGCGGTTGCGCTACCATGGAGGGAAATGGAAACGGATTGTGTGAATTTGATAACATTAGCTGTTGTTGCAATGAGTAAGCTGTACTTAACGGACCATAAATTTAACAATTTCGTATTGTTGCATAATGGCGAACTCATTAAATAAAATTGCTGCATAATTTAGCACAGTCATTGTTTCTCGTGGATTCTCATACATTTTTCAATCCTGACCAACCAACAATACGAACTATTTCCTTAATCAGTTTGATGAAACGTTTGTACGGAAAAAATGCTAAAATTACTGAAAAGTGTCACTTTTTTAAGAGATTTAGACCACATCCACCTTATGCGCTTTTGAGAGGGACATGTTGCTTTATTTATAAAATTCCGAATCAAATCACGCATGAGTTGGATATGCTAAATACTAAAAGAAGCAGAAGTCTAAACTATTCAGTTACACTGAATCTTTATTCATCTATCATTTTATTTTATTGGAGCACAATTTTTTGAGAACAAGTTACTGTGCAAACAGGATCTTATGAAAGGATAAATGCACAAGAGGCTCAAGCAGTTATCAACAGAGTGATTAGGAAAAAAGGGATTGTATCTTGCACGAAAAGTTGTCTTAAGCCGAAGAGCCCAACCCCTACTAAGAAGCCTTCAAGTTGGATAGTTGGCGCATTTTGATATTGCCTTGTCAAACGAGGGCAAATGCAATAATTGCCGAACAGTGGCTAATGGTGATTAACCGAAGTGGCTTGAATCTATGATTTTCAATGCGCCTTGTGCAATAGGCATTATTTGCATTTCAGAGACGCTAGTTCGGGACCCTCCTACTACGATCTCAATCTATCAGACTGCCTTCGAGCTGTTCAAAAGGTCTGTTCACTTCTTTCACTTCTCGACAGAGCTTAAGCTTATGTGAGACGGCACGAAATGCTTCCTTGTGCTTGAAATTAGCGTGGCTATGGAGCATTCAGTTACCTATTCATGCTAATGTGTCAGATAGGTTCGTTTATCCTTCTAGCTAGGAAGACTTCTATAAAGAGGTGCTTTATTTGCTAAGTTTCTGCTATCTTTATTCAAGATTAAATGCTCTTCCTAGGAAAAACTAGCCCAATCGATGGGGAAGACATAATCCAATTCCACTTTGTTTGCCTGATTACTTCATGCTTTGACACTCAGCAAACTTTTATTCCGCATGTAACTTACTACTTACCAGTCTACTTAAATAAAGGAGCGGCATTCACATGTAAAATTGAATGGCAAATAAGTGGCTCGATTGGATCGTGTTGGTGATCTTAAATTAGTGGAGGCGAATCCTACCCATAGCCTTCAATTCTTCCGTTGGTAGGCATCTGATCGCTAAGGAGTTTAGCGAAAACGGCGACAAGATTGGTTAGGCCATATCCAAGAATGGTTGAAGCGTTTAAGTGGGAAGTGTTTCTTCCCTCCCTCTCTATTTAAGGTATTAATTTCACTGAATAATTGGAACAATTTCTTGAGCACAAAAGCCATCACGTTTATCAGTAGCTTTTGAGAAACTTCACATTCATGAATAAAATTTAGGCCTCACTTGTAGACACAAAAAAGATGTTTTTAATTATGACCCCATGCTTGATTACAAATCCTTCGTTGGCAAAAAGACCACTTAAGAAGAGTGGAAGGTTTCCTTTTCACCCTGCACTGTGAATCAAAAGGAGGACTTGAGGATGGGGATTAAGTTATTAGGTATGCACCACAATTCAGCAAAAAATTAATTTTCAACATATATATATATGTACATATATATATATACACATTTTCTAACATGCACAAGAATCGTGGGCACTAAATTTGGGAGTGCATTTGCACTGGAGGGCTTGGGACAAACTCTTAAGACGTAGTAAGGCATCCGGCCTGAGGAACAAAAAGTCATGGCCCAAAGGCGGTAACTGTACTCCAGGGACCGAGAAATCCACGTTCTACTGCATCACCATTAACACTTTTCTTGGTCACGTTTTTGCTTCAACTGTCACGAACCATTAATGGTGGATTGATGAAGTGTGGGTGGTAGGAATGCGGGTGACATTGCCGTGTATCACGTCATCTGCGAGGCAAACTACGTAAAGTAGTGATACGCTCAAGACAATGTTCCACGTCAAGCCTTTTCTGTACGCTGACCGGATATTTCATTTGCTCCAATGTCCTTTACATTAACTACTGCGATCCGTTTGATCATAGGCGATTTTGAGGCATGGAATGCACTAAAAAAAATCTCAGTTCGCTTATTTACGTCTCTCTTTGTTTCTAAAGTTAATCTTCTAACTTGTTGTGGGAATCAGCTTCATCCCCATGTTTTCCTGGAAAATGTCTTAATAATCCTTTAAATGCATAATGACTGACTGCTCTGTCATTTGCTTTTTCCCTGTTTTGTCTCTAAGCCGTATCCCTGCTGTTTCTCCGAATTAATTCAACTTGTAGTCGCCAATTTTGCTTTTGATAGGACACGCAACCCAAACGCCAAGCACACAACAAGGTGAAATTTTGTAGCTCCTGTTTAAATTTAATCGCACAGTAAATCACCAGGATTCTAGCATTGCTCAACCACTGGCTAGCAGCATTTTTGCCCTTCTTTATTCCCACTCTCTCACTCATTCGATATTCTAAATTTGATCACACAAAATTTTGATTTCGCTTAACGGATGTGGCATTTGAAGCCTATGAAATTGAATTTATGTCTGCATGGCAAAAATCAGGCGGGCGAATTTCGTCCTACTCCACTAGCCCTTTATTTTTAATATCTAGTGGATTAACTGACGTTTCATATGTTTACCGTTTGCATCGAAAAACAAAATTTTACGTTTTGAGGTTACATGTGCATGTCCCCATTTAAAAAATTAATGCTGAAAATGAGAAAAGTCAAGTATCGCGAATTAAATCCGTCAACTTCCTATGCAACAATATGGTAAATTTAAGTACCTCTCAAGAAATGCTTCGTTGTTTTAGACACTACCGTACGGCACAATTTTTAGTTGCGAAGTAATTTGGAGGAGACGGGTCATGATTTTTGTAGTCACCTCGATACTAAGATTGTGCCGACACAATCATGTAACACTAGAAAAACGTGTACTTTTCTTTTTTTCCTTAAGGTGTCTTCAAGTTTCCAGATATCTATGCACTTGTATCGAAATCTTACTTTAAGTGAGGTGTACAGAGTCAGTAGACAACAGAGTCTTACAGTGAGCTCTCAACTTCCTCACCTAGGTAATACATCGCCTCCATTGCTTTTGCTTTTCTGGGGTTTGTTTCTAGCCAGGTTAAGTTTGAAGTATGCTAATTTCACGATATTTTATCCACAAATAATCCTCAAACTAGCGATTCCAAGTTATTGCAGATCAGAGAAAAGAAGTTGAGTTTTTGGCGTTTTTTCTGGTTTGATAAAAGCCATTTATCGCATCGTGTTAGCACATCACCATGCAGCTCACTTCATGATTTTGGGGGAGATTTTCTCCAAATACACGGGAAATCACAGGCATAAGTATCACACTTAAGAGAGGTTCATATGAAACGGTTGAATGGACCAAACCTAATTTTTGTGCCACAAAAAGGATTATTTGTTTTTTGAAAAGGGGAGAAATAGAATGACTTTACCAATGGAAGCAATCCACTATGCGAATTTTGCAATCATTTTTCGTGATTCACAGGTCCAGGTGAAGTCAAGCCCACGTCCTAGTGGGAAAAAGAAAATTCGGTTATTCATTCACTCTATCATTCACGTGATGTACCTACTAATTTTTCATCTGACGCTAAAACCCAAAATTCTCTTTTGGCTTCTTGCAAGTTGGAGGAATATTTTGTAAAATACGTCACTGCATTTGACGCATTTAAGGTGTTAAAAATTCACAGCTAAATAGATTTCTATCACTTTTGTTTCTTTATTCCATGAAACAATTTTCGTGGAGCAACTTCATCAGTATGAGGCAATTTGTCCCCCAATCGGTCTTGTTAACTGATCACCGTCTCTTGGCACTGATTGGGAGATGAACCAGCCTAAATGCATAAATTGCCGTAGTTCTATAAGCGCATAATACACTGCTAAATAATACACGAACAGTCGCAGCCACCATAATGATAATGTTCATAGCATGCTTCTTCTTTTTTTTGTTGTAGAAATAACTTTGATGTGAGACAGCTGGCAGCTGTCTTACGAGAAGTCAGCACCCATGGAAATACAAATGGGAGAGACTTCTCAAATTGGGAGACATTTAGCTTTCTAAATGTTTGTAGTGAATTTCGTTGTAAGTAAACTTAAAATGGAGCATCCAGTCGAATTTTTAGGATAAAAAATATTTAAAAGTACACCTCTTCGTAGGAATCCTGAGCATGTGAAAAATCTGAAATGAATTGACACAGATGCTGAAAGTTTGTTTTTAACTAATAGAAAATTTCTACGATGAGTGCATATAATTATCCAAGAAATGGATCTAGTACGTATTTGGCTTGGACTTGATACCCCTGCATTTCCGGTAGTAGACATTACGAGATAGAGTCCTCTCTGAGGACTGACATCATTGGCACCAAAGTGGTCATAGGAAAGGTGGTTATTGAGGAGTCTGGGCGATTGGACAGGCACTGCAGGCATCAGAAATAAGCCTCCAGACATTTGAGTCCAGAGAATTTAAAGCAGCAAGCCTAGAGATTGTCATAGCCAGTCCAATCCTCGGTACTCTCGCTAAAATCGTACAAGGAAGCTTTCTTGCCAAATAAAGCATTTTTATTCTTGGTTGCATTGTGCTGCATCATTTATGAGCCTTAACGTTGTGAACCTCTTTGCTTAATTCAATTTCGGTTAATGGTACTGTTTGGTCATCATTACATAGGAAATGCTTTCAATGCGGAGCGGAAATTAGGTTTTTTTTCACAAGCTTGAGTGCAATGACATCTGAGAAGAAGAGAGCACGCACAAAATTTTCTAGGTTTAAAATTAATTCAAAAGATAGACGCACTTTAAGGCAAGACTTAATCTCCTGAACTTTGTAAGAGCTTTATCCTTGCACAGTCGATCTGACTTGAATAACATTTAATCTAACCATTCTTCTTTTAGGCGGTTCGCTTCGGCTTCCTAGATTTCGACACTTTCGATCTGGAAGACTACGAATACAATGAGGTAGGTCTAACGGCCTCATCATATCTAAACGACCAATTTACCAAGTCACGGCCACATTATCATCCCTTTACAGAAGGTGGAGAATGGTGATCTTAGCTGGATTATACCGAATAAATTCATCGCATTCTCTGGCCCTCATACGCGGACAATGATTGATAACGGTAAGGCTTCTTACAAGTTATTCAAAGTGTGTAATTTGTTTTACACCTAATTTAATTTTCCAGAAACAACGCTGCTAACCCGGTCCATTAGAACAACTTGTACGAGTTCTTCCAAATGCGATGTTTTTCAGATAACTCTTTTTAGTTAATTACTTCTTATCGGCAGTTAAGTATTATCCAATTTCTCAACAATTATTATTCACTAGTTTTTCATCAATGCATGGGTTTTTGCATCCCTTTATTATTTGTCCTTTTTTATCTACATCCCTCATTTCGCATTTAAATGATTAGAAAGCTGTTTGGTGAGATTGGACAAGCCAATTTGTCTCCCGATCAACATTTTTTCCAGTTTTTCTACGGAGTGACTTCTTAAGGCTTCCCGTTGCCAGATTTGGTGGAATTAAACAAACGTGCTTCCTCTTGTTCAGTTCATTCGTGTGATCCGGTTTTTAGGCTATCCTATGCACGCACCGGAGTTTTACCTACCGTACTTTCGAAAGAACAATGTTACCAACGTGATTCGACTGAATCAGAAGATGTACGAGTCACATCGATTCACTAGAGCCGGCATCGCTCATCACGATCTCTTCTTTCCTGATGGCACTGTACCCACTAAGGCCATCACACTACAATTTCTTGACATATGTGAAACCGCCCCGGGAGCAATCGCTGTTCATTGCAAAGGTAATGTCATCTGTGCATTGTATGGAACATTCCAGTAACTTGAGCTCGCAATTAGACAGTCAGCAATTCCTAAAGCTTTCTTTCATTTCTAGAACACGGATTTTATAATTTACATTGTGGTGATCAAGGCTAGCTTAACTTAAAGACATTACACGTTCTTGTGACAGTATTAATAATTTGCTCATGAAAATGTGCCTCTCTTCATCTCAAAATGTAAGATGTACTAGGCCAAGGTAAAGCATGCTCAGTAAAGAATGGGATGTATGGAAACGAAGGTGTTCTCAATTCATACATAATTGGCATTCCTCTGGAATCAAACGGAACCTGCCCGTTACTCTTTCTTGATTGTGATGACCGAATAAAAGATCCTTCAAACTGCTTTAAATCTCAAAAAGCTCTGATTTTATTATGGTGACCAATTGTCTTAGGAGTGAGAAAAAACCACCACGATGGGAGATCTTCATCACTTTTTGTGAACTTTGGCAATATCGTATGCGTTGTTTAACAGACTAGTCTATTTGTGTGTGGGTTACCTCTTCCGCTAACTGGAAAGAGTCAGGGTTAAATTATTTACGAGTATCAAACTAGTGATAAGATTTTAAAACAATTCTGTCCAAGGCTTCAAAAGCGATGCTACTTGGGATCTCGTAGTTATTTGATCCAGCGTTAGTTAAAGCATGCAACCGTCTACCCACCGAGTTCACCAGTTTGTTGCTACAGTTTCGGAATTCATGAAATGGGATAGGAGTCGTTGTGCTTACTCACTAACACTATAACAGATGGTGAAAGACCTCTGGTACCTTTGCACCACTTTTTGGAAACAGGTGAACAGATCTTCACTTTCGGTTGCTTTAAAGCACCAAAATCCATTCGAGATTTTTCCTTCTCAACAGTTGGAGTAAGCGACAGACAATGGCTCACATTTAAGCAGATCTAGTAGCCAAGAGAGCTAGGCATAGCCTTGAACCGGATTTTAAGTAAACTTTTTAAAGTAATTAATACTAACCAGAGAGATCTGTATCCATGAGAAAGAATATGTAGAGTACTGAACACCTGATAAAAAGCTTTTAGAACCCACCTTAATGGGCAAGAACTTCTTTGAGCAACTTTCTACGGTGTCAATTTTTGCGGGGCTACATCTTGTATTTTCTGAAGGCATTTGCATTAACACAACGTTGTCAAGGTCTAAGAATTGAGAAATTGAATGTCTTGAGTTCATCCAGATTATCTATATGCGTTCGCCACGAAGCTTAGTGGTAGACATTAAATGCGTGCATGACACAGGATTCTATAAATACTTTCAGTATGTGGGCTGTGCAAGAGGACCGGAAGGTTTTGGACATGGGACGTAGGTTATAACTCCCAAGTGCACAGATATTGTCAATTAAAACAAAATAGATTTATGGGAAGACTAAAATGCAGGTGTATTTCAATAATACCACTCTACAAAACTGCTGAATGCATGCTTTAAGAATACCCAGAACGAAGTTTTTTGTGATACAGAATAGCTCACTTAATCTGAACTTCTGCCACACAACCGATGATGCCCATTATGCCGAGAAACTCTAATTTGGAAGAGGTTTCCTAAAAGGATGGCGGAATCTGCTTCTAGTTGTTTTAAACAGCTTATTTAAATTTAGCATGAAATTCAAATGATGAGGCAATGGAACTACCTGAGATGAGGTGTGACTCCCTGCTTGTGTGTGAAATATGCAGGGGATGTCACTTACGACCCCACTTTTTTAAAAGAGCTTTAAGTCATATGTACTATCACAGACATAAATTACTACCCGCCTTCATCAACTGTACTTTAAAGCGTCCGCTTCATGTGCATTTCGTTACGAGCTTGAGGTAAAGGTTAAATGGTGGGATCTAAGGCCACTTTTAAATCTGTGAACTTTTCTGGCACATTCACGATCGAAATTTTGTCACTATTCATGGTATCGTTTGGTTTCCTTAGCGATGCTTCGCCTGTAACCTTTAGAATGAGAATGCCCATGGAATCGCCAAAGGCTATTTGTTTGTGCAATCATTTCATTGAAATGTTATTGTCGAGCCTACAAGTGAATTGCTAAGAGAGAACTTTATAGCAAGACTTCAAAGGAGGATCAGTTCGTTTTTTCACCTGGATGTAAGGGATGAGGTGGTAGACGAGTTGATTATGGGACAGTTGAACCACATTAAGGCCGAGTATACTTGGGTCCAAAGCAACTTTTAAAGAGGATATTACAAAACTGCTATTAAAGTAGTGGACGAAAAACGCGAAAGTAAAAGATAAGGTAGGATTCTCATCAAAAGTTCATTTTAACCGCGAATGTTGTTTTGAAGTTTGTGGTAACGCCACGTGCTTTCGTCCGCTTATTTTCGTACTTTGTCGGGTAGCTTGGAAAACAACAACTGTTGAATAATGTTTTTACGCATGTTCGCTACTGACGGTTTGGATGGATGTTCTTGAAATAAACGTCAATCATTTCTATGTAAATAATTTAATCGAGCATTTGTAGCTTAATACCTGCCTTGAGGAGTCAAAAATTAACTGCCATGTGGGGAGTGTTACTGCTTAATCCCATTCTTATCTCCAAAAGATTGACTACACGAGAACAAGAGGAGCAACAGGTTACTAATTTGAAGCTGAACGGGTAACTTTTTGTTAAAAAACCGAGGCTCAATAAAGCACTGGCAACCCCAAATCGAATGTCTCCCTATGCATAAATATTCGTGGTTTTGTTAGAGCTGCAAAAATGTGCGTCAGTTGGAGAGGAATGGGTATATAAGGCTGTGGAAGAATGTTAGGACGCTTCATAGTTTAATTCACCGCTGCCATAAGGTTATTCAACAAGATGCTGCTGTTTTTTGATGAAAAGTCTATTGTTGAGAGTTAAATCTTTCTCAACCAGCCTCTGTATTGTTAAAACACGGTAGTGTGATGTTTTTCCACAAACTATCCCGCCACTCAGGCTAAGTCTTTTAGAGAACATCAACTTTAATTCAGTGAACTGAAACTGCTAAAATGTACCAGTACGGCTTTACGAACTTAATTTTACCTTGCATAGGCCAAAGTTTTGATTTTATTATTGAAATGGGAGACCACTGTATGAAAATCTCATATGAGCTTCGGAAATGCATTTTCCTAAGACTCTTTCGGGAAATTTCTTCGCACACGTTTTGGTTTGCCTTTTGTTTTCATCGCAGAAATGATAAAATAACATTATGGTTGCTTTTTGAAAAATATATATATATATACCACTCGTCAATTTTGACGTGATAACTTAGATGTTGAGCCATGTGATGCAAGGAAAATCAGCGCAGAATGTTAATAAAGAAGAGTTAAGTATTTTCGTTGGTATCTAAATCAGCAATTCGAGTGTGATGACCAGATCCGTTGTAGTTATTTGCCGCTTGCTCTTTCAGCTGGTCTCGGTCGAACGGGAACATTGATAGGTTGCTACCTGATGAAGCATTACCACTTCACGGCACCCGAGGCAATAGCATGGATCCGTATCTGTCGGCCCGGCTCCATAATCGGTCAACAGCAAAATTGGCTGGAGGAGCAACAGGCTTGGTGTTGGGAGGAGGGTCGACGTGAGCGCCGGGAGAAATCCCCTTCACCATTGCCATCGCGTCGTAGGAAAGACTTGATCGACGCAGATATCGCTGCAAACCATCTCTCCCGACCCATTGGCAAAGTTATTTACATCAATACAGATCCGCCAAAGTCATCAACCCAGGTGCGAGATGAGCCAGTGTTGAGGTGAGCCACCAAAATCCAGTTTAAGAGAAGTGACGACAGTATTCTGCGATCCCTTCTGCTAACATTAGTAGGCATTTTACTTTAGTTAATGTATCCGTTACTGGAGTCACGTTTACCTGAAGACCAGAAACACATACTTGAGCCTAGTTCTGACACATAAATGACACTTCTAATTAGCAGAAAATATCTATGGTTAAAAATGAGAAAAGCTCTCGATTGTGCTAATTGAGTTACCTCTGAGACTGCTAACGAACGTGTGAAAGGAAAGGCCAGTGTAAACTCTGATAGGCAGACAAAGAAGTATTCCTTTGTTCTATTTTAGCTAAATATCTTTTAACTTTGAGGGGGTAGGAACTTTTTGAATGAAACGGTTTTCTCTTTAGCTACATAATCGAGGCAACTTTTAGGCGAGATACGGAACTCACATTTACTCAAGTAAAAGAATTGTAAATCTATCTAGATGAAAATAAATAACTACTTTTGTTACCACAAGGTTGACAAGTTTGACTAATTTTATAACTGAATTACTTTTGCTACAGAAGAACCAGATGTTTTTGTTAGTTCTCCCGACATTTCACCTTCCTAATTTGAACGAAATTTTGCCCTCAACCTTTATGGTTTTCAGAAATTTTAGGGTCATTATTAATGGCCATTCCTGTCTATGATATCAAACCTAACCTAATTAGGTAAGAAAAAACGATGTAAAATGCCCTTTGGGCTTTTTCAAAAAAAATTGGAATAAAATCCCTCCTTCTTAAGAAGAATTGTCCCTCGGGTTTACTATATCGGTTGCATGTTACAAGAAACGTACTATTTAGGCGACCCAATACAAACTACCTCCAATTCATTTCCTCTGCCATGACGTTTATTTTTGACATGGGTTAATCCTATTTGTGATAAGCACAATTGACGAGTCCCAAACGGATCAGAAGAAAATGAATAACGAGATATTTACCAGACTACAGGGGGATTTAGGTGAGCGTATTTATTACCGTTGTTTTGGCAGGACCGGACTCCAGAAGAATATTTAATCAGAGCGGTGGAGTTAAACTAGGGTATTTATGGCATCCCCATTCCATACGCACAAAACACACTGCCTTACCTTTTGTCTGCTCTAGCAATTTGGAAAGAGTGGAATCCAGGTATTTTTTCACCTACCTACCAAAGCATCAACAATGGGTTGCGAAATGACATTACTGTCTTGAGCGCGAATCCTCTTTTTACCTTTTTTGCCATGATATTTCGTAGGCTCACGGAAAGATTTGGTTCTTTTGGCATTACGCAGAGCTGGTTTGAAAAGTGGCGTTAAAATTAGAAATATCGGGGAACAAATGCGAGGCTGTGGTTTACACTAAGCATTTAAGCAAACGCACCGACATTTTTTGTTGCGTCAAACTTCTTTTTTCACCCATTGCACTAATAAATTTATTGTTTTTTTGACTCTCCCAAATTTGATTTTAACCAAAAGGTCCTCAAGTAGTTCTTTTTCCATAGGCGAAACATAATTATAGTAGAAGCAATTGCATGAGAAACTATCAGCATAATGAATGTTTTGCCGCTTGTTTAGTTGTCACGACATCGTGTGTCTTTGGGATCTCATGACCTCAACTGGTTTGGAAGGAGTCTAAATGTTCACCTCCAACACCAGCGAAACGATAAATAAAGTGTGGCATTTCCAGTATATTTATACCTCTAGTATTTTAGTGAAGCTACAGAATCTTTCCATCACAGATTTTATTTGAAATATTGTGTGAACGTTCTCATAAGGAAGAATTTTTCGCGTACCTAATCTAAGATGGCTTTGCCTGAAGCCAAAATACTTTTAATTTCCACCAAAAGGGAGAAAACTAGGGTGACAGGAGCTACTCTGAATACCCAACAGAAGTCACTGAAACAACAGATGGTTGATGACGAATTAGACATTGATTTGACAGAATACTAATGATTGCTGGACATAAATCCGAAATGATGGGCGGTAATTTATGGTAGCATTGGCATGGCGGCATAAAGCAATATGAAATGAAACTGTTTAAGTAACAGGCCGACAAGGTGGCTGGGGGTCTTCAATTTTATGCCCTAGCCAGAATACTGTTGTTACTTAAATATGTTAGAGTGTGTCATTTTTCCTATCCAACAACCTCGCATCGAGTGAATTGCATTTTTAAGTGTTGCTACCCAATCTCAAGACGTTTCCGTGGATTTTTCCTCTTATAATCATGTCAGCTGCTCTCCAGTTTATTGTATTTCTGCACAGCTTAAGTAATTGGATACGCCGTCAATGAATGCTGAGAATAAAAGGTTACCAGGCATTGTGATATTGGCTTAGCAGCAAATACCACTTTTCACCCTTTTTGATCTGACCGCAGGTCTTTTGAATTAACTTTCTGTCACTCATATCAACTATAAGTATTTTGTATAGATGTTGAAATGTCGTTAGATCTATAAAACATACTTGCTCTGAACGCTTTGGACCTGATCTACACTTTCACGACCTGATCAGTTGTTAATACGCAAAATTGCCAGCAATTTGGTTTTTTTTATTGGTTCCAACGGCTTATGCATTTTTCAGTTAGACTACGTTATCGATGAGCCTATTTTGCCTGGAAATAATGTAACAAATGAGTTGGATTTTAGAGACCACCCATTGACAGACCAGGTCGGCCCTTAAGCAATCCTGGAGGAAGGGTAGGACACATGAGCAAGTCTTGGAGTCACTTGGAAAGGATGTTTGTCCACGCAA
Organism: Taenia crassiceps; assembly: GCA_023375655.1. Classification (NCBI taxonomy): domain Eukaryota; kingdom Metazoa; phylum Platyhelminthes; class Cestoda; order Cyclophyllidea; family Taeniidae; genus Taenia; species Taenia crassiceps. The sequence continues at coordinate 1,569,004 of JAKROA010000010.1, forward strand.
TGCTGAGCATAACATCATGTGTTCAATTTGCTATTGATGTCACTGAGTCTTTCAGCTCAGCGTCATTAAATAATTGTCTTGAAAATATGCAGAATCAATTTGCCCCAACTATTCCTTCAGTTGATTTAGTTGGTTTGGCACTCTCGTGACACATGACTAGTGGTGTTAATGGCAGCATATAACCCCGCATGAGCAAACATGAAGGACCCTTTTAAATGCAGTGTATCCATCTTTGCCAGTATGAATCATGTGTAAACCGATTATTAGAAGTACATTGCGTCATGAAACCCCTTTTCAGGGTATACCTGAAGCCTTGAAGTTTTTGGAAGCAAGTCTTAAAAGGTATAAAATGCACAAAATCGAATTATTTTGAACACAATTCGTCCTTTATGACTCTGGAATTTTGAATGTAATGGATGCTGGGAAGCAGAATGAAAAGTGCTGTACTGAGAAATAAATGAATTCCCACGCCTCGTACTGTACGCATAGGTAATTACTGCAAGATTTCTTTCTTTGCTCCTTCCTCGTCCACAGTACCTTTAAATATGCGCCTGACACGCGAGTGCTTATTTGTTTCCTTTAAAAATAAGGTGGGAACCAAATACCGCAATGCTAGAGCAACGGAGAACATTGTGTTAGAGGCTCTTCATAACAACGCTTCTCAACGTGATAGTCTATTTATTGTTCTTTTTACTCGAACCCGCTTTCTGCCAAGTATGTAGGTAAGTAAAAGGACAATGGATCGGTTAATAATCCCTGTGTCTAGTAACACTAAAAATTAAATTCATCAAGGTCATAGGATTACAAATTGGTGCAGTTATCTCTCAAATCCTTATACATCCTCACCCTCACTTTATAAATATTTGTCTTAAACTGTCCTTTTTGATTAGATTTACCGGATTAGACAATGGTGGTGATGCCTCACAAACACCTCTTTCCGCGACTTCTTCAACAAATGACCAAGTGGAGGTTCTGATTACCTCTCGACCCAGGGTCTATCACCACAAAGTTCAGATAGCCGGTCGTTCTCAATCCCCTCCTGCCTATGGAACTTGTGGTGAGGAGTTGAATGATAGCATTGAACCGCGTTATTCACCAGGACCTTCCAGGGAGATTAACGGCGCACGAATGAGTCTTTGTATGGCATCTAGTCGTTGTAAGTTTCTGTAACCCATTAGCGTCTATTAACACTTGGCATATTGTCAAATCCCCGCTGGAGATTAAAATAACTGTCATGCGAGTGCACCATTGATTGCACGAATCGCAGTCGCATGGAAGGAAATGGGTTTCGTTGCCCACCGTATAAATGCATGGACCAAAAGTCCAAAATACATCTTCGTTTAAGTTACCAGAACCGACTTTAAATGGGTTCTACGATTTGTCGTCTAGATAATAACTCCCACAATCAAAGGAATAATATAATAAAGAACATTTGTGCCATTGGTATGCCTAAACCTAGTACCAACAAGTTAGCTAATCTCACAAAATGTTTGACTAGACGCTGGAAATATGGAGTCTGGTAATGCTAAGAGAAAATCGGTGGTCCCTTTTTCATTCATTTAATTTTTAAAATCCTGCTAGCTGTATCTCAATGTGCTTACATCACTTGTAGCGGAAAGTATTAAAAAGATTCTAGGCATTTTGACATTAAAGTTGCTGGCATGTGATCGGAAGTGCACGGTTATGCCTAACTTAACTGCCATAAAAACAACCGGGCACTTTTTTGTCACGAGAACATAATTATTAAGGTTACCTGACAAAGCGACCACTGTAAGGAACAGCCTTGGGCAACCTCCGCCCCCTTCGCATACCCATTCGTGTAGATTGCACATTAAAAGCTTATGGCTACGGCTAAACCAAGTTCTCTACGGATAATTAAAGTAGAATATAAGTGTTTTTTGCAATTTAACCACAGAAGTTGGTTTTAAGATCTAAGAAATTGCATATTTTAGAGGCTTTTTTCAAGTGGAAATGTACATACGCTTTTTTGGAGCTACCGCACCTGCAAATTAAGCTCACTACTTACGCCCATGTTATTATAAAGCTATTCTCGTTGCTGATTCTCCTAACTCATCTGGTTTGTTACCTAGTGCAACAAATGAAGCACCCGTTGTTCTGGAGATACCCATCTAATTAATACTGCATATTTTTCAAAGTGTTTTTAAAAATGTAACCCACTCCTTTTAGTCCTCACTTGCCTTTACCACTTTAACCTCTTTAAAGCGGTACGGCAATTTGCGCATTTGATTACATCCTGCGCCAACTACCGCCACTCATGAATAGTGACATTTTAAACTGCGATGGTATGTAGACGCCACAGTCATTATGTCACAAAGTATGGGTGATTTACATTAGTAGGATCATTAATTAACTAAGGGCACATCACAGTGCTGGGTAAGGTTAAATGCCGCCGGACTATGACAACTTTCCTACAGAGGTAGAAGTGTAAAGCAACTTTGTCACTTAGAGACGAATGCGTTGCGGTCAACGGGGTTTTGCTGTGAAAGAACTAACCAATTAGTTGAATTCCAGTGAGCAGATCCTACTGATTGAGATGACTTGACACCAGCTAAAATATTCCTGTACTATCCTTTCTTCACAAGACTGCAGATTTGAAAGCTACTTTGAGTACCTCATCATAGTAGAACAATAACTCTCTACAACTGACCAAATGGTTACAAATGACCGTCTATTTCCCCAATTTCCACACACAAATGCTATTGCCTGAGAAAAAGCCGAATTTGAACAGATCGAGGAGTAATCCATATCAAAGGGGGTAGTGATTTAAACCGACTCGCGATAAGTAAAAGCAAAATTTTATCGATGCACTCTTTTTTAAAAATTATAAAGTGCCTTAAACGTGTTACATCAAAGCATGTCCACTTCTGAAGATTTGGATCTTGAGAAAAACAAGATTATGCTTAAAATTAGCTAAATTATCACCTTTAGATGAGCCATATGAAATATTTTGAATCACCTTTTGTTGGAAACTCATATGCCACCAAATACTCTTGTTATTTGCAAATATTTTGTGATTTGACGAAGAAGCTCCTTTTAGCCATTTTTAAAGACTGTCCAAACATAGTTCGAAGGGAAGCATTTTTACGCGCTAACAGGTAAATACGCACAAACTAGTGGGTTTTCGCCTGAGGACATCATCATCCTTCTGTTTCACATTGCTTAGGCCGAAGTATATTGTCCTTTAAAAGCGATGTCCAATCGTTTTACAGACCGAAGTTCCTTAAGTATTTTTCATCAAAAGGAAAACAATAAGCATTTTAACAATAAAAGGTTCAATCTGTAATTTAGTTTTGTGATTTTTAATCCAATTGAACGAATTTTGGGATAAGTACGCCAAAGTACATAATTTTGCTACAGCAGATAAATTTAAGTTTTATCCACTGTGTGGAGACTTTCGTCGGTTATACTTATAAATACTAAATTAAATTAGCAATTTTCTTTGTAAGAAAAACATAAAAATCGGCCTTTGCTCTCGTTTAGCGATGGACTTGTCTCCAAAGCCAAGTACCTACAAGTCGACATTTACCCAGGGCGATCAACTGAATCGCATCAAAGTTATTCGTAAGCGAAATAAGCAACGTAAAAATGATGCTGATGAAGATATCAACATTCCCTCTACTACGCAGCAACTTGCCAGTTCCTACCCTCGTATTGATCTTAGTGGTAGTGTTGGTGAAGAGAGTGGAAGCGCCTTGGACTTCAGAGAGATCTATAACCTTCATGACGAGGTCACTGAAGATGGTTCAACCACCTTAGAATCCTCAGATGTGGAGGCTTACAACCGATTTCGCTATGAACCTGGAGACTCGCAGCTACCTTCCATGTTCTATCACAATGTTACGTCTTCCCCACCAAATGGCAGCAAAGATCGAGTGGAAATCCAAAATGGAGACTCTATTGATATTCAACCAAGGTACGTACTGATTGCTCTTCTACATCCCCGCCGATCTATTATGTTTTTTGTCTAACGAACTGCCTAAACCCTCATTTACGCAGTTACTCACTTATTGGATCTATTGGTTCACATATCTTCCCACCAGTGAACCTGCTAATCTACTCGCCTCCACCTAACTTCATTAATATCCTTCTGTCTTACCTACCTTTTACTTGAAGGTCTTATCCCCTGCTGTTTTTTAATCTATGCAACCTATCTCTCTGTCCACCCCTTAACTATCTGCCTACTCAAAGGGTTGAGTGCCAATTTTGGTTGAATGGTTTGCTTGCGCTTCTGAGTGTGTAATTTGGACCGTGCCATCCACCTGTCTTGTCAGTGCTCTGTAGCCCTATGCATCCAGTGCATCCTTCTGTCTTTTCTTTTGCTAATTTATTCAGCTGTTCTGTTTCGATTCAGTGTTTATTTAATAATTGAAGGATAAACTTTTGGTTAAAATTAATTAACAGCTAGTGCATTCATCTCCTTTTCACCTTTTCGGAATTGCCAGATCATTGTTAAAATTCCCTTCTAAAGCAGTTGCAATCGGGAAAACTCTAAGGTCTTAATAATTAATATCAGACTTAAAAAGTTGGAATAATAAATATGGTCTAAAGACGCATTTCATTTTGGCTGGGTGCCAAAGTAAATAAAAATGTGACAACTTCACTGAGTCAGTTGTACCTTTGAAGCCCATTGCGTCAGAACTTGACCTCTGAATCATAGCTCTTGCACATCTATTTTAAAATGTTTTCACAAATCTCCCTGCGGTTTAACCCTGGCAGCCAATGCCTCCGTCTTCTGTTGCTTGCAAAAAAAATGAACAATTAATTGCAAGATTTAGGTCTTCTTTAGGTAAGGACAATAATAAGCAGGTGCGGGTTCATCTGGGAGACTGCAAAACGAAGTGATAATCACCTATTGCTGCTCGATTAATACATATTTGCCTTGAATTACTAGTTCTGTGCCTGAAATAGTACATTTTTTTCACAAAAACAAAATTTTTTGGGCATTTCTTTAAGCAAAAATAAATAAGTTTGGTTTACCTTATCGTGTGCCTTATAATGAGTTGTGGTTTAAAAAGGGGTTCATGAAGTCGACCCGTTTGCCAATTAATAATTTAAATGTGCCCAAAAGTGAGGGCACATTCTATTATCTACAGAAAGGACGTAGATAAAATCGTGTTAATTTTTCCACAAAAACTTTGTCTAACATAGGTTGAGCTTTCCTAGACATTAAAAATTTATTTGAGCATTTAGAGGCGTATTTTTAGGCTAAATCAAGGGAAAGTCAAAACCATCCTATGGGATATGTATTAGCTAATAATATTCTCTTTTACTAGGTGCCATTGTTAAAGGTTCCTCAAACGCTTTAATCCAGTCCTTTCATTTGGTTCATGTGGGTTAAGTTCCAGAGCTTTTTGCCACTTTGTGTGGTCATTTACGAGCGTTCTGAAAAGGCCATCCCTCATTCTCAAATCGCCATCGGTTTGGTATCTGTATAATAAGGAAATCATGAGGAAGTGCTTCATACAAAATACACCCTTCTTTTCCAAGTTGGACAATGAATGTTACCATTGAGGGCAACTGCTGCGTCGCCTTTATGAATAAAAACTACCTGTTAGTTAGTACTAGTTGTAATTCTTTATTTCAATACAAATTTTTTTAACAGACCCTGAGAAAATATTTTGGCCTAAATTGCGTCCATTCACACCCTTTCTTTTAACAACTTATTAAATGTTTTACCCACAAAAGAAAAGCCTAATTGTAGCTCCTGTTTTGTAATTAGTTCTACCAACTTTAAACCGACCGAGTACAATACTGCAAGATAGACGATGCGTTTCTTCACAAACGAATCTTCAAAAATTCATTTCTAAAACTTGTTTATTCTCTACTTTATTGGTCCTTATTTTATTTTAGCATGACAGCGACATTAAGCTCACGCGATAGCCTAAGCAGCAGCTATCCACGCACCCTGACTCCAGTAAACCTTCCTCCCACTGCGGTTGCGGCTCGGACGCCATCAGAGAGCAACGTCCGTCCCCTTCGAGGTAGGGGAATAACCACGCGGGGCTGTGAGAATCACCGTGAGACGGATAATGGTGGCACTGGTGGAGCTGGTTTCAATGGAAACAACGTTGGTATGGGCCTGCCTCGAACTGGCATTACCTCCACTCTGCCCGTATCTGCTTCTCGTGTTCCTCATCAGAATTCTCGCATGCCTACAGTAATCAGGTGCCTCCTTGTGGTTCACTTCATATTCAATTTTATTTCATCGGACTGATGGGAGATTTATAATTGATTGAATGCAAAGACAAAAAACAAGTAATACTTGCATTGGCAGGAAAACGGTCAATCAATTATTCAAGGACAAATTTTGCACTTCTATATTTCCAATTACATTCCTTTATCATCTCCCATAAATACTCGTCACCCATTCCCATTTCGGAAATGATAAGTGGCAGTTTTAGGTTCTTCGTCCTCAATTTCCTTTATAAATAATAAATGAAATAATAGCTAAATGCCAATTTAAGTATTTTTAGAGGGGAACAGGAATCACCATTGCATTGAAAAATCTTAGCTCGTTCCTTTATTAATTAAATGCATCACCTTTGTTTAATAACCCTACTATAGAGCCTACACCACTCCACAGCCCCTCTCTTACGTGTAATACGTGTTATCAACTATTTTCTTCATAATTTCAAGGCAGCCTTTTGATGTTTGGGGCTTCTACTCATGGAAAATTGTCTTCATACTGCCACTTTTTGGTGCAGTGGGAATCGCATTTATTGAGAAGGCTTGTTATTATTATCAGTCCTTTAGATCATCAGATAAAGCGGTAGCATTTATCATAGCAGATTTTTGCATTGCTAGTATTTTATGTTTCCTCTTCGGTAATAATGCTGTTAAAAAGGAAAATGGTATCTTTTAAGCATAGAAAGGCGCAATATCTCATTTCCAACTGAATGTATGGTGTGAATTGCACCTAACTTAAAGTAACAGCATACACTGATTACAGGTAGGCAAATATTTCGTAGTACCCAGCGCCTTTTCCAAAGCCAAGATTGCATGGATAAGCACACAAAAGAGTCCGGGAGGAGTTATGACCTGCAAAGACTCAAATGATCGTACGTTTAAAACCCACTTAAAAACAGGACAGGTTGGTTAAACTGTGGAGATGTGATTCCACACTCTTCCCTATCATCGATGACAGTGACTGTTAAAACGCTCAAACGCTCGCTGTCATTCAAGGTAGCGCTGCTTGTGGCGTCTGCCTCTCACACCTCCTACTTTCAAAAAGTGAATTAAATCACACATCTTTAGAAAAAATCATCTTGTTACTTTGCAATTGGAGTGCTATTTAGTTCATTTTATTTTAACAATTACTACGAATTCATAGTTAAAAATATTTCTCCCTATTCTTCAAGAAAGGTACCAGAGCACTTCCCCCTAGATAAATGAGGTTTAGCGTTTGATTTCCTCCCTAATTAAAATTAGGCTTCGTTTTACCATAAATTCAAAACATCATTTCGTAAAATTGCCTTTACTTACCACTAAACAGCGTAAACTATAATTAAGTAGATTCTATTGCAAATTTAAATGCCAAATTTTCGTGCGGTTTTATTACGATTCTAATTCTAATAATCACTTGTGACTTGAAAATACTTACAAAGTGCGATTTTTACGCAATATCAAGGACAGATGAATGTCTCTCTACTCATTTTTCGCCACGTCAAAGCATGTTAGTCATTGACTACTGGCTGCATCACATCTGCTCCTGACTTTCATGGTTTGGGAATTTGAACCGGTTTCCAACGTTAAGCTTTGGAACCCACTTAAAATCCAAGAAGCATATTGGCTTAACCAGCATATTATGTTCCAAAAACGACAATAAGCTTATGAAAATTTTTGCGTTTCTGCCACTTGTTTTTTAAAAATGTTTAGTTTTAGGACTGTTTGCCTACTGTCAAGCAAGTAGGGGTGAGAAGAGGCTTTTTTAGTTCAGCATTTGTTAGGCAAACAAACGTAACTTGGGTTATTTACACACGACTGCAATTTGTGTGGGTGTGGTGGACTACAGGCAGCATTGTTCATCATGAATTTCAAGCTGAAGGGCCAACAGTAATGGCCGTCATCTTGGCACGGTTCGATGCAAACCACGCTTGTGTAAAAGGAACTTCTTCGAAAGCACTCGCTATAGGAAAATCGGTTGAAGAAGCCTGAGGCAGACCAGTCGGATTTTTGCCGTAGGATGGGGTCTTATTTTAGGTCTCCATATTTCCTTGATGGCATGCATTTAGGTGGTGTTGAGTACCTTCACTTTTCGATAGATAATCACATGTGAAGTACACATTTGGACGAGAAATAAGAATGGGAGGAAAATGAGGGTGGTAAGGGTCAAAGTTATTTCTGGACAGCCAAAATGAGAGCAGTTTTTAAAAAGTAACGGTCAGTCTGATTGATTTAATGGGGCATTTTTAAGCTGGTACCATCAAAACTCAAAGAGCTGTATACTGGATAATTGAAACATGAACTAAATACATTATTGAAATTTTTCGCAAATTAGTGCTACAGGCTTCCATCAAATTTACGCAAAAAGCTCTTTTGGGTAATTGGTTCCCATTTGAGACCAAGTCTGCAAATATAGCGATCGACTTTTGTAAAACTTGGAACTGGACGCGTTTCGATTTTGGAAGGCTTTGATTTGACCCCTTATACCTTAACTGCACCATAACTTGACTCATCTGCACCGTTAAGCTACCATCAATACTCGCCATTCTCTTCAAAACAGACAGTTGAATTTGGGAAATTTTCTCCCCAAATTGTCGTCAAACACTGGTTATTGATAAATGAGGTACTGCATTTTTTCCAAGCTTCTAAAGTAATTACACTTGGTTGTCAACGAATGCTTAACCACGTTGGGAAATAATATCGCACACTACGTAATCTATGCAAGTCATAAGTAATTATTTTACCGAACATAAAGTACATTGTTCTTTGTTTAATAATTTTTTTGGATAAAATTGGACGGTTCAACGCATATTTTAGAGTGGATTCGATCCACGTAAATAATTTTAAGGAGAATTTACTTTCGTTGTGGATTACAAGTGGATTGGTGAAACGCTCTCAGCCATCAGTAGAACTGTAACAAGTCAAGGTAGTACCACTCGCCAATAGTACCAGGGCACAGAAGGCTGGAACACTACCACCACAATCCAAAACGCAAAGTCCTGGAGTGTAAGTACAGCTTACAAAGACCAATCAACAGGGAATTTAGAAACCTATCTGCCCGAGATATCAAATCACCGCAAAATCCATTTTGGCAGTCACGGTATAGTCGATTGAATGAGGACCACAAGATCGGCGTAATTGCCAAAGTTTATTGCCATTTTAAAACCTTCGGTTAAAACTCTTCGAAAATTGGCTTAGACATTGCTATCACCCTTGTTTCTATAACGCCACGGTTTTGCACACAGGCTATTTGTCCTTTGGATTTAAATTTATTTGTCATTACAATTAGCGTGGCTCCTCACATATTCGCTGTGGCTGTCGTAGACCAAAGCGGTGAGATTGAATGCAATACCGGGAAGAGCCGGATGGCTAGTAGCACATTCCAAGGATCACACCGATGTGTAAACTGAGGTGTTCATGCAGTTCTGCCAAATTGAGCTCGTAAATTAAGCGCTTAAAGAAAAATGCAGGTATTTTAGAAACCTCTCTCGATGCCTTGCTGCTTAAAAAAAAGCAAGTCAGATACCAAGTAATGGGTCTTAACAGCAGTTTTATTTTCAGAATGCTTGGTTTGTTTCTTGGCTTTTCATTTTTTATTTATTTCCACCTTTTCATATTTAAGGTTGAGAACGTCTTCAACATGCCACAAATCGTAAAATCAAGTTTAGTTAAATGCTCTCCACTTAATCAAACGCATTCTTTGTAGAGCACCACCTCAGAAGGTGCCTGGGAATCGCGATGGGCATGCATTACTTTGTGTCAACTATCCCGAAGGTCCAGAAAGCAGTTCTCCCTCCTCCATTGCCACATCAACGACTGTAGCTGCTGCTGCAGGCGTAGGAGCTCGAAAACGTGTGGATTTTGCGCCGCCTCCTCCGCCACCACCGCCACCACCACCGCTGCCGATTTTGTTGACCTCCAACAGTCTGCCCACCTCTAAGATACGGAGCACCTCTGATACTTTCTACCAACGTCTCTATCATAGCAACAGTAACGGAAAGAACGTCACCAACATCACCAATAATGAAGTAGATGAGAAGGACTACTACCTACGACCTTATCGAAATCTCCGAAGCCACAATAATGGTGACGTTACCGTTATAAAGTAGGTGCTTCTTAAGAAAAAGAAGACTCACACTTATACTGAACTGTTATGCAAGTAATGACTCAAACCAAACAAAATTTCTTGACGACTTGAATGCCTTTGCATATCTTTCTCATTTGACACCCTACTAATTAAATAACGCTGTTAATATTCAAGCAATCCATGTATCTGTACACCTATCAACTTTTACCATGCATAAATTTGATCGCCAACTACTATATAGATGAGCCAGTTACTTTAAATCCTATGCAGTTATTTATGGGAAAGAAAATCCTTCAAACGTAGTTGCTTGCATACGTGTGGACCGCTTCCACTCTCCCTCATTGCAAAGACTCTGAACAGAGGGAACCGCTTATTTCTGCTGTTTTTAAAGTGATATCATTTCTTGATGGGTAATTTGTGGTAATCCTAGTAGCCGAGATAAAGTGCCCTTAGGGAGTCGCTCAAAATTTTGTCACCTACTTTGGGGATGGGAAGTCCATTTTTTGTATGTTTCATTCCGGACCGATGGATACTGCCTAGCGAGCAGATCTCCTCCGCAATAATTGACCTGTTTTTTCGTTCTACAAAGTTGATAAATAGTTTTATAAAACAACTTTTAAAGCGTCTAAATTGTCTCATCTTCCCTCCAGAAGTATACCACTTTATGACTGAGTATGCCAGCTTGCTGTCAAGTTTTTTGCTAAAAGTTGAATAAAGGATGCACAAATACATCTGCCCTCGAATTTAAAAAAGCATTGCAAGTATTAGCAACTGCGAAAAGTAAGTGATGGCGTGATTGCCTTTTACTGAGTTCTACTAAATTAAGCCAAGTTAGCCACCTTGCTGCAGATTTAAGTCATCTTTTGCTGCACCTCTAAGCCCAATGCCTTCTAAAATCCCACTTTTCTGTAACAACATTTTAAGTCATCGACATTAATATTGCGTAGGTTAAATCGCTTTTTTCTGAAACTGTCCTTTTTGTTCAACTGTTAGAGTTAATCGGTAGTTTTTATCGGCTATTTTGCGCTGATTAAACAAGTCCGTTGATGAATTTACAGAAAGATGTTGTTTATTAACAGTAGGCAAAATTAATTTCACAATTGCTTTGTCTTTTGCTCCTACCCTTAAGAGTTCGCCTTTAGTCATTAGGCTTTGCCGCATCTACCCGCTGAATGGCCATTTGAGGTTCTCTGAACACGTCGCGCACAAATGGTCACATACTTCAGTTTTTTGCGTTCATTCTCAGGCAGCTATTCTCACACTGAAAAGGGGATTTGCGTCTTACCGTCAGTAAAATACTGCTTGTAAGGCAGAACGTCCATCCTCATTCTGCCATTTCTCAGGCAATGGCGCCTCTAAGGGACAAGTTCTCTGCTGTCATTTAAGTTGTGAGCACAACCACGAAACCTCTTTAAGAGTTGTGCTTATAAAATATGTGCACTGCAAGCCAACTCCAGCACTCTTTGATGCAACTGTCTAAGACAAATTTTTATGGTGCATTAAGTTGCAAATTTAAACCATAAACAAACGTACGACTTGAAGGAGGGAGCATTTTTCGAAAAGGAAAAATGGCAAAGGGCGGTTGATAAAAAACTCTCCAATTTTCCCCACGTTTTAATCTTGTCCACTTTGTGTTTACCCACTCACATCAGACAAATATGTGGTTGCACCACTCCTTCGACGGGCATATATTATGCGCAGAAAAAGTCAACATCGAATCTCATTTGAATATATTACAAATGCAAACTTGTTTGATTAAATATCCAGCATTATTAATGCAGGTTATCAGCATGATCTCAGCGTTTTCTCTTATAAATGTTTTACATTGTCTTGGTACCTCTCTTGTATGCCTACTCAATTCGTCTGTATTTGTGAATAAAACCTTGATGACATCGTTGTCTGAAGATCGAGTAGGACGAAACGATTTAGTACTGGTGTAAGGGTAACGTTTTTGCTTAAAAATCTTATTTATTCATTTTTTCCGTTTTTAACCACCATAGCTCTAAAACAGCACTACTGACCAATTAGAAGCCCTCTCGAAATAGCGCATATTGGATCGACTTTTATGACCCTTTCACTAGGTACAACAGCTCCAATGCTCACGCTACAAATGGTCGAAACAGTGGTTCCCGCGGTCCCTCCCCATCTCCTCTGCTTAGTCCAAATCAGGTTGGTCGTCACCACGTACGCAGCTCGAGTGTGAAGCCGCACGCCCAGCCGATTTCCAGCAGTCCTGTAGTCTACGCCGACATTCAAACCAACTCCCCTCCCGAATTTGACTATCGACCACGAGCAAGTGTGCGTTGAGTTCTATTTAAATTAGGTTTTGGCACTTTTTCCATCTTTAGACTTTTTTTCCCTAATAAAAAGCTATTAAGATGATGAAAGAATTCAATCCGGCTGCATTGCAGATCACGATTTGCATTCCAACAGTTTTGAAGGCATCATTTTTAAAGTGGATTTATTGAAATTATCCTAACAAGAACTGGCGGACTAGTTGAAAATCGTAGACAACAGGAAGAATCGAAGTTGTGAAGCGTTCTATTAAAGCAACTGTGGTATAGACGTCAGCATCCTTACGTGTTTTCAGCACCACATTTAATGTTTTTGCTTCCAATTTCTCGGGGTTGAACATCGGAATGGTATTAAAATGTGATTCGCATTTTAAGGCGAGATGGATTAATTTTATCAGAATGCATCTTCTAGCAAATCATTTTGGACTGTAGATAACACTGGCTGATCTAGTGATTTCCATGCGGCTTTTATGATGCCCCTTTAGCTCATTGTCACCTCATTGCTGACTAGCTCTTAGTTTTCTATACATTGGGCACTTTTGACTTTGATTTTAGCTTTTAATTTACCTGTATCAAACCATAAGTTGCATGACTCGCATAAATGCTGAATATGATTTGCTTTCGTAACTTACTCCTGAGTAAGTAGGGACAGGGAATATATTCACCGCAGCTATTTACAAGGTTATTGGAAGCAGAAGTGGACGCTTTTCAGTATTTCCATACCTGAATTGTACCGGATTTTGGGAGGATTATCTTAAGACCCTAAAGCAACGCTGGTTGGCAGTTTCGACTATTTTGCACCTATTAAGCTTAGCTCGAGTCCACCATCATAATCAAATTGTTGCTTGGTGCACGGAAAATGCGATGTTCTAAATTCGGTTGGCTGGTAGATGGCAAAGCAGCCTTTGTTTCTTTGTATTTAAACCAACTTTCTGTGCGACAGCACAAATTGTAACCCTTTTTATTAATATACTTGCTCGAGAATCTTCACAGGCCGCTTTTTCTTTGTTTCAAATTATCAGGACAATGTGATTACTTTAAGCAATTTTTTCTTAGTACTCTCCTTTTATATTTGCTCATCCAACCTATTCGTTTGTTTAACTTCATTGCTTTTTAGTTTAAAAATGCACTTTGGAGCAATCGAGGATTTTGATACATGACCATTTGTACTACTTTATCCGTTGCTCCTTCTAACCTAGTCTCTTGGAGGGCAGCTATTTTCATGTGGGATTTTTGGTACTGCAAACTTTCCGTCCTCCAGAAGCCAGCAAGATTTGAATGATCATTTATCAACAAACTGCTTGAGTCTTCAGCAATACAAAACCTAATTGATCAAACAATTTATAAATTTTAAATGTCAATTCGGTAGGGCTAACTGCTTTTGGTTTAATCAATTAACATGTTTGTTCCTCCAGTCGTATCACAGGTCAAAGCATAGAAACTGAGTACGTTTACACTGAGAGTGTTCTTTTCCTCCACCACAATCGTCTAACTTTTTGACGTTTAACCAAAAAAAATAACTTTTAAAAGAATTTACAGCTGAATTGTTTCTTACTGCATAACACGGCTTTTTATTCAATGTTAACGATGCTTCAGTCAATGGGCCCACGGTTGCCAGATAACGTGAGTTTAGCACACAAGGAAGGCACTTTTTGCACATTCTGATTTGCACGGAGGCTGTATTTGCAAATATTTTCCCATCACCATCACCGCTATTAGCAAAGAGTGCTCCGACTGTCATAAACTGAAGAATTAATGCAATTTGCGTGCTATGCGGCTAATTAATTGATGGACTGATATGTGTCATTGTACCATTTTGAAGCCCTTAATGTAGCAATTGATTAATTTGGCAATGAGTCAAGCAGAACCATCGCTGAGGAGGGAATGATTAATTGAGGTACAGGAGGCACTGCTAAATGAAGCAAAGCAGAAATGGTACAATTTTTTCCAACAGTGAAGGAGCAGCATAGTCAGCAAGTTGGAAAAATCAACAACGCCTCAACATGTCCCTAGGTGATTGTGTCTCTTGCAATAAATCCACGTTGTAGCTCTTACTCCTAGTTAAAATTTAATCATGTTCTTATAGCTTTATCTTCCCACCCTCGTGGATACCCATTAGGTAGGGGAAAAATGAAAAAATCCGCACTATGGAATGGTGTTGAGCACTGTTTCGTAAAAATTCACCGTAGCTATCCTCCGAATACCTCTGGCTTTTGTTTTACTAACACCTGATTGTGTACCTTATTGCTTCGCTTTTTTCCACTCACCCCAAGACACTTACTTTACCGAAGGAATCGCACTTTAAAATGAAGGGACAAGTTAGAGAGACCCCCTTCCCCTTCTAGTCGATCTGCTAAAAGTACCGCTTTGCTGTTGTTGCTTCAGTGAATGCGGAAGAGGGCAGGTAATTACAGTGGTTAGATTTGGAGCTCAGGAAGTCACTTGGATGGGCGTCACCCTTGCAGGCCTTTGCTAGTCCCTCCTTCTTGCTTTTATCGAGACAGTCAATTACCACTTTTTCACAAAGCAAATCACTCTACAGCTTTCACCACCTTTAAAGCAAGGCCTCTGGTTTTATCCATGGTAACACTTCCGCTTGGATCGCATCGAGTAATAACCGGATAACTACGGAGCAGACTCAGAGATACTGTAAAAAACTGTCGCATTCAATTCCCACTAGGAAGCAAATTACATCGGAAGAAACCCGTTTGGGCATTTAAGCCATGAACTGGACAGCGTTCTACAGCAAGAAAGTTTATCACGCTTATCTCTTATCATATCACTAATGGTCCAAAAGCAGGTTATCAAAAGAAACCCCTATTAAGCCCATGTTTGAAGGGGTGCGCTCCTTCAAAGCCCGGACTCTCCCATCTACCGGCAATTCCTACGAATTCAAATCCCGTCGAGATGGCAAAAAAGACGTAATATGGGGATCGGTAGCGGTTACTTTCTTTCTTACAACAGACCAAACTTGGAAAATTTGTCGAAGTGATAAAGGTAGTTGTCCAATCATGTCGGATTGACCCATAGCTCCCCTTAATGCGCCGTCTTGGATAAAAATTAGCCGAACCAAGGGAGGTGTTGCATTACCAACGTGCTGATGGAGTTGAAGGTAGTGAGTATGATTGAAAGGTCATGTTAGCCTGCGGACGTACAACCTGTAGGACTGAACATAACAATTTAACAAGGTTCCATTTTAGCATTTTGCTGTCGGGCACAAACGTTGTTTGTGGAAGCGCTTGATCCTATTTTAACAGACCGCTAATTTTTGATAGACTATCCAAAAGTTAATAACCAATATTTTAATCACTCAACCCCAGTCGCATGATTATTTTGCAAATATGCCTTAACCGATTTTTGCAGTTTAAACATCTTTTTGCTTGCACAGGGAATAAGGGAATGCATGCACCTGATCAAAGTAGACAGTACATATTTCTCGCACGCTTACAATCCTGAGAACCTGTAACTGGATGACGGGCTAAAGTTTTCACCATTACTACTTTATTTTTGCAGTACCGTCAGTCTTTCAATGAGTAAAGGCCACATTCACACCTTCACACTACGCGCAGAGACGCCTCAACAAATCCGAAGGAACTCAGTCTTTCGAGGAGAACCATCCTCCAGAGAGCTCCACTAGCACTCAGCAAAGCGGATTTGTGGAATTGCTCGATGTAATTTGTCATTTTCGCCCATATACACTCTCATCTATCCCTTCGATTAATTTTGTTCATGCTGCTGCTACTTCCGACTTCAATAACCATTGTTATTTACCATAATCTTACCCTTTCCCACATCAGAATTTGTGCCATGTAGAAGTGACGCCTAGACAAACAATTCTTCTTATTAATTGGAAAACGCTAGTTTGTGCACACAGGGACTTATCACTTTTTGACACATATTTTGCATAAATATTAATGATCCACTAAAAGACATGCATAAATTCAGTCTCCTGTGGACTGCAATAATTATGGACTACCTTCTCCCTCCTCCTATTGTATTCTCGACTCCGCCCTCTACCTTGTCAATCCTATTTTTCTGACAGATAAATTCAGCCATGTAATCTTTACTGCATGCATTGTGATGAAATGAAGGCCAATTTGATCGTAATGAAAATTTTTATTGTTCTTTACTGCCAACCAATTTAAGTGCTACTTTCAAAAGGTTCAGTAGGAACAACAATATCAACAAAAGACTCCAACTTTAGATTCTAAAGTGCTGTTATGCTGGGTTATTTGGCATCTCGGTTGCGTGACTTTTTAAGCGTACAGATGTGGTTTAGTAACCACTGATAGGGGTAAGGGTTATCAGCAAAATGAATTGGCGTCATGATGACAGTTATGAGAGCAAGCATGCTATTCAGCCTGCCTTGTAGCCCGAGAGATGTAATAAAATCGACGCATCATAATAATTATTAATTTTCCAGATTTTAAAGGAATGCTAATGCAAAAATCCGGTGGCTCTTAAGGTGTGCAACACATTTTCTTGTAAATTCATTTGACTCTTATTCGCGTGAGGCTCCGCATGCGGCACGCAACATGGACGACTAATTTTAAAAGTTAATCATGATTTGATTTAGAGTAGCAAAATTACCAACCAGTTCTTTTCTATGCTACTCCTTATAACCATTAAATTTTGTTAAGACAAATTTACATGTTTTTTTAATTTAAGCAGCGATATAAATGCACATGTTTCATTGGTTGTAAAATTTGCAAAACAATGCGGCCCTAGTACTTAGTTTCCTTCTTTGCTTATTATAAGGAATTGCAGTCTTGCATATATGCGATCCCTAATTCTGCGGTGTGACACCAAAAGGAAGACCTCGCTGTATCGATGGAAAGGTCAGAGGCTGCAGACGCTGGGGCACATGCATGCCGTCCAGCAGCAATGCAATTCGTGAGGACTAAAGAGTTCATGGAATGAAGCCCACGGCTTAACAACGTGTTGGGGCATTTCACTGTTGCAACAGTGCAACACATGCACTAAACGGAACATTTCCGGAGCCTAAGCAAAACCTATTTTTACCGATTGAGATACCGCATAGGCTTTAAATAGATTGGATGTCGAGATCGTTGAGTGATACAACCAAACCTAGCACAAAGTAGCCATTTTAACAGTGAATCTTGTATTCAGCTACATTTCCAACCCTCATGGTAGAAGACACTGAAGTGTACCCTGAATGACTCGGTAAAGTACTCAAGGTCTGATAGCATAAAAAATTGTCGCTTTTAACCTGAAAGTGTGATCTTCGTTTGTAGACTTAATGAGCATTGTGCAAATTTTCCATGTTTGAATTCCACCTACTACTTCTACGATAAAAGTAACGACGCTCGACCTCTTGAGAAACCGAAACTCTAGCACTAACGCTCAATTGCCTTCTTATCAAGAAAATTTATCATTAACTTTATTAATTTTAGGTTTTAACTAAGATTGAGTGACTGAACACTTAAATTATGTTTTGAAATTACCTCAAGTAAAGAGGTAAGTAAATTGCAAACGGCAGAATACATGGACTACATGAAATTAAGTGTGATGCACTGCCACGGAAGGCAGCAGCTTTAGACGTAACCATAGAAGATTAACTAATTTCTACGTGGTTGAAAAGGTCGGCTTATTAGCCATAACATTCTACCATCTTCTTCCAGCGGGCCACATCTTAGCTTCAAAAGCCGTTCTTATAAAAATTTGCTTGTAAAGAAAACGGTCCAACCTTAACTCCTTCCGCACCAACCTCACTTTTATTTCTCACTCAACTATCAATATGATTACCCATTGCCTAGCAAGGGTGCTAAACACAACTTGAAGGAGTATCTTTTGAGAGATGGGAAGGACAAAGCGGTATGTCACCGTGCAAATCCTTCTACAGACACGGCAAACTCGGTCTAGATGGCACGCCACAAAGGAAACACTGGAGGTGCAAGACCGTGTAGACTCAAATCGTAAAGTAAGTAAGCGACGATCCCATCAATCAAAATCACTTGGCAATTTGTAAAGAAATCGTTATTGGAATGTGGCATAATGTAGGAAAAATAGTGGAGAACCAAACACGTTCCAATGTGGCTGCTGCTGGGAGGAGGGAGGTGTTTCAAACTAAACACCCTCTAAAGTCTTCCCGTTAGGTGGGTTCAGGGTTTGTGTAAAAGAGGAACAAATAACCCCAACTAACTTGACCAATCCCAGCTTATCAAATTGAAGAAGAGTTTTTGCTAATATTGTGGACTTGCAAAATTGGTAGTTAAATAAATTATCCAAATAGATGACATTTCAAAAAAATAGAGCATAAACCAACCTGCAATGTTGGTGTTGGTTATCCGAGAAGAGGTGTTTAAAGAACTTATATGCCCCCAAATTGACAAAATAGAAAAACAATCTTCCAAAGACCGAATGGGAGGAATGAACCAGTTGAAAAGTGAGCACAATCTGCCTATGACTCATTTGATACATTTTGTTTTTACTTCCAGCGAAGCCGGAGAACGATTCTGCAAAAGAGAAGAGTGAAGGAGGGGGGGTTCAATTTGATTTCCAAAACACGGGCAAATTAAAGACATCCTTATCCGCCTTTTCTGCACTTTAGCATCTGCAGTAGCCTTTGACGGAATCCTTGCAACTGTGAGGGCCCTTTGGCCTCCGTAGGCTATACCTTTGCCTGGTAGAACGACTCTCAGGTCACCCCAATAAGCTTTCACATCTTGCAGCTAGCGAAGGGAATTTGGACAAAATTTAATTGACAAGTAGTTTTGACGCAATCTGCTATTAATCTCAAACCGTTCTTTAAGAAAAAGCACCAGTGTTCTGATTTAGTGTAAATCCTCAGACGCAGGGATAAAGCATAATCTGGACTCTTCCAAAGTACTTTAGAAAGAATACTCAATCGTGAGTATTTCAATCAAAGTAAAGGTTTTACGGTTAAAAGGATAAAAAGATTTGCATTAATGACGAGAAATGACGCACCTACGATCCTGCTGTGAATTAACTGTCAGGTATAGGTAATTTAGCTACTAGAAAAAAGAAGGCAAACAGGGAATCAAACACCTTTTATTTGTTATTTAGATTTGGTAAAGGCGGAGTAAAAACACGAAAAAAAACACGAATGGGAGACAGCGCACTGAACACCGTTTCCATGTAACAAAGAGGGGAAACAATTTGAGGGGAGAAAGGAGGAGAGGTTTACAAGTGTGCAGGATGGTGGCTTAGCATTGGAATAAGCATATTTGCAGAAAGAGATCGAATGCAGATCAAATGGACAGCCGTGAAGAGTGGATATCGCTCGCAGAGGTGCATCGACGAGAGTTGTGTGTAGATCTACACAAAAAATACATATTTAATAAACCGATAGAGCGAGTGAACTCCCCTTGGAATCCCAGACCACAAGACCACGATTACTACGCTAGCACTGTTCACACTATCGAGCAAATATAAGTAGTATTGGATCTTCGAGACCCAACTTTTGAGACATGTTGAATGAAAAATGAAAAAGCGGATTTTAGCATATTTCTAATTTTTTGACACCGCATAAGTGATTTTCGAGTTCTTTACCTTCAAAAGACATTAAAGAACTTGAATTTAGCTACTTCTGTTTTTACCGTAAAGAGCTGTACCAAATCTTCCATATTTCAACAAACCGACAGCCTTTTTAACCCTAAGTTTCATCGATGTGATAAGAAACCACCGCCATCGGCGACTTTGATGAATTATGACAGGAATCATCAAGGGCCACGGTCAAAATAAGAATGCCGATGCACCTTATTTACGTAACAGCATTGTGCAAAACATCCCGTTTGTTTCATTCTTCACAACAGAGGAGCGGATCTCCCACCACCTAATCCCTACTCTCTGTTAGTGTGTCCCTTCGTGCGAAAAGAATCAAGTAACCTGCAAATCTTGCAATGGCTTCAGAGATAGCCCGGATCCTGCAGAATTATCTCTGCCTGAATGCATAAAAGCTATTAAAATGCGTCTCACCTTCTTTGCTGTGTCGGGTCCAGAGGCCACAAAATCAGGATGAAGAGCCTGTTCGATCTGTTCTACTGTCAATTTCGAGTACTCCGGATCGGAGAGCATTCGTCCAATAAGGATGTTGAAGACATCCCAATCATCACCCACTTCGGGCATCAGGTCGCTCTGCCGAAGCATACCTGCAGGAAGCAACACAGAGGTAACACTTTCTTCTAGCATTAGCTTAGTAGTGGTGACCAAGGATTCAAATCCTCACGGGTTACTGAGTTTAGAATACCACAATCTGCATTTTGTGTACTATAAAGGCCCATTATCCCTCATGCAAATCCAAAAAGTGCAGTTGTTAAGTCACTTGACTCCTAAAACAGGGCTTTCAGTGCACGCAAAATATTGGTGGCTATGCAAATCAGTTTTCTTTATTTTGGTCAATCATGGGTTCTGTCCATAGGAAAAGTGTACAAACTCGCCTCCATGAATAAAACTTCAAAAATAAACAACGGAGATAAGTTGTTTATTAGGATATGACATTACTAATGCTTGAAACTTCTCAAAAAGTCGCTATTGCTTGCATGTAATCGGTTTTGCGCTTTTTATAGGTAAACAAAGTTAGTGATTTTGCTGAAACGTAAGCCATTCTCAAGCGCAATGAGAATTACTTAAAAATCTTTTCTACCCATTAAAATCCGAATGCAGAGGGTGAACAAAGTCCGGTTAAAAGCATTGGTTGGAGACTTCATTCGTGAATTTTGTAACATAAATGTTGGGAAATGTTTCAAGGATAAGTGAGAAGAAAGATATAACAAATTAGAGTAACTAAGTAAGCTCACTACCAATTTACAATCATACAATCGAGAAATTTAAGTAGACCAAGTGAACGATCAAATCGGTGAAAAGGACGTAAGACTTAAAAAACCTCCTTTGACATTATTTGACTGTGAGGAGGATCAACCATTGGTAACAATGAGAATATAAAATTACCAAATTTACCACTCATTGACACGTCTTTATTGACATGATGACAACCAAAAAATTAATTTTCCTGAAGTTGAAATCTAAAAGCGTTTTCTGAAAAATGAAGAAATTGAGGCTAGCACTGATAGTTCGATATTTTGAGACACAAGAAATAATCAAAGGAGCCAGCGCAGAGACTGATCAGTAGGCAGTTGCGTACGTGGCCGAAATCAAACGACGCATGCTTTCACCAACCAATCAGGGGAGACAGGCGCTTCAAGATCTGGCTTTCTATTATGCAACCCGAGGACCAATGAATTTTCCCTTTAGATCGACCATAAACACCACAGCGACAGCTGGACAGGCTTCTCTGATCACCTAATGCACAACAAAAGTCCGTCAACTCCCTTCTCTTGGTGCTGGTTGAAATATTTGCCTACACCTCCAAAAATCACGACATATGATTCAGTTCAAGCGTCAGCTCTCGGCCCCAACGACAATGATACTCAAGTGCCTATAACAATCATCCACACCCGCCACCCTACTGAACTCTTTATTGACTGCGTGATAACGCATTCATCGTCTCCTAAAATGGACCATTCGCCTGCCAAATCCTATCTAAAATTGTCTTTCTCAACCCCTTCAGCGTATTTAAATAAATAAGTACACGTGAATGGGTGCAGCGCATGTTTCTATGGTGATACTCTTTCGTTGGGTGGATTATTAATGGCCTGCAATTTCGGCTAATAGCTTGTTTTATCTGGTCAGCATTTGCTGGATGCGTTTACCTGCTTGTAAGTGAGCGAATATAATGGCACGAAACGCTTCGTCCTGGTCTTATTGCAAACCCTCATGACACAAGATTCGGGTTGAATTTGATGTGGTTTATATCTACTTTTACGGATGCAAACTTAGTTTCAAAGCTGAACTCTTTGTAAGGTACTACGATAAACGCTTGTAGAGGGTGCGGTAGCAAAACCCAGCTCGAAATTGGTTAAAAAGAAAAGGCTCTACTAAGCAGTCACTGGAACAGGCTTTTACGACTAAACATTAGGCGGATTATTTCTTCGAAGGCACGCACTACACTACCTGCAGAAGGTTCTGCTTTGCGTGTTTGGTATGCGTCAGATGGGTTTTGAACAAAAGGCTGTTCCTCCACCCCATACCTCGAACTTTCAAGCATCTTACAGTCGAGCAAAAGCAGAGCCAATATCGAAAACAACGCAGTACTGATCATAGAATCAGTAAATTGTATTTACCTACCTAGCGATTCCTATACCAGCATTTCAAAAGGCTTAAAAACAAAAAATGCATCCAATCCTTAAGCCAAATACAATCCCACATGCATTTCGGCATCGTAACCTCAGCTTATTCATCTGTAATATCGGTTAACATGTGGATGCATGTGGTGTTAGAGGTGAAAGTAACTCAAATTAACTACTCTCCATCTTAAATTTCCCAAAAAGAATATTCGTTCCAATTAAATCGAAAAGTGTCCTAACTTCAACGGATGAGGAGCTGTGGACAAAAAAGCCGGCAATTAGAGCAGTGCACCAAACACACTGCAGCCGCGCCTACTTTATAAATAGAAACACATGCAGGCAAATGGGTTGATGTATGAAGCAAAGAAGCGGCGAGAGGGAAGGAGAGACAACTTACATTTGAAGAGCTCCGAAACACCACAACTTTCCAGCAGAGTGGATTGACGCGTATCTGGGGGGAAATGAAGGAACAAAATAAAAAAAAACAAAAAAATCGCCTCCCAGTTTGTCTACTAGGAGGACACGCATGAAGAGCCGAAGTCTGAAGTAATGAATCCCCTCAACATCTTCCTCAGTAAAACTCGTCCCCATAAAAACAGACCGTCAAAGCCCCAAAAGTGCTTTAACACTTTGCGCTGCCAAAAAGAGGATAGTATACATCCAACGCGCTGCTTCAGACTCTACCTGTACCACAAGTTTAGTGTAACGAGTGCCCATAAGCTGAGGAGAAGAACGCATATCATCTAGCTCAAGAAATAGCGACTTTACATATTTGGTGCTATGGAAGAGAAACACCCCAGTAAGTTTCACACCAGATCAATCTGAAAATCAGCTCAGATTTCGTTTCATAAACCGTAGCTGCATAAGCAGGATAAATCACACACAGGAAAGTAACTTTATTGCTAACTTGACGAGACTGGTCGACAATTTGCTAAAATGCCAATGAGCTACCGAACTGCCTTTCACTCGCCCTTGCCACAAACCCCTCCAACAATTGACCCACCAAATGGTATACATAAAGTACAGTTAAAGCATCTGACAGTACACCTTCAGTGGTATGCCTAGGAAATAAAACGGAGAAGAGCGTTAGAGGTACGATGGAAAGGAGTGCTAACGCAACAGTATTGGACAAATTCGTAAGTGACAACTCTATTCACTCACTAATGGCTGTCACACTAGTCGAGGGTCAGCCCACTCACCTTCGATAGAGGCGGCAAACAACAGCGGTAGTGCATACCTGCAACATGGTACGGCGATAAAGATTTTAAAATATTGCGTCAGGATAGAGGACTCGGAACAACAGTTTGGTGATACAAAGACAATAAAGCATCTGAATACTATAATTCATAGCAGTAAGTCCCGTGAAAACTATCCAACCATGAGGTGGATCCAGTGCGTTAGGTAGATGTACGATTTTTTTTCGTGAAGGCCTTGCACAAGGTGCGACTTTTTCGCAGAAATGGTGAACGCTAACGCTGACAGTCGTCCCAAAGGGATTGAATTACATTGAAAGTAAATCAGCCCTTTCTGGGGCGCAAAAGTAAGGATTTTGCTTTAGCGCCTTCGAATCGATGTCGTCGAAAGTCTGGACTAATGCTGCTTACACCCATATTTAGTTTGGAGAAAAGTAGTAGGAAACTCATCATGAACTTGAAAAGGGGAATGAGTTTAATAAACACCATCGTTAAGACAAGTTGCCAAGTCATCAGCAATCTATTGGACTAAAAATCCGGCTCAACTAAACTTTATGTCACAAATTCCGCCCCGCAACAGAAGGAAGACAAATATGGCAGATTCGGAGATTAACGAGAGGATTTTGAAGCTTCCTTACTTAGTGTACCATTTAATCAAAATGAACTGAATTTTTTTCCAACAGAGTTCAAAAAATAAAGCAAAAAAGACAAACTAAGCGAAATGGAAAAAATCTGCTAAAGAGGGTTAAACTGAAGCCAATAAATGGGCATGGAGCTAACACTTTCAAACATGACGAAAGCAAACAACACGTGCGTAAAACAACTCACGGTGGAATCGTTTACTACCTGGAGGTTGAAAAATTTAAAATTGGAGGTAAGTAAAACATTGATAATAGGGATTCATTGAAGTTTATTGGTTAAGTATTCTGCAAATTCGTAAAGCCTTTTTAGATCACCATTGTGAGGAGCTTATGTGATAATTCATAAGTTCCGCACCGATAAACAGCAAAATTTAGGTTGGGTGATGAAAGGCATTTGTTTTTTAGTCACCCACAGGATTACACAAGTCTTTTCAGGCTTTCACGGCCCAACGCCTGCAGTGGATGTATCGCCGGCATTACTAGTCACCTAATCCTTCTGTTAGCATATTTCAAAGCAATGAGTCGTTATGACCCTCCCAACTTTCAGGAGGCACAATCTTAACGACGAACGTATATGCATAACATTATAGGCAGGAAGTAGAAAAGGAGAATTCGAGATAAGTACTCACTGTATTTGCTATACATGTAGTGGCAGTACTGACCCATTTCATAGAGCCCCAGTCGGATGATAGCCGATTTGGTGTTGGCGCCCAGTTTCAGACCATCCACAATGCCCGCCGCCACAGAGAGAATATTCTTCAGCGCACCACAAATCTCCACTGTCGTTACGTCAGGAGTCCATGTGAGGAGAAGATTCTCCGTCTGCAGAAGATATATGAACGTGAAGTAGCGAACATTTGAAGCTATGATGATCATGCGATAAGTAAGGCTAGGTCTGTTGTGACGAAAAATCTCAAGACTCCTAAAGCATTGAATTTGATGCTGGTATAGCGATGCTAAAAAATGGCAGATTCGAATTTTTAAGCAATAAAAGGAATATAAATAAGGACTTCAGAAGATACGCACACGTGCATATGATGGACGAACATGCAGGCGAGCAAAGTGCGTTTAATAATGCTACCATTCCTGACAATGAGGAACTTAATTCTGCATTTATACAGATGGTGGTTCAATGGGTATGACAAAAGTGACAATGGAAGTATATTTCGCAGCAGTGGAGGTCGCAGGGATTAAAAAAACATTTGAGCTGATAAAAAAGATCCTGTTGGGAAAATGGTGCAATTGATAAGGAATTGTGTGATAGAAATGACCCGAGGTCAGGTGATCGCGAAAGTAGAGATAGAGTGAAAGGGGCGAACTCGAAAATAGTACTCAGCATGAAAACGAGGTGAGAATAAATGGATAAATTGCCTAGGTAATCAAAATAATGCCATTTTGCAGAATTTGGAGAAGGCGTGGCAACAGAATGAGCCATCCAGAGGTGATCTGTGCGCCTACGTGACACAAGTGACAAACCACTTTAAAAATACAGCGTGCTCAGAAATACTATTTTTTTAAACTTGAAGTACTAAGCATCTCCATCAACGAATAAACCGGGACTAGTTTGCTTGGCAACGCTCAACGTAAAGGATACTTTATACTGCCACAAAACTTTCAGGCCACACGTTGGGAGATACTGCTCCAAGCAATTTGGCATCAGAAAGGCCAGAGAGCCATCATAAATAGACTGGAACAAAAGCTGCAGCATTGGTTAAAGATCAAGACTTAGGACTTGCCTGGAGAAGTTTCTTAACCTCTTCAGCAGCCTGCTCGCTAACGGCACCAAGGGTGACCTCGCTGAACTCGCCCTTGGCAAGTCCTCGAGCCGTCATGGCGCCACTGACGACGGCCGCCTCTGCACCAGTAACTCGACGAATCTCCTCGCTCACCAACAATATGTCTGCCTGACTCGTCGGAGGTCTTCCTTCGGGCATTACCAAACCCTAGAAGAGGCAGACAAGGAGAAAGCATTCGGATGTTTTGGTTAAAATTAATTTGGGTGTATAAATAACCCATTCGATCCAACAATAAACCTGATTTTCATAAAACTCAAGAATAGAATAACGAATAGACCCGTAAGTCCAAGGACCACATGAGGAGCCTTTCCGATTGTTCAAACTAATCATATGTTCACCATTTGCAAGTAGATAAAAAACAGACAAACTACCCATTTTGGACACATTCTTGCAGGCGCATTGCATTAACAATCAGAAGAGAAGGCCTCAACTTCCCTAGTGGACACGGGAACATTGAAAAAAGCACGAAATCAGAATCAAGTGGACGATTAATTAATACGGACGACTACTACCCACATTACGTGTGACCGCCTCCAAAAGATGCACTGCACTGTTGTCAAGCGGGTATCTCCATAGAACAAGGACACTAGTAGATTGAATAAACCTGCCTGCAAATTCTACCCGATAAAATGCATTTAAGGTATCCTGGTAGGACCATTCGAAAAAACCTCATATCTGCATGCAATTTTGGAGTCTTAGTCGAATAAACACCTTAAATAAGGTGAGTTGCTTGGTAATCTAAAAGTAAATCAGCCGCTCCGAGCTGCACAAACTTTGAGCACTAGAAGACACCAAAAAATCACACTGAAGTAGTACACCGACCAATTCAAGTTTAAGCCTATCATAGTAGAAGCGACAATTTCCATAAAGTACTGCGGTGCCACACTGAACTTACGTAAAAGCTGTACGATCGCAACGAAATCCTAAGTGTAAAACGATTTTAAAAATGAATGATAATTGTTATTTAAGGCTGCATCAAAACACAGAAAGTTTGCCATGGGCCAGTAGCAAATCCCAAGTGCGAACGATTGGTGATAGTAAGTTAGAGCTTGCAAGTACTCACTTTGGAAAACGAAACAAAAAGCACATCCTTCTTTAGATGTTCCTTCACCATTTGAAGAATTTCAGTGACGTGACGGGTGGCGTAGGCTAAAAGAACCACATCTGCAGCAGCTGCCACGCTTTCGGCATCATCAGAGGCAACAACATTGTCAGAAATCTTAACACCTGGGAGATACTTCTTATTTTCTCTTTGCGTATTAATCACATCAATAAGACGCTCTTGCGAATGTTCCTCATCACGAACGTACCACAGCACCTGAAGCGCCGTTTGGACAGTCAGTCGGGCGATTACCTTTGGATTGTAGCCTGATAGCTTGCATAAATTTTTGACAACCAGATTCGAGAGCACTGTACCCAGTGCACCACATCCTAATACACAAACCTGCCTCATGATTAAAACCGCACGAGTTAACCACCTAGCCGCACAACACCTAAACACCGACCCTCACTGTAAACGATATTTTCTGATAAAGTAAAACTATTCAAGGTACGCTAGTAGAATGAATGATTGCATGAATGATCAGCCTAAAACTGCAAAGCAAACAAAATAGTAATAAAACATAGTTTCTAGCAATTATGCTTCGCAGTTTATTTATTTCAGTTAATATTCTTACTGTCCAAATTTGTGCTTCTTTGATATTTATCAATAGTAATATGGTAGAAAGTGATTGACAGCTGTTAATTAGTAACCGCATCTAACAAGTGTTCAAGATCTTACTTATATTTAATGTAAACCATAAAGCAGACGAGATTGTGGGCCCTCCTTTCGTAAAACTTAACAACAGACCAAAATCTTAAAGCTTGGGACTCCATAGCAGCTTTATTTGAGCAGTTCCGGCGTCCCCCAGCTTTTAAACACGCGCTGCAGCCTACCCCATACGATCTGAGATATCTTCCCACCTAACCGCCTGACGCTAACTGGGACCAACCCTCCGCCAGCGAACATTCCCTAATTTTGACCGCGAAACCTCTACAGCATGGGGGCCCAACTCTAACACCTCAGATGACCCTCACTCTGAAAGCACCACTTCGTTAATAGGCCTACGTTTTGCGTAACCGTGTGGTTAGGCAGCATTTAAGCATCCACTTACCAGTAAAACGAATAATAAGCGAGAGATATGAGAAAAAACGATTAAGTCAATGAAAATTCAATCGCGCATAGGCACGTAAGCAATTCTTTGCCAGCAAAAATATGCCAACAAGTAAATGCTCTTTCGTGAACACTACACAAGACAATGTGATTGATGGTAAACGAGGAGGAGAGCGAGAAGGGAGGGATGAGTAGCTTGTGTCGGGTCAGCGGATGTGGCCATACCGCCAAGTATGGTTCTGTACATCGTATTCCTCAGCCGCTGAACTTGAAAGCTTCCGCACTAAGCGATTCAACTGAACATGTTCGTCTGGTTTCGGCATTGCTAGATTCTACAAAAGGAGAGAAAATTTGTTCCCAATAGTGCAAACCGAGGCAATATGAGGAGCTAGAGCTTTCATTTTGAAACACTGAGACTAACAAATCGTCACTGTAAGTGATTTACCTCATGCAGTTCAAAGAGGCGTACTCGGCCATCATCACCACCGACAGCCAAATGGAAGCCCTTCTTGTGGAATCGACAGCGATTCAAGAGTGCATCGCCCTCCACTTGGGTTGACGCCGTGGGGATCTAAATTTGAAGAAGGACAACAAAAACTATTGCCAGAACATATACGAAAAAGTTGCCTAAGAATTTATTGCGTTGGAACCAAAGTAGGTAGATCACCAAGCTCCTTGCTGAAACGGTCCTAATTGATGATTAATTATTCGGCACGAGTCGAATGACAACTCAAAACGGAATTACCTATCACATCTGAGGTGGGAAATGAACAATCACTTTACCTCATAATCAGAGTTGAGGGACCAAAAGTCCAGAGATCCGGACAAATCTGTGGTAGCAAAGAGGCCAGGATGAATGGGAGAAGCGTCACAACCAACAAAGTAGTCATTGCGATCTTCGTATGACAGCAAAGGATAGGCGGGTGACTCGCGGACACTCCAAAGTCGCACACTGCAGTC
Source organism: Taenia crassiceps (assembly GCA_023375655.1). Classification (NCBI taxonomy): domain Eukaryota; kingdom Metazoa; phylum Platyhelminthes; class Cestoda; order Cyclophyllidea; family Taeniidae; genus Taenia; species Taenia crassiceps. The sequence continues at coordinate 1,598,476 of JAKROA010000010.1, forward strand.
CATACCAGTGGTGACGAAAAGGGGACCTTCAACTCCGTTTGTCATGGTTACTGCAACGTCCTCTGAAATCGCTGCTACCTCGGTACCGGCTAAAACCGACACGCCTGTCACTGGTGCCTTATGACCTTCAAATTGAGTTGTCAAGCCCGCGTTCCTGTCAAAGATGCAGTGTTTAGTGGCAATGACCAACCTCCTAGCTTCACTCCCACCACAAATGTTCAAAAGAATCAGCTCAGATCGTGCCGAAACCACTCGCCGTCAATGTAATCACACACAAGCTAGTGTTAAGCGACGTTGCAGACACCTAATTCCGAAAACGAGTCAAATTTCGTGACATTTATGAAAACACAAAAAATACCGCCGTCTTGGTCTAGCGTTGAAGCTACTTGTGAATTATGCAAAACAACAATCACTTTCAAGTTATTATGGGCTTGAATTACTGGGATACATGAAACAAACTCATACCTAAGGTTAAAATCCTTATTTCAAATTCTCAACGGTGAGAGCATGATACGAAAGCCTCACTTGACAAAGCGACCAGTTAATCTGAAGCATTAATGCGTTAGGTTCACGTACTTAAAAGGTGGGAATGTTTACAACTTTGCCGCAGAATCAAGGCGTTTGTTAAGAATAAGGCAACTGGCCGTGTTCGTCCGCAGCCAACCTAGCTCCGTAGGAGAATGGTAAGTTACCCAAAAGAGGGAGAGGGTGGATTCCAAGCCCTCCACCATTGTTGTCACAGGTCATTCTCTGCCCGTGTTTAAAAATGTAAATCCTCATAACTCACACAATGCTCACATTCGAGAGTTGCATAAAGTTTTACGAATTTACACAAATCCACTGATGGTACATTTGCCTCCTGTCAAACAGTTTATCAGGTCGTGTTTACCTCGTGCCTACTCCATTAAAGATGGAATTGATCACAGAGAACACGAATATCAAAAATCGGAGTCAGTACGGAATTTCGACACATTCAAGACCCAATGCAAGGTCCACCCAACTCGGCACTTATGACAATCAGATATTAACGAAGCCATTAGTACGGTGTTAGAACCGTTCATTAGATCGAGTGTACAAGCAAAGGTAAGAAAGCGAAATCCATAAAAAATTTCAGCGTATACTCACCGGGTCAAGGTGACATTGGTGGGCTAGGTATAAAAATAGAGCGCCTCGGATCTCCAAACGCAAGAAACTCAGTAAAAAGAATAAAACAGGTACGTAGTAATAGAAAAAGGATAGCTGTCTTAGAGACTCAAAAAAACATGGACTTGGGTGGTAGTAATGTCCCATTCCTAATTCATATCAGCCTCAGGCTTGATGGTGCGGCAGACAGCTACCAACGGTGAATCACAACAATGAATCAAATAGTCGATGAAATGGCTGTAGTTCCATCGTGTTTTCGGTATGGTTTGGCTAATTTCCTTCCAAAAAATTACAGTTTTGACACAAACAAAGGGATCCATTCACCTCAGATACTTGTGTTGATAGAGGGCTACGACCGGTATCACATGAACCGTTTTTAAAATCGTGATTCCCTAAATTCGCAGTTGCCAAGACTTCTAGCGATTCATCGACTTGACAATTCGCATCAAGTGGTTAAATCTACCTACTAAGTAGACGTATCCAGAACGATCGAGCCTCAAAACTTACTTGGATCAGAGTGGAGAAAAACCACCTGCTTTAGTTGCATCAAATGCTGTACCAAAAAAACACCCAAAACCCGGTAATAACGCAATAGCTTCTCCTGTATTTATAGTATTTCTTATTCCTTACAGGTGTTTGGGCCTTTCCAGAGATAATTAGAGGCAAAAAAAGCCTAAAAGCACATCAAATCAATACAGTGGTATAGAATTTAGAAAGAATTGAGAAGATGTGGTAGAATGCGTTGGCAATCTAACTTGACCAAATGCATGATACACACGTATGACACAGGTGATGTTAACTACCAATTCCACGACAGCATAGTGCTGGCGCGCTGAACAGGAGGAAATATGAATGGAATAAGCATTTTAAAAATATTCACGTGTTCCTAAGTCAGTTTTGATTCCAGCTTTTTTGGAAGGAACTCGAGTGAGCATTTAGGGCATAGAACACCTAAGCTTGGATAAACAAAAGTTAACCAAAGGCATCGACAACGAAGTAAAACTTTTGTGACTCCAGATCTCGAAACTCCTAAAGACGACTGAGAGATAAGCGCAAGGTGAGATGAGAACCTCGACCAGTAACATCATTCCCCACTTACACAATAGCGAATATTTTTTTGGCTAAGACAAAGGAGCCGAGGTGGAGAGAAAGGAAGGGTGAAATAAACCAAAGCGAAACGGGAGAAGCAAAGATAGACGAGAAGAGATGAGTCGCACTCACTTTCCATGACGCGACCCAGCATACACTGAGCCATCCTGTGAGCCAACCAGAAACCGACTGGCATCGGGACCGGGTAGAAAAGCAAGACAGGTAGGCGTAATAGGATTGGAGGAGCGCTTCATACCCCCGGAGGAAACAGATGTGTTGAAGGAAGGCGTGAGATCGAGGGTTTCAATAGGCGCACCAAGCATATCGAGGGTCCAAGCACAGAGGCGGCCCTCGGAGGAGACGCTGGCAAGGCTATTGGCGTTGCGAGTGCCCGTAACTGCAAGACCGCATATCGCCTCAACGTGTGCAGCACCATCACCTGCTAGATGCGTCATCTGCACTGGAGTTCGACGATTCACCCTGAAGGTACGGTGAAACACTAAAACTTACCAATAAGATTATGGGATAAATAAAGCTATCTAGTCGCAGGTGGGCGGGTCCAAGATATATCCTAGATTGGCGAATGGGTCGCTGATTGATTTAGGATGAAAAAATAAACAAATGAGGAGCATAGATCCATGCATAGCATTTCATAAGGATTAACAGAGGATTAATAACTTTGAAATCGATGACGGTGCGGAAAGATACACTGATGCACAAAGAAACTGATCAATGCTTTAATAAACGCGTGGAATGGCACATTTCGCTGATGACACAAATAGTCCATTAATTACCATATGTAAAATAACGGACAAATTTAGAAAGAAAACTTCAGTTATGAAAGATTCGTCAAGTGGAACCAAAAATGGGGCGATGAAAGGGATCGATGGGTGATGGATACACGGGCATGAGCCTTGGACGAATAAACGAATGTTTGAATAAGATGGACATAAGAAGGGTTGATAAATAAATAGGTCACTGAAAGACCAGGTGAACGACGAGATACAGATCCTACGTTAATTAAAAAATGAGTGAGTCCGAAGTAGATCCAAAAGGCATAGGTGCAACCTTAAATGAATGGAATAGACGTTAAGATATCGCTTCAGTCCCTTTGACAAGTGTTTTGGTGATTTTTTTGCACTTGAAAATGATAGGTTAGATCAATAGATGAGCGGTGAATTGATTTGATGAAAAAATAACAGAACACGGACGGATGGGTAGAGATGAGATGGATCCAAGATAGATGAATCCTGTAATGTGGATGGATTAGTAGCCTCGTGGATAGATGGATAGCAGAGATGAAGAAAAAAGCACATTTAGAACGAATGGATGTAAAAACAGTGAATAGGATTTGAATGGATGAGGGAATTCACAAAAAAACGGATAGAGTTGGAGTGATAGATGAAATAGAAATGAATTAAATTAAGGTGAGCAGATGTGTGAGTGGGATCAAAATACTATGAGTTGTGAATGAATGGGAAGATGACTGCAAAGAAGGTAGACGGATAGGAGAGCAGAAAGAATAGAGGGCGGGAACTAACTTCAAAATCAAGGGCGGAGGGCTGCACAAGTGGGTTAAAGTTGAGTTGTTGAACCAAAGATTGAGAAACAGATGGTTGTTGATTGGACGAATTAGTGGAAAGGAGCAGGGTTGACGTGGAAATGAACGAATCAATTTGGGGTTGACATGGCGTTAAAAAGCCATTCGGAATATATGAAAGGACAAGCACCTTAGAAGCCATGGACAGATGGATTAGGAGTTGAAGATAGATCAGGAATAAGTGAAAAAATAAGTGATGGATGAGGGAATCAAAGATAGATGAATAGACTAGAAACAAATGGATGAATCCAAGACTAACGGAGTAATGCACGAATAGATTAATGCAATCATGGTATAAATGGGTGAATGGGTAGGCAAAAAGAAAAATAATTGCTTAGCTGGATATGCCGTGAACCATCCAATCTTTGTGATTAAAACTGCCACCCTGGTAGTAGTCTTCACAGCTACAAGGGCCTTATTCTTAAACTCGCACCTACTAACACTACCAGAGCTGACTTCGGTGCCACAGATGGATGAAAAGATAGATGAATGAAGGAGCATGCTTTTACGCGCAAGGTGATTCATAAAAAATGCTAAAACTAATCTGCTTCAACCTAACAACAGCGATTTCAACCAACAATTTACCTGCTATCCCATAGGACAATCTGTCCACCTCTTGTACCTCCAATCACTAAAGAGGGATGTAACTCAGTCAATGTTGCCGCGGTGATGTCAACTCGGTAGGTGAAGACGTACTCCGGGGCCGTCTGTCGGTACTTCAGATTCCATATGCAACAACACGAGCCCTCGCCAACCCCATTGCTATCACCAAAATTACTGCTCTCACGAGCTTGTGTTTGATAGGCGGCCAAGAGAAGCTCCGGATGCACTGCGGACCAGTCGAGAGCCACCACTGAACCTCGCCCCCCGCCCGGTACGTAGGCCTTGTCATAGAAATCGCCGACATACTTCATCAACTGTTTTCCCTGTCTAAAAGTTGAAAGTGTAATCAAAATCAATCCTTGGAGTGCAAGTACATTTAAATAAGCAACACTCGACTCGAATTTCGATGATACAACCAACTGGTCAAATGAATAGACATGTGGATTTGGATCATAGATCTGCGATTGATAATGGGAATAGAGGAGTAGATATGTTAACATTTTAAGTGAACGTATGTACTACAGAAAGGCTCCAATCCAATACATAGACTTAGAAACTGTCAGATTCGTGGGTAGAGAACGGGCGCATGAATCCAAACTGAATTTCCAAATGAATGGGTGAACAAATACTGGTTGGCTAAATTAATGGATCCTGCATGGATAGGTGGAACAGTTTTTGATCAACAAAAAAGGATTCTAAACGACTGAAATTCATTCAGACAAATAACTGCAGGAACATGACCATGCGCAGGAAAAGGAGACTCAAGGCAAGACTACAGAAAGGGGTTGGAGTTGGATTAAAAATTACCAAGCACGCATAAATCGGTAGTAATCAGTAAATGTGAGGAAATAAAAGAAATAATCACATACCAATCGACCGAGAGAAACAAGCAAAATACGTAGGCAAGGATGGATATCGGAATGAATTACACGTAACTTCGTGTCCAATCGTACCAGTAAAAATAAACTATCTCAAATCAAATTAGGAACATTACTGCTTCCAGTGAATTCAGTGATGAAGGGATATGTCCAGTGATTCAGATAATAAAAAAAAAACATGGATTCTAAAACCAAATATCAACAACGTAGACAAAGGAAAACCAAAGCGAGTACAAAGAGCGAGGAAAAGGCTAAAACTACTCTAACTAGGGAAAAAAGCATGAGGGACTACTTTAACGGATGACGAAAAACCACGTGAAAAACAAAATATCGGCATGAAGGATGGAAAAGGCAGTAGCACTTAAACGTGAATATGATGCAACAATGGCAAAATAAGCAGTAACTACGATGCATTTCAAGGCACAATAATGACGACTCATATCAGACACTAGTCTTTGTGCCGGCAATACGTCTCACAAAATGGAACGTCTTAGAAGCGTGTTTGACTCACGCATCCTCCTCCCGTTCAGCCCCACTGTAGTCGAAGAAGATATCATTGGGCTCCTCCAGCGCGCGTTGAACGATCCGCGATGTGCGGGAGAAGAATTCGTGAAAGGATTCCGTTTCCATTGCCGCCTGTTTCTCCTCCTCCGTCAATTCACGCGCTAGATACAAGGAGGGATAGAGGTGGCAGTCTGCAGTGTGAATGTTTTTGGAGTGAGAATGCTAGTCAGAAGAAGCCTACGTGGCACAGATTTCACTGGAGTTTCCGAATGGTCAAATCGAACAGACTTGTTAAGTTCAAGGCTCCTTATAAATTGAGTCACCTCGGGCAGGTTGGAGTCATTCTCGTTGTAGGGAATAGCTAGACAATGCGAACAGAGCCAGTGTTAGCATCAGCATGAGGTAACACTTCTTGAAGGAAACCGACGGAAGAGATGAGGTACTCAAAGTGCAAATACCAAACAAACCTCCTATTTCGTCGTCCCATTCAAAACTTTGCAATCCGAGAAATGTGCGCGAGGCATCGTCGTTCCACCTCTCTATGGTGGGAGCTGACGTAAGCGGTGAGTGATCTACGGACAGGAACCTACAATTCACTTTGGGAAGGTATTCCTGATCAGTTTGGACTTGTTTCGAATAAGTGATAAGTTCTTGCGAATCTATGGAGCACTGATAAACCTCTGACAATGATAACTTTGGCTGAGGCCGACTTTCTGCTGTGTCAGAACTAAGGATTAGCTCGAAACCAAAAAAGGTACATGGAATTTGAGTTAATTGAGCTAGCTGATTTCCCTAGTTCGTCGTGGTCCAACCTGCCATTTGTTCCAATGCTACTGGCGACACCTAGTTCTTTCAAAATCCCATCAACAGAAATGGAATCCACAGTCGACAGGTTAAAGGATGTAGGAAGGATTTTATTTTGATTTTCCTCCTTCCGTAGCCTTTCTTCCCTCAAAGCAGCTAATTTGGCTTTCTTGCGAGCTAATTCAGCTTTCCTATCCACACCAGACATACCAGAAACAACTATTTGCCAAATTCAGAGTTGCGGCCACTAATAATAGTCGATGAAACAAAGCAGTTGACTTACATGCTTACCAAAGGGGATAAAAGTGACTAAATTATTTTACGTTAAGCCAATTCATAGCCGCTTTTATAAATGATTTGCTGCTTAAATTTAAAGATAATTCCGTATCAAAGAGGAAAATTTCAAATGCGCACTAATCCATGATTAACCACTGACTTGTTCTATAGGCTGATCCATGTTTAAGCTTAAATATGGATTGCAAAATTGTGCATTTGCGGATTTGTGTTATGTCACTGTGCTAGCTTCATCTACTGTGGTAGGTTCCTCGCTTCCCTCTTCTGCTCTACTGCCTCCTTTCCTATGGGAAGGCTGGATGCTTCGAGACATCTTTCTTTAGAGGTTAGCAAGGATTGAAAGCAGTGACAGACTTGAGTACTACGAGGGCGCATGAGAGTCCGAGGAATTACCAGGTTTGTTCCCCACCTCCCAATTACAATGTGCATTTTAAGATTATAATATCGTGCATCCTCTCCGCCTTTTGAGCGCCATCTCCGACGCTGCCATCACTGAACGTCTCTAGCCATGCTGTTGGACGGCTTTTTACTCAAAAGTTTAGCGGGCTTCATTTTCGTAACCTATCGGTGATGCAACCCTGTGTGGTCGAATCTTATTGTGGCAGAGTGCGGAGCTGCGCAATGTGGACGAGGTGATTCGTAGGAGAGACTACTTTTACAATACGGAAGAGGTCACTACTCCAATGATGGTAAGGCTTTTAGTGCGTTCCTGGTGAATTAATCAGTCAATGCATTTGAACGAAATCTCCTTCTTCGTAGACGTTTGGTCAGCTGCGCTTGTCGCGGTACATATTTTGTCTTCGGAAAGATATTGGATGTCTTTCTTATCCCTTCTTTTAGACGCATTACGTACCCGTTGCGCTCGTTCTTCCACTTAATATTCTTTTCGCCTGCTTCTCGGTTAGCTTGTACAGTGGACTGGCGGTCCTGACGAGGACTTTGACTAAACGCCTATGGTAGTTTGCCAAACCGAGGAAACTGCAAAGCTTTGTCTGATTGGCTGGTGTTGACCAGGTTCTCACTTGTTTTGTGCGGTCTTCGGTGACCGCCATCCCTCCGACAAGATGTAGAATTCAGGGTTGGTGCTGTGTTCAAAAATGATGATGTGTTCGAGACGGATTATGCAGTGTTTTGGAAAAAATTATTTAGGACTGTTCTCAGCAGGCGTTGGAAGGTAGCTGAAGCATTACAAAGTCCTAGAGGCATTGCCTGAAATTCATAAATCCCAATTGGTACTATGAATCTCATCTTCTCTCCGCCTATTTCGGCTGCTTCCACTTGGCAATAGCCGGATTTCAAGTCCAGTGTTGAAAATCACTTGGATTCATGCAGAGAGTCCAATAAAATCGTTAATGTCGGGTAGAAGGAACGAGTCTTTCTTGATCATGGCGTTCATCTTCCTGTAGTTGATGCATAGTCTAAGACAATTATCGCTCTTTTTTACCAACGCGATTGGAGAGGCCTGCGGTGACTTGGACGGCTATATAAACACGTCTTTGATAATCTCTTCCATCAGCCTGTTCACCTTTTTAGGCGAGGTGGAGGTATGCGTCTGGGTGGCCGCTAAATGGGCCTGAATTCGCTAGCGTCTACGGCATGTTTGACGATGTTTGTTCGTCCGAGTTGGGTCCTTGTCATAGGGACACATTTAAATACTTACTCGGCAATGCGCGTAGCGCCATTCCCTCGCTAGTGCAGATATACGTCAACTGTGCACAAAGTTTGTCTAAGTTGTTAGTGGGGATGCATAGGGTCTCGAAAAGAGTACTACAGATTTTGTCTGCGTCCCTTTTCGGTGGGAAAGTAAACTAAGTCTGAGCATATGATGGATTGCACCGTCCAGGCTACTTTTCCCACTGAGACTTTCAACGACGCCTCTCCTTTAACCAACATCTTTCTCCCTTCTGCAGATGCGCAAGTTTTGGGAAGGTTGGGGTTAATTACTGACCTGAATGCACCCGAGACAAGGAGGAAACTGTAGAAGGATCCCTCAAGCTAACCAGGAGCCATTTGGATTTGGAGGGATACGAAAAAAGTATGACATAGCCTGGCGGAGTTCAAAGTAGATGTGTAGGGCTCGGCCGGTGATTGGACGTCTGAGGCTTTCCTGACGTTTCCTAGTCGTGACCTAGACCAATTGGTCAAGGCCACTGGCCTATACGGAGTTAAGCTTCGCCGCGGCAATTGGTGGTGGTGGTAGATTCTGAGCATACTCCTCATCATCCTTGCTGGGCTTTTGATTACGGTAAAAGAACTCTCTCGCCAGAGACTGCTCTTGCTGGTAGACAACAAGTTGGGTTATAATCTCACAGCATCGGTTGAAATCAAAGCCAAGTGAAACCCCTGCATCTGTAGTCGGCTTAAAAAACCCCTGCGAAAGCACGTAAAGAATTTGTGGAATTCTCTGCCGCTAAGGAGATAGGTGGATATTAAACCTAACGGTTTTCCTTCAGTCCGTAAAGTTCATTCCTTCTTTGGAATGGGGAAGGGGCGCCAGCTCTGCCACCAGTGTAGTAGGTTCCTTTTTTTCCTTTTCTTCCATCCTACCTCCCTTGCCATGAGAAGCTTAAACGCTTTTTGTCATCTTCATTAAGGGTTTAGGAAAGATTGACAAAAATGAGATCAAGTCAGTTTCAATGAGAGCGCCTGGGAGTTCGATAAGTTAATAGGATTGGCGGTGAACATCTTCAAATTGTTCCTCCACCTTCCAAATCCAATTTGCATTTAAATAAATAAGTATTACATGCCCTTCCTCTTTCATATTCCAATCAATCCGATGGGAAGATTGGATTTTTTTGATACCTTTATAAAGGGAAGGAAAGATTGACAAAAGTAAAGCGTGAACAGTGAAACGCGGGCGCAAGGGAGTCAGGACGGTTGCCATATTCATCTTAGACCAAAATGAAAATTATCTTCTTGCCAGACCAAGTGCTCTGGATGCTGCGCTGTGGCACGTTAAACACCAGTGGAAATGCCGCTACTACACCCTACTTGACGCTGTTGACCTGCTCTACAAGGACTACCAACTGCTGCACCGCATTTGTGCAGACCACAACCAACGCAGCCACCACATCGCATTCCTCCAACGCCTTCTCTCCACCTATTCTGTGGACAACCTTGCTGTGGGAAACGACAAAAGCATTCAAATTGGTGTGCTGGCTGGCACCGACCCTGTCACTCACCTGGCCAATCGGATCGCAGAGCACACAGCCACCTGCCCTCAAGCCCATGCCTGGCCACATCGTTTTAATGCCTCCGTGTGCTTCATTCTCGACGTCATCGCACAGTGCCGTTTGTTGCGCGTGCAATTGGACAAGATGATTGAATTTCGTGATCGCGCATTTCGACTGACCACACAGGCGAGGGAGCAACGGAATCGTTTGAGGAGGTGCATGGCAGAGCAACGCACCACCATCGCCCAGGTGGCCAAATCGCTCACAGAAGTGCGCGAGCGAATCACACACATTCAACGAGGGCCACCGGTTGAAGTCAGATGCATGCAGAGTCTCTCACAGGAGGAGCAGAATGTGGTGCAAATTCAGCAAAACGTAGCTAATCAGAGGTCGCACCTCTCGGTCCTGGAGACCATCCTACGAGAGGAGGAGGCAAAGCGTCGGAAGATGCATAACCGACTTCAGGAAATTACCGGAAACATTCGCGTTTTCTGTCGAGTGCGACCGCATAGTCCGTCACGGAAGCATCCCATTGACTACCTCAAAGTCACCGCCGACGACAAACTGTTACTCCGTCCAAACGACATTCCTGAAGTCCTACTCGAAAGGGCTTCCTCCCCTCCAAGGTATATTTTGTTGCTAGTTGTACTCTTGGTTTCAATCGCGGTCACGTATTTTACCACATTTCCCTTGCCGTCGGGCTGGCCTATGGGTTATTCCAGCAAACCTACCTCTTCTTTTATAGTCTCGTTTTACGTCCTCATCTGTTTTTTGTATTATTTTGACGTACAAACCTAAAGTCTGACTTAAAGCAATGCCTCTATTTCATGCATAAGCATGCGCTATAATTTTACATATTGGAAATTAACCAAATTCATTAAGAAATTAATGCATGTGTGCATCCTTTTTATGCTCTTCAAATTGTACAGGCTTAAAAAATCCATTGTAATACTGTTTAAGCTTGTGTTTCAATACATGAGGTTATGAGTAAAGGTTTCATTTCGATTACCTTTGTGCCACTAGCTATAGTAGACCATTTTTGCAAATCATTTCGTAGTAATTTAGCAAAATTTTAAACTCTACAGGAAGGTTATCAGTGTTTTCTGAGGGTAGGTGCCTACTTCAAAAACTATGAAAAATTGTAATCCTCTTTGGTAAGCCATGGTGTTGATTACGGTTGCAGTCGACGGAGGTAAAACTTGGCAACCATGCGCTTTGGGTCTGCATGCTTTTTGAAGGAAATGAATACACACAAGCTGGTTATGTTTAATGCGTAGCCCTTACATAGAAAAAGAAATTCTACGTAGTGATGTCTGTCATCTCAACATCTTCGACAAAGGAACTCTATCAAAAAAAAGATCCACTTGGTTAGTTTCGTTTGTGTTCCAAACAATGTTACATAAATATCTGTGTTTACGCGTTCAAAAAGCAGCGTTTAAAAGGAACAATTTAGGATTGAAGCAAACTGTCACTGGAATGCCTTGCTTAGCAGCTAGCTTCGGTTTTGGACTTCGGTGTCCTTATTGCCCAAGCCGGGTGGGCTGCCCTTCGGATCATGATTTTAGCCTCAGGCCTTCTTTGACTAAATGAGTATGCATTCTCCTTAGGTGTTGAACCTACGTTGCCCCCAAAGGAAGTCTACGGAAGCCCCACTACCTTTTATGCCAGCTTCCGCGTTAAGTTTTCAAACAAGGCAATATTTTCGAAAAAATGCGCATCATTTGAAATCAAAATTTATCTACTAGAGATGGAATGTGTTCTAATGGCGGCAGAACTTTACAACCTATGTTATTAGATTTTCCATAATAATTTAAACTAACCACATTTTGAGGTCGCTAAGTTGCAATTGGGTATCAGTGGCTGGTGCACTTTGAAAATAGTCTTTGTTTGTAACTTTATGCGCCGAGGGCTCTATCGCTTATTGGGAATATAAAATCATGGAGCGGATGAGAAAGGTCATTTCATGGTCTAACAGGTTCGTAAACTCCCTTTTTTGTTGCAGGAGTCTAAGTGTAGTGCTTGTTACGTATTCTTAGCACCGTTTTTAGCTTTTTAATGGAATCGAAATATGCCGCTTTATGAATCTTACAGGTCTCCATAATAAGTGTTGTATGTTTTGCTATTGCAGAAGTTTCGTTAGTACTAAATCAAATGAAACGCTGGCTTTCATTTTATTCAACGTGTTGTTATTGCATTCAAATCGTTCGATTGTATTATCTAGCTTATCAATTCCGATAATTATTTGTTCTGACGGAAGTTTTGCGACTTGACATTTTGGAGACACTCTTATTTAGCTCTTAAAGTTTCCTCTGTTTCAACTATCCGACTCATTGAGTATGTATCCTCCTTATTTGGGTCTGCATTTTAATGTGATATTCTTTTTTGTTTCAATCGGACTTTTGTAGAATTGTCTTTTTATAGACCACCTGAACTTAATTCTGTTTTGCCGTCATATTGCAACATGATCCTTACAAGTGTAGAGGGGACTCGGCCTCGCATTCACGACTGTCGGAAACACCTAGAGAAAAGCACCATCGTAAATACTCCTTGCCTACGTTTAATACGAATCTTTTTCACATTCACCGCGCTTTCTTTTTTTAGTTTTTTCCGTCGTCTTGGAGTAACATTGATTTGGGGTGAGTTTGTTCATGTTCCTCATCGATTTATTCTGCCCTCTTTCTAGAACCATTCGTCCAAATTGTCCATTGTGGTCTCTAATAAAGACACAGGAGTTGCTTAATGAACAGAACAAGTTTTTAAAGGAAAGCGTCAGAGAGCTCGTCATGAATCTTAAAAGTTGGGAGGATGAGTGTTCTCAATTGCTGAAAACGAAAGTGGACCTGCAGTGGGCTTTGATGGACATGAATAAGGTGAAGGACAAACAACGCCAAGGAAAGGATAACGAAAGTGTGAAAGACCTCATCACTGCCACTGAATCTGCCTACAATAGTCAAAGGGTGCGTCAAAACCTGTTATTTCTTCTGTTACTGCTGGTTTGCCGAACCTGCCATTTATATCTTGACTACTTTATTCACCACTCGGTGATTATGTTTGTGATTGCAGGCTTTATTTCAGTAGCCTTTCATGAGATAAGTTTTTCAAAAATACTATAAAAAAGCACGCAGAAGTTATCGAGTTGGAGACTGCACATGCACTGGGGATAAATCTGTGTATTTGGCAAATCTCAGGGGACATTTTTTGCAATTTACAGTAATATCTGCTTATTGCAGAACATAGATATTTAGAGGATCAAACCTTTTCGGCAATGAACAGCAAATCATACGGCTTTTACATTTTGGGATTTCGTTGAAATAGTCTTAAATGACTTTTTGGGGCAGCAGATTCCTAGTACAGTCACTGGAGGGCATAGTTATGAATCTTGTTTACTGATGAACTTTTTCAAATTATTAAATTGGACCGAAAATGTCACTTCCACTTTTTGCGAGTCCATAAATAAATTTGTTAGATTTTCTTGTTCACGTCTTACAATCTAGCTCACATTCCATTACCAATAAACGAAAAGTTGCATTTTTCGAACCTAGGATCATCAGGTAGTACCTTGCTTTATTTTGTTTGGATAAAACTCCGTGAGGTTTCGCATAAGGCCATTTAGTCTAGTACTCATAACTTTACAGTTGCTTTATCATTTGGGCAAAATTTCTCCAAAAACGGTCTAGGATATTATCAATGGAAATAGGCTGAGTTTTAGCATGTGTCCCATAGTAAAACTGAACACATGCATTTGAAAGCGGGTCCCTTTATTGCTAAAATCTGACAGCAAAGTTCGCCTCTTTGCATAGCTGAGCCTAAGTGGTAAGGTACCTTTTGAATAGGCATTTAAGAATCCTGGTTTGCAGCTCGAGTCTGCACTATTCTACGTTACGGAAAAGCACTTTGAGCAGAGTTTGCCTCTTTTACAGGAGACTTTATTTAAGGATCTTTCTCACTACCTTCAATCGGAAACGAACTACCAGGCGAGGATCAAGAAGTTTCTAGAAGAGCAAGCAAAATCCCTGGATTTGTGCAAGACGAAAACCGATAATCTCTTGAATGCAACCTGCGCCACCTCAGGTGGGTACAACAAGTTGGCACACTTTCAGCGTCTAACACGATTTGACAGGAGAGTGGAGGTTAATTTTAAGGTAGCTGTTTGCCTTGGAGGTTTTGGAAAAGGGTCTTTTCTCATCACCCTTCTTTTCTTTTAACCCATAAAAATGCCTAATCCTTTTTAAGTTATTGTGAAGGGCACGTGCAAAATGAGGTTTAGGTTCAGTAATTATGACAATCGAGTGAATCAAATACAGGTGGCTTCTTTGCAGAGGCCCAGCCTTCGTTTCGTCGTCTTCAACAGGGAAATTTGAATTCGCTTCTCAGTTTTTCATTTATACATGCTCTCTGCATTTTACCATGGTTGCATTTCGGTGTCATTTAACCGCCTAACTGAACAACAACGCATAATACCATCGTGCTAACGCGCAAAACGTAGGACTGCTGAAAATGGGTCTTAAGGTAAAATAATGACGACTCATATCAGACACTAGTCTTTGTGCCGGCAATACGTCTCACAAAATGGAACGTCTTAGAAGCGTGTTTGACTCACGCATCCTCCTCCCGTTCAGCCCCACTGTCGTCGAAGAAGATATCATTGGGCTCCTCCAGCGCGCGTTGAACGATCCGCGATGTGCGGGAGAAGAATTCGTGAAAGGATTCCGTTTCCGTTTCCGAATGGTCAAATCGAACAGACTTGTTAAGTTCAAGGCTCCTTATAAATTGAGTCACCTCGGGCAGGTTGGAGTCATTCTCGTTGTAGGGAATAGCTAGACAATGCGAACAGAGCCAGTGTTAGCATCAGCATGAGGTAACACTTCTTGAAGGAAACCGACGGAAGAGATGAGGTACTCAAAGTGCAAATACCAAACAAACCTCCTATTTCGTCATCCCATTCAAAACTTTGCAATCCGAGAAATGTGCGCGAGGCATCGTCGTTCCACCTCTCTATGGTGGGAGCTGACGTAAGCGGTGAGTGATCTACGGACAGGAACCTACAATTCACTTTGGGAAGGTATTCCTGATCAGTTTGGACTTGTTTCGAATAAGTGATAAGTTCTTGCGAATCTATGGAGCACTGATAAACCTCTGACAATGATAACTTTGGCTGAGGCCGACTTTCTGCTGTGTCAGAACTAAGGATTAGCTCGAAACCAAAAAAGGTACATGGAATTTGAGTTAATTGAGCTAGCTGATTTCCCTAGTTCGTCGTGGTCCAACCTGCCATTTGTTCCAATGCTACTGGCGACACCTAGTTCTTTCAAAATCCCATCAACAGACTTTTTTGGTACTGGAAACCATCTTAGAGGATTGCGGAGATGGAGGCACTTAATGGCTTTAGCAGTTTCTCCAAGCAATATTGTTGTGACGACTGCAAGGCAGATAGTATTTTCTCTTCAACGGGAAACGAAATGGAATTGATTGCTCAATTAGGCTGTCGACCCAATACCACTCATGCCTCCCAGCCTGCAACTTTGTGCAGGCACTATATTATTCTGCTTTGACTCACCTACAACTGTTATTGTCTATTTCTGGCATTCGTCTCTGATATGAAAGACGTGCTATCGCAAACGTACAAAAGATATGGAGGGATAAAGTGCATGGAATTACAACTTCCTTGTATTGGTCAAAGTGTGTCCACTTTTGTTAATAATTGTTAATCTGAAAACTTGTCTTCCCCTATGCGAATGTATGTGTACTTAGCTTGCATGATTCTAGCCAACTTGAAGGATTGGCTTTGATTTTTGGCTTTTTGAAGGGTATGGAGTAGAAGCGGCTTTTTGACTGCCTTTATTTACGAATTTAAAAGGCTATTCACCCGCCATTCATTTCAGCGTAAATAATACGACTGTGTCTCAGCCGTACTGTCAGTTCATTTGCCCCCCAGTTCACCTATGTATAGTGTCTTGTTTAGCTTTATTAAAGTAACGGCGTAGGATTGTTACATTTGGCAATATTCCAGTACCCAACGTCAGGCTCAGCAAGTTATGGCAAAAAGTGCTGGCATTAGGAGAATTATTTTAGTATTTTTCAAGTCGCTTATGTTGAGGTGCTTGGAAGTAAACATTCGATACCAAATGAAAAGGCACTTCGCAATTTTATCATTAAAGCAGAATAATTAAATGTTAGGTATTGAATATATGCACTCGAAATCGGGGAATATGTTGTCATGGCCTCGTGTATAGGTGATTTTGACGGCTGGGACAGTTAGGGAAGATTTCATATGCTTTTCTGGTTTTTAACCTCTTCGATGCACTTTTTATAAATCACATTCATTCACTTCAACGCATTGATACATTATTTTTACTCAGCTTTTATGGGGGAGACTCCATCAGGAAGCTACTTCGGCTCAAGTCTAAGGGATCACTTGGACGACCAAGGCTACTCAGTGGTTTTGAAAATGTGTCTTTCCTATCTTATGAAGGGCGAAGCATACACAAAGAAGGTGAGCAATTTCCACTCATTTGAAGGTATCTTTAAAGTGCTGGGACTAGCGATCCCTCCGATAATTTGCACAGTATTTACACATTCTTTCATGCATGTGTCAAAACGCAACCTCAATATTTGTTCTGGATTTACCCATTGGATCCAACTGTTTACGTGTCTGTTCGGAAATTCATTCACAGATTCACTCATAGATGTATGCATCAATGCATCCTCCTCTTCTATCCCACAAAATCTCATTTCTTGGATTTTTGTAAATGTTTCCAAAGCCGATTCCATTCATTCATCCCCTTGCCCATTGATCCAGCCATCCATTCGTGCATACGCTCATCCGTTCTCTACTTGTCTTGATAAAAGAATAATTAGTTTCCTTCACACAAAATTCTATTGTAAAATGCATAGATGGAATTGCGCAACACATAGATGCTCCATCATTGCCATTAGGATGCGAAATTTTTCAGTCAGTTAGGGCGCCACAGATTTGCGTAAAATCTGCTAACTTGACAATTATGTCGAGCCCAAGGCATACTACTCGCCTAGAAGAGCATCTAAGAACCTAAAAAAAGTGGATTCTACTGGCACCCTTGCCAATCCACCTGGACTTCACCTAATTTTAATCATTGATGGAGAGAAGAGCCAGACAAAAGAGGGTAGCCCTGCCCCCAGTCGCCAAATTTAAAGTTCAGCACGCTCGCAATGTGAGTCTTTTCGTAGTGTCTTCTGCTCTATGCAAACACCTACATCCACAAGCATTCTGTGACTCACACTATGCCACCTTGTGCTGACACCACCAAACGCCCTTCACCTCGTCTCAAGCCTCTACCCTTCTGCTCTGCCAACTCAACCAATTGTCACTTCACACACACGATCGCAGATGTCTACCATTACACCATTTCACTAGCGTGTGTGGCGATGTAATCGGGGAAGGCATCGACTTCCCTCTGATTGTATTTCGCGTGACGTTACGCCGTGTCATGTTGTCGATGGTTGCTTTGACTAATGGCAAGGTGAGTGGATGAGTGCTGAGTTTAATAAGCATTAGTCAGTTCGACATTCACCTATGAGAGGTTTGGGCATGAAAACGATGAAAGGCTCATCAGTGGTAGCACGGAATCAATCCGGTATGCTTCTTGCTGTTGTAAGGAAAGACCTAGGAGTATGCTTAGCCAAGTGCCAAATTTTCAGAAAGCTAAGTATTTGGCTGAAAGACGGAATGGTTGCTATTTGCATAGAGTGCTTACTCACCGTGTCATAGTTGGTCGACCAAAGGAGATAGCTTATTCGGTCAAAAGCAAACCACAAAAGGCGGATGAAATCGGAGTGGGGTCAATAATCAGGTACTTCTGATAGTACGTTGACCAGAATAGAGGCACGTACCTTCGTTTGCAAATGGGCGATCAGGGGAGGCAAATAAATGACAAAATTCGTGCCGTCAAGAGTCATCATCTTAATTGCCCCTCACACATTGTGCCGTCCGCTATTGATAGTGATGCACCCGGGCCATTCAAATGTTGTTACAATGAATCAACGACACTTCATGATCCACCTAGCAGACAGCTTGGCATTTCGCGCTTCACCGCTTCAAATATTTGCGGTTTTCGGTGAAGAATTGATGGATCAGTCTCGTGTCATTGATTCAAGCGTCTATAATGCGTCGCTCAAATGTCATCAATTGTCGTTTACTTTTTTCTCACCAAATTCACCACGCTTTCCTCTGTTTGCTTGTCCACCTTTTGACAAAATCATTCCTCATAGGTTTCACTACCTTCAAACCTTACACGCTCTACTTCGTACTGCTTGTTGCAAGTTGAATAAATAAAATTCCGGCTAAAACATTTAGCTTCGAAATGGTCTACCTCTGCTCTCCTCTCTTTTTAGGGTATCTTTCGCATTCCGGGTCAAGTCACTTATATCACCCTTCTTCGAGTGAGTTCTTAATTGTTTTGCGGCAACTCTCTTCTATTTTTCACCTTCAGTTTTGCCAATGGCTTCCAAATCTACGGATTATTTAGATTTATAATCGCCTTGGCGGCTATTTTTCTGGAGTATTACATTTTCATCAATCACACCATACGACCGTTTAACTTGGCTGCCTTTCTGAATCTTACACGGAAGTATCCGGTTCTTTCAGTAGGTCGTATCGTACAACAAAATCAGCGTGCAAAAATTTAATTTTACACAATTTACTTGTGGTTATTTTTCGATGAACCAAGGTACTTGCAATGTAAATGCATTTGGTATCGTGGAGTCCTGAAGGAATCTGAATACAAATTTCGCAGTTTAAAGTAAAACCTCCCTTTGACACTTTTAAACTTCTTCTGCACTCAAACATTTCACAGCAGAATATGATTATTGTGCACGCACCTTCTATTGCAGACTGGTGTTGTTTTTTTCAGCTCACAGGTGTGTCTCTGTGTATGCATGTGGTCTCAAGTCTACCCGCTTCTTAAGTGGTCTGTGTGCGTTGCGCGTGCTAACTGCACTACATTGTCTCTCGCTGTGCGTGTGTATGTGCATGTGTGCGTATGGGTATGGATGCCACTGACCTCGCACACCATTGGTTTCATTAAGCTCGTTCAGATAAGAATTTTTAATTGCATATTCACGAGTCAAATTTTGAGAGTAGATTATTGCTAAATGTATTAAAACTCGTACCGACAACTCACTACTTATCCTTCGAGGCCGTGGGTGTTTGTGTTACAGGATATGGTAAAAGTGGATCGCATGGCGTGTTAGTTCATTTGTGCGCGTTCTGTTAACTTCAAAGATCTGCGGTTCTAGGCGAACTATAGCCGACCTGAGTGTAAATAGTGATGTCACAAGTTGTCATCGGTAGTGAGCTTTGCGATTGCACTCCAAAATCACAGATAACAATAGCAGAACTTCAGTAATTTTACCTCGAAAACTGATCGAATGTTCTGCCATTATTCCTCATTTATTAGTTAAAAATCATGAAAGGTTAGGCTGTTTTTGGCAATTTACGCTGACGCATGAAACTAATAATCGGGTTGCTATTCTTCGCTCTTTTTAATCGTGTAAAGTTCACACCGTATCCAAAAGTTTGCAACCATGAGAACTTTTATCAGTCGCTTTCACACACATAAAGACACCATAGAATAATGGAATTTAACTGAAGTTCTCTTTTCTTAAACAGGATTGTTAAAACCATGCAGAATGCCTAGGACTAGGTCTCGACAGTGTCGCTGTGTGTCGATACGAGATAGAGGTACCTAAGACCCGCATTCTGTTTTCCCCCCTACTCGTCTGTCAAGATTACCGTCAATTTTGCGCACCATTTTTGATGTAGCATCCAAATCATCCCTCAAGGCGATGTGGCATGCGAATATGGAACCTGATATTTTACGAGTAAGAAGGTCTGGGAAACTGCTACGATACATAATGAAATAGGCGTAGTTATCCAGATTGAAAACAACAATGAAAGACTGTGATTGAAAACATCTGGAATTTTTACTGTGGAAAAGGCGTTTCATTAGGTGTCGGAAATTGTGATTTTCTTACTTTTTGCCATTTAAGCTTTAGATTAATAATTTTAGGGGGCTATAGACAACGACGAGGTAGATGATAGCCTACTTGATCTCTGCGGAGTCGACGTGGTTGCAGACGTGATGAAACAGTACCTACGCGAGCTTCCTGAGCCCCTTCTAAGCAGCTCATTTATAGAAAATTGGCCGGGCGAAACGTAAGAATTCAGTCTCTCTTTGAAGCTGCTTTAATGCGCAAAACCACCAACTTGTCTTCTTGGTACTTGCACTTTAAGTGGTTTGAACACTAAAGTAGCCTGCCAAATCCGGTGCATTATTAATTTCTGCATGTCATATTTTGGAGAGCTTGACACGATCATGCTAACAAGGAGGGAATTATGGTGCACATTTATCTGTTAAAAGTAATGTACGAGCTCGTGTGAAGTGTGTACCTTAAAATGGCTTAATCAACATCTGTGTCGAAATTGCCAATTTTTGTGAGCCTCGCGCAATGTTGGTGGTGCAAGAGTATAAGGCTGAAAAGATATGGCAATGAGCAGTCACTAGATGCAAAAAAGTCTGAATGGCTCGGTATCGTTCTCCATTCAATCGTTTCCACGTCATTCAGGTTCATAAATTGATTGGCGTGTTGACGCCCAGCGTACTGAAACAAGCAGTCTGTTCAAGATTTGGTGTTTCTATTGTGAGAAAATATGCATTCACTTCTGCTCTTATTTCACCAAATCCTATGAATTTTCTTGCATTACAAGGCAGCTTATAATTATTACTCTACCACTTGTTTTCCATGAACGAGTTGTGGAGACCATCGTGGAATCGATGGAACACTCAGGATGCTCTTGTTGGGTATCTGGCTGACTAATGCTTAGTCAACTCAGCTCTCATCCACTCACCTTGCCATCAGCCAAAGTAACCATCGACAACATGACACGGCGTAACGTTACGCGAAATACAATCAGAGGGAAGTCGATGCCTTCCCCGATTACATCGCCACACACGCTAGTGAAATGGTGTAATGGTAGACATCTGCGATCGTGTGTGTGAAGTGACAATTGGTTGAGTTGGCAGAGCAGAAGGGTAGAGGCTTGAGACGAGGTGAAGGGCGTTTGGTGGTGTCAGCACAAGGTGGCATAGTGTGAGTCACAGAATGCTTGTGTATGTAAGTGTTCGCATAGAACAGAAGGCACTACGAAAGGACTCGTTGTAGAACACATAGGACAGCACAATCCGTTACTTACACCCATGTTTGCCTTTAAATTTGACAACTAGGCACAGTTTTTCCTTCCATCTCTCTGAGTTAGTCAGGGTGATTAATTCCAAGGATCGAGTCGATACAAATAGGGGGTTTTTGCAGAAATTAAACCAACTGACTTGCGTGCTTATGAGAAATCATCGGCTTAAATAATGTCTCACTTTGAACCGTTCTATTAAACTTGGTGCTGCTTTTTAAAGATCTGTAAAAGTCCATTTTGCGATTCTTAAGTTTTGCCTTTTATGAACTGTGCCTTCTTTTCGGTTCTATTTCTGTAAAACCTTCAAATTAGACTCTTGGGCGATAGAGGTGAGTGGGTTACAGACTTATCACTTTATGGTGGGTAGTCAAACCTTGTGTGGAATGGTGGATTGAAGGATCCCATAAATGCGTCTACTACTGCTGGTGGAAAGAAAGTGAGGATCGATGGTTTCTTGCAAACTCACAGAGAAACTTTTGGATTCATTGATATCGGCATAGAAGACTTTAACAAA
This sequence comes from Taenia crassiceps, assembly GCA_023375655.1. Classification (NCBI taxonomy): domain Eukaryota; kingdom Metazoa; phylum Platyhelminthes; class Cestoda; order Cyclophyllidea; family Taeniidae; genus Taenia; species Taenia crassiceps. Next base: position 1,620,302 of record JAKROA010000010.1, read on the forward strand.
TACGCCGCTGGATAAGGAAGTGAATAGATGGCAACACCTGAAACGGTGCCATTGGCGAAAAACGAAGGATAAGATATGTCAGTTGAGACTTGTCAGATAGAGTTGGTGAAGGATTGATGGCTTCTTGAATGGAACTGCAATGAACTTGTGGATGGCTTGAATGGAAACTAGCGAATGGATGTGCGATTAGATATCCTTTATGATTAAAGACTTCCGCAAATTGCCGTGGAAAATTTTATTAATAGCAGAAGGTCATGCCCCGTGAGGGCGTGAGTGTACAAGATAATGAAAGTCAGTTAAATGAATTTGCGTAAATCGGAAATGAAGGAATTCACGTTGGAGGATGAGCCCGGGATGAATGAGTTAAAATGCTTCCCTTTGTCTCCGCAGTTCAAGCACATCATACAAGGGAATTTGATTTACACATTTCTTGGCTTCATTTGGTCTACTCTTCCAATTGAATTCATGCATTCTTAAACAAAAACTTATTGCCTCAATGATGTGATAATAGTCAATCGCGGTGCTCTTGAGGTAATACCAAAGATTCACTAGTTGTTAAAAGTTGTTTTAACACTTCGCCATTCCACCCTTGGGTTTGGTTGTTTCCAAAATCTTTGTGTCAATGGCTCAAGGGGAAGATTTGACGTTTCGACGTGCATTAAGTGTTGGGGTCCATTAGCGGTGCACCAAAATTCCGTGCACCTCAATATTTGGGTTGCTCGCTTTTATGATTGTTTTTGTGTGGGTAGAGCGCCCACATCCTTCTTTCTGGCAGCATTAAAATACGGGTTACTCTGAATGAATCACAATCTTTGATTGTTTATTGCTCTTGTATTTTCTTCCTCCAGATCGTCTTCTAGCAAGATCATTTCGGTGATACGCGAGCATCTACCAAAAGAGAATCAGAAGAACTTCTTACTCCTTCTCCAATTTCTCTTAAAGGTGTATAAAAATGAGGAGACCTCAAAAATGTCAGTGGACAACCTGGCTCTCCTAATTTGGATTAGTCTTTGTCCCAATAGGTATGTTTCTGTTTTGTCTCCCAACGAGACGGGTTTGTGTCAATCTGAGACTTTGAGCACCACACGCAAAGTGCGACATTATCACTACGTGCAGTAGAAGGTAGCAGACTTGCCCTTTTACCACACGCAGTATTTGATGTAAGTCAGTCCAGACACCGCCAATCCGAGTAGCGGACAACATCCGTAACAAAGACGCAAAGTGCGAACTCAAAGGCATATGCAGAGGGCACTGGACGCAGTATGTTGTCGGAGCGCTTAACAATGAGGCACTTGAATGATGTGAACTTGTCACCCGTCATGATAGCTTTATTTTTGGCTCCCAGAAGAGCTGACATTCCTGTGGCCGAATTGTCAGCACATGGAACGCCTGGTTAACACATTATTTGGCGTATAATTGTAAATGAGGTGTTTCCTTCAGCATTGATGGTGAAAGCATCAAAGTCGTTCTAGACCATCCATTTCACGACTATCAAGACGAAGTAAAACAGATTGTCCTAAGATGTTTCAGTTCTAATGACAAATGCTTCTTTTCCAATCGGCTTTGAAGGGGAATGTGTTGGAAAGTGATGCATTTTTCATCTATTAAAACGTGTTTCATTATGAATTCAGTTCTGGCTTAGCTTAAATGCCTCTTGTACTGGCTATGTTCCTCATCTTTGATAACCATCCTTCCCCTTCTCACCCACAGTATCATCATCGAAGGTGCCAGTATTGTCAAACAACTTTTGGCGCACGCTGAAGACCTTGTTGGTGAAGGTAAACTACACTGGACTCCACTAATAATAACTACTTTTCGTTATTCAAATGGGTTCATCCCTAGTTAGTTGAACTTTTGCCCCTCGAACGTCTCCTTTGTTTTAGCTGTGGGCTTAAAGTCTATCTGCAGTTCGTTCTTTGCCAGCACTTTTAGATCGTGCAGGTTAGTTGACACCTAGAAGAGGTGGAACAGGAAGGGATGAGATTGCTTTACCAAAGTAAACAGACGAGGCACGGAATCAGTTTGTTCTAGTTTTGGTTCTTCTTAGGTTCTGCATGTATTTCCTTGATCATTCAATACGGTGAATGCCAAAAGATTGATAAATTTTATTACAATCTGTACCTTCTTCAGAAAACAGCCTCAGTGTCCTTGAATCCCTATCCACCGTGACGATATCAAAAGCCCCTCTAAGCATCAATCAGACCGCATACAGGCCTCAAAAACCTGCGCGAAATTACCCTCCGCGGCCATGGTAGGTTGGTATACCTTTTAATTTTTCGTTGCTTCCTGGTGATGAGTGTAGAATTGAAATTCCGGGCGCTTTATGCGTATTTGCCATGATTTTAAGGTTGATGTACATGCGTTAGCGCAACCATTTTTGCGATATTCCGGTCGGTTTTTTCGACACTACTCACCTCGTACTTGAAACAAGTTGGCAAAATAACCTGATACAGGCGTTCTCCTCTTGGTTTTCTGGATACTTTCCCAATCATCGTAAGGTTTTTCGAATTGATGGGGTTTTAATTAGCATTATACTTAAATGTCAGATCAGGGGTCTCATGTCTAGTACCAAAGTGATATTATCCGTTGTGGACGAATTGTCATTGATGGGTTCAAAAAAGGCAAAGTGATTACCACACGCCGATTTCCAAATAAATGTGGAAACGCCCTTATTAATAAGCATTATTTCTTTGAGATGAGACAATTTTAAGGTAATTGTTACACGAAAGCGCGTTACCTAGCATGGATAGGTGCAGGCGCTGTTCCACCGGAAAAGGCGGATGCGAACACATTCATAAACACCGTGCGCTTTCCATCTCATCCGAATTAAAATATTAAACAAATTTGACCCTGAAAGTCCAATAGGAATGCAGGATGCATTTTATATCGTGGAGTGGGTAAGGCTACAAACAATTCAAATTTAAACTGATGTCAACAGGAATTCATCATTGTTCGTTGTGTTTAAATTACGTCATATGTCATTCACAACAATAATATTATTCCACATCAGGTATATGCTTTTATAAACCGTTTGGGCCAATCAGTAAGTTGTTTTTTAATCTTAGAGGGATGCAATGGTGGTTCCTCATTTGAAATGGGCCTTTGAGATCTGTTAGCAGTCGTATAGACCCATCAAGACCACCGGTTGAGACGCTATTAAACTTACCTTAAGCTTCATGTCACCAAATTCACAGGTGCCAACCGACCGAACAGTTCACGTTGCTCTCAGTATCAGCCATTTTAATGGTTTGTTTTAACTTGTAGGCACTCAGAAGTTTGGTGTAATCTTTTGTATGCATAAAGTACACATGCTTTATAAACACACACTTAAGGCACGGATCTGCCTTGGCTTAACTGTGTGGTAGTCTTCAGTATATTCCTGCCCATGTCTTACCTTGAATCCATCTTCATATCCTCAGTTGCCGGTTAAATCCTGTGAAAAGCCAACTTATTTGCTATTTAGACTAAGCTAAATACAGTCCCAAAGATGTAGGCGCTTTTAAAATATCTAACATCAGACATACCGCTCAAAAGAATTTAAAAGTTTGATTTTATCAATCACAAAGTGGCGGCGTATCACATCCAGGAAGACCTTCTATGAGTGATCATGCAGAAGCAAGTGTTTCTGTTTATGAAGAAAATAATTCCAGGTTAATGAGTAGAAACCAATTTTGCACGATACTGAACGTGACTGATGGTGAAACGGTTAATCTGTTTCTTCATTAATTGAGGAAGTCACGGTGTAGACTGGTAAGTGAACGGGTGCCAAACACTACAATTCCCAATGACTAGCTATCTGCTACGTACCGCTTCCCAAAAGATTGTAAAAACACACCGTCAGAGAATAGGTTTTGCTTTGCGATGCTTCTTAACCGAATAAATGCAGCAGAAAATGTTCACTGAAGCCAACTTCACCCTTTCAAAGCACGCGGCGCCTCATCCGCGTGTTGTGCGTATTTACTGCATAGCAGGAGGATAAGTTTGCGATGAAGAGGAATGGTTTGGCAGAGAACATACGAAGCATGATTTTAACGCATTCTTGATGCAATAAAGGAGAAAACGATTAGTTTTTGGGGAATAACTAACTGGACGAGAATTGGTAGGAGTTGAATTTCGCGTTGAAAACCAAGGGAATTTGTTATTTGTTACGTTACTTGCCGATTCAATCAACTCATAAGTGGGCATTTGGCTATCATCCACTCACCTTGCCATCAGCCAAAGTAACCACCGACAACATGACACGGCGTAACGTTACGCGAAATACAATCAGAGGGAAGTCGATGCCTTCCCCGATTATATCGCCACACACGCTAGTGAAATGGTGTAATGGTAGACATCTGCGATCGTGTGTGTGAAGTGACAATTGGTTGAGTTGGCAGAGCAGAAGGGTAGAGGCTTGTGACGAGGTGGAGAAGGGCGTTTGGTGGTGTCAGCACAAGGTGGCATAGTGTGAGTCACAGAATGCTTGTGGATGTAGGTGTTTGCATAGAGCAGAAGACACTACGAAAAGACTCACATTGCGAGCGTGCTGAACTTTAAATTTGGCGACTGGGGGCAGGGCTACCCTGCTTGTTTATCGTCATACTTCTCGCCTTCATCACCGCCAATTATTAGAATTAGGTTATATCTTGGGAGGTTCATTAAGAAGATCAACAGATTCTCGCTTGTAGATTCTCAGATTTGCTTTCACGCATGTGGTGTGCCTCGAGATTAGCATAAATTTCAAATCATCGGGTATTCAATGTGGCTATAGTGACCTTATTGAGATGGAAATATTTCACGCCAAAGGTGCTAGGGCATTCCACATTGGGTCTTACGTGGTGATGAATGGACTAATTATTTATCGAAATAAGCTGATAAATGATGAATAAAAGAGGAATTTAATGGACACATGAATTTATGGATGGCAGCTACAAAATGAATGCGCCGGAAGTTCAAGAGCCTCGTTCTCGAATGGGTAGATCTATGCGTTAATCGTGCTGTGAATGCATGAGAATACGGTTATGTTTGTGTCAAATGATGAAAGGAATCACTAAATAAGACCTCCTAATGGAGCCTTTGAGTAATTATTGATGGATGTATTTGGGCTAGTCAAATGTATGGGGAAGTGCGACGAATATCAGATTGAGTGGACGCAATTTCGCAGGATATGTGTGTGGGTGAAGCGGTTTTTGCAGGATGTGTAGGTTGGCACATTCATGAATTATGGTCAAGGTGTTTTTCGTCCATCTAAATTTTGCGTCGTTTTTGTCACATTTCTACCTCAATCAAAAGGTAAAAAAACCTAACCATCTTTACTCCGAGAGCATTTCACACCTTTTGCCGTGCTTCAAACCCAATTGATTGATTTTTGGCACAATTTGGTGCTAATGGCTGCCACTAGATGTCACACTTTTGTGACGTAAACTTACGAGTGGCAATGAATGTATTGACGTGTGCATAGTTGAACAAAAGATGTGTTAGCGCTGTATCCAAACAAAACCCGAAACGAGGTTCCGTGTCTTTTAAAATAAGCCAAGGTTAATAATAATCTAGCCGCCGAAATATGCACCTTTTGATTTAAGAGCTGGTTGAAGTCCTCAAATTTGTTGCGAAGAAAGCGATGTCTTTACATGTTGGACGCATCCTATAGGTCGATAGACGGCTTGCCGGTCAGTTTGTTGGTAATATTTTAGTGTTCCAGTGGCAAATCTGAAGGCAAGATCTTTGGCGCCGCCACCACCACCACCATCAAAATATACTCCTCAGGCATCCGTAAGAGATGTTGGGAACCTTTCATCTGCTAACACACAGCTCAGTTCCGTCGATGTGCCATATCAGCAACAGCTTTCATTAACTAATGTTCCGGTGACTACCTTCGACAACAACAGTTACCGTCGCACATCTAGCGCATTGGCAACAAACACACCGTCACAGATGCCAACTCCGGCTCCACCCTTGTCATCAAGTGACAATTTCGTCGGACGTGAGAGCACAACGGCGATAACTTCTGACACAGAATTGTCACGACGTGAGAGCACACCATCAAATCCGGCCTCGGTGACTAAGGTCATGGCGCAGAGAAAGGAGGAAGAGGGGAATGAAGAAGAAGAAGAAGAAGAAGATAAATCCGAGGGAAAGACTTCTTCCGAGAACTCGGTAAATATGGAAACTTCCACAACGGATTCGTCAACAAAGAATGTGGACGAGCATAAGCACGAAAAAAAAAATAGGAACGATACAGATGAGTCAAAGAAGAAGGAGAAGGTAGAGAAGTTTGAAAAATCATCTACGCGACATGCACATCATTCAAAGCATTTAAAGGCAGAAAAGGGCGATGAAAAACGAAAGGCTGATGCAAAAATGCGGTCAGACAGGACTGATGTGTACGAGTCTTCGGAGACGCCGTCCTCTGATGGTGCCTTTGATCGAAGAAGAATATCTTGAATGTGAGTGCAGGTGAAGTCGACTCATCAAGAGAGCGAAAAATGTGACCCTGAAGTAACCTCCCCATCCCCTATGCCTTTGTTCTTTTTACCCTTGTCTACCTGCTTTGCTTCCAGTTCATTCCTTTTGATTTTTCACTCGATCGAATATCAAGCCAAGCCTTCTTTTTTACTTATTTTTCACAGTTTTGTGAAATCCGATTTTCTTCCTGCTTTTTGGTCGTGGGCGAAAAATAAACTTGGTATCATGACCCTGAACAAAGAAGATAAGTGGTAGTTTTTGAATATCAGAATTCAGGGCCGATTTTCCAGAAGCAAGTAAATAGCTTGCAGCAAATGTAAATAAGGCTCGCTCGGCGAGCAGCCTCTTTAAGCGATAGAACTAGGGATTGCATAGCGTCCGGATATGGGATTGTGCATCTATGCCACCATGAAGCATGTTTGGCTAATAATGCAAAAACCTGTTCCCGTTCAACACCTCTTTACATTTCTGATGCGCAACTCAGTGCATTTCATATCTACCTCCCTTATTTTTTACAGAGCCAGAGCAGCGCTTTTCATGGTTAATTGAGGTTGGGCAAATCACAGAGGACACGATAACCCTTGTTCCCCCTTTACACGACGACCCATACACCAGCATACCTCACGACTAGAAACATTTTCCATTTATCTCCCGTAGTGTGATCAGAGCACTTCTATAACTGGCATACTTTTGACTGCACAGCTTTCCAAAACATTATTCAGTAGGTACACAATTTTGCTCGTAATTTGCGTATACAACGCCTAAACGGGAGTACTTTCGTCAACACTCCGAATAGCATTCACCTATTTCGCATTCACATAATACAAAGCAAAATGCAAACCGTGTCATTGTTTCATATATTTTGGTGGCATATAGTAGGCCTACTAGTCAAATGGTTCAATGAACAACGGGTAAACAAGTTCGCAGTGGCATTATCGATGTCGTTCGTGTACAAATTTATACATTCATACACGGAATGATGGCGCCGTTGCGCATCAGGCAGGAACTACAGATATAAGATACTTAAGGATCTTCCCATGATTGGCTCCGCATTACAGACACGTGAACGAGACTTCTGTTCTTTTTCGACCCTGATTTTGACGGAATCACGTGGTTGGGCTGTGCGTGGCTCCGTGCAGACAGACAATGTCATATGAGGATATCCGTGGGAATTTCCATGGTACCAATAGCAACAGTCACGAATGCAGTGCTGCAGTTTGTCTTCTCCAAAACCCTGATGAAAATCCACCCTCGTCAGTACCCTCACCCCCGACATTGGATGATACCTCCTGCAAGCCACCCTCCAACACTCCACTAGTCTGGTGCTTCCAATCCCACATTCTCCGACCCCAAAGCGCTCGGCCGACCGGGTCTGAGCCAAATTGCGACAAATTATGTGACACCTACAAGAACTTATCACCCCATCTCGACGAAGCTGACGACGACGCTGGCAACCCACACTCCGACAGAACCACACCTTGTGACTCCCTCATTTCGGACTTGGAGGAAGATTCTGTCATCACGGAGGTGAGTTCCGTCTCCATGCACCCAAGTGATTGGAGCCTCTCCTCCCAACTCACTGCCAAATCGAACCAGTCTAACCAGGCACCAGAGAGGTTTAAAGCCTCCATCCTCGAGTCGACGATGAATCTCATGAAATATCGTCTCAACTATCCCCTTCTCTTGGCTAAGTCACGTCACCTCACCAGCACACAAACGCTCTTCACTTGTGCACAAAGCCTTGGTCCGTTTGCCGAAGAGGTTCTACGCAAACGCGCTGATCGAGAACCCCCGAGCGCAGTTGCCAGACCAAGTGCTCTGGATGCTGCGCTGTGGCACGTTAAACACCAGTGGAAATGCCGCTACTACACCCTACTTGACGCTGTTGACCTGCTCTACAAGGACTACCAACTGCTGCACCGCATTTGTGCAGACCACAACCAACGCAGCCACCACATCGCATTCCTCCAACGCCTTCTCTCCACCTATTCTGTGGACAACCTTGCTGTGGGAAACGACAAAAGCATTCAAATTGGTGTGCTGGCTGGCACCGACCCTGTCACTCACCTGGCCAATCGGATCGCAGAGCACACAGCCACCTGCCCTCAAGCCCATGCCTGGCCACATCGTTTTAATGCCTCCGTGTGCTTCATTCTCGACGTCATCGCACAGTGCCGTTTGTTGCGCGTGCAATTGGACAAGATGATTGAATTTCGTGATCGCGCATTTCGACTGACCACACAGGCGAGGGAGCAACGGAATCGTTTGAGGAGGTGCATGGCAGAGCAACGCACCACCATCGCCCAGGTGGCCAAATCGCTCACAGAAGTGCGCGAGCGAATCACACACATTCAACGAGGGCCACCGGTTGAAGTCAGATGCATGCAGAGTCTCTCACAGGAGGAGCAGAATGTGGTGCAAATTCAGCAAAACGTAGCTAATCAGAGGTCGCACCTCTCGGTCCTGGAGACCATCCTACGAGAGGAGGAGGCAAAGCGTCGGAAGATGCATAACCGACTTCAGGAAATTACCGGAAACATTCGCGTTTTCTGTCGAGTGCGACCGCATAGTCCGTCACGGAAGCATCCCATTGACTACCTCAAAGTCACCGCCGACGACAAACTGTTACTCCGTCCAAACGACATTCCTGAAGTCCTACTCGGACGAGCCTCCTCCATTCTGAAGTCGCTCAAATCGACCACGAATCCGAATGGTTTCAAGTGTTTTATCTTTGACAAGGTATTTGGTCCAGACGCACAGCAACAGGCCATCTACAAGGAGGTTGATGATTCCATTATCTCTTGTGTGGATGGCTTCAACATCTGCATAATGGCGTATGGTCAAACTGGAAGCGGGAAGACACACACCATGGTGGGAAGCGCACAGGACCCTGGAGTGAGTCGTCGAGCGATTAAACGACTTCTACAGTTGTGCGATTCTCGCAAACACTGGACCTACCAGCTCTCCATGAGCATGCTTGAGGTCTATCAGGAGGAGGTGTTCGATCTCTTGGTTGGAAATGTGGTTGACAAGGCAAGTGGCGGCGATTGCGTAAACAGCGATTTTAGGAGCGTACACGGTTTAGATCTCTTGACTCAAAGTCGCCAGTTCAGTCCAACCGGTTTCATGACCTCCACCTCAGCAAACAGCTTTGCGCAACCGCGTCCATCACAACAACGACGTCAATCAATGGTGCGACTCTTATCAACACGTGGGGACGAACTGGTGTTGCAAAATCTCACAGAGAAGATTATTGAAAGCGAAGAAGACATGCTTCAGCTCCTTGAGTTGGGTGAAAAGCGACGAAGCACAGGAGCCACTCGTCTCAACACTAACAGCTCCAGATCTCACATGCTGCTTCTGCTGCGGGTCACCGGTGAGCATGCAGTTAACAAGACACAGAGTCGTGGAACCCTCATTCTCGCCGACCTGGCTGGGAGTGAGAATGTTGGCAAGTCGGGCTCGGTGGGACGACGCTTCCAGGAGGCCGCGTGCATCAACAAGTCTCTCTCCTGTCTGGCTCGTGTCTTCGACTCCCTGCGCAAACGTCTGAAGCCTGCCTACAGGGAGACCAAGCTAACTTACCTGTTGAAACCCACTTTGGGAGGAGATGCAAAGTGTCTGGTGCTGGTGAATGTTCGCAGTGAACCGGAGAACCTGGACGAGACTCTGCGCGCCATTCAATTTGGTCAGGGTGCTCTCCAGGTGGCTCCGTGGAAATCCAGCAATTTGGGAGTTCCGCAAACCGTCGGTGGTCAGTGGCAAAGAAAATCACGCATCCCTTCCCATGCGGTCAGTGGCGGTAATGCCTGTGTTTGAAGTCATGCCAAAACATCCGTGCTATGACTACAATCATATCGTTTTTTCAACGCGCCTCTCTTCACGTCATGGTGCTGCTGTTAATGTATAACGGCCCAACCCGATGGCATCCTGCGTACTTGCAATCAAATTAATGAGTGCACTTCCTACTTGTCATTTTTGAAGAAACCGTTAGACTTTGGCTATTCACACCCTAATCCATTTTAAAGGCCGTTCGTATCTTAAGATGACTGTGAGAATACACCCCAAGCGCACTTTATAAATCAACTTTCTCGATCGCAAATACTAAACAGTATTTTTGCACGTGATGGACTCCTCCTAACTGGCCCTGATCAGTAGGACAGTCACGGACTAGCAGAAACGAAGCCAAAGCTTAGAAATTGATAGATAGCGGATTCTCCACCGAAGTCATGAGCAAAAAGCCGACGTCCACACCCCTAAGATGGTACAAACTTCCCGACCACCTGACCGGTAGTCAATCTAGTCATTAATGCATAAATATAATCTCAACCCGAAAGCACTACACCAAATGATTTGTAAAATTATTCAGTGGTACCGTAAGTACTAACCGCAAAACACTTGCAATATGTATGCAATGTGTGCCTCGCACATATGAAACGCCGGTAGCGAATGTGGCACGCTCGAGTGTAACTTTTCGCACCACCACCAGACCCTGATAGTGTCTGGACTAGTGAACCAAAAAGTACCTAAATTTTCACAAAATTGGCAGCATTAATCACTGTTGACCAGGGAATTTTTTCTGGTACCAGAAAATGAGTTCAAAAGGACGACTATTTGCAGCACTCTCCACAATAAAAATCACTTCTTCACAATCTGAATCACGTCGTGATGATTGACGACATTTGAAAGACCAACGCGTTGTGGGCTAAACTTCACGCTGGTTCCCTAAATGCGAAAAAAAATAACAGAAATGAAACAAACCAATTTTGCATTAATCGCCAATTTCTTGCTTGCAAATCTTTAATTCACTGAAGTCTTAACGACACAATCGTCACAACATAGTGCTACTGGTTGCGTTTGAGTAGCGGCCTCAAAATAAAATCTGTAGAAAGTCAGAAATTGAGATGATACAGTTTCATGGACAGACTACATTTAAGATGAAAAAAATGTACAGTAGAAGATTAGTGAAGTCCCAATAGTTGTTGGAATACACGGGAAATCAAATGCATCAAAGCCTTAACACCCACAACCACCGTCATATACACATATTATTCTGCTTTTCATGCCTGAGGCCAAGCGTCGCGCGCATGCGACGTATTTACTGTAAAGGATATAAGCTGGATCAAAAGGAGAATCAAGGTAAGGCTAATAGGCGTCCCACTGAAACAATAACATATCGGACTTGTGATGAAATACTACAACTCAGAACTAGGTAGCCAACGTATTCAGTGCTAAGGTGGAAGTCAAATACTTGAAAACTTCCACTTAAATGCAAATGCTGGGAAAAGCTTCAGTTCAGAAAAGGGTAACCCATGCTTAATGATTGTACCAAGTTAAAATATTTGAGGCCAACTAACAGGTTAGTAGGTAACTCACCCAGACGAGGGCATACTTGAAATTGCTTGCCAGCGACCTGTGAATACAATGGCACTAGGAAAACGAAAAAGATTAAAAAACAAAATTCACCAAGAATAATTTAAAATACAGAAATGAGGCTTACAACATGTTCTATAGTCGCTCCATTGCGTAGAATTATACCCTCATCAAGATCCGGCTTTTCTGGAAAAAAAGAACAGAACTAAACAAACTACCGACTTGATGGGGTTGCAACATGCCCGATCGTGCACTTACGTCCTTGTTTCTTCGTGTAGATTTGAATGAGATCTAGGTACTCCCACAGCACTTTGAGCAAGTAGTCAAGATTGAGGTTTAGGTTGCAGCTATATGATATTGAATTGTGGAATATAAGCACGATCACACTCACCTGATAACCACCGAATGAGGTTCGCGCGCTAGTTTATCAACCTCTTCCAGAGAAATTTGGTCGATTTTGTTGTACACCTTCAGAAAGAGGAAGAATTAAATCAAGTCGAATCAAACCCAAACTTCTAGACGCGATGGTCAAAGTACCTTTTTGTAATTATCTTTGCATCAGCTTCCCCAATGCATAGCTAACTGAATTGGGAGAACACAGTAGAATGACATGGATGAATGACATGCTTTGGTTGCGTTGAGCGGTATGACCCTTCAAACACACCCGCAGACTCCCCTGGTGCGGGGAGTGCGGCTTTAGGAAAGACCGCATTTCTTGGGCCGTCGAGCAGGGTTTACTTTAAAGAAATTGCGTCCAGTCGACATACCCAGTAAAAAAACATCACTTGAGGCAAAAACTTGAGGCAAGCAATAAAGCAAATTTTAGAGTTGTAAGCCTTACGGCGACCAAAGTGGGTTACAATAACGAAATCAATCTAACACCCTTTACTCCATTATAAAGAATACAAATAGCTGTCAAGAATGCTTCAGGGAGGAAGAGACTTCCGCGTTTCCATAAAAGTTGACTAGCAAAGCCTTACGACGAAATCATAAAAGTAAAAAGCTGTATTTAATAAGAGACAGGGTGCAAGGCAAGGAGTAAAAACAAGAGAGAAATCTAGGCCTAATGAAAAACTAAGTTGGGAGAGTTCAGACCTCAAAACCAGGAGGGATATATTCCAGGTAAAGAACAAGAGGAGACACACAAGGCGAGCTCAAAGAAAGCTTACAACTAAATTGAATGACTAAAGAATTTGCAAAAATGCTTCGTTGAATAAACCATTGAACATTATAATCTACCAGTCTTTCCCAAAGGGCCAAACTTGGCAGTAACCTGACTTTTATACAATTTTTGCTCCCAAAATCAGAAGAATGCAACACTGGCCATCTCCACCGCTACCTAAGCTCTATTCTGTGCCATCTTTACCCAGTTTAGCTTTAAAATTTTCAGATCAATTAATGGGGCTTCGGCTGTGTTGCCTTTGAAAAGAGAAATTTGACTAACTAATTTTGGCTCGCTTTAAAGATTTCCTTTTAGGCTCATTAGTTTCGAGGAATATTGGATACGGACGTAATTGTATGGAGAGCCTGACGAGGATTTTATTCTGAAAAGTCCCGATCACATACGACACAAGTCTTTGGGGATAAAGTGATAGGTACCTTAGGAATGCGAGGCGGATGGCGAGGAATCATTTGAAGGTAAAAAACAATATGTTCGTTGGTTTGTTGATTGCTGCTATACAACAGCCATGCCTCATTACAAATCAGCTGGTAATTACCAAACAAAGAGGTCATTTTTTCAGTATGCACAAAGGCACGAAGAAAGTGACAGACAGTGAAGGTGTTATGACAAGTGGCATCCACTTGTTTGTTAGCTTCCGCCTCGTATTTCTGTCAGTGTGGGAGCTGATCAACTGTTTCATCAGCAGAGACCCATAACTCCGCACTACTCAGCATAAAGAGCTTTCTTGTATGTGATATATCACCGCCAAAATCAAGCACTTGACCAAAACCGTTTCCAAGGAAAAATTTCTGCTACCTCTCCTTTCGGAAATACTGGCTCATAAAATTGCATGTTCGCTGAATTTAACATAATATTCAGCAAGTCTTTGCAACAAATCATAACAAAGTCTACAGAAACCCATATAAGTACCCGATACAAGGTGAGCCGATTAATGAAATACTTAGAAAGCGACACTACATCTATACACCCGCCTCTGGATGTAAGATAAAGTGGGAGAATAGTGGAACACCAAATTACTATTTTCGGGTTTAAGGGCCCAAAACTAAAGAGAATATTGACGAATAAGAAGCAAAACTAAACTCACATAGAGGCATTTCAGGTACACTCGATTGCCTACAATCACGTCAATCAGCTGGTCCTGCGTAATGTCTTCACGAATGACCAAATCAGCGTTGAAAATTTCTGCCAAGGTTAAGGAGTTTTACTATACCAAGAAGGTGTAACGATACCAAACACCAAAAGGATACTGTACTCGTGCAAAATCATTTGTACCATCTTCTCATTGATATGTGTCAGTGAGCACATTGAATTGATTTGCATTCCTCCAGTTTTTTTTTGCTACAAAGAATACAAATAAGTAGATGCACACGAATAGGAATAGTTACATAATGAAGAAGAGCATATTTCTTGTCTTTTTTTCGATCCATACTAAAACAAACCTAATAGCGTGCTTAGCGACACCGTAATGAAATTAGTCGACAGCAAGCATTGGGTAGGTGTCTCCTTGTTACTGCAAGTGTCCATCAAGGTGATCAAAAAGCACTGGGATGTCATGAGCCCATTGACATAAATTCAGGCCTCAGCCTACTTCTATGTGCTCCCCGATTCCACAAACAAGTAATTTTGGAAAACTAGTAAAGCTCAAGGAATCCTTCTCGAGCACAGTACGTAGATGACAGTTGAACGTTAAAACTAACATAGTGAAAATCCTGCTTATCGCAGCAATGACCTCAGTAAATGCCAAGAGAAACTTTGAAATACAATAATAGTTCACTCCACATTTGCATAACCTAAAGCTGTCGCATGCACCGAGAAAAAAACAGCGAAAAATTGTGACAATACGCATTAGATAGGTTTCATGGTAGCAAAAATAAACGGACATGCCACTGAGTGTTGCCCACAACTTTTTTCGCAGCGATATTGGCAATACGAGGCAAATCACCTTGAAGTAGACGTTGGGTTTCCGTTGGTTCAGACGAATCCCCACACTCTCCAACTCCCTTTCAAGAAGTTCACTACAATAGAAGGAACAAACGGGGTTAGAAGTGATTATCTTAGGCCGGTAAACGTTTGCACAGAAACCCCACAACCAAATTGAAAAGCGATTTATACAAGTCAGATATAATGCATACGTCAGGTAGTTTCATGCTCATTCCGAAGGCGTAAAAGCACAGAAACGAAAAATCGTTCAAAAACAGAACTTAAACTACTTATAAGTACTTCACACTAAAAACGAACCCGCTAACCCTTACCGTTTTTTTCGAAACCGACAATACTCATACGTAAAGGACAGTGGTTATTTGCCAAATCGGGGAATCGTACTTTACTGGTAGAGATTAGGGACAGGTAACATAAACAGCAATAACTAATCTGACAAATGGCAATACAAGAGGCAGTACAGTTTAGAGGAGACGAACAAACTGAATACAAAATCAGGTTACAAAATACACTCGAACTAAACAATAACGAAGAGCCAACGCTTTTGAAGAGAGGTAGATAAACAGACAATGTTGGAAAATACAACGCTGAAGTGGTAACGTAACTTGACCCTGAAAACTTTCATTAACTTTTTAGGAACCTCTGATTACGTTCACGCAAAAATTAACTTAATTGACCGACATTGGCAACTGGTCATGGGGTTGGAAAAGAATCTGACTTTGACAAATGCATTAAAATGGAATTAGGTAAAATACTGAAATAAAATCGCAACAAACCGCTGAATGAGGGGTTTCGTAGCATCGATCATCATGAGTACAAGATCAGCTGTCCTAGCCACTGCAATCACCTGGCGACCACGACCTTTACCTTGAGCAGCTCCCTCCACGATACCAGGTAGATCGAGTAATTGTATCTTGGCTCCCTCATACTAAATCACGCTACTATGGGAAATCGTGGGGGTCTACCTCGATCACACCTGGGACACAAGTGAGTGTAGTGAATTCATAGGCAGCACATTCGCTATTTGCTGAGGTCAAAGCATTGAGAAGAGTCGATTTTCCCACTGATGGAAAGCCAATTAGAGCAACACGTGCATCTCCAGACTTGAGAACGTCGAAACCTTCGCCTTTCTGTGACTTATCGACAGGTTTTAGCAACTCTGCCCGGTATTTAGCCAACTTGGCCTTCAATAGACCCAAGTGATACTCTGTAGCTTTATTTTTCTGGGTGCGTGCGATTTCACGCTCGATTTCAGCAATCTTATCGAGAATGCCCATTTCTTGTCTAAAATAATTCAAAGATGGATCTTAACCACGGGCGACAAAGTAATTCAGGCAACACCACACATAACTCGTTAGTGCCAAAATTGTGCTCCAGGAACTTCGCGCTGTATATAAAAAAAAAATGTGCACAAAAGCAACTACCAACAAACTAACGGGAAGACCCGAACGTGAAAGGAGCCGGCAGATACGCCACACAATAACTGCGTTAACCAATCAAGGATAAGACGTAGTTTTTGGTTTTGCGTAAAGATCGGCATTCGAATATATATTAATAAAGTTCAACTTTATAACAAAAGTCCCAAGGTTTAATGAACTGCATTTCAAATGCGTGCTTATCAGGTCGAACTTGAGGTCAAACGCTTTCTGATACTACTAGCCTTGGACAAAAATATGCTTCTTTAAATATTATTGCCTCATTTTCCCTGCCTAAACTTTTAGCTTTTACGAAACGCTGATAGTTAGCGGAATTGCTGACCATACTTTAGGTTTTATGCTTAACTTCCTCACTCATTAAGCACATTGTCTTTGTATCTAAAAGGCTAAAGAAAAGAGTTTAATTAACCCATGAATCTTCAAACAACTTTAAATCTCATTAGCCTTTTCTTGTTTCTGCTTCGCATATACCATTCAATAAGCAGCAAATGACATCTGTGTGACATATTTTGCTGAAGTTGAACAGTAATATGAAAAAATCAGACGTCTCTTTCTATTCGTAATGAGCGTTGCATTGGGAAGTGGTAACAAGCATCGGATGCATCAAATAATCTTTTAGTATGCATCTGATGAATTATCCAAATTCCCATATGGTTTTCTGGCCTTCTTTTTGAGACATATTTGCCGCCTTACAACAGGCATTTTGCAGAAGTGTTTGGTCAAACTGCAACAAAATGCTCCATCTGCTAGGGTATCGGCCTTTGTAGGATTTCGTTTGCAGAAATAGATGCACTTTTCCTGTGTTCACAAGTGACGTTTTGTTATATAGTTGATCTTGGATAGTTGCAACGCTTATAAGCCTCTCGGATTTCGGGAGAGTTGACCAACTATCTGATCAGCGAACGCACCTGGAAGGCCAAATTTCTCCTTCTCTTAAATGCTATCGTAGTAAGTCCATTTTTCTAGCAAAGCGAATCGTATCAAATTGGCTGAAAGACACTTGTTACTATGGGATGTTTCTGCATTCTAAAGAAAAAACAGTGCGATTCTCTGTGTTGAACAGTTGCTGTAAGTCTTTACCACAGCGGACATGAACAAATTAAGTGACATCTTTGATAAATTTAAGAGCCAAACTTTTTTCGTGCTGTTGCAGAACTTCTAACGGGAAAAATGTTGCCAAAAATCTATCTCAAGTGACCAGACCTGGTCGATTCATATCGACCTAAGAAATGAAAGTCTTCAAATGGGACAAAAATTGAAGTGATGCTAAAATCACGTTAAAATTGTATGGAAAATTTTGTATTCGTTCCTCATAATGCGTTCGGAGCTCAGAGATGAGATGGAAGCTGAGACGTCGATGAATTTTAAAGTGCTAAATAGGAGTGAGAGCTACTAATGAATGGGACGTGCGAATAGTTTGGAACAAATTTGCATGAGATAGCTTTCTAAAATTGCAGTCTTTGTTCCGTTTGAGGTGATGCCATGGATGATTTCTTGGATTCTTCTCCCCTGTCAACCGTTACAATTTTTTTGGTTCTCAATGGGGAAGAAGTGGTACTTGGTAGCAGAAATCATCCTCCGGAAACGGTTTGTACAGGGTGTTTGATATATCGTGTAGAGAAAGGGGTTGCATGTTGGATAATGCTGAGTTATCAAATTAATTTGAGATTACCATGTCAAGCAAAGCTTTAAGCAGCGATTAACTTGGTTAATAATGGAACGGTTGATCAGCTCCCAAACCGAGTGAAAAAGGTGAAATAGAGGCCACATGTGACGGCTTAACTAATGGCAGTGAGCCCCAACTTCACCCTTTAAAAACGTGATGCATATTTGCTGAGAGAGATGCTTTTAAGGAGAAGTGGATTTTGTGTCTTATTGTCAAGTGGACAAGCAAACTCCTCAATTTCCCAAAACGACTCACTTCCTGCCTGTTCTACAATGCACTGGGACAATGTTGAACGCGGATGGAAGTGATTATTCTGTGTTCCTTGTCGGAGGTAGAGCGTTTGTGACTGGGTTTGATTGCTCCCATTTAATAAGAGTTTAACTGGAGAAGTTCCCACCAACGGGGCTGATTAGTCATTCGGGAGAAAGACTTATCACTTGGGCACCATGTCTATTTCTGCAAAGACCACCCTCGGGTAGGCTTGTATCTTAAATGGGATGGGTGAGGGGCGGATACTGCCCAATACCTATTCTACGCTCTCTTATCAATAGTTTCCGCGAATTTGTGATAGTTTCTTGGCCTTAGCAGTACACAGACAACCACTTAAAAGTGGACAGAGATGGAATGCAAGTGAGACGAAGGTGATTTGTGGCTTTGGAAGCAAAGTTAGGCGTAAAAATTGGATGTCAATTAATTCACCCAAAAAAGGTCCAAAATAACTTAATTTCCGAGAACTTATTTGCTTAGTTAACTCATACTGAGAGCCATTATTAAACAGTTGATTGTAATTTCCGGACCCTTTTATTGCCACCAAACAGAACTCACTTCCCACCACTTTCATTTATTAATGAGGCTCTATTTGTGTCCCAGTGATAGGGGCAGCAGCGCTGCCACAAATGCATCGTTCGGGTCACACCTAAAAGTTTTGTTATTTATGTAGGTGGAGCGGCTTACTTTATTGCAAGCACATAAAATGAGAGTTCCAGTTTCGACAAATTCGAATGGAGGGCGAGCGATACTGTCCATAACTTTCCCCAATGAAGAAATCAGAAATGTCGTGAGGGAGTGCATTCCAGTGGCACCAGTCTCAAAGAACAAGCGCGAAGTTGCATGGCAAAAGTTTTCTAATACCCGTATCCTGATGTGAAATGATGAGAATGGAATTTCGTAGACCAATTTTGACCGTTGTTGAGAACAGTTTAACTGTCAGTTATTTTTGAAATAAATAATTGAAGAGCAACACTTATGGGTCAGAAAATAGGCTCCTGTGAACGGCTGCGTGGAACTGCATAGTAAAATTATTCTATTTTACACACCATCACCCTAGAACTGTGGTTATGGTGGCCAAGGCCTTGATCTTCAAACCCAACATGAAATGTGGAAATTAAATTCTGTGATAATCTTTAAAACTCTACAAATTTCCTTCCTGCTTTAAAAGCTTCATACCTTTCGCCTTTTTTCTATGGAGAAAAATCAGATTAAGTTAAAAAACTGCCAACTTTCAAGACCTCTAGTCACAGAGAATGCAGTAAATAGGAGGAAAAGGCATGGGTCTACTACCCAAAAAAACAATGCTAATTTTATTCAATTTTAAGAAGTGGAGAAGTGTGCATACCAAGCAAGCTGCAGGGGTCAAGTGAATAAACAGTTTCCCCGGCTGCGACCGGTAACGACTCCGAAACCTTAATGGATACTCAACGTGACCGCCTCAATGCCTTGATCATGCGGTAGAAAGAAATTGGGTGAGGCGTCAAAACCTCCGTGGACATCAACTTTGACCTTTGATTTAGTAAAAAAGTCAAACCAGGCATACTACTGAATGACTTCATTCTACCTACCCATATCTTGTGGTGGTTAAAATGCCATAGTTGCCACGACATACACTCATGCTACCAGGATGACCAAAGTCTCGGAATGATATTTTTGGCAATTTTTTGTATCTAAAGTTTTCAGGTTCTTCCTCTTGACGTCCAATAAGTAATTTCTTTTAGGTGGAAGATAATCGGGGAAGTTACACCGACCCCTGTTATCAAAAATATCCACACATTCCCCTTTTTCTTTTCCATTTCTATAGTTCCCACGTTTCGAGGTTATGGCCATTTGGGTCTTTACTCGTCTTCTTTACTCTCTCCCACCACTTTTTTGTGAAAATGAGCAAATGCACCATCGCGAACCCATCGTTTGATTGAGTTAACTTTGACCAATGAAAGCATAAAAATTGTTTTCCTCCTCTCCCCTTGCATACGAGTAGCAGTTTCCGGTGAGTGAAGTGATTTCATAGTGAGGAGCAGAATGTGGAAGAGAAATGATCTGTTCTACTCAAGGGAGAAGTTTCTCTTATTTCAGTAGTAGAAATGAACAGCGTCAATTATTTCAAGGAAAGTTTAAAAGAATTTCACTAGAGCAAAGTGCTTTTAATGATGCATAAACAACCTGAATTGACTTGGCATTACTTGTCAATACCGTACGTGATAACCAATCAAATTAGGACAAAGGAGCCTCTGCAATCACTCGCTGGCATAAGCATGTACTCCAAATTGTCACCGAGTGGTATGCCTTACAGCCTAATTGTCGTGTGATAAAGATGTCTTCTGTTTCGCCAAAGCTGCCAGTGTTTAGTGCACTACAATTGGGGGAATGGGAGGTGTGGTATGGAAAGAAGGCTGAATTTGTTGACAGTGACACGAAAAGAGTGAAGAATTATAGCAAAAAAACAAGTAAAATATTGTTTACTCTCGAAACAATTGAAACTGGGTATCAGGGCATTGGAAAATAAAGTTTTCAGCACTACGGGAAATTCCCTTTCGTCAGATATAAGTCCTCAGCATTTAAGGCTAATTTATTTTAAGTATGTCAAAAATTCAGACGAAATTTCTGAACTTGATAAAAAAATAAATCCGTCCGCATTAAGCTCTGGACAGTTGGTCTCGTAAGTCAGCTCCAGCCATTACACCCCACACTTAATAGGAGCCCTTTTTGGGAGCCTGGCACATTGCCCTCGTTCAGGCGTCCTAATCAGAAATGTGCCCGTGGGCCGATCCGAGTTAGACAATTGGCTTAATTCGCACTTTGTGGGTCGGCTTGAACAGAGTGCTTGTTTTTTTTCAAAAAACAATGCTATTACTCGAAGCAATACCAAATGCTTAAGGCTAACCATTAGAAGTTTGAGCAGCCACTGCTGTAAATTGCCCCAGTGCCATTATTAGGATAATTTTTCATAATAGAAGGAAAACTTTCCAGTAAAAAGTAATAAAAAACCGAGATGTCTTGAATGCGCAGCAATTGACATAACCGGAACGCTTTACAATTTCGATGGAGTGTAATCCATAGCTGTGTTATCATTTGTTAGGCTGCGTAATGCGTGAAAGCAACGGAGAAATAAATCAAAAGTTCTCTACGTATCCACAAATAATGCGCTACCGCAGTGGGACATCGAAGGCGGCTTGAGGCACTGGAGGTTCCGATCTCAAAGCGCAGTAGTGGGGCAAGTAAATGCTTTACAGGGCGGATCAAACTGCCTGCTCCGGTGATTTGTATGCACCGTGTCAACTCTATCGCGTGCATTGCGAATGTGCATGCATTGCTGCCCTCGGAGAAAGGCAAATTAGCATAAAGGCAATGAGCGCAAAACTAGTCGGAAGGAGGTGACGGAGGAAAAAACTGTTCGTATCCTACATGTCCTTCGTTAGCCTGCAATGCATTAACAATGAGCCTCCCAGATGCCACATCTTGGATGCTTTGTGAATGGATGCCACTATTAAGCTTAAATGCTTCTCACACAAGTAAATGCTCCAACTTTTGCACCATGGATTAGAATGGCCTTATCCAGTAAATTCCACAGCTGAATAGTCGTTTCCTTTTGCTAGGCGATGGCACTAATAGATGAATTCGTGGATTAAAACCAGTCAGCTCCCACGCTTTCTTCTCATAAGGAGTAAAGAGACGTTTAAGGTGTTTTGAGCATGTTCCGAGCAAGTCGTAGCATGCTGCTGCGAGACAGATTCAAAGTAAAAGAACCAGCGTTAGTTACGATCTTCGATTTAGCACTCAGCAAGTTTTTCCCCAGAATTAGTGCAAACCTACTACTCACCGGAGCAGAGGTAGTAGAACCTGACCGTTTTCGTGTTTATAATAAAAATTATTGAACGTATTTTTTTGATTTTGTGAATACTCCAATCAGCCTTATTTATAAAACTTCAATGACTCTCAGAAGTGAGCACAGGGTGTGGAACCTGCAAATAAAGCTAAAAATTTACCGCGAAATTTACTCCTCAATGGTGAATTTCCAGCACCAAATGAATTCGGAGTCGCGAAGAAAAGAAAAATTTCAGAGTATTTGTAAAGCCCACTAGCTGCAGCTTAACCTTGTGAAAACGGTATTAGTTAGCAAACACACGGGGAATGATAGGAGGAAAACATCCGAATGCACATACCGGTAAAATTAGCAGGTGGATGGGTTCGCGTTCGATCCGCAAAGTGGGAGCGCCTTCGGAAAACAAACCTTCCACCCCTAAAGCTGAAACACCTGGTAATTTATTAAAATCGTTGTCAAAACACTATGCCAATGCAGTTAGGTGATTTGTTTACAAAAACGAACTAGTCAGATGCAGAAGCACGTAATTGCTAGCGTTGCTCCTCTTAGAGTACATCCAAACGGATCCCTCCTTCCATGCGTCAACTTTTCTTGAAAAAAGGGCGTAGAAGCACTGGAATTGTGGGTATTAAACGATGTAGAAAGCATGAAATAGAAGGAATTATGATAGTTTGAGGATGTTTTATTTACTATAATGTTTAGACGGTTCAAATTAATGAACTTAATGTTGGTGGATGAAGAGAACCCTATCAAGATCAACACTAGCATCATCTGATAGCTTAAAAAGAAGGTCCATTCCCTGCATAATGCAATGAACTAAAAGTTTGCGTAGTATTCCTCTGACACGATGTTGTCGTCTTGACTTGGGTCTCAAATGCGAGCTTGGGTGTTAAACGAATGGGAGAATGAAGATTTGACTCATTTATATACAACATACATTTGTACAGATCTGTCTTTTGGTGAAGAGAAAGTAAGGAGAGGGCATCAACTTAGAAAAAATAGGTAATCGACTGATTCACGCGTACACACACACACAAACACACACACACATCAACAGTCAGACTATTCTTTCGGACGGCTAAATGTTCCTGGATAGACGGACGGTAGATGGGATGGAATGGCCTCTGCATTGTCAGCGTTCCACAGAGCTGACACTATTTCGAAGGGCAGAAGAATTGGCAACCGTTTGTCGAAGGCCCTCCGTCGTTGCCACCACATCCTGAACAGCACCCACTAGACGCTCCACTTCCGGACCCAATGCCACCACTGGTTTCGACGCCAGCGTGGTGGCTGTCGTGGGCAAATCTAGATTAGGCGACGTCAAGCAACCGGCCACATCCTTTGTTTGTGCTATCAAGCCTTTTAGCGCCTCACACACAGCGTTCCCAGCTGCTTCAAGGTCGCTCCTAAGCTTCTCGATGTCTGATGCAGAGCTGAAGACTTCGGAGGGCGGAAGGCTCTGCAGGGCTGCAGAAAGGTTAGCTGCAAGGCTGACCAATTGACTTGAGCATCGAAGGAGAAATTTTGCATTTGCAATTAGCACGCCAGCCGTTGGAAGTTGGTAGCCTCTCGCCTTTCCAGGTTCATTTAATTTGCATTGAAGACAACCAAGGAACTCTTCAGCTGTCCCTCGAACCAGGAGGGTGTGGGAGTGAAATTGTGCAGCGTAGACGTGCAAGAGTCCAGCCAGATTGGTGGGATCGTTGGAATCTAAGCTAGGTGTGACACTATCTTCTCGATCACTGATAGATAGTGAGCCAAAGTTATCTTCCATATGTGGACCACGTTTTGAGTATGCACTCTCAGGGCACTCATACCGATTCAACTGAACAGTATCAATGATGGCCTGAGCAGATAAAGAAATCTGTTCTAATGAGGAGGCTAACGCATTGAAGCCTTTTTCAGGATTTGGCTCTTTAAGCCTCTGGAAATCTTGCGGAAGGCGTCCATCGCGCAATTTAGTAATCTTTAGTCTCTCCTCTTGAAGGAAATCAGTTAGGCCTAGATCATCACCACTGAACGCATCACATAGGCGCTCCAAATGTGATAACTCTGCTGAAAGACCCTGTTCGAAATTGCACATTTTCTGAGCCAGAACCTGTGTGGATCCGCCCTTTTCGAATCGCTCCATTGAGGCAAGCGTTTCGTTGATTAGTAGTTCTATTCGCGAATATGTCTGTTGCCAACTGGAAAAAGAAGTGACAGGCCTGGAAATCCGAGTGGCAAGGGGAGCAGATGTGGATCGAGTCAGCCTTGAGGTGAGTGGAACTGTGAGGAAATGCGGCAGAGGTCCATTTTCCGCATTCTCAGAAGAACTAGGTGCATTTTTTGACTCATCTTGACGGCCAGACAAGGTTGCAAGACGCTGGACAGGGTCAAGGGGAAACTTATCTTCAGCTACAGTGTTCGTACAAGTGGATGTGGAAGTGGAATCTCGGGAACGACTGTTCACATCGGCTTCGGGAGGGGTGGGATCTACGAAACGGACTGAGTGTTTGCCCGCCTGAGCAACTGAGCTGGGACCAGATCGCTTCACTGATCGTTTTGGAATGCTTTCAGAAGAATGTGAATCCTGAAGAAGTACACAAAATTCAGTAATAGGCACAGTTATTTAAATGACCAAAATAATCCTGAACAGAGTTTAAAAAAAATGGATTTCCTGGGTGCATTATCCGGAATTTTAGGATGGTAAGTAGAATTCACATGCAGCAGTACAGCGTCACAAGATTCCAATTGGAAGCCAATTACGGGTCCTTTAGGAAGGAAAGAAGTAAATTATTTAGCTACAGATAACTGGCAGTGTTTCGTAAACTAATGGTCAAGAAATTCTTAAGTTCAGCCCACTGCATGAATACTTTATTTGAGTCTGCCTTTAAAGGTCACAGCAGAGTCATTGCTTTTTTTTAAATTCTACTTTGCAATTCACCGTTTTTGTACACTTTGCGGGCAATTTTTCTCAAACTTCGGATAAATTATCATTTTTGTGGCCCATACGACAACGTAGGTAGTGGCAGAGTGTTCAACTGGCAGAAAACTCCATGTGTTTGGCTTTGTCAAGGGAGTGGATTCGTAACTCAACATTTAACAGGGATCGAGTGTTAAAGAATGTTTGCATTATGAGTGGAGACTCGCCACGGTTACCACAGGGCTTAATGATCATTTTATCACTTTAACTGGACGTCTTAATACCGATTAAAAACGAAGTAAACTTTGAAATACCAAAATTTGTCTAATTTTTAACGCAATTTATCATCTGCTCTAAGTCGCTAAAAACACTTCAGTAGTCTGTTTCTACGTGGACAATTTTTCTCTACACTTCGCGCATCTATTAACAAAAGAATCAGTCTTGGGCATATTGATACACCTTTTTAAGGCTGTGGAGTAGGCATTGAGGAAATAAATAAACGGGAATAAATGGAAACAATTTACAAGAACAAAGCAAAAGTAATATGGTATTCTCGAAAAGCTAGTAAAATTTGAAGTTACTGGGGTGGGAATGGCATAATAAAGAAACAACGAATCCTCTTACAATCAAGGAATAATGAATAAGAAGCAGAATAATAATAAGGTGTTTGCTGCTGGAGAAAACACTGACTGAAATTCTGGCTCAAGTGTGCAGGGGGATTTCGGGTTAAACCCCGAAGAGTACTAGTAACTAGCATCAATTTAACAAGCTTAGCACCCTCCTTCCTCAGTCACCCGTCTTCTCCTTGCCAAAGATGTAAAACGTTAGATATTTATCACTTTCATCACAATTTAAGTGTCCAAATTTATCATTGCAAGGTTTGACAGGCTTTTTTACGTGTTAACTCCTTCCCTTTAATGGTGAGCAAAAGCAACCAAAATATCGCACAGAATTCCAATTACACGGAGAGTAGACCTCGTTACCATTGGATTCGCCTATTATGCAGTCACCTACAGGGTAACTCTGCAGCTAGTTACTGATCTTTTAAGAAGCTTGTGTTTTTGGTACGAAGCGAAGGGTAAAGAGGCACTTACTGAAGAAGAATGTCTTCAAGCAAAAAATTGACTCCGGTTAGCATTTAAATGTAATTTGAAAAAGTATGCGATTCTACTGGTTATTTGTAGTATGGTATGGTCAATGTATTAGCACGCCGGACTTATAAAAACGTAACTTGAGATCGCCAAGCAATTGCGGCACTTCATGCCTGGAAGATTGTCTGCTGTGTGTAGTTTGTGATCTACTGGTGGTGGAGATTATCCCTAGGATGCTTAGACAAGATAAGGTGGAAATAACAATCACGGATGAAGTGTATCCTTCCATTTGTCTGCCTCTCCGCCCCACAGGTCCCAGCAACACTCGAAGATGAGCAAGAGAACACCAGTCAGTTGTTCAAAAGACGGGAACTAGGCTGCACAACTCGATGCAAAGCTTCACACCCCAAACCGCAAACTGGTGAAGAGGCAAGCGTATTATTTAAGATTGGAGGGAAAGAGTGAATGTACCGCCTCAATTCTATTCCCCCTCTTCCTCCAGACATATCTATTGACTTTAGGTAGTCCACTACAAGCAAAATTGAACAAGCGGTTAGTCGAAAAAATGGAAGCAAGTTGAAAGCAGTGGTGGGAGTGTGAGAGTTTTTGACTTGGATAGTTGAAATATAGTAACGAAAGGTTACATGCATTGGGTGTTTGCAATCTCAGGAAGGGAAGATAGGTTTTAAGGGTGGCTACTTTAATTCATGTCTACAAGATATTTGCTTGATTTTAAACTTATCGCCGAATGAGGAGAGAGAATTATTGCACCTGCAAACCTTTTTCGCATCCACTTCGCACCCGTCCGCATGCGAAAAGCAGATCATATTGTGAGCGTCATGAATATCCAAACGGTTGCCTAGACAGCTAAACCAAATATTTCTTGGAGAGGAGTTAACAGAGAACAGAGCCAATTGTCAATTTTTAACTAGAGTTTATCCCATTCAGTATTATGGAGGGGGGCACAAATTTTAGGCAGAATCGACTTAACATGATGCTGGAGGATTGGAGAATCTAAAAAACCTTTTAGCGCTAGAGCAGGATAGTCTGTGGCTCTGTGTAGGATCCGGCGATCAGGGCAAATGCCAGGAAACGGGCGCACCATTTGCTTTCCATGTAAACGGACCAATTCCAGTACTCCAGTCGTGGTGACTGTGTTATTGGCACCATGACGTTATTTTTAAAGCCCTTCATAACACAAAAGGCACCCATTCAAGTACACCCATTCCACATTTGTACTTCTGGAGTCAGTTTGTGGTTTTTCTCTGCTTTAGAAAAAAATTTTAAATGAAAACACCAACAATGTCAAGCTGGAAAGTGGTGGCACATTTTGTTTACCTTTTGAGTTTTTTACTTGTAAAAGTACTCCCATAATGCCCTGAGTTTGTTAACATATTTAGAACTCTAAGGAAACTTGCAATGAAAGTACTTAGGAGAGTTAACATATTAGCATAAGTTAACAATATCTGTTAAGCGTTTCTCATTGAGGTAGGACTGACGCTGACAGTTCTGCGTGTGACTGACAAAGCCATTCGGCTGAGTTACGTCGTATCTTCGCATCATGTGCTGGATTGCTGAATCAGACCGTCTTGTGAGGATGTCCGGTCTTTATTTAAAGATTAGTTTCCGGGTGCCAACGTAATATCCAAAGTCTTTTTCATTACAGTAGAAAATGACTAAAAGCTCCATACATTTTATCAATTTTTCAATCCGCGATAGTCTAAAGGCGTCTTTAATTGCACTATGCAGTAGGAATACACCTTTAGGCATTCATGCCACTCAGTTTATCGGGGAACATCAGTAAAAGATGTCAAGGAAAAACCGGAACCAAAAGGAAGGAACAAGCGGATGTATACTGATAGATGTGCACGATTTTTCTATGTGAGAGATGGACTGCGCTTCCCAATAGGCATGAGTGTTATGGGGCGGCGGAGGGGGGAAAGATGAGAACTCCGAAATTGCAAATACTGTACGGAAAACAAACTACTAGATAGGGTTTTTGGGTGCACTGGTAAATAGCGATATTCATGCTAAAGCAACCTGCAAGCAGACATAAAAAGGGTCCGGAGAGATTATAATAATTAGGGAAAGGAAAAGGAGCAAAAGAAGCATTTTAATATCTCATAATTTGCATGCCTTAATGGATCTTTTAAAGGAATGGGTACAAATGTGCGAATTCTATACCTTCCCGAAAAAGAATCGTCAGCTTTTTGAATAGAAAAGCACAGTTTTCAGTGAACTTCTGAGTGAGGGATGTGTCGGCTTCAAGAGCTTAATGCACCATCTGCTTGTAAGTGACACTGACCACCAAATCTGGCAACAGTTTGCCGCATTTCGGTGAGATGATATGCGTGGGAAGGATTGCAGCCAGCGCAGACATTTGTATGAGTTTATTTTCAAAGGTGCCGTTAAACACTGTGACGAGAACAAAAAAGTGTGGCTTTCCACTACCTCAGAATCCAGTCATGTCGCTTAGCTTGTTGTAAAAGCCAGCAATCAAAATATTGCAGATATGAAAAACAAATTTGTAATAGTGGCATTTACGACCTACAAATCAGCCCGATTTGACTTTAATTTGGCGGAATTTATGCAGACGTCATTCTGCGCTACCGAACTTGATGCAAGCCATTTTGCATGCACAAATCGCAAGAAAAAAAACAAATTGAATTGCCCTTCTTTAATGGGCAGGATTTTCAAGTAGGTAAATTCAGAAATTAGGTGCTTGAAGAAAGAATCTGAACAAGGCATCAGGTGTTGTGAGTAAGGTTGTGGGAAAAAGGGGAAATAAAACTACTTTCGCAAGTCCTAATTTTTTATGGTGACAGAAGAGAACAGAAGTGCGCACGCATTTTCAGAATTTTCCGAATATTTTGAAGTGCCTATTTCACCAATCTCAGAACTGGCTAGTACAATGGAGGCGCTACTTCTGCAGGATGAGCAACCAAATTGCAAATATGTACAAATTTGTGAAAGCAACTAAAGTTTCCTTCTAGAAATTTGCATGAGGCTTGATTTAGCTTACTGGAACATCAAAATCTATTGTCTCTGTGCGATGAGGCAAACAACCGCATAGACTCCTGCTTGTATCAGAGATATGCAAAGAATGAGGAAGATGCAGTGTTCGCACTTCCCCCTCAACAACACCCCCTCTCCCTCCCTCCCTCCCTCCCTCCCTCCCTCATAACCATGCCCAATCATCATCATCATCATCATCACCATCATCAACTATCCAACTAAATAGCCCACCAAGAGACCTCCATTTGCCGTATAAAAACCCTCATGGAGTTGTGAGAACACGCAAGAAATGCTCCTCCTTCCAACTCATCCACGAGCTCCGACCGTTCCCTCTCATTTCTGATTACTTTCTGCGCCTTCCCCTTCTGCACCTCCCACCACCTCCTTCGATTGAGATGAGTGGATAGACAGACACGTGGACAGATCGCTAGGAGCACGGGTGAATGAATGAATGAATGAATGAATGAATGAATGAATGAAGGGACACCCATCAGGCTTAGTCGCTGTACGCTCCCACGAGTCAAAACCTCCCAGTTACATCAACTCCATCACTCACAGATAGCATAGGCTCCTCGAGGTGAAGTGCGTCGTGAGACCGTGAGACATGGAATTGTGCAATATTCAGTAATTTGGCAAGCACTCCTCGTGTGCTGGCTCACCCGACGCCTCTGTTACTCACGGTGTAGGTGCAAGTGCACTGGCGCATCACCACCCAGGTTAGGCATTGACACAACTTGTCACTGTCCCCTCACCCACCCTTCAGTCACTCACACTGGCCTCGTCATGATGGAGGAGAGGGGCGCTGTCTCCTCAACGCGATGCAATGCATCCTCCCCAAGAGCAATGCATCACCGCGATGCGAAAGCGTGAACCGTTTGTTGTCGCATGCATGCTGCATCAGCACCAAATATCATGCATGGGATTGGAAGCGAGTTTCTTGCGTTTGTGCAACCGAACTAAATTCGGTTTTCGTGCCAGACAGGCTTTAGAAATAGCGTTCAAAACGGAAGTAGATGAATATTCAATAAAGTTTTATTAAGGCGTCAATCTATGCCTGCAGTAAAACAAGACGGTAATTACAGCAAAGCCTTTTTAAAGAATTTATCAGATATGGAATTGAATCTTTCTCATTACCCAAATGTTGACTTATTCAGAGCAAGTAATTACCGTCTTTTCTTCGTGTTTATTTCAAAGATTCCCAACTGTTTAAGGAAACCGTATCGCCATTTATTTACCAAAAGCAAGTGTACTACTAATCGCGTGGATTGAGGCAAATATTAACCCCCGTGTGTACCGGCGAAGGCAAGGAGTGCAACTCCAGGATGTTTAACTGGGTCTGGGTCACATACCACCTTGATGGCATTTTATTCTACGGAGTGTATACTACCATTGAGCACCAATACCCGCAATACTACTTTATTTACCCGCCATTAACCTTTAGGTGACCTCAAATTCATTGCTTATCTGTGGTGACCTGGTCGTTTATTTACAGGGGAAAACATACTTATTGCTGAAAACAGATAATAAAACGACGAGGCTATTGAACTCCCGCCTAACCACTGCCCATTACTTTTCAACTAGATAAAAATCTATAGGCTTTTGGTGTTGGAGGTAAAGGCAATCCCTTAGGCGTTAGAATAACCACGGATCCGGTGCAATTATTTCGAATTTACAAGCTGATGGAAATGCTGTTAGCTCTGTTTTGACCATAAAACACCAGACCCATCAACGTTCCTGCGCAAAAACTGACAATATGAATAGACGACAGATACTGCGTCGGTAGCATGTGCGCATATAATTCTGCCTATTAACAAAACGTGAGAATTAAAAAGCCCAGCAATCAAGCATGGGAAGCCATTAGTACTCGATTGCTCCCTGACAGCATCACTTTTCGTTAGATGCAAATTTTATTTCGCACTGAATAAAAGCCTTCAGCTTTTAAGTGCCAAAGTCCATTCCTCATTCTTGTTCTAAATGATTCTACCACCAGCCTTTAGCTAGAAGTTGCTTGTTCATTGAGTGGAAAATATTTCAAAACATCAGAAATCCTGCCAGGCATTGAAGTTTGCAGTAAACACACAGTTATCAGAATGCTTTACCGCTTGAAGCTAGCTAATAAAGCAACCATCCTCTAACTCGTAAAATCATTGAAAGGCTTGGCGATTATTAATGCGGAACCAGCCCATATTTATGGGGCAGGAAAGTGCCAAGAAACGATTCGAGGAAGAATCAAATGACAAGCTCCTACGATGAGCTGTCGTGGTTTGCGCTTTGTTATTTGGACACCGAGTTTAGCTATCCACAACAAATTGGGCAGATTGACATATCTAGCGGCGCTAGGCAGGAGGGATGAAGATTGGCCCACCTTGTCTACTGGCAAAGAGCGCATTTTCGGAGAAAATACATCAAATAACCAGTGAGATGGGGCAGAAGTATTGCCCCAAGTTATTACAAACAAGAAAGTGACATTAAATAAAGCCGTTAGTGGGTGTACACACCCTATTAGTCAAGCTATATAGGCAGCATAAAATGGTTTTACGGTCGTACTGTTTGCAGTGCCTACTGTAACAAAATTATATACATCCTGTTATCAAATAAAATATGTGCTATATAAAGTGGTGTATCACGTGATTTTAAAGCTCAGAAACGTGAAGGGAAGAGGCAGTAGCTGTGCGCTGCAGTCACGTAGCTACACTTCTCGAGTAAGGCAGTTCGAAGATTCTCCTCGTGCAGCCACACCTCAAGTGAATACCGTGGAAAATTGTGTGTCCCTTTGACCAACCTCAACACACAAAAGCATAGACGCTTGCACAGTGTGCCGTTTACAAGTGGGAAAATTAATCTACACGTATCTATAATGGAGGGAATGCGTTTCTTCCTGGCGATTCTTGCCCGACGGACAAGTCACTACACAATGTTATGAATAGTAAAGGATGGCTAAAGGTAAATAGCCTCTCCTTTGTAAATGCACCCTTCCATGTCTGTAAGCAAAGCGAATAGGTAAGCTACTACAGCCAAATGTTCCATCCCTACCACAGAACTTCAAAAAAGTACTGCCTAAACACTTGTAAAAAAACAAAAGTTTTAAAATGGTTCACATGGCGCCATCTTCTCTGATTTGAGGTAAAATGCCAGCCCTTTTCTTTAATAATTTGCCGAACCTTACTTCGGATTTAGGAACTAGTGAAATTCATCCCCTGAGCACCATGATTTGTATCAGACATCCTTTCCTGCGAATGACACAGTTTAGAGTAAATTTACTTAATTCACTTAACTAAGAAATGAAGTCAAAGGTAACAATAAAATGCTACTTCTGAAGGTGTTTTGAAGTGTAAAATTGTCCCATGGAAGGAACGACTTTGGCCTTAGTTGGAATTACTTGAGGTTTCGGAGCACTACGGCAAAGCTACGAGGCGGATTTTAGCTCATTCCCGCAAAGTGTGACAATTTGAGTCCATTTTGATTTAATTTACTCTTAAATGTGGGATTCACGCTGCATAGGAGCACTCTCAGATAGCAGTATTAAAGTGCGACCGTCTACAAGGAGGATATCACCTTTATTCTCGCCAATCAGTGTCCAATACTTTTCTCCCCTCTTTATCCAAATAACATTGTTAAAAAATAGGACGCAGAGGTCGTGTGTTACTTTAATAAACTGGTCAGACTGTGAAGAGATTTTGTAAAAAGGGCATTCCATCTCATCATTTCCGGTTTCTCCACTGACGATTAAATATCTCAACACAAATAAGCTTTGACTTGCGTGGATTGACGAGAAGTAAACTCTCCACCACGAACAGAAAACTCGAAATGTCATTTTGAAACGAATCATTCGCTCGCGATACGACAAACAAGCCAAATTTGTGCTGTTGGACCATAAGACTAAGTTTTTTGAAGTGCTTAGACCATCTATTATTCAGACACAGCACCACGCTTTTAGTATTCTAGAATTTCCCTCCCGAAATTAGATTGGTTCGACACTTTGTACTCTCACGGAATCTGCCTACTTGACAAATATGAAGGGGGCGCACTCCACATGTGCTTCTAATTAAGATGAGGTCAAGGCCATTCATAAAATCATGAGTACAAAGAAATGCTGACCAGGAGGGCACTTAACACCTCAGGAAATGGTTGCAAATGTGGACACTGTGCTCTGGCTGTACATGTGGTGAAAGCACAAAGGCACCTTTTTCTCGACGTCCTAGTCTGTGGCTGCACACATTGTGATCTAGATAATGTTCGCAGACACACAAATATGCACTAACTCATACTATGCAGAAAAACGGTCTTCAAGGCTTCCGATCCTTTCCTCTTACTTGAAATACTTGGGAGAATTGACCTAAACTACTCCAAAAACAAACGATAACCCTATTTTCTCAGGCAAAAATTATTCTTCTCTGCAAAAATTGGAATGACTTAGGAACAAATGCTTTTCAGCAAAGTTCATTGTTAATAAAAAGAGGTCGAAAATTGATACGTCGAAACCGAGCATGCTTGTTGAATGATTATAGCGGAATTGAACTTAGATTTGTCGTCGTTGAGGTATGCTAGTTGAAAGTCTTATAACAGAAGGATAGACGTTACGATGGGTGGCTGGTTGAATACTGGAAAGAGGAAACCCAGGCGTTATAAAAGTTTTACCTGATTATCCCCAGTCAAATACGGATTGATAGCAGCCGTAGTAGGAGTGGAAGTGCTAGTAGTAACAGAACTTGTGGTTGCAGCAAATGAAACCGATTTGGCCGGACTCTCTTCCGTCTTTGGAGACAGGGACTGAGACGGGTCAGTGGGATTTCGAGACGGCGGTGATCCGTTGCGACCATCAAGCGCCCCACCTGGTGGATAATTCTCGTAAAAGTTGGCGTAAACTGACTGATCCATTTTGTTAGGATGAGGTGGAATCGGAGGGACCACTTCAATCACTGCCGGCAACTCGTCGTATGGATCGGCTTCGAGGGGATTCACCTGCACTGTCACTGTTGTGGTTGTCGAAGTGTTTGGTGAGGTAGTGGTCCTGCTCTTAGCGGTCCGCGCCTTCGGCTGAATAAAATACATTACGCGATTGCATAATGCGGTGTTGATCAACTTTTGCTATTCATTCATTTAAAGTACAACAAATATGAGCTCTTCCACTCTGGAAGATTTTAGTCACGGATGAGTAACGCGAATTCTTAATCTACACCCTAGCTAAAAAGGGGCACTTTAAGGAAAGAGGAGGCGAAAAAAATGTTTTGCCATTATTTCTACTGCAGGACAAACACCATCCGTTAACACGAATACATTTGAGAACGCTTAATAAAAATAGACAGTTTTTCCATAGAACTTTATCTGTCGTTGGTTTGTGCGTTGGCCGATAAAAGTGGCTCTTTGCAAGCTGTAATTAACAGGAAAAGGTATAAAATTGTGTATGTAATGTTAACGAACGAAGAGATCTAAGAGCACATCTAACCACTGCTGCACCACTCCATTAACTGGATTTGACGTAGCATCAGTTCATCTGGCACGAAAACCGAATTTAGTTCGGTTGCACAAACGCAAGAAACTCGCTTCCAATCCCATGCATGATATTTGGTGCTGATGCAGCATGCATGCGACAACAAACGGTTCACGCTTTCGCATCGCGGTGATGCATTGCTCTTGGGGAGGATGCATTGCATCGCGTTGAGGAGACAGCGCCCCTCTCCTCCATCATGACGAGGCCAGTGTGAGTGACTGAAGGGTGGGTGAGGGGACAGTGACAAGTTGTGTCAATGCCTAACCTGGGTGGTGATGCGCCAGTGCACTTGCACCTACACCGTGAGTAACAGAGGCGTCGGGTGAGCCAGCACACGAGGAGTGCTTGCCAAATTACTGAATATTGCACAATTCCATGTCTCACGGTCTCACGACGCACTTCACCTCGAGGAGCCTATGCTATCTGTGAGTGATGGAGTTGATGTAACTGGGAGGTTTTGACTCGTGGGAGCGTACAGCGACTAAGCCTGATGGGTGTCCCTTCATTCATTCATTCATTCATTCATTCATTCATTCATTCATTCATTCATTCATTCATTCATTCATTCACCCGTGCTCCTAGCGATCCGTCCACGTGTCTGTCTATCCACTCATCTCAATCGAAGGAGGTGGTGGGAGGTGCAGAAGGGGAAGGCGCAGAAAGTAATCAGAAATGAGAGGGAACGGTCGGAGCTCGTGGATGAGTTGGAAGGAGGAGCATTTCTTGCGTGTTCTCACAACTCCATGAGGGTTTTTATACGGCAAATGGAGGTCTCTTGGTGGGCTATTTAGTTGGATAGTTGATGATGGTGATGATGATGATGATGATGATGATTGGGCATGGTTATGAGGGAGGGAGGGAGGGAGGGAGGGAGGGAGAGGGAGGGAGGGAGAGGGGGTGTTGTTGAGGGGAAGTGCGAACACTGCATCTTCCTCATTCTTTGCACTTCACTAATGATATCCCTCTAAGTGCTAGTCATTATCAAAAAATTGAATCGAGTTTGAAGCTGGAGCAAGTGCATGGGATCTGTCCGCTCAAAGAGATACTGCATTTTAAACATGGTAATGCCCAGTAGCCGTTGGCTATGATAGGCGTAATAGACGATGCTTCAAGAAGTAGCTTACCTCTGTTGCAGTAATAAAGCCGCCTATCTTTTTGCTTGAAAGTTATTTCCTCTTCATTGTCAATATCTGTGTATTTTTTTGTGGAAATTAAGTAAGCTTTCTATGCAGCTGCCTTTCAAAACCCGCAGCTCGCAATTTGGAATAACACTTGCCTCAAAATTTACGCTCACAATTTGTCATGACAGTTACCTTTCCAGTAGTTAAGACGCCTTCTGTTTTGCCCTTTAAAGTGTCCTGTGATGGTGCACAGAGGGAACACGCATCATGCCAACCTTCTTTGGATGGGGTTCAACCAAACGCTTCCGGTTTTGAGCGTTTGGGACTAATAACAGGCTTAAAGTGCTTTTTGCTGATATTTTACGACAAAAGGTGGCATAATGTCTGCCTATAATAGGGGATAACACGGAATGCATTTCGATTAAGAGTGGGGAATGCACCTTCAAGTGGTTCCGATTCAGCGTACTTGACAAAAAGAATGGAATAGGAGTGGACAAGAATAGGTAATGCTTGGAAACACTTGGCTTTTATTTAAAACAGAACACAAACGGTTTTAATTAACTCCCTTGATTTGACAATGTTAGCAAGAATATGATGATTTAGTACAAATGACATCTATTTTTGGACATTTTATCGCCAAAAACGCCTACGTTGAGCCATAAAGCAAAGGCGATATTGCCATGTACCGCAATGATAAAGGCCTTCGAAGTGAAGGCCGTGACTTTAGCCCCAAGACTCCAGACGAATGCAGCATTTTGTGATCTAATAAACAGCAATGTGCATTCACTTAATCTGAGCATATTTTCAAAAAGATCGCTCCAGTATTTTGCAGCTTTGGGCTTAAAATGCAGAGGTTCACCCTATTTTTTGGGAAATTTGTAGAGGCACAATAATTTGCCTTTCATTTTTACTTGATCGCTCAAATATTCACTTTACCCTGTAGTGTTGGAGCATAACAATTAATAACAAGCCATTTATCTTGCCACTTTCAACAGTTAAGCAGGAAAATACAGAAAACTAACCGAAAGACACATAAAGTTGTAGAAAAGTAAAAGACGACCGGTTGGCTGCAGTGGAAAACAACTTCTGCGCCTAGGATGGGGAGACGGCAGAGAGTTTTTTGGTTAAGCGGAGAAGGGAACTTTCGAATATATACTAGGCTAAAGAGAACTCAATGGAATGACTAGGTTTTTTTAAAAAACGCTTTGCATATTTCACAAACAAATCATGACAAGCAGATTTTTAGGTCTTTTTTTGCGTGGTAAATACCAAACAACTCCCAAAGGTGAATGGCGCATCTCACAAGAACATGTGGAAGTCAACACAAAGTGGCACAGATTGCTTCAGCTTCCAATTTTTTTCGACAGCTTTTGATTACTTGCAACAAAACCGAACGTCTGAGCCGGAGCAACCCACAAGTGTCTGTTAAATTGCTAACAAAATTCCTCATCCTTGAGCGAAAACGTATGTTCATAATTGGTGCTTAGTATGAGCACAGCCCGGATTGAAACAAAATGAGTATTCTGGTGGGAATGAAACTGCACCGATTTGCATTTCGAACCACCGCACTACGTGATGCGAATGACGGGGCAACCATCAAGTCAACGGGAAAATTCGTGTGGTTTTTGATGCAACCAACTGAGGTAGCTCGTTTGCGTGAATTCTATGTGTTAATCTATCAGAGCCTACAGCCAGAACCAGTGAGGCGGCTGGATAGACAGTCTCCCATTGCAGAGTATAGCACAGGATCTCACGCGAATACGAGAAGACACACACTTCGGTTAGAATAGAAAGACGGCCATCCTGCCTCCTTTTTGTTTTACCATATTCCCAGGGACTACTTTCACCGTCTTTGGTGTCAGGTAGATAATAACACACGAAATAGAAATGACAGTTGGTTGAGAAATAAAAGCGAGACAGGAACGGAGGCGGCTGGGGCAAGATTTTCTTTCCAGGAGACAAAACTTTGTATTAAGGTTGAATTGATAGTGGGTTTTCACCGGTTTTGAAAATGTGGCAAACGATAGTGCATCAGAGGTAATTGTGTCTACCATTGGAACTTCGTGACAAGGTCATACCAAGCATGGCTAGGAAAGGCTAAATTTACTTTTCTTAACTTCCTTTGTTATCGCCCACCTTTTCTATTGTGAAAAGCAGCTTTGATGTCCTCTGCAATAACGCCACCTGCTACCCACTGGCCAAATCCACAGCGACTGAAATGTCCCATGACAATCGTAACGAGGAGTATCGTATGCGTCTCCTGAACTTCCTCCACATCGAATCCAAGAAGATCATGCAGATTATTAATTATAAGGTAGCTTATCAAGCTCTAAAACTGGTAAATTGGTTGGGGAAGCTTAGGTGACTGTCACCCGCGATAAAGAATACCAAACCGATGCCATTTCATTTTTTGACTCTATTATTTTAAATTCTCAAAAAAGGGGTTGTTACAAATCTTAGCTCGTTCTATGTTCCAGTGAAGCCTTTAGTAGACTGAAAAATCTTTCGATTGTGTGGAAGAATGATCTCAATGAACTGAACCCTGGGGGTCTCTCTCGAACTCGTGGAGGCAACAGTGTGAGTTGAGCAAAGGAGGTGGGCTAAAAAAGGGATAATTTCCTACTGCTTATGCAAAAAACCGGTGATTTCGGTTAGGGACTACATTAACTCTTGTGTGAACTTCATAAACCAGCACTTTATAGGATTACCTGACCAAATGTTTTTGGGAATTTCGCTAGAAAATATTTAATATGATGGAGTATGATACGTCGAAACAATGAAGGCATACAGTTATTTACCAAGCAACTACAATCAATAATTAAGCAACGCTATTAAATTTGGTCAGTCTTCCTAGAGTGCCTGTTGTTAGGTCTGGTCATTTCAAATCCCGCAGAAGGTCTGCAAGCAGATCCTTTAGCCTTGTAAAAGGGCACTTGATCTCACAAGAGAGTTCAATTTCCACCTTCCTCTTTTTAAAAATCTAAAAGCCATGGAAAAGTTAACTGGGAAGACAGCCAAAGATTTGCATCCTATTGGCCTGGAGGAGGGACTACATCACTCACTCACGCACTCGTGTTGACTAACTAACCCTAGTGGTGGAGTGACCTTAACTAGATGGAGGGAGAAGAGGAGAAGGATGCAAAGCACCGAGATGCAATTGGCAGGCCTGCTCAGATTTCCTTCTAAGGGCGTGTTTAAGCGAAAAAAATGCTCTGCCGTTTTTCTCCATGTAATTGTCGGTACTCCCAATTTAGTAATAAAATACCAAGTTTGGTGTGTTATGGTAGTCATTCAGTAAAATCCATTCTCTATCTTTACAAGCTTTGTAAAGGTGCCTTGATTTTTATTTATGTAACACCCATCAGAAGAGAAGTGTGAATTCGATCCGACTGTCAAGTAAAACAGGGAGGGAAAAAAGTAGATAAGAGGAGTTACTAAATTTGTACAGATTTAAATTCGCCAGAAGGAAAGAACAAGGCGATTCAAAGAAGCGCAACAGGTTCTGGAAGAAAAAAGTTGAAAGAGAGAAACTGGCAAACTGGCCTTTGCCTAGTTGTCATTACAATTTATACCTGAATGAGCCGTCTACCGAGTAGAGGTGACCCACTAACTTGTCAGCTTTAGCAACGAATAGCAAGACGGATTGGCTAAAACACATGCGAACCAGTAAACAAGAATGAATGAATTTACTTAATCATCTTATCAGAATGACCAACTCCGAAAAAGCACCTTCGCATCATACTTGACGAGCTTGAGAATGAATAAGTGTGTTGAGCCTATTCCCCTCGAAAACTTAATTCAACCTTGCGAAATGCCTTAAAGCGACATCAGAACTTGTAATGGCGATTGACATTTTGCGAAACAAAGTCGGGTAGAAAACAGGTCTGGCATTTACAAGAGAAAAGTGGAAACAAGCTTAACTACTTCTAGCGTTAAAATGGCAGGAAAGTAAAAAGGAATTCCCGTGACTTAAAAGCAAAGATAAAATTCCGCCATCCAAAAACCAGTGGAAAGCAGCACCGTTGCCACAGTGAATTGAGCCTCTCTTATCAGAACCTCTTTGCAGTCCAGCTCGTGTAGTTGGAGGTTTTATTTAATATGTTAACAAGAAAGGCAGGAGACATGATGAAGTGATAGCAGAATATAGCAGGCAAGGAAAAAGTGGATTCCTTTGTGACTGGTGGAAGGAAACACACATGAATCATTCGACACCCCTCCCACGCACATTTGACAATCCACCATTTGTGCTATTCTTTCACACATTTTAGCTGATGCATATGAAAAAGGCGGGTGTGATAGAAAAAGAGACAGTCCAAATGACTCCGTAAGAATTTTTTCTCCAGGCTTTAAGATTAGCTCGCAGTTACTATTCTTGTCAATGCAAAATAAAAACAAATTAATCTATTTTTTGGCTGATTTCGACGGAAACAATTGCAAAGAAATGCTACACATTATAGGCAGGTCTTGTGATAAATTTGTGAGTGATGATAAAGCCCTAACCTTGAGAGTTTTAAGGAAGCGTCAAGATAGGTAGGATTTCTTGACACCTTTTGACCATAAAACGGTTGATCACAGACAGACGTCTTGCTAAACCCGGAAAGGTTACCCTACTTCCAACTTCAAGATGTTCTAATTGCGTCTGTTTCGAAAATGGCCGAATTCATGTCGCTTAGGTCGACCTACTTTTCACCCACACCCAGAATGTATACAATTAACGCCTAAATGGACAGAGTAAACACACCACAGCAGTTTGGACCTTTCCACCAGGGGATAAACAAGCCTCCATAACAATTTGCAAGGTTGTATTTTATTAAGTGGCAAATGACTTCTAAAAATGGAATTAAACCCAAGTTTGTCAACAGGAAACGCAGGAAGCCATCTACTTATTACCGCATACAGGTCATAAGTAGGATAAATTTTATTCCACCGCAACGCATGTCTGCTTTGGATAAGTACCTGAGAAGTGGCTAATCGAACCTTCAGACCGGAATGACACAGTTTTTACCTAGTGAAAAATGGGGCTCCTCATCTCTCCATAAAAGTCCCTCTTTTCTAACAAATCATGACGGCCTCGGCAAGTCTTCAAAATTAGACAGACCCAGTTTTGCGATTTTTTACCGCTGTAAGCCTTGAGGTGCCAGGCCGGCACTCAATGATTTTCGAAGCAAAATAAACCCCCCTAAGATAAACAAAGAAAATAAAAGGGTTCGCAAGAGTAATGGAAAACACCGCAACTTTATTGCTGGGGAAGACTAAAAAGTTTGACTCATTTATTTGAGTGAAAATTTCCTCCTCTTCAAAACTTATTGAAAAATAGTTCTTTACGCCTTAGGAGGCCTCTTTGTGGGGCAAGTAGGAGGTGAGCCAAACTACTTATGCCAGAATGCGATGCTTGCACTGGGCATAAGTTATAGGTACATAAGAGGCCAATTTGGCCTAAGAAATCGGAGCCCGAGAATAAAATTCGGGCTGGCTAATGGACGTGCTTCTGGTTGCGGTCACGACTTGC
This sequence comes from Taenia crassiceps, assembly GCA_023375655.1. Taxonomy (NCBI): domain Eukaryota; kingdom Metazoa; phylum Platyhelminthes; class Cestoda; order Cyclophyllidea; family Taeniidae; genus Taenia; species Taenia crassiceps. The sequence goes on from JAKROA010000010.1 coordinate 1,661,570, forward strand.
ACCGTTTTGATGGATAACGTCCTGTGGAAGCCTCGTACGAGATTTCTTGGTAGCTTCACTTTAGTGAATCAGAACAAATCAAAAATACACCTGACATGAAAGTCGGAATAAAGTCAGCAAAATTATTCGTTGTTTCAAATTTGACCTTTTGGTTTTTGGCTCACGCGTTTTCAAACCCCGAGATCCCTTTCAAAAGTGCTAAAATGAGACCATTTTACCCATTTAAAAGGCATTAGGTCTCAGAAACGACTTGTCTCCACTCTCGAAACCTTTCAAGATGACGGTATAAATCTTAGGGTGGACAGAACGGACGAATGTACGACTAATATCTTTAAGCAGATTGGCTGTGAAGTACCATTCGGCAGCTGGATGGTATTAGAACAAATGGCCATTTGGGCACATGGCCAGTGAATAGTCGCTGCGGTACATACTACGGACCTCAATTCCCCACCGCAGCGGAAATGAGCGGTGGTACTGCCTTTTAAAGATGGTCTATTGATATGGCACAATACGGTGCAAATAAGTCTCGATTAATGTACTGTCGGCCAGGTTCTTGGCATCCTATTCCTTCATCTGCCTTGTCAGGAAGGAGGGTACGCGTGGCCATTTGTATTTCTGGTAAGATATGACCATGTTTTTGAGTACCATCAAGATGATGTTTCGTCTCTTTGTTTTTTAATGAAATCAGACTTGTCAGGTAGTGCACAAAAAGTGGAATGATAACAAACCCTTCCTGCAATGCTACGCAAAATTGAGCCCATTTGGCCAAACGGTTTTCAATGCTGTTGTTTACTGGAGGGAGAAAATCTGGTCCGCATTCTTAAAGACCAAAAGTATGTGTAAAAGGCAGTTAAACACTAATAGCATCAGCGGCTTTGGCTGAGTGAACTAACGAGGGAATGGAAAGAGCAATATCTGCGGAGAGACTTATTTCAATTATCTCCTACGGTAACATACATTCTTCGTGGCATAAAAGGACGCAACTTAGTTCCACTCGAGGCGTTCACCGGGCAGGACATCACGAGGTGTGCCGTCAAGCTGTCAAAAGGTTCCCGATAATACGCTAATGTCAGCATAAAATTTACAATCCGCTAAACGAATTTGAGCCAAGGAAGAAAATTTAACTGCTAGTCATGAGAAGTCAATAAAGGCTGGTGTTTCACTCCAGTACTTTCACTTAAAATTTGGCAAGGTTGAAGTCCTTTCAGGAGGGTAAACTGAAAAGTACATTTGGCTGGAACACGAACTAGTGCATCGTGAGTACGTCCTTGACCTCATCGGCAACCGGAGCAGGTGGAGAGTGGTGAGCTTTCCAGCTGTTTATTCCGGTTATACCTAAATATAAAACGGTATGACTTTGGGTTCAACTTCCTTTGAAAACTGCGGTTTTTATCGAACCAAAGTTGAAGTTGCAAAGACTGAAAACCCTCCAACTTCAAAACTGTTTAGCAAAAACATACACATTGTCTTCAAGTCAGGCTAGTGGCATCCCAGCTTTTACACACTTCGGTCGTATGTGTTCTCTCACACTGCTCGGACACATTACGACCTCAACCACGACTCGAGGCGCGACAACCTAAATACTGGCAGCAAAGTTTCTTTACATCAGCTGGCCCAAGGATGCGCACAAGCGAAGCATTGACCAAGTTCAGGTTGGCTACTCTCCCACTGACACAAGCGTCCACTCATTCGGTACATTCGTTTGGTAAATAAATAGTACACAATCTTGTACTCCATCACCTACAAATGCCACCAATCAAGGCTCCCCACAAAAAATTGGATATCGAAGGTACGTTAATGCTGTCTTTGGAAAAAAACGGAATGACTTAACTGTAATGTTTGATTTGCGATTTGCTCCATCGCCGGAAAAGTCCAAATGCTTTTTCTCGCTACAGATGATCATTCGAAGTGTCTGAATTTGTCACCCAGATTATTTTCAGAGAGTAAAACGGGTAAGGAAATGAAAATTTACCTTTTCCACTCATGCGGCAACGGTCAAAATTTTTCACCTTTAATTTACGCTGAAGCACCTGGTGCAAGCATTGCGATCGAAAGGGGGAAAGGGCAATCCCGTCTCCTCGAGTTAATATTATTTTATTGAAAGAGACAAGAGTGAATGTTCGAGAGGTGGTGAATAATAGCGATAAGTTAGCACCAACTTATTAGGGATAAAATGCTGCAGAAGGCACGTTAAAATATGTGATTTCATCTAAGTTGTAATGCTTATGTTCTTTAAATGTATATTGTAGGTGGGAGGACAGTTTGAACCTGATCTCAGACAAACGTGATAACTCACCAGACTCCCTGATGCTCTCGTAGTAACCGACTCCATCTCATTTCTGTCAGTCTTTCCTAATCTCTAAATAAAGGTGTCAAAAACATCCAGGGGAGGTAGGAGAGAAGAAGAGAAAGAAGAGCATCCTACTACAACGTTCTCGGGGCTGCAGAGGATTTCAAAAAGGGGTATGTTAGGCAGAGCTTTCGGAGATACCAAAAGGTGTTTTTCTGGATTAAAAAGGGAGGACAGAGGAAAGAAAAGGAGAGAAAAGACGCTTTCCTCTCCTTCATCGCCATCTCATCAGCTTAACTGGCGTAATTCAACCAGATAGCAGGTGGAGTGATGTGTCGCGTAGAAAACATTGATTCCTTATCCCTTCCTACATGTTAGGCAATCAGTTAATTATGATCATCAGCCAGGACGACCTCATTCACGCAGGAGCTTTTCCTCAACTCATATTTTTGGAGTTAATTTTAAACTGATTAGGATCCATCCAAATGCAGCTGTCACCATGGCAGCACATCTAATCTGCCAGGAGTGCTAATCACAAAACCGTGGTAACTCACTAAGCCATAATTGGTTCAGACAAAGACATAACCAGTCAAAGTTTGCTCATTTCTTCATCATAAAGCACAATTTGCAAGTTCTTTAGAGTTGCTGCTTTGGAGCTTTTGAATGTGGTCGCTTAAGCAAATGGTAAATGCTATACGATACCTTCATTGTGTGAAAAAGCGACGAGCATGCTCTGAATCTGGGTGAAGGCAACCAACTATCAGGGTTGCCACTTGCCATGGAGAAAAATAAGAAACACTTCGTTAAGCATTCCAATCCCAAATGTCATGAAACATGATCAAAGTTAACACACATTGTTGCGTGAATTCTTGAAAAGGAAATTTAAAGGAATGTTTACGAAATCACAGTGGTCTTGAACCCCTCAGTTTTATCTTCGTGCGATAATGCATCACCATCCGGCTTGAACTTTCCAGAAATTTGCTATATACACAAGATTCAATCCGCGCCCGAATGGGTACCGAAGCGATCGTACGGTACCCTGTTACACGGGCCTGAACCGGATTCTTGGGAATTAGAGAAACAGCATAGTCTTCATGGGCGAAACCCGCTTACCGTCTCATCTAAAGCTCCAGTTTCGTAAATGGTCTGCCCGGCGATTAATTTACCTTGCATTACTTTAGCCACGGATCCTAAAGCTGTCAGCTACATAGTTAATCAACTCCACCTTTAGGAACTGCCTTGTCCAAAACGCCTCGAGGGCTACCTCCAACCGAAGAGGAAGTAGCGCAATGAAAGTAACTGAAATGGTTGTCTGTGGGAGTATGAGGCTTAAAATTTTACACAGCGCACCCTTCGGCCTCGGCTACCAGACGAGATCACGGGCGTGTTTGGGATACATTTCTGTTTAATTGTTTCAAACTATCAAGAAATATTTGGAGTGTTAAATCAACAACACACATTTTATCTTAGGAACAGACACAGATGGCAGAATTTATTAAACAATCGTTGAGAAAAATCCTTTTTGACAGCCATATTTTTGGATGCATTTTTCAATTATTAAATCGTACACGCACGAAAAACGGTTGGAGCAATAAATCCTACGCGGTTTCGAAATACCATTTACTATTCAAAACAAGCATAGCCATATTTACCCAAAAAAATCCCCTGCAACAACAAGAGAAAAGGTGGGCTGTTGATTTCCATACTTTTGTTTTCCTAGTCAACTTTTAAAACACTCTGCCGCTACTTTAACTATATTCCGCATGAAGAAGGCATTCAGACAAAACATTCTAACCCTTGGAGATTTTGGTTCGCAGAAATGTCGTTTTGTTTTATTTTGTGAAGCAGGAGCTATACATGTTGCAAATAGCATTGATTGAAGCATTTTAGAGGGAGAACTACTTGCTTACTCTACACCCTCTCTTCAAGCAGTATGGACGAGGTTTCCCCAAAGCGCTGGCCCATCACCATTCCTGAGGGGCTGTATTTCCTCCTTACTTCCACAATCACAATTACAAATGAGTGAGTGTTCAAAAAAGTTCTGACGGATTTCAAATGATTCAAATGGAAGTCTGATTTTTTAAAACTGTGGCAGCTTTTTCCATTCATTATGTGTTCTTATTGCTCCACAGTAATGGCTAAACTTCTCCCTCAAAGGCGTTTTGAGTCACATCAAATTTTGGGAAAGGCTTTATCGGCAAGGGAATAAATAACATCAACTTTTCTATCGAAAAATTTGCGTTCACAAGAGTGGATGCCTGGAACAAATCAATCTAAAAAATCCACGGAAATAATCTAGTTTATTAAGGGACTTAAAACATAGCTATTCAGGACACAAGGTTGTTTACAGTCATAAAAAAATTTGCATCCAATTAATTATTTGTAACAAAAATGTTTTTGTCAATTAAACTCATTCGGGGAGCTAATAACTCATCGAACACATAAGTGATGCCACGGTAAGAAAGGAGCTCACTTTGACCGATCCCAAAATTTCCAGTCGATTTCCAGGCGCGATTCCAACTCTACCAGCGAGGCTACAAATCCACCAGCCCTCAAATCCAGGAGGGTCTCTCTTGAGTACCGTGAGTACATCCCCTCTAGAAAATGTGAGTTCCTGTGCTACCTCTGCACTGTTATCAAAGAGAGCCCTTGCCAAGACAGTTGCGTTCGGTCCCGTGGAATTGTTGGTGCCTGCTGCAACGGTGCTGTTGCCTGCAGTATTACTACTGTTATTGGTTGCTGAGGTAGTGGAAATGGAAGAGGTGAAAGAGGGCGAATTTTCCATCGTTTTTTAACATGCCAAATGAGAGTAGACGCAGTAGTGACAGAAAAGGTGCTCCAGCATTGTTGCCTCTATTCGCGCTCGCGTGTGTTTGTGTTTCTGCGTACGCCTCTCCTTGTGTGTGCACAGAAGAGAGCGCCAGAGGCAATAGGAATCCAACCACAATCCCTGGAACCAATCAACGGCCTGTAAAATATTAACCAATGGCGCTCTTGCGTGTTTATGTTGCTGCGGATGTGTTCGTATTTGTACTCTGGACTTGGTAAAGGGTGGGTTTTGGCGGAAACATCCGATGCTAAAGGTCTTCACTGCATAAACGGCAGTCAGACGTCTGCAAGGAGCACCCGTCTGGAAACATTTTAATTTAAGCATTAAGCATTTTTATAAAGATGCATTTGGACTAGATTTGCTACACGCGTCTTTTCTCAGTGGTGAGCTCTTGCGACATGAAGGAAATATTTTATGAGAAGGATGAAGATTTTGAGTTATGTTGAGAAGCATTTTGTGGTCTCATATTTTTGCATTTGACCCTGGAAATGGAAGTGATCATATTTCGTCAATTCCTTTTTTATGAATTGCGTATCAATAAATTAACGAAAACAACTCTAAAACAAGAATGTAAAGTGCTGTGAAACAAAAAAGTTGGTGAAGTGCCTGAGAGATTTCGAGTGGTAAAAATAAGCCTGTGCGAGAAGAAAAGCTATGAAAAAGGGAGAAAAGAGATTTAGCTAGCAACTTTCGGCCAAAAAGGCAACTCTCCCAACCCAATGCTTAGTAGCTGCGCAAATGCAAATCGTGGTTTAACTTGCTAGTGCCTTGCAAAATTCGTCTGCGAAAGCTGAAAAAGGGTGGCTGCGTATTCCCTTTCATGGGTAGGAATTGCTGATTAGAGGTGCAACAATTTATGCAGCCAACTTGTTCAGGGTTCAAATCAACAAATAACAAGGTCGGACCCCTAGGTATGGTGTTTGAAGTTCTGCGTTCACTTCCAAGAGTAAACACTCACGTATTGTGCTCCGATATAAGGGAAATTCTTTTGGACCAACAAGTACTCAAGATTTGGCTAGTCGAAAATATTTCTGCATTTTTGTTGATAGATAATCTATGCTTGGAAGGAAGGACAAACAACAAGTATCTCGATTGAGTTTCGCTTCCTGATGACTTAAACAAAAATATCTTGATTCTGGAAAATACGAAAGAATTCCGATAGCTCCATGATAACTCTAAAGATGAGTGGAGCCGGTATCTCCTCAAAGCTCAGTAAAGTAAGCAGACGTCTGTGTAGATAAAGCCCAACCCGACTCTTGCCGAAATAGAAACCTACTAACAGGCAGTAACGTACTGAAGTGATCTGGAAGGTCAGAAGCTTGCGACTGCTTGTTAATCCGCTTTTTCAGGTATCACATGCAGGTGATTTTTTTTTGAAGCATTTGAGTAACAGGGAGTTTGATTATTTAGCACTGGAAAGCAAATTATGGCTGCCCAGAAGCCCTTTAGTTGGTGTAACTGAGCTTATATAAGCAGAACAGGCAAGCGAATTGTACAACGTCATTGCAGCGCTCCTAGACTCCAGTACAGGCAAAAGAAAGCACAATACTAGGATAGAATATGCTCATTCCGCAGGTAGAGAGATCAGGGCAACGGGTATGGCTCAGAGGCCAGCCCGACAGACTGGGACAATATGGCCACCTAAGTCACCAAAACTGAAACTGGCAGGCAAACAAACATAGTAATACGTAGCATCTCTCTCCTTGGTTGATCTTCCGCGTCAGCCGTAGCAACGTAATTGGTGCTAAAGAGAATCGCCCACGAGCTTGTCGCATCAGTTATCAAAATCTGACGCGACTGAGACGATGATTGACCGCAATATCACCAATCCTTCTTATGTGCTTGACAGAATCTGAAGTTATGTCAGTTTTGGAAAATAAATTTGAAGTAAGGAGTTTGCCATCCATCACTGTGTCCAAAGGCAGACGTTAGAACACCGGTCTCCTCGAGCAGGTATGTTTAGGAAATCTTCAAGATGAAGCTTTACCAGGTGTTTTAGGGCTAATGTAGCTTCAGTTGTTAATAGAGTTCTTGCGAGATGGGGTGGATGCAGAAGGCGAACGTATTCTTAGCCCTACTGTTGTGGGGTATCCAAGATTCTTCCATCCGCAAGACATGCACTTCTTTCACGCCGCCAGTGTGTCGCAAGCGGTATGGATCGGATTAGGATTCCTATAACTTTGAAACCGCTTTCCGCTGTCGTCAATGCGGCGCTCCCAGGCAGCCTTCAAGGCAAAAGAAGGAATAATACTAGAGCAGAATGCACACATTCAGCAAACAGGAAGGGAGTAGGGCTACCGCCATGGTCCAGAGGCCAGCCCCCTCGGCTAAGTCGCCGAAACCGAAATCGGCAGTCAAACCGGCAAGGTATTACACCATTCGTTTGATTTAAAAACATTCAAAACTATGTTTTTTTCCAATAAATAATTAAACTGGCTAGCAGAAATGAAAGGGTTAGTAGTTGCATTACTAACTCTAGACTTACTGCGCATATGAAGGCCTCCTTGTTTATCTCTATACCATCAAGTTGAAAAGCTTAACCAGAAGAAGGCATTTTGTGTCTGTGGAGCATCGACGAGATGAATAGGTCGGAGAATATCCAACTGTTACGCAGGATCACAGATCTCACCGGTGTTACACAATAGGTCTGATTAAGCACGCAATCACTCCACCAATATTATCAAAAAAATGTAATCCCTTTCTTTAAACTTTGAAGAAAGAAAGTACCTGCAACAAAACTTGGCTTAATAACTTAAGCTATATGGTAGATCAGATAAGAGGCATCCCTAAATGCGTTTGCTTCTCCAAATTATCTTGTTTAATAAAACAGGACAGAAAAAGGTACCGAGATATTTAACTTTAGGAAACCTACAAGTTGCTTCTTTTTTTAATCGCAGCAAAACTCTCAAGTAGCTGCAGATGATCTAGAATGCAAAGCTAAAATTATGTCGTGCCGTAAATATTTCATCTCAAGGGCGCATTCACCGGGCTGAAATAAATCTGCCAGTTACGCTGCACTTTTCCAGTCCAAATAAAGTAACAGGTAGAAAAAGGCTTCATTTTCAAGATTTTAGTCTTCTCACCGTCTACCCGTATGGCACCAATTGGAGCCTCAGTGGCCTTGGTGCGCTGCTGTTATAGCAAAAGCTTACCTAACCCAGCCCATGCCCCTTTCTTCTCCTGCCCTTTTAGAGAAAAGAGCAAAATTCAATGACTGTTTCTTCTGAAGGAAGCAGCTCATTTGCACAGCGCTTGTGCTTATCTAGTACAGTTTTAGTCCCGGAAAGGGAGGTCGCAATTTTTCCCACTAAATTTTCTTTATTTTATTGTCTGTTGGGCTACATTTGGACAATCCAAATTTGATAATTAAAGAGAACATTAAAGTGCACTTCCTAAGGCAGTCTTTCTGCGTAGGTAAGGCCGTCTTTCGGCCCCTCCGGATCATGTTATATCGCTTACTCACTTACAAATAGTACAACATTTAAGTAGATTGCAGCAACTTGAACGTGAGGCATTTTAGTAAATCAAGGTCCATAAATCTCCCTCACGAAACTTAAATAGGCATCAAAATGTTCAAACGAAGCTGCAGGGCCGAGGAGGTGCGAAAGACAGTCTGTTAAAAATCGCCTCAAAGGATTGTTTGCGAGTCGCTCAAGGCGTGCCTCGGTGACACTTCCTTTAATTTGTTCCGCATCAAACGAGGATAAGAGCAGTTTGCTTGAGGGCTTAGAGCCTTGATTGACTCGGCTCCGGGGACGCAAAAGCCAAGAATGGCTTTTTGCATGGCTTTTAAAGAAAGTAGTGTAGAAGAAAATACAAATAGGGGAGAAATTTAGAGGGATGGGATTTCCTTTTGGGATTACCAAAACAGATAGGTTAAACCACGGACGATACTTTGTCAACATTAAAGAGGGATTAGACGCGGCTGTTTGCAAAACAGTCTAGGAGTCGGTGTAATGGAGGCGAAACACGAATAAACTTAACCGAAATGGTGGCAGAACTACTTTGATACGCTTGCATCAGTTGCGGATGAAAAATTCGAAAGTCTATCAACTAAATGGGGGTCAAAAAAATGCAAAATTCCTTCATTTTTCCGGTTGCATTTTAACAAAGACGTGAGGAAATCGAAACCGACTTTGGGTGGCCTAATACCAAGCTAACGAGTATGCCAACACGATTTGTCAAACCATCCATTCATTGTTTTAACCCCTTTGTTCGCTCTCTTCCAACCATTTTACTCCATCCCAGGGCACAAAACGTCTCATGCTTAGAGGACTGTGCCTCTTTTTGCGTGTAATGAACTGCCAATAAAGGTATTTGCTAGAACCTATTATTTACCGAGTGCTAAATAGTCGCGAGCGCGAACTAGTTATTAAATAAATAAGCAGCTCTTACTTTCGACTATCAACGGATTAGTCTGGCATGAAACGTGGGAGAACTTGATTCCTTAAAGCACTCTTTCATATGCAGCTATAGTGCCAAGTTGAATGAATGAGAGGTACACGAGCTTGAAGCCGCCCCGTGTCCTTGCCACAATTGGCCAGCAAACTGGCCGGCTGACTCACCCACAGGCTGTACCCCTCACGCTTACTCATGTGGACAGGCAGGTAAGGACAATTGTGCTGAGACTTTTTCGACTAATCAAGCTGGCTGGGACCTCAGCACCGTCCCAAACAGGCGTGTATAAGCTTAAGTTTATAATACAACCATATATTAATCTAACGGTTACTGCTTTTTTCTTAACTAGTAGATATGCTGCCATTAGTGTGGTGGCGTGTGTATTGTGTCCATTCTTAAGAAGCAGAGGAAGGGCGAGTGCCTTTGTTGAGGTCGGATTTAAACAACAATTCATTCGTGCTGTGCATAAAATTATCCCATGCCTTTGTAAGCCATCATTTTATGTTCTTAAAATTCCGATCTACTCTTATGCCTATCTCTTAAAAAAAAAAATTCCGAAAACCTCCAAAGTAAATTCGTAGGCATCCATATTGCACAATTGTGATTTGTTTTTGCATCCTCTACTCCTAGTGCTTCCATAAAGAAAACGGTTGAATTATTTAAATTCCCCTTTATCCAATTCTTTGCCAAATGTCACATAAGTGGAACTATGTGACACCTGGTGCAACTCTTTGACCCACAACACTGAATGACATATTAGTTCTTTTGAAAATGCAAATGTGTGTTTTCTTACTACCGCTACGACTTTCACTTTGCTTGGGGGTTTTTATCTCACTTGTTAAGAGTCACGACTACAGTTCGGGCACTAGAAAGGTTGATTTAACCAGAAAGAAGGTTCCCGAGAATAAGCACAGGTTTCTCCTAGCCCTCCTAATCAGACGTAAGACCTCGGGACAATTTGTTCCTCTTTGGCCTGGCTGTTGCCTTCCAACAACTGGAGTTTGCGTAAATGGGCGAGGCACGTTTGCCTCTGTAAAAAAGGCTTCTCAGATTTGAGTTCCAGTAAAGCAGACCTGTTTTAGTTTTCATCAGATATTTCTCATACTTTTAAGTCTGGCATCTTCAATTCTTAGGAATGGTGTTTTTGTCTCTGCATTTGGCGTCAGGAGTTGCTTCATCCAAGAAAAGTGGTGCGGTGCTTAAACTTACTACCCATTATTTAAACATTTTCCTTAAAACGGCATTATTTCTTTCAGGATTCATGATTTTCCCCTTTGAATGTAGGGGATAATGGTGCAACGACACGATTGCTACCCTCTAACGACTTGTTTCCACCTGGCACAGCTTAGATTTGTGGGATCTGGGATTAGTCATGCATCTTTTTAGTTTGCGACTTCCAGCAAAACAAAGGGCTAAATGAACCTCCAAGAGCACTGTCCATGGAATTTTAAAGACCTATTAGCACTCTCCACTTACCTCAGAAGCAGTCCCTTTTCCCGAGAAAGTAAACCTTATCAGTCTCTAGTCGAGTCCAGTAGGAAAGCGAAGGCGCGTCTAACCCATAATGCTCGTTTGGATAATTTAATCCTAGTATTTCCAAGCGAGTTCACCTAAAATCTGTCACACTTCACCAATGCCTCACAATAATTAATCATCTCGCAATTTTAGCATGCCACCCTCACCTCATTTGAATGGGAGAGAGACTGCTTAAAATTTTGGGCCCCTAATTTCTGACTATTCAGTTCTTCAGGACGTGATACTATGATTTAATAATGCCACGACCACCTTCGTTTATTACTCAAGGTGCTTCCCTATTATCCACGACTTAAGAGCCATTTTGCAGGCATGAAAATTCTTCTCTTCCGCAGTGCTTTGGGCCTCAGCTACCGTCATGAATCTCCAAAAAGAAAGCAATTTTGTCCAGAGTTAAGACCTGCCATTCTCTAGGTAATCTCGCACTCGAGTGCGAACTTATAGAAAATCTAAAAAATTTAACGTACTTTTTCGTGTCTTAAAGCAAGTTCTTTTAGTACCTTGATAAAACAAGTCATCAGTGATGTGAGCAGCTCCAGGGAAGTATTTCCTTCTACATCGCCAACTTAAAACCATTGGATTTCTGGCGTATTTAATAAACTAAGCTTGCTACTTTCCCCTGTGGTTTATGCTTCTGTACAAAATGAAAACTACAAGTCATTCTCGGCTGCTAATTTATTGGACGCAGAATTCTATGACCCAAAACTGCTCAATTTATTGGTTCCAAAGGTAAAAACTGATAGACAACTGAAGGTTTTAAGGAAATTTACTTATTACTTCTTAATTACTTAACAGGTAATAGCTGATGGGCTGCATAAAACGTCAGTGCTGGCAAGCCTTTAGCCTAACAGAAAGCAATAGAGTTTCACTTGCATGTTCGCCAAGCAATGGAGTCTGTCCTTGAACTACCACGGCAATTTGTGTTGCCTGGAGGTCTCGGAGGGCTACCAAGAAAGTCGCCCCGCCGAGGCGAAAATACGACTGCCTAAGGGATGAAGAGCTTACAAAAGTAAGTAACTAGGGAAGCAAATAACGCGCAGCCACCATTTCGAAAGGGACGATTCGGATGGTTTAACTATCAGTACGTTCACCAGATTCTTTGAATCATCCATCAGAAAAGAAAGAATATCTCTTATCTTTCTGTTGGAATGGAGAGGCTTTTGATTGAAGTCTCATTTACGCAATTCGTTGATTATGATGGTTTCACTGATTTATCATCTCCGTAAACTACATCCACTGATGTTCTGCAAGTTAAAGCTGGACGATACTCTATGGTGAGTGGGTCTGTCGCACTAGTAACTACTCAGACAGCCTGTTATCAATGGAATTCAACTTTTCCAGATCTAACGCCAATGCGGTTATTAAATGCCTCATTAGGGAAATATGAGATTGACATCCAAAGAAGTAAAATTTGCGGAAAATATCCTCAGGGACCAAGTAAATTCGGCAATACTGTAGATGAACAGGAACATTCAAAATAGAAGCCTTATGGGTGCGTTAGGTAATTTGCCACTACAGGCATCTGAAAAGGATCTACAGGTGCTTTGACAAGCCAGAGTTTGGTTCTTTAAAACACCTGACGGTTTCATTTTTCAATTATTCAGAGCTATGGTTGAGCCCCATTTATAATTTTAAAGTTGTAGGTCTGTTTATAGTGGCCCAGACAAGAGCACATGAGACGATACTGGATGCTGAAAGTAAGCACCTAGAAAACCAAAACACGCCTAATTCGTGAAGCTGCAGACATCTCTGATTGCATACACCTCTATCGAAAGGAGATCTAGAGGGCGCTGCTATACTTGGATTAGCTTTATCGCTGGTTTTTATATGTCAGAAGGTGATTAAAATCATAAAAGCGTTTACCTCTTCCTGAACAGCTAAACAGTGGTGCTGGTTGATTCTTTTGACGCTAAAGGCGTGACAATCGTAAACGTCTAAAAGAGACTTTAAGCTGATGAGATGAGCATGAAGATGTTATGATATTTGAATCATGGGAGTGTCTTGAAGGTGGCGTCTGCTATTGTTGATCTCGATCGTAGCAATTCTCAGCTTACCGAAACAGCAACTGGTTGTTTTGGCATTTTTGACCAGAGCGCGGATTGCCTGGTTGACAAACGACCTGCCACAAAATTTGGTAGACGAAGGGACATTTTCGGAATTGTTATAAAAAACCGCCTATGAACACCTTTAGTGTCAAAAGGATGCCATGACAGTTCTTTCCTCCAAACCAGCGGTTGTAGGATTCTTCATGCTGGATGAGAAACTCTCTCTAGGTATTAATAAAATAGAGGAGTGCAAGTAAAATTAAGGCACTGTAATCAAGCAGTACAAACAGCTTTCACTCCTTTAGCTTAGTCCTTTTTATGATCTTTGTGCGTGTCTGGATGAGTAATGCGCTACAGAACTTCTAAAAGGTTTGTCAAAACCTTAAATTGTTAAGTTTTCTCCCTCAGAGAATGAAAGTTTCTTTGGTTGTGCAGCATACTTATACAAGCAACTATCGAAAGTGATGTGGACTTAAAAAAACTCTAAAGCACGCTTTTTAAATGGAGAGTGTACCATATTGGTCCCCTGCGACCATATTTTAGGCCTATGAACCTTCGTTCCCGGAAGGCGCACAATCAGAGGCTCACAACGGAGCACGATCGCACAAGATCGTTGCATCATCGGTGACAGATCATTTTACCGTTATCTGCCATTCGCGAAGACAATTTCCACGTCTCAACCTTCTTAACTCAACTATACCCATTTGGACTACACAGTGGTTGGAGTTTCTATTTCTATAAATGTTAATTGACGTCGTAGGGAGCCCAAAAAATGCTACATTTTCGGTGAATTGTAAATTGCCAAATTCTGCAATGCATCAAATGGCAGTGACCTTTTAAGCGCAAGTCAATTTGTCTCTATGCCAATGAAAGTTTAGACAATTCCTTCACAGCCTTAAACGACTTGTAAGGTTTCACTTGCACACTTTAATTCACAATGCAATTCGTAGATGCTCATATTGCAGAAAATTTGGCCAGATTTTGTACGTGCTAAACGCTCAATCACAGCAAGGTAGAAGTGCGACTTCGATGTTAACCTCCAAGCATTTTGTTTAGGTCTGTATGCATCTCCTGCTGAACTGATCATAGTGTCCAAATCTAGCGTTCCTGACAGTTCGATCTAACCAAAGCCTAGGAGGGGAATGAAGGACAATTGCTTGAGTAAACGCAGCCAACGGAGTTCGGAGGGTTGCAATGACGATGGGGAGGTCCCCTCCTCTCTTATCGAAAACCAGAATTCGCCAAGACGTTTCTGATGAACGATGAAACGTTGTTTGGTTGGACATCAATAAAACCATAAAATACATGTGCACAAAGATTTGTATGGTATGGTAGGGTATCTTGATACGATATGGCAAATCAAATGGAGAAGAAGGAAAGCGGCATGGAATGAGAGGATACAGATTAGGTATCTAAGACTGTCTAGATTCTTAATTTGTCCAACTTACCTTGCATTTTGTTCGTTAAGTTATCCTTTTTAAGTAACGCCGATTTTCGCAAATGTCTATCCACATTTGATCACAAACACTTTCAAAGCCTTTGCTCTGTACAACTGACAGCAAAGGTTTTCGGCAATAATTTCCCCAAAAAAATAATATTTAAACAAGGTCCTCCTTAGTACCTTTTGGAAATGCAAATTAATAGCAAAAAGTTCCTTAGGTGCTAAACTAGTGCATCAGTGATAGGCCTCATGCATGGGTTCTTAAATCCACGCTTCTTTTTCCACCGCCATCAAGACTGACTTAAACAACGTTTGCATGGATGAAGTGCAGAAGTGCAGAACCTTCCTCACAAACTGCAGGATAAACGCATTTGTTCCACAGTAACGTACCAGGGTTAGATTTTTTGGGTGAGAACGGAATCTGCTGGATAAATTTTGTCCAGCGACTAAAAAATGGTGCCTGTGTTCAATAAATATGCACAGTTGTTGACTAATAAGCCTCATAATGTAGGTAAGAAAAGGGCAAGACTTTAAAGGCTTCTTCCAAAGTCTAGTGGAGTCATTTGTGCATTAGAGAACTTGTGAAAGACCAAAAAAGTTGGTCTTCGGAAACCGTACGCACAGTATAATTGAAAGCCAAAGCTTAAATCATATTCGGTAGCCAATACTGATTGCTTGATTCGAAATGTGATCTGTTGTACCAAAAAAGGCAGTGAAGTCGCAATAAATCTGCAGTTTCAAGGCAGCGTATGATTAGAAGAAATGCCAAGGGCAGCTTTTAAACAGATTGATTGATTGGTTTGGCGTTGTCACAACAATACACGCCTCAGAAGATGGACTGCCTTTCACGTTTTCTTAAATCCTTACAAAGAACTTTTGGTTAGACACTTCAAGCCGATTTCAAACAATTCCACATTAGGACACAGACCATGCAGCATGATCTTAAAGCAGAGCCCGATTAAAACTGGATCCCACTGATGTCGAATCAAATTCAAACCATAAAAAACTCAATCTAAACTCAAAGATGCATGCCAAAGCCTCTTTATTATGACTAAATACGCGAATACAAGTCTTCAACTCTTAAAGAAAACGAAAAAACAATTGCCAGTCTCTACTACTTAGAAATCACTTTATTTCCCAAACGTACGTTCCGTTATGCACCTCATGTCTAATGTCAGGTAAAGGTGATCTCGACCTGAGGAAATATCACTTGTGCACAAACCCGTCTGTAATCCGCCGCCCACACGCGCACATCCAAGGCACAGTCGTCTGCAGCTGGAGTGGTGCCCTGCTTCAACGCGGAGGATACTCCGCATAGCGGTGAGTGGCAACAAGTTATTGCTCTCAAAGGACGTTAAAACACAAATTTATCCATATTCTTGCACAAACCAGACATTCATTAACCAAAATTAAGGCTACTTCTCATTTTATAGAAATAGGAAGCATTTGACCGACTTCCACCACGATTAACTCGATTAGTGTAATCGGTGCAGATGTAAGCCAACATGGCCTTGGCTCTCTTTAAACCTTTTTTAAATATGTTAACGAGGATTTTCTAAATTTCGTTTCGTTTATCAACAGAATGCACAACTTTACTTGAATTACAATGAAGGATCTTCCAAACGTTTCTTTCCAAAAGATGCATTTTTCTAATCAAAATATTTGAACACTACTTCTGGGTGGTACGCTCTGCCAGCACGCATGCCACCACCTCCATGCGCACTTTGCGTGCACCTTTACAACCGACTGAAGCCCAATTCCTACCGTAAACCAACTTCAATCACATCAACCAGGCTAAGCCAATATTCGGAGCGTTGGAGCAAGGGATCGTGAAAACCACAACAGAATGGTAGAACTTCTGATGGTGGCCAGAGAATGTCTTACCTCTAAGGCATGGAGGGGCATTGCTATGCAATATTAGGATAAAATTGGAAGAAATGTGGATACATTATGGATTCTGGGAGACCTTATTAAAAATTTTGGTGGGCTGTGCTAAAAGCTGGTTGATATTTAAATCATCTCACGTATACGAGGCAGATATTTAAGCTTTCACTACCATCGCCTGGATGGTGGGCTCCAAATCCGCATAGGTGATGAGCGAAGTCCACTTGCTGTGGCAATTAGACGCTTTGTTGAACTCCATACTGAATAGCACTTTGTACTCCAGTGCCTGCTGATTGTGATGCTGCTCTGAGGTGCCGACTTCAGATCAGCTAGTAAACTGCCAGTTATTTTGTTCGGTAATTCGACTGCAGAGCAGACCCAAGATGTCTCATTGCATACATCACGAATTCGTTGGAGACATATTTGACAGTTACCTTAACTCTGCCTCGATAAAAAAGGAAGGTGAAATTTAAAATGAAATATGCACAGTTCAAGGGTTGAAAAATGTCATTTTTAGTCAAAACAACCCTCGCTTTTATGATTCAAGTCAAATGCAAGTTGCAATAGATGATGTTGGACATTGGTATTTAGTGACTGCAAAATTCTTTTCGATTAGTCAGCTTATAAATGGGTTTGCGGAAAAGAAAAGTACGCTCATTTACCGGAAGAAATATTGGCAGAGCCTGGCATGTAGGACTTCAGTAGTATATAGCATGAAGTATACACTGCTTAAGATAATGGGAAAGTCAGCCAAGTGTCCTCAAGTGAGCTTCATATTCCCCTCTGCCTCCATCACCGCTTCTCCTTTCCCTAGCTTCTGATGTGCTCAGAGTGGAAAGATAAGCGTCAGTACTGATTCCAACCTTCTTTGCAAGTAATCTCACACGCAATTCAGCCTCACCTCGGTGTAAAAGGTCACGATTATTAGAAGTCCGATGGCTCAGCATATTTACCAATGTAAGAGCATAAAATAATGAATATAACCCACGATTTCGCCCTGCTGAATCCGACAGTTGTAACACCGAAGGTTTGTCACGTCGCTGCAA
Organism: Taenia crassiceps; assembly: GCA_023375655.1. NCBI lineage: Eukaryota > Metazoa > Platyhelminthes > Cestoda > Cyclophyllidea > Taeniidae > Taenia > Taenia crassiceps. The sequence continues at coordinate 1,679,037 of JAKROA010000010.1, forward strand.
TCGCTTCTTGGTATTGAGGACACCACCTGCATAATTCGCTTTGCTAAGCCACCTCCTGACAGATTTGTTATCTCCACAACAGGATGCGACTCAGTAAGATAATCTGTTTTTTTGGCTCAAACAATTCAACTAGATGATTTAACTTTTAACCTTGTCTGAGCCCCATAAACTTTACCTTTAAGAGCAAGTTCAAATGCTAGTTTTGTCCTCTCACTAAATGCTTAACAAACAACCAAATTATGCACTAAAATCGTTTTGGAGTAAAATTTTAGAAGAGATGGGCTCTATTGCTACTTGTGTTTCCGATCTATAAAGTGTTGTTCTACCATCTCTATTGCGCATCTCAACCTATCTCCTAACCAAGTCAGAAAATTTGGTGAAAAAGTATTGCATCGTTGAGAAAAAAGAGGTTGTGCCACAACGTAATGAAGCTTTACTAAAAAAAGAAAGGATGTTCAGGTAATGATAGACATCTCCCCATCAAGTTTCGGGTGTTGGGGGAGAATTTTAAACAAACATAGGGAGACATGGTTTTGGATGGCAAACGTTGGTGGCACTACATAAGGCGCTGAGCAGTAAATGTGTCCAAGTGCCTATCGCCGGCTCATATACCGCATATTTTTGAAAATGAATGCAAAACCAAACGGTTTTCTTCATTGCACAAAAATGTAGGCGTAAAATCGGCAATCGTTAACATGAGACTTGTTCTACGCTCTTCCCCAACAAAGCATTTTATTTGGTGTAGGCGGATCAAAGAAAAAAGCGCACAAGGCCATCAACGGCGGCAAGCTGGGAGCGTAGTGGTTAGCTCTGAGCCCAAAGTATCCTTTTGCGTAAAAACCTAACACATTTACGGCGCTGCTAGATGCAAAGACAAGGCCTAATACTGATAAGGAGGGCCCCAGAGACAAATCTTTTACGTCTAAGGCCCACAAGGTATCGTTTAGACAAGCTGATAGGTGTTTTTGAATCCGCACCTTGTAATAATAAGCGACATGGATGAGACTAATCCATAGCCAGGGCGAAGCTCCTCCCTCTTAATTAGAGGGCTCTTATCATCGCAGTGACAACACCTTTACACTTTACAAATGCACTTGCGGGGACAGACCCCACCGCCAAATATAAGCCCCTGGCCTATGAAGGGATGTTCATGGTCTGAAATAATTTAGTTCCGCATGACATGGCCTGGTTTGGTAAATAGGTATCCCAGTTACAGAAATGTGAAGTGCAAAGCAAAGAGTTTGGGACGCGGTATTCAAGGCGCAACTGGTGCTAAAACGGTCTGTCCAGTGGTCGGACGCTTACCGAAAATAGCTAGTTTATTATTGAGCCAGAAAATTACTCCGAAACGGGCAGGAACCATCGAAACGGTAGAATAGTCAAAACAAAACAACTACAATCTTTTTACTTTTGAGTGCTTGAGAATTTAACTTTACTCGCCTATGGCAAAACGAATTATTTGCACAAGCTAGAAGAATCCACCGACTTTTTGAGGCTGTTGTAAACTTATGTCATGGCCAAAGGCGTCAACAGCATGAGCCTGGCAGATTCAAAGTGCATCACATTTACTTCCACACATCATTTTTTCGAATTTGCAGCCCTCATCTGCATTCAAGATCTTCCATTGATACATTCGGGGTAAGGAAAAACAAAAGGAAAATTCACTTAGCTTCGTGTTAAGTCTCTCCATTCAAACACCAGGCATCTTTTTTTGAAATTCACAATGCTTTTGTACAGTCAAAGAAACGATTGGTGGCACCACTGTAGTGGCACAGCCAGCAGAATCAAAGGGTTTGTGAGGGTTAAATGGCTAGGATGAAGCGATTTGATAATCAAGGCACCGCCTTAGTATCCGGAACTGATTACGAGAGAAGCATGACAAAATAATCAGTCGAAATGACTTCTGGAACGAATAGAGGAAAGTCAGAAAAAGTACTTTATTTTTGCTCTATGCTCTAAAAAACCAGGACAGAAGGGACCGATCCCACTCTAAAAAAAGCGCAAACTTTTTCGTGGAGACCTGGACACCTCCCTATCAGGAGGCATAGCCAGAAATCAAAGGCACAATTAGATAGCAAAACCAACTATTCCTAACTTTAAAAGTGCAAATACCTCCACCAAAATTGCTGGACATTTTAAGCATGTCTAACTTCTAGGAGGTAACACTAATTCCTTTTATTGTTATACTAAAGTTTGCACTAAAGCCGAGCTAGCTCGAGTCAACGAAAGTTTGCTATCCTGTCTAGCGCTTAATTGCTTGCTTAAAATCCACTCAGTTTTGGTGGAATCGCTTGATCGCTAACACACAGAGTCTGGCTAAAGAACACCACTGGAACAGCCACGATTCAAGACATTTCAGTCATGGAACATGGTGGAAATGTATTTGATTTAGGCTTCCGAATGTAACCGAGCTGAATAAGTGAAATAAACAATTGTGAAGAGGGTAAAGCATCTATTGCACAACAAAGCCAAAATAGCTGACTGCTTGGTGGCAGCGACAAATGTTAGCATATTTATGCGGTACCCCTCGTTGTATGCTTTACTGTTACTAAAAAAAATTATGAGCTCCCATCTCATATTTAGTAAATCTAATGTCTGTGGTTTGCGCTTGTCTGCGCAGAGATTCGGGGTTTTATTCAACATGCGTTGCGTTCCAAGATGCGTCAGGTGGCGGCGGAGCGCTGCACCCGAATGATCTATGCCGCTTATTGTTCGCTACTAAGCGCTCTGAGATTGACGCATAACAGTCTCAGGGAAAGGCAGACTGAATGAACTTGACATTGACTTGCAGAGGGCTTGTGCCATCGTTTAGTGCAATTAGCCAAACGACTAGCCGAATTCTGCACTAAATGAAGGGCCGAGTAAATGGGTACTACCCACAGGCATTGACGGGTGTTAGTGAGTTGTAAAGGTTAGAAGTCACACTGTTCACCACTTCTACCTTGCACTTTTACAGCAAAAAAGCATAGGTTGTTTGCCGACCGGTTTGTGAAATCTTATTTATAAAAATGCCCCTTAAGTTATGCTGATTGCGAGGGTAGCCACCATGCCGTGGGTTAACTGAACCCATTAACTTACTAGGCATTTCTTCCACCGCACTTTAGGAATGCTTCTTTAAACCTCACTTCCGAGCGTATGACTTTCTGCAAAATGCAGTGCACCACAGTAGTGACAAACTAGTGGATGGAAAAAATAATATCAGGATATTTACTCATATCCTACGGAAAGCAACAGGCTGTTTGATTTACCTAAGTAAAATAGCAAAAATTTACCATGCTCCTAAAGCTTCGAGTTTCAGTGCGAGTTCAGTTCGGCTTCCTTTAATTCCCAAGGTGGCAAACATTGTGCGGGAAACTGATCAGGGGTCAACGACTACCGTGTTTGGCGTCTTCAAACACCTCGTAGCTGAATTGGATCGGAAGCAGGTTTCTCCTTCTTACATTTACACCGGAGTTTTTCAAACAGACATTGTTAAATTACTACTGACTGTAATTTGGATGTGTTGAAGGCCTTAAAAATAGCAACAAAACAGAAAGGAGTCATGGGGGTAATGTTTTATATTCAGAGGATTCTACAAATGCCCTCTGTTCTCCGTTTTTGATAGGCAAATACTGGCACTCAAATAAGTAAGCAAATCCATTTTTGTGGAACTTTTAGAGAAAGGAGGTTTGATGAAGAGGACAAAAGAGGAAGCTGATGCGTATAAGAATCTGGTACACACATGACAGCACCTTTTGTTTAATTATATCATACAATCAACTCCTATTTTTGCGATAAGGATGAGGATGGAACCCAAGCAATTTCTCCCCAAGATTTCACTTAATCTTATTTGTCATGCTGTCGGACGTTTTCTGCAAAACGTCCATGCGGTTAGGTAGGATCGGTGAGAAGGCTAAAGGTTTGGTCAACGGAAAACCCGCGGTGTCCAGCCTAACAAAGAGATATTCGGCTGAATGATTTAACTGTACCCACATCACGAACGCTGAAATGCAGCAGTTTTAACAGTTACAGACTGACCGTTTGATAATGGGAAAGTCAACCTAGAAACTACGCCTAGACGCGTATGCTCTAGCACCATTCCTCAACCATTTGATGCCAGCTGGTGCTGATACAAGTGGCTAGCACTGTCGTGGCTGTCAATACATTTTTTTACTCAGTGAAGCCACAGTGAACGTAAGTGGATTATGACAGAGCCAGAGTTACACACTCCCATTTCTGGAATTAGGTTCCATGATTGGTGAAACTGAGTTGAGAAAGATACCCCTGCGCTTAAATAAAGTGGGGAAGGAGGTCAGAGTTCGTTTCCGCTTTTTTGGGTGGGTAAGTGGCTTAGGTCAGTCTTAAGGTCAATGAAGACTGGTCTCTGGTCCGTGCAAAATTTTTGATTCCAAGAAGACTCTGGAGGTCTTCACATTAAGAAGTACTTGAATGCATAATGTTGGGGAAATTCCTTTGCGGAAGTGTTCGCTAGGTGGTACGTCTTCAACAAACATGATGGAGGAATGCTGCGGAAGGGAACAACTCTCTACTTTCATGTATTTAAAGGATAGAGAATTAAAGTTCATGCTTTAGGAAAAAACAGCTTTGCTCGGTAGGATTACATTGCCAAAAAAAGACAAATTAACTGAACAATGTCTTTATTCAACTTCTCACCCTCGTCTTACATCATACTACTCGTTTGCATTCCTATAGCCCATAGTACCGAAATTTTCTCGAATATCTGCGGTTTAGAAAATCGGACCAGTCAGCGCGCCCTACTGCGAATGCCCACGCAAACCTATTAAGTGTACAATTCCTCCTGTACGGTCCCGCATTCCTCGGGCTCTTCACTAATGTGCACTGCTGTTTGTGTAATTTCAGTAATTCCTAGGAGGCGTTTTTTAGACTAAAAGAGGTCGCTTCCCACTATTGGTCATCATTAATTGAAGATGTCAGGATTTCCTCGAGAAAAAGAAAGTTAGGTTCAAAGCGTTTTGAGCATTAGTTTTGTAGAGGCGCTTCTTTCAAACTTGACGCTGTCATGAACCGCCATTGAAAGCCACTTATCCTGTAGATTATTAACTAAATACTTCGATTTCTATAGTCAGCTCTTAGAGTTTGAGACTTTAAAGAATTATTCACTTTAACCTTGCTTACGATCTGTTGGCTCGGATTCCCACGATGCTTTACTGTATCCTACCATGAACGATCTCTTGGTTTGATTACCATTGGAGAAATCAGTTTATACTTAAGCGACCAACCAAGGAGTCGTTTAAACACCTTACCCAACAAAGACTTTCATGTTGTCAGCCTCAGACAGACAAGATTTTCAAAAGGACACAAACTTCCCATTTTGGGACGTTTTTCGACACAGATGCACAAGCAGTCTTCTCCGTACATTCACGACCTCTCCCCCGCGTGGTCTCTTATAAGTAAAGAAGAAATTCCCTTCATTTTCTCGTTTATGCAAGATGAAAATGAAAATAATTCTAGCGACTTTACTTATTTTGGTCATAAAATTCAAAAATTGGCTGAAGTGACACTAGCTTTGCCCACATAACGAGGCTTGTAGTAGATCCTTGACTTGTGCAGCCGAAATGGCATCACTTCGAGTTCCCTCCAGTTGCACGCTCCTGAAATGATTTCTGTAAGAAGACAACTAAAACCACGGTTCCCACATGAAATGTACCAAGACTACATTGTAGCAACTGTCAAGCAGACACTGACTAAGCCAAAAGAGCAGAATGAGAGTCAAATAATGAACATATTGTCTGCCGATTTTGTCAACTACGTGCGTAAAGAAATGGGTGGAAATAAAACGAGGGGACGCAGTGGCAGTTGGGATCACTTAAGCTGAGCTTCCCACCAACCCAGATGCCTTCGGAGAATCGCAGGTCCAGAGCGCACCAGAAGAGAGCATCTCCTCTCTTCATCTTATAATCGAAAAAATTAGGCTTCTCAGCTTAAATAACTCAATTGCTTCCTAAAATAACTTTCCAGTCTAGGTTAAGCCATAACCAACATTCGAGCCTCATCATAAAAATCACCGAAATCTACTCACTCACAGAGTTGGCGTCGTTTCTTTTCGACTGTCTGCAAAAGGTGCAAACGAGCAAACATGGCTCATGAAGCAATCGGTGAAAAGTGAATGAAATTGGCTCTAGCATACTCAACATCGACATTCATCGGGACTATGGCTGCGAAAATGATGCATCATATGTAGTGCTGAGGTATTTTGCCTATTATTTCATTGGGGATTGACGCAGTAAAACTGACGTTGCACGACTTCAACATTGCAGTGCCTTCTTGAAGATAAAATTTGCAACTCCTATTGAAAGGACAAAAAAGCGAAGCAAATTAACCACCAAAGCTCAAAGCTGTGTGGCATTTACGTACCACCGTAGCAGTGAATACTCCACACCAAGCATTTTCTTGTCATTGATATCAATAATGTTGTGAAGAACGTGTCAATCAACTACGGAATTGTGTAACCGGCGATACTCACCAGAAGGGCAGTCTTTCTGATACTCGCAGTACAACGTAGATAAGAGATTTTTCATTGTTTTGAACTTTGCAACATTTTTCTGAAATTCAATGAGCTTTACAACATATTATAGTAAACCCAGTTGATTGACGGGATGGAAAAGATCACTTGCCAAGTTGCATATCATCATGTTAAAGTAGAATCAACAAATATCCCTACTTCGAGCGAATCGCCTGCCATCTTCTTATTTCCAATACATTTTGGCCATTTCATCATCGATGACTTCTCCATATCACTGGATGCGTAGCTAAGTGGCACTCAGTCATAACAAGCCACTGTGGGATCCCAATTCTCAAAAGAAAATTGGCAAGTTAAAAGACTAAATGTCACATTGGGTAGTACGGGAAGACCTACAAACCCTCTTGGGGGAGAGCTGTGCCTCTCACACTCACTCAGCCACTCAGTTGGTGCGCCAATGAACCGCTTGCCACCAACACAGTCTACTCGAACAAGTGCCCCTTAGGCAAAATCCGGCGGGTTCGGGTAAAAGTCTACGATTACGTGCTAAAGCATTCCATAAGAAGCAAAAGTTTTCACGCCTATCACTGCGCCATCAAAAATGGGAACATCACCGTGATTTCAATTATTTAGTTAGATATCGTAAACGCGTTCCTTGTTACTCATTTAAAAAAATTTAAGCGTACGCTTTTCACTACATCTTTTGCATAAGTTGTAGCCTTGTTTAATTCGATTTTAGTGGCCCCAGAATGAATCGCAACACCCTCCGATGGTTTGGAGTCTATCCAATTAGTCGATGTTCGATGCTGGAATTCGTGTACTTTGAGAGGACCTGGCCTCAGTTCAGGCAGTTGATCGGAAGATTCGCCCTTTTGCATTTACGCATAGGTTTTTAGCACGGGGTTACTAGGTGGGATTGAGAAAGCAAGTAATAACGCTTTCCATGTTTTCAGCATCCATAAGGATTGGCTTGCTTTAATTCATCCAGAATGATACCAAATAAATCAGACCATTAGTTGAAAATGAACTTAAAAAATATTAAATAAAAAGGGTAAATGCTTCATGAAATTTAGGCCAGCCAACAATTATCTGTTGAGGATATCTTTTTTACTATTAATCGGGCCTCGCAACTGCGAACAGCTGTGAAGGGAGTGGAATCACAGATGTGGAAACCAAGGTAACAAAAGGTGAAATCACTGCGTCACTCTAGTCGTCACAGCAGCCTCAAAATCAGAGCCCCCATCACGTTCGGTGAAAAATCGTGGTGAGGTCGGGCATTGGTAGCCTGGTGGTTTGGGCAGTCATACGCCCGATGATGCGCCCTTTTCGCCCTTTAGCCCGTCTTATTTTTTCAAAATTGCTCCAAAACACGAAAAACCCATTTTGAAAATCTTTGACTTAAGGCGAAACGCGCTCAATTTGCTCTTTTTAAGGAGTAATTGAGCATGTGCAGAAGCGATTACTTTCATCTGATTAAGCTTTTGGCCTAATAGCACAGTCTAAATCAGGAGAAAAAGTTTTACGCTCTCCTTTGGTTCGCCTCTAATTCGATGTTTCTTTCAAGGCCGGAAACTTGTTTTTCCCCCACGACAAGTCACCTAATCAGCCAATAATAAACAGTTCAAAGCAGAGCAGCCATGCTCTTAAGGAACAAGGGAAAACCTTATCAAAGGCTCATATTTTTATCAACACTATAACGCCGAACGATTACCTTGTTATACGCAGCGCGGGTGTGGGAGGGTTGACCGAGCGCATAACGCGGAATCTGTGAAGCATCAAATGCCTTTAAATTTACCCGAGACAGGCAATTACCCTCCAAATTCACGCAAAATCGTGAAACTTTAGTTATTCTAGGTTATACCCAGAGGATTCGATGCCTCAGCAGGAATTGGCCCTGTCCCACGTAATGCACAGTCATCAGAAGGGGAATAAAGCGGACCATGTGCAAAACAGGCATTAAGAACACACAAAGACCACTGAATCTCATAAATTTGATGTACCATATTACCTTTGTTTGATTCCGCTCATCTTCAAATTCCTCAAACAGGTTTCCTTGATCCCACGAAAAGTAGAAAGATTCTTTAACACGTATGCTCACGTAGTAGACACTGATATTATGCCTGCAAACAAGGGAAAGCCAATGTGGAAAAAGGGTTAAATTGGTGTAAAATTTGCATCACGTTGGAGCACTAACGTGATTGGTTACGTTGGTGCATCCGAGGGTGAGTGAATTTTTCGGTGCTGTCTGAAAATCCGTTTCAATCACACTACGAGGTGTTAATAACTTTTTCCACTGCTTTGCAGGTCAAACGGGAATTCGCTGACGTTGAAAATGCTGTAATTAGGATGTGGACTTTACTAAAATCCTGTAGGAATGGATTGCTTTCAGCAAAAGTTTTTGGATCACTCACAAAGTACCTCATCAAGCAGCGCATAATGCAAGTCAAAGAGCCCACTTTTGGAAAACTTACCTCCACCACGAAGCCTGGCATATGGAGAGTCAGGCGTTATGCATTCCTGCATCCGATCCAGCGGTCTGTCGCACCAGATCAGTTGGAATCCATCACATCAAAAATAAGGGGCCAACGGAGACAACCATAAAAAAAATATGCATAAAGCATAAATAAAGCATCACACGCAAATATCGTACTTTTCAGTCGAATTGAGCCTCTTTTCCTTGTTTATCAAAGCAGATGCCAGCCAATGAATTAACTTCCTTGTCTTCACTTTACTGTGGGGAGATACACATTCCAATATCCCAAAGGCGGAGGCTAAACTGGTCCCAGAAGCAATTGAAACGACTACGCACAAATTACAGAACGACCACAACTCGGTGATGAGGAAACAAGTGCAGAAAGTAAATGAGTTTTGGCTTTTCAAAGAACATTTTCTTTTAACAAAAATGTGAAGTTATTATTACCGTCTAAATCGGCATCGACTTGGATTGTCGGTACCATGTCAAATCGGTTTAATATTCCACGTAGCATCTCTCCACGATCAATGGGAAAGTGATATTTCCACACTCCGATGACATCGGCACGCATTTGCAGACCCGAATTGAGAGATTCGAGTACGAAGAGCGCCGTAATTGTTCATCGAGAATTGCCTTGATTGATCAGGTTCTCAAACCTCCCACTCACCACTTGCTCGATATTTTTGGGGGATTTTGAAAGCAAAATGTTGTGGATTAAGTGATAAGAGGGTTGGACAATGATTATCAAAACGTTCCATTTGCACATTCCGAGATTCAAAATCAACTATTTGCATGCAGTTCCTACTTAAGATGTTTTTATAGCTAACATTTCAAAGACTATTAGACCTTTGCTGGATGGCACTACCAAGCACATGAGAATAGGTGGACGACTTTGTTTATTTATGAAGACCTGTTTATGCATTAAGCAATCATAGTTAAGCCTTAGAAACCCGCTAATTGGTATCTATAACGAAGGTATTGGGTACTTTCGGGTTAAAATCGGTCAAACACAATTCACGCATTAGTCACTTCGCATGATTCCCGTCGCAAGACGGTGTAATGCCTATGGTCTCAGGGGAGCACAGCACTCCTCGCGCCGCAATCACATTTGCCACCTACGACGGGGCAGGAATCACACTTGTAGCGCGAACAATCCCATGTCTACGTGACAGCGCCTCCTGACTACATCAATGACATAGGATCTGCATGGGCCAAGTTAAACGCCTTTGATGTGATCATCGAGGTTACCCTTAAAGCGAAAAAAACCATAGTAAGGTAAAATATTTAGAAAATATTTGAGTTAGTTTGTTCAAAATGTGTAAAATGACTAGGCCCAAATAATAAGGCCAGCCTGGGACACACATTGTTTAGTATATTTCAAACAGCAAGCTGATTTTGTGTCATAGCATGTAGGAGTTTGTCTTCAGGGATCAGTCAGGTTGGGTCAGGTGGGTGGTACTGCAGTCCTGTGCCCTCACCTAGTGCTTCTCCAAATGGAATAGCTGTCTGGGAGTGCAGGAATGCGTTGCATGTCGTGCTTTTGATTCCCTCAATGGAGCGTTTTGTGGGCTATTTTTCCATAACACCGCTAAAATTGAATGTAAAAATTTTTCGCAAATAAAAAAAATATGGTAAACTGTTCCTGCAGTAAGAAAAAGGTCGAAAATGTGCCTCACGTTTGTTTGGTGTGTGCAATGAATCCTCCTGCTGCGGCTGAAGTAATGCTCTAAATTTGTGAGAAAAAGGAGCCTGATTGTCTACTTTGGATTTCTTACAGTAAAAAAGGAACTGAATATGGCATGACTCACTCTGCAGGTGAACTGGTGCCCCCCACGTCCGGGTTAGTGGAACCCATACTGCCTGGGGAATTCAGTGCACTGAAGGTAAGTCAAAACCCAAAGAGTTTTCATTACCCAAATAAAAAGAAAGCACGCATAGTAAAGTAGAAAAGGGCAATTAAAATGAACCTGAAACGCGTGATAACTCACCTTCCTTGTAACATGAAGTTCTGTTTGTTGGGCGCACTTTCCTCCGGTGCACTATAAATAAATTAGTAAAAAAGGCTCATAAAAGGCGTCAGGAAAAGCGACACTTTTCAAAACAATCCTACTCTGATTGGCGGTTGCTAGAGGAGAGCTTACATGCCGCCTAGAGCGAAACCGGAATATCTGACACTGTTAGCGAGTTCAGTTCGTGACCTACAGGGTGATTAAAAAAGGGAGGCAAAGTTAGTGCGCTTAATAGCACTGCGTGGCGGTGAATGATGTTGCGACCTTTAAGCAAGTCAATGCATCAAAGAAATTAAAATGAAGCTCTCATGTAATATTTGCATACCCTTCGTCTGAGGTCGTGTTCTGAACATTCCTTACGCCCGCATTTGTTCTGATATTTGGTTCACTGTGCGCATAGTAAAAGGAGCAAAGTCTTGCATTAGACACAGAATAGCTCTTTCTACTTTTAAAATTACTGATAGATCATCCTATGAAGGATCTAGTTCGCCTGCTTGTTGAGGCATTCATTCCCACATTCACACACTACTCACCCATCCCTTTGATGTTGATTTAAGTCACTCGATTGTTTGTTCGAGTCGCCAAAGATATAGCCTGCGTAAGGAAATTTTTTCTCAAGCCTAAGAATAAGCAACTCAACAAACTCACTTCTCCATATTCGAAAATGCCTTCAGCCGCTACGTGATAAACATGATAGTCATAATATTCCAGGCGGCTAGACAAGCCATTGGATGATGCTTTGCTTATTTCTGATTGGTCAGCAGTCCAATCAATATTTTCCTCGCATGTGCTCCAATGTATCCCTGAAATTAAAAGATCGCCTTTTAAAGTGTCAAGTACCAATGTTTTGAAAGACGATGTTTGAAGGGAAGATAGGAATACGTCAACCTTAGGCTCCGTTATCGTAGCAAACATCGAGATCTCAAAAAAACTGTCCTACTCTGGAAGCTCTCCAATCCTTGTTCTCCTGCCTTTGGAAAGCGTCGGGAATGCTTACCTGCTCATCTTGACTTCTTTTGCTCTTCTTTTCAGCTTTTGAGCCAAAATTAGGTCAAAATAAAGTTTATTGGGCACAAATTTACTCCTTTGCAAATTAATTGTACCTGTGGAGGTGAGTTCACGATTGCAGCATCACCACTAACGTCAAAAGTCTCCCTATAGTAAACACAGAGTTCATGAAGTAATAACTTGGCAGTATCACGAGGTCGACAATGTGGTCAACATCATCAAATTCAGGCAATATGCTAGGGACACCAATTGCTGCGGCCAAGTTATATAAACTCACTCAACAAATGTTACGTAATGGGGACTAAGAGCTTAGACATTTCACTGAGGACTTTAATAAAATGCTTATATTTCTGGCTTCAAAACAGATGGTAGTGATGAGCTTCATTACAAAAGAGCAGCAGGATAGTTGGAATGTACGGAAGACGCTAAATACTGTTGTGATAGGAATGCAAGTCCGCTTAGGGATAAGACCAATGTATTTACTTAAACTTCGAGGTCACAAAAGTTTTGTGGATGTTTGGTGGGATGTATCAGCAGCAGTCACTGTTGCAAGTACTAGATGGTTTTTAAGCACAAACAAAACTCAGTGCATACAAGGGAAAGTTTTAGTTGGGAGTCCAGCTGTAGACTTCAAGATAAAATGTAATGTAAAGTGGCGAAACTGGAGATGTCCTTTGGAAAATTCCCTTTTTTTCATCATCAGGTGCAAAATCTGACCGAAGTCCCATTTGATTCGTGAATGAATAAAAACGTAATTAGTTCCAACTTTTCCATCATGTTGTACGTTAGCCTCCGCCTACCAAGTTGAGTCCTGAATAAACTGAAAGCAATACCTCTGTGATAATGATGGCTCGCAATCTCTATTGGCTATCATTCTAAATCTACCCATGGGACTTAAGACAAAGATCTAATCATCATACAATTGACAATATGAGGAATAATTTGAAATTCTTACATCAAACAGTGTACTCCGTCCCTTTAGCATTCTTTCCTTATTTACTGAGTTTATTCAGGACAAGAGATGCGTTTGTTTCCAACAATTTGGTGAGGAAAATGTCTGTGCTGCTTCAATGACAAATTCGGAGGCAGACATTTTTGACAATCAAGGCAGTGCCAACCAGCTTGTCCCAAAAAAGGGCCATAGTCTTTGTAGCCACGTTGACCCGAGTCTCAATGAGTGGCTTCTTGACAAAAATACGCGCTGCCCTTTCGCAACATTTCATTGACTACAGGCGCCTCTGTACGTATTCCATCTGACACTTTAGGTACCGACCACTCCATGTCCACCTTTCAACCATCCTGTTCGCCCATAGTCTCTGCCCCACTGGCAGACGGAACTGCGCTTTCTTCGTCCATATACACGGAAACTAACAGTGCGCAAAATTTAAGTGCCTCCTGATGACACGAGAGAACTTCATTTCGTGTTATTGAAATGCTAGTGAAGCCAATTAGTGGGGTGATAGTGCTGAGAGGTGACTCTAGGATGCGCCAATTGGATAATGGCCGCCAAGAAAATGAACATCAAGTTAAATCTATATAAAAGAAGCATAAAATATACTTTGGAATATTAAATTCCCTCAGCAAACACGTATGCCAATTGGAGCCATAAGTCGGCATGAAGCAAAGATTGGGCTAAACAGCCTATGAATGTAAAGTAGGGAGACTCGGGGAGTACAATGATGACCGCCTGCGCAGACTGCAGATCATAGTCCTGTCCAAAATTTATTCATATGCTTCAAGCAAAAGGAAGGTGAAAAGTTTCAAGACGAGCGTTATTAAAATGCATAAGTTAGGGTATGAATTGGTTGCTCTTAGCTCTTTCCTCTCTTTTTTCTACTATTTTCATACACCTCCCCTGTTCTTGTGCAAAATTTATTAATAATAATTTTAAACTACTTGAACTATTTCCCCACTCTCATTAAAACCCCAACCATCCAATTCGTTAGCGTTATTCTGTCTCACTTCATCGCAGTGCCCACACTCAGCTATCTGAACTCACACGCTGCTACTGTATGATGTGGATAAAGTGCCCCTTAACTACTTAATCCCTGTTAGTTGCTTTATATGGCCAAGAATATTATTTGAGCAATCGTGCATTCCCAAAAAGCATTTAGCTAGGTTTAACTTACCTTATGCTTACTGAGAAATTAAACTTAATTTTCTGTAGATGTGAGGATGCAATAGCTTCCAACCGCCTAGATTTACAATCCTTTTTCTTGATAAACACCTTAAAAAAGGAAAAAATGTCACTTGTGGAGTAGAATAACTGCAGTTATAATGAAAAGAGGAAGGAGGCGAAGAAGATTAAAGAATGATGGTGCACAGAAGGTATTAGTTAGCAAGAGAGAAAGAAATGGAGGAAGAAGAGACAGAATGTTGAAACGAATGTAAAGGAGAGGCAGTTTATGTGGTTAGTTAGCAGAGAAAGCAAAGCAATAGCAACTTTCTTTGAAACAACATAAATCTCTTCAACGTGGAGCATAGCTTTTTCCCGTCACCGTAATACCGGGAGGAGCACGCTAGAGAAAACACAATGACGGAGTCAACGGAGGGCCGGCTATCAAAGCAAAAAATTAAATCAACACGCATTTAGCAAATTTTCTGCGATCAATTAGTTTAGGCTAAAAATTATTGCGTGCTTTCACATGTTAATAACAGCCTTAAAATTGGAGACCATACCATACATACTTGTGTGCAAATGTCCTGTCGAATTTTCCATAATCCTCACATAGCCACAAAAGCTCCTTTTGTAAATTAATAAACATTTATTTCCATAAGGTGTCCAAAAACACCAAATTTTCCAACGCATGACACCAGTACAGCATCCTCTTTTCTAACAGATCTCATGACTGCGGGATAGTTGTATGCATGCATACAATCGCAAACATGACATTCACACACAGATACGCAATTCGCACTAAACAAAACACTACTGTATGCCATTTGCACAAGAGTTTAGAGCCGATGTTTTTTTATTAAGCTCTAACACTGCAAAATTCGGCTTGATATTCTGCACTATAACCTACAATTCACTGCTATATCCAAAACTTTCTAAACAAAGCAACTAGCTTAAAAAATTTATAGATTTTACGTTAAAAGTGTCAGATAATAAAAAAATTGCTTTTAGGTTTTCATTTGCTTAAATTTTTCTTAGTTTATATCCATTTAATTGCTATTTTTCAAGGTTGTTGACCTCTACTGAGATTTTAATTTAGGCGTTTCAGTAGCCCCACGTCGGTTGTTTATTTGGTGTGTGAGTTGTATTTTACCACCCAATGAACTTAAAATTATATTCTTTGTATTAGTTTTATTAAATCCAACTTTCTGGTCCTACATTTGTTAACGGCTTTTCCTTTACGCCGTAAACGCAATATGTCTCGCCTGACGAGGTAATTAGGCATAGCAATTTAATAAAATATTTACTTTCAGTGGTCATTAGAAAGACTCGTGGCATTACCAACGTAAAGTCGGTTGCATGATGTTGAGGCCAGGATCTACGTATATGAAAGCTGAGGAGCTCGATTTACTAGATAAAATATTTAATGATACACAGTCCATTCGCTCGCAATCTCGAGTATCTCTAACATCACAAACTCTCCAAAGTTTGTCAACGCTTGCTTCTCATAACAGCTTTGCATATACTTTTAGATCAGTACTATTTTCATATACCCTCATTTTGCGAAAATGAGTTCTCGTAAACTTTTTCATAAGTTGCATCATTTCACAAGGGAGAAAGGTGTTCCTCGGCAACTCCATCAATCCCAGGAAGCTAATTGGCTACCAAGTCTACAGGAGGATTTAAAGTCATTATGCATACAAACAAAGGGACCTGCAAAGTCGTTTCCAGTTAAAGCTCTTTATGATTATACGGCCACACGACCTGATGAGTGTAGCTTTAATGTTGGTGACTTACTTACTGTGGATGACTCCTCAAATGATTGGTGGCTGGCAACAAATCTGCGGACAAAAAAGAAAGGTCTTATTCCTAATAATTACGTTACCTCTGATATGTCTGTGTCAAATGTTCTCAAAGCTTGGTTCGATGTTGATCGAATGGGTGCAGAACGCAAACTGCTTATGCCCGGAGTTCTGCCCGGCACATATATCCTTCGACCGTGTGAGAGTAAGCATTTCCTAAATATCTTGGTAGTTCGGATGATATAAAGAAGTTGAGCAGGTTTACTTGGTGCTAAATGAATTTTGAAATTTTCGAAGAATTTAGAAGACCATATTGTAAAAAGATATGAATCAGATAAGTCTTTACAAACAGCCAAAATTTATCATGAATTCCTTAAACATGTGCTTGTTGGAAAATGTCTGTAGCAAATAAGCCCAAGAATATGCAAGCACGTTAATTCCCGCACGGATATATTTGACGTAAAGTGGCCATTCTTTTGTACTTGTATTCCCGTTTCTAGGTGCTGGCAACCCTTATTCCCTTTCTGTTAGGACGAACGGGGTCAAAATCAAACATTTCCGGGTTTATTTTGACGAATCAACAAAACGATTTTACCTTTGGCCAAGCGTGCAGTTTCCCTCACTTGAGGAAATGATCAGTTACTATCACTGTAAGTCACTGCAATCAAAAGTGAGAGAAAGGCTATTAAGAATATTATAAAGATCTCGCCCAGTATATGTTAGCTCGTATCGGTACGATTTATGCAATACAAAATATTTCACAATATATTAGCAGTTTTTCAGGGATTGGACATAGATTTTATCTTATTTTTTTAACACGATTTCACAATGCGAGTACAACATGTTGCACTAAGGAGCACTCTGGAGGAGCATATTGCATTGAGTTCCCTTTTTGCCAGAACAAAGTGAGCAGACTTAACTTATTTAGCTGATGAATAGCGCACTTTGCTAATCCCTCAAATTCTGTTGCCAGTTTTGTCTCCTTGACTGTATATTGCCCCAATATTCACTTTGCTGTCTTATTTCACCTTGATACGCCTTCCAGTAACGCCGTTCTGTGCTTTGGTTCCATTCTGAGAGGAAATGGTAAGGCACAATGTGCTGCATTTTCCTTTTTGTAACCTTTAAAAGAAAGAAACTCTCTAAAGACATACAAAATTGGACGGTTTTTAACACATTCCGATGCCATCTGGTCATACTATAGAAGTATATATTTTTTTGCAGAAAAACTTCCTATGGTTATGATTTTAAACCCTGTTTTACATTTTCGGCATCAAACAGCTTGTACCTCTAATTCACTGTAGATGATGGTCCTCTGGAGGCCCAGTTTAATTATCTGTGCTAAAGTCACACTTTCTCCTTACAGCAACCTCCTATGCAAAACAATGTCTTCTCTTAAACAGCAAACATGTCTTTCAGTTTTACTATTTGTGCTGCTCTTAAGTATTTACAAAAGGGAACAGAATCACAACCCTACACGCCATTTTTGGTAAACCACTCAATTCGCCTGACTTTGCACCATTTTGGTGCTCTGCTTTGACTAATCCTGGCCATCGGACAATTCTGCCGAATTGGAACATGCATCGTCGAATTTAGGCATATTCGTCGAATTAAAGATGCGTCAGAGGATGTGCACTGTAGAGAGCGGAAGAAGTGCTGTAAAAATTTTCACACGCGTCATCATTCAAAGTTGAAGAGTTGAGTAGGCGAATCCAAAGACACGGAGTATCAACCCTAAAATGCAAGGTTGTTATTGCGATAACTTTAATGGAGTCCTCAAAAGTGATCGGCGTACCAGTGCTAAGTAACAGCAGTACTTTGTTTGTGGTGGCAGTCGATCGTTTGTTATTCTCTTTGAACTGACTGAAGAAAGAGATGCTGGACGCCTCCTGCAATACAATGAATTGGCATTTTACTAGTTATTTTTTGTCTTTTCGTTCCATAGAGGTGTGAGAGAAGGCAGTTGGAACAAAGCAATCTTACTAACGTCCCTCTTCTATCCCTGTTATTTTTCTCCCCTTCAGCCGAATCCATCGACGGTGAGATAAGTCTGATTGAAGCGCGTCCACGAAGAGTGGCACCACCATTGAGTTTTAAGGATTGTTTCATCCATTATGAGGACATAAAGTTAGTGAAGGAACTGGGTCGAGGCAACTTCGGTGCAGTCTATCTGGGTCGCATACTCAGTATGGAGGTGGCAGTGAAGAAATGTCTCAACATCAAGGACAACCAAGCCTTCCGTGATGAGGCGGAAGTGATGCATAAACTATCACATCAACGTATCATGCGTTTTCTCGGATTTTGTTGTGACGCTCCCGATAATAGAGTTCTTATTATCACCGAATTTATGCCTAACGGCGCTCTTCGTGACTACCTCAAGACTGCTGAGGGACGCCGCCTCGACTATCGCCATCTCATAAGCATTATTGACCAGGTTGGTGCTCACTATCACTTTCTCATCTTCTCCGGAATTCCCTCTTTGCGCATAGCAAATCGCTCCATCTTGCACATTAGGCAGTAGGAAATCCCAAAAACTGTTCCTCCACTTCTAATCCTTCCTAACAAAACAAAACAGAGATAAGGGAAAGTGACTGTCATTTTTGACTTTGAAATGACAAAAAGAGTTACTGAAAGGTTATATCTGATTCTGTAGCAGAGCATTTCTAAATCCTTGTGTGCACCAGTCAAACCTTTCACAACTTTATTACTTGCTGTTTTTGGAATGGAATCAGGATTGCAATTGTTGGCTCTAACTGAGCTTACAACTTGCAAGTGTCATCAACCACTTTTATGGTTTGAACACGTGACAAGGTGATGTAATTCCTATCACTCAGTCATCCACGAAAGTCGGTGTGCATAGGATTCTTTTGCGTCTCAAAAAGTAGTGGGTGTCTGTCGAGCAGTCGTTGCGGTCTCAAAGGCCTTTAGGCTTGATGGTGATGGCGATGGTGAGGAACCGGGTTACATCCTGAAATCGTGCTGAGGGGCACTTCTGCTAAGCTTTTACCCTTTAACACCCTGTACAGATGCCAACTGCTATAACAGGGTTTTTGACGTGAGCGTCATCTACTTAGTGGTTGGATTCTTGCTGACCACAGAGGTGAGGAGTGGTGTCGGTCTAATTGGATAAGTGCACTGCTTTCTTTGCTTTAGCATAGCACATCTATTTTTTCCTACTTACAGCAGTTCCGTAGTTATACTACTAGATAGGGCAAAATAGGCGGAAGTAGAACCTTCACTACTTTATTTCTTAGGTAGTAGGCGGTCCGACTGCTAAACGAACGGTTCTTTTGATGTTGCTGTCGAATTTCTGGGCTAGGAATTTGCGAAACTGAGTTGATTTTGAGCTGGAAACTGTTAGAAGTGCGGCCTACACGATGTGCTTCTACTTTTTGCACACAGATTTTACAGGAATAAGACAGGTCATGAGCAGGTCCTAAAGTGCCAACGAGGGATCCTATCACAAACACCTAAATTTATCATTGAAATGAAGTGCAGATGACACATAGATAGACCAAAATGCACACACAGTCAACAAAATTAATTAAACCCCTCGACTTGGTTCATTTTAGGCTAAGAATTTGGAGACTATGTATCTTATGCATGCATCTTGGGAACCCATGTGGCTTATGAATATTAAGGAGACTCCCGCGCCAATAGTTTGCTTCATTTGTCACCGCCTTTATACCATTCCTTCCTATTGTGAATCATAGCAGTTATTATTTCATCCTTTAATGCGCTAAACCAGTCAATCAAGGCGATGCACTCACTTTTTTCATGCATTCTGTTTATTTGCAGCGAATTATGGATTGCCTTTGTATAAAGAATTTGTGTAACTGCTTCAAGTGCCTCCATTAATCCTACAAGGTGAACTGTCTAAAAATCTCTAATCTCGCTAAACAATGCCCTCGCTATTTTTAGGAGCAAAGGTTAATCACTATTAGCACAACTGCTTTTTTGTTTGTAATAGGTTAGGATTACGTTAGGACGATTCTATGTTATGGAGAGAGATGGAAAGTAGAATTTCTTCGGGGGGCATTGTTTTTACGTTGAGAAGATGCTTCCACTATTACCGCCAGTGAATAATTCCCATAAATGCAAATCCATGCGGCTTGCACGCATTCAGACACCCAGTCGGTAATGATGAATGTGTTTTTGTTTTGTATTTGCCGGCTGGACGTCCAGGTCGTGAAGGGTATGGTGTATTTGGAGAAAGTGGGAGTGGTGCACAGAGATCTACGAGCTGCAAACGTCCTCGTTGACGCAGATGGCTCTGTGAAGATCGCTGACTTCGGGTTAACCAAAATTCTTGATTTTAGTCAAAACTTTACTGAAGGTGAGTTTGGGAGACTATTTACTCTGCGTAGCAAAAGAATGTCACACCTAAAAATCACAAAATGGCCAACGTTTTTAACCAACTTTAGCATTGTTTTAATAAGCAAGCAATCGAAACAAAAGCGCTTTACACTTGTGCGATTGTTAAGAGCTCAACCAGTTTGCTAGAAAGTGATGGGGGAGATGCTGCATGTTTTGGGCGCTAAAGTTGCACAAGCAAATCATGGTGAACCACACATGGAGCATACGCTTTGCCGGACTGGGATGATTGGCAGCACCAAGCACTTCTACAGTCAGTTTTCACGGCATCAATGCCTTAACTGTCCGGATTGAAGCTGTCAGCGACTTTGTTCTTAGCAAGAAAAGGCTCTGGGCAAAGTTCAGGAAAGATCACATTTTACAATGAATGAAATCCAAATTGGTGGACGATTGCAATAATTTCACCTGTGATCGAACCGCGGTATATTAATGGATTTCTTTTAAGTCAGGCATAGAGAATTAAGGGAGGGTAACACAAGGGTTGGACATTCGCTTATTCACTGCAAAGAAGAGCTGTCTCACTCACGTCGTGTCCACTAGTCATCTTTGGGACAATAAGAGCTTACATACCCTTAGAGCGATGGACTGAGTAGACATGGTCCCCACAGCACTTGTCAAGCATGCTCCTTTACCACTATGCCATATGTCCTGTGCGTCAGTAATACACGGATGACAAAGTATAGCCTGTTCAGTTGGCAGTAGATTATATCCTTTTGTATTTTGTTTTTTGAGATGCCCTTCCATTTCGGTGGACGGCACTGGAAGCAATGAAGCGTAGTTATCAGCCAGATACGAAAGCCGATGTCTGGTCTTTCGGTGTCTTTATGTTCGAAGTTCTGACTTACGGAAAAACGCCTTTTGAAGGTATGTTATTATAAACACAAAGGTGCAATGTGACCAAAGCCACTGTGATTGTTCGTCTCAATTCATTTCAGGATATAATCTTCGCCGTTTGTTGGAGTTTCTTCTGGAGGGTGGACGCCTTTCTTCGCCACGAACTTACGGCTTTGAGTGTGATGAAACCGTTTACGCCATTATGAAATCCTGCTGGAACGCAGAACCAGAAAAGCGACCATCATTCAAGGAAATCAGTCATGAAATTGAGAACTTCATCAGGGCCAAAGAGGGCTCATACGAGGCATGTTGGGAGAAAATGGTTGAAAACTAATCAACCCTGGTGTCGCCCGACCTTTGTAATTCTTTTGTATAAATATTTGAGTCTGTTTTTTATTACCACTTTTAGTAATTGATCGATCTCGAACTCTCTATATTCTCATCATAAAATCATGTTTGGTCTCTTTGTTAGGATGGTTCAAGTAATTTCCATTCAAACTCTTTTGCTCTTGACCATCGACCTTGCAACCTAATGGCGGGGATCGGTAAATACTATTGACAATACCAGCTACCTTCAGAAATAGTCGTCTGCTCAGTTTTAAAGTTGGGAAAGAACAAAATCAGTGTGGATATATTTTTCACAATAAAGGGGAAGTCTGTGTCTTTGTAGGCTCTAAACATAACACTTTAGCGAAAACGTATGTTTAAAAATGGTAAAAACCCTTTTTTATAAATGTGCAAGCGCATTAACGAGGTCTTCGTAGAACTAACCTCAAGATCACGGTATAATGTCGCCTTCCAAGTTGAGCCGAGTAGCGGTAAACCACACACGAATGCCGTCTACAACCTTCCAGAGCCATTCTTTTCACTCAACCTTATTTACGCGGTATTTCGACTGATAAATAATTCCAAATGGTAGCTTCGCCACAAAACTTAATACAAAACATCCCCCATTATATATTCACGCAAATCCCCCCATAAGGGTGCACAAAGGTAAGGCTGCGTTAAAAAAATGAGATTTCAATAAGTAAGAAGTGCCAAGAACGCCGAAATCAGACGTTGTTTGAAGACTAAATGACTCCACCGAAGAGAGGCGTGATATGCCGCAACCAGCTACCACAAAAGCCAATTTTGAATAAGCCTGCCAGGTACGTGTGACGTCAGCATCGAGATTTTCGACAGAGTAAAATTACAGGATATCGGAATAGGAATTCATTAAGGTGAGATAAAAAGCAGTTTCATTGCACAAGAAGCTCCAAAACAATGAGTCATTAGCAGTTAAAGCCATCATAAATACCTGCTCAAAAAAGCCCCTAACCTACACGGAAAGTACACAGCTGATGTAATAAAGCATTGCAAGAATTGTATCACTATCCTATAAACACCAATGTTATCGTCTCTTACACTGCATTAGATTTTCACCTTATGCGTGCATAAAATTCGCATAAGATGTAGATTTGTATACTCATCCTTAAAGGAGCTCATCAATCACCACAAGACCGAACTCACTCGGAGTCGTTTCTACTTCATTCTTTTCGGCAGGGCTACCAAACCGACATGCCATTAGTGCGAACAACGAGGCTTCTTAGCACCACCCAGAAACGGGCAAACAACCCGCAGTATTACTCGACGTGCACATGAATACAGCCAGTGGAATTCTATCCACTAGTAATTGGGAGTAAATAAACTTGCCACAAGTGGTGGTTCTGGCGGCTAGGAGGCACGAAACGAGTGGGAAAAGAAGTGTTCGTAGACGCTAAGCGTTTGTCTCACCTGCTGACCCAAGTCAGTGAAGTGTCGCCTTCAACCACGCAACTAACACTCACATAATCTGCAAAGAGAGGACCAATTTTAACTGTCCAGACCTGAGCTCGAAGGCAATGCGACAAGATTTCGAGACGACGTGCCTCCCGACTGGCCAAAACGCACATCTCACCTGCGATAAACCTAATGACTAGTTAAAGGGAGTAAAGGCTTAAGAAACCGACGACGTCCTTACCAATGTGTGCATTATGCTCCAGACGAGGGAAAAGACCACGTATTTCCTCAAAGGGTATCCAGCCTCGCCACAGCACGGCCTTCAGAATGAGTGGAGCTTTGCCCAAGCTCTACTTGTGGCTTTGAGCCTGGTCCATCTGAACTGCTAGTGTTGGCTACCAGAATAGGAAATTTTGTTGCTGCGTATGTGGCTTGGACTATTTCTTCAAGAACCAAACCGCGAATAGCAGCAAACTGACAATCAACGATTAGATCCAAACGGACGGTGTGTTGTTAGCTTGCGATTCTTTCCTTGGTGTAATCTCCGGTTTGATACGTGCACAAACCCTTCCGTATTCACGGAAGATCCTGCCCTACATTAACCGGCGAAACCACCACCACCACCACCATTACCACAACAACAACGACAACAATAAGACAATTTGGCTCTCGATTCCCGAGGGGGAGTCTGTGGAGTTGAGGCACACAATCCTCAACCAGGTCTGACGCAAGACAGGAACACATTTTCCAAATTCACCGCCACCCCACATTCACATCATCACGGCACCAAAAGTCGGGGCAAATGCAATCTAATAATTGTTCATTTTGTCCCACCTAGGGCGCGTTCTTCTTTCCTTAACCAAGTGCAGTCCTCATAGTTGAAGACTCTTGTGATTTCACCGGTTTAGAGAGCATTTTGGTCAGCGGTGTTAAACTCTGTCCCCAATGTGTTTGTCAACCCAGCACTGCGAAGGAATGGCTGGAGTCAAGATGATCCCATCTGTCCACTTTCATTCTGTGCAAGATTCGAGGAGAGTTCTCCAATACCTCGAAGATGACGCCATCAAAATGCAGTCCTTTAGAAGCTGCAATGTGAACTTTCGTCTCCTCTTGCACCACCGTGCATCAATTGTGCCATCTCCACGTTCCCGCAGCCATCACCACTTCCTACTAGTCATTGTCAGGCTTGACTGGTGCCTCCAACTGTGTCTTCTCCTAATCATGTGTAATTATTTACTCATGCAATGACAAGGAGTGTGATCAGAGCAGAACAGAACAGAACAGAAGCGAAGAGAAGAGAAGAGAACACAATGGCCTTTGATTGGAGAAGCAAGTGGACGATGCTAAAATACAAGACGCTCACCTCAAACCTCTTTCTCCAGCTGAGTGGGCGTTGTCGCCACTCAAATGAAGCTGATAATGACAGGTAGTTGCTGCGATACTTACGCAGCATGATACAATGGGACAGCGACTTGCGGTAGTGCTGGAGGAGGCTGAAGCGTCCCTTAAGGAGTAAATGGTAGGAGAAGACGAGTGTGTCCTCGGTGCGTTTAAAACTAGTAGCAAAGATCAGTGCCGAGGCTTTCAAACCTCGTCCTCCACAAATCATTCACACAAGCAACTGCGATCTTCGAGACACCGCCACCGCCACCGCCGGATTACGCCCAGCTTCAAAGCAGTGTAACCTGCGACTACAGTGACACTTCCAACGGATGAACTACTCTTCAAGACTGCAGCACTGCAGCACTGTTGCACTGCGGGACTGCAGGACTGCAGCCCCCGTCTCCGCCAACACTACACACCACGATCCTTGAGATGGGACGGCCCACGGCGTGCATGACTGTGATTTTCTGCGGCTTTTTTACAGTGCGATAGCTTTGCAAGTCACTTTATGAAAGCCTTGCGAATTGAGGTGGGGTGACATTGTTGTCAAATGCGATGCCTTGGATGGAAATAAGTGAAGACACCCTCGATAGAGGTCGCTGGCACATTGAAATAATGAGCATCCCCTACACAAGCAGCGTTTACACCAAACCGATAGGTGTGGGTGGCCAGTGCCCGCAGTAATAACGGAACGCCTTGGGGTGATGAATTACACTTGCTTCCCATCAAGACGCAATATCCAACCAGCAGGAAGAGGCTCGAGAAGGCTTCCAACACCATAAAGTATGCTTGTGGAATGCTCAATTACCCAACTGTAGGGTATCAGAGTGGTCTAATCAGTTGAAAGGCAGATGTGCATCAACATAATAATAATAATGATGATGATGATTATGAATGCAACGAAGACGGCGACGATGATAATGGTGACGATGGTGAGGAGGATATTGACTGTCCTAGTTCTCAGCTCATGAAGCAGCAGCAGCAGCAGACCTGATCCAGGCTGATCGACTCAGAGGCCTGCATAAAGCTGCTAGGGAGATGGATTTGTCTGATGAAACCGTTAGACAGGAGGTGAAGACACGCTAGAAATAAAGTGGCATGAGCCTACCTTAGAGTAATAAACTCATCCTCCGCTGTTTCAGGACGGGCCTCAGAGGTGACGCTGTTGTGCTCTACACCCACAGCCCAATCATGCTGTGCGGTTGAAGTAAAGAGACGCCTCGAACCAACGAGTGGGTGTTTGGCAGTTTCCCGTCTGCTTCAAATGACAAGTGCACCGTTGCCTCTCCTTCTCCCTTGAGAGGACACGCAATGTGTGAAGCGATTATCGCCAAGGCATGAAGAGCATGCCCTGCAAAGTGGCCTCACTCATGCTTAAGCGTTGAACAAGTTGCTCGTCCTTCTGCGCACAATTAACTCCATACTTGCTGCCGCCAGTTCCACTGACGCGAAAATCCAGCAAGTGAGCAAAACCAATGCTCCAATCAATTATGGACAATTATGGGCAATCGATAATTCCCACAGTCCGTGATTTGGGTTAATTATGCGATTCACTAGTGCCATAGCATGCCACACCAAGGCTTGGCGATGCTGACAATGTGGGGCGAGGCAGCGGTTCGCCTCTGTTAATTTGACATACAAGCATTTTGCTGGTGACAGTCTCCATGCCCTGACTCCTTATGCCCATTCAATTTGCAAGTGAATGAAGTAAGCCACATTTGCCAAATAATCACCTCTCCACTTGATTTCCTGCATATTATTGAAAGCGTTGAGTAGAGAAAGTGCCCAATTTGACAGGTATAATGCACGTTGTGATGATGCTACCTGTCGTTTAAATGAAAGGCTCGCATGGTTATGCAAAGCAGGTTGGTCAAGCAGCGGCATTCAAATAACTACATCCCACGAAACATGACCGACGCGTCCTCGAAATCAGCGCATGATTAGCGCCTGCAGAAGAAGGTGAGTGAGCCAAAACCACCTTCGAAAGGTGATGCCAGTACTGGCTAACAAGAATTGCCGGCAACTGTGGAAGCACCTGAGTTACCAGCTAAACCATGCAGTGATTCAGGGGAAGCACACACCGCTGTAGAGCTTGCACAAGACAGTGCAGTAGAGGGTGGTTTCGTAACCCCGCAGAATCGTAAGCTGCAGTCGCAAGTGGTGTCGCTTATTTCTTCCTTGCTTTTAGGGAAGAAAACAAAGCCAGTTTCAGCGAGAGCGCCAAAGCGTATAAGGGTGCGTGTGTCAAGAAGATCCGCAAAAGTGCCATGCATCAGTGCGACAAAGTTCATGGCATTATATGATGAAGATGATCCTCTCTGAGGTGACGACCCAACATCTGCAATCCGTTTCAGTGGCAGTCAAGTTGGTTTACCCTCAATAGAATGATATCTACATTGTGCACAGCTGTTATTTGTTTGCACAGGAGTGTGCAAATGCCGTCAGCTTCGTAGGTGACTGTTTCCTCGCAGCGTCTTCGAAGGCGACGACATGCAGTGGTAGAGAGGCACCAGAGAATGTGCAGTGCGCAGCACATGCACACAATCAATGTGTGGACGGTGCTGCCTCTGGCCATCAAATTCCATTCCATTCCACCTCATCCCATGCCGTTACATTACACTCCACTCCAATCCACTCCACTCCTCTCAACTCCACTCCACTCCACGCCATTCATCCATCCATCCATCCATTTATCCAACCCTACACTATGGCATAATGCATGGTGGGTAGATTCAGCAGTTTTGAAGGCAGTGGCGGCCTCCACTCCTGTGGACCGAGCCTACGTGGATGGTCTTGGCAATGCGCAGTCAAACAATTGGGCAGGAAGGAGTGCACTTGTCTGTGCCAGTGTTACTCGGGGAGAATTTATGTGAGGTGTGGGGCGCGAGGCGTGAATCGTGATACGTGGGTAGTGAGGCGTGAGGGTACAAAGAGGGCATTTGCATGTTCCAATGGTGTTGCACATTGCTGCAACACACGTGGTCTCCAGCTGCATTAGCGTCGTGGGCCAGAGTTCTCACCCCTGACACACACAATCAGGCAGACAGACAGACGGACAGATAGACAGACAGACAGACAGAGAGACAGACTGCTGCTGCTGCAGCTGCACTAGTCTGGTCCTGACTGATTGGTGGCCAAATGGCCAATTAAAATAACGCCAAAAGGCGAAACATTTGAACTTGTGGCATTGGCAGTTGTTGGAAGCATCACTTCTTCAAGAAGGACAAAGCAGACTTGCTTCCTGCATAAATAGTTCAAGTCTTACGCAACGATAACCACCTTAGCAATGCGCTGATGTAATGTGTCCATGATCAGTATCGCCTGTGGAAGTGGAGAATCGCGTTGTGTTGTGTTGCGTTGCACTGCGTTGCGTTGCGCTGCGCTGCGTTGCTTTGTATTGCATTGCATTGCACTTGTTGACTTTTCCAACTCAACACACACCATCTTGAATAATACTTTCAATCATACACAATGTCTCCTCTCATGAGCCCTAGTTGTTTCATGATAAGAGACGGGTAGCAGCGTGCACACATTGATCGTGTGTACGAGCTCTAGGCTCCTCCCTTCTTGTCCTCTTTGGTGGGACTCTTGCCATTGCCGTGTATTGGAATCTCGGTGAAAGATGTGACCTTTCTTTATATTCACTCACACGTAGCAGTCTTTTCGTTTCTCTCCTCTAATGTGCAATCAAAATACTTAAATGCAATTATTTCTTTGGCATCAATGTCATTGGATCTGGTAGTGAGGGTTGAACACCATAAATAGCTTCTACTTTCTATGGACAGGCTGAATTGGCTGCTGACAGAATCCTTTGTAGATGGATTGCAGCGTATGCACAGTTGCTGTTCTCATTCCATAAATTCCTCTTGCAAATGACCTCATCTTCATTCAGTGTTGAGACTTGCGATTGGCTTCCACGATTGCGATTGTTAGGCATAGGCCATGCCCATGTAGTTCTGCCACTTACATCAATAGAGCGTGGAACAGGAGGCACGATGTAGTGTTTTAGAAGTCCATCATTCACCTTTAAATGCGGGTTACGCAAGATAGGCGTAAAAATCTACTGTGCGAATGCTGCTCGCATTGTCATGAGCTATTTCCTTTGCACCTTTTCACCCTCTCACCTTTTCAGCCTAAGCATTTCCTTGTAAGTGAACACGAGATCATTTGTGTGGCCCATAGAGCGACGCCGATGCTGCGTGAACGTCTTTGCATAAGGAGGACCGGTGGCTGAGAACCAATGCGGAGGATATGAGGTGAGCTGAGAATTGAAATTTAAGGCGCTGATGCTGATTGAAGCTGTATGCAATGCAAGGCGATGCCAGGCACGTTAGGACGGCGAGATGTACGGCGATGGGAGAAGTTAAGTGCTAGCAGAATCCAAGGCAGCGCAGCATATGCCGGAGTTTTTGAAGGCCAGATCATGAGTAGCTACATTGAGTAGCCTCATGTGGATGTTAATTGCGCAGATAGTGTTGGCAGACTAGAGGGATAGTGGTGAGAGTGTGAAGTGCACGAAGAGAGAGAGAGAGAGCACAGAAACTGCTAGGAGAGTGGTTCATTCCGCCTTTATTGGTGGGCAATTTAACGGATTTTCTGCTGTAAACGCAGTCAAGTATGCACTCCTCCATCACAGCACTGGACAGAAGTGTTTGTCCACGACTATTAAACCCTCATTTGTGGACTAGTCGGTCGATGTTGGCCTGACGCTCGTGATACAACAAATAAATTACCATCACTACTCAGCCCATTCGGCATGAAATATGCGCAACTGAGGTTTTGCGTTTTCAGAATCGAAGGCTGCCATGCTACAACCAGTGAGGTTGTTCATAAGCCAGAGGCCATTTGGAGGTGCTGCTGACAATTACGTAAAAGCAATGTGTTTAAGTGAATTGGACCACTTGAAAGACATGAAGAATGAATGAATATGTGTACCTTGTCGAGGCAGATGAGCAGTAACACCGGAAGCAGCATTCAACCAGCAATAGTTACGAAGCGGCAAAAGTCAAAAGCCAAGAATGGCAGCTTTTGCCTCGAGCGTTCCTCATTCTTGAGTGAACCGATTCATGCACGGTTATTTTTAACTTTGGCATTAGGGATTAGTGATCGGTGGTGTGAATTTCACATCGCCTACGAGGCGAGAAGCTGCTATGTCGCCAATGCAGAACTTCTGTCACAGAAGAGTACTAAGACCAGTTTATTATATGCATGTACAGTCCGCATTTAAGTTAGCTTGCCCACGATCGTCAGTACCGCTTGAAATAGAACTGCTTAGGGGTTGAGCCGATAGCATGACTTCAACTTCGATAGAGCTTATGACTTAACTTTCTGCCTCCCAAATCCATTGCTCCATGCAATCCTTTCAAATAACACATGCTCCAAAACTCGCTTCACCTCGTGGATTACAATTGTACTGGTCCAATTGAAGCAGCTTACGTGCACCGAAGATGTGTCGATATCTTTGATGCGTGAGAAGGCTATTAACATAAATGACGGTGCATTTGCAACTGTTGTGCCAGGCTTCAAAGGCTGAGTGATCTGAACCCACCATGACTTGTATACACGAGTCTTCGCCACTTCCTGTTGGCAATAAGTGGAGTTAAAATATGCAGGCTACAAATTTTGTTCGATGGTGTATCTGCGTCCTGTCTCCTTCAAGAGCCCAGCACGTCTATCCATTGTGAGGCTTGCTAAAATTATGCTCACCCAGCTACTTCAAGAGGCACGTTTGAACTGCCTGATTTTGGAACTGGATCTCGCTGTGATTTTGAGAGCAGTTACTTGCCTACTTTGACAGACACTAGCGGATTCACGATCCTTCCCAATCACTTCACCTCATCTACGCGCTGCAAATGCACAAAGGCAGCGTGAAACTGTTAACCGGCAGCATCTTGTCGTTTAAGGCAAAGTTATTATAAATGCGCCGCTTTTCGTTCTGCGATCGTGTTTTTAAATAGATTTTTTGTTCGACTTTCCTTTTGCATGCCTTTGGAAAAATTAATGATCCGTGTAACATTTTCCTGAGATTTTGAGACAATTCTGTTGCATATTACGTCCAGGGAGTGTTACTTTGCCTTATTTTATTAACACTATCTTCCAATAATGCCATCTCATATGGGCATGGAAAATCGTCAGCCTATTTATTATCTGACCGATAAGTTCCATATACTTGGACGCGATTCTTGCAGCTGCAGAGTGCAGATTGGGTGGTCGCATCTGATGCGTGGTTAACAAACGTCTCGATAAGTTCGTTTTGCTCAATCGGAAGGCTCACCATATATTGTACTTGCTAACTTTTTGTTTAAATGAGGTTGTTTGGAGGGGTTGGATATAGCGAGTTTCTGTTTTTATCAGACAATAGCGTCTTTTAACACGTTGTGTGAAAGTTTGTAATTGAAATTGCCCTAGCGCGTCAGATTGAATCCATGCTAATATGGACAAAAGAGAGTTTGAAGTAGAAAAATAGTACATTTGGCCAGAGTGGTGGATTTACACAGAATCGACTAAAGCGAAAGTGGGGGCAGAAAAAAACGATTCCACATAAGCGGGTGCAACATATTCAACTAAACATTTCGCAGAGATGTCTGTTGGTGGACTGATGCTTGTCAGTTTTGATAGTGCACACATACGAGCACTTGCATGACGCATGTTTAGGCAAAGCAATCTGCACTCAAAGACGCACAAACCACTTTAATTCCTCGCTGCCACTTTGGAATGATCCTTGGCCAACATTGGGATTTTAAGAAAATTTTGCTTACTTTACAATCTCCTTCACAACCTCCTGTACGAGTCTGCCATTTAGTCCAGCTGCATGACGTGGCTCGTGAGTTCTTTCAGCGGGTTCGAGGGCAGTGCCATCACCCATGCTACTTTAGGCTGCTATAACGTCAGCTAGGGCTCCGAATTCTATGCCTTGTAAGACTTCGCCAAGGAACCTGGATTTGCACCGACACATATGTGTGTTGGGGCTTAGGTCTCACCAATTTCATCCTCCATCAGCAAAACCGTTGCAATTTTTAAAGCCTATCCCAATCAATGTGAGCTTATCTCATTTTGCCTGAATAATGTGTTCGAATGAGGTTGACTAAGGGAAGGAAATCACTGTATTTCCCAACTGCATACCTTTTTATTGAGCAAGAAAACTTTAAGCAGTGCTCGGCGATGGAACACTCTTGATCTTCATTTCGCCTAATCCAGTCTCTCTGCCTGTCTAATAGTCCAAATCAAGTGAGTTGAAGTATTTCGATAGCAGTTTGAGTAGTGGCTTCCTAGCCTTGATTAAGAACTCCTTATACACTAAGCCCTGGTCAGTAAAAACCGAGAACCGGTTTCAAGCCTTCGTCGTTAGAGCTGCTACCTGCTCTACTGAGCAATGCATTTCTTTTACCAGAAATAAAAAACTTAAAACGGTGTTCGTAAGCTCATTAAGTACCTCCGTGGTAAACTGGTGCCATCTTTTAACATTGGAGTCAAAGTAATAGCAAAAAATACAGCCACTGCTCCCTTCTCCGTCTGCTCGCCTATTCCTTCTCTTACTCATCAATCCACCAACCTTTGGGGTCGTTCAAATGCCGTTCCCGTCTTTAATATATAAGTTTTGACAGCACGGCTGTAGTTTATAAGTTATCTAACTCCTTCTGATAAGATGTAGAAAACATCTTCCTTTACTTTACCACACTGAATGGCCGAACTACTGTTTGCCTAGCTAATACCCCTTGGCATCCTCTCATCTAGTCAAATACCGTTGAAATGAGGAGAATCTGGAAAGGTGGATGCCTCCTTTCCTTCCATTTTACAAAGTAATGGCTCCGTTCTAGCAAATTGGTTCTTTTTTGGTAAGAAATAGAATAAAAAGCGAAATTGCAATTTGACCAGTAAAGTGTTTGGCAGAACGAGAGCTTTCAACGTGATAATAAAGCATAAATTACGGTTTTACTAGTGAGGATAGTTGGATTTTAACACCTTGGCAAATGAGTGAGTGCTCTGGTGAAATAGGGGACATTTACGGGAGCAACCGACACAGGTGATTCACTCGGACTTTCACTAGTTTGTTTGTTCTCAGGAGTCGAAGATGCGTGAGAACTTGGCAGCCACCGAGTTAAAATATGCGGCCATTTCGTAGACATTATATCGGGAAGCCTCATCCACTTTTGTCTAACTATAGATGGTTTATAAGAGGCCGAGGCGATGCCAGAACCAGTTGGTTCTCTTGCCTCTGAATTTACAGCGCAGCATCTGCTTTCATCGTATTCCGGTGTATACATCATTACAGTTCCAGGACCAACTAGCAAAGACCAAAAGTGGATTGCATTCATGTAACAAAAGCGCAAAATAGGACAAATGAGAAAGATCTCTTCTACCAAATCATTTTTAAGTTGTGGGTGTACGTTTCAGTTAGGCTGTGGTGTTACGAATGACCGAAATAACGCTTTGATAAATAGGAAATAAAAAAGTGCTTGAATGACGTACATATAAAGAACATTTTTCCTCTAAGAACGACCAGATTGTTGGGTCCTGCAGGCGTCCAATGAAAACTCACGACGATTGTCCACTGAGGACTTGCGTTCGCCTTTTGTGGTAGGCATAGCCTCTCGACGTCTATGGATCCAGTGCAATTGCCTCCAGCCACAAAGACGTGGCCGTTGAAGTAGGTCCCCGCTGGATATCGACGTGACTGGAGCATGGAAGGCAGATGACGCCAGGACCACTCTTGGTCTCTGGCTCCTTCCACATTGCCGCAAAGAAGCTGTGCAGTGGTGTTCCAGGAGCCGCTGCTAACTCCACCAACGACGAGGACACCCTCTCCAGGAACGACGACGGCTACACTTGAGTCACAAGCTGTAAGCATATTAGGTAGGCTGCTCCACCTTAAAGTGTCAAGGAATAGGAAACACATCAAAAGGCAGGTAACCATTGAAATGGGGTGTTTTAAGAGGTAGAAAACATACTGCTTACTCTACAAAGTCAAACACTTCACAAGATGAATCGCTTTCCTTCCTTTCAATATTCCGACCTCCAAAAACAAAAATTAGGCTATCTGTGGCAACTGCTGCATGAAAAATGCGTGCCGTTTGCATTCTGGGACCTTTGATCAGTTCACCAGAGTCCAAGTTTAACAAATCCACTTCCAAGGATCCAGATGGAAAGCTACCACCAGTAGCACATATCCAATCTAAAGTTATGGAGGATCAAGATGGCTTATGATTTTAGGCTGTGTAAGCACAGAAACTACCGAACGTGGCTTATAGTTACTCACTTTTGGCATAGACCAGTGCAGAGCCTTCCTGATAAGGCAGTGGAAATCGCACATCAGGACCGCTTTCCAACTCGGGAACGTCCCTAAGAATGTAACTTCTTCCCTGTTTGTTGAAGGCGCCAAAAGCAAGTACATTCCTCCTGGATTTGAATGCGCAGCCAGATATTTAATGCGCCAAAGTGAGTATAACTTTATGAGGCATTCAATGTATGCAGGGGATATAATGATTCTCAAAATTTATCTCACCTCAAAAGCGACTTAGAAGACGAGGTGGTGCATGGAGCGGGAATACATTCCAGTCCCCTAAGGGCGTCATCAATCTGTTCTCTGCAAGATCAGTACATCTCATCTATTCGCTGTCCAAATTTAAGGACTGCTACATTACACTACTCACTTTTGCACTCACTTATGTTCATTCGAGGTATTGAGTTCTGCTGCCATTTCACGAAGTGTGCTAAGGATGCCTAGCGAAAGGACCCTCAAGTTGAGGCTGGAGATCAGACGCTGGAATCGATCTACTCGATAACTGGGTGATTCAGCAGGACATGAGTTGTCTAGCCAGCAGCAAATGGCCCACTGCTTTAGAGTGTTTACCTCTACTTTTCCTTCATTCGTCGTCTCAACAAGAGGGTCACAAAGGAGGATGGCCATTCCCTTTGGTTCCATGAAAGCGCTAAATATCGGGTTTGTTACTAGTTTCTCCAAGTGAACTCTGATGACTGGCAGACAGAGAGTCAAAAGTCTCTCATGAAGTGTAGAGTTGGCCACGGCCCATATCTCAGCCACATTGTCCGGACTAAGCCTTTCCGTGAGGTAAATCAGCATTAAGAACAGCAAATTCTGGCGATCAAGTTTGTCTGGTAAGTTAGTCAAGCAACGGATGCTCACCTGGAACTAAGGAAGTCAACACACCAGTCCATGATGATGTCACAACCAAGAGTGACTGCGAGTAGGAAAAGGCGCAACACGTTGTCCGAATTGATTTGCACGACGCCAGTGTAGGCATAGGAGAGAGCCTCCTCCACAATACTGCAAAGCAACGCATGGGATGCTTAAAGCTCAGTTGAGCCAATGCCGGATCAAATGGTTAGGAGGAAAGATGAGAGCGCGTGAATAGGTATGAAAAACTAACTCCGCAGAGAACCGTGTCATTGTAAGACAGCTGTTCGCTTCGACAGGCAGCTCATTCTCCATGAGAGGAAATCGCAACGCCAGAACCATGCGATGGACACTGATCTCACGGCGTTCGCGTGTCTGCAAAGAGTGCATTTGTTGTCAGCAAAGAAAGAATATATCGCCAATATCTACTTGATTAACGGTCCTTCCATTGTCGCCACTTACCACAATTTTCAAATCCAACAGCTTTCCACGACGACGCAGGTCCTCAAATCTTAAGCATTTTACCCACCCCGTCTCCTCATTGCCATATTTTATGCCGTCAGTCTCTGTCATTGCTACGGTAGCTTTGGTTTGATAGTAGGTTGCATTTTTTTTCCTTTCTTTTGCATCTTAAATCTATCCAGCCATCAGTTTTTTTACCAATCAGGTCAGAGGACTGTTTGATTGGTCAACCTCCTTGGCCAATCGCATCGCTCACCTCATCCCTCACTCACGCTGATGACAGTGAAATATGGAGATTTTCTCTTTGTCTTAGTACCTTATTTCTATCATTTCAGGTTGCCCAAGTCACAATTACTTAATTCATCTGTCCCCTTATTCGCAGTTGTGGTAGGCTTTAAATGGTTTACAATTCCTCGAGATTAAACATGGAAGTCCTGTGAAAGACACCCCCTAAAAAACCGAGCCTTATCGGTAGCTAAAACCAAAAACCTTTGCTGAGTTAAAGTCACTGTGCTTAAGTTGATTGGGCGATAACGTTAATTACGGAGTGGTAATTCATCACCAAGCCCTTTTGAATTCTGGTTAGTTTCGTTTACATTATTTCATATGCACATTGGAACGGATTTGGCGGTTGGGCGAAACAGGTGCTTTCACGTCTTGTTAGGTTTGAATCGGGAATTCCTTCGCCCTTTTTGAACTTTAAAAAGGTTTGTGTCATCACCTTTAAAATCCCTTGCCGTATTAGAGAAGGGCATGCTGTTTTCGAAACTTGACTTAGTCAATGTATTGATAAGCAACTACCAAGTTGGTGCATTCGATGATGCGTCCGGTAAGATTTCTGAAGATTTGTGAAGCAATTCGTGCTCCCATATCTTTTTCTTGTGCAGGCTCGTATGCATCGGCAGTGAAGACATCGTCTTCATCTATTCATTACCCTGGTTAAAAACTTAATATGACCCTGAGTCGCTTGCTCTAACCTTAGCTGGTAATAAGGACACATCTATCCATCCTGAGTTTGTTAATTTCACCACTGATTTACAATGCTGATTTTCGAGAAAATAAGAAAAACTGAAATGCGTGAAATTCCTTTTACCCCCCAGTTTCACATCTCTTTGCAGGTCGGGTGATTGAAGGTGGATAATGACTTTGAATGAGCCGATACTTACGAGCCCCAGGAAGAAAAAGGTCCAAATCCTGCAATGTCTTCAAAAGGAATGAGCATAGTCATATCGTACTCGTGGAAGAGTGTAAGACACACTTGACATGAGGGCATAGAGTACCACCAAGGGGTGAGTTCACCAGATAAGACACTTTCTGGATAGGCTTAATCATCATTTAACGAAAGGTTTGCCATTCGGGGATTGAGCAGGAGAAGACGTTTCATCACTGATCACTGACTCGCGTCTGGAGACTCATGCTGACCAATCAAGGGAACCAGACACAATTTTCTGTGCTGAGACAATTTAGAAATGAAGTAAAGCTTTCTAGGACCTTGGAAAGTGGAAGAGAGGAAGGCAACTGAATCACATTGGTGGTTTTCTTTATATTATGTTTACCGTGTACTTCTAAAAGTCCAGTTTTCTGCTTAAATTAATGTGGAATGTCTTGAAGTAGAGGTGGTCTTTGTTAATTGGGCAAGAAAGTCGGGGGAGCGGAAGGGCTGACGCATTTGCAGAAATCTCCGATTTTTAACACTAAGTCAACGAGTGCTACACGTCTTTATCATCAGGTGTTCTTAGTGTACTGATTAATCAAATGGGTGCTTATGCCGACGTTTAAGACGCCAAGTTAGCTGACAGTTGAGTCGGTTTCAGCCCAAAACAGCTGATAGCACAGGCTGTTATGCATATTTGTATTGCCTTACGATATATATTATCCTCCCAGAGTCTAAATTGTCCTTTTTTCCTAAAGCTTCATTACCTCATCCGATTCTGTGGCCAACATCTCGCGATCTATCCACAGGTCTTGGCGTTAACCTCGTTCAGTTCCTGCTCACAGACTCCAGTCTTAGAGGCGGTCGTTTTCAAATCATGATCAGGCTTGACGAAAGAAATGCACTTCTGGGAAATGCGTCGACGCAAAGTTATGTAATCTTCAAATTTTCCTGCCTGCTTCGACTGCCGCTAAAACGCGGCTAAATTTTTGCCTTTTACAGCAATGTGGCAGCTTCGTTCCCCCTTTTAGCTTTTGCTTCACTCTTCCATTCAAGTTTGTGGCTTCCATAAAAGGGCATCAAATGCATCGTTTCATGGCTTAATTCGAGGGATTGTGACAGCCTTTTGTGATACCACCTTAAGTTTTACAGTGGTTCGGGTAAGTCCTTAATCAAGACAGCAGCTACGCTTAAGCTAATGCTTTTGTTAATAAGATGAGTTGACAAGACACTTTTAATTAATAGGCAGGTGTAGAGTCCCGAGACTTCCCCTGAAGGCAAAGGAAGGCTTAGCACTAGGACAGAATATATACATAATCAACCAGTAGAGGCCAAAGCCCAGCCCTGACCGGACAGGGCATGACCATTTAATTTGCCTAAACCGACAGTCAAACGAACAAAGTATTATGGCAGGACTCTAAACCCTACATATTAGCTGCCTTGTATTACTGTCATTTTTCTTAGTTTTTTTATGTGTTAGGGAAAATCAAATGATTGACATCACACTGGTGCATAAAGGTATCAATGTTTGTAATAATATAACAAATTTTCGCGATTGCAGAGCCTCGAGTGGTTGCGAATCCGAAACATAGAGTTAAGTAAATAATCGAAGGGCTTGGGTCCAAAGCTATTACTCGGATCACTTGAGAACCTCAAAAATTTTCAGGAAAAGGAGCATGTATGTTTATTTTTTTGTCATGCTCTTATTCAAAAGTTCTATAGCAATGCGTTCAAAAAAACTTTTACAGTTTTCAACCGAGTTTTTTACATTCATATTGTGCTGCATTCCATTAGTATTTCGTGATCTGCGAATATCCCAACAGACCAACGCCTGCCAATGTTTGGCGAACTCGCAGGTGAGATACGCGTGAATTCGGATGAATCTTACCGGGAGCTGCACAGACGTGCCTGCACATTATCCAACGAAATTTAGAAGTTAGTAAAAAACATCCAACCTATTCTTTGTTCAAAGTAATCTGCGATGCCAAAACCAGGTGAACTTAAGGACTTAAAGAATTTATTTCCAATCTCGGCAAAAAAAACAAAATTTCTATATTGCTCTTCTTTATTTCCTTCTTAATGAAGGCAGGAGCTCATTGAAGTTGAGAGAGAAGAGCGTCACGTTGATTTCTTTTAATTTATATCGATTTTCGATCTAGGTCAGATTGTTTTTTTTCGAAATTCCTGTCAGAAACTGTAGATGAAGAGACTTGACTTGCTTCCAGTCATATCGAAAAGGCTGATCGGAGGATACTTGAGAGAGGACCAGGTGAAGTGAATTTTTATGGGACCAATTGGAAGTTAATGCTCGAAATTCAGAGGAGGGGAGCAGCAACAATCGACGCCGCCTGTGGAGGTGTTTGCAGTATGACACAGCAGCGGAAGAGCTTTCTGTTGCTTGTTTTACTGCAAAGCCCTCTACAGTGGTTTGATTGTAGAGCTAAGTTGAACAATGCAATGCTGATCTGAATGCCGGCTAAAGAACCCATCGACAGCCTACTTTGTGTCAAGATTTTACTGTAGCATGGTAGGGAATGACTTGTAATACCATACGTTACTAGGGATACGCCACAGAATACTAGATGAGTTCTTTCGAAAATAACGCCGAAATCTCATCGCATAACTTCGCGCATGTCAGTGGACACCTCGAACTGGCTGTTCAATTCGATCCGAGTTTTGTAAACCAATATCGGATGGGAACGGTGTAAAATAAAGAAGACACCCGGATTACAAAACGATGCCAAAGCTTTGTTTGATTACGGTAAATAAGAACTACTCATCTTCCATAAAGGCCTTTGATATGCACATGCCTTTTGTTATTTGGGGTCAATCTCATTTCAGCTAAGGAAACCACCTCAAAAAATTTTATTAACGTCCTTTAGTTTTTTGCTAAAATAAACAGGTGGATCAAAAGAGCAATTGACTCGGATATTGGTCTTTGCCTAGCGCGTACTCTACAAAGGCGGTTTTGTTAGCACCTTTAGAAGACAAACTTCTGGAGCCTGCTGAATAGCTGATCAGCTAATGCAGAGATTTTACCGATTCCAGTGAGAAATGGCCGCGGAAATGCTCACAGGAGCTCACGGGCTGCGCAAAGTCGATTAATCTCGTG
Organism: Taenia crassiceps; assembly: GCA_023375655.1. Lineage (NCBI taxonomy): Eukaryota > Metazoa > Platyhelminthes > Cestoda > Cyclophyllidea > Taeniidae > Taenia > Taenia crassiceps. The sequence goes on from JAKROA010000010.1 coordinate 1,718,137, forward strand.
TGGGAGAAGGCACGGGCGGAGCTTCAAGTGGCTCTTGGCCAAGAGGAGATCACGTGCTAACCGTTTGCTTAGCGCATAAACTTTGGGCCCAAATTACAAATTGGAGACTTTCCTAGCGTACTTAGACTTGATCAAATCGTAAGCCCAAGACGCATAATGAGGTGGGGAAATACCTTCTGAAAAAGAGGTAGAAGACTCAATAGTTCAAAAACCTGTAAAGCTTAACTTTCAAAGGCCTGCTTCTGTATTTAAACCCAAATTAACGCATTTCCTCGGGTAAGATAAGGTTTATTAAATATCGCAGTCACCATTGGTGGCAGTGCGCGCCTAGCAATTGGAGAAAAGGGCTGACTTGGTAAGATGGACACAATACTGGGCAATATTTTACAGACGTGACGCCCACATCCCATTTTTCTAGTGGAAACGTTCCATTAAACATCGTTTGGAGTGATATGCCTAGCCTACCTGAAAGGTTTGCCAATGTCTGGGAAGCACATCCGCCAACAAAAGATCCGCCAATACGGTCAAATTATCTTAAGACCGCTTGCTTCGATTCATCAACAACGTTCCAGTTTCTCACATACTTCCTCTACTTTGGTGCGCATTTCGGCGAAGAGAAGCATCTTTTCTATCGTACGCATTATTAAACCCTTTTATGCTAATTAAAAATACGAAGCATTCCAGACATCAAGAGCCTGCATAATTGACTGTACCCACCACTCTCAAAGAAAAACTCGCCTATTATGCCAATTCATGATGCAGAGACTAAGCACTGATGACAATGACTAGCGCAAGATACCACCAACTACTACCAAGACCCTCCTTCGATAAACACAAAGACATAATCAGTGTTAATATTACCAAAGTGCCTCACTCTAGCCAAGTACCTTAACACCGTACCGCGTCCAAAGGCTCCCCTAAAACCCTCATGGATTCAAGTCCCGCGAATTCTTTATCCACCACACCCTATTCTTTGCACGAATAACTCTTCGTATCACGCCGCCTACATTTGACGTCGCTGACTCACTCAACGGCGAAAGATTAATGCCGAAGTTACAACCCCTTCGCAACCTTAGCTTCATTAAAATAGCTCATCCTGGGACTTAGAGACTCAACACCCAAAAATGTGACCCGCTTTTCAAACTGGCATTTGTAGCTTCTAGGAGCCACAAAAGTAATTCAAAACTCCTGGCATTCGCCTGCACTACCATTAGCAATGATAAAATGTCAGTAAACAGGAGATTTGTTCATAAAAGAAGAACTTGAAGGAAAAAGAAGGGGCGAGAGACTAGACAATGGACTTTGAGATTTCAGTACAGGAACCACGATGCAGAGAGCGTTGAAGCCTCTCCCAGAAGCGATAGAAGAACTTCCGCGGGTGGAACAGTTGTGACACACTTATTTTTGACTTGCGATACTCCGAGATCACAAAAATGCTACTTGATATGGCTAAGAGGAGAAGCCAGTCTGAAAAAAAAAACACAAAGTAGTGCTTGGCCGAGGGCAAGGGTCCGGTTTAGTTTAAACAGTTTTGATTGTGCATTTGCGAGGGGTCCAAGGCAAAGACTCGCATCATGCACCTTTGAAGGTCTCGCCTTTTTACTAATTACCACAGCAAAATTTCAAACAGCCCGTGAAAGCCCAGAATCGTAACGAGAACCTCAGCTATGGTACGGTGTTTGAATGGTGTTAGTGTTTCAAAACGCTCCGCCATTATGGGCCCGGTTGTGATGGCAGCCAGTCTACGAGCATTCAGCTAGTAGAACTGCTAATTTTGAAGGCCTATTTAATTGGTAATGAAGCAAGAAACTGCACAATTATTCACAAAAAATCGCAAATTAATAAGGCTTGCTTGTAAAGAAGGGAATGCATTCATTCTACTCATAATTTAGTCAGTAGAATGCTACTTCAAAGCCAATCGAAAAAGAACAATAAAAAATGATGTTTTTGGGCTTAAAAGTTCTATTGAATCCTAACTTACCGCTGGCGAAGATGGCCTCGGTTTGGAAAACAGATTGAAGCGGCGGGAAGTAGATGACACAAATCTGCCCAATCAGCGACAAACTTACGGTCACCACAAAAACGCGATTTGAGAAAAAGCCAATTTTGAAGATCGATTTTTTCTACAGGGTAAAAAGTGACAAACACTTGGCAAGTGCCCCATCCATTAAGGCGATAACTAGCACTACTAGCATATCCAGAAAGAAGGAGAATTTATACCTGAGATCGACAGGAGAGTGCGTTGAACATGTCAAAAAGGACAAAACAAGTGAAGGTCATTGTTGTGTCACGAGGTGTAACTTTTCCGTCAGCAGCCATTTCACGGTGAAATATGAAGAGGGTGCCACAAACAATTACAACGGCCGAGATGAGAACACTCTTGATAAGGCGTCGATCTAATATCGACTCTTGGACATGGCGCGGTGGCTGATTTACAACCTGTGAACCAGTAACATTCAGGCAATTAAACTACAGAAAACTGATAGCTGGAAGAATTTCCCAGCTCTGAAGAATAGACCGAAGATAATACTCACATCGGCATCTGGTGGTTCAACACCAAGGGATTGGGCTGGCGGACCATCCATTAGAATGTTAATGTAAAGGATTTGCATAGCATTCAGGGGATTGGGTAAGGAGAGAGTTGTGGACACCGCTATCAACGAGAGGGCAGCGATAGACCTAAAGGAAATAATTACACAGTTTAATCCCTTACTCCACATTTTACCTATCTAAGTGCAGTCTATAAGAGAGTGCAATAAAGGTTTCTACCAACCGCCTTTAGTGTGAAAACTTGACAGCATCTGTATAAAAATAACAGGAAATCCGGGTGCACCAGATACCCTGCGCTGTCATTACAGTGCGTAGCCTTTCCCATCTGAATAAAAGAGAGAAATTTCAGAATTCGAGGCATTGACATAGCATAACTTCGAAAACCCTCTGTAAAAAATTTTCCCAAATTCTTTATTGGTGAGAGAAAGGACCGTCGCTCATCCTTCCAACCGTGATAAAAAGGATAACTTGTAAGATGAGTGGAGGCAAACGCCCCGATTCGCATCAAAATAGAATGTGATTGTATTCTGCGTATGAGGATGGGATACGGCCCGGTTTCATGAGTGCTACAAAAAGCTGCCTCTAAATTGCCAAAGATATAACAAGAAACGGGATGACAGGCGGAGCGAACGATCACAAATGCACCACCAATTCGTGGGTAGAAGGAGGACAGTGTCCTTTTCAGTACAAGTAATCTTACGTGGAGAGTTGAAAACGGATGAAATTGCAGATGTTGGCGAAGAGTGCCTTGCCTTCCTCCATTGCCGCTAGGACAGACGAGAAGGCGTCATCAAGGAGAACGACGTCTGCAGCCTCCTTACAGACGTCGGTACCGCTAGCGCCCATGGCAACTCCGATGTCAGCCGACTTGAGTGCGATTGCATCATTTACCCCGTCCCCAGTCATTGCAACTACCAGGCCACGGTTTTGCAGTGCCTAACAGGCAGACAGAAACAGACTTGTGACGGTCGGATTTTCCCCTCACAAACTAAAGTCAACATTAGGCAACAAAAACATGCCTTGAATGCACTTCTTCACCAGAAATGATAATGAAAAAAAACCATGTGCCTTATTAATACATTGCTCCTACTGACGTTAGGATTAAATAAAAGTGACTAAATCAAATTGCGTTACTCTAGGGCCTAGAAAGTATGCTAAAAAGGGTCCTGCTGGTTCAAGGTCACAGATAAAGATTCCCCCCATATAAGAAGAACAAATATTATTTTACCTTAACAATTTTACACTTGTGTCGCGGACCAGTGCGGTAAAAGACAGTAACACAGTGGATTTGCGACTGTAGCTGGTGCATATCCATTGTCTCTACATCTTCTCCGCTTAAACAAACATCACCCGGTCGATAGAGCGAAAGGCGGGAGCCTGAAACGGAACGAATCTAAGGCTACAAATGACACACGCTTAAAATGAACTGTTTTGTCAAATACTGTGCCTCACCAATAGCACAAGCTGTCTCCTTCGCGTCACCGGTGATCATGATAACGCGTACACCGGATCGATAGCACGTCTCTACAGCAATTTCCACATCAGGTCTTGGAGGGTCTAGGAGACCCACCAAACCGGCAAAGGTAAAGTCTCTGTCGGCAGAAGAGCCTTCTGCAAGAGCTAGGACTCGCAGACCACCACTCGCAGCCATGCGTGATGCCTCTGCTAAGATATTCAGACGCTGCGACTCGTCTAGTGGTGTCACTGACCCTAATTCGGTGACGGTAGTAGTGGCCGCGGATCGAAAATACGCACAGAGTGGAATCACACGGTCCGGCGCACCCTTGATGAAGTAGGTGGAGGTGCAAGGCTTCTGAAATAGCCATCAAAATTACATTTTATGTTAGCTAATCACTCTGGAGGGATTTCGCTTTGGAAGTTCTGACAAAAGGCAAGCATCACCGTTAAATTCAACGGTGAATTAAGGAGTTAACTATTGCTTAAACTATTTTTGATATTGATAATCCGATTTGTCCTTGCCTTGGATAGAATTTTCGACGTGACTGGCTCAATTTCGAGATCCAAGCCGCCTATCAAAGTGGGTTATATTAATCGAAAAGCCTGGCAGATACGCAGTTATATCAACGGGAGAACGTAAAACACTTCCATAAGACACGCATAAATGCGCTTCTAAAATGCTAGTAGAAAAATTGCACAATGTACTAGGCTGGGAGTCAAGAGTTTTTATTCATTACAACATTCTCTGTCAGCGTCACGCATGCGTAAAAGCATGATTTACGTACATGTAACCCGCATTAAAAGCATAATACGGAACCTTCATCAATTCCAGCTGGAATCAGACTGGCTGGTCATACCTCTTTTAATACTGACATCAGACGCCTTAACAGGCATAAGGCAAGAAACATGGCAATATTTCCAAATTAAAGCACACTTAAATAGCAAAATTGAATTTGATGTCTTAAGTTCATTTCTCAGCACGTAAAACAATGCTCATTGGTATTTAAGTACCAACTACTTTGTGGTGATTGACATGGAAGGTTGACCGAAAGAAGGGTTATTGAAGAAACGGCGTTTTGGACCGCAAAGGTATTAGAATCGTCGTAGAGTTTACTTCTAATCTGTGGCACAGTAGTCTCGCACTCCTCTGTAAGTTAGTAGGTAGCATAATCCCCCAGAGTAGACCAGGAGCAATACCTACCACCTCACGGAATTTATATGGGCGAAAAGCGCCAATTAAAAGTTCAGTGTTGGCCACACGTGAAATGGGTTGCAAGTTAACTACAACCTCGAACGGAGAAAATGAGTTTGGCAGTGACACAATGTTTCTGGAACGGTGAATCTGATAGTAAGATAAACTGGTATTAAAGCGACTTACGCTAAGCCTTGTAGGGGCAACTTGCACTACCATCAATTTTTGGTCTGAATTGAATGGCCATTCCTTTATGCGCGTATTTGTCAATCGTGGATCAGGAATTCGCATCTAATTAAAAAATAATAATTTAAAACTTTCCTTTTAGAGAGGACGAATAAAGGGGAAAATCAGATCGGTATTTATAAATAAATTACCAACAGAGAAGGGCACTGATCATACCAATCATAAACGTAAGAGACGCTTACTTTTGCTGCTAAGCAAAGCAGAGCACCCTCGGTGGGCTGTCCGCAGAGAACCCCGTCTTTCAGTGAGGCGTTATTACACAGCGCTCCAATCTAAAATAGTCAGCAACATTCGTGGCCTATGTGCCTGTACTATGTGGTTCGAATAGGTAAAAATCATACGGGGTAATAAAATTTTACAAGTAGAACTAGAAGAATTGCATAAATAATTGCAATCTAGTGTTAAAACAATCTATCAAAGTGAGTTTTTACCCATCTGGTGAAGAGTTGGATAACTTAAGTCGCGTTTTAACGAATAAATGGATGCGTGGACTAAAATCCGGACTTTCTGGAGAAAAGTTTACAAAGCACTTTTCATGCAACCAGAGTACATGCTTGATTCAGGTTGTGGCGGGTAGAAAACTGCCACATGCCACAATTAAACAGCACAGGTTAGATTTTAGCATGAAATACCGTTGTAAGGCCTTCAAACTAGAGTCTGATTTTACGTTACCGAGTTGGACCCGAAGGCTGTAGACAACAAACAAATAATTCCAAACCCGTCTTGCCTATAGCTGTCTCCTCATAAGTATCTAAAATTAACGAAGTTATCTTTACCCTTACGCTTATTTTAACAGAACACTTTTCAAAAGTTGATCAGGAGTTAATCGGGTTGTTGCAGTTTTGCCCAGAAAAAGAACACAATTTGAGCCCTTTCTATGCGGATAAGTTTCAGTTTATACAATAAAATTACCTGAATCGAACACGTCCTCGTCTCTCCACACTTGAAGTCAACAGGGGTGTCCCCTCCTAATGCATTTAGATACCTATTGGCTAATGTTTAACTGATAGAAATTGTGGCCCACCTCGACTAATCGGTGAAGATTGGCATGATGCAGAGCAGAATGCGGCCTGTCATCGTGTTCCAGAGTGACCTCTCCATCAGTCGGACTGTAGCCTACACCACTCACATTGGCGCGTTCCAAGGCGCTGGTAACCACGTGTACCACTGTCATCTCGTTCTTTGTCATGGTTCCCGTCTTGTCAGCGCAAATCACGTTGACACAACCTTTGCAAGGATTCAAGGAAAAGACACTCTCAAAGGGAGTTGTAAATAACTGCTATAACTTCCTTGCCAACGGTAATTTTTGCAAAATTTGCAAGTTTGTAATCTCCTATGTTCCATTTTTTGTAAAACGTCACCGAAATTACTTATCTTCCTTCGGTAGTAACCGATATCTTTCCATCGTCCTGTTTGTTCGCTTCAAATCCCTCTGGTTTGGGTAAAAAAACGAAGAATATGGGTGGAATGGGATCAAAAAAAACATTTGCAAGCACAAGCTTCCTAAAGCTTATTTGTAGCCATTGCTTAGGTGGATGAACCACCTCAAATCACACCCTTGGCTCTGGAAACGATCTAATTCGCCGGCTACTTTTAATTCAGCTTTTTTACTCAATACAACCTTTGAATGCATACACAGGTTTCAGACTTCTCGCTAGGATTTAAATCTTGTTAGCTAGAAACCAGTTTAAGTACCATTGTTTTTCCCAAAGGCAAAATAGCCCATAATGAGTGGCGAACCTGTCAGGCGTTGGCGCATCATCATCAGGTGAAAGCAAAGTTGCCACGCATCTTTTTAAGTAAACTATGTCCCTTGTATATCCGCATAAGTAGTGAGAATACCTGTTTGTCAACTCCTAGAAAATAAAAGGAGCCTCTTGACAAGAGCATTAACTAAGGAACAACTTTTGGTGCCCTCATTGCCAGTGTCCAACCCGGGGTGCACACTTTCCAATTAAAAACAAACTCCAGTAAGACAGGCTTTAAGAATGTTCATTTAGCTTACAAGGAACGACAGTCAAGTCCGACAACAGCAGACATTTGAGAGGAGGTGGATAAAAGCTCCCCAATGCTGCACTTTGCATTCAAGTGAAGTTCGGCTTGTTGAGGGCATTCGATACATTAAAATGACCTTATAAGAAAAATGCTGCACGGTCGTCTTGTGAAGCAGTTGGCATTCATCTGCTTGTTCAAAAAGCTAGACGATCCCACAATCCAAAAGATGTGAGGAGGAGATATAAAAGCAAACAATTGGCAACTACGAGGGTGCTACGAGAAATAGATGGGATCTTTACACGAAGCAAAAAAAGATTTGCAAAATACTTCTCAAAATGTTGTACTAAAAAACAGTCTATAGACCTTTCTCAACACGACACAAGCTTTTAAAGTCGACTTTTATAAGGCGTTTTAAGATAAAGAGAGACTTAGTTACCTTGGAAGAAGTTTGTCAATTTGAGAGAGATGCCTCTACAAAGGGATTCCCACCTTCGAGAGGATCATGGCAGAAAATTGGAGAGATGGAGCTCGCCCACATGCACTTGGAAACAGATAAAAACGGGTCTCTCAACTAACAATAATTTGTAGCTAAGCAGTTGAATCTCGCGGAAACGCAGCGTTTCCGGATCGTTTACCGATTGAAATGGGTTCGTAATTGTTGCAGCGTCAATCATTTTCAAACAACTCACTGTGTCAAACATAAGATAACGCTTTGAAACCAGGCGTCTACAGTAGCTTCTGGTGTGTGTAGTAGACTTTGTGGAAGCCAGAAATAGCCAGAACGGGCAAAACTAGTTAACCAGGACAAAAAAGCCTTTACTCCCGCAAGACGGTACAAGACTTCATGCGATCAACAAGTGACCCACAGAGGGATTTGCGCTGAGACTGATTGGAAGGTGAGAAGAAGAAGGAGTAAAGAACCTGTTCCAGACCTTCCCTTGGCATTTGATAGTCGAATAATCACACGCAAAATAGAATCGTTGAAATTAAAGCAGACAAGCCCGGTTTTTTACCTGCTAATCTGACTTTTAGATAACAAAACCGTGTATTTTCGGTCAAGAGATACCAGCCAGGTGGTTTATTTTATTACATTCACTATCAGCGTCACGTGTATATGTCGTCCCAGCTGCGACTTGTTGTCCATCGGGAACAGGAGTCCTACGGTGCAGGAATGATTAAAGGCTTCTTTATTTTGGGGCATAGCTGAACTGGTCACTCGATAATACTGAAACCTTTGGACTGTGGTGTACAATTTCCCTCACTAGTGTCAGGATCCACCACCTCATAAGTTACCAGGAAGTGGCATCATGTTTACCTGGAAGTGGGAAACCGATACATTGTAAAAAATGGGTGATTGGTGTTAGCTTAAGCACCTGAAACCGGGGTTCACTAATCAACCAAAACCCCTTCCTCTAGCAGATGCTCTCGTCGAGGAGATAATCGACCCCCGAGGCCTAGATGTTTTAGTGTTTAACAAAAATCGCGAAAGCATAGGCAGAGGACCCAGCAAAATGCTGACAACCCCAGAGATGTCAAAACAATAACAATGAGTGAATACAAGACCACCCCTAACAATGACCACCAAACCAGTTATTTTTAAGAGCTGATACCCACAATGTGAAAAGGATACATTTCTCCGTCATAATTCCAATCCATGCTCGCAGACGCTAAAACCAATGAAACCAACTAGACACTTTATCACTGTGATTTCACAATCATGGTGAAATTTAAATGGAAAATTGGAACCTTAGACAAAGTTTCGTGCCAAATGGTTGTGAACAGCATGATGGTAGAGTGATCGAATAAGTTGCACAACCAAGAAAACCGACACTGCGTATTGCCTTTTGTCGCAGCGGTTTTGGCGATTGCTTCGAAAATGAATTCGCGGATGAAAAAGGTGCCATTGAGGGACTGTCTACTGGTCCTTCCACGTTCCAAACCTCAACCAAATACTACTAGATAATAGCTTTGAAACAAAGAGTGGATGGCATACATGGGTTCACTAAATGAGGGAACAAGCAAAAGATTGGGTCGGTAAAGTAGATTTTCAGCCTAAAAATGAAACTGAAATGAAAATCAAATAAAAGGTAACGAAATAAACTTATCGTAACACCAGAAAATGAGACTAATTTGTGGAATTATTCTCAAGTTATTGAGTCAAGTCACTGATGGGCCCAACAAATTATAAGGGTTGAAAACGGTACTTCAGTCGTTCCCCCTAGAGTTTACGAAAGTTGCTCCACAACTGAACGAAGAGGTGTATGTACCAACAACCGAAAAATCAAGTAGGCGGTGCAAAATACAACCCATACATAGGTTTTTTTGAAGAAGTGAAAAATACGTACTTTTGTAGGCAATCAAAATTTTACACAGAAGGCTTCAGTGTTCAACGACACGCAGGGATCTCATTTAATAGACGGTCAAGTAGCTAATGGATTGAGGAATTTCTTCCAAAAAGCCACCACACTGGTTTACGGAAAAGGAGCGACAGGCAAGATCAAAGCGGATAAACACGACCTTAAATAAAATAATCCTTACCCAGCGTTTCAACAGCGGGCAGTTTTTTTATTATAGCATTCCTCGCAGCCATTCTCATTTGGCCAATGGCTAAAGTGACCGTCACTACGATTGGCAAACCCTCGGGTATCGCGGCCACGGCAAGACTTAAAGATTGAAATTGGTACTCAGATTCATTTCAATGAAGAATATAACTCCGTCTAGGAGCCACTATACTCACCTGACAGCCACAGTAATCAGCTCCAAAAGATTCCGTCCCTGAGCAAGGCCAAGAAACACAATGCCGAGAATGACGGCACCAGATATAATTGACAAGTGCTTTCCCAACCGATCCATGCTCTTTTGTAGCGGAGTCCTCGGAGCCTCTTCCGTCTGCATCATCTTAAACACTTCGCCAAATTCAGAGTACTCCCCGGTCGCTATAACTACACCAATCGCATGGCCCGAACAGACTAAGGTGCCCATAAAAGCAATATTGGTAAGACAATGGGCCCCTTCAATTCGTTTTGGAGGGAGGAGAGATGATGATGACGCATTCCCAAAATTTATTATTGTCTCTCCATCTCCCCACGAACCCGAGAGGCTATCGGTACGTTTGAACACAGTGGTGGAAGAAGAAGTTTGGAACGACTTGGAAGGGGAGACGGCCTCGACAGTCTCCGGCAGACAGAGATCTGAGGGCTGGGAAGGGAGGCGATTAGCGCGCTTGGCAACAGCCTTAGTCTCCCCAGTCAAATTTGATTCGTCTATTCGCAAATCAGAGGATTCGATTATACGTAGGTCGGCAGGAACACGATCGCCGAGAGAGAGGTAAATGATGTCACCAGGAACGAGACTGGAAGCGACCAGCGAATGAAGCTTCCCTTCGCGCAAGCTAAATTAACATAAGGTAATTATGAAGAGACACATACCAATTACACTTGGGAGGCATTAGTTTTTTCAAAGACTCAATCGCCTTCTCTGACCTGTAACCCTGTATAAAGCCTACCGTAACGACAATAAGAATGGCCTAAAAGGGAGGTAAATTGGACTAATCAGGTATACCGTGGAAATGCTAACAGCATCATCAAACTGCCCCATGAGTATGCTGACAAAGGCGGAGATAATGAGAAGACCAATCATGGGCTCAAAAAATTGCTTTAGATATTTCAGCCATAGCGGGTCCGATGGTTTAGCCTGGAATTCATTGGGTCCAACTTCTTCATATCTACGCAAAGCTTCATTGTTTGTCAAGCCAGTTCTTTGATCAACCTATGCAAGCTATGCATATCTGGGTAATGCCTTACCTTTAATATGCTAAGAACTTCATCTACACTACGCAAAGATGCAGACTGGCATTTGATATGTGAAACCATTGCACGAATTAAAAAAAGCAATAAAATAAGAGGACCCCAAGTGAACACGCGGGCTAGATGTCACGACGCGGGCTGGTAGACCTGAGCTGACCTAGAAGAAAGCCACTAAAATATACTGCGAAGCTTTACGCTGTTTGTCATAAGTATCAAAATCCGCTTCAAAGTTAAGCATTTTAATAATTTTTTGAGACAAGCGTAAGAATGGTTATTAAATACAGGCGAGAGCTGCCATGATAACAGAAAAGAAAATCTAATGTCACAGAATACAAAATTTTGAGCTGAGGATGAACCCAACGCAAACTAATAAGTTTCGGCTAAAAGTGAAATACATTTTGTTGATATTAAATTAATACCTAAGTGATGATTTCTGCTTAGCATTTAACTTTCCTCCCTCCTTATCTTTGCTTATCCACCTTGTCTGAAGCCAAATTGAGGCCTTGTCAAAGCATCCTGACTTTACAATAAATTCATGATTAGCTGAAGCATTTTGAAGGGCCATACTATTTTCTAACTTAGGGGGGGCTAAGAGACAATGAGCATGACCTGAGAGCTGCGCAGGGACCATTGTGTCTGGGTGGTTGCACCCACAGCCAAATGCATCAGCTGACCACCACCCTATATCGCTGGTGCTGCTGTTTTATTAGACTGCAAACATACCTACATACCCTTAGTCCATGCTACTGGCACCATAGAATCCTGATATTTCTAAAGCCTGAAGCTTGAACATATCTCTGCAGATAGAAAAGAAGATGAAGAATTGCATGCAGGGACCTGATGTCGTTCAAATTTTTATGCATTTCTTACCACAACCTCAAAAATTTTGTTATCTTAAATTTAAAAAGTGAAGCGAGCAACACGCTATAGAGAAAGTAATCTATTTACTTTTAGGCGTTTGAGAAATCAGAGGATAGAGAATATCGAATGGGGTACTCTGCAGAGCTTAAAATAATGTACTGATCAGATAAAAAAGTAAGAAGAGGATGGATTGACCAAAAAATTCAACGCATAAGACCTTCAAGATCGGGATAAGACGATGGCCGCTCAATCGGTTTAGTCGGAACTGTGTCCAAATTCAATCCAAACAGTCGGATACGAAGTTCTAAGTTGGAAATTAGGTTCACGTCATCCGCGAATGCAGCACTGGTAAACTAAAAGGAGACGAAAATCTCAGCCATCACAGCCCCACTCCTCAAGGCCATAAGAAGGTGTAGCGGACAACAACTAGCCTTCTCCTTTCGGAGGCAGCTAAAACCGTCAATCCACGAGGTCTGTATGTACTCTGATGGAGCGCCGAGAATGATTTGATTGCGCCGATTTTGTTTCGCTGAGGGGGGACGCGCCGTAATATCCGTCTCCTGCTCAGTTGGTTGATCTGTGTCAATCGTCAAGACAACAGACTGGAGAAAAGAAATAAATTTCTGAAACAGCCAACTTCCAAACGTCCATTTTTGATCAAATATTGTTTCTTCACTTGCCAGCGGTTAAGGGAAGATGCAATGAAAAGTTGGAGCATTCAATCGCGTAAGGATTGACAGCCTAGGATACACTTTATTTTTAACTACGGCCTAATTTGAAATATGGGAAAATGTTTCGCATTTTAAGGCCATGCATCTTTTAAAAGCAAACATCTGAATTACCCAATCTCGATGCTTGCCTTTCCTGAAATCAGGGCTAGGAGCCATCGTTACAATTGATGCGAGAGGCCCTTAAATGCGAAAATCTATGTGAACAATTTTGCAAGTAATCGTTCAGTACTTTCTTCCAAAAATAGACACACATATTTCCACAACATGGCTGTCAGAATCGCGAACTAGCAGGAGATTTTGTTCTGACGATAGGGAGACATGCAAACGCTGTATCCCTGAGATAGGAGAAAAAGAGAGGAATTAAATTTGTTGTACAAGTTCATTTGTTGAACCATGCAACGAAACACCTCTTTTTTCAAATCGCTAGTTTGGACGGGCAGCCTAATCCCCAAATATAAAGTTTAGAAATTAGGAATTCAAATGCATTAATACAAAATTTTGTAAAAAAAGGAGCAAACAACCTTTTCTCGTATGCCTCATGTAGACCAAAGGTGGGCCATGACACATTGTAAATAGGCGTTGCTTAGTAACCGTTTCAGTGTGCTGCCTCACCAAATCCCGATGCAGTTCCCTAAAAAGACAGTAATGGATATCCTCACCTAAAGTATCCCAACTTATACACAGTAGTAGGGGTTTCACACTTACTGGACTGCAGGGTGGTTCTTCTCCTTCTCCTCCTCCCGCATACGCCACTCACGTTCAATAGAATCCGGAGAGAAATGGAGCAACTCTCTCGCAAACTCCTCAAACGTAAATGGGCAGCTGGAAATCGCGTTTTTCAGGCTTGCACTCAGTGCTCGTGAGATCTAAGAGGAGTACGCGCTACTGATGTTATTTAAGCAACCAAACAGAAATGAAAAAATTGAGATAAAAAAATAACCCGATAATCGTTTGGTTGTTGGTAAAAGTTCCTCGTGCTTGTCTTATAAACTCTAAGCTTAGAAGAATGATGCAGGCGGCGGGGCGATCATCTCATGAGCGCGCAAAACTAAACCAACCAATCAGGTAATTGGGTGGATGAGCGAACTAACATCACCTTAGTGCCACGATTTCAAATTATCAAGGAGAGATCACATACTTACGCACGTACATACTCACACATGCATGTTGCTCGCAGGAGCAAAGAAAAAGAAATAATATGCGGCAAACTAAATAAGACTGATAATTTCTGGCCGATTTCTGATTTGTTACAAAACTAAAAGCAAATTCCTTGTATTTTTTAATAAAAAAGGTCTTGGTTACTCATGCAGTCCCAATTATGATCCGAAAATTGCTTTAAATGAAAGAAGACGTCGTTAACCTGCGCAAATTTGTGTGGAGCGAAATGACCTTGACTACCCAATTGTTGGTCGATGTTGTAAGAAATGTGATTGGTGAGAACTTACTGTTTCCAAATCGCATGGCTCAGCATTCAAAGCGAACCAAAAGTCGTAGAAGGTGTCAAAACAATAGAGGAATAGCTCTAGGAAGATTGAGTCTGCATTGGGTGAGCTCTGAAAGAGCAGGGGATTTAGTTGTTCGTCCTCCGCGAGGGGATTGCCTGGGAAAAAAATTAAGTATACAAGTGTTTTGAAAAATTTGACCAATTCAACAACCAACAAAACTGTTTCATGAAAAGGTGGTTTATAGCTTGATTGTGTTTGCGAAAAAAGGGTGCACAAGAATGCCAAACATAGCCGCGAGAGAGGAAAACTCCAGTGGAACCTTTACTTTCATACCTGTTTAAAGCTGTGTTACCGTGGTAATGCAATGCGCAGTAGTGCATACCAAGTGTGCCGTGTTAACATTGACCAGTTCAGACATCTGACACTGCTGATCAAGAAGGCATGCGACTGTAGTAGCGCGTGGCGGTGGAGACCGACGTGCCTTCTTAACAAAGGTGCGCGGTGGTTTCATTCCCGATTCGCAGCACATTGTTTCTATCAGATCTGATCCTGTATTCTCTCTCAAAGCATAAAACTGCACAAGATCAAACTGTTTTGCGGAAACCATATATCTAACACTTTACGAGTGTACTTGATTTCAAAGGGGTAGCGCATTTCTCTTTTATGTACCAAATTTCCGCATATTGTCTTGAAGACCTATCACAACATCAATTACGCTGCCTTCTCCATCAGAAAAGCTGAATCTTGTCAGAGATTCAAAGTGCGACGAAAAGTGAAGTTAATTGCTACAATACCATGTCTCATGCCAGGGTAAGGGACTCAGCAATGTCCTAGTCACCCTCGTGCAATCTACAAGACCCGGGGTAGATGAGTAGGTGGATGGTCGAACATTTACACAGTCGCGCAAGTTCTTAGATGTGCACTTCTAGTTCCCTTCGATAGAATCCACCTGGAACGCGGTTTCTGAAGCTCCCTTTAGTGAATTATCAAACAACACGCTTGCGACAAGGGCTGGACTAAGAAGCGCCGTCTCATATATATGACATGTTTTGATTTTCCCATGTAGTCGAATTGTAACCGGCCTATCACCAGTTTGTGATAACCTACTAAATTAGGCCAAGAGTATAGAAGTAAATTTCGTGAGTTTTGAGCTGCTCAAACGGTGAAATTTCACTTTAATGAAAAACTTTATGAAAAAAGTGCTTCAGGTAAACTTTGCGTTGTGCCAAATATTCCATACAAAACCAAAAATTGAAAGGAAACTTTGGAATTTGCAGAAAAGAGAAGCACATAGAAACCTCACATTTTTGCATACCTGATTCAACCTTAACTTTTGGGACGAAAAAGCACGATTAGCTTAAATTTCTTCATGGTATCAGATTGGCAGCTCTAAACCCCGAAAAAAAGAAGTCAGCAAAAGGTGATGCTTTAATACAGACCTATTTATCACTTCTAGGATAGAGCTAGACGCAATGGAGGGAACGGAACTCGCAAAATTTCCTAAGGATCGGCTTTCAAGAGTCAAGCTTAGGAAGGGCAATTGGGTAAAAACACTAGCTCAAGAACAATGAATACGAAGTCGACCGAAATTGAATGCGTAAAATGTTACACATCACCATTCAAACGCTTACACTGATCTCATGATTAATAAGCTAGAGCTGAATTAGATAATTGTTGGGTTTTTTTACTTCCCTAAAGCCAATATTGAGTGGTGTAAAGGGCTTTATTCAAGAAGCGGTAGAAGCGGAAACGATTAGAACGACCAAACGATGGCGTACCAATGGTGTCAAAATTTTCACACATCACTAAAGCAACAGCTCGCACAGCAGGTAGCAAGGGAAACGCCGGACATCCCGTAGCCTTATCAGCTCCCAACCAGGCCAGGAGGGAGGTTGGAGCCGATGCAGACTCCCGCAAATCTCCAGCTGGACAGTTCTTTCGGAATTCTTCAAAGGCACCTTGGTTTTCTAAAATTTTCCGGATGAGCCTACCTCGATGCTTCACCAGCGATGAAAGACAAACAACACCAAGCATTCGTGGTGGTAATTTGAAATCGTCGTCCGGTTTGTGGGGATTCTGGAAAGATAAAAAAAGTAGTTTAAACCCGTTCTCCCCTATGTTAAGGCATAAAATTATGCACTATTTACCGCAAAACCACATATTTGATAAACCTCCACCTTTGAACTGCTCTCGGTGATACTATTGGATGTTGAAGAAGTGATTTCGGGAAGAATGAGACGACACAAATCCCGCAGAGCACGATGCATTTGCCGCTCCTACAATAGTAACACAATTGACAAAACCACAACTACTCAAACACCATCAGTAGGTGTGATTGCGCACGTTTAATGGAGCTTCTCGCAGACGAGAATAGGGTTGAACCACAAAGGGCTGAAGCTTAATTAGCATGTCACGCAAGTTGGTCTCCATGGGGTCCGTGAACACGGGAGTCTGTTTCTCATCGCTTATTGGTGTTGCATCCACCAAGGGTCGCTGTATTCCCGCTTGCAAAGTCGAAGGTTGGCCAGATGGTGATGGCGGTTGCGTTGAGAACGGTGATGCAAAGGCTTGACCAGATTGATAGTCATTCAAAGTTGAGTTCATTCTAGAGATCCGAGAAAATGCACCGGAAGCTAGAAGACTGCGAGGAAGTTTCAGAGTTGAGAAGAGATTTGAGCCACGCGTCAATGCAGAGCTGGCAGCTGTAGGTGTTGTCGCATCATCGCGATCGTCATATAGAGGCGAAACTGCTGGATCAATTGCTTTTTCCAAAGCATCGCCGTCTGTCATAAGGTCCTAGTAAAGGAAGCTACAGCTTTGCAATCATTAGAAATAACCCCAGACTATTTTTCTCTGGCAAAAGTCAGAGTTAGAAAAGCAGAGTGCAAGCTGCACAGTAACATAGCTTAAAGCCCTCCACTTTGTCACGTACCCAGTTAATTCAGTAATTCGTAAATTTATAATTTTTTCGGCCTTAGTGCTTGAGGCGGTGATATAAAAATCACATCTCCACTTGCATTTCGATTTCATGATTTGCAGCAATAGCTTAAAATACCTTCAATAGATTCACAACGGAGGGAGCAAGAGAGAAGCTAACAAAGGACCTTCGATAGACTCGGAGTACTTGAAAACGTTTCCAGTGTTAAGATGCGCAAAAAAAGATAAAGATATGATATTTCCCTCACATTTCCAGTGGCTGGACGGAGTCTAGATGGGCGATTGGATAAAAAAGGGGTAAAAATAAGGTATTAGTGGACTGCAAGTACTGAATACTGGCCCTGTACACTGAATTTTCTACAATCCCCTTCGTAAAGTGATGTGTATATGAAGGCATTCTATGTAGAGCATCTTCCAGCCTTGAGGGCTCCTAAGCTCATGAGCTCTCGAAAAGCTGTTCGTAAAGATTACGAAACTACAGACACACTGGAATTAGTGAGGTTAGGATTTCATGCTTCCTTATGCACCCGTTATTGCAGTCTCAAAGTGAGCCACAGAAAGACACGTTTGTAACACGACTTGGGATAATGTTGGCGGTGTGAGGGTGATAAAGCTGCTGCGCATCACTGAAAGACAAGCTTACGTTTCCTCTTTATCATTTAACTTAACCAGTGGACACTTCTGTTTCACACCAAGAATGCAAGCTCTTCCTGAAGACCATGAATCATAAGAGCCAAACGCCTACGAAAAAGTTTCCCATGTGCCACACGGAAAAGCTTCCCCACTAACTGCTTATGCATCCAGGTTGTAAATTCGCCTCGTAAATTAGAGAGACTAGAACCACATTCATTGGGTTCAGTCGAAATCACATTAGGTGAGGATTCGAAATGAAAAGGAAGTTGACGGAGAGCATAAATAGGAAGCACTGCACCGCACACTTATGCACCAAAGATTGGCTTACTTTGCTCCTCCATCTTCTGGCCTTAAACATCAAAGTAAGTCATTGCATCCAGAAAGACTATTTCTTTTTCCTGTGGTATTATGAAAAGGATTGGTAAAACGACCGGAAAGTTTAACCAAAGCAGATGAAAGAACACTGCGTGATGTTAATAACTGCATTTACCTACCGCAATGACGGAGGAGATGCAATAAGGTGGCAAGACACTCAGAGTCTCTGTCAGAGAATCTGCGGTTGCCTCGTAGATTGCGTGGACCAGGCACACCACTAAAATCTGTAACTCCGAAACCTTTCTTATTTTTTTCCCTTGTTCACTTCCAGTGATTGCTGATGCATAACCTGATGGTAAACCTGCAGCTGTTAGGTTGGCGTTAACTGAAGGCGACGGTGAAAGAGCCTTCGGTCGGATGGCCAGACCACCCTGTCGACTGTTCGAGCGACTGAGCTTAGGGTGAGACTGTGGCAGGGGTGGGCGACGGCGACGAGATCGGTATGAATCCAAGGCGTTGTAGAGGAAGGAGGCGATTGAATTATCCAGTAGTACTTGGACGCGATCAGGGCTGAGGAAAACAGAGATAAGGGGGAAATAGAGGCACTTACCAGGTCTTCAGAAAGCTGAGAAGAACGAGGAGACAGTTACGGTAGGATGTAGAGTCCTCCAAGAACAGATGGCAGTTTATAATCTGGAAGAGAATGTGTCGTTATCTTACCGCAAAACTCTCCACTGATACTCTCGAGTCCACCCAAACTTTACAAAGTGGCTTAGCGATGAGAACTTCAAAGCAGCAGACAGGTGGGAACCCATTTTGAGCAGAAGTAGAATGCATATTTTAATACAGTTCCAACGGCGTTAGCTTATCTCTGTCGACTTTTCGAATGCAGAAATGTCCCCAAAGTTTCGTATCTCCTTCCATTTTACAGCAGGTTGTCATCAAGTGCCCAAAGTGTTTACGAGCGTGACCGTCGCAAAATGCGGGCTAGGAGACAGCATGGCCAGGACCGTTGACCTCAGCCTGCTCATGACACATTGCGGTTGGGCGTTCCCTAGGTCCGCACTATCCTTCAAGTCTCCCGTAGATGCGTTTGTGCACAGGGAAGTTCGTCTCTCTCTACACTCCGGTTTGTGAGCATTTGGCCAATTTCACGTGCTCTCAGTTCGTGATATGTGCGCCGGTCGTAAATAAAGAGGACACACAAGTAACTCACCGCTGTTAGCAAAATCGAAAGGGTAGTATGACTTCCTCATTACTGGAAGATCATTTACTTCGCATAGATGGCTTTGGGATAACCTTCAATACCGAAAGGGAACTCATAGATTGGGTAATCTTTCACGCACTTCTCATGTGCAGTAGCTATAACCTGTTATTTTTTTGGTGAATCAGTTTCCAAAGTCGACTGGCTCATCAGACTTACGCGGATCATTTCAGATCCGACTACTTACCAAGACCGATTAGCACATCCAGGCTTCCAGAGCCATTTTAAACGATGGCCTTAGAAACGAATAAACTAGAAGGGAACAAATAATGTGGGCCAAAGATGAACGTTCATGGGTGCCATTGGCCGACTTTCTCCGCTGCTAATACGTTAACCACTTCCGGTCAATTTTAAATGAATCATCCCGGCAATTGTGGGTCTATCAATTCGGTCTTAATATTTATACTTCTTGTCACGGTTACGGAGGTGAGTAGAGATGCCACTTTTGTAGCAGTAGCAAGCGAACCTGATTCAATCGAAGGACAAGCCTAGCCGCCAAGTCTAAACGTAATGGAGAGGGAAGGCTCACATCAAAAGATCTGCCAAAAAGAGCCAATTTGACAAGCTCAAAGCCCGACAAGTCACAAGCAACCGCGAAGAAATGAACACTGCGTTTGTGAACAATGGCGCGCAGATTGTCTTTGCTCTACAGTGTGTTCCAGCCTCAGGTGCAGTCGAGCAAACCAGTTCTTCTTGATACGTTTTGGCATGAAAGCTTATTGACACTGAAATCTTAGCTAATTTCCTAGAAGATGGTGCCACTAATGGAACAGGTCAACTACTTTTCGTGACGTTAATTTATTGTAAGCAACAAGTAGTCCCATTAGGGCTGGGGCGGAAGAGCAAGTGGTCACGAAATGGAGCGTGCATTCCCGTATTCACGGATTTTCATCAACGGCGTGGCTACGTGGCTCTCCGTCCACTCTCGCGACATTCAAGTCACCGTGGGCGCTAATGACAAGCCAGTTTTCTGCCACACGTTACCGCAAATCTGATGGTTGGAAATGTGATGGTCAACTGACGCGAATATGCTACCGACTTAATTATTTCGGAGAGACACTAGCTCGGCAGAGAAATGTCACTCGAAATGAATGTAAATGTGCAACCGGTGGGCAGCGGAACTGCCGAGTCATCAGGTAAAGGCCAGAGCGACAAAATAGAAGAAATTAAATCTTGACTTTAAATGCTGAGAATATAGAAATTCTATTTATAGTTTTACAAAGGAAAAAAGAGGAAGGTGTGTGTTTCAGCACAAGATCGTTTCACATCAAAAAGTAGACGACTAGCGGGACTAGTACAAAGTGGATGAATTTTCGTTGTTATAAAAACTATCCTTCCTGAGTCTTAACAGCAGCAGAGGGTACAAACCGGCTAGTACAAAGGCAAAACTAAAAGAAAAAGGTAACTAAACAGAAATGGAGTGTCGGTAAAGGTTGAAGCTCCTGCATTTGACGGTACCCTCAGATGAGCTTTCAGGACTGATGAAGGATTCTTCTAGGAACATGTAACCACTCACTAAGAAAAAGATATTCGGTGAACAAATAGGCCAGAGTTGGTCCTGCTTTAAAGCACCGCAATGACACTCCACAACTGAGGCATTTAAAGGGTGGAGGCGATCATTTACAGAGCGGAGCGCCTTATTTGTGCTCACCACAAATTTCGCCTCTCCTCCAACATGATGAGATACCAAGTCTGTCTGGTTCACAAACCCAACTTATTATGTCGATGCAAAAGTAGTGGATGGAGAAGCTCCTAGTTTCCTAGCTTTTGTATAGCATTGGGGAAAGGTGTAGTGAGCAGGAGTATTTGGTTTTAGTGCTGCCTTGTATTCAAAAAGAGGATCCAGCCTAGAAGAAAATGAACTACGGAGCACAATCGTTTGAAGAAGCAAATTAGTAGGGAATAAAATAAACCTTAAGTGATAGACAGTGTGGATGATGACGACGCGAGCTGTTCACACTCACACCGCTTCTTAGTTCACTACTTACCAGGCAATTCACGAAGAGGAAAGTTTTTGTGTTTTAACATTTGCTAGGCAGAAGAAGGTGTCTGCGTCTGGTTGCTTTTGTTTTCTTCTCACCTGGTTGGCCAATGGCGAGGTAGCGTGGTAAACATCAAGAAAGAGTGATGATGAGGCGGTATCTGCTCCTTTATTGTCGTCTGTCCTTTTACTACTTCCTCATTTGTTTCTTGTTTCTACTTAAGCACATGTCCCATTGTTTCGCATGAAAAGGAAATTGCATACGCATCTCAATCGCATTGGGAAGACAGACCTCAGCGGCAACTACCTCGTCCTCGGTATGTAAGGCACTCCATCTGTACTCTATCGTAAATATACACAAACACATACACACAAAAAAAGCAGACATTCGTCCGATAGATTGTGAACTCTGAATCTTTTCCATCTCATCAACACCACCCTTGTCCGCTTACCGCACTCGCCAGCGCAACTGATACTTCGTCCCACCAGTCATGAAGTAACCACTTAGGTAAGGAACAGTGGCTTCCCATGCAGTGAAATAAGCGAAAAGTAACTTATTTGGACCTATGGCGCACACCCGATCTACCACTTACCCATCCACGCGTACTAAGCATTCCCCAACACCACTAAAACCACCTTCCCATGCGCTGTAAGAGCAAATAAAAAGCACTAGAATCACATCCATTCGGTTTATTCGACGTCGCATCGTGTGAGGAATCGGAAGGAGAGGGAAGTTGACGGGGAGCGCAAGCAGAGAGCGGCATACCGGTAGACCAATGCACACATGTCTTAAACAATTTCCCTCATTTTTTGGCCTTAAAAAGCAAATCAAGTTATCGCAGTTACTAAGTTCACACAGCTGCCTATCATGTTAATCCCCACATTCGAGACGACAATGAGCTCTTATCAAATTCGACTAAATACAACAGGATGCTTAGATTCACAATACTTCGCATCGTCATTTCTACTCAAAATCAAAGTTGGTCGATTGGGCACATTACACTCGCTAGGCTGATAACTGGAGGTAAAACAATTCTCCTTTTAACAAACTGAAATATTTGGAGCATTTAGTATGAAGCCCCATACATCTCTCACCCAAAATTGTGTAGAAAATGGGATAGGAATCTAAAAGACGGAGCGTTTAGAATTTCGCCGCTTCATTTTTTTTCCGGAATAACCAGACTCCAAAGTTACCCGATTGTTGCCAGTGTTACAGTTGCGCGATTTCGTGTACCGGTGGCCGGAGGTTGATGCGGAATCAATCAGCCAATCAGCGATCTCTGTTTACGTGGACTGACTAGGATTTCAAATGAGAGCATTGTAGACTATTCAGTTCCGTTTTACGCAGCTCGTCAATATGGCAACCATTTTAGCATTACTCTACCCTTATCACTACCCACATTCAGGAATCCCGAAAGTCCCTTGACCACAATAAAAGTAAAATAACTGTGAATTGAATCAACTATTCGCCAAAAGTGTGTATTTGGGCAATTTAACAGTAAACAATAGTCACAAAATTGGACTAGAGACTTCGTTGGCAATTCATCATCGTATTTCGCGTTAAACAGGAGGAATGCCTCTTTGATTTCGCTTGGTTGTCAAAAACCAATTACATATTGGCTTCAATCAAGCCTTCATTCAATTACGAATAAAGGGAGTTTGAACCGTATTCTAATCGAAAAAGGTCCTCTAAATACTTTTGCCGCTGGCGTCACAAATATGCGACGGATGATGTCATGAAAAAAGCATTGGTCATGAAAAAGAGGGGTAAAAGAAGCCAGCCAATCTTATGCACCTTTGATGTGAAAACATTTAGGGGTGAAGTTCGACAAAACGTAGCACACGAAGAGTGCGAGCGTATTAAATTTGGCAATAATCCCTTTGTACATGTTAAACATTAAGTCACTTCAATCTCCTTTTAACGATGAATCGGCGTATTTGCTTATCTATCCACATCAATTAGTCTGGTTGAGGGTCGTATCAAAGTAGTTTTTGCAAAGGAAAATTACGGAAAAATCAAATGACAAAACACTGAAATAGCCAAACAGCCAATGACTCCACAGTCCCCAATCAGGTATTTAAATAAGTTGGTTCGCTACAATTCATTCGTCAAATGACTTAAGAAATTAACGCT
This sequence comes from Taenia crassiceps, assembly GCA_023375655.1. Classification (NCBI taxonomy): domain Eukaryota; kingdom Metazoa; phylum Platyhelminthes; class Cestoda; order Cyclophyllidea; family Taeniidae; genus Taenia; species Taenia crassiceps. The sequence continues at coordinate 1,741,685 of JAKROA010000010.1, forward strand.
AATATCAACTCCAGAAAACCAAAATTACGTGCCTTCCTTAGTTAATGTTTTGGAGCATGAGTTGAGAACACCGAAAGTGTTAAAGTGAAGAATACTTGGAGACACGACTTAAGGCAGCTTTATAAATAAAAATAACTTGATTCTACCTGACTTATGATTTCATCGGGCACCTGAGTCCACTTGAATCCTTTTCCCTCGAAGGGACAATCGATAATATCAACACCGCGACCTGTTTCAAGAATGAGAGCATCGTAGCCTATTAAAGCAGCTAGCCCGCTGAGTAACTGACGCCACAATTGAACACGCAGATCAGCCTTCATGTCCGCGCACTGGCTAAAGACGAGAAACATATATGGTCAGGGATGGGCGAATCCAACATCCGTGACGATCGACAATAGCTATCAAATGGTGTTGAATTATCCATAATTTATCTATCAACGAGAGTCTCCTCCACACTTTTCCAATAAGGTCAAAAAAGCCAAACGAGCCTACGACATTAAAAAACACGCAAGTATTTGCAACTGAATTACAAATACTTTAGTTTTTCGAGTACCTTAGAAAGACAAAATTCTATAGTTTTGGTCCAAGAAGAGTTTGCAGTTGAAATACGGCCAGCAAGGAATGAAATTTAACTCACGTAACAGCAGTGACAAGTTCAAAAAGGGCATTGACACCCCCATTTATGAAAAAATAGTCACTAAATTCGGCGCAGGTCATGGAGTGTAACAATTCCTCAGCACGTTCCGAGAGATTTTCAACTTCGTCCAGGCGTTCAGAGTTTTGAAGGCACTCACAGATACAGGCAAGTAAAGCTACCAATTTCTTAGAAGAGAACTCCGGGGCCTCCACAAGTTCCACTAAATCATTTCTAAGGAGAAAACGTCTCTAAATACAGAAACTTTGTAGCGACATAAAACATCAACTTACTGAGTCAGAAATGTAATCTACCAATGAATCACCAGAAAATATACCCAATCGAAATTTTTTTGACTCTACAGAGGGCTCCTGAAAGCTACATTAAAAGACCAAAACGTCACTAATCAAATTGATCAAACGCACCATTCAAGGACGCGCTTCACAACATCATCCATGGAGGCATTCTTCAAGATAAAAGAATAAAAACCAATTGCATACATACTCTGGATATTTGAAAGTTCTTGATGGTAGTGCGATATTTAACCTTAAATGCAATAAGCTCATTGGAAGTTGATTTCCTTAGCTGCAGACCTTCACTCATCTACAATCACAAAGCGTAAATTACGAAACATCAAGGATCCCTCATAAGAAAGCAATGTGTAGAGCATCAAAAGCATACAACGAATATTAATCGCAAGAACCATAAATCGTGCATAAAGACAATAAATGAATTATGAAACTAACATAGCACCAAAAAAAACAAAACAAACGTGGGATGTATTAGTTACGCAGTTAAGAAGCATGCAGAGAAGCACGAAAGCAAAGGAAAAAAATCTCGAAGAGCGCGCGTTTTAGGTGACCCATCAGGTACCTCGAGTTCAAGGTCAAATTGTACGCCTCCAATAAAGAACGATAAAATGGCTACAGGTGTATAAAATGCAAATATCGTACTTTAACATTTTTCAATCGCAACATACTTGCGCACCAAAAATATAGGTTCCCTGATGATTATTTAATCATAAATGGCAGTGCTTAAACAAAAAACTTGCCATTAAGCTTGCTAAATACATTAGCTAATTATGCGATTCTAGATAAGAGCTAATGAGAACCCTCTAAAACTTGTCATGAATTGCTAAAATTAGAATTTTGCTTTTGGCATTATACTCATATATTGAGTTTACGAGACTCGCAGATGATGCCGTTTCCATTTCTGTGATGTTAAAACAAATTTTTCAACAAAAGTATGTAAAGAAGTTTGAATTTGCTTTAAATGGTATTGATTTCCTTTAAGCGAAGTGTTCAGAACCCTAACATCCGTTAACACTCTTCCTGGCGAAATTTTCTTCGAATACACTTTAGATGCCCAGGTACATTCAACTTTCTTATATCTGTGTGATACCTACGTTCTCCAAATGTACTTTGCAAGCGAGAAGCAAAAAAAATAATTAGAAAATGGCCACTCAAGTCCTTCATCGGCAGTCGAGCAAACAATTAAATACAATGATGGCAGCTTCAAGTCTCTTCCTGTCGCAAAATACATAGATTTTACACGAGTGTCCATGCTAGGTACTTATAGTACCAAGATCTTATTTAATGTGTATGAGCATATCCCGTTTAAATGCTTGTTTTTTTGTCGCGAATAGTATTAAAGCGTCGTTCTTACAAGTAAGAACAAGAAATGTGACACATGTATTATTGTTTTCCAATTTCGCGTATACCTAGCTATATGGTAAATGGACTAAATACAGCAAACGTGGTAAGCATTTGTGGAATTCCTTATTATCCTAGACATGACAACAATTTGATAACCTAATAAAAAGGGTTTTGAGACTGCATTATTGGCGTCAGAGAAGGTAATCCGCGAAACCCATTTGTGCCTCCCACAAAGTTCATCGCAGTGAAGAACAATGCTGTCCCCTATTTGGCAGTAGATCTATGCTAATCACCTCAAAATCAGAGCTTGATGGGCTAGAGGAGAATGTTTCGATACCAACCGCGTGTTGTTGCCAATTTCTGAGTCTGCCTTACACCACCACTCATGCTGTGCGTTGCTACGACTACGTATTCACCTTCTCACATGCCAATTTTAACCGTTACCCTTTCCAACCTGCACATCTTGCCCCTTTTTGCCCCATTAAAGCCTAATGTCTCCTCGACGTCGGCAATATTTTGTTTGCCTAGCTCCTAAGGTCAGTCTGATTGGCCATATTTTCCTGTGTGGTTGATGGCTGGAATTCTGACTATGCTAGCTCTTTCTATCCCTCTGTGGGTTATATAATACATTGCTTTTTAGTTATACGCCTTCTTCTACCTTCGAAGAAGGCTCAGAACGTCACATTAATGACCAGGTTATGTGCATTGGTGAAAATAGATACGCTCTATTTATTATAAGATCTCAGTGCCACACTAATTTATTGTGAGAGACTGCGATCAAAATAAAATAACGAGCTTTAGAGTTAATAGTATTTACTCGCGCGAAAGCTGTCTACCAATCATTCAAGAACCTCACTTTGGTGAAATGCTTAAAACAAAGAGATGCAAATTTTGGCAACCATATCCCTGCCATTAATTTTGTAAATTTTTTAAAACGATAAAATTTGACTCATTAATTTGGTTGTGTGTAACATACTTTGCCCTCATTATTTAAAAAGGGTAGTGTTTGAATCGATTTAAAGGACTAAATCCACTTTTTGAGTTGTGCTGTTTATCGTGCGTTTTTCGACATGCAGAACGAAGCTGGCGAGTTTGTTGATATGTACATTCCTAGGCGCTGTGATGTCAGCAATCAGTTGATTGGTGCCAAAGATCACGCCTCGATTTCTCTGCGACTTGCAGAAGTCGATGCCAACACCGGTCGCATGAATGGCGAATACAAGACCTTCAATATTTCTGGGCAAATTCGGTCTATGGTATGTTGAGGTTGTCATTTAAATTTGCTTTAGGGTGAATGTGACGATTCTCTTAATAGGCTTTCTGTTAAGGCGGGGATGCTGCCAAAGTAAGCTTTTACCTTCAACTTTCTATTTTGTATCCTTAGGGACTTTTGCGATCACCATTAGTCGCCTGTAAAAAATTTGTCTTCAGTAAAGGAGTTCGAAGGAGCTTACCTTGTTATGCGCGTTTGATTCTCTCAGGGGTGCTCTCGCAGTAAGCAGACTCTGATAGAGCCTTGAATAAGCTGCTCTTCCAACTAGAATCTAGTTTGGGACCAGGTTTTGTTGCAATTCATTACCGTCTCGCTTCGTATCCTTCTTGATTGCTTATTCCTCCTTGTCGGCTTCCCGTACGTTGTAATCCTCTGTTTCTGGGGTGTCTTTTGGATGTGTAGTCGCTTGTTTTTTTTTAATTTCTTCGCTCGACCGGTGCTCCAGGCCTCTTTGAAACAGGTTGACAGGTATCTAATGATTGTTCTGTTTGCCAATAATCTGGGTTTTTCCCGTATAAACCAAATCGAACCTTGCATAATTGATCTCTACTTTGACGCCTTATAGTGATGTTTTAGGATTAGTTGTTGGGTCCCTGGATTTATCTGCGGCCCGTATAATCATTGTCAGCTGCGGAATTTACCTCTTGCTGAATGTCATTTTGCTACTTTTTTTGGTTCCTAAGTTCATCATTTTAGGTGACTGGGTAGCGCGTCACATCTGCGTAGGCAACACTCGAGAGTTACCTTAAATTTCTCCATTCTGTACTGGATATCTAACAACCTGCTTCTGAATCTTGGGTTGTGTCAGGCTGCTCTTTGTCTCAATAAAATTGTGATTAGCCTCCGTCACAGTCCTGTCTCTGTATCAGTCTTATGAAACACATTCGTCACCTGTTTATGGCAACAGACTGGACATTTTTGTCCTCGACAGTTGGTTTTTCCCCAAATGGTGATATATTTGTAGGCAGCTATTGTTTTTAAGTGTTTTCTTAGCAGTCGGCCTGGTCTGGAAGATTATTGAAAATTGAAGTCGTATCAATGGAGTAGAACTTATAGTAGGTGGTAACTAATTCCAAGCGGCCTTTGTTGTCAAATTTGGAATCTCGCCAAAAGGTGTGCCTGGTTTGTCGGCGTTGTTCCATGCTTGTGTCGATTAGGTTCCCCCGTTGTGGTCCTGATCACTGCCAGCAGATAAAGCGCTATCCTTAAGGTGCTTTACTATCCAAGTATCTTACTACTTTTCACTCCTACGGGTGAGTATGCGTATGTTGGTCCGAGTGCGAGGTTAATGCTCGGCGCTAATCGGTTGTGATCCAAACCAGATCTGAGATGGCATAGTGAGGTATGGGCCTCTGTCGTTCTGGTCCGGGATACACTGGTTATTATGGGACGCAGCGGGCATTCGGTATGGAATACTGCCAAAAATAGTGTGCCCTCTTGTGGCCACGAAGTTGGTTTTACAATCAGGATAGTTTGGCCGTTTTGAACGAAGGGGGGAGTTGATGTGCTTAGTGGGATGTATCTCCTAACAAAATAGTGTCTACTCATCAGAATAAGTAAATTGAAATATGAGGCTGTTTGGATGAGGGCCGAGATCTGTAGCGTTGAAATGCCTCCTCCCTATAGCGGCAAGGTTTGGCCAGCTTACGAATTATCTGTTCATATTGGAGCAGAATTCCGGTGAAATTTACAAAAGTAACGCGAGTTAGGAAGTTGGGTGAACGTCTCAAATGGAAAATTGTTTTACACCGATTCCCCTTCTTTAGGGTTGTGTTGGGTTCGTCCTGTGAGGTGGTGGGTACCTCATTCTAAAAAATGGAACCGGTTAAGGTTCAACTTGGTAGCGAAAAAAATTTAAATCAATCTGCGCTCCAGTTAATTAGCTATCACGCATGCGGAGGGCAAAGCCATAAAGGCGTGTCAAGACCACCGAATGGGTGAGCGCACTGTAGTTCACTTTTACGGTGACGCAAACATGAAGCAGTCTGTGCCTAAGCTGACTTGACTCCTCTTGACAGATGCACTATACAGGGATAAACTTGGAGGGATACAGGTGTAATCAATTCGGTGTCAATTTATTCTCATCGACATAATTCACAACTCAACCTGTGAAATATTGTTAAAATTTCCACTCACTTGCAATCATTGTCATCCTTCTTGGACCTTTTGATCACTCCGCGATAACGAGAAAAGAGTTCTATCGAGGACTTGCCTCTACATCGCGCAAATCCTGAGGCCTCAATCCCACCAAAGGTCTTTCTAGCTGTCAAAACGTACTTAGGATTACTTAATTTATCTAACAAGTGTTCATGGTTAGTAATTAGAGATCTTCAAATTTCTTTGCATTTTGTCTCCTCGTCATTGTGCCTTCTCAAACCTAATGCGCCCTAGTGTTAATTACTAATTGAGAGAAGCGATGCGTGTGTTAGCCTTCACATATTCGACTAATTGACGTAACTGTAACGCCAAAAGATCCTTCCCAGGAGTAGTTGAAGCTTCACAATCTGTGTCAGGTTTCAGTTCATGGAAGACTCAATCAATCACTTACTGCCTTTCAGCATAACAACGTCGTTGTGCATAATGCTATCGGATTCGGTATGCTTCTTCCACGTTTGGAAAACGCTCTTCTTGGAACTGAAGACATATATTGCTTGTGGCTTTCGCCTAAATTTTTTTAAAAATAAGCAATACTTCGGTACATTTTGCAGTATTTTTCAGTTCCCAGAATCGTTTATTCTAGCTTGATTCAAGACAGGAAGAAGAGGCACTTACCGATTGCTGACGTATTCCATGGCGTCATCTGATGAGTTGACCGTAATAACGGGCAGAATTGGTCCGAAAATCTATGGGTGAAAGAAGAGCTTTGTCAGTGCTCTGTAGAAGCCCAACATCTTAGAAGGAAAAACCGAGTTTGCGGCGAGTCTTTGGAACACCCGTTTTGAGATTTCAAGCTTTTTTATTTTAACGAATACGATTACTCAGATCAAAGAACGGCAGAACAGAAAAGACCTTTGATTTCAGTAGCCTGCTGTAAAAATTCCACTTTGCCATCGGTCACTCACTTCGTGTTGCATCAAGATGTCGTATTCAGGAACATCGCAGAACACTGTTGGTTGAACAAACTTGTCGCGAGCGTTTACAAATCCCCCTAAAACCAGTTTTCCTTCTGTTTCAAATATCATCTCCCTCAAGCGTCTAAACCGATAAAACCGAAGATCATATGGTGTTGTCTTAGAATCGTGCACTCTAGAATATATGTTGTGTTAGTTGGTGAATATAACGTTTACAAAAGGCGAGGTGGAGGGTAGTTCAAGTGACTTTTCTCAATCAAGAAATTATGATGAAAAAGAAATCTGAGATTTATAAACACCTACTCCGTATGCTCCACACTGATAATTCGACCATAGCCTTTCGTGTCGATTTTTGGAATGCCACCATAAAACAACTCCAATGCATAACGACATTCCTTCAGAAACTTCGGCTGTAAAGTCATTAAATACATTTAACTATCACATATTCACTCAGATTTCTTAATAAAGCATCACAATGACTACGGCTGGGCGAGCTTTCGTGCTTCTCTTTAACTTAGACGCTCTACTAATCAACCATTTACACTCACCTGCACATCAGCATGACAAAGCACATAGTCCGGAGCGGCAACCATTTGCCCGCAATTAAAAATTTTTCCCCACATAACTCGTTTAGCAGCCAAAACGATGTCTACTGAGGAATCCACATACACAGGACTAGAATTGGTGTGAAAATGAAACATTATTAACTTTAATTGGCACCTAACAGATCAATAAAAGAAAAGGTTGGAAGAGAAAATGAGATGTATGCGCACCATTTTCCGTACAAATTAAGATAGACTGGAGTAAGAGTTTTAGCCGCTTCTCGCATGATGAAAATTCCGTCATCAGAAGCTCCGGTGAAGTAAACGAAGTCGCAGTTATGCTCTTTGAGGAAGTCCTTTGTCTCCTCAAATGTGCCAGTCAATACTTGACAGACGCTCTAGAAAGTGATCTCAAAAGAGAAGATATTCGAATGACCACCTAAACCAGCTACTAAGAGACGCACAAAAATATCGAGCGATTTGAGCTTATGAGCCTCGAAAACTAACATTCTCAGTAGTTTTTGAATTGTTCACACATTGCACTGGTTCAAGAAGGCAGGAACTTTTTAGGAAGGCTAAGTTTCCTCTCACTACAGGATAAAGTGTTTACTTGATTCCAGAGTTAACTGTATTTTGAAAGGGTGCTACTACGTACGCGATTAAAATACTTTGGTATTTGTTCAACAAAAAGCTGGGTTGTAGCCACAGCCAGCTCAGCCGGTTTAATTATAACACAGTTGCCAGCCGCAATGGCTCCTGCCAGAGGGATCATGATGTTTTGGAAAGGAGAACTCCAGGATGAAATAATTAGAACGGTCCCAAGGGCCAGTAAGACTTCCACACATTTGTCTCTGTGAAATAGCCTACTTTCTGACATCTAAACAGACTTGGTTAACCTCTTATAATGCGTAGAATACTGGCCGAGGTTTTGTCCATGATTGAATATTCTTCAATAGTTGTTCAATTTCATACTTGACGCACAAAATCTCTGATATGAGAACTTCAAAAGGAGGCTAAAATAACTGTAAACAATTGTGTGGTCCTTGCTACTCTTCCCAGATCTGTTTCTAGTGCCGCAGTAATTTTTTCCTCCTTTTCTGTTACAAAATCAAGTAGAGACTGCAGGTAAATCCTTCTCATCTTCAAAGAGATGGGCCAATTTCGTCGCGTTTGAGAATTTAGTGCGCCTGGATCCATCATTAAGCTTCACCAGCTGAAATAATGACAGTATTTAGTAAGTTAGTCACTGTATTTTCTGGGATTGGTAAAAATCTAACACTACAGTGGAATAAGCTAAAACGAATTCTCAAATATGCAATATCTTTGGCCCTTGCACTCTGACTGTTATGAGGTAATATGGGCGCATATAACTTAATATATGTGTGGTGTTATTGTGTAACGATATAAAATTCAATTTGGTATGGAAAACAAGTCACTAAGGCGTCTTTAAACCAGAAAATACGAAGAACTAACCGTCGGAATAAGAACATTTAAAAATGAACTGCCTGCGTCGACCTTGAATATTCAACCTTGAACAAGGTGTTTTAAGAAATAAAAATTAAAAGCTTAATTTTGAAAGTAGGGTTTTGCCCAGACATTAATAGAACCCTAAGATACTGTTGTGCTGTTCCATTTTTGCTTTATATCCGTCGCTATAATAAGAGCGAAAAGGAGGCCTTCGGGCTTTGAGCACTACAGTGCAGCAAAATTAAGCGCATTGAAGATGCAAATTTACGTAAGTGTTTATGCGAATAAGCAAATTTTTCAATTTTATTTGCTACATTACCATCATCTTGGGAATTTTCTGCATATATTCTGGATACAAAGAGGGCGGGGATTATCGGTATGGCCAAGTGATCAGTTCCTCATTATAGCTAAAAGTCAAGCAACCAATCCATTGCATACCTTTATTTTTCTAATAAGCGTCGAACAAGGCGCTATTCCTGCACAACGTGCTCAAATACTTGCAGAATGACGTGCATTCTTGTGCCAACCTTCCTAGTCAGCGGGCCGATGCTTAAGCTCGACGTTACCGATTTCCCTAGATTATTTTACCTGGATCTGTAGTTTTCATTTTGTATGAGTATAGAGTATAAAACCAACTGCAATATTGTGGTAGAGAATAAAGTGCCTCATTCAGCGGATTCTTGATCATTCACTTAGAGGTGTAGCCTTACGCGTCTAAACGTTTGTCTCATTAGATTGGGATATGACGTTCCAGCGGAGACCACTTCTGTTTTACCTAACAGTTGAAGTTTTCAAAAAATTCAGTATCCTATAATTTTGAATTTTCTAGTAGCAAGCACATTTGTTCGAGAATGGAAAGTTTAAAGTGGTAAGATAATGCCTTTTTTAACTGATTCCTTTTTATACCTGTAGAGCCATGTTACTGTAGATGCACGAGTAGCACCAAGATTGTGGCGCTGGACATGGTACCTGTGTAGTTGAATCCATATAAACCAAGCGTCATAATAACTCTTTCGGAATTCCACTTTCCTCCTAAGGTGGGCTGAGAGCTTGTGTGAACTTTGACCAGCTCTGAGACGGCCGAAGATAGTAAATTCACACTAGCTGAAGAACCCCAGTTGTGTAATCGATTCAGTAGAGATTTTTGAACATCGCGGTCCCTATTAAATGAACCATTATAGGTGGGAATCATCTCGGAGAATAGTGCCAAAGGATGAACAATGTTATATAGCTTGCATATTCTTTGCTCCAGTAAAACTCTATTTTTGTGCTTACGTTAGTGCACCACTGAGAAGCGGGACGTCCGACGTTTTAAGCTTATTTTAAAAAATGTAGAAAATTATCTACAAATTGATTTGACACTGATAACACTTCTTAAAAGCTAACATTCTCTCCACAAACTACAGAAATATAACTTGACAGCCAAGCTTAAAGCCTATACTTCCCTTGAGGTCATCACCAGTGTAGCTCACCGAGTGTCGCCAATTGGCGGCAGTAACTGGCAACTGGGGTCCTCAAAACTATGGAAACTTCCAGTCTGTGTTGCTCGGCTCTACCCTTACCCACTAAAAGTTGTAACTTGTGTGATCCATTGTCTCTTTCCTAGTGAATACACTTGGCAGAGTTTGTTCGCCAAGGTAAATGGACGCCACTCGGTCAAAACCTTAAAATAGCCAATTGAGTATAAACCATTTCATGCAGGTAAAATAATCACTTTTAGTGTCTAATTCATGCAGCATCTTTTATCGGATAGTAGCAGCTCTGTTTTATGTTCACAAATATTGAGGTATTATTATCCTCTATCAAAGGGGTTAATTATTTTTTGCCTTTCCTTCCCCTCCCTTCCCACCTATCTTAGCCGCGAACCCCCAATTAACAGGCCCGCTATATTTATGAATACTCAGTTAAAACAAAAGGCAGTCGAAGGAAGGGGGAGATGGGGTAGTAGCTGTGGCAGCGGTTACCTCAAAGGGAAGCGAGAAGCAGATGTTACCGACAATTTTAGTTTAGACCGCACCACCTGCTCCATCTCCCACAAAACCACCATCATTCTCGTCTTCGTTACCGTCTGACAAAATCTCACGTGCTTCTCTGAGAGATTAGACAGAAAAAATAGAGCACAGGGAAATTAGTTATGTGCCCCTTCTGTCTGTTTTACCTGCTTACAATGATAACTGCAAACCCAGGGAATAATTCGGTCATCTAAGATTCAACTGTTAGATAAATTGTTATTACAGCAATTTGGAGCGGAGATGGCTTTCTTAAGCAAACTGAAAGACGATGGACTTGGGAGTCAGTGTGCTCTGTGTTTTGGTGGATTGAGTGATTCCTATGATGCTACCACCCTTCTACGAATAAGGTAGGCAGGCAACATCGAAGGCCGCCCATTTGCAGTGATTACTTTACATATTTGATTTTAATCTAGTAACGCATATTAGGCTCCACTAATCTCTCCCAGATGAACACCAATTTGCTGCGAATTTTGGCTTTTGAGACAAACCTGCTCAATTTCTTTGTTGCTTTCACTTCCCAACCAATTGTTTCTTCCCTTCAGCAGGTGGTAGCGTTATTGCCAAGAGATAGTCTTATTCTTTGCTTGGAGAATCGTGAATAGTGTCTTTTGTTTCGTCCGTCCTGAAGTTAGAATCACGCATCCAAATTTTGAGGCGCAAAGTGCTTCCTTTATCGTTTGCAGGAGGAAACCTCTACTATTAATTTCTCCTGAGTAAGTTCTCTTCCATCCATTTTAAGTTATACCACTTTGAGGGTGTGGAGTTGAACCATTACTGGGTAAGTTCAACAAAAGGAGGTTGCATCAGAGAGTTGAATCAGTTGCCTGCATAAATTAAACTACTTTTGACAACTAATTGCACCAACTCAACGAAAAAGTTTTTCTTTTGTGACAAAACGACAAATGCGTTTCGTCAGCAGTCTGTTAGCGGGCCAAAATTACTAACCAATGGGAACCTTTCGTTCCACAAAGTTAATTTTTTAGGGCTCTGATAATAAAATGATAAGTCATCTGTCAAAGAACACTTTTATTGGCACCAATTCAAGTCCCTACCTGCCAAATGTCTCACCATTGACAGCATGAGATCGTGAAGATGCAAAGGTCGTTCTTCTTTTTTATGCATATAAGCGAAATTGGAGAATTCGAGTAAAATTAGGAGAAATCTTGGGGTTGGAGAAAGAGGCGAGTGTTTTAAGCGCAACGCACCCAAACCGGAACTACAATTGGGTCTTTAGGACTTCCCACTTTCTCACAAACGAAAAGGGTAAATGTGTCATTCATCCTTTAATTTTAGGGTTATAAATTAAGCATAAAAGCGCTCTTACGTATCAGTGATAGATGAGCAAATCCAACCCTAATTATCCTTTAAGCCATTAAGGAAGGGGATAATTAGCCTTCACTATGTCATAGTAGTGCGCAAGATTAACGCTCTTCCTGCTCAGCCAACCTAAGTGGTGTGTGGGACGCGGGTAACAATTAACCGCAGCCGCTCCTGTTTCATCACTTAGCAAAGAAGAGGACTGAGCGACAGGAACACTTATTAATGTCCACAATGGCCAGAAGGACTAGTTGCTTGGGTGGTGCAGAAAATGGCTCCAGATGGTCTTGAAGTCACTCGAATGGTGCATGCTGTTTGAGGCCTACCTTCAAGAACACAAACTATTACTGGTTTACTTTTGGGACTTGAAAAATTAAATGTAGTCTTCCTGATGGTAGTACACAAGCCCTTTAGTGATGCCATTATCCGATTTTAGAGGCTAGTCAAACAACACTGTTCCCCTATAAAATGACACCGAATCCGTAGACTGATATTTGTGATGTCGAAAGTGGGCAGAGAAACATTTATTCCTTTCCTCTTTGCGTGAGAGTAGACCTTTCTTCAAGCTGAATATCACGATTCGTGTGTGGCAAGTTGGTAGACCTGCGTGATTTGGCTCATACCTTAGTGGCCACTTTGTGTTGTGCCTTTCATGGAAAAGCTCACGAAGCTTTTAGCTCATCGCTGCTGCTGTAGGATTCTTTGTTTTCTAAGTCGGTAATACAATCGGCTATCTCTGCATCATGCAGCCATGGATCCTACCGCATCGAATTTAGAGTCGAGTCAAAAGACAGCCTCATCGCAGGCATAATAGAAGCGCATCTTTCAGACTGCGTTATGTGATTCCGGTAAAACGGTGAAGTTGTGGACACTTTGGAGAGAAATGCTGCATAAAATGGCCACTGTACCCTTCTCCCTTATTACCCGTGCATACAAACGGTGGTTTTCATTCTCCGCGTACCTGCTTGTCACAACAAGTCACTACTCTGGTCTTGAGCGAAAACCACAGCTTGCTTTTTCCGGTGGATTAATAACACTCACCTCTTATCACGAGATCAACATAGTAGAGGCGGTGGCCGGCAACAAGGTTAAGCAATAAATCAGGCATCTTTCGTATTTGTCCTTTTACTTTAAAATGTCCGCCTTAAAAACCAGGAGACAAAATTTGCAAGGCTTTTCACGGAAAAGGAAAAACCATGTGTTTAAAAGGGAGCCAACAGTCACCGAGCCCTTTGCTTAGTGACCTTTTTTGTTACCTCACAGGGGCTCATCTCGTTTAAGCTAATTTGATTCGCATGCCTTCTTTAGCCTCCCTCGCCTCCTCCAATGAGCTGAATTTTGTCCCCTTGGTTCATTGGTGGGAAAATTGCTGACACTGACATGCATGATTAACCGACCATTCTCTCAAAAGCAGAGTAACTCTTGTCTCCTCGCCACCCCTCATCTTAATGTGCTGCCTTTTAAGGGAATTTTTTAAAATTTGCATCAACCAACACTTCCAAGGTAAAACTATACTCCTGAATAAGTTTTTATACCAAGGATTCCAAGCCGCCCTATTTCTTAATTGACAGTACTCTGGAGAAGTGAGATATAAAGTATGAGCATGTTCGCGAGTGTTGCCTGTAAATAAAAAGCTTCTCTATGACATTCCAAAAGCCTTTAATTAGTAGCTAAAGGCTTAACAAAATATCAATCGGAGATGTTTTTCTAGGTACACCGACCACCACTCGATGATGGCAAAGGTCATCCAGTAACCAAAACTATGCGTGTCCAAGACCGAGTGACTCAGGTGGTCTCCACTGTCTGTAAGTAAGATCCCAACCCTAAGTCAGGTAGGAGGAGAGTGGGAGTCCAGGCCACACTCTGGGTCGCCCAAAACACGGGTCAACCCATTTAGTTCCCTCTAACACGCTCAAGTGCGCATGACTTATACGGAAACTGTTATTACCAATTGTTGCATCTGCAGGAGTAATTATCCAATTTTTAGTTGAAAAATCAAGCTAAGGTCCTCTTAACCACAACGTGCAGTTGTTAAAAATGGCATTATTGACGCTGCTGAATGAAGGCACAGGACAGGATATGCATTTAGTTTTGTCTTTAATAGAGCCCACTGGAGCACATTACGCAGTCGAGAAAGTCGTGCATCTCTAAATTTTTTAATTCTATTGATGTATATTTCGGACCTGGCTTTTACCACTAACATGAAGTGGAGGTGGTGAGACTCTTGAGGTTGTCCTGTGTATATGCCACCATTGTGGCTCTTGTCATTGACTAGATTGGGCGTGAAATGTTTGGTGGTCATCGCATCCGGCCCGATATGGATGTGGCAGTGAGGATTCTTGTTTGAGTTACGCCTTCATCCCTGAAGCAGCACTTACTTCAAGTCTCCTGTCTCCTAGCCTCTTTATGGCGTGGCCATCGAACTGCCGTGAGGTCTGCAGTGTCTTTTGAGGCAGCCGATGTTGCTTGGAGTTTACCCATTAGAGTTTTTCTTATTGTAGCAAAAATTTAAATTATCTACCAGAATCCAAAGATATTTCCGTTGCATGCTGATTATTTTGGAAAAATTTTATAGCAGTTATTTGACTTTCCTGCCCAAGTGAAAGCTGTGCAAGCGCTACGCATGGCTAAGCCGAATATCCATTTACTGAATCACATTAAACGATCTGTTGGGCACTTGTATCCACTTTGGACAGTTTATAATTTGAAACGCGTTTTTGCCATTTACAACGGAGTTGCTGTCCATCACAAAATAGGGCACAAAGAGCATCCATGCCATTTGCTAAAAACCACGGATGTCAGGCCTGTTATTTTGCTTCCAAGGGTAGATTAGCCATATCTTTTGTGTGATGCGGGAGAGAAACAAGAGCCTTAGATTTATCTACAGCGTCGTTTTCAAAGACGTTTCTAAGTAAAACATCAAAGAATCATGCATATTTTTCGCATTGAGAGTCGGGTTTTCTTTCGAAGCTCTTCCTACTGTAGACTGTTGTAGAAGGTCGAAGTAGGAGCACCGTTTTAGTGGTGGAAGCAGGTAATCATTCCGTCTTAATCCACCACCTCAGCATGACTTGTGTACCAGACAGCTTTCACTAGTGTCCAACGGTAGTAAAAGCTATTTAATACTTTCGGCACATAAGATGACGACACGAGTGCTATTTGCGCAAGTAGCCCAGTTTCTTCAAATAATCAGGCAATTTCCCTGCATTTAATTCGGGATAGTGAGACAAATGGATCCTTGTTAGACTTGCTCACTTAACACCTAACCAATATCCAAAAAGAAGGGTCGCAGGTAAGTCCTTTTATGATCCTCCCAGCCGTGGTGTGCAGTATGTGCCAATTTTTCTGCATTACAAATATCAGTGACTGATTGCACTGTGCCCATTGCTCCTCATACAAGGGTAGATTGCCCTCCTGCGTCAAATTCCAGCAAGCAATGGGTCAACTCAGTATGCGTGACTGAACAGACGTTCTGCGTGCTGATGAATGTGCACAGGAACGACTAGAGACACGGTGGACGAAGAACCGTCACTACCTTTGTCACCAAGTATGCTCCCACGTTGGGCTGTCTTCAAGATAGTTATGCTGCTCAGTCGAACACCCCATTGAAAAACGGGCATATAACAAAAATTACTTTGGGTATTTTGGGAGATAGAAGTATGGGTTCATTGCTTTAGATGTTACACACCTGCCAATAGGAAGATCTTCCATTGATCTCCACGCGCCTACCAAGCAAACACGCACCAGTGCTTGCATTATTCCGGCTGTTCTCCATTCCGATTGGCAGTGACAAGATCGAAGTTGACTGGACTGATCTGGACAGAGCTTGTTTGCGTAAGAGAAGGTGTGTTGAGCTGCCACGATAGCAGGCCTCTGTTTTTGGCACTGCTTGGAGATTAGAACACGCCCACATCCCTTGCGCCATGAAAGCATATTCTGCTTTTCAGTCTTACGATTTAAGTAGAGTGTGTGATTGGCACTTGTGGGGGAATGATCGACTCGGAAGGTGTCACTGTCCACGTTATTTACTACTCACCACTGCCCTTCGAATCACATATCCGACTATGTGATGCAGAAAATTCGTGAAGGAGCATTTATTCCTTCCGTCTGCCACAGCCTTAATGTCTCCCCTAATACACCTTCCCGCAAGTAAAATCTCGCACTTCCTCTGTGGTGGGCTGTTTGGAATTGCGTGATCTGGCTCATTAGCTAGTAGCATTTTCCCGCCGTGTCCGTTAAAAAAAGTGGCTCACGAAGTCTTTGTGGTTGATTGCCTTAGCTGTATGAATCTTTATTTCTTAAGATAATGTTTAATAAAAGCAGCAGGCGCAGCTAAAAGCAATTGTGTTAAAAGCGATTTTAATGGATAACGGTTCAAGAATGAGGACATGCCTCCACCATGCAGCCTTAATAGTTTCTTATTTTCTGCTGCTCAAACAGTTGGTGCAGATGAAGATAAAGCTCGCTTTTTACTTTGTTTCCACCAAATACGCTTTGGCTATCTTTCTGCTTCCTGGGTTAGGGATGTGAAGTCAATTTGGTCCTTTCGTTGCTCATAGAAACAGGAAGGTCCTATTCTTCCTTACAGCCAGCTGTTTACTTTGTCACACAATCAGTGGTACCTTTTTTGACTGTATCCATGTCTAAAGGCCCTGTCTTTGGTACCATGGTGACAGTTTAAAGGCATGCAAACTGACATGATGAACTTTAATTCCAAAATACTCATGTTTCACATTGTATCTCCTCACGAGGGATTCAAAAGCACAAATTACCATCAATTTTGGTGAAAGCGGACCGGCAGAATGGCCTATTCGACCAACTCAGTTCCTATATATCATCCCAGCATTGTTTGTTCACGCATGTATGCCAACAACTCATGTGGTCGCTGAGACTTGAAATTGCTTTGGATGTACGTCCGTTGTTTCCGTAGCCTCGTCTGTTACTCTGTTTACTAACCACCAGCAGTTGTCCGTGGTTTCACTAGTTTGCCTATGGAATTATCACTCGAGGTGAATACGAAGTAGTGTTGCAATTTTTTTGCAATACAACAACGATTTCTTGTTTGCATTCATTAATAGTACTCAATGCCCCAATGCCTTGTCAAGTAGTATGTCAATCGACTAAGAAAGATTTTAGTGAGAAAGCCAACTTTATAGCAGGAAACAAGAGGAATTTGAGAGTCGTAAGCTTGCAGCAATCTTTTTTCAATGAGGCTGTAAGGCTGATATCATGCTACAAAAACGCATTTCCCCTATTATTTATCTTCCTTTCTAATTTCGATACTCTTGCTTGAATCTCCACTACCAAACAGCATTCGCTTCGTCAATGTTCCTCCCGTCACTATCCACCTCACGCAAGAGTGGCTACTCAACTGTTAGTAAGTTGTATTCCCGCAATTAGTATACGATTAGAATTACAAAAGGCACGAAGATGTTGATAAATGCGACCCAACCTCTTATTCTGTGGCCCTCAAGCGTGCAAAATATTGAGAATAGCTCGATGTCATTGTACCAGGCAACAAACGCCCATTTTTAAAGGCGATCTCCTTCCTTAAAGCATCTTTTCCAAAAACTTCTGGCGGCTTCACATAACTGAGTAAGTTCTTTTTAAGGTCTGCTAGAAATCCAGTGAGGAACAAAAAACATTCAAAAAAAGAAAGTGAACAAATTGGCCGAGTCGTTCATCAAAAAATTGGGCTTAAATTTCCACGGCCATTTACCCTTCTTTCAAAAGCGGACGCTCGAGGTGTATGACAGGGCAAGGGCTTCAAGTTGAACGATTTAGGAAGAGAATTATTTAAAGTGCGATTTAGTTGCCCAAATCTGCCTCTTCTACCCTTCCGCTGGGTATCGCTAATGGCACAGCCCCCTCCACCTACAGTTCGGTCGATCTGGTTTCGGTGCTCCAAACTCAAACGACAGGAATTTAGTGCAATCGCCACGCCTAAAATGTAAAAAATCTTATTTGGTCGGCGATTCCTTCTCCGTGCAGTTTATAAACCTTTCCTCTTTATTGTATCCAAAACCTGTTAAAATTTGACGCATTAACAACCCAATGACACTCGCGGTTCAAATTTTTTACATCAACCTAAAGTGACATCAGAATTGGCTACTCATATACCAAGAGAAAGATGGTACCTTTGCATTAAGAACGAAGCACTGCATTTTAACTCAAACAGCGCAACAAATGATTGAAGTCTGAGAGCGAACACGAGTCATGCAATTTTGACTTGAAGGGCTGAGCGTCACATGCGTGTGACGTTGTCTGCGAACAATTTGTAACATTTAAGAAGAACATGATCTATTAGGACGAATTTAATGACCCAAATTTCAGGCTTTTGTTTTACCATTAAGTTTGAAAATATTGCGTCGGAAATGCAATTACACAACCTTTAAGTCGCTTGTTCAAATAAACATTATAAAGCTATTCAATCCAGAACAACGGCAAAGAACCGCAAGTAAAAGTGTCTTGCTACTCCTCGGTAAAAGAGACTCGTGTCCTTGGGACGCTGCCAAATTATCAAATGATGTCTAAAAGCTTCTCTTTCAAGTGCTTATTTTAGCAACTTGACTCAAAAATCCCAAAGGGAAGGAAGAAAAATTGAAAATAGATACCTCGCATCAGTGAAAAGAAGTCATGCTATCAGTAGACGTCTACTTCTGGTAACCGTTGAAACGCCCATGGTTTTGCGATTTTGGGAGATTTAAGATTTAAGATTTCCGAAGTGCGTAGCGAGTGCGCTGTTTATACACGTTATGCAAAAAGCGCGCTCACTCAAGCCTTCAAAGCGCGACTTGACTGTTTGGATGGACCTGGAAGACGACAAGCTGTCAACGCCACTAAGCCGAGTGGAGGAGGTCGGATTCTCAGGGTAGAACCAAATAGTGAAGACTGTATAAAGTGGACTAATACAGTACGTGGTACAGAGTGTCCTCCTCCGGTTAAGTCTTAACCAAAGGATCGGGTAATAAGGGAAAAGGGAACGGACAGACAAATATGTTACCTTTTTTTACAAAGTAAAGAGGGTACTGGACTCGAAGCCCTAAGTAGACCTCTACCACATCAATTCAACATCTTTTAACTCTCTGTTAGGATAAAATAATTTTACAATAAAACAAGTCTTTGAAAATTTTTTTTCACGCTGATAATGAAACGGCATCTTATTAATTTTTACCCCTTTGTGAAAATTTTGCATATTAATCGTGGCGAATTTGTTGCGATTCCTTTTTTCCGTCTCTCCCCACCGAACCTCTTCAGCTGCCGTCCCCTTCCATAAAGCGCAGCCAATTTATCTCAATCAGCATCTGGAAATGGTTGTGCTTGTAGAACGCAAAATGCGCAATTTGACTGCATCGAGAAGAAGGCGAGTTGCAGTCTTAAAAATGCAAAAAGTCATTAAAAAGACAATTTCTTACTCAAGTGAATGACACACATAGTATCGGCTTGTCAAGGGAGCTCTCCACCCCAAGACCTCGACATCACAGACCCCTCTTCCAGGCAGCGGTCCAAAGCAAATCAAATTGGAACGCCTAAGCAATCAAATGATCGGCACTGATCTTCTATGCGCACTGCTTTCTGGAAGAAATGACTCCATCAAATGCCATTGTCCTTAAAAATTAAGAGATGTTGTGAAAAGGCATAGTATAGGGTAGCATTAATAATGGAGTAAGATGTTGTTGTCAAGGCTAATAAAAAAGAGTCATCACGGATTACAAGTCTATTTATTCCCCCTTGTTTGTAAGTCTCGTTATTCTCTCACGGATTGAACGTCTAATAAGAAGCTGATTTGCTTGTAGTTTATCCTTTGATTGGGGAAATCGGCCTGTATACAGTGGGATGTAATTCCGCCATCCACCGTAAATAAAAGCATACATTCGTCCTATTTTATTATTTGATTTTTGAGGTAGAATAGCAAAACCGAGGAGTGGCACATATGTGTGACGCTGTTAATGACTTCATTAAGTAACTCATATTATCCACAAAGCTGAGGAATTATGTCACTTTTAGAAAGTATGCAGAAATTATCATTAATAATCAGATGGTTCTGGTTCTCCATAAAAAGTTGACAGAAAATATTTTTCAAACTTTTCGACTTATGGGCATAATCACCTTAAAATTTAATATTCCCTTAACAAGACATGAACTTACCATGGAATCCATGTTCATCAAAAGTGAGTTCTCCCAAATCTGAAAAATTTACCAGTCCTAGCAGTCTCTTTTCTACTTTCTATCCAGCTACGGTCATGCCATTGTCGAATGTTACTGTCAATTAGTTTTGCTAATCAGCACTTGAAGAAGTATTATCAGGGGAATAAGAAGGATGAGGATGGAGATGTGACAGTAGCTCCTTCCCACACACGACTTTTTTGGCTACTTGATAAATTATTGACAAGGCTTCGAAAAATTTTCGACATATTTTTAAAAGACGAGAATTAACTTCAGCAGCGTTTGTTTCTTTTCCGTTCGGATGGAAAGTGGAAATCCCAAACACTTCCCTTGTTCTGAAGCTTGGCTCAAATATTTCTACGCAGATTCTAAAAAATAATTCATTAGCTATCTCTTTCGTTAAGAACAGGTAGTGCTAATAAGTAATATTCAAGGTGTGGTGTTTTGGTAGGATCTTTCGAAGGATGTTGCTTTTTGCGCTGAACGCTGACTACAAAAATGGCGAATGTACCATGGGAGTCGATCCGGACCTTGTAAATCGACACTCACTAGGCAACTGGGAAAAGGACTCCACACAAAATATGCAAAAGTGCCAAAGAAGGTGTGGGATATTTACTCACACTGTGTACAATAGCAAAAGCGCCCATCTTCTTAGCCTTAAAGACAATCTCAACGTCTCCGCGTCATTTATTTGGATAGTAGCTGTGGCAGTTCTTGGTCTTAGTGTAAAATATTCGGTAGATTCTTAGCATCCATTGTGAGATGACACAGAAAACTGTCTTCCACCACGAAAACCTATCAGTACAACGAGCTCATTTTGCAAACTTTTCCAATTTGGAAGAGTCGGCGGAAGCTAGACACCAAGGTAAGTAGGCGCTCATAAGTTTACTCGAATGTGACTCGGCTTTTTTGTGTATTTGTTAATAACATAAAGCATAGACAAAGCGATTTTTATAAACTCAAGCACCCAAACTTGACCTGGCTATTCACTTTGTCTTCCTTATAAAATTCGACTCCGGATTATATTTGGCCAAAGACCGATGGTCCCTTTAAGGAAACAGGCTCAACTTTGTGAGCATATAAACTTGATGCTGAAGATATCGTTCCCGCTTTCAGCGTCGTAATATGCAAAGGGGGTATCAGGAAACCCTGTAAATATACTGGAAGACTCAGGAGCACGAGGAATGCATAAAGGGTACAAGAAGTGATTTGCCGAAAATAAAGCAAATCACCGCGTTCGAAGAACATTAGTGCATATCCAACCTGTCGACGTCCTTATTCACGACTGTCTCGTAGAGCCTATGCCCGCCAGGTTATTGCCGGAACAAATGGCAAAAGGATTCATTTGGTTGTTATTGGCGGAAAAAGAGCTACAAGAAGTGGAAGTTTTTGAAACCATCAACCTATTACTGCGTCTAAAATAATCGCAGAATTTTCTTACTCTCTATTATAATGGAGGAAAGGCAGTTGCCAAATCATGGCTAAATATTTTATTTATTTTACAGAAATAAACTTATCGACAGTTAAATGCTTATTGTCAGTCTCAATTGGATTGCTATGTGCTATAATAGTATATTGCATCAAACTATTTCCTTTTGACAGCACAAGCGGTCTTTTAGAGAGCAGCTTTAATGAAGCAATTCGGCAGTGCTGCACAGGCCTCAGCACAACTTGCCATTCTTATTGGCGCAAATCCTTGATGCAGAAATAAAGTGTTTTTATGCACAGCCGTTGATTAGAAAGTCCGAGAGCCACTATGCTGACTTGACAGATGCAAACTTCCTAATAGCTGAAGTTTTAGTGAAGGAGGAAAGGGTTTTAACTTATTACCAGCCGAAGCGACCATAAAAAGGCGCAGTGCACTCGTCCAAAGCCACATTTCACGATAGTCCTCGATCCTCAAAAACAGAGGCTGCATTGCTGATAAGCCTAAAAAAGTTAGTAGGGATTTTTTTTCAAAAATAAAGTAGGGGTCTTTTAAGCATACTTAAGCAAACAAATGAAGTGGTTAACTGCTTCGAAAACCGCAGCATCCCCATGGCAAACGGGGAGATAAAAAAAGCTTGTAATATCTGCGTTTGCCTTACGCTAAATAGGAAATTGGATTCTTTATGGCATCTTTGGGGCTGACTATGGAGCGTAATAAAGACGTTGTTTCTAAAATTCTTACAGATGGGCACTATGAGCCATCAGCAAGCGATCGGCTGACGTAAGAAGTGCTTAATGGGCGATTAATCCTTCATAGTCAAGTAATTGCGGCGCGTTTGGGCTTTGTAGTAGACTGCCAAACACCCTGTGGCCTGTGAAACTACGAGGCATTCGCCGTTATTTGCAATCATCGTTCTTTTCCCTTGGCAGCTGCCTCCACATACCACTAGTTTGGTGGGTTTAAATGGTTCAGTGTTCAGCACGGTGACTCATTAGACTTCCTGGTCTTGCTTCGAATATTTTTCATATACTATAGAACATGGCGACTTTGTGCCTAGAGTTCGGAATCTTTGCTAATAGAGGCTATTATAAAATGATAAAACACAGTTCTTGACGCCAAAATTATTTTTTACTTGATTAAATGTTTAAAATGAAACAACAGCAGTTCTTTGGGAATTGCATGCTAAAAAAGCACACTCTCGAGGTGAATCAAAATTTAATGGACATGTCAACCGTATAAGCGCCATTCGCGTCCCCACGGCCACCAAATACACTAATTAATAGCAAATTTGGCACTGGATTAACTGCCATTATCTGTGGATTTCAATGGAGCATATTGCGGAAGTTCTACAAGCATCTTATCACTCATCAGACCACTGCGCAAACTCCAATCTTCACTGCCTAAAATATCCACATAATGCAGCTCAATAGAAAGGAGATGTTATGCGTTGCGAGTTCAACCACAGTTAGCAACCTACGGGGTAGCTACGTTCTTACACATCTCCCAACATTTATTCATAAACAGTTCAAAGCAGATGAGGCAAGGAATTTAAGAATGCCATCTTTGCCAAGAAAGAAGGAAGAAGAGCAGGGAAGGATGACTTAATGCCACTGTAGAAATGCACCGGACCATCGGTCCGCCTTAAATCCACGATATTTGATGAATGCAACTCTGCGTTTGCACTAATTTTTAAAGTGACAGCAGTGGAGTGTGCAAAGGAACATTCTTCCGATTTGACAGGGCTTCCACAGGTTAATGAAAAATTGCACACATTCACCGCCTCACTCTTCCACCACCAACACGAACTATCCTTCACAACCTCCGCTCATCCAGATTAATGCGAATTCAGCCTAATGGCAACAGACTGCTGGTGACATCGGTGACGTGCCACCATCCGCCAACTCACGCATTCCACGCACATTCAACGCACATTCTACGCCTATTCTATGCGCATTCTACGCGCTGTCCAAATCCACAGCATTCACCAACCAGTCTCACTTGCAGCTTACCTTAGTCCCACGCAAACTGATTCACAGTCAGCTGCCTTTGTTCTCTCTTCGTTCTTCTCTCTCCACACCCTATCAACAGTGGATGGATGATGCGTTCACGTGCTGCCTTCCCTACGGAGGAGAATAATCGAGTATGCACGCTGACCCTTCATCCGTAAATGTGGACACCGTTTTGCAACCCTATGTGTCGCTCCACCACAATGCACACAACGAAGTGCTTGGCTCCGGTCAATGCCTTCAGCCACGCAGCCACGCAGCCACGCAGCCACCCAGCCACCCAGCCACCCAGCCACCCAGCCACCCAGTTAGCCAGCCAACTAACCAATCAACCAACTAGCCACCCGACAGAACTCCACCAACATGACTTGATGTGGGTTGAGCTCACAGAGGGCCGTCGATACATACTCCCCGCCTGTCCCACCTGTCCCGCCTGTCCCGCCTCCCCCTCCTCCCCGTCCCACCCACAGTGGCCTCCACTTACACACACTTTTAAAATGTGTCCCAAGGCACTATGCTTGGGATTGCTCTTTCTATTCACAGTGCTGTGGTAAAAGCACGTCAATTATTTTCCCTGAACCTGGCCAAAAATGCGTCCGTGACTACGGATGTCACCCTTCCTGTAACGAAGTAGCAGGCAGCAGTGGGCATCGCCATTATGAGTAGAGGAGTAGAGAAGGTGGAAGGGAGAAAGAAAGGAAGGTCTTACCGTGTTTCAAAGCAGAGGGACTAGTGCATTTTATTTCATGCGTGCAATTCAACAATCCTATGGATTGGGAAGTTGTTGCATTGCCTTGTAGACTGAATAGTGTTTTATGAAACCCTTCAAAGAACTTGAGTGCATATGAGAATCCAATACTAATATAGTTGAAGAAAAATTTCCAAACAGTTTGGTCTTGATCATTGCTTAGAGGAAAGCTATTTTTATCATCAACGCACTGTTCAAGACTGTAAGTTGTCCTTTTGAGAAAAGGACACCATTTTTGTGTTATGCTTCATGGAAGGTATGGCTGAAAGTCATCTGTGTCAAATAGAAGCCATTGAACAAGAATATGGATGATAAGTAAGTAGAATATGAGCAGAGACAGGGGAAAGTGAGTGTGCCCCTGTCGCGTTTTCGCCAGGTTGATGCCATGGCCAAAGTGTTCTCAGATGTTGTCTGACATCACTCAACTTTGGCATCAGTTAATGACAGGGTATGTTTTTCGTGTCTGTCAAATGAATATGAGTAAATATTTATGAAGCTGAATTAACTGCATTTTGTAAAGTAAGAAGTGACCAGTACTTTCCTGGTCGTCGGATTTTGACTTTAGCCATAAATTTGCAGTTGAATCCATTCAAAGAATTTAGTCCCTTTCTATAAGACCGTTAGTTAATACAAAAGTACGGAGTATCTCCAAAGCAACAATTCTTTTAAATTAAACATAGTTTAGGGAGTTTTTCGCCTCTAAGGCGAAACAGTTGAGCTCTAGCCCTCTAGACCCTTTCTGGACTTCTGTTTTCTATTCAACTGGCTACTCTCTCTGACAGTTGATTGTGCAACTGTCTAACACGACGAAAGACTGGAAGATGAAGGCTGTAGGCGAATGGGGCAGTTTCCACTCTTCTTCACCTCCCAACCCACCTTAATACGCAACTCATCTTATAGAGCAGGGTTGAGGCATGCAATGAGGTAATGCGGCATTGTATTTTCCTGTCGGAACTTTTTTTAACTAAATGGGCGGCTCTATCCAATATCTAGGAAAGAGGTTTTTTGTACCACATTTTAAGCACACAAATTCTCACACTCCTCTGGTAATAAAGTAATGCCTTAGAAGTATCCTTCTAAACTCGATGTATGGAGCATTGCCAGAACCTGACGAATACGGAATATTTCCAGATTGCGCACAGCCTCTACCACTTCGTATGATGTAGGAAATTCGCAAAAGAGAGAAAGTGAATGGCAGGAATGGAGCATGTGGCAGGTCAACACACCTATGCTCCATAACCCACATGTCACAAGTCACTGTAGGAACCCGTAAGGAGTCAAATCGCAGGGCCTTCATCAGACCTTCAATGGATAATTTTAAAATCGGTTGTGAAGGCGGCATTACTGTGAAAACTAGGTTGACATTCAAGTAGACAACAGTAAGTCGAGGCTGCTATACCATTATTGGGCATTCTAGTGTGAAAAATGAATCTGAAGGGCTGTAAGACTGACACATTTTCAAAGACACAGTAGAGTTGGAATCACCTGAACCACATATTCTGCTTTTACAGCTGCATGGTTTCACAGCCAACTGCATAACCTATTCGCCCACCACAGATGACTCGACTTTCGGGTGTCAGGACATCTGCACCGCGTTAATAATTTTTTTAACCTTTATGATGCACCTTAGCGCACCCAGACCCATTCAGAGATGATAGCAAAACCGCATCTTTTCTACTAACAAGTTAGTTTTTGTCCACAAACACCACTTTTTCCTGCAAAATAAACTCACTTTTTGAAATGGTGGGTCACTTTATTGTGAACAAAAGAGTTGTGGCATTCGCTAAGATTAC
Source organism: Taenia crassiceps (assembly GCA_023375655.1). Lineage (NCBI taxonomy): Eukaryota > Metazoa > Platyhelminthes > Cestoda > Cyclophyllidea > Taeniidae > Taenia > Taenia crassiceps. The sequence goes on from JAKROA010000010.1 coordinate 1,767,798, forward strand.
TCGACCCAGTCAATGGTGTAAGGATACGATACTCCACATTCCTCTATTTTCTCAGTAAATCCACTAGAGGAACTGAGAGTGTGAACAGCAAAGCAGGAACATACCTGATGCCCAACTTGTGCAAGGGAACGACTTGTCGAGGAATGAAAATCAAACTCAGTAGCACATATTACTGCATCCCTTTAGTCTGCATCTCGATTTGGTTCCTTTTGGAAGGCTGGTCATGGGGGCTATCCACATGAGACCCATACCTGTCAGTGCCATAGGGCCCGATGCCTACAATGTTCATCCACTCGTTTAGTAAGTAGACGATGTACATTTCTCTTGAAACCTCTGATTTTCATGAGTGATTACACTCGAACTAAGCAAAAGTGTCACGCATTGGTCGCAATCGGTACAGTCCTTATTGAAAAACCTACTTCTTTTGATGAAAATAAGGATAAAGGCCTTTCATCTATTTTGGCTCTTAGAGTTTACCTGACATTTCCCAGGCGCATCTCGACCAATTGTTACAGCAGCTAGTGTACAAAGCAACCAATGTTGCCCTTTATGATAATTCAACACTTTTTACCTTTCATTATTTTTACAGTTCTCAGTTAACCTTACGTAGGAATAATTTGCTTTAAAAACGACCACTTTTCCCCATGGCGGAGACTTTTCTACTTAGCCATCAAAGAGGCAAAATCGCAAAACCGCAATGCCAAAAGAGATAATGTGCACTGCTGTGGTATCTCTCGGGCGAGCGGGTGAGCAGAGGGAGAATGGAGTGGCGAGGGAAGGCTTAGATTGGCTGGAGATGTGCAATACCTGCTAATTTTTTTCTAGCGTTTTGAGATTTTGATGTATTGGCATAGAGCAGCACAATAAATAGAGGTGCATAATTTATTAATGAATCTGTCAAATGTAGGTATTTGCAGAAGAATTCGCCCCGTGCATTGTATGGTTCTGCGATTGTTTTGGTTTCAAAAAGGCAACGAGACAATTAGGCATTCCACTCCCACGGAGTTTGTAAGAGACGAATTCTTTCAAAAGTCGGCTTCACTGTCGCATTATTCTGGATTACTTCCGGTAAAGCGTACAACGATGGAATTGAATTATGGGAGCAGAAACAAAAAGATTGCATTTATGTTCAAACGCTGAACAATTTATGCTGTTGGAGGGCTTTGATGAATTATTTGGAGCATTATTTGCCTAACTATTCAATAAAAAGGGGAATTTTTCCAAGAAAATAAAAATTTGCCTATTTAGAATCTTAATTGAATACTAAGAACAACGCTTTAGGGAATCTACAACAGAAGCTTAATATCAGTTATTTGCCTAATTATATGAAAAAGAAGCAGAGTTAATGCTTTTTAGCCTAGCTTCTAAAAATTATCACATGAGTAATTTTATTCTTACATAAAATGTCCAACTTGACAAACAGAGTAGGCTATAAAAGTGGCGACTACCAATCAGTGACTTTTAAAATCGGAAGAGGGAATTTCTGGTGGAACTCCACATTGGACCGAATCTTGAAGCCAAAACAGGAAACAGCGTATGCATTAAAGTGAAGCGCAAAACAGCCCATCAGATAATAGCATGGATTTTTTTACAAAAAGAGTTATTCTTTACACTTTTAGTAAAAAAAACACAATCAAGGATCGTTGAATTCACTCTTGACAGATGCATTTCTTTGGCGCGCGTATGACTCCAAAGTCATGCGATTTCTCCTGTGCTACACACCACGAATGCCAAGTGAGGCGTTTGGACTAATTGATGAGAAAAGCTAACTCACTAGCCTGAATTAAATTATAAACAAGAAGTTGGTTTCACGCTTGTTCTCTCACGGTGCTTATTAAAAGGCAACAAAACTCAGACCTTTGCTGGGGTACTTATCAACCGCCAGAATCAAGGTCGCCGCCTTTGCGGCAGACAGGGAATTTTTCAATGGCATGGAGGTTTATAGTCTTTCTTAAGCACACACAGGACAAGACTACATGCTACTGCAATCACCTTATTCACTTGCACATCTTTCTTGTTAAACTGGCGGTTGCTTTGTGCTTTAAGTGTAAAATCGGGACACAAGAAGTGAAATTGCGCTGCGGATTACTGTCTTATGACAAACGCTAGAGGAAAGCCGAGCTGTAGACGTATTTTTAATAAGGCAGTGAGAAAAATTTCACCAATTGTTAATATTGTCCAAAGTTAAAAAAACTTGGAAAATCTTTAGCTCGTATAGCGCCACCTTGTCTCCTTCCTTGTCTCGATCGTGCGTGTGGAGCTCATGATGCTCCCACATTTCCACCTTGTCGATCCCTAAAGGTCAACTAGGGCTTGCATACTTTGAATAAAAGGATTGATGGACGGATAGTTAGGTAGATAAGTAGGCGATTAGATAAGTAGGCTTTTCGGTAATCAGTTGTCTGGTTGATTGGCCATTCTCGAGGCAGGATGGAAAATAGGTGGGGAGACGTAAAAATGTTTGGAGATAAGGGTAGAAACCGAATTAAACTACACAATTTTGGACTTCTCCTAAGTTTATAGGACTTCACACTGTTGACTGCCTTTTATCTTACCATGTTACGTTATGCGCACCTCGGTGAGATTTTGCGTCCCGAGCTAACGCAATTAAATACTTAATCTGTTTGGTTGCGCAGCACTTTTCAGCCAGCCGTGTACAAAATCTGCTGATTGTAAAATCCCTGATTTGGTTTTCAAAGCTTCGCCGAATCACCACTTACGTTTAATGATGGAGAAATTGACCCCACATAACTGCAGCGCTGTGCTGGGATTCAGAACTTTGGCAAATTAGTGTCACTGGATCGGCAGCTTAATCATGTGAGAAAGTGGCTGAAATCAAAATCAAGCAAAAAATAATCGTCATTTTCTGCACTAGAAGGAGTGCCATACAAAATTTATTCCATCAACGACTTGTATGTGACTATACGCAGTAACATTCCGCCTTCCTTTTCTAGGCATATCTGCAACTGATCTGGCTCTTCTCCGCTGGCAAGGTAGTTCTTAAAAGTTGCCTTTGAAAAGTTTTAAATGCGTAGTGAAGCTCATAAACGCCAAGCAGAGTTGGTTATTTAGGCAACTTCATGGTTTCAAGGATTGTGGTTGATTCAACGCTAGTCCGTATACTACTTATATGGCATTTCAGAAGATCTAATAAGATTTGAGAAAGCATCCTTCGCAGCATAAGGCTCTGTATGTTAATGCACCACTTCCAAACGAAGGACCAGAAGGGCATCTAAGCGGACAAGCATAAAAACATCCATTGAACCCAACCGATAGCACGCAGCGTTAGATTTGAGGCACCAGCACTCTTCCTCTAGACTGCCTACTGATTGTCTTCCTATCGCTAAACCTTTTCAAATGATCGACTGCCTGCCCGACACTTTTAAAGTACTACTTCTCCTCCCAACAACAACCTCCCAATTCGGATATGCAAATATGGAATCGGCAACCCTGCGCTAACCCAAAAAACTTGCAAATCGTGAGTTCGGTGTGAAAGTAAAGTTTATTGGCGTTAAAGTCCTTCGCTTAGGGAAAATTTTGAGATTTTAAACGCCTGCTAAAGAAGAGGAGTCAATGTCAGATATGCCTGCAGTCTCTAATTTCTTTCCTTCTGCTGTTACGCTAATTAAAAAGTTTTCCATTCTGTGGAATATGAAGTGATACCTCATGACTTTTATTTCTTGATTCATTGATTTGCCGCTTTCGTGCAGACAACGAATTGGCATTTGCCCACCAGTTCTTGACTTCTCGTGGATGGCAATTACTACCACGCTTCAAAACAGTTCCATTTTTAAAACATTTTGAAGCAGCGACATCAAGCACTGATAGGCTCAGAGGTCAAGATTAGCCGATTTCATGAACGTGAATGGCTGTATCATCGTAAATCAGTCGGTCAGCTGTCACGACACAGCATCCAAGAGCAGTACTTTCAATGCTCCCATAGAAAGTTACTTTAAGACGAATTTTATGTCACACACTTACGAAATCCACGTTGTTTTCGTAAGGTAAGTCAGTCATTAAACGTGCTGTTGTCTGATATAATGAAAGAGACTTGACATGCACATGCCCTTTAATCGCCCCAGTGTACATCCGCTCAACAAATTGGCTCTCTGTATTAATAGCTGGTCTTCTTATGCTAGAATTCAATGGACAGATGTGGATAACGCAGACACACTAGTTGCTCCAAGAGTAGTTTGACCTTCCTTCCAAAGAAAAGGTATACCACTGCACTTAGGTCTCTTCTAAATGATTCTTGTCCCCAGCACCTAACAGCCGCACCCTCACGAAAATTTCTGTTCGAGAACAGTGAGGAGGCATGATTCAGCGCACAAAATCAGCATTTCTGGCACTGTATTGTAAGTTTATTCTTTTAGCGCGAAAAATTACTCTTAAGTTGAGGTCAGAAGCTATTTAGTGTTTTAGATGAGGGAAGGAGGCCTCAAGCTCTAAAAGCATATAAATTTTTCTTAATAAAACACGCAGAGGATATCATCGAGTTAGGAAACAAGTTGCATGACTTAAGTGGTTGTAGGAAGCAAATATCAGACAGTGTTGTACTGATTTTAATCCAGTTGTGTAAAATTTTCTGACAAATGTTCCTTTTTTGCTAGAGATAGAGCGAATATGCGTTTAAAATGAAGAGAAAGTGACGAAATGAGATTTGTTTTTAAAGTAGGCCAACTGATGGTGTTTTGGGATGGTTCCTTTAACTTAGTGCCTGTCTAATTCGATAAGGAATCAGGTATTTTTACTATCACTTTAGCCTTCTTTTTGCGTAAAAATCTTTTGGTAAGTAATCTACACATTTAACCTGAGGTGTCACTTGTAGCAAAACAGGAAATTTTAAGCGACCCATGGAAATAGCAAACCAAAGCGATTTCGAAAAGCTCATATTCATTCGTAGCTAAAGTGTTAGGCATTTTGCGATGCCACTTTGACTCTTACAGAACACACATAACAGTGAGCCAAAAGCTAGCGAATTATGTGGTTAAAAAACCCCTATTTGCGAATTTTAGCCGCTGTGAATTCGTGTCCAAGCCTTTAAACAATTCGAAATGTCAGCCTCTCGTCTAATTCGCTGGTGCTTAGTGCAGATCAACCTGTAAGGCTGTAACTAATCAAACTGCTGTAAGTCAACAAAAGAAATACCACATCTGGGTCCCAGAAGTCAATCTACTAACAATTGCTCAAACCCGTCGACAAAGAAAACCACTGTATTTAATTCTTCGACTTATCTGATCAGAAACTCGCTTGTGCGCATATTCAGCAGTCCATTACAAGGAAGTTATCTGTACGCTTGATATCGGCGTCGGATATATGTAACGTATGGCCCCTCGCGGGTCGCAGCTGATCGCCTCCATCTAAAGACTACCAAAAATGCTAACTTTTGAGTAGAACATTTATTAAGAAAACTGTGGCGGTCAATTTTATATCCGATACTGAGATTAAACACTACCCTACTCATTTGGCTTTCCTTTCCTGTAACTTATCATTCCATTTAACGCGATTATAATGCAGCATTAAAGTCAATAGGATTTACTCTCAGATCATTGAAAAAACAATGCAGTGCATGGCCACATCGCTTAGTCAGCAAAATGACACATCAAAGCGATTTCATCTTCCCCTTTGGGAACGGCGAATTCCAGCTTAAAAAAACAAACAGCCCCTGGGGTCAGTTTACAATTACTTTAGCGAGCAGTAGCCGCCCCAAATTATGCACCGATAATCCTTTTTTGCTTTGATTCGTTCAGGGTTGGAAACACTGCATTCACGCAACAAAATTGTCGATGTCCCATTTCCACTCCCTGTCCATCTTCCAGGTGTGTTTCATTTTATCGGTAAATTTTCGCTACAAAATAGTACATTGAAGCAGAAAGGAGTGAAACGAGGAAAGAAAAAACATTAAACCGACTTTTATGAGGAAAAATACCGCAGACAGTTGCAGTTGCGGTGGTGGGTAAGGTGGCCTCAAAATGTGCCGGAAAAGTTCCCCAATATTCGTAGTTTTTCTAGCCTGCCGCGTATTAGAGTTCTTTGACCTCAAAAAGGCTAATTTTAAATGAGGCCAAATTGACTTTGGTCTACGTCGGGATAGTTAACGCATGTCTGTTGAAATTTTGTGCATCCAGCTAAGTTATCTAGCATTGAAAGAAAAAGTTGCTATATAAAACGATATATATTACCTCCCTTCATGGTTCGATGCTCCAAGTCTTCCCCAAGGTCGTGATAATGCATGCTGATGAGGGGAATGGGTATGTGATTTGCTTCAAAGAATACTGGATGAAGAGAGAAGTCTGCAGGAATAACCAGAGGGCCATGAGGATATGGCAGAAGTACAGCTCAAAGAGACGGAAGTGCACGCATAATTGCATATGCAGTCCATGCACAGAATTCCTTCTTTAGGCGCCACTTTGTATGCTCCCAATGGTCGCAAGTTCGCTAGAGGCATATGGTGATTTGTGACAAAGGATCCAAAATAAACGATGAGTTTTTAAGCGAGTAAAGTATCTTGTGATTAAAATTACGCTCGGCACAGGGCGAATGCTTTAAAGTAGTTGTAACGCTTAAGAATCCACATCACGGTCTTATGGAATTATGGTCTGGTGATGGTAAAAAGAAATTCGGAGAAGTAAAGCCTTCTCTGAACCTTGGATTGAAAGACTACACGCATGACCACGTGGTCAAAACGGAGGTGAAGGGCTGATAAGCCCTTACCAATTAATATGGATAGCAATTTATGGGCTTCAGAAAAGATGGATTAAGGAATCCATTGTACCTTCTTAAGCATCGGTAAGCTGAACAAATTCAACTGCCGAATATCACACAGATGGATGAAGGCCATAGGTCACAGGTTATGTAACCCTTAATGAAGACAAGGCATCAAATTTACGATATGGCAACTATGAAGTGCTCTTAAGGAGGCACAAGTTTTGGCCTTGCCACAATGGAAAGGTCACTGGTGTCAGTGCACCGCAGGGAAGAGGTCTCAACGAAAGGACATCGAGCCAATTCCATTAATGTAACATTCCCTAATCCCAACAAATACCATTCCTATGTTTGAACAAGGGCGTAGAAGTGATATTTTATTAAACAGATGTAGAGACTTTATCGGATGAATCAGACCTGGGTCTACTAAAAAAATATAAGCAAGACGTAAGGTTAATTCAATAAGCTTACTCTAAAGTAAATACGATCCTTCGGATGTGTTTACCGAGTAGAACTATTTTATATGCTGAGAACGCTCTGTCAAATAACGGCAGCTTATAACCGAAACAAAAAACGGGAAGTTAAAGGTAATTTATCATAATAGAGAGTGTTATGCTTTTTAGCTAGTTGCACCACAACCTTACGTAATATCTCAAATGAATTCACTTAAGTTTTTACCAAAAGTTGGAACCAATTTTTGCAGTCAGAGCTGCAGAGGAATGCCGACAATCTCAATCTTAGGACCTTAGTGCCCTAGCAATAGCACGATTTTTCATGAGTTTTTTAGATAGATTTTTCTACTACTGAAAAATGGAAAAAAAGCAATTATTTACGAATTTAAAAACCTGTAATTTTCTTAAGTTAGCTAAAGGCAATCAATAAACTAATGCAGAACCCACGTCACATATTTGTGACGGTGAGCAAATGAGGAAGGAAATTGCTACACCACTTTAATCCAAATGCTTTGCTTGAGGCGCAACTCTTTACTGACAGATTTTATGCATGAAAGCGATTTCAGATAGCGTAATCATTCATTAAGATGCATTAATGCCTTTATTTAGGTTACCTTAACAGATTTGACTAAAAAATGGCGACTAATTGACTATATTTGATGTGATCGCGTGGCCTTCCCACCCAACTCCAGGCACCAAAGGTACACCATGTACGCTCTACACCAAATTGGATCTGAAACCGATTGGGTGAGTTTATGGCGCCTTACGTCCCCAATTTGTTTTTGAGCAAGATTTGGATCTGTTAGAATGGAAGAGGGAAAGTTGATGACAGGATGTGTTATTATTGGAGCTGTAAAAAGTAAGATCCCTGGACAATCTCAGTCAATCTGCGTCTCTGGCGGCAAAACTTTGGAGCTAACTGCAAGCTCCAAAACTCCGCTATTCATTGGTCTAGTCGCAGCATCAGGGTGTATTTTAACGAAAGTAACCCAATTAGACCAATAAAAGGCACGTTTGCTGTTTGCAAAAAGTAGGAGAAAAAGAGAGAAAAAACCAACACACAGGACTGCCTTCACAAAAGGAGATTTTTTATTTGTGTCCAGGCTTAGGTTGGATAAATTAACTCATCCAACAAAAAACTCCAGCAAATTTTGTAAAATCAGGAAACCCCTTAAATAGTCAGATAAGTTCAGCGTCTTGTGCAAAAATTTTTTTTTGAAAATAGAGGTGAACGACTTAATTCGCCTTTGGAAGTACTACTCAGGTTGCATTGTGAGTAGACTTGTGCACTCACGTCAGGTAGATGCAGGTGTAAGAATGTAGTTACGAAAATTTTTTATCATAGTTTTAGCAATTAATCACGCTAGCCGATATCGTTGTAAATTTCCACAACAGAAAGCCTTCTCCATTCAGTTGCGTTTTCCAACTTCGCATGTTTTTGTCTGGTGATTAAGAAATATCATAGAAAAAATACTGTCAGTGAATGCAGCAATGTGGCGCTTTTTTCCCTTTAAAGTATGGATCCTTCCGCAGATTGTCATTTTTTCTTTAGTAGGATATAAAAGCTCATGAATCATCTCGAAAAAGAGAAAGACGTTTTAACAATTTTTATTAAAAAGGTGTCCATCCACAGGATTACGCTACGATTTTTCAGGTGGTCGGATTTCTGCCACAGTGGGTGATTAAACTTCATGAAGTAAAATATCCCGGCTGCAATTAAACGCGTGCAAAAATATAAAGCGCTTCACTTCTAAATTGTGGTGATTTGGACCTCTGGGGTGGGAAAAGGAGTTGAGATGAATTTTTGTTCGAAGGAGCCTCTGGTCCATCCGATCAGTACTGTGATGGAATAGTATTTTCAATCAAAAGGCAGACAAGAGATAAATTACATTTCCTGGCAAACGAGAGAAACGAATTGATGATTCCTCACCCCCATTATTGTTAACCTAAAATTGCGCTCTTTGTCTTTGTTTGTGTAATAGCAACTCGAAAGTCCTCCCTTAAAAAAGATAAGGTCAAACTCAATTTGATACATCTTTTGCTGCCAAGGTCATGCAATCGTTAATTTATCGTTTAATGGAACACTTCGCTGCTACACCTTTCCCTAATGGTAAGCAGTAAGTCAGTGGGGAGGACTCTGCAGCTTTGAGACAGGAATGCTGCTGACCCTTGATGTAATAAACCGATGATTTGTACATCTACGCGAGAACTCCAGTCACCTTGGGTTATGCTTTCGCCCTGTGATGTTGCCTTTGAGACATGCTTGTACCCCCATCTCTTCTCCGCTTTAGTAAGCAGTAAGTAGTGATAACAGCACAATAGAGACTGCCGGTAGGATGGTGCAATCCTTTGCCTTTTAGCCTCCTTTTTATCTCCTCAGGAAGATTATTCAGATACAAGAGGTAATTGCGAAACCAGGAAATATAATCAAATTATTGTGAAAAATAATGGAAAGTTATTTGCCCGGACGCATGCCTAATTAAGCGGACTCGCCTACGATCTGCAAGGTATGACCTGTGTTGCACGCCTATTATGGGCTGGTAATGTATCATTCTTCAATAATTAGATGTGTCGTTTCTGGAGCTGCAATTACTTCCTGTTGGCGATCATGGTCTTAGGAAGTGACTGTGTTGCTGTTCCAGCTCTACGCCTTTTCCATTAATTTCCTGACTGATTTCTTAACTGATTTATTGTTGTAGGCTTAAAACACCTATTCATTACACACAATGCCGTTGGCATTGGTCAAGGACTCGAGTCACACATACGTGACACCGGTAGAATTCTGCAAATCCGCAAACCACATTAGACATAATTTAATCATGAAAGCTAATTTTGAGAGGGATTCCCAAACTGCTTATAATTTTGCATTTGAAATTAGGGATGCGTTTTTATTTAATTAAATTTTACATTTTGCAACCCTGACAGCTGTTTAATACCCCCTTTTGTTTTTCAGTGACATCAAAGTGGATACACTAAGTGCACTTCATGGTATGCACGGTGCTAGCAATGGAGCTCAATCTCCCCAATCGCAGGTACGCCCTACCCTTTCCTAGAAAAAAGGGAATAAATCCTGGTATACAATCAGGAGCATTTTAAACGGCGCCATGTAGGCCTCATTGTGAGCATATAATTGGCGACTGCGTTATCGTCAGGGTTTTGCTGGTTGTTGGAGCTTCAAGACCAAACAAAAGGCATCAAAATGAGCACAGAACTCATAAATAAAAAGGGAAATAAAGGCGGGGATATTTATTGCTCAAAGTCACGATGAGATGAGTTTATTGGAAGTTTGACACTCCAATTGACTGGTTTTGGTGTCACCATGAAGGCTCCAAATTAGGAGCTTAAACTGTGTGTCTGTCGAACTTCAAACATCACCACAAAAGACTAAAAATGCTGTAAAGTAAGCGTTTATTTTTTATCAAAAAGTTAGGGGCAATATTAACTTGTGGTGAAATGTGTCAGAGGCTGGCTTCTGAGTAGACGGGAGATAACTCGTGCAACTGTCTTGTTTTTTTTTGGAAATGGTCGTTGATTTTTGGTGAAGAACTATTAGAAGCCCTTATGCTTTCCAGAATCGAAAATGCAGATGGAGACAACAATGCCAATGGCTTTATGGAAGGTGGATATGACAGGTAGCCCCTGAGGATTGGTCAGTTAAAAATAAGCGAGTAAATAGTTCATGATTGATAGTTACTAGAAAACTGTAAATGATTATCTTTTTGCTTAGTTTCTTTTACTTTTTTCACTAATGGTGGGCAAACACCCAGTGGTTGCTCAATTCGCTTCGGAAACTCTCGCCTATCTATTTGGCTGTTACCGTTTTGTTCCTCCTTTTATATTATTAATGTATTATTAAAAGCTACTACCAGTGCGATGGAGGTGATTACCTACCTAGGGTGTTCCGTTCTCCTGATACCGTGTTCTCTTGCTGCAGTATTGAGAATGAGTCTCTACCCTAAGCCATCTGATCTTACAGGCTATCCGAAGAATAATTTATTATCTGCATACGGTAGGGATAGGTGCGGACTGGCTTTTGCGCCGCCGATTTGGTGGCGAAAGTTACGAGGCACGAAGAGCCAGTCTTCCCCAACTTCGGTTGCCACAACAAGATTGGTGATTAAGAAGTCATTAAAAATTATACCCACTTGACCCAAACGACTTGTCATCTGAATTTGGCTATGATATCGCTATTCCACACCGAAAGAATCACTTTCAGAAGCTGGTCTCTGCTTGGAGAAATGTTTGTTTAAAATCGGAGTCATTTTGTGAAATACACAAAGCTGGGTCACAGCGATAATTATCAACATTCTACCCCTTTTCCCGAGTTTTTGAAATTCACTGTGCCCATAAAATAGTTTACAACAATTTAATGACCTAAAAGGGACTAATCATCAACCGTTGCCGTAGCCTATACGCGAGTGTCTAAACACGGCCTCTTTAGCAAATCGTGGTTTGAATTCAATTAAAAAAATAGATTTTAGGTTCCCCAAAACACAGCCAAAGGTATCCTGTTTACATCTAAACTTCGGCTTATTTAATTGAAACTTGTTTAAAACAACGTCGCCCAAGCCTGGAGTATAAATCTATTGAATGAGTTTGTGGGATTCCTTTAAAGAGTTCTTCCTAAAAGTAAAAAGCTCATCACAACTAGGTTTTTTTTCTCACTTTTATTTTTTTTCCCAACTGTCTGTTCTACTTTGCATGTTATTGAATTGTACAACAAAGGATGGTAATTACTCAGAGCAGTAGGGTCTCTCGCCATCCTGAAGTGAGTTGGACTACCAGACTCTCGGGATTTCTCATAGGCTTGGGCTTTTCTCCGACTGACTCCCTAGCTCCACTTTTCTCAAAGCTTTGCGTCTCGCTGTACGGAACGTAGCGATTTTAACCGCAGTTGGTGTGCCCATCCACAAACGAACAATCTGTCACAGTCTAGCCACTTTGAAGATTGATTTGTGGCTGCCATCGAGGGCTTGGGATGGGATCCTTTACAAATATGCTTATTGGCCCAGCGTTCAGAGGCTTAAGAGTGATCTCGCCTTACATTCCACTCAACAAATATGCAGTGCACATTAACGTTTATTCACCCCCAAAAAACCGCTGGTGTAATTCCCAGCATCACCCTCCATTCTCATACCCCATCCTATCCAAAGGCTTGGCAAGTTTCAAAATTATTTTTGAGGCGATGCGGACAAGGCTGAAGTGTGTCCTTCATTTTCGTCCGTCATATCCTGCTATGCGATTTCGAATCAGCATAAATTTGCGGAGAGTACATGAAAGAGAATTGGTGATGGAGTTACCCATTTCTGTCCTCCATTATGCATATGCGCACCTGCATGTATTCTTAGATAAGACGTAGGCTTTGATCAAATCGCTAGCTTTCAATAAAAATCCCAAAAATACCTTTAAATTGCATTGAAAGCTTGCTGCTTTTTGGGTATTGGATATTCAACGGTAAGTGGCGCATCGCGGCGTTTAAATTGCATTGTTTGAGGGATTAAAAGAACTAACTTCTCTCTATAAACAATAAAATCAACTACATGTCTTGCATTCAATATAAGTAAGCCATAATTTGTGTGGTAGTCAGACAAAAAGCACATATTTTACAAAATTTTGAAATGATGGGCTACCATGCATCCAGCTCGAACACTCCAAGCGAAGGAAAGTGGTCCTTGAAAGCATTCTCAGGCTAAATATCCTGGGCCCATACCGTTTCATTACTGATACTAAAAGTGTGACTAATTTTGAGGGGAGATGGGGACGATAAGCACTGGCGGCGCTCACAACTGTGGCCCCTATTAAGGCATGATAACTACTTTTTATTGTTCTTGTTAGTACTACAGTTAAATAACTGCAAAGGCCGGTCGTCCTCTGTGACTGGATAGCAAACGTCTTAAACAATGATGTCTGTCCCATTAGAAGGGAGAAGAGTGTGATTGAAGCTGAAGTCGAGTGGTTTTTTGCCATTTACAGTCTGATCAGTTTGCTAATCTGTCAAAGAACAATAAGTTTCGGTTCATATTTGTAAAAAAACCAAACAAATTGATTCGGGGTCTTTTGGTTGTAGTGGTTTTTGCCACGAAAAAGGACTATGCCAACTTGGAGGACCAGATGCAGCCCGATTTCTCCTCCTATGTCTGGTGTTGCTAATGTGGGATGCGCATTCCAAGACAGTATATGCTAACTTCATCTAGCAAATCCTATCATGTCTGAAAATTGGTTAAACTCAAAACACGAGGATGAAAAGAGTGTTTCAGGCTATGAGGCTGTCATTTTCCCCGCGCTTTTATTTAGCAGTATTCTCCGTCGATCGTAGTCTCTCTAGCAGACGATTTTGCGGCTGTACGTTTAAGCAAACTGTTGATCAATGTTTTCGTGATACCATCACGAAAACCTACCTGATTAGCTGTACTTTCTCGATTTTTAGTAGTATTTCACATGAACGATAAAACCATTCTTTCTCATCAGCATTCGTTTGGAAGGAAATTCTGTAAAATCCGAGCAACACACCATTTCCTGTCGGGCACCAATAACCCTGAAATGTGGCAATTGTACTTATCACTCCACTCAAACAAACGCAGCACTGACTACCTCAAGACTAACCACCTCAAACTTCGCCCTCAGAGGAAAATGCGTTTTGCGTTAGAGTGTGATATTGACAGGAGACAGATATTCCTCTTAACGAAGGCCAAAGCAATAAGTCTAAGATCGCTTTACTGGAGGTAACCCAACCCACCTTTTTCGTGAAAGGTGATTAAGGTAAGTTAACCATGACTTCATATGCAACACTCCCCTAGTCCTCATCCTGCATAATTTACTGACGAGATGCCCTCATTCCTGCACATAAAAGTGGGAAAGAGGGTGAAACTGCCTTGCCTTAACCTTTGTCTTCTATTAATTGTAATCTCTTCTGGACGCTATGGAGTTGCATGATCTCTTACGAAATAGAATAGACAGGTAGGTGGAAAATAGATAACAGAGAAGCAGAGGCGGCTTTAAATGGGATTGCTGTTAGCGAAGAACTTTCCAAATAATGAATTTACAGCAAACCCGCTTCTCTCCAGAGAAAGGGGGTAGTGCAAACTCATTTGATTACCTCATATATGAAAACATGGGCTCAACTAAGGTCTGATGCATGTATTACTGATAAGAGGGAGAATTTCGCCAAATCTCAGGTGCAGCATCCTTGAGGGGAAAGACTGCTCTCGGATCTAGCTTTCAAGAGAATTGACTTGTGTGTGGTCTTGTCCTACCGCTGCATTCTTAGCAGCCGATATGCTTGAGTCCTTCATCAACGTTTCAAGCTTTGGATAACTACAGTTTTGAGGTCACAGGGTTACAAAAATGATCTGCCCTGTCCTCTTAGATGGCAATATGGAGTAGGATAAGAGATTATAGTCATCTTGGGTTAGGCGAAACCTTAGAATAGCGATTCTCTTAAACTGGGTCTTGACAGATATCTTGAGAGTAAATGACGTCATCGTGCATCATCCACCTCTTGATTAATGACTTTGAAGTGCTGATCTGTTTCTTTGATGTTTACGGAGACTTGGTGCTATAGCATCCCTTAATTTTCAAACCCAAAGCTTACTAAGACAGGCAATTATGATTCTTTGAAGGTTTAAAGTTTAATAGATTGCAAAAATGATCAGCTTTAATCAAACGATGAGCCTATTTTATGCACCATCGGGTCCTAACAGCACTTTACTAGCAGAGCTGGGATGATTTTGACAACATGGAGGGAATAAAAAGCCCATTCAGCTTGATAGGTAGGCAAATAGATTACAGAATTGTATCAAATTCTAAAGCAGATGACCCCTCATGATGAGATGAAGACTCGTCTTTGAGAGAATGCCATCCCTTAATGGGGGCACCGGCTGTACTGCTGTCGCTAACGATGTCAAACGGGGAGAGAGGAAATACTTAAACTTTTCACCTTTCATTGATATCATTTGGCCAAAACAATGTCCGATTAAAATGTGTACTTTTTGTCTTTGTTTTTGCCACAGCGACAGCTAATGGGTTGACCTCACATTTGAGAATTAGCCAAAAGCAGACCCTGAGCCAGACTTTAAGTCACCATCTGCGACACAAGCCTCACTAGACCTTACGAAAAGTTACGAGACTCAACAGACAATCAAATCTATGTAATGGACTGAAAGAATCCAAAAAATATCATTATAGGATGAAGGATGACAAAACAAAGTCAAAATTTTACACGACACTGATTAAACCAAAATCTTGCAGGGAAGGAAATAAGCGCTCATAATAACACCAACTATCCGCTCCTTAATTATTTTTTTACTTGTTTATTTGTTTCAAGGCCAAAACATATTAAAGGAAATCACGCATTCCCAACCACCTCTGTTCACTTCCTGCCCGCTGGAGGCAGCACAGACGTGCAAATGCCTATTTAAGCACAGCGATTGGCACCGATTCTTTAGTCGCCATCTTCTTTGACGTCCAAGAAAGGAGACAATTAGCACGGAGAAAGTGTATTAAGGGATTTAAATCACCCTGTTGACGCGATTTTACGGAACTTTGTATTACAATTTTAATGCAATTTATCCGTACACCGATTCCAAAGGACCGATTAGTCTTAACCATTTATTGTCAGTTTTCATATCGGGACAACTGCTAGTAATTTTAAGCATCATTACAGGGCATATTTCTTCTTCTAAGGCTTATATTCTTAATTACCAGTAAATAGTACTTATCAGCACTAAGAAAGAAAGGAGCACTGTCCTCATCTTACACCAACAGAACAGGGGAGGCTCTTGGTATTGTGTATTTAGTCGCCGTATAGCAATAAACTCTGGCATAGCAATAAAAACAGCACAGTGAATTTGGATCGAAGAGCAGAAATGAAATCCTTAATAACTGCTATCAGCCTGAGGCGTACTTTTTATAAGGAAGCGCCCGGGAAGTGGTTCTCTAAAGAAAGAAGCGGTAATGATGATGTTCCATTGCAAACGTGCTGTGTCTTAAATGCATCGCCTGGCTTCGAACTGTGGTATGCATGATGTGGCGCATTTACTTTATTTCCTTCCATCAGATGTCATTAGATAGAAATCAGACTTGGGATGGTAAGTGATTTTGGGGTATTTTCTGTTGCTGTCATGGACTCATTTATTCACACTGGGTGATTCGTCTTTTTGGTGTGTAAGTCTAATGTGCAGACGAGGCTAAATCTATCGGATGGAATCTGCTAATACAGCTCCTAGTAACACTCCAGTTGTTTTTGTTTGTGCTACTTTTCAGTGATAGGATATTTAGTCAGCATTGCCCGAAAAAGGAAATAGAAAGGGTACTCCAACTTATATAAGGCCAGTAGAATGTGGTGGTTGAAGAGGCTGTACAGTTAGCTGCATAAGTGCGCAACTGCGAAAGTAGAACGTGTATTTTAGGTAATTGCACATTGACTCCTTAGTCTTCTTGAATTGTGTTAGTATTTTGGCAGCATCATTTCTATTTACTGCCCTCAGTCGTCCAACACTACTGATTGCTTGAGTGCCTTTCCTTACCTTTGAGGATTGTGTAACTGCTGTAGCTGAGGCTACAGTTTATGTATCCCTATCTTATGAGCCCGCAAATTAACTTACCTTTGTCCATTTGGATGTCACTTTTTTGACCTACCTGAAAGCTGCCTGTCAGAAGTGAGGGTTGCAAAGATTTGACGAAGGAGCTGTCATTCGTCACACATCAGCTAACCACCGGGCAGATGGAGTAATCTATTACCCGTAGTTGGTTATATCGCTTGCGATATGCGGTAGATGGAACCTGGACGCGGTTGTTCTGTCATTAATGCGTCGAGCTGTAGTGATTTCCTCACGTTTTTCTTCATTTTGACTAGAAGTCCGTGATGAAACTTGAAAGTGGTCTAATAAAATTGAGAGCCAACGAGCTTCAAGATAGCTTACATTCGTAGAGAATAAAATCCTCTTCAGGTCAGAGGTCATTGTCACCCAGTCAATGAGAAAAAAGTTGTCACAAGACACTGGAATACCTCAGCACTCATGAACTTTGCTCCAAATAACCTTCACGTTTTTCTTGGTATTTAAAAGTCACATAATCGCCTGCCAAATGGGGAATAAGCATTGGCTAGAAAACAGAAATAAAGTGAGAGTGAGGGTGGCTAAATTGGTATTGCTGCCACTCAAGAGACAAAAACATTATCACAAATTCCCACCTTTTGAAAAGCCTGATCGGTTGCTTCTATGAAATTGCCAATGAGGAGAATGAACATCCAATTCTTATATCCCATTTTTCTTTTAAATTTATTAATACAGAAGCCTTTTTAATATGGAAGCTGAGAGTAGGACAGAAAGGACATAGAGATACACGATCCTGTCCGAATAAAACGCTTGTACCTATCGTAAACCTCAGCCTAAGCTTTATACCCGCTTTGTTTGTAGATCTGCTCCTTCATAAATTCCCCTATCTGTGCAGTCGTCCTCAGGTCTAACGTCATTTCCTTTATGTGCAAGTAAAGCGTGATCGAGATGGATAAGTGTGGGCAATAAATGCTCTGTATGGATGCATTTTAAATTATCAAGTGTCCTCAAATCTTTTGAGGAGATGTACAAAAGTGCTTCAATTGGTGCAACTACCTCGCTCCACTAGACTGCTTGATTTCACTCATGAAGAAGCAGAGTGCACCCATTCCTCTACTCATAATGGCGATGCCCACTGCTGCCTGCTACTTCGTTACAGGAAAGGTGACATCCGTAGTCACGGACGCATTTTTGGCCAGGTTCAGGGAAAATAATTGACGTGCTTTTACCACAGCACTGTGAATAGAAAGAGCAATCCCAAGCATAGTGCCTTGGGACACATTTTAAAAGTGTGTGTAAGTGGAGGCCACTGTGGGTGGGACGGGGAGGAGGGGAGGCGGGACAGGCGGGACAGGTGGGACAGGCGGGGAGTATGTATCGACGGCCCTCTGTGAGCTCAACCCACATCAAGTCATGTTGGTGGAGTTCTGTCGGGTGGCTAGTTGGTTGATTGGTTAGTTGGCTGGCTAACTGGGTGGCTGCGTGGCTGCGTGGCTGAAGGCATTGACCGGAGCCAAGCACTTCGTTGTGTGCATTGTGGTGGAGCGACACATAGGGTTGCAAAACGGTGTCCACATTTACGGATGAAGGGTCAGCGTGCATACTCGATTATTCTCCTCCGTAGGGAAGGCAGCACGTGAACGCATCATCCATCCACTGTTGATAGGGTGTGGAGAGAGAAGAACGAAGAGAGAACAAAGGCAGCTGACTGTGAATCAGTTTGCGTGGGACTAAGGTAAGCTGCAAGTGAGACTGGTTGGTGAATGCTGTGGATTTGGACAGCGCGTAGAATGCGCATAGAATAGGCGTAGAATGTGCGTTGAATGTGCGTGGAATGCGTGAGTTGGCGGATGGTGGCACGTCACCGATGTCACCAGCAGTCTGTTGCCATTAGGCTGAATTCGCATTAATCTGGATGAGCGGAGGTTGTGAAGGATAGTTCGTGTTGGTGGTGGAAGAGTGAGGCGGTGAATGTGTGCAATTTTTCATTAACCTGTGGAAGCCCTGTCAAATCGGAAGAATGTTCCTTTGCACACTCCACTTCTAAAGTCCTTAAATGCAAATGCAATGCTTTTAGAAACCTTTTTTGGCTAGATATGAGAGGTAAAGGCGTAAATTAATATTTATTAGCCTCACTTTTGAGGGACGGCTCTTGTCCTTCTAATCGTCTTTACTTTTTTTCAACTCTTCATTCTTCTCGACTTCCATCATTCTTTCCTATATTACTTCATTTTTTATGGCAGAGGCCAAGTTTTCAAATTTCTTTCCTCATCTTCATTTGCCTTTCTTCCAACATCCATCCACAGCTATCTATGCACGAATATTTGATGAATCCATCTAATGGCTATGCAAAATGAGGTACAGGCACTTAAATCTACCCTCTTTCTTTCGGGAAGTAATTGTTCGAATTCTGCGCAGGAATGCAACCTCCTCTTAGGCTATGAGCTGCAGCTGAACCCGCACGATGCATAAAAATACCTTCTCAGTGGACTGCACTATGTGGATATTTTAAGTGGCGGAGGTCGGAGTTTGGTCAGAGACGAGGTATTTGTAGGCCATATACAACAGGCGTTAGTGATAATTATCGATAAAGCTGACAATTTGGACTTTGGACAGCGCTCCTGATCTGCTGCTGAATTCTCTCTCTTCTGGTCACTTTTCAACAACTTCCTAATTTTTGCTTCCTAATTGCTATGATTTACGATCAACGATTTATTAAAGTAGATAGCTGTGACGATGAGACTTTGCAAGTGAAGCGCACCGGCCATAACCCCGAGTTGTAGCCCACCAAGTAAAAAGCGACCGGTTCCGTCTGCAGTCCATCTAACTCTCAAGGGGTGAATTGATATAAAGTGGCTTATGTAAGGTAGATATGGGTAAATTGTTCGGAATATATTCCTTCGTTAAAAGGTGCAAAACAACTTACACCTTTCTTGCAATTAGGTCAGCAAACGGTCTAAAGAATTGCAGTCTTTATAATGGAGATAGTGTGAGAGATGGATCTCCAATCAATCAAGCTTAGTACCATCTATTTGTCACCAATCAGAGGTTTCCCATTTTGTGAAGATGGAAAAATCGTCTTATTAATGGTGCCCACTGGAAGTAAAACTCTAAATTCGGTTAAGAGACGCACAGAAGGCCCATCTGAAAGCGTTACTTTTACTTTAGGATGATTCATTGCGAGCATCAAATGAGTGTTCCATTGCTGTGCCTCTATCAAATGTCACATAGGGAGCTCTACGAGGAACCATCGCGTCCTTGCGGAGCAGACGAGTTTGAATCACATATACCAGGCTTGACTAAAAGTGCCCTGGAGTGTTCGACAAGAACACTTTACCTATAGAACATTGTATATCTCTTCTTTATACATTTCGAGCATTCTTTGAGTCGTCAGAGGCCACTCTAACAAGCTATTTCGAAAACTTTCAAAAAGGCCTGGAAGAGTTTTGATAAAATGGTGAAAACAAGTAATCCAAATGACAACATCGTCTTAGTTTGGCGAAACAGTATTGGTTTTAATAAGATTTTTGCCTTTACGACCTATTTAGATTAGTGGAGCTTTGTCACCTTATTTGTGCAGTGGAGGGACACTACACAATGCAAACCATTATGACAAAGTCACGCTCAAACGAATCTAAATAGATGCCGGAAAATTGTCTGTCCCATAATCTTGAAAAAATGAACTGTTCTCTAAATAAATAACAAGCTCTTCCTATATGACCCTTTTTGGGCCAATTTTTGATACGTTAGCCTTTTAAAGGATGAGAAGTTTTCCAAACCCTTACCAGTTCTGCCAACTGCGATTTAAGTTAACCACCGTTGTTCTCGTTTCCACTATTGAATCAAACCATACGATAAAAACACAATTCTCCAAATTGTAAATCCCCCTGTGAACGTTTTAGCCGTTGAACGGTCCACTACCCACTCATAATCCACTAATACAGGTCTCGTCGATAGTACGGGGCACCACACCTCAGTGTTCAACACCCATGATGCAGATCATGCAGTTTTGTCGATGCCACTTAGAGCCGTAACAAGTATGGACACAACGCAGAGACTATAGGCCACCTGGCTGGACATAAGTCACTGCTCGAGAGTTTCAACCTCTGACGGCCTAAATTACTGGCAGGTCTACGTCGTACATCGCAACGTTAGGTTTTGGGGCACTGCTTGTTGCCAGACCAGCGACATATAGGTCTCGATAAGCTCAATTGGAATGAAAACTACATGCAACATCAGCTACCCTTGATGTCTTGAAATTCTTTAAGCGATGCAAAAAGACGGTTAGTTTCAAAAAGGCATTCAAATTCGCTTTCGTCTCCACATACACATACATACACAGACGAGCGTGATAAAAGAGACCAGAAGTGAACTGTTTCAAAAGGGACTCAGGGGAATGGGATAGGGACTAAGATTTACACAAGAAGCAGTTTTAAGGACGTGTGTACAAAAGCGGGACTCTTCATCGGGCTCCCCTTCCGCCTTTCTCTAAGGGGCATACCTCATGGACAACGAAGACGGCGACGGCGATTACGACGACCAATTCAGCGTGGGTGTCGTTGCTGGATAGCGCGGTCAACCGAGACATTCACCTTTGGAATAAATGTTTAAAAATAGTGAAATTAAGTGGTTGATGCGATGAATGTATTGGATACCAAAAGTGAATCACCCTCTAGCTTCCTACCATTGGTGTGGTTAAAGGACTCTTTACGCTTCGATTTTTCAGGATGGGAAAAAGGACTTTTAATTTCACACTTTCAAAAAGGGAAACTACAGACCATTGTGGCAGTACGACACGGTAGAATGATAAATGTGCACATCCACTGATAGCCGGCGCACTCCTAGGTACGCAAGCTCCGGTCGTTTATCAGCATGGCTGGCAGCAGCAGTATTGGGTGCACAAGTGAAACACCACGCCACGAACAAAGTTGGAGTGTCTCAAGGCTGAAAATACCCACACGTGTGTGCAGGGGATGGCAAGCGCACTGCAGTAGGGCGCTCGGCCATTTAACTGGTATCATTTTTGGAAGATGATGATGGTGATAAACCCACCCGTGATAGATCCAAAGACTTGTCTGCAAGTACTCAGCTAGCTATTAAAAACCCTTATCCACGCATACTCCGTCGTGACATCTCACAAGAAGCGATGAAAACGACCACTAGCAAGTAACTGTCGAGAGCCCTAAGGTGAGTTTGACTGCACTGACATTTCTTTATAGCGAAGGCTTTCCAAGCACTTTGTGATCGAGAAACTGAGCGTGGAAACGTATTACTAGGCTCTTAGATTAGTCGTCTTATTTCATTACCCCAAAAGTCTCACCAGTAATTTTTTCTTCCATGAGACCGATCTGTAAATCATGTAAAGTTATTGAATTGGATGTTCACTACTGTTTCAAAAGCGAATATGAACCTTATGATTTGACTACCTCTCCGTCAGCTAAACAAAGGGGCATTCAAACCTGCTCCTTATAGCACCCTTAACGTCTCACCGAGCTCTACTTACCTGATTTACAATCTTTGTCAGTCAATTCAAAGTTAAATAGCCAATACTCTTTCTCGGCATTTCTTCAAGACCACTTCTATGTCTTTTTTATTAACGAAAAATAGAAAACCGGTAATTGTCTCAACGATAGTGACTAAACACCTCTCTCACATTTTTAGTCTCTTCTACAAAAAACTGTAAACAGCTTCATTTTAGACAATTTTTTACACAAGGACAATAAGGAGATAAATTAACAGATGTTTGAAGAAGGGCAGAGGAGATTTAGTAGCTGCGGAAAAGCCATATAATGTTGCCCGCTGTATGAACATCGCAGTTGACGTGGCTACCCACCTAGTAAGCCAGTCTCATTGGTAGAAATGCTACGACGCTTTTTCAAATAAGCATAGCAACGGTGCATAAAAAGTCGTCAAAATATAAATAGTCAAGCTATTTGTCTAATGATGCCTGGCTAGAAGAGAGGGTAGTAGATAAGTGATCCATTATAGCTTCAAGACTAAGCATATTGATACGCATGAAACGCCATATTGGTGCTGTCGTCCAATTGGTCATTAACCACGAACATTCCGAAATCATTAGCCATTCGCGCACAACAGTCTTCCGGCCCCTGTCAAGGACGTATATTCCCAATCGGAAATTGTTAAATAAAATGGTTTGTTATTAATGACCCGTCGCTTGGATCATCTAATTCATTCATACAATTTCCGATTAGAGAAAGGTTTTCAAACCTTTGAATAGACCCAATAATCGTCAATACGGTTCATTAAATGAGGTCCCGGTTACATCCACTTCTTTATTCTATCACGAGATTGTCCGCTCTTCATGCCGAAAGATGGTAAAACTGGCATTTAGGAAATGCATTTGTGATTTAAATCTTCCCATGAATCAGGTCCGCTGTGGAATGATACTTCCCTCTGACTGATTTACCAGTCCCGAATGTTTCGCACGATGAGACTGTACCAAACTACCTCGAGATCTCAGTTACAACTGACTAACCTTTAGCGCGAAAAGAGTGGACGCTGCCTACCATCACAGTTAGCACAGACCCCAGAGGATGATGAAGCAGCGCCCTAGAAAGTATAGGATGGATAACGCACCCTACAAAACGTCAAAAGCTTTCCTCATTGCAAGTCAATCAGCAGACGACAAAGGGGTTACATTGAACTTTTTGGCCACTTGGATACCACAATCCTTGCTAATCCGAAGTGGTTGAACAATTCTCTTTTGGACCGCCTGCTTATCCCTCCACGCAGGGAGAAGCTACCCAACAGTAGGTGGTGCATGAGAAATTAAGTTAAATCCCCAACCTCGAGAAGTTTGTGACCGTTAAAAGTCCACACGATTATTCGAGTCAGTAGAAAGAAATAATGCACATGTTTTCGTGACGGCTAGTCAAATCTGACAGCTCCAATTATGACTTCTGACCACTTTCTAATTTGGCATATCAGGAATAACGAGGGAGTGAGGTGCCTTACCTTCTTTTGTAAAAGAGCAAAATGAGCGAGCTATTGAGCAATTTATCCCTAGAAGTGACCAGAACTTTCTAGCAAAGCACAGGTCTCCTTTTCACTTTATGATATACACAACAAGCAAGTTGCTGAAATTCGCAAGGAGAATGAACAGGAAGACTGGTTTCCTCAATAGACTAAGTCAAATTCATCTTAGCTTGCGTGAAGTTGGGCTAGAAACGCTATACGAATTCTCAGAACATCAAACCTTGAGGATTGAGCCAAAAAGTCGGTTTCCTTTTCAGGCGGTAGGTCTTTCTAACTGGGTAACAAGTGCCGGTTAGATTAAACAAAACTTTGATTCCTCTCATGCAATATTCAAAAAGGGTCAAAATTGGGCAGAAACGTAAGTGAACAGAGGAATCGACTACGTATGGGAGATCTGAGGTGAGTCGAAAGAATGGATTGCTTTGCATGAATGAAACGAGTTCTACCCTTAGGCCAAGAGCCACGGAAGATATCATTCATGTCACAAATATCGGCCAACCGAATCAAATTGTCAAAACTGTCAGGTAACAATCAGCAAACCAAACCCCGACAGCATAAACAATACCATTTAAGCCAGAGATACTTCACTTAGCTCACGTCAGTTCCACATCTGTTCAGTTAAGGTTTAAATTCAAGGACTAGCCGTAAGACATCCGCTACCACCTACGACAAGGGAGCAGAGTAGAGAACGACATATTGATGGTGAGAAGGGGACCGTTAGAGAACGAAAAAGGGTGGAAGAAGTGACAAAAACGTCTTATTCATGAACTGCACGCACATTTCTGCGACTGCGTTTGTGGAGCCAGCTTAATGAGTCGCTCGCGTTGTTTGCGCCTTTTCGGCTAGTTCAGCTTGCTAATGGACTTGATAAAAAGCATACAGCGACAAATAAAAAAGACAAATAGAGAGATGAGTGGTGATTATTTGTTATTGAATTAAAGAAAAGCCTCCTAGCTAGTTAAATTGGAGCAATACTCAGAACTCCACTGAATAAGAACCTTAACCGTGGAGAGATTGGATGAAAAGCTTGGACATTTCTCAATTTAATTGTTTCAGGCAAAGGACGAAAACGACCACCTTCGCTACCAAGATTTGGATGATGACCAAGGTGTTGCACAAACTTGAGGGTTTACGATGTGCAACCATAGCGATATATTCTTCCCCTTTTAATGCTTTGAGAGTTGCTTGGCTTTCATTCAGCTATAAATACTAACTTTTCTGACTTTGGGCATTGTTTTATCCTCCGTCTTGCAAAAACCACTTCACCAGGATGCCAAATCTCGTAGGTACCTACAGCAATGTTCGGTTTTTGCGAAAAAAAAAACTGGTCGCATGACAAGCCTGCAACAGCCTAATGATTGGTTCTCTCACTCTCTACGATTTTCACATTATCCTAAAATGGCACTAACTCGATTCGCTCATGAAAAAAATTCGAAGGATCACGATTGAAACAAATGTCAACAAACCAGTAGGATGGACGTACTCCTCCTGCAGACTAACTCCACCACCACCGTTTCCAAGGAAGGTGGAGGGTCTATGCAGAGTTCCCGGATTCTGGCAAAAGAACGTCGATGTATTGGACATAGGAAGGCAGTCAGAACTTCCGTTACAATGGATGACGTGAGCTGGTGGGGGTTCATCTTCACTTACACCCCTACCAGAATCCGCGGAACCACCTTCGAACTGTTCAGAGGAGGCAAGAGGGTGGTTGTGAGAGGTTTGTGCATGGCCGGGAACTGCATACCGACCTCCTGACGCCTCTGGAAGCTCGAAAATTTCTTCGGTAGTGCCCCGACCTGGGTAGAGGAATTCTGGCGAGCCTGATGTCTATGTAGGGGGTGAAAAACAATCAGAAAACAGGTGGGATTGCATCTAGTTCTGCTGTGCCATGGGGACCTTCCATTTTTGTTGTACTATTATTCGCTTTTCCATGTCATGGGTTCAAAATAAGCAGTCCTGACCGCTGGGTCCCACGACGCTCTTAAGGATGGATAATTTGAAAGTCGTTTACGAGGCCAAAAGGAAAGAAATGAACGGTCCCGATTTTGTGAAACCTGCAGTTGGGAGGTGAAGTGGATTCCTAAGTGTGCACAGAATTAAAACAGAAGGCGTGCCAAATTCATCTCGACGCTTGACAGCTGTTTCAATTGGACTGTTTACCGAATCGCCGTGATTATCATGATTTACAACAGCGATATGGAGGAAGAATGTCTACTTCCCTCTCCGCAAAAGTGATTGGCATAAAGAATGAACTCGCAGAACACCGGCCAACTTCTGAAACCACACCTCCGCCTGATTGGGAGCACGATGCTAGGGATTTCTTATGGATCCTTGTTTCTGCATTTGGAGGTATTTATAGAAATCATCACCGCGCTATCATATTTTAAATGAGAGGATCTGAAAAAAAAACCGTTTGAACAGATTACGAGGACCCTGTGAAGAAAACTACAAGCATACTTTAATTTCTCTTCCTTTTTTCAAACACATATCATCAAAAAACAGAACCAAGCTCTCCATAGTATTGCAGATTAGGTTTTAAGCTTTAAAGTTAAGAGAGTGCAAATTCTTGAGAAAACTCCATCGTGTGAACCAGCTCGCCAAACGTGTTGGTAAATAGTTAGTACCCTCGCTTTCAAAAAACCCTCAGCACCACCGCCCCAATTCCCACAACCATATGGAGGTTAGTGTGCGCGATGCTTAGCCAACCAATAAAGGTCATTGAGAACCCCCAGGCCCGCCCAGGTGTACCGTCACGCCTGTGGTGTCCCTACACGGAGAGGTGAGTCAACTTTCTGGAGTGGGGAGACAACGCCACGGTTAACGGTGAGTTTAGAGACATTGTTCTGCTTCGCTTCACATTCGTGCACAGGGGGGAGAGGGAAAGGAAAGGTAGTGGACATTCAGATGTGCGCGTTCCAGGGGGGAAGAGCAATGACTGATCGCGTTACACCCCCTTTCCCTGCCTATTCCTATCGAAAGCCATACCTCAACGATGTGTGAATAAACCCTTACTAACGGCTCATGATAACGCTGTCTTAATATTAGATTCAAGTACTCCCTGCAAGAAAAAGGCGAAGGATGGGATTAGCATTTAGCAAGAATTACACCCACGAATCAAAACATTCGGAGTTGGCTCAGACTTCCGTGACTATGCCCCTATGGTAATCGGCCCTTCCTATTAACTTTTCAAATACTGTAATCCATGAACTGGCGAATGCCTAAGTGCTGTGCACAGATAAATTTCCCGACCTGCATAACAGTAAAGTGTTGTCCAACACGATGGGTCTATTCGTGTCTCTGAACCAGAATTTGGAAATGTCATCCCTGAGGTCTTAACGACAGTAAATGAGTCCTATTGGCAGAACTGGGAGGGGGATTTGATCGCACCCCAACTAGGCACGGGAAAGTTCGTACGTCGGGACGATTAATGCATGGGTGTGGGCGAACTTTGGGCTCCCAAAGCGTTCAGGAAGGATGAAATTTGAAATATTCTAGCGGACGGGAAGGGACAAGTATCAGGTAAACATTGAACAGCTAATCGGCTTTCTGAAGTATATTTACAGGAGTGAGAAAGTCTAACTCATTTAGCATCTAGGTGCGAGAGCAAGGATGATTGGCTGGTCGGGACTAGGTAATTGTAGCCACAAATCATCCCTGAACATAGCCCATTCGCGGACAACCGAGCCAAGAATTCTATGGCTCAAATAAAGGGAGGGGAAGGGGGGAGGTAAGAGCTCTAGGCTTCAGCCTCCCTTAGCCCGCCGCCTTGCGTATGCAGGCATGCGGGTTCGACCAAATTCCCGAGCTGTAGGAATGCCAATTGAAGGTCAGATAACAATTCTCACAGAGGCTAGATCATCAGCTACTGAAGCGAATCGACAGTGTACAGATTCCAAGAGGAACCGGTTAACTGGCACTCAAAACGCCACCAACTTTATAATTAGTCCCTGGAAGCCAAACGTCTGAAAATGTTCTTTAGGAATAAATAGAAACAAAGTCAGCTTCGATAAATGAGGTGAACTGTCAAGATTGCTCCAATCCTCCTAGTGCGGTTACTATGATTCAGGAGTTTCAAGATTGTGTTACTTCTTGGCACATTTCCCGCGGTGAAACTGATTGCAGCATGAACTGCTCAGACCATCAGTTAGAGCGCGTGCAATGCCAAGGATCTTAATGGCACTCGAGTTGAGACACTAAAGCTATCCTAAAATAAGAAAGGCCTAAAAACTTGCCTCCTCGCCTTAGCAGCTAATAAAAGCGATAGTTGATTTTGAAGCCGAATTTTGTTGGGTAGTGAACATATACTTGCCGCTATCCAGAACACCAGCTTCTCTCAATCTTAAAAATGCCTCCTAATCTTGAAAGATATCAAGGGCGGTTTACTTAAATCCGTATAAAAGGTATTCCCACTTGTGTAACAGGGCTATCTAAATGAAACGGGGGCTAAATCATACCCTCACATCATTAACCATTCATCATTCTCCTTAATCAGCAACTCACCTGCCTAAATTTGAGCATACCCTGAGCTGACTGTGCAGGAGCAGGATTCCCCGAAGACATGGTGGGTAGGGGACTGACAGAATCACAGGTGTTATACGTAACAGGATGGTAGGTGCTAACCAGTCTCACTCCCGGTGAAGTTCCCGATCCAACTTCGCTTCGAGCAAAAGATAAATATGCCGCCGTGCTTCCAGCCATTCCTGTCGGATCCACCTCAACAAATCTCACTGAATCGTCACCCTGAGTGCTACTCGTTGCTAGACCGTAGGGAGCGTAGAACTCCGTGACTCCCAGATCGGTAATTGGGCGGTTTCCACCACCACTGCCTTCGCAATGATCGCTGGAACAGATACTTCCAGCAGTCGTCTTTGCCAGCACATAGGCAGGCCCACTACCAGCCTGTTTCAGGAAGGTTGGATAGTCCGAGTGGGGGTGAGCTGCCGGAAGAATGTAACTGGGGGCATGAGATGGTGTTGGAACGATCTGTTGACGCGATTTGCAGCTTATGGAGTGCTGTCTGCGAATGCAGACAATGGCTACGATCAAACTGACCGCAATGATAAGAGTTACAAGAACTAGAAGAACCAGCAAACCCGTTTGGAGGCTGAAGAAACTTGAACTTGCACCCACGACACAAATCTGAACAAGATAAAAGCCCAATTATGGAAACGACGCAGAAAGACTTTCCTATTTATTTAGAATGATAACTAACCGTGAGCCAGGCATCTGAGAACTGGGGAGGTTGGCCCATATCCGAAGCTCGAATTCTTAGACGATGTACCCCCGGTTGTAGCGTCTGTTGTTGTTGCTGTTGAGATGCGCTGGATTCCGCCAATCCGGTGTAGTATCGATTAGCAACAGTGACTTGGCCCGTCGTAGCATTAACCGAAAATGCGACCTGGCTATGAGGATCGTGGAGGGCGTAACGAACCTTTCCATTCTGTCCATCGTCCCTGTCATGAGCTACTAACTGAGCCACCACCTGTCCAGCTACAGCGTCTGTCGTAATATTGATGCATTCCGCAGATTCAGCAGAGGCTTCATCACTGACAACTGGGAAGAGCCACTCTGGAGCATTGTCGTTGACATCTCCCACGGAGACAGTGACATTGACGCTAGTGCAACGGGTGTCACGAGGCGCCATGTCACAGGCAACCACACGGAGTGTATACCCAGCCGTCTGTTCATAATCCAGCGGTTCCAGCGCTCTCAAAACGCCGGTGGTTTCATCCAATTGAAAGAGGTTATGCTTTCGCACGTGGTTTGAAGAGTCCCACACATCCTGGAGCCCGTATTTCACCTGAAAAGAAACCCGAGAACAGATTATCAAACTCTAAAATCAACGTCAATTGTAAAGGCATAAAAACTCGGCCACGAACGTCGACATTTTATGGTCTTTTATTGCTCAGCTGACGGGAGGACATAGGAGTTAAAGCCACTATATCTTGGTTGCCAAGCCAAAAAATCTGACGTGGTCAATGAATGCTATGGGGGAAATACTTTTTTCACTAAAAATGAAGCCCGCTGCCCTGACAACTAATGTGGTTGTGCGAACACATGCTTACGCTGCAAATATGCCACGCTAGAGACAGACGTTAGACTTTGAGAGGCTCCAGTTACTTGGAGTCTTATCAGTACTAGGAGCTACAGTGGCAAAACAAACTTAAAGAAGGTGTTCCATTTGATGTTTATGACTATCCAATTGGTTTGTTTAAAACACCTGGATTAATAACCACACCTATCTCACGTAGGCCGGAACACTTCCTAGGTCGCTTTCAGCTTATCCGCTTTGGGTCTCTGCCCATGTATGCCACACACATGACTAACCCTCTTCTCTCAAAAAATGTAGCCAAGCCCTCCCCCTTCGTTATCTCAAGTTGTCAACATTTGTGTTTTGAGTCGGTCCACTGACCGCAGTCAATTAATTGGAGTTACCATAGTTGCGAACCAAAACAAGCGGACAACAAGTCTGAGCAAAGCAAGGAATCAGAAACAGTAACTACTAGGTCGTAGGTACAGCTGATCACATTGAGAATCAGTACTACACTGGCTTGATGCAGCGCCCCTCGCCCGGCCCGCATCCAAGCTGGAAATGCAGCTACTCGGCATTCTATTTTGGCTCGCTTACAGAATCGTGGGACGCGATTAAAGTCGGGTGTGGAGATAAAAAACAGCATACATCTTAGTAGCAACCCCGCACCAAATGCGGAGTGCAACCAAGCTATCAAATCAGAACCTTTCTAAGGCTATAGCAAGGATCAACTGTTCCTAAAGCATTTTCACCTCGTATGCCCCATTGTAACGAAAAATCCCAACCGGAGTCTGCCATGAAAACACGCAAAGTGCAGCCTTTTGGGAGCAAAGGGATTAGCGCCTCTGCGTGAATCGTTCTTTTAACCAACGTTGAAATACAAGAGCTTTTTTTCACCACGAGTCAGTCAGCAAACAAGCAGCGCCCTTTTATAAAGCGAACGATGTATAGAGCTAAGTGCCTGCCCTCGCAACTTACTACCATCTGTTAATGCATGTGGCACCCATTTACAAAGCCTTTATAACTCCCCCACTTAATGCAGGCATAAATAATGTTTCATCACTCAGAGTAAACATTAATGAAGGCTCTCCTTCATAGGGTAATCTTCAGGTTACAGTAAGTCAGTGTAGCGAACTACGCCGACGACCAACTGATGCAAGACTAAATCCGCCCTTCCACATTTACTTATCAGACGAAAAACAGGCATAATTTTTAAGATAAAAGCAATAGTTTTGATGATAAAAGGTGAGTAAAGGCACGATTGCGAGGGTCGAATTGCCGAGTGATGGACGAATACAAGTGTAGTCCCCAACATCATCAATGTTACGCAATATGAAAGCTACTGCGGGACATTTAATTCGCAGGGGACACATGGAACAACAACAGCTGATTCTGATGAAGTGGCAGAGAAGGCACCATTTTTATTACTATCACGACAATCATCAAATCCGCAGTGACATAATCACTACAGACTAGTCATCGGGCTATGCCAATCTTGATCCTCTTTGCAATCGTGTAATTGACCTACACGCGAAAACCACGTGTCTCCGTCCCTGTTAGCGGTTTAGTAGTCCCCCTGTCCCGCTTTTCGAGAAGACGAGGCCTCCACTAGCAGCAAAAATATTCCTCAATTTCTCAGCTTCACGGAAGGACGAAAACTGCTGTGAATGGCACATAGAAGAAGAGTTATCGAGGAGTCGGAGTAACTTTTGTAAGCCACTGGAGGCTGGTGCCAGAAGGCTTCCTCCTAACAAATGAAACTGACGAAACCCACTCGTTACAGACCGTAGACGCCTTGGGAACAGCAAAAGCCGGTGTATTCAAAAAGATGCGATTCCATCGGATTCCCACGTTGGACTCAAATGGCTCTTTCCGCAAATGCGAAATCAGCACATAATCGTGGACCTTGGCCTAGAGAAATTGTTGATGGTTAAGAACGGTCATAGAAGAGGAAAGGCCACAGAGAAACAGCCATTCCACCGGGTCTGGGGCCCCACTATATCATCAGAAGCAATTGAAAGTTCCCCCCATTTTGTTCCGAAGAAAATTACAAACGAATGCGAATCTCACGCCGATTCAAAGTAAGATGTAGCTGTAACTCAATGTGGCAAATGGACTGACGTGGCCGGTATTTGGGACCGGGTGGACGTCGCATCACCTGAATACACATATAGACAGGCGTTGCAACGATGGCAACACTATCTGTACAGTCACAAACCTGTCTCTACATTGAGGCCAGACAAGGGCTGTCGTGTCAGCCTATTTGCAGCAGTCCCTGTTTCTCCTCATCCTCCCCTCATCTTCACCAATTTCGCCATACATTTCAGAAAGTTTTGGAATGGTCGGGTTTACCTCTGAAAGTAATACTACGTGATACTAGCCTTTCAGCTTCTTTATGTGGTTGCAAGTAGAGCTGCTTGCGGGTTCTCCCGTTGTCATGCTTGCTTACCATCTAGAAATAAAGCCCAAATCTGGCAAAGATTCTAAGCCAAATTTTAGAAAATTAAGAAACGGATGGTTATCGTAGAAGGGCATCTACTGTGGATACCTGAATCTGCCTAGGGGTCCATTAGACAACTGAGTACACCGAATAGCTTCTTGCAGTCAGCCAAGCCAGCGGAAAAGACGGGAAGAGAAAACCCTTTGTGCCAGACGCGGAGAACCAGTGTTTTTGACTTGATTAAATACTGGTGCCGATCTCGATAAAATCAACTTACACCTTATTTCATTGGGAAAATCCACTTTAAATTTATCCACAAACGTTCCGAGGGAATGGGGTAATGAGTGGCGGAAAGCTGTCAGGAGTATTTTTAAAAGAAAAAACTCTAAAACTTTGTTCCTTGCCCCAGAGAAAAAAGTGTTGAAGAACCACACAAAACATGCATTTTCTCCTGACTATAACCTCTCATGTTTCCGTGTTTCGTCGACTTATGTGAGGTCCAGTGGTCGCAAACCAGACGAATGAATGTTCGTCCTCGTGTCTGCAGCCACACAAGATGCCATAACGACTCATCCCGACACAGCAATCACGCAAACCAACTCTTGCCTCTTACTTGTATTTCTCTCTGGCTGTAAAATGCTAATTTTTCGCACGTGAATTTTTTGCCTGGTCTCCTCCACACTTGCAAGACAATGCACTCGACGTTGGAAGCAGTACCAGCAGTCGTCTAAGGAGTGAGGCGAGACTAATATGCATTGCAAATTATGCTGCTACGTGTCCTGCCTACCTGCGCGTGAATCTACGTAAACTTGTAACAAGAAAATCCAGCCCGACTAGACAGCACCCCACTCACCTTGCCATTGAGTCCCTGATCTGGATCTTCAGCATGTAGATGTCCGTTGACTTTTGAGTGTTTGGGATGATTCTCGGGCAGATGAAAGGGACCGATATCTGTGAAGGAAGGCGCATTGTCATTCTCGTCGATCAGTTCCACTGTGACAGTCGTCTGTGCAGTGTGAACCACGCCAGAATCTTTCTGGCCGTCATCCTTACCACCCACCAGTCGATCGGGTTTACCATCTTTAACAAGAACAAAGAAGGTCACTTCAGGTGTCACTTCACGATCCAGTCGACTCATTTGCTGCATTTCACGTTCCATGGTTGTTATTTTTCCTGTGCCTGGGTCGATCCTGAAGTAGCATTCCCCGTCGCCCTTCAAACTGTATTCAAGTTGAGCTGATTGGTCCCCATCTCGTGCAATGACCTAAAAGCATACGTGGAGATACTTTCGTAGCCTTCAAGCTAAACTCTGCGCGAGATTTGTTATGTGTTTATCATTCACAGGGCTTTCCCATGGGCAGTTTGTAAATGACAAATTAGCACTCCACAAAAGGGGAGAGCGATGGATTAAAACCCCTCTGAAGGATGGCTAATTACCATAGAAGAAAACCATACATCGTGGATAACCAACCTCGAGGGGATGCGAAACAGGGAGGGTAACAAAAACTTCAACTATGGACGAGAAAGTAACAGAAGCCAGAAACACGACTAAAGGTTGACAGCACAATCTATGTGCCACCCAAGTTGGCTCAAAGCGGAAGGGAACACCAAAAAGCTGCCTGGAGTTATGGATTTCAAATTTAGATAAAATTTTCTTAGGCAAATCGGTTAGTGGTAAAAAGTATGTTCGTTCTTGAACTGCTATCAATATCTCAGCAATGATCATGACCCAACATTCCATCAAAATCAGCAAGTCCCACTACGATCGTGGAACTCCGAGGCTGACTCACTTACGTACCATCTTCGTCCAAGTCTCACCGCTTGTTGCAGCCTGAACTAACGCCGTAGTGATGCTTGAGGTACAAAAGCTATTGCAGTGCCTGAAACACTTCACCGGACATCAATCCGCAAGACAGTAGTCGATTACAAAGCACTCCTTAGCCCAGGTCAAGTGACCTAAGACAATAAATCTCCCATTTATCAGCCCAATTGTCAGCAGGGCAGTTCATCGAATTAGTGCTATCACCTATGTGGTTAGATCCCCTATCTTTATCCGAATCACTGATCTGGAAAACGCGGATAAACTTGATCGGCAGGACAACGACACCAACGTCAGCGGTTCGCAGTAGAAACGACCTCGGTGTTTACACAACCAACGGTGATGATGACGGCTGGTGTTTGTGTTTACCCCCAGCATTTTGTACGAGACGTTTTACGAGTTGGGGCGGACGAACATCTGCGCATTTGAGATTGACGGTTCTCGGGATAAAAACCCACCACTTGTGTCCACAAACCAGTACACTAGATGACAGAGGCCATCTGCAAGCGGTATGATAAAGTACCGAAATAAACACCTCTGTTTTGAGGGAAGAAAATCGCCTCCTGTATTGGGAGACGAGCCCACGTTCACCAATGAAAGTGCGCACTTACAGCAAAAGAAAGTTTTTCGCATTTTTAAAATAGGACATTCGATGCATGCATGGGATGCCTATCCTTAAATCGCCCAGTGCAACCTCTTCATGCAGAGAAAAAAATGGTGGAATTGAAATCAAACACTTCAAACGCTTCCCCAAGAGCGCACATCAGACGTGGGGATCACTTTCAGCCGGAGGGAGGAAGGGTAAAGTCCTAATGGCCCACACAAGCATCACTTTCGCCAGTCCCTACCACGATGAATGCTCACAGCAGACGCTGCTCGAGTATGAGTTGCCAACACTACTCCACCCCTGCTCATATTTCAATCCAAAAGGCCGACCACACGCAAACACGTCGACTCAGTCCATTAAGGGATATATGAACAGGCCTTGGTTCGTTCTACCTGACTAATTTTAAAGACACATTCGACTGTGCGGGTCTTTCTAGCAGTCGTGTGATTCAACCTCCGCTCTGGTGGTACGGACCTAGAATACTAGTCCGCACATCTATAATAAAGCCTGCAGCAGTGAACGTTTGCTTATCTTCTGGAGAAGGACACTCACGCTTTCCAGAAACTACGCCTAAAGGTAAAAGTAGATGGCTGGCTACAAAATCCTTGCTGAGAATATTAGCAAAAAAGCTGTCGAAGTACGCCCAATCTGACCACATGGAAGATGCCTTTAAAAATCCTCGCGGAGACCGTAATTTATGCCCACGAGTTGAGGATGAGACAACTCAAAACGTTGCAAAGAAGCGAGGGAAATCTAATCAGATACAACTGGGCGGCATGAAGTAGCGTAAAGGGCACGACCCTCAGATAAGACCCCAAAATCTGGACTGATGGGGAATTACAACGATGTCTAAAATAAGAAACCGGTGTAGGGAGTGCGGGAGAGGAAGCTGGAATTGTGCAGCTTTGATGCTCCCACGGACTCTGCCCACCCGATCTAAGCTATCACTCATTGTGTAGCCATTAATTGAAATAAGTCCTGCATTGCATTCGGGGGGAATGGGAGGCTACGAGCATGTTAAAGTATCACTACTTTGATGGAAAATAGGAGCAGTGTAAAACTAGCCAGTGGTGCGACCCTACCTTCAGCGCCTAACCAGAAGAGGGGGAGAGGATTGACGAATCTAGACAGTGACTCATGCCTATCCACATAGAGGATAACACTCAAGCGTCACTTATTAACTCCAGAGGTAAGTGGAAATGAACCCATCTAATAAACAGTCCAGGACCGTACAAAATAACAAATATACATAGCAAGTGCTTCAAACGACCTTACCGCTAATACGTCAATACGTTTACACGCAGCCTATAAGGCATGCAAATATAACCCGAGACATTCCTATGCGAGACTCAGTGAACGATCACGTGCTGGGAGCCCACAAACACACGTACCTGGAGAACAAAGGTGTTGTTCGGAGCATTTTCAGTGATCTTCGCGGAGTATTCTTTCTTCATGAACACTGGTTCAAACTCATTTTCGTCGTCAATCCGAACAACAATTTGTTTTTGTGTGCTTTTCGGTGACGGAGTACCCCTGTCAGAACAGGTTATGTTGACAAATACAATTGGTTCGGCTTCTGCATCGAAACTCCGTCGACTGTGAAGGGCGTAGATGGAAGGAGCAAGTTGTCGTAATTCAAAACTTTCACCAGCGCCATCTAAACTACAAGTAACACGACCATTGTCGCCTAAATCCCTGTCCTCTACTTTCAGGGTAACGATCCTGGTGGGAGATGAGTTTTCAGGTACCCAAACCTCTGAACCTTCAGGTGGAATAACCATTCGAATATCGGGAGCAAAGTCATTGATGTCCTCTACTCGAATGTTGACACTCACTGTGTCTTGACGCTGAAGGTCGTTGAAGTGAAACGGTTTTTCATAAGCCCCTACTGATGCAGAGTCGGGAGTTTCCTTAACACGAACCTTGAAATGATAATTCAATCGAACATCCGCCTGGAGTCTGCGAGCTAAGGAAATAGACCCCGTGAGTGGATCCAGATGAAACGTTGATGAAATGGAGGGATCCTCAGCACCAAAGAACTCAAAACGCATCCGAGCGTTTGGTGGTGAATCATAATCTGTCGCATTGAGTCGTAGAATGACTCGTCCGCTTGGTGTGTCTTCTGGAAGGGTTAGATTATGTTCCAGTGGGGGATGAAAGAATGGAAAGTTGTCATTGACATCAATGACATTAATTGTCAAAGGAGCGGTAGTACAGTTATGCCGATCACAGGCTTCGAGTTTTCCCTTGAAGACCGACTGCTTCTCGTAATCCAACTGTTCGCGCAATTTCAACTGGATACGTGGCAGGTCGGAATTGTCGATTTCGAAGTAGCGTTGGATATCCGAGCCATGGAGCGCATATCGCTGGATCTGGTTCTCCAACGACCAATCACCATCGATTGCGGGATCTATATCGATTGACTTGCCAATGGGTGCCTTTTCGGAGACCTGAACAACCTGTCCGTTCGGCTGGCGAAATCGTGGAGCATGATCGTTGACATCCATGATTCGGATTCGCAGGTTAATTTCTCTCATCTCCTCCGAGCGTGCATCCTCCACTATTACGGTGTAGTGAAGTTGACAGGGCTTGGAATATGTGCAACAGACCTCTCTTTCATGACATAAAGCTTCCAAATCGATGGGACGCGCGACAACCACTTTCCCATCCCTCTCGATGTTGAATAGGGCGTCTCCATTGACCATACCGAGATAAGACGCCTCCCGTCCGCCACTGTGAGAGGACAGTGTTCCAATCGTGGAACCCACTTCCACGCCCTCCGAAGCATTCATGACGACCTCATTCCTCTTGATTGCCTGATCCATAGCAGGAAGGAGGGCTGCGATTATAAAGTACACCACAAACGCCATGACACCCGGCAGAGCGGTCCAAATGACACTAAATGGGTGTCGCTTGTGTCATCACCCAAACCTGCACACATGGACGCACACACGCAGGTGCGTACGTTCGCCCCTAATCACGCAGTTGATTGGCCTCTGGTCATCGTTCATCTCACAGGCCTGTGTGAACGCGAACAGTCCGACAGCTGTTCTCCTCTCGGCCAATCAGCACCAATCACGCCTTTTCCTAGAAGGGGCAACTGTTCTTGGGCGTCATGCGTGCTTTGTGCTCGAGACGGTTGAATGAAAGCGTGGTGACAAATTGGGTCGCCACGACTTCTTCCATGAGAAGATAATTTGATTGCTTGTCGCCAAAATTAAATTAAATGGATGATGGTTATACGAGGCCTTGGGTGGATTCAACCCAAAATGCTCTGATGCAATGTAAGCGGTCAGGAGTGGGCAACCTTTCTCCTACCTGTGAGGTTGCCTAATTTTACACTGATTTTGAATGCTGTCTGCTGTCACAAAATCCAAGGTGAGTGAACAATTTTCTGCAAGAAATAGCTGTCTACCCGGTTGCCTCCTCCATTTTTTTTGAGAAAACAGCCACCAGCACTGGTCCTTACCCGTTCCCACACCCGCATTGGCTGTTTGCACGCTGTGTTTTTAACCTTCTTGAGGAAAAATAAGTTGGAAGGAGTAGAATCGTCAAACTTTTGCCCAACCTCATTAATACAAACTAGGCCATTTAAACGAATGTCTGAAGCCAAAACTGCTTGAAGGACTCATGCACACGGCTGAGAGGTGCATTGTGACAGGCTAGGCGACTGTACAGGTCACACTTTGTGTGCATAACTGCGTGCCCTTAGGGTCAGAGACCAATTAGTCATCTCTGCACGCAGTGTGTTTCTACTATCAAAATGTTTACTACAATGCCTACCACCTTTAGGTTTCGTGATTAGAAGGACCACTTTGGAGGTATTCCTTCTGGTGCACTGGGGCAGAAATGCGAGTGGAGAAACAGCTGCGCTGTTAATATCACGGTTGTTTATTGTTGGCAAATTTGAGTGGAAAAGGCGCTAATTGTGTCAGGATCAATTGCACATTTGGCATTTTTTCGTTCCTTTTTAAAATTATCCTCCGAGGCTGATTCGCTCCAGAAATAGCGAGAGAAGACTTTTCGACAAGAGGGCAATGACGTGCCCAGTTTCTATACAACATTGGAATTAGACGCTAAGCGACGTGAAGGTAGCATGGGTAGGCAACTCCTAAGACTCTTGATGGAGAGATCAGTTACCTGTAAACGTAGAGGTAGCATCACATGTCTGCATTTTCTGTTCAAAAACGTAGGTCGGATTACTAAGCTGAGTAACTGTGTGACTCACATAGATGCATTGACCAATTAAGAGAGCGTAGATATCGTGAGGAGATACACCGCTCCCCTTTTTGGAGATAAACTGGTACAACTACCGTGATTTCTTTTAGAATCGCGTGGAAGACAATGGCAGGTGTGCGGCAGAGCTCCGCCTTTTGACTCGACTATCGGTTGGGGATACAACTGGGTTGGGCGACTTGATGAAATATGAGGAAAAGGCAGAGTTTCAGATGGAAGGTTTTTCCTGAGATAAATAAGCCAATGAGTTTTGGATTTTAACTCGGCAATGCTTACCAAATTTAGTGTGGCACGTTTTATTTGGAATCTTGAATAATTAAGTACCAAGTTGAGATGCTACATTGTTGTCAAAACATGTAGTGCCCATGCATTTTCTCAACTACTTTCCATCTGTACAAGGAGTTATGTAAGACAGCTTGAATGTGAAAAATTGTTGCTTTATTATGGCACATAAAATACGCTTTTGTAACAAAATAGTTTTTATAGTATGCAGCAACTTTGTGTGGCAATTAAACGCCACGATTTACCATCTTTAGGAGAAATAAATATTGAGTCTTAAAGGCCATTTGATCGGTTCTGAAATGGCTTTAAAGTCCTTTGCTCTTTGCTAATCTCTTTCTAACGAACTCCCCTTTTATTAATAGATTTTACTCAAACCAGCCACGTAAAAGACGAGAAAAGTGAGCGAGGTAGATCATGCTGCAGTATACATAAAGAAAAAGCATTCCAAAGATTCACAAAATAGACCGACTTGTTTACTTACCCACCAGCTTGCCCTTTTTTTCAGTCAAACGTTATTCGCTTGCGAGTAGGCTAATTCTAGGACCAACAAACTCCTATGATCAAAAATAGTTAACAATGGCCAATTTAAGGTCAATCATAGCGTGAAATTGTTAGTTATACGAGGGCAGAACTATGTTGTGCGATTTACCTGCAGAAAAACGATCTACGAACAGTTAGTGTAAATGGCATTGTTAGGCCCCGGCTTGAATGAATGGTTGAATGGATGACTTTTCACCGTCGCGAGAAAAAGGTCAAATTTACCTCAAACGCAGACGCTAACGACTCGTTTCGTTTTCTTTTAAGGTCGATCTGAGTAGGAGATGCCTTGTGTAATAGTTGCTCTTCCCGCCCCGAGCCCCACCAACTTTTGCCTCATAGCAGTTTAAAAAGTTCGTCTTACGCAAATCAACTGACTAAAGGCACTCTAATCTGGTAACCGTCCATGGTGGACTATAATTTCATCTAATTCCTTCTTAATTCAAATTTTAACTTTGAGGGAGGATGCTATCCTATGTGGTTCAACTTATAGGCCTGTAACAGAACACTGAGAATCTCAAATAGGTGAGCGTCACAGACCCCGTAATCGCCGACGAACCCGTTAATCAATGCGCCATGTACCAGGGTCTGTCATTTAGTGATTTTCGTCAAATTTTCCACTTGTTAGACCAAACACAGAACATGAGTGACATTTGAGACGAGATCGCCTAGTAGAAAAGGAGGGATAAGTACCCTGGAGGGAACTACAAAGCACTAATAGGTAGATTGAAAAGAATTTGGTCTAAAACGAAGTGAATTTGATGAAGCAAATTTTATTGCCGAATCAGATATTATTTTATAACCGAATAAGTGGGAGCCTATTTTAACCAAACCTTTACGGACCTCTCTAAACCCAAATCATGATGAAGTCCAGATGTCGGTTTATATAACTCATTAGGCTAATCGGGAGACAGCGCGTAACATTCGTTGACCAGACCGTCTATTGAATGCCAGATGCTCCCTCCGTATAACTTTTAAGTTATACTAACCAGACAAAACAGGTGTAGACCCACCTACACCATTTTTATTGTCCCTAGACTCGATTGCTCCTATTCCGTCAGGATCTGGGGGAGGCTGTTACCAGCCAAAAGGGACCTATGTCACATATTTGTGACGCTGCTGGCGAAGGCAATCCATTTGATTTATAACTTGTGTCCCTGCTAATGTATGTTAACGCACAACAGGAAACAGCTGTCGTTCAAATAGCAATGGAGCGAAAGAAATAAGAAATTTCCCGTACAGGCGGTTCTGTGAACCAGTGGGTGGGTTTTTGGCCGTCATTGGAGTTCTTAGAGGCTTCAACTGACGGTTAAAGGCATCAGATTTGTGTATCAACCTATGAGACGGCACGATTACTTCAAACAGTTTCCTTTAATAAGACATCAAGGGGCTGCGTTGACTTAATTAACCAACTTTTAAATAACTTATCAGTAGTATAATGAGCTACTGGTTAAAATTCACTACTTGCTAATGCCTGAAAGAAAAAGCTGACCTAGTTATGTTATGAATAGGTCACTATTGTTGCGCTTAGCATGAGAATTTGAACTTTAACAGGTAAACTGATTGATGGAACTGCCGGCAACCACTCGCGCAGTTAATAGACAGGTAGACAAACAAACGGAGAGAAAAGCGAGGTAGCAAAGTGACTACACGGTTAAGAAGGTAAACACAACCAAGTGCTTGTGGTCACACGCACTCTCCAAGGCCTGCGATACCTCTAAATGCAATTTGTTGCCAAATTTGAGGGGGAAAGGGGGGCAGGGTAGGCAGAAGGGTAATTAATCAGGGAACAACATGCATTTTACTATGCACCTGGAATGCAATCACTTAGCCTATCAATTTTCAGCTACACGATTAGCATTTTAGGCATCTGCTTGGTTTTTTCTGAAAGAGAACAACCTTATTTTACAAGAGCCCATTGCTACCGAGTTCCCCTTTAGAGGTCTTTGAACTTCCCTAACTGCACCAAACTATTAGCAAGGTAATGTATCCTCTTTCGGCTGAGAACCCAACGCTCCCTTTACCCATTGCATAAAGAGTGACAATCAAGCATTTTCCCATGGTGCTGTTGAGTAAAGAACAAATGATAAGGAGTGCAACTCCCACAGATTTCTGAAAGTGATAGGGATAAGACATTATGCGTCAAGGAGATATCAATGTAACTTCCTTTGTGGCTGTTAAAAGTGCCAAGCCAGTGTCACATTTTCGCATTATTAGTTGGTATGGTGCGAATCTTTAGAGAAAATTTAGACCTTATTTATTAGTTCCAAAATAAGTCCTGATTGTTTTTAAACAAGCCGAGACAATTGAAGATTTTGCAGGGAAGATTGTCCCACGTCCTCTATGTTCACCTAATTCTGCCTGTCAGGAATGGACTTTCCTTATTTAAGGAACCTTGCCCTAATTAACTTACACATCGCAGCAGAAGCAGTTAATTGCCAACAATGTGAGTTATTTATCCCGTCAGCATCAAACGATCACGTAGATAATGCACGCTATTGAAGTCACGAGACTTGATCCTAAAGGAAGAAGGGAAGAGAGGAAGGAAGTAGGGGATGGCATCACATGATGAGAGTGGAGTGTATGAGCGAACAGATGGAGGGATGAGTTGGACACTCTGCCAACGAAATCAGCTCCGATATGAGAGACTGCATTTGGTAAATTCGCCAGCGGTGTGAATAGGGCCAGATTCAGTTTCGCGCAAGAGGATTGGTATTGATGTAAGTTCTGGTGCACTGAACAAGAGTTGCAAAATTAAAATATTGGGGAGAATGTGCTGCTTTTATGACTGGAGGGACGGATTAGATAGGGTAATAATGGTGGGATTCTTTTTTAGCAGTCCAACCACGCCTCCAACGCAGTCATCGTTACATAGGCGTTCATGTAGGAGGGTCTATTTAGGTAATCATTCAGCAGTAAAAGCTTTCCCTCCATACAAGTTGCAAGGAATTACTTCAGTCTGATATTCGCAGAAAAGTTTGCTTTTTTAAAAAGGAATACTTAAACCTACCTAGAGTGAATAAGTTCTTTAAAAGCAGAATGTCCCTTTTTTAAAAGGGGTAATAAGATTTCGTAATGATCTCTGCTAGATGCGCCACTTTTGGCTCTCCATCACTAAGATATTTTCCCGTCTTGGTGATCACTTTTTTGAAGTAAGGTAAAACTGAAGTAAAAGTTTCGAATTAATGACCACCGAGAATAAAGTCACGATGGTTCATAACCTCTTTCTCGCACAAATACGGGTAGGAGTCGCCTAAAATGCTCACATTCAAATCAGCTGAACAATTGGAGAACAAGCAGCATCAACTATTTGTAAGCCAACTAGCAATGGTAGCCTACTTGGTATCACCTAAAAAGGCAATTGAGCTTCGTGCCTTTTGGGAGGACCATCATACATAAATAGGCGTTTACACTATGACCGTGACAGGTCATGTCATCCGTCAAAAAACACCAAAATCAAAAAGTACGTCCATTGAAGAAACCGCCCTTAACTACGGTATTGCAAAATGAGCGACGAATTTGAATTATCATATTCCATAATTTAACATGGAGCGTTGGAGGTAGATGAACAATAAATAGAGCCATGGATCAAGGAGCATCCACGAATGCTTAGGAGTTGTAATAACCATGATCATCAGCGCCTCAGCTCGATCGTTTTTTAAATTGCGATTTAGAGAATCATTCAGTACGCGCCATTCCAAATTCACCAAATAAATGCATCTCGCAATTCATTGCTGAAGTTTTTCGTTATTTTATGGGAAGAAAAAAGGAGAAGTAGGAAGAGTAACAGCATTCTAATGATTACATCAACCTTTTTCCCTAATCAGATTCACATTACATCTCTGCGCAAAATGCACCAATGTCAGCCACTTGACTTGACTGACTGAATTGACGCCTCAGCACTTACACTACAAATGACGCTTTCGTCCTGTTTTTTAATTCTCTCCACCTCCACTTAGTCCCTCTCTGAGACGATTTATCAAACCACCTGATTTGTGAATTTGACCACAATGATGTTGTAACGCAGCAGTTCCGGTAAGCTCAGAAAGACAAAAATAAGTTTGCTCCCTTTTTTTGGTAGTTTTCGTTGGCATCACATGCAATTGACATTGGGACACGCTAATCATCTCCATCGTGATTTTCAGCCGCAAATATGTGACACGTGTCCTTATGGGGTCGGCTTGGATTACCACCTGACACTTGGTACTGTCACTACAGTTGTCCCATTCCGTCAGTTTGCTCTGCTCGCTTGGCTGCCGAGTCTTCTGATCTCCCCTGTGCCGCGCTATTGATGCATGACACATGAATTTCGACTTATGTATCGGGAGAGACGCGGTTCTTCCACCCAATTTGTTGAAGCGCACCGATTTCATGCCCTCTTTAAGCAGGTGTAAGATTAGGCTGGTAAGGCGCTGTCATAAGTACGAATCGTTGAATTTGATCTAATGCCTGTAATACAGCACAAAAATGTGACGGGAAATGCGGGTTAAATGCACTTTCAATTTGATTTCTCATTCTAGGGGGGTTTTTACACAGACACTGTCGTTTGCTCGAAATCTTAGTAAATAGAAAGGCAGGTAGTAGAGAGACAGATTGAATGATGGGAATCCCACTAAACTAATATATTTTTTTCTGTTTAATTGCCAGAGCTTCATTGGCATAAAAGAGATATTTACCTGCAATTCCCTTACAGCAGCAAGTGGCTCAAGCAGCACCAGACTTCTACACAGCAAGGTCTCGATGAAGGCGATATTCTGCTTACCAACCTCCTAAATCAAACAGCTTTTTAATTTTGCCTTATCTTCATCGGATGTGTCTATATCTTCAGAGTTTACAAAGCGCAGGAAGCCCTCTTTCTCTGTCCAGCGAGGAAGATGTGCCCTAGCGGTTGTGTCCAGTTGTCAATGTTCAAGTTACCTTGTTAAGGATCACTCTGATGTACTTGAGACGGCCGCCATCATGCAACTTGACTACACAAACGTCTGGTTCGATGCCTACCATCAGAGTCGTTGAAAGCCGGTATAGATAAGGTTCACCTGACAAAAACGCTTTAAAAGCTACAGTAGAGTACTAGCAGTTGAGGAGACAAGTT
Source organism: Taenia crassiceps (assembly GCA_023375655.1). Classification (NCBI taxonomy): domain Eukaryota; kingdom Metazoa; phylum Platyhelminthes; class Cestoda; order Cyclophyllidea; family Taeniidae; genus Taenia; species Taenia crassiceps. The sequence goes on from JAKROA010000010.1 coordinate 1,812,549, forward strand.
TTTTATTTATAACTCGATTGGTTTTAATGAAAAAAGGCTTTTCTTAAATTTTTTAATGTGCATACTTACGAAACACAGCCTAGATCGGACATACCTGTCTAGTATAAGGTCCTGAAATGAAAGAATTTCGTGTAATTTTCAGTGAATGCTACCACCACGCCTTGCTAGGACTTCTGCAGAATTATTTAATGCGTGCAGAGACAGATATCAGTCCATTTGTCTGGGTTTTCCTCCCAAAAACTTCAAAGCCAGCTAACTTATTCTTCACCTCTTTCATGTAAGCCGCAAAAATGCTGTGCGCTGACTAAATCGCAAGAGTAAGGGATTTTTGGATTTCCAATGTCTGAAAGGATGATGAAGACATTATTTGGTTGATTTTAGATGGGCCCCTCACCTATTTTCAACCACAACTACATACCTCCATGTGATTTCCATGTGTGCGTGAATTCTGAGAAGATTAACAGACGAGCCAAACCTCTAACGGGCAACGACCACAACCCCAGAGGGCGAATTAATGCGAGGCTTCCCATTTTTTTGCTATAGTTGGATGGTGGTAAAATTCGTTGCCTAGGTATTAATGATTGCCACAAAAGCATACGGTTTTATTGCTTATAAAAATTGGGAGAGAATTTATTCCAAGTGCACAATTTTGAAACTTCTCATAGTTTTGTGAATTATAAATGAATACCCACATTTACAGTAAAAATCTTACGGTTCCTGCAACTAATTGGGCCGTTAGAAATGCTAAAAAGTGGGAAAAGAGGAAGATGGAGTAAATGACAAATTAACATTACTGGAAAGTGCCAGATACTCAAAGTCAGAAACTAACTTGTCGAAGTGGAAAAAGGTATTGCGTGACAGAAATGAAACTTGATTGATCGAATAGGTAGCAATTTAAGGGTCAAAGCATCTAAAATTGCAAAGATTACCTATTCAGATGAGGTTATGTAGCCCTGGACACTTGGATACTGTGGGTCTTTTCCGAGCCATATCTTCAAGACAATCACGGGTAAATTGCACGCATGTTGACAAACTGAGCCCAAAAGATTACACGTGTGAATGCCTGCATTTTGGATAACGCTTCTCTCACTAATCTGAAGTAACTTATAATGGTAACTTCTACCTACCTTTGACTACACAAACAAAACTCCAAAACACCAAAGCTACGCGACTATTTTTCATGTTTTATCACTGCGGTACCGCAATAGAAACATCAGAAACATCGTGAATTGACACTGGCTTGAAGACTAAAAAATAATTATGCGGGGTACAATTCAAAGTGTTTAGGCGCTGATCTCCATATTTATTTTGGAATGGATCAGCTAAGCAACCTACTCCTGGAAGGTAACGGGTAGAGGCCCAGACCAAGAGAGAAAAATAGCACCAGTAGTTCTAAAGGAGTAACGACCACTGTTAAAACCCTTGACTTCACTGCGACACGACTTTGCTGTTGGGGAAATTTGCTAAGCAGGTTCGCCAAAAGGTGGTGCCATGCTCCCAAGTGAGAACCCTTCACCCAAAGCAACACTCATTTAGTTTTATCTCTTTTGAACGCCTTGGCGTAACAATACAATGAATTGTCTAGTTTTGTTTAAAGACCAGGTAAACAAGGGCAGTAGAAACATTAACCGTTAACCAGTTATAAAATAATGCTCACCAGAAGGAAATAGTTTCCTCATGCTCCTTGCAGAAGAACCATCGAGCCTCATATTCGTGTCAGGTTTGGGATTCTCAAGTAAAGTAGGTGAATTGGAGGGAATCGGTGTCATTTGTTTTAAAAAGAGTGGGCATCCATATTTACGGTCAGCCAAGTTAGCATGTGTCACCGATTAGACATGTGGAATTAGCTGCAAATCGAAGAACCTTTTGAGTACTTTTAATATCTGCTTATGTTGTATAGAATTTTGAGTTATGCTTCAGTTTTCCACATAATTGACACTTGGGATTTCAAACTTGACAGATTAGGCAAAGCGCTGCCAAATGCATGCTTCACAGTTGTTCTGCCATTTCGCGGTGTCGACGTCTAGTGCCTCATTTTCACTACTGCGGTTTATTTATACCTTTCAACTCTCTTTTCTGTTGGTCCAGGCCCTTTTGGGCTGTTGTAACCGTTAATGTTGAGAGAATTTATTAGTTCTACTGTCATAGCTCCCTTTGCGGTGTGGTTGCATGAGCTTCACAGCAGGTCTAAAATATATGCTCTGACAATAAACCAGTTGTAGAGCTGACGGTTCAATTGGTCTCCAAAATTGCAACGAACAATTTAAGACCCAATCTAAGAGAGGAACGCAGAATAGCTCAGCTGTCTTTTGGTTCACCGGATGCTTGAGGTAGTTTGTCGAGTATTCATAAGAACTATTTGAATTTCTTTATCACTGCAAAGAAGGGATCTATTTTTATCTCCAACTAATCTGACGAAGGCAAAATTGCAACGATAAAAATGCAGCAAAAAAAGAGCTAATTGATTCAAAAACCTAAAAGCTACTGCAGGTATAACTATCTGTGATCCACTAAATTGCCATAAGGTGCACCAGCTTAGAGCAGAAGGGCTGATGGGTTACTGACACGTCCCTTCAAATGACCTTAAGGTGGAAGGGAGTCTGTGTGGTGCTAATTATATGATACGAAAAGATCCTTTCAATGCTATTCCATCTGGGTGATGGAATTTGTCCACTTATTCTAACGAGAAATGAAGTAAATAATTAAAAGCGGAATTTTAAGGTCAAATCAAAAGTACGCAGGTAATCATGGTAGGTTGTTGGGCTGTCGAGCCCCTCAAAAACATGTGTCTCATAAAATGCTTGAATTTTTACACTCTTTCTAGTAGTTTGAAGCGAAATTCTCTCTCGTTCCCTTGTTCGTTCAAATATAATCCTCCGATTTGACCTCATTGAGCGATCCACTGAGCAAAATATTCCTCTACCCACGAAGGTGGCATCCCAGGTCCTCTGCTCGTAATCAATAGAGTGTCCACTGATTTTCCGGAAGACTCAAAGTGCTACATTACTTCGAGATCAAAACAACAAGCTAAGCTCCTTAAGCCCATAGATTACACACTGCGCTGTAGATATTTACCTGACAGGTAATGGTTAAAGCTGTCGAAACATCCGATGTTTTACAGCTCAGGGAATTCAGCTGCTAATCATACGTCACAGTTACGAATGTCATAAAAAATGACTTAATTCCCAAAACTTGCATGCTATACAGATTACCTATGTTTGGCATTTATTAACTGTTCAGCTTCCTTACACTTATCAAGGCTGTCAAATAGTTTGTCCGAAACATTTTACCATGGTTTTTTAACATTACAGAAGAATATCCGCAAAATGTGTAAATGTAATTATGTTGCACTGCTTGCTGTTGGACATAGCCTTAGAGTTAGATAAAGGGCACAAGATTTGCCGTGGCTTCAAGTAGTACCTTTCTGAAGAGTCTCTTTGATGTTGATCATGCTAACAAAATCCAATCTCAGCCAAAATCATGTCAGGACTGATACTATTTGCCTGCTGGAACGTAACCATTCCAAAAGAATCGTGGTTAAAACAGTCATGACGATATTGCCTTATCCATCAGTGGCCGTCAAGGGTATCAGACCTTCTAAATTGGTGCCCATGTCATGAGACACATCAGATATCATTAGCAAAAGCAGCAGAAGAAATTGGTGATTCATGCCTGGAATGAAAATTTTTGTTCTTAAATCAGTGTATGTTTACTCCTATTCATCGTATGCATTCAGCCTAGCTTCCAAGTTGGTATCTCATTGAGGAGTGCAGGTATTACAGAGATAGCTTTGGCATTAAATATTCACTTTCGATAGTCGTTTCGACCATTCTTGGAAGTTGTCAGCTAGTATATTGAACGTCTACTTGCTCTTAGATAATCCACACACAGATGCAAGCGAGGCAAGTTCTTTGGCAAGGTCAGGAGGAGTGAAAAGGTGAAAACAGAATACCTTGAAAAGGGGATGAGACCCCCAAAATCCGAAATTTTTCTAAATCGGCTTATCCTCTCTTTTGCATATTAACTTGCTCTTCATGCTTACAGAAGGGAAAATGGATAAAGTAGGAGTGCTTGCAACTATCGTTATTGCTGCTACACAAGATGAAACTAATCGCTTGTTAAATTCTGAGGAGTAAATACACAACTATAGGTAAAAGTGAGGAACTTCTTCCTAATCATACTTTACGGCATGTGAGTAAATTGTAGGACAATCAAAAATCGAGTGTGGGTTTTAATGACTACGTGTAAGCTCGGCTTGCATGCATATTAGCCTTTCTGATTTTTCAAACTGACTGCAGCAGAAGCAATATTCTTACCATTTTAGGGAATTCATTGGATATGGGTACCACTCAAAGGTAGTTTATAGTTGGGTGACTGTAGGAGCTGTTTCCCCAAGAGGCAGCAGAAGCGCTCTCTTTCCTTAATGGTAATGTGGAACGGAACTGACATGAAGAACTAGCAGTAGTAGTTGTGGAATGAATGATAAAGGAAGAAGAGTCCTGGCGAACCATCGTCAGCTAACAGATGTCATGGTAACAAGTTGTTTACTGATTTAAAGATGAGAAATGGTTTCGTGCCCTGCATATGTTTATTTAGAGACCAAGCAAAGAGAGGACTGACCGCTGGTCATCACTGGAAGGTCCATTTCTGACGCATGAAAAGTTCTTTATCTGCGGGACACTGTGCTAACTTTATACTTGTGTGATTTCTCACGAGGGCAAACAACACATCACTTAACACGCTACAGCACTAAGACGCTGGAAGAGGGTATCCCACTTTTCTCCAAAGATATTTAGTCAGTCGGAAATTGGTGTCCTCTTGTATTACTAATTGCCAAAGGGATATTCTCCTCAGAGTAGGGGAAGGTGAACAGAAGAAGATGCCTCGCCCTCAATATTCCTAAAAAAATTTCTTTAGGAGCCAATTTTTACCTTTTTTGGTATTGCATAATCACAAGACTGCTTGCTCACTGTGCTCAACATTTGTATGGGGAATAAAAATAAAGTAAAATAGGTGCCTAAGATTGGAGCGTTTGACTCCAGCGAAGTTATACACAGCAGAGTAACTTCACGTCTTTGATGGATTGCTACAGATTGTAGAATTAAATGATTCGATGTGTTCTCCCTCCATTTATCTTCTACTGGAAAGTCGAGTGATTTTTGAATCCCTTCAAAACAGGACAACATCCCATTCTTAGATGCTTTAATGAAACCGTCTTTAGTCCTCTGGTTATATGCTGCAGCACAGGAGGTCATATATGATGAAGATACTAGGATTGCATAATGAATCGGTCCGAATCCAAATGAATATTCGCCTAGACTCTAAGCAAATTTCAGCCACTGAGTACAGATTTTCTTCCTTGGAGTTCTTCTAGTGAATATTCTTTTCCTTGCCAGTTGTGACGTTTCTGCGTACTACCTGCTGCGCTTTTATCGGCACTACCATTGGCAGGGACGAAGTCATCTACAGAGACGTTACAAGGTAAACAACTTCTGAGGTATCTGTCTGCTTTTAAGCTTTGGCTTAATTTTATTTTGATGCTCCTTAGTTCTTGTAAACTTATTTATTATTAGAGAAAGACGATGGCCACCGCTCGAATTAGTACTGTCAGAGAATAAGGAGGGTGAGGATGAGGCGGTGTTGCATTTATTCCTATTGTTTGAATCATCTCGTTGATATGCAGTGCCTTTCAAAAACAAACTAAAATGAAGCGCTTTTTCTTTATCCCTTCATTATAGAGCTGTGTCAGGCAACTCTTGCTCACCTGTCCGGTAAGTAGACGCTTGGCTCCTCTGTAAGTAAAATCACTACAAGCATTGCCTTTTAAGAGCAGTCGACTGAATGTTCGTTTAAGGAGCAAACGACAGAACTGAACAATCGGAATTTTTTCTCAAGTCAGTTAAAATACTTTTGCAAAAAATGCATTATTATAATTCACATGAAGGGGATAAGGAACTATTTGATCTTTTCTCAAACCTGCATTTCCACAACTATTCAGCTGAATCTCTTGTGCCTTAATGTTTACATTCCTCGATAATTAAGATGTTTACCTCATAACCTCGAAGCAATTTGCTGGCGATCGAGGGAGATCTTTACTCATGAAGAATGCAAAAACCGTCCAACCTCTCATATACCTATCTTTGAGTGATACGCCTTTCGTCACAAGGATCGAATGTTCACCATTTTGTACAAAATGTTTCCTTGTCGCAACTATTGTAGACACAAGAAGCCTCCGCGACCCTTGCAAGGAAAGAAACGCAGTTCTTGAGGTGACTAGACTCGGTTGCTCAACACGAGCGTCTGAAAATGCAGAATTAGTTTCTGATGGTGGATTAAGGCTATCAATGCCTCATGACTTTCATAAACAATTTTTTGCACTGCATTGATATGTACCAAAGGGGTACCCAAAGTTTATTTCACCTTGTCTGGCTTCCAGGTGCTTACTTTGTCAGTGTGCTTGAGATCTTTATACTTTTTGAACTTTCCCCATTTTCGAGGCAATAAACAAGAACGCTGTTCTCTCATTCATACATTTCCGCCAGTTGTCTGCTGTGTGTAGCTTGCGCCCCTTGCTATCGGGTCGTCGATCTCTCCCCGACTATAGGCTTAGCAGCGTCAAGCTAGCTCTCATTGCTCCCTTTTTATGGCGTCGAACACGCCATCTTACATTACTTAATTTTGATGGGAGTGTTCCATGAAGCCACTGTCCGTCTCCTCCTCGATAAATCGACGCCGCTATTTTGTCCACGAAATTGACTTGGTGCGAATGCTTGTCGCCTAAAGGGTGAATGTCTGAGCAATATCTCCATGGTTGAAATTAAAGAATCCACTAACTGCCAACAAAATAAAAGTATTTAAACTTCCTTTCCAATATTTGGACAATGGAATACTCCTTCTTTAAAAGGCCATTTGTACTATGTTTTGAGAGTGAATTTCTGCCTTCCCTTTTTAAAGAGCACTTGATATACTGACAAAGATATTGCCCACCCATTCAATCCTCTATTCACCCGTTAATGTGCTTCATTTAATGCCTCATTTCAGAGCGTTTTGGAGCAGCCAAAGTGGCATTCATTGGTGCGCAATATAAAGTAATAACTGTTTCAAAATGCTAAGTTTACTCATTAGTCACTCCCAGGGGCATGAAGCATGGTATAACACGTATGATGCATCCATTGGCAACCTAAGTAGTCACAGAGTTGATAGAGCAGGCAAGTGAAAACCTGGGTTAGACCCTTTACAGTGTCTAAAATACGGGTTTGTTTTCAGACATTCCGATACCGGAAGAATCAAAGCCCTTGGAAAATATCTATATGCATGAGTGTGGGTGTGTCTGCGTGCGTATGCCCGCATATTGAGCCACATTTTAGTTGGACGGAGTTTAAAATGCCTTTAAGTTGATTTTCGCAGTGATAAGCAGCTTTAAACCTGGCGCCTCAGTTCATCTCTAATTGTAGCAGATCCTTTAAATGCGGCATTTACTTTTCTGCCTCAAATTTCGGCTTAAAAGTCAATGTTTGTAAGGTCTAGGGTTCAATTGGATAATAATACGGCCTCTTGCCTGGCTTCGCAATAAGATGATAGTTGGTTCATATTATGGGGAGCAAGTATGTATTGGGTAATAATGGACAGATTCTACAAAGTGGCTTAACAGTTTACTGTATTTCTGCTCGATAGCAAGACATTTGGGTCATGCTGCTAGCGTACTCACCTTTCTTTACGTTTGGCAGTAGTGCATTCCCCATCCCTGTAGTGAGAGGGTTTCAACGCTTTTCTTCATATTATACATTTTTATTGCATTTCGACAATCTCGACAGTTAACTCAACTGTCTCTGACAGTCTACAGATAATACATTGAAATTAAGTGTTGCCTATCGATGTTGACACCCATGAAGTTCTTAATGCATTTAAAATTTGCGTTGGCTTGGTGTAGTCAAGGTGGGAGAAAGAGAATGAGAAGAGAAAAAGGCAAGAGGTAGCGCAAACATTTTATTAATCTACATCAACTCTCTCCGAAAATGGCTGTTATCACTTCTTGAACAAACCAGTTCACAAAATACGTAGAAATAATGCCGTTACTTTTGCGCTGTTCCACTTCACTGTCATTCATTGGACTCTTGCATTGGACAAAAAGCCACTTCTTAATAATGGTCGGAGAGAAGGTGTGGATTCCTCCACTGCCTAATTGTTATTCCCAAAGTGCATTCAGGGTGAATCAGAGTTATGTGGCTACAGAAGAATTTGGTCGAATACGAGGCAATGCAGCAGTTGTGCTATTGCAGATTTTGTATCCGGTCCTAGAAATAAACTTGAGAACATAACGGACTAAACCGAAAGCTTTTTATTAACAGGGTATCTCCTACAACGGTATTAATATGAAAGGAATGTTTTTAAAAACAGTTTAGTCGCATTACAAAAGGTCAAAGAAGTAAATTAAAAACATGGTTGAAAATTTTGAGAGGCAAACCTTTAAACACATAATTTGGCCGTAGCTTAAACTTTACATTGTTTATTAACCAAACGGCCGTAATAAGGCACATTAGCGTAGGAAAAAGCTATTTACTTTAGGTGTGCAGAAGATGGACACAGTCACTCTTCGGCTTTCTGTGTAACAGCTCACTGCGGGGACGATAAACAACACTAAAAGTAGATTTGATGATGTTGCCTAAGAATGGCCGATTTTACACAGGAAGCCACCCTGCGACAACATCTGAATGAAAAAATTAAAAAACATTTGAAACTAATGATTAGAATTTCCACTGTAAGTATTTCACCTGGTGGTCGCGTATGCAAATTAACCAAAATGAAAATCAAATGTCTGTGAACAGGAGGTCCCAGATGCTACTGGAACGTCCCTTTCAGTGACCTCCAAAACGAAAGGGTTCAGTGTGATGCTAAGTGTGTTTTGAAACAATTGTCAATTTACTATAATCGTGCCGAAATAATTAAATTCGCTTAGTTGCTGCAACGAGAAAGGCAGTAGATAATTATAAGCAAGACCATAAGGTCAAACTGAAAGTACGCAAGCCAGCTTCGTAGGTGGTGGGTTGTCAAGCCCTCCAAATGCCACATGCACTAAACCAAACTTTTAAACCCACTTACTTCCTAACAGTTGGCACCATAATTTCCTCTCTCTCTCTCTCTCTCTCACTCATACACAATCATTTGCTTTCTCGCGAATTGACCTAATTGAACCAACCACTGTGAGAGATCTACCAACTTAGCAGCATATTTGGCACACAAGTGTCAAAATGACAGATGTGATCGACACATTGAGTCAATGCAACGTTGTTTTTACACCTATCTATGGTAGACCTTTGCCTGCATGGACTCGTCGATTTACTCAGGTCGCGCTTCAGTTAAGCGAGACGGCATTACGGAACTTTAAAAATTGTCTCCAATCGTGTGGCTTGCTAAAAGAACCCATAAACATCATGCAGGCTGCAATCCCATTGGAAGGAGAAAGTGCTACGGATTCGGGAATTTAGTGAAGTCCATGTTGGGTAGCACTTTTTAACCTATGAGTCCAAATCTACTATTCTAGGAGAACAATGCACGGGATTTTTGAGGACTGCAGAAATTGCCCCCGTAAATCCTTGACAGCATTAATGTCCTCGAGGAGTTGCGGCAAATTTTGGCTGCTTTAAATTGTTATCAAATATTATATAGTTCTTTGATTAGTTGTAATTTCTTCCAAAGTTGAGCAAAATTAAATAAGCGAAAGGAGTTTTTCTAAAAAAAGTGAGTGAATGCATACATTTAGATTTTCATGGATGAGCGCGAATGACTCCACGCCAGGACAGTTCTGTATAGCAGCAGAGTACCTTCTTAAATGATATGAAGAGGGCGGGAAGGGAAAAACGAATCAAGAGAATAGAATATTTGTAGCGTTGCGTCTGTTCAAATGGCCTCCTGTTTTTCTGCCTGATTGTGGCACCTGATAAATGGTACCAAAAGGCAACTAGAGAGTCAGGCGAAGTTGCCAGAAATTAAAGCTAATTTATTCCGCCTCATTATTTCCCCAAAGTAAATTTTGACTTTCTGCTCTTTTTTCCCCTGCTGTAGAAAATAAGAGAAAGTGGACGGCGATTTGCAATTATCAGATTAGCCTCTTACCAAAAAGTTATAGCGTGACCCATTCTTTGGAAATGAAACAAAGCAGTGATAAGGACAATAGCATTACTGATTTAATCGAGGAGGCTATTGTTTGGTACACTTTTTACAGCCAAATATATGTGTTTATAAATCACTTCAAAAGATGATTTGTTTGTCGATTGTTTATAATGATAAATGGGTAGCAAATAGTTTTGGAGTCGGCAGAAATCTAAAGAAATTTTCGCAGTCACGAAAATTGAGACTTTTCAATAAAATCCAAGGCCATAAATTTCAATTGTTTGATGTAATGATCTTACCTAATACATCTTAACTTACACCGCACCTTCAGCTGTACCCCAGCTACAGGTGGCTCTGCTTCGAAGATGACTGACCGATGGCACCAGTATTGGGCTATAACTTAAAAAAGCGTCGTGAAGGTAATCTCGTTTTCCTTCAAATCACCTCACTGAGGGGACCTTTAGCCCGAAACCTTGCATTTGGTTGTATGGAGGAGGAGAATTAAAATAATAGCTTTTTCAATTAGTTGATTTGGCACAACTTAGGGAAGACAGGCCTTAATCGTATTTAGCAGGTACAAAACCTTATCGGAATGGATCTGTTAAAATTGATGGCTATTGACATTTCACCTGTCAAGATTGCACATAAATTAAGCCATTTTTTATTACTCATGGCGAGCTATACTGGTAGATTTTCCTGAACCAACCTGTCTAAAGTGACGCGCAATTTTCCATCATGGTAAGAATTAGGGAGTCGCCCTGACGGCAGTGCACGATTATCCGAGCTATTTATCGCCTATCCTGCTTGGGAGAGAGGAGACAAGTTAAAGATCAGATGAGAGAAGGCAGGAGGAGTAAGTAAAAACTATGGCCCTTTGTTTCGCGGCACCATTTTTTTAATAATTTAAACAAATTATCTGCACACCTGATGCACCATTGCTACCACAGAAAAAGTATAAATTTATTACAACAAGATAAGTGTTGAATTAATTGTGTGAGACTTATCTCTCAAAAATACATAAGAAATTTGCAAAAATTTTAAAAAAAGTGCAAATAAATTAACGAGATAAAAAATAATGCGCCACACATTTGTGACATATGTTCGTCCCAAACATCTGCGTCAAATTGTGTGCCGAAAGTGGGTTGGTTAACTCTAAAGAAGCATTAACTGAGATGTAGGATGCTTTTTGGTCTAAGTAGTAGCCAAAATCAGAAGAAGGTTATCGACAATTTGTGCGACATCGTGGCCGACAAGAACAGAAGGTTTCCCACGTCAACTGCTCTCTGAGCCTGAAGCCTAGAAGGAAACGCCTTCAAAATCAGCTTGGAGTTGTGTCTGTTTCTAATTGTGTAAAATTGTTATGCCCTTTTTGGAAGATGAAAGCATCCGCCAGTGTATATTCGTCTCGTAAACGTTTTAGAAGGCCTACGAAACCCCCTTTTTAGACGCGACTCTTCCTAACTAGCTAAACAAGAATTATTTATGAGTTTGAATGCTGGAGGACTCCTTACGAGACCAGCGCTATAAGTGCAAAACTTGGGAAAATATAGCTCATGCAATTTTTGATATGTAGTACTTCATTCACTTTTCTTCACTTTTGGGTGCTCATCATGTCCATGCGATTGTATGAATGTATTGGAATGGGTTAATCTACCATCAGTTCGCTTTGTTTGGCTCCGTACTTGAAAACCAACGGCAGCTGAACTTGGCTGGTGTGGTTTTAGTTTACCGGCTCTTACGTGCTAGACTAATTCATCGTAAACTCTGTGAAAACAGCCACACAAATGTTGACAGGGCTTAGGGACTCCGTCGCGGAGGAAGGAGGAACCTTTAAGTTTCAAGATAAGGAATCACTTGCCACTGCTGATTCTTCAATGATACTTGCTCCAAAGAGTATCGAAACAATCAGTAGCCAATTTTGGGAGAAGAGACTTTACTGTCTCATTCTCTTATACCAATTATTGATTGACATCCTGTTCTGGCATTTGCTCCTGACAGCTGTATAACAAATGAAATGGTTCGACAAAAGTTAGGTAGTTTAATTTAACTGATTGTAGTTCTTCCAAAAACGCTAATGAGTTGGAGCTGATCTTAATCCTTTAAAACGACAAAATTTTCGTAGTTTTTCATAAAATACCAGTTAAAGGGATACGAAAAGTATTTGGTAAATTCATTCGGTTAAAAGAGCAGAAAACCCCGAAAATACGCAAATTCACATTAGTTGCGGTCAATTTATGCTGCGTCACGATCAAGTATTTAATTGAGGTCATGTTGTTAGGGTCAATTACTGAAGCAATGCTCCACTGAATTTTACAGAAGTCGTAAAAATGACTGAGTGACCCTTATTTATCAACGTATTTAACAGGGAAGGAAATCCTTGACTTCAAAAGTTGATGGGTTCCGAATTTTTAGCCGTCTGGTAGAAAAAAATTAATCACTACCTCTTCAGACATGAAAATTTCGTAAAAGGCGATTGAGACTCGCACTAAACCAGTTTAAGCATCATTATTTTTGGGATTTTTTAGAATATTTGAGGCTTTATTTTTTACGAATGTTTGATATGCTCTTAGAACAATTGCAGAATTATTAAGAGTTTTATCAATGCATGCGAAAGGGCTGAGAAGCTATAGACACGACCGGAAGGCCCCGTCATCAAGACGGAAGTACTAGCCGCGGAAATGGAAGAGACCGCATATTTGAATGTATCCTTAAACAAATGATAGTTCAATGGGTAGAGCCCGCTGCCGCGCTTCCTTCGGCGTCTTCCAATTGGACGAAAGCTCTCCTCCCAATGAAATTCCATTCTCCACGAGGTAAGATCGAGGGTGATACAATTAAGGGCAGTCGTAGAGGGAATGCTGTCTACTTTGTCACTGATGGTTTTCCCTCTAACTTTACGCGACTTTCAAAATATCAAACGTGCAGAGAAAGGAGTAAATTGAGCAGATTTTATAATGCTTGGACAATGCATCACAGCAGGTATATTTTGAGTGCAACCACTTTTCGTGAAGATATCAGGGAATAGCGGGTTCTCTAATTAAAAAAGTAGCTTTCCCAGGTTTATAAAAGGAGAATTGATTGGTCGGCTCTGATTTCTCTCTTCACGTTTGCATTCGGAAACGCCATTTCCTCACAGCCGACATCAATACAGATGGTAAAACCGAGACTTCTGTTCGTGTGGGAGAATTTTGGTCACCATTGCCTCATAGTAGCCTTTAAGTTCAATCTTTTTATGGAGGACATTCGAGAGGCTTTCACCACAGATGAGGTCCAATGCGCCACGATTGTAAGATGTGCATAACAATTCACGAGGAGATAAACAAAAAACCTGCCTTTTATGTTGAATATTACCAAAATATGTGAGACGAGGAAAATCCCACATTAATGTAACCCATTAAATTAACAAAATGCCAAGCCCACTGACTGCTAGAATGATCGAAGAGTGCCTTTTGGCATTAGAAAATGTCAAAACACCGATGAATTTTTATACATCATATTAAAGACATTCAAGGTCAACCTAGCTCAACTTAGTAGATTGTGTATACGAGGAAGTGTGCAATATGCGCTTAGGCTAATGTAGCCTTCCCGATGGCATGAGGTCAGGTCTCGCCAACATCGCGGTTAAGTGAACGCACTCGATTTCTGAGTAGACGCTAAGTACCACTTCTCCTATGATGCAGTGCATAATATGTCTCGTAACCAATGTACTTTATCGAAGGGTCCACACCTGGAAGTGGAAGGAAGGATAAAGAGGAAATAATGCAATGGATTTACCTTAAATTGTCCTAAATCAGGCTATGTCCTTTGATACTATCTCCAGTTCCGGTCCTTTGGAACTAACTGTGTTCGTTTAAAAGAGAGTTTGTGTTTACCAAAGCGCAGGCAGTATGGGTAATTAATAAATAAGTAGTTTTTCCTGTGCTTCAGTGCATATTCTTAGGCCACGGCCTCCAAGTTGCCGTATTATCTGGTCAAAGTTGGCTTTATTTAATGGTGTTTACGTATAGTTTAGATTTTGACAAAAAGAGAAAAGAAAAGCATTGTGCAAGGACTTTCCTAGTTGCTTATTTACGCAAGGGGATATGAAAGAGATCCATTCTTGATAATATGGCATGTTAAAGAGGTATACTTCCGCGTTGGGGAAAAGAATTGGAGAAAATCGTATACAAACGATAACATTACATACGTTAAGGCATGACCATAAAGATGTCATTATTAAAGAGGTTTATACTTACTGGATAGTGAGTAAGGCGAGGCCATTCTTCACGTTATTGTATATATCTGCCACCTAATTGGCCCTAAAGATCTTGCGGACAATGACCACTCAATTCCAATTTTAACGTGAACCACATCATCATCACCATGGTGCCGAATGAAGTAAGACACCAACTTGGAGGGATCGTAGCTCTCACGTTTCTCCGTAATTTCTATTTTAATTTGCGGCCAGCGACATCGTCCCACCAACAGTAATGAAACAGCAGCGAATCAAATAAACTAATAAATTGTGTCGCGGCCATAGTAGGAGTCGAAGTTCACTCAGATTAGACATTGCACGGGAAAGCTGTGATAGGGCGGAAAAAAGCTGGAAACTAGAAGAGCAAATCGACCGCACATGACAAAAGCAGTGACAGTGACAGATGTCAGGTGGTAATTCAAACTGGCTCGGTACCAGTCTTTTGAACAGTATTACTATAGAGCAGGCGAGAAGAAAGGAGGCAGAAGGAAAAAGGAGGTGAGGCATAAATACAATTGCTACTAGAAACGTACAGTATCATCCATACAAAATGATCTCTCAAGTGGATGTGCTGCTGATCTTAAAGGTAGATTAAGCAATATACCTCCTTTGTTTTGGTATCCCAAACTGCTGTTTAAGAATTCAATCAACCTGTTTGGCTATCATAGATAGATTAAAAGCTACCGTCTCTTATTCATAAAACCGATTTTAGCTCAGACAACTTGCTTGCCACAATGCCATTTGCATGTAAAGCCAATGACAAATGCACCAAGCAATTTTTATTAAAGAAAAAGAGTCATTTTTTGGGAGGAATAAAAAAAGGAGGCTTAAAATAAGAGAACTCATCCACTTATCTTGCGTTTAACCCTAATTGGTAAATGCTTCACGACAATCTTGCAATGGAGTTCACACTCCAGGTAGTTAAAAGATTTCTTGTGGTAAAAAAGAAAAAATGTCCCTTTTATGCAAATGTTGATGTCAGTTCAGTCAGTAGTGTCAGCCGAGTCAGTTGACAGGCATTAATGTATTTTGTGCACAGGTGCGCAATACAAACTTGATTAGAGAAGGAGAAAGGAAGTGACCATTAAAATGCATAAGGTCAGTACCTCATTCCTCCTTTTCCTTCCCATGAAATGTCACTCGGTGCACCAGTGAAGGTGTACGTTCTGGCGACACAAAAGTAAGAAGTTAAGTATACTGATTGAGACACACCTCGGAGTAAAGGCAGAACAGTGCGAAGTGGGTGGTTCTTTACGGCTCCCTTTAAAAACGATTGAACCAGGATACGGGGTCCATTGTCACTGCAGCTCATAAATATTAGAGCAGGTGCTACTTACTTTGAAGGTCCGATACTGGAAGAACAATAAACGCGTTTATGGGTTATAGAAGAGGCATGATTGCTAATTCAATTCGCTGTTGAGCAAAGACATTAATATCCGTATTGCGACTTCTTACTCACAGACTCTACCTATTCCTGCCTTCATGCTGCTCCTCAAACAATTGTAGGTAGCAATTTCTAGGAACAGTCTTAAGGTTAAACTTTATAAATTACAGCGTTTGGAGAAAGACGGGCATTCAACAACTTGCATGCACCTAAGCCTTAGGCAACCACTTGTCAATCATTCTGTTGAAAGGGGGATTTCTCTCGGAAGCTGTAACAAATTGCACAGTGATGGGATGATAATGCATTTCTTGGATACACACCATAGTTCCAACTGGACTACCAAAGGAGAGGAGAATAATGTCTAGTTAGACCGTTGTTGAGACACACTCATCAAATAATGACTCAATTTTATTTCAGTCTCATAGGCAATCTTCAATCCCATTTAACCACCTAAAATAAAAAGGAAGAAGATGCGAAACTTGTTTGTGATGCGTGCTATAGAGGTGAACAAGCTTTCGTTTTTGCCCTCACTTTGAGGCAGATTATATTCAAAATATCCAGCTAAATCCCATTTGAAGGTAGTTTTTCTATATTTTGGCAGTATTCTATAGCGAGGCATAATAATTCGGTGTCTTTCGGCGAAAGAATAGACCGATCCTAGCTACTGACATTGTACATGTGTGACGCCCAAATTTCACTATCTGAGCAAGGGACCACCAATCAGTGGCATGTGATCTGCGTAAGATTCCCATAGGTTTTGAAAACTCAAATAGTTTTCTAAGGTACAACTGAAAGTGTGTAAAATGGACGGGAGTAAGGGCACTAAAAATGGCATTTCTGGCCATAGGATAACATTTTGACGGCAACTTTTAACCTTCTACTTTGCAAAATTTCTGCTTAAAATGGCGTTAGTGGTAAACGAGCCCATTTATAGGGTAATCGAGAATTGCCCATTTTAGTAGAATATCATAATGAATTCAAAGAACCTGTTGAAGTAAACAGCTTTGCGGCTTTGTTGTCTCTAGGAGATAGCAAGCTACCCCATGACACCTCCGATTCACTCCTCGCAGCAACTTTCCACCCACATTTCTATGCTCCATCATTTGTGGTTGCATGGTTGTCCACTGCCCTGAAAAGTGGTAACCGCTTGAATAAACCACATCATTAGGGAATTGTGAACAATGAAGATGCCATCAATGACCACACCTGGATAGTAGATATTAGACAACAAGGAAGGCAGACTGCTTGTTTGAGGTGTACAGTACAAAATTAAATGATGTTTTAGACGGAACGACAAGACCAAAACACCGTCTGATGCATGCTTACAAGCCTTTTTCGATCTACATTGGCAAGATTTTTCTCTTCAGATTGTAAATCCACTATAAAATCTTATTTGTCTAAAAATAGTTTCCATTGATTGCAATGATTTTTTTGACAATAAAGTAAGAATTAGAGATAAAATAAGCTAAGCGAATTTCCTTTTACTCTTTAAGGCAATAGAGCTAAAATGCATTTTCTGACATCGCAAATGGTATATTGTGGCAGATGGGAGGTTGAAGTCCCCCAAAGCAATCAAAAATGGCATGAAGCAATCAAACATTCAACAACAAAAATGCTGGTTTTCAATTTCGTATTTTATGTCGCCCGCAGATTAGCCGCTAACTCCGACGGCGCCATGCCTTTGTATGACCTATGCGGTTGTTGATGGATATCACCTCATTGAATAATCGGAAGCTGATGGCATTCGCAGATTGTGTGCAATTCTACCTCTCTGGGGTATTTTTCTTCCTTTTCTCTGATAGTTTGCTTCTTTAGAAGTTCTAGGCGCTTCTCATCTACTTTGCTTGGCATCTCTTATCTTCCTAATTATGCGAAATATTATTGTCGTTTGTTTAAAAAAGTAGAAGAACTCATGTTCAAAATTAACGTGAGGGCTGAGATATTTTATTTGATTTACTTAATCAACTAGGAACACTGTCAAGAGGAGTGACCTAATGATTTTTTCAATCCAACTTCGCAAAGTAAACCAACATTTATTTGTTTGTTTCACCTTCCATGAGCCATATTCTTCCTCAGGCCTCATGGATACTATTCTATTCTTGAAGACCAAGAAGTCTTTTGAGATACCATAAAACTCAGAAGTGTGGAAGTAAGAGAGCCAGGAGAAGTAAATCAGAGGGTAGAACACAACACTTTCCCCCTTACCCTTTCTCATGCCGCAAATCTTTCATGTCGAAAGCTTTGCAATCTACAATGGTATGGAAAGGGAGGTACTGCCCCATCCTCACCCTCACCCCCATCCTCATTTTTCCGCGTTAGATACCAGCATTTTTAAACACTTCACCAATACATCTAAACGGTACGTTAATGGATGCTAAAGTAATTCTGAGGTCTTTTAATGTCGTGGAAGGGGTTGTCACTGAGCGTTTCTGCTAAACAAAGGGTTCATTCATAGTCCACTTTAACAAACATAAGGATACAAAACATCCAAAGGCAAAAAATAACCACTTAAAAAGTTATTTTAAGTCAGTGGTAAGGGTAATTCAACTCTCTACACTACCATTTTCCAATCGGATTTGGCAAACCCTCTCAAAATCCCTCAAGGCAAGATCAGCATACAGCTCTGCCAGCTTCTTGGCCTGTTGGTTTGACATATGTTACATGCTCTACACTTCTATACTCCACAAAATTACAATTTTATTGCTTCCGCTCAATTCTACGAACCATTTGTTCTCATAAGTATAAAATTAAGAAAAAAAATGAAGAGCGTTATTACAAAGGATTCGTTTCTTGG
The DNA here is from genome assembly GCA_023375655.1 of Taenia crassiceps. Classification (NCBI taxonomy): domain Eukaryota; kingdom Metazoa; phylum Platyhelminthes; class Cestoda; order Cyclophyllidea; family Taeniidae; genus Taenia; species Taenia crassiceps. The sequence goes on from JAKROA010000010.1 coordinate 1,831,071, forward strand.
ATAACAGATAATCTTCGAAGGACAATGACAAATTTTCCTTTCTTCATGCAAATCAAAGGCCATTTAAATTGGAATAACCCTTCCCTTCTTGCTTTATTCATCGGAAAATTTATCACAGCTACCACCTATTTTTTATATAGACCCATTACTTTTCCATTCATCTTTCGTTTTGACTTGACATTTGAAAACGAGTTAATAACTCCGAAATTGCAAGTTTTTTAACATAATGCTACATTTTAAACAATCGACTCCCGGATTACACGAATGTATCCCGTCTTCTCTTCTGCTTCTTTAAAGCGGTTATTCATGCCAAACGATACCAAAACTTAGCCAGACCAAAGCCAAAATGGTTAATTCATAGTCAGACATCACAGTCACATTAGTGTGGGAGGCTAGAGGCGTAGCACGAAAGACCGCACCGACAAGACGGAAGGATTAATCAGAGAGATTGAAGGTTACTTGCAGTTAGCTTTTAAACAAAACGAAATTGTTTTAGTATTTTAAGTTTATCTCTAAACTTTTGATCTTGCCCTAAATGCTCAAAAAGCTGAGGTTTTATTGTAGCGCTTTTTTGGTTGAATCAAAATACCTAAATCATAATTGCTAGGCAGTGAATAAGATAAAGAGTTTGCCGTAAAACAGCGATAGCGATTCAACAATCCACCGACAACAGGGTTCATTTGGGCCATTTTAAGAAAGCAAGTAGGATTTTACTACCTTCGTCTCTATTAGGCATCAAATTCATTCCAAACTACCCTCGGACAAACTACTCTACCATTTAATACAATCACATCATTTCACTCAAATGTTCAGGAACCAGATAAACAAAACAAGAGTAATAATTGCACCTAAAACTCATGGCATCCAGTTTGAAGTCACCGAGGAGACAGACACCACAACTTCAACCTTGGCCACTCTACCCACAACACCTACGATACACTCCTTGCCACATCTCTCAGCATCCACTCTCTCCTGTCAAACGAGGTGTAGGTGGAGTGCACCAGCCCACTCATCGCCAATTATGGTGCACTCCTACCTGTGCATCCGCTACCACAACCACTTCGTACTCAGCACAAATACACAATAACGCCTCACTCCACTCCCACTCCTCACTCACACTTTACCAATCCACTCTCTCCCAACACTTCCCCACTCCGTCCAAATTAACACGCCTCCCTGCTACAACACCGACTCTATCCGCCTACAGACGTGAACGTGGATTTGATGCATTGTCTTACTTTCACTCACCCCCTTCATGCACCAACTGCGCCATCCGCTTCAACCACCTCCTCATCAACTTCTTCAACTCTGTCTGGCAAAGTAGCAGACACACCAGCCACATCAGCCACACCAGCCAATCGCTCTTCCCTTCTCTTCCCTTCTCTACCGCAATCACATCACAGAGGAAGGATGGCCTCTCACTTTGGCTCCAACTCCCAACCCTTCCTGTGCGACGCTTGTGCTCTGCCTATTCATGCCTCCCTGTTGACTCGTCTTCCTCAGGTAGGTCACGACAAACTTCAATGAGGCAGTTGAAGTAAAAGTAAAGGCAAAAGGTAAAAGTAAGAAAGTAAAGTAAGGTAAAGTGAAAGTAATTGCCTGTCTGACGGTAACCGGTTTTCGCCACATCCTCCGGCATCAGGTGCCGCCCTGTCCACCTCAACTTCACGACCCAGTGTTGTGTGCAGCTGTGCGGATGTGTGTGTGTGTGTGTGTGTGTGAATGCGTATAGGTGGGTGTGAGCTCCAAAGAGGCATTAATGAGGCTCCCTCTGTGATGTCTCGCGTAGACCGGTGTATGGACAAAGGCGACTCCAATTTGCGAAATTCCCTGGTGACTGGCATAAATGAAATAGCTTCACAATGTCCACAGTGGACACCAGTGTAGATAATAGTGGGTGTGAGCTTGGCACCATTATGGCCATTCATTCATATATGTCTGTGTTCTTATGTGAGTATTTGTAGAAGACAATTGTAATGTCGGAGAGTGAGGAGACAGAGCGTGGTCGCAGAAAAGAGGACATTAGTAGAGCCAATCTAACTCATGGTGATAACAGTCAGTACTTGGCAATCGCGGAGGTACTATTTTTCCTTTTAGGGCTAATCATAGCAGCAAACATGCCTTCGCACTATCAAATCCGTTTTGCAGGCGTCAATAAACGGAACTTCCTATGTTACTGCTAAAGTCGTAATAAAAGAGTTGACAGGCTATTATAGCACCTTAAGCAATTCATCCTATGCCCCAGAGCTAAACACTACATTCCGAGAACCAAGTACCCGGCATAGTTAACCCCCAACCAAAAGAATTGCTAAATAGCTCTTTTGCATTTCGTTCATGTAATAACTTTCCTTAGATAGCAAAGTAGTTTTAAAGTGGAAGTTTTGTTTGTTTAGAACTTGTAGTCCTTTAGCACCAAAAGTTAATGTTTAAAGGGAAGTACCCTCCTTAAAGTCCGCACGTCTTTTTGTGTATGTATATGGAAAGTGGTGTGTTAAAAATGAAGTTGTCTCTGTTAGTTGCTGCTTTAATTTACATTTGCAAGTAAACTGAAATTGCGATTTGATCATTTAAAGTCCTAACAAGATTTTTTAAAAAAGTCTTTTAACCACAAACTCGTGAAAAATAGGCGACAAACGAGATGGTGAAAGCCGATGAACCGCTTAGTGCGTATGCCCATTCTAAGGTAGGAAAATAAAAGGCGTTTTAGGACGCTGGTGCCACGTGTTAATTCTTGGCAGGTTTAGGTTCCTTTACCTTGCACCTTAGTCAAGTGGGAGGAAGAAGATGTACAGGATAGTGCTTCAGTAAGAGCCGTATGCGCATTTTACCAAATGGCAGAGAATTTCCTGCTCGTAGATGTCCGAGAGGACAACGTCAAACAGTCAACCAAGCCAGCGTTTAGTCTACGCAATTCACTTATCATCACTCAACACTGCCTTTACACCGACCACTTGGCCTTTCTTTCCCAGAAGACTTCCCCTGTTTTGTGCGCTGCAAGTGCTTTCAGAGTGCCTGTCCTATACGAATTGAAGTTGTTTGAAAAGCACGAAAGACTGTAATGGGGATGCTTAAACAAATGAAACATTCTTCCTCTGTAAGAGTCACAAAGGCCTTATGACCCCAACTGCCCACATGAGATACGGACGTTCTCCGTTTCAAAAGAAATCACGCAATTTTAAAATTTTAAAGCTTTGGTTAGCTCTATGCTGGAGGATGTATCTCTTATAGCATTCACTCTAATCACCAACGTCGTAATTATTTTACGCTATTCATACAAAATGGGTACTTGAACACGGACCTTTGCAACACCGGCCATTCCCATGTGACCTGGCCATGTTTTGAGGGGGGAAGAGGGAAGAAATGAAGTTGGAAGAGGAGGGGAGCGGGAAGGGAGAAAAGAGAGGGAGAGTCACCAAAGTGCTCCGGGGAAGTTAATCATCTGCTCGGTGTCCATTACTCCCTTTTTTCGTAGTCCCCTTTTTTATCCACTTTCAGTGTCTAAACAATATACGCAAAAAGAAGGCATATCGAAAATCTGTGAGAACTTATTGAGTTCTAAGAAGTATTTGCATCTTATTTTAAGGTATTTTACCTCTTTAATACTTACCAGAGAGAAAGGAAGTAGAATGGTGGAAAATAAAATAACAAGGCACTATATTGTCAGTAGCGGAGAGGTGATAATCATGTATCCTACTAGTCATGATTTGTCATGGGAAAAATCGCCTTACACATCGAAAAAACCACTTGTTAATCACAATGAGAGCCTGACATGTGTACGTACAGGTGATATGTGACTCATTTCTCTCTTATTCTTTCTTGAAGAAATTCGAAAACGACGGAAGTAAGTAAATAGAGGTAAGAAAAAAGGACTAACGCCCAAATCTCCCTGTGTTATTTGTCTAGACAAAATAGTAAGGCTTAGCTCTGTGTATATCTGTGGAGGCAAATATTGGGACACTCTTACCATAAGCGGCATGTGTATTTGAAACTAAGGCTTCTTTATTTGAATCTCTCTTCACAGTTGTGTGCGATGTGTAAATAGGCAGGAAAATTTACGACTAGAAGAGATTTTGCATTTTTTTGTGTGTTTACATTTTTCCCTCAAAATTTTCGACTTCTTCAATGGAGTAATCCTGCTTTAAAGGCATCTTTAAAAACAACTCGAGAAGTCGTAAACTACTTGTGCTATTTTAGATTAATTAGTGAAACTATTTCTTCTCAACAACTTGTGCATCTTTCAGGAACCAAAAATGAATTGACATCACGTGGCTGTTTGGGTTTGCCGCGTTAACCCAAACCCTCCACTGAATCAGTGCTGAATGGTTTCGCATTTTCCATGAGATCTTTTTATCGAAAAAGGATTTCCATTTTTTGAGCCTGAGTCATCTAGAACGCAATATAATTGAGCAGTTTCCGGTATCACCGATCGACCCACAAAAATATCAAGACCTTTGCCCAAAAACCGACCCTCGCCATGCGCAATTAAATTATGCCGTTCGACCATCCATTAGAGGAGAGAGAGGGAGAGAGGCGTTAGTCACGGTTCTGAGGTTTTTATGCATACATGTCATAGCAAAGGCATGGCTACACGACAGCTGACCTGTGACATGAAGTCCACGGATTGAGCGCATAATACGAACATATATGAAGGCGATTAATCACAATATGGCAACATTTTCAGCCTCGCCACACGCAAAGAGTGGTAAATTTTAGGTGTGCACCTCTCAATTCATCCTCTTTCTCTCTGCCTCTACTACAGTGTATGCCATTTTTTGAGTTTGCACAAAAAACTTGAAACAACTGCGAGAGTACAGTTGGGAAAAATGATGTTCTGCGACTGGAAAAATAATAACATTGCAGCTTGACTTTAGTCTCAATTGAAGCCACAGGAAAGTAAAAACTGCAAAATTATGAATATTTGGTTTAAAGACATCACCTGGATTCTTCACTAAGCTTTGGAATGCGTGACCACCAGCTCGATTCAAAACAGTGTCAGGTTCAATAAAAATCCTCGTTATGGATGTTGAAAACCAAACGTTCATAAAAAGAGAAAATTTTGCAGGTGGCAAAGAAGTTTACCTCCAAGAGTGGCGCTTTGACTCGCTCTTTGACACGTTGGCTGTCTGAGTAGAGGTGAGTTACTGACAGCCAACGCCGATCAGGTAAACTCGGGTAGATCTGCTGGCTGCAAGCTAAAACGTGTAATTTTGCAGACTGAGGGTGCAAACGGTGTAATTTGTGGGTTAGGCTTCTTCAGCCTGTTTGCACTCCATAATTTAGTAAAACCAGCAGACACTTGGTAAGGATTCCATTTCGCAAGTCTATGACGCTAATGATAAATGACAATTCTGCCTAAATCTCAAGCAAAAGAAGACAATTTTATTTTTACTTAGTCAAAAAATAATTTGAAGTGGGCTACGCGATCCACAACATGAAGCAAAGACAGGCTGTTGGTCATTGAAGTCCCTTTGCCACCTACCTATGGATTCCGTTTCCAGCAGCTAATTACTTCCTACAATTTTGCTTTCCTAAAATGCTGATCTTGAATTAAATTGTCACTTGTGACAGGGAAAAGAGCCTTCTTGAAACAATGCTGAGGTTTTGTCTTGGATTATTAATCACTAGAACCCTGATATCACGAATTACTCCTGGATGGTTCTATCTATGTCTGCACCTCACCAAACGCTACTCACCGAATCGGGAGGTGGAGTTTCTAAGGGGTTAGAACCACAGCCAAGTGAGTTATTGAGGCCGCTAAGTTTAAAATACATCCATTTTCATGGATGACAGTTGATTAGGAACCGTCGTATCGCTAAGAGATTTCAAAGCAGAAGATGCGCTTGGAGTAAAATAATAAAGCTATGATTTGGAGCATGTGAGGAAGAATGTTTGCACAAATAAATCTTTCTCACAATGAAAAATGTTGAGTTGTGTTAAATACAAAATAGTGGTTTCGCACAGAAAGTGTAAACTTTCAAAAAAAGGATAATTTTTTTGATGAAAAGAAATGTCCTGTAAAAAGTTAAGTTTTTGGTAGGAAGTGAAGCGGTCCCAACTCCACTGACTCGAATGTGTGTTAGACCGTCACACCTGTGCAGTTCAGCCGTCGTTAGCCATTCCCACCACGTAACTACACTCACCATGGGTAAATACGGGTAAAGGGATTATCCTGTCGGTGAGAAAGTGATTGTACTTGGACCGTTCCGATGCTGTCACTTGTCAGAATTGGGAGCTGAGAATAATAGAAAATCAAACATTGCCAGAGTCAAAGGATCCATTTTTTAAACAACTCACCTGCGTCTGTAGCTTTCATAAGGTAAAAAGTTTTAGGCATAAGAAGGGACAGCAAATAGTGGGAGAGGCATTTGTGTAGAATCCTTGTAAAACTCCATAGAAACAAACGAAAAATATATTTTGTTTTATTGGTGCCAACTTTTGGAAAAAATTTTGGTAGATGCAAAATTTAAATTAAACTTTAAATGGTCAGAGATTTTGGAGAAAAAACATTGGTTGTGCCTGGGGGTCATGTAATGCGTGTAGTAAACAAAATTATGGGGGGGAGCAAGATTCCTTTTTTAGAAGCATTATCTATTAACATAATGAGGGATAGGAGGATCTGCACGTTATCTTGTAGTCTGCGTTAGTAAACTACTGACCCGTCAGAGGGTGAGCACGATGGGATGCAGAAAGAGGAAAGAAGGAATATCGATATGAGCATTACCAACTACCGAACTTACACCAACAGACCATCCAAGTCACAAATTTGTGGTACGCAACACTTCAACTCCACGGCATTGCTTTTCTCACATGCGTGCGGTAAGTCAGACTAAACTACAAGTCCGGCCGACCACTTGAACTTGTTGATCTGCTAAAGTCCATGCAGCAACTACGTCTGTGATCCATATAATTCGAGCAACACTTCTGTACTGAGAGCTATAAATTCTTCTTGTTACTTTAAAGTACTTTACAAAGGGGAAATCGAGGAAGGAGAAAGTCCTTTTTACTCTTAAGAGACGACGGGATGTAATGTAGCTTACGATTTTTACCTTCACAAAACTGACTCATAAGAGAATCCACAATATAAAATGAGAGAGGAATGAAAAGGGAAATACACATTCATCGGCCTCAAACTTTTTAGTTATATTACATACCTCCAAGCATTCACTGCCATATTTTCTTGTTAGTAGTACTTCACAATTGCATGATCACACGCGACGTTGAACAGTCTTTAGACTGGGAAATAGAGTCAAACGATTAAGTGAGAGTTGGCAAGACTTTGATGGTTCACTTCTGGAGAAGAACATTTTTAGTAGTGGAGCTCACGAAAAACCTTGTTTTCATCAAGAGCCTCGCAAACTTGTCACATTATCCCGAGTATTTCACTAGTACGTTTTCTGCTTATGAGAACCTATAGGTGGCGCATGATCGACACCATTAACTTCGTGATTGAGCAACTGTTGTGGAATTTTCGAGGAAAAAATAACCACCGATCCTCATGCGACTATACAAAGGACGCCTTCCCCTAGCCAACCTTCATCACAGCGACTGAAACAGGAAGAGGAAGTGGAAAACAAAGAAGGCATTTTGCATTGACAGTGGATCTTATTGCTTCATTCCACTTCTACTTATTTTAGATCGCTTTAGTCATTTTCATCGTTTATATGATTGCCTGCAAAATCCTCGATTTTATTTTATTAACCTGCTCAGTTTATTGAGTTAAATAAACTGTAGTGGCTATCTATAAACCTACGTAAAAATTGTACCCTTCAAGGGGAAGATTCAATGTTTTAAAAAAATTGCTTGCGGCTACTGCCACCTTGGTCAAACATATCATTCCGCCCCCAAAAATATATCGCTCTATGCAAACACGGCTTAAATTGTTGGCTTAATATTCAAATCAGTAGCTGCTTAATAAAAAAGAGTCATGACTTTAGGCCCTAGAATTTGTGAACAGTTACGACGTAAGTAAGTATTTGAAGGTGCTGCAGTCGATGAAAGCCAGTAAACTTGTTCTAGCCACCGTAGATGTCGATTCTGCAATGGCTAATTGTTAAGGATAACAACAAGATAATGTTTGCAGATTTTTTTCATAAAATGCTATCAGGAACATGTCATCGGAGCTTTTATTTGACGATTGTGATTGGCGTTGTGACTACTACTGTTGCTGCCACTGCTGCTGTTAACTTAAGTGATTTTATGAGAGTCGGCTGCGATGTTATCGTGGCGGGGCAACCGCACTCGCCAAAACTTTAATTAGAGGTGCTGCTTACTGTGAGCTCTGAACTGAATATGGACTGTGGCAGCCACCGTCATCATCAACGTTTTATGATTTTCTCTCCTCCGATTTTCCGATATCCTGCCTTATCATCTTACCTTTTTCACCAGCCTCAGCACCACCGATCTGCATCACTGTCCTTCTATTTTTCCGCCCATTGCATAAATGCTTGTCCGCCTTAATGTTCGCCTGCACCCTTTCATGTCCATATACTTTCGATTCTGTCCACTGGTTTGCAACCATGCTTCGTGTCGCCTTACTGTCCGACATTACAACTGTCTTCTACAAATACTCACATAAGAACACAGACATATATGAATGAATGGCCGTAATGGTGCCAAGCTTAAACCCACTATTATCTACACTGGTGTCCACTGTGGACATTGTGAAGCTATTTCATTTATGCCAGTCACCAGGGAATTTCGCAAATTGGAGTCGCCTTTGTCCATACACCGGTCTACGCGAGACATCACAGAGGGAGCCTCATTAATGCCTCTTTGGAGCTCACACCCACCTATACGCATTCACACACACACACACACACACACATCCGCACAGCTGCACACAACACTGGGTCGTGAAGTTGAGGTGGACAGGGCGGCACCTGATGCCGGAGGATGTGGCGAAAACCGGTTACCGTCAGACAGGCAATTACTTTCACTTTACCTTACTTTACTTTCTTACTTTTACCTTTTGCCTTTACTTTTACTTCAACTGCCTCATTGAAGTTTGTCGTGACCTACCTGAGGAAGACGAGTCAACAGGGAGGCATGAATAGGCAGAGCACAAGCGTCGCACAGGAAGGGTTGGGAGTTGGAGCCAAAGTGAGAGGCCATCCTTCCTCTGTGATGTGATTGCGGTAGAGAAGGGAAGAGAAGGGAAGAGCGATTGGCTGGTGTGGCTGATGTGGCTGGTGTGTCTGCTACTTTGCCAGACAGAGTTGAAGAAGTTGATGAGGAGGTGGTTGAAGCGGATGGCGCAGTTGGTGCATGAAGGGGTGAGTGAAAGTAAGACAATGCATCAAATCCACGTTCACGTCTGTAGGCGGATAGAGTCGGTGTTGTAGCAGGGAGGCGTGTTAATTTGGACGGAGTGGGGAAGTGTTGGGAGAGAGTGGATTGGTAAAGTGTGAGTGAGGAGTGGGAGTGGAGTGAGGCATTATTGTGTATTTGTGCTGAGTACGAAGTGGTTGTGGTAGCGGATGCACAGGTAGGAGTGCACCATAATTGGCGATGAGTGGGCTGGTGCACTCCACCTACACCTCGTTTGACAGGAGAGAGTGGATGCTGAGAGATGTGGCAAGGAGTGTATCGTAGGTGTTGTGGGTAGAGTGGCCAAGGTTGAAGTTGTGGTGTCTGTCTCCTCGGTGACTTCAAACTGGATGCCATGCATTCTAACTTTCATGGTACTTAACGGGCTTCATAGTAACGGACGTGTGAGTGCCAATTTAGGAGTTTTTTGCCTGCTACTGTCTTTTCTAGGCATTTAAGTGGCTTAATATGTATGTGTTTGATTGTCGTTTGTGTTGGCCGAAAGTATGGGAGTGAAAAATGGGATCGCAGGTTAATTTCTGTAATAATTATGGCTGACTCTCAAATGTATTTCAATATCACCCACCTGTATTTGCTACCTTCGCAGACAGCAATTTTCCTCTTCTATTCAGATGAATTGGCCCCTCACACGATGGAAACGTTTGTCCAATTTAAAGTTTTCTTTGATATCAGAGAATGGTTATCCACTTGATAGATCATTGTATTCTCTTGGGAATCTTGTTCCTTCACGCTTCATCACACTCACTCCTGACTTTGCGTGATCACTATAACCTTCATCACGATAATATTCCAGCATTCGGGGTAAAGAAGAGTCTTTTTCAAAGACGAAAAGCAAAAAGAATAATGCAAGCTAATGTTGTAGAAGTCTTATTTTTGCAAGGGAAAGCTTTTGGGTAGTTTTGTTATTTGATGGATTACTCAGTATAGTGAATGAAGGCGGGTAATTTACCAAGCATTTCCCCATTTATGGTTTGTTGTTTTGTCGATGGGAATTCATTCTGTAAAGCTCGCATAAATTTTCGTGTCAGTTTCCACAATAGGAGCTACTACAACTTGACTATCTCTTTCGGCATGACAGTCGAAATCATTCTTAAATGAAAAGTGAGTGACGTTCTGACCAATAGAATTGCAGATTCCCAAGGTTAAGTCATCGTCGAAAGTGCTCTTTATTGTGTGGCTCTAAAGAGGGCTTGTTTAACAATAATAACAATTTATTTTTCGGTGCTTAAATGAACCGAATTGTAATGGTTCGACCGATTTGCTGAGCACTACAAGTGAAGGAAGCTCAAACTATTTTTAAAAAAATAATTTAAAGTGGTAGCATCTCTTTCTAATGAAAATTAATATTTCCTTAAATAGTGGTTATAGTGACATTAATTTTTGGCAAAAGTGATTTTCACGGCATTCTCTTTTAAACAATTTTTGTAAGCCAATGAAATTGGAATCAATTTTCGGGTTGGAGAAATGGCGTCGATTGCTCAGTGATTCCTGCCTGCAAAAAATATTGCAATCTTCTGAGTATCGATAGGGTCTGCTGGAATGATGTATGTAAAGTGCGTGAATTAAAAGGCATAGATGGGCGAGCAAAGCTGACCCTTGCCATCAAAACTTGTTTGCTTTCTACGCGCAAACCAGAGTTGTGCAGTATACTTTCCGGATTTGTGATGTATTTGGAATGGATACAAAGAGAGGAAGAATGTAAAAGCGGTGACCTAAGCAATTTGTTATACAACGTATTTCTCCATTCTTAACAGCATGGAGAGTCCCAGCGTACCGATTTAAGTGCATTCTTAGGAAGGTACAACCGTCAAATACATGATAGAGGCTGACTAATAAAGCATGTATTCATAGTTTAACAGGTAGAAATGAGATTTGAGGAGTAGTAGTTTGCATGCCAACACCTCTCTCACCTTACTATGATTGCAAAAGGGCTCAATTACTTGTTGAATGACAGCTGATGGCTTGTGACATTCTGATTTCACCTCTCTTCTCGTCCCATTGGTTACATACGTTTCAATAATTTAACCAAAAATTAAACTTGCTTTACGCTCTAGTGTCACAAAACACTTTGACACTGCTTTAACCCGACACTACTCGGACACCAAACTGCATTGGTTCCATCGCATGCATAAGTTACCCTAAAATTGCACACAGATCTGTTCACCACTAAAGTCGAACAAAAATATACGTTTTTAACCAAACAATATGCAAAAAGTCGTTTCGCTCTTCTAAGTAATTGTCGTTATTTAAGTTGGAAGAGAAGAAATACCTATTCGCATCCCTACAAGACACCTTATTGCGAATCAGCGCAATACATCATGCCTCAAATTTTAGAGTCACGAAACTGACTAGTAAGGAGAGTTGAAATAAGGGGTTAGGATAAGAGGAAAAAGAGATGCTTCTTCATCGATTCCAGTTCCAGTCTCCATAGTCTTCTGAATATGCTCCCGCTCTTACCAACAGCATTTCATAATTACATGACCACACGTAAATTCGATTCGACATTTGGACGGGAAATAAACATAATCAACAGAAATGCAGATAACTGCGTCCATTTTGTTTACTTTAAAAAGTAAAATATTTTGTAAAAGTCAGTTAACAGCAAAATTCTGCCCTAATGGAAAAGGCTTTCAGATTGAATCGTGTTTCTCCAATCAATCAGACTGACTAGCAAGACTTGACTTTACTTTCATGCAATTAGTTTTTTTCCTTTCCTCCATCCTTCAGTGAGATTTACTTCCTAAGTGTTTTTAAGCACTTATGTTCACAGCCCTACTGTTTGGTTCCTCGTCAAAGAATAACTTTTATCCCATTTTCAGCAGCCATTCCACTCAAAATTCCCAGCTATTTTTAAGGTGTACTTGGGACAAGTAATGTCTGTTTCCGATAGAAATAAGCCCAAACGTAGTCCAGATCATGTTCAAATAGCTTGCAACTTTGGGGAAAACGTCTTAAAAAGGCATGATTTAATGTATCATCACTTGTGCTTATTCCGAAAAAAATTAGAGTCGCTTAACTAAATCGGTAGCACCACACAAAATTATTAGTTTGTCAATTTGTAATTTAAGTCGTTTTGGAGGGTAAAAATGCAAGTTGAGAAAAGACACGGATAATGACAAAACTGAGACATTCCTCTGTGGATCTTTTGTCCCTCTAGTCAGTGAATGGAACCATAAATTGTCTTCAAGACAGCTAAACCTTATTCTGACTATTTTCAATGTCCCTCTACAAGTTTATGCTAAACTTTTTTTAAAATAGAACTTACAACCAAGAATTGTATTCAAACCAAAACGTACCAATTTATGACGCAGCAATGAATATTCTCGTTTACTCATTGATTTAGTTAAGGAACTTCGTCTTTTGAGATGCCAAAATTTGCTCTAGGCAAACTCATGTTTTGGGAAACAAAATACTACTTACGAAATAAGTAACAATGTGTTTACTATAAATAGTAATGGAAGGAAGTCTTAATGATCATTTTAGTCTTCTTCATATCCACTGAATAGAAATAGGACTATAATTTTACTTAGTAGAATCTTAAGCTAAGAGGGTAAAGCTAAAGGTGCCTTCATGTGCTTAAAGTATGGGCAAGAACAAGAGACGTGGTTTTGGGGGAGCCAGTGTCTTTTCGGAAGGCAAATTACCGTCCCACTCCCGATCATGTTCAAGTTGCATGGTCTAAAGATAGGAAAAGTTGGCATTGATTGCAGAGATGCCCAATATGGCCTGGGCGGTATGCCAATTTAAAATGAGAAAATTGCGAAATCTAACATACTACTATGCAAAAGGTAGAATAGATTTGAACTCAAGTAATTTAAGTGTTTTGATTAATTTTTGTCATGCAAATTATTTAGTGGCAAAGAGTTTTACTGCAAGTGAGGAAGATAAAATTTTAGGTCATTTTGATGAGCTATAATTTGTGTGTTGCATTTGAAGGGGTGAAATGATTACGCCTGAATGCAACCGTCCGGAACGGATAGATGCGTTGTAGTGCAAGTGACGTGAGGGACCATTAAGTTCCACCATATACTTTGGTAGGTGGAGACCGATGGCATCCAAATGCTTGAATGCAACCTGGGTAACCCCATCTTTTTAGAAAGCTCTGGAGCGAGAGTGAGGTCAGTGAAGAAATAACTCTCTCTCATCCTACACTATACAGCTCTCACGAGTCACTTTTGCGATATTACGAGGTGTAGCGTGCAAGGCAGTGAGTTGCATCGTGTGGGGCGGATATATTTCAGACGTAGTTGTTTTCAAACTTCAGTAAGTGAGGAATTCCACATTAATCGTGTGCATGCATTCATGTGAAAAAGGCAGTGTGGCGCCATGTTGAAACAGTGTTGAAGTATTTCATAGCGCTAAAGTGTGAATTAATAAATGAAAAGCTCGTATAGCCAACTAGAGTTGGAGTCTAAGTCACACAAGTCGCCGGGTACCGGTCAGTGAACAATTTTAACTCGTTGCGTGCATGTTGATAGTCTTCTAAGCCTACTGTCATTTGGTAGTGGTGCGGGAGGGATCCAAGGGCCAGCTATCACCACTGCATTGATAATTAATGCATGCGTAAGAAAATTTTTTCCAGCACTCAATTCGAATGTTCCTCTATTGTCAGTAACAGCGTCCCTATCTCTCTGACGCATTTTAGAACAACTTTACTACCTCAATCGAAGTAATTGCATTCTTTATTCGTACTTCCTTCAAAATTCATGTCAAACCGATGAAAGAATAAAGGAAAAACCTGCAAGGCCAAGTGCCAATAAGTGAATGACACATGTCTCTGCATTACGAGTGAGGTAATGGCTTTTACAGGCTCTTTGCAAGTTACTGCAAGTCATAGATCAAAAAATCATTGTAACTTTCGATATCCAGAAAAGTATCGTTTTTACCACTCCTAATTCGTCTTGATTGACTCCGATACACCTGGTCAAGAGTCGCCATGTTCCACTGTCAAGAGAGCATTCAGGTAAAAAAACTATCAGAGGCATCGCAGACGCATGTCTTCCGAACTTTGCAACTGTCGGATTTTTTGCAATGTTATTCCTCTGTCTCATTCTTTTCGTGATTTTTTGCTCTCAAATTCGCCCCTTTCCTCCATTTTATGCCATCCTAGTACTCCATGGTCATCTATTTAGGTTATTCTCATAGCACAGAAACCTAGAAGAGGACAAAATTTTTAATTTAATCTATTTATTACCTGTTTTATGCATGAAATTAGCTCTTTTGACGCAAAATTCATCCTGCATCTTCTCAATTTGTAGTATACAATCGCGTGAATTTTGTTAAATCGGCTGATTTTGCACTTGGCTCCTCCATTTCTTATCTTGACAGATTTGGCGCTTCACGACAGATGTTCCTCCTCCATGATGCATTTGGCGCAATAACCAGCTGCTTCCCTTGGGTGGGAAGCTTTTATTAAGCGGTAGTGAATCGCTTCCAAAAGTATTGGCACAAACACTGTCTCACTGCTGTCAAAACCAAACCAATTACCTCTCCCTCTTTTTCACGAATCAGCTTCTGATCTGATGGCGTAAAATTGCATGTAACTTACTCCTTCAGCCTTTTTCAGACTCATTTTAGGTACACTCACGAGACTCATTCAATGTAAATTTGTCGGTTGGACGCTGAAATGGAAATTAAGAGACTGAAAAAAATCAAACAACCTACACAGGTTAGTATAGTCTATACTTAAAAAATGCTCTCTTTATGCCAAAGTGTCAACCTTAGTAAAGGAGATTAACCAGAGGTAGAGGTCAACGTCCCTAGTGCATCATTCATGGTCGCAATAGTTTAAAACAGACACACAATACCCAGTGACTCACTCGGTGTCCTGTTGTTATCACTTGTCATGGTGTCATTAGTCATGCTGCCCCTACAAAATGCTACATCTCGAAGAGTGGTAGAGGTGGGAGCAAAGGCCAAGAGGATTCGCGCATTGTTTTGGTGTTTTCTGTGCGTGCCACCATCCTCATTGAGAGGCGGTGAAGGAGGCAATGCTGGTGCTATTAAGGCACCCAGAAAAATTAAGTACGTTTTCATCCGTTGTGTACAATGGGGCAATGAATTTATTAATATCGGATATTAATTCATTAGAAAAACCACAGGAAAAGATACCTCTTTGTTAAAACAGACGCCTCCACAGTGCATAAAGCGTAGATATTTCTCAATGAGATGCAATCTTGTTGCAAGGCCTACCTTTGTGGAGGTGATTATGAGATTGTCGACTACTAATCGCAACCCTCAGCAACTGGAGATGGTACAAAATCCGAACCTCTTGATTGCTTACTTAGCCAAAAGCGCAGACCTTCTCGAAGGTCAGCTTTGTGGTTGTTAGTGAAGCAGAGGGTCTTGTGTTGACTTAAAAAGAGCAAGAGAATAAACTTTTTATATGGAAGTGCCAAAATCCGGTTTTTTTCAAGCCTCAATGTGTTTTCTCTTGCATGTCTTTGAGTTGTAAAGTGTTTAGTAAAAGAATCGCAAGCGTAGACGAGCAAATTGTGTGGAAGCATGGGTTCTTCATTGGATGGCGCACATACTGACACGGAGCGTAGATTTCGGGCGATGAAAATGCGAGTGTCTCTGAGCTGTAGAGTAAGTAATAAGCGAAATAAAAAAGCCTGTTCTTTCCACAAGCCAGTCAACAAAGAGGTTTTTTCTGAAAAATGCATTTTCACTATGCAAAGGAAGTGGAGAGCCATAAACTAACAGCATTAGAAAATTTAGGTTATTTAGTAATGCGCGTGGATGGAATACACATACTTATTAGCTGCTAAATAGCCGTCAATAGGTGTAGATGCAAACGACTTTTTTGAGCATTTAAGGTGGAGAATAAGAAAGGTCCTACGTTAACCTCGCAACGAAGAATCAATTTCATTCATTGGTCAAAGAAACTGCTTTGAGCTTTAACGCCCCATTTTTAAACAATTTCTATACAACTGGTGCTCTTCATGCACGACGAGCTTTTTATAGAGCATCATCCTCCCCAAAATAGGTCAGCTACAGAACAGAACAAATCTCCAGCTCCAGTTAAGTTGACATTATTGTGAGAATCGATGGCTTTTTCAGACATGCTCATGTACTTCTACTTTCCAGAATGGTCTTTGGCTCAGAATTGCATAGAATCATTCCTCACCTCCTAAAGATAATATAGCATCACGGTCTTTTAACTTGCGCTATCTATACGTGGACATTGAAGGTGGATGTCAACTCCTAAACTAAGGCTCCGGTCTGTTCTGAAAGTCTTTTCTCCTTCTCATACAATTCTTAAAAAACGAAAAGATGGTGGTCTATAAAGTTTTTTGATGCTTGCATCCTCAGTCAAGCGACCGTCTGAATTTCTCCATGATTCAAGGCCCTCTGATTACTTCTGTCAAATATGCCAACATACACATTACTGTGACGACAGCTCGTTAGGCATAATATCATGGACTATTTTGTGATGCAAACTTTAAACGCCTCCTTCTTAATTTTCCGCAATATGACTATGAAAAATGTGTTGTTTTCCAATATACGGCAGTACCTCTAGAGTGTCATTGAGTGCCAGTTTCTTCCAAGCAAGAAAGTCTAAGATAGACAGCAATTACCAACTATTGGTTATCCATCGTCAAGTCTGTACCTGACAAAGTGAAATATCTTGGAAATCAGCGAATAAATAAAAGCCAGAACTTTCTGAAATGCTGGATCACCTCGGTCAGCAATAAACGCAGAATAACTTGGTTAAATTATGTATCAAATTTTATCAAACAACCATTTGATGGAGATATTCCAAAAGCCCTGCAGCAATGCCTTTGCATTTTTTATAAAATAAACTCAAAATCGGTCATTTGCAAAAAATTAACAACTTTGAGAGGAATGATGGAATTAAGTTGGGCCTTTCTTAACAAATTATTTTACAAGCAGGAAAAGGAAAAAGCAAACTAGTGATTGCACCAAACTCGTGTTCACTTGGGGGCTGTAAATCTTAAGTTGCTCCATTTTCTCGTCGGCAACGCAGGCCTGTATATTAAAAGCACGAGAAGTTTTTGCCGTCCTTCATTTTTCCTCTCCCTCACTCTCTCCCCATAAGCGAATTGGTCGTTCGGATTAGGCGTTCGGTTGTTGCTGCATTCCCCGCCAAACATGAGAGTCGGGTGACTTGGTCACATTGCATGTTATTTACTTACGCCAAAAATATTAGACAAAATGTAAGAGAAAAGGTGCACCAGTGTGTTTTCGGCTTACACTGGTGGAAATATAAAGTTGAAGGAAGGAGCAGAAAAAGTTGCAAAGGAGTGAGCATATAGTGGGGTCTGTTTCTGACCCATCCATGCCTTTTTGTAGCTTCTTGGGTCGACCAAATTAGGAGCGAAATACAAGCAAATCACTCTCTCGTTTAAGTTTAATATTATGTCATGGGGGAAAATCTACAAAGAATGGACAAAGTAGCTTGAGATGGGCCGTGAAAGAGTCTGTGTGGGCCTGCATCAAGTATGAATGTGGTGAAAGTCAAGCAGTGTGACGTCCTTCATTTTGAGGCGGCCTTCAAAGCAGCTCACTGCTTTTTCCATCAAGTAGTGATAGAAGTTGGCTTTTGGTCACTCCGTCCCTGAACCGCCCTTCACTTCCAAACTTTAAAATCAGACATCATTCCATTTTTACGAAACTCTAATTTGCGTATATGCATTCTAGATGTAGCTGGGGAAAAAACTCCAAGGATTTTCAGTTGTCCACACTTAACTGCATACGTTTGAGTCAAGGCCAAGCCTTCACTAGGGAAGAGGCTTTCACAGGAAAGCGCAAGACCTTCAACCACACCACAAACTGCACAACTGACTTATGAGTATCTTTATCCTCATTCATTGGATTCTCCTGATTACGACCTTCTTGAGGTCTGACAACTCCATAATCAGATGGGAATTAGAATAGACATTCGGATGCGAAATGTCAGTGAGATGGGACGAAGGCTGGCTAGCGCTAAAGTATTTGCTTCTGAATTCAAAACTTACTAATTTTTTAGCACATATGCGCTGCAAGGGGACTAAAACATACCTAGCAGCAATCCACCCTACCACTCTGTTATCTGCGCCACCTTGGATGCCCCAAGTGAGACGGCTGAAGGACAGATCTGCTAAATTATCACAAAAGATTAGCTTTGCTTATAATTTAATAGCAGACTTTGGAAAATAAATAAAGCCATAAGAGTAATAGTTAAAAGTTCCATAAATTTGTAGGATAAAGCGCTAACAATCAGAAGTGTAATGGTTTAGTTATCCATTTTAGTCTTATCTCGTCTTAGAAACATTTCCGTCACAATTAATTCAAGCAGCAATAGTTGGCTACTCTCTCTCTGATACACGGGAGGCGAATTTTCGCATCGAAAATAAGATATTTATTAAAAAGAGGCAGGTTTTTCACCTTTTCTTTCCTTCAGCTGACACAAAACGACTTCAAAAGTAGACGCGCTTTCACATTTGCATGGTACAGCTGTTGGGCACTAATGCATTCGTTCTGTCAAAACATTGACAAAAGGACGCCAAGTTTTTTGAGCTGATACCCAGCTTGCAATGCGCAAGAGGAAGGGAATAGGGGGTGGTACAAGCAAAATTTAGACAAAACACGTCTTTTTGGAGCGTTAGGTTATCCTTCATCGTGACTCACGACCATCGTCAAACCACGTAAATTACTACTACTTGCATCCTCTCCTTCCTGTTCGACTGTGATTCAGCAAGCATGTGCTGCATTATTTTAAATTGTAAACTCTAGAGTTGCTCATTTGTCTTAATCCGTCACATGGTGATCTCTAGCACAGTGCGAAAACAGCAGTAACTACTGATAGAGAAGGATTTTATGCTGCTAATCACGTCTACTGCAGCACTGTACACATTAGTGGTTTCTTCTGACCTTATCCTGCCTCATTTTCATTTTTATCTTTGTATGGGTTTTTAAAGCACCTCAAAATAATTCCGCGGTTGTTTGACATAATTCGAGGCCTCTTTCCTGGACTCACTCCGTCTGTGTCGACAATGCAAAACTAAAAAATTAGGTATTTTATAGTCAATCCATAGTCTTTCATGTCTACCTCCAGCCTCATGAGCAAAAACAGTGGTGTAGTGTCCTCGACGAGGGTATTTTTCTCCCTATTTAAAGGAAAAATATAGCCAGTGAACTCATAAAATACACCTAAAACTGGTCTCTTTGTAGCAAACGGATTTCTGCCTCTACGTCTTCACGTTGTAACCGTGTGATTTAAGGCACCACAAGAGGAGTGAAGCTAATTTCTCGAAGAGATTACAAAGTAACAACTATGTTTGCGATGTCTTCAGTCAGAGATGAAGTGAATTAGCCCTTTGATAAAGCATCATTCCAGTCAGTCACGCCTTAATTCAGGACGCAGATATCTCTATGCCGTATACAAGCACATCATAAGGTTATAAAAACAGCTCGTTTTGCTTTAGCAATTATTCCCAACCAAGAAACACATAGGATTCAAATACAGTTATGAAGACCTTTTTTCTTGCAAACCAGACAGACGTCTGATGATAAATAGTAGCAAAAAGTGATTATGTTATCTTCAAAAATGACTTGGAAAACTTTTTAAAATTTTGATAGTTAAGACGTTGGAGCTTCGAGTTGTCTTTGATGACCTGACACTGCTTTGCCATATAAGAATGCATACTATGCAATGGGAGATCCTGAAGTGATATCACCCAAGCGTTAGTTATCTAGCCTCACAAGTCACCATGACAACGGCTATTTTTCTCCACCATATCTATTGTCAATCTCCCGAGCCATAATGGACAGCCCGCGTTGATCAAGTCTTCGGGTAAGCACCGTCACCTGGGCGTCGGGTTTGAAATCGTGCACTTAATAGCGTGAATAAGGTACTGCATAAAAATTCTGCCTATTCCAAACAAAACCGTTAAACAGCGATTTGAATAAGTTGTTTTTAAGTAACCCTAATCACCCGTTTTGAGGGATCTGGCTGTAGCATGATAGGTGGCACCTCATACTGATAGACTCGGCGTTAAACTTAAAGGATTCCTCCCCAGTTAAAAATAGCTAAGATACATTTTCTGAAGGGAAGAAAGTGCAAAATGAAAACCAACTAATTAGGAAAGATTGGAAATTTTGCGAATGGCAGATGCTTTGTAATGTCTACATTGCCAGCTGATTAATGAGGAAGAGGAAGGACCAAGGAAAGCATTCCACCTAAACATCCATTCCAGCTATTAAGGGTAGGTGCTTCATCTCAGTAGACTAGATTTTCAAATCTGATTCGTTTCCGTCTACGGCCATGAAAATTAAGTGACAATCTGAATAACAGATTACCGAGATCTGCTCCTATGTTAAAACAAATTAGCGAGTTTCGAAAAATACTGACATGAACATTTTGCTGTTCCTTCGTTACATAGGCGTTTTCATTGATGGAGGTACACATTGGTTGTGTCGTCCCCAAAAATTATTTTTCTTTGTGGCATGGCATTCACATTAATTTTGGTTGTAAATTCATTACCCACCTTGTTGATTAACTCGAAATCGAGTCAAAAGAATCCCAGTCAAGCTGATACTGTAATAGACCAAAGCGGTGGTGGAGGAACATATGGTATGCCAATGCGAGAAGTCCTAATAGATCACCAACATGGTCCATGAGGGCTACTAAGTAAACGATTTCCTTCCAAGTTCAACTATTTGACGCGAATGAGCGTACAGTTGCATAAAACAGCCAGTCTCCAAGGATGATCACAAATATCGTGGAATCCTCGGGGTGACTGAAGTGATTCGAATGCAGCTATTTACTTCTTGCATACTTCTTTTAAAGCGTCTTCTTATAACAGAAAAATAGTTTGAAATGGAGTTCATTTTTAACTATTTGCATGTATATATATATAAATATAGGAACGGCTTTATTGCTAAAACCGGTCTTATCACCGATAAAGACCATGTGATTTTGGATGTTTGGAGGAGGCATTTCCTGAGTCAAGTTTTGTGAGAAGAATTGAAAAGAACTTTCCTTAAAAACAAGTTCTACATGCCTGGAGGGTTTATAAAAACTTATTGCTGATGACTTGTTCCTTTTTATTTATCTTTTTGGAGGACCTAGCTGTCGCATAAATTGAAGTAGCTAATGCCGCAAAGAGCAATGACGTGAGCATTCGCCAACTGTTTTAAAAGCAAGCTCAGGTGAAAATAAAGGCAATCATAGAACATCCTGTTCAATAAAACAATCCTCTATTCAAAAAATAAAACTTTCGGTGCTTACTGCAGGCTTCTGTCAACTTTACCTGCATGAAAACTTGTCCCTCCCAAAAGTGCTTGCGTACGGGCTTTGTGGAAGCTTGTACATCATGATTTAATCTATGCTCATTCCCCTTCCTCAGAACCTGATAAATTTCTCTCTGAGTGATGTGTCAGGGAGAAGAGAAGTAAGAGTTTGGAGAAGAATCTAGCTAATGGAAGAGATTTCTGAAAAAAATGCTGTTCCACCACTCAACTTTCTCTAGATACTCTATGTAAGCGAGGGACTGGTCTCGTTGATAGGAGAACTGAAAAGGACGGAATAGCAGGTGACAGTACAACAGAGTATATGAAAGTCTGGCTGACGTGCATAAACTTTAATAAGGTATTTTATTGACATGGACCGACAACCACCAACTCGAACAAGTAGGAGGCGATCAGACTAAAAGATGGAAGGGAGAGCTTATTTTTAATTCTTGTAGCTATGAGCTTCTAGAAATTGGTAAAGTCAAGTGGGTGGAGCCCCTGATGATGATGACTGAGCCTTCTGACCAATTCGATTACTTTTGGGGTAGACTTTACACTCAAAACTAGTTTTCACAGAACCATCTCAGATAATGAAGCGAAGAAACTTTTGTCGAATACGACAAGGAAGACAAACGTCCCTTAGGCTCTGTCTCCTAATGGTGATTTCCACTGAACCCTGGCCAGTACCTCGAAGCATCGAAAGGGTAGGCCAATTTGTATATTTTACGAAAACCCAGGTTCCCATTTGAGAATTTATGGCTTCTCTGGATAGGGCCTTTTAAGAAACAGATACCAGTTAAGTTAAGGACTGTCCTATTGCCCTTAAGTTTGTTTAGGAAACTGCTCTTATGTTTAACAACCCTTCACCAAAAATGAGAGCTACCAAATCTAAAAGACGCTCAATTTTTTCCCCGAAGATTGAACAAATGCAAACATCATTCCATTTTGGATTTATTTTTTAAATGTTCCCTTTTTGTGAGATCAAAGTCTCATTGCTGCAGAAATATTGAGTTTATGTTTTGACCTAAACGCAGAAGGATCAGCAATTGGAGGAGGACTTCTGTCTTGATGAAAACAGTTTTTCCACCTCATCACACTGTCTCCTTAAAAACCTTTTATCCCAAAACTCAAACTCGGAAAACTTGCATAGATTCTGATTGTTGCTATCAGTCGAAATGTCGACTTTTCGTTTGAATACGGAGTGGCGCTCTGCTCATCTCCCTGTTAGATGTTTGGTAATTCATTATAAAATTGCGCTAGCATGAAAAGAAAAGAAAAACTCTTTCCTCTTTGTAATTATTTGTAATTTGTTCCCCGTTAGCCTAAATTTTATCGCTCTTTTGGATGCCATTAACTGAGCATTGAGGTGTTTACTTTAGTCTTGATCCCATTCACAAGATCATCTCTCCAAAAATAATGAAGGAAAGAGAAGGGAAAGTGGTTGAGAAGTAGAGGTTACAAGACGGAGATAATGTATCATTGTGTAGGGTGGTGCAGTTGTTTATATCCCATGGGAATGATGAACGCGTCAATAAAACAGTCGTAAGCCCGAATAATCCCCAAACGTAGCTATCGCATGCATTTTTCAGATGGCCTTTATCCATATGCTCATAAGATGCCTAATGGCTCGCGGACATCAAACGGTCCTCCTTGTTGTGAGGGTGGCTGCTCAGAATATCTCCGGTGCTGAAAGGGGAGATCAACTTTGAGTGATTATGAGGTCGAAATTTAGCAATGGGATGACCTACTGAATTGTTAGTTGTACTCCACCCTTCCGGTCCATGTGATCTGAAGTGATGGAGCTTTTTTGTCGCCGTTTAGTCTGATGGATGCAACTTGAGGTCGGATGTTTTAAGGAAGCTACTTGATTTTGTCTAAGAGCCACAAGAGCTTTTAGCTCACCATTTGAGTAGGTGTGGTGGCAGAATATGCGTACCGGATTGTTCTTAACGAATAAAATCCTACCAAAGGACTCTACAGTTGTCTGAGATTCACCCACACGTTGCAAACTAAGAAGACCTAAAGGTGTGGAAGAAAACCTCTTTTAATATATAAGCCAATCTGTATTTCAACATGAAAGGAATTGGAGAAGTGGCTGCTTAAGGCATCGAGCATTGACTATCGCTTTTTCGTCACCAGACAATCAGATCGGCGCTTGCAAAGTGGGCAATCGGATGGAAATAAAAGTAATCTACAAAGGGAGATAACTAGAGGCAGGCAGGCAACGAAGAATGTAATCTGCGAAATGCTTCCCGAAGTTTCCTGCCTTTTGCTTTGTGCAAATTTTCAAAATTTGTGTTTCGACATTTTATATGCAGCGCTTGCGAAAGATACTTCCCAAATGGCACCTAATATTTTAAGCCTCATCCTCAACTAGCATATCGAAACCCGTCGATTCGTTAAAGACTTTTAACAATATTTTGTTTTGTTGTATAGAGTTTGTGTATGCCTAATTGCTTACCAGTGACTCACGGTAACCTTTTTGATGACAAATCTCTAGATGACACCAACCTCATGGCCGAAGGGAGGCCACTGGAATTCCAAGGCAGCAAAAACCTCCCATTTCCTCTCCTAAATACTGCGCCACAAAAGATATGTTCTTCAATTCAGTCTTCTGGAACTGAAGATCTTCTGTCGGAGGTGAGGAAAGAGAGGCAATAAAGTATACTGGCGTCAACCAGATGGATGAGTGCATTTATTTTGCTTACTTTTAATTTATTCAAAAGCATTTGCGATTCTAGAATTAATTTACTTCCTCACTTATTTTCTTATGGCTACGTAAACGTAAGCTGAAGACGGCCCAAAATTGGTTGTGCTTTTAAATCGGTTTGCAGTATATTTGCCCAGAAAAGTTAATTAAAACAAAAGACATCACTGGAAATTCCCCCTAGCTTTTTGCCTTGACAGTATTTAATAAATCCATTACATTAAATAGCATTGCAATTTTAGCTTCAATTCGGGCTTGTAAAACAACCGTTTTTCCATGTTTCGTAGCCTGAAGTTTGTTGTACTTCCTGCCTGGAGATTATAATGAATGTTTGATTATGATAACCCTCCGGACTGATTAGTCAAAGACGGTGTAAAGAGACTGTCAAAAAATGCTGCTAAAGTTAAGGAGAAACACTGCACCATGCCTTGACGAATGGCAGCGTTAGAGGAAAGATTGCCACGGAGAGAGACGTTAAACCAAGCAAATATTTACAAATTTGCAGTTGGAATTCACTGGGATAAATCTCGGCCATTTAACACCGCCAGCATTAATGTATATGTTTTATTTTCGGGTGCTAATAACATCTGTCTCACTATTCCAGACAATTAGGCAGCCGACGAACCACGAGTGGGGAGCAGAAGCAGTGAGCGACATTGCACGCAAATCGGGTCCAAATTCTTTTAAGCAATGTTTAGACGCGATAAAGTTGCCGAATCTCGGAGAGAAAAAAAAACTAACTAATGCTGGTACATTGCAATTTAAGCGGTGCAAATAAGCAATGATTAATAGGCAGAAAGTTTAATTGCCTTTGATGCCATAATGGTTAAATAGGTATTTTGAGGTTTATTTTACTGACTGATTAGTCAACGCATCACCGTAAGGTTTGCTGATATATTTCTTAAAATGGTGTCACTCTTCTTCTTCTTCTTCTTCTCTTATGATGTTCTGCGAGAGGACTTTACTTGAGTTGAGTGTAAACCGCGTTATTGAGCGGCTGGTTGACGAATCGGAGGATTGCCTTATTCAAGTGGATGCAAATGATAGATTTAAAAGTGACAAGCTCACTAGCCTAAGATTTGCCGTTTTGGAGAGAGAGTAAATTTATTTTTGATTTTATCGGCCAACAGATGTGTGGTCCACTTTTGGTCGTATCGTTTAGAGGCGTGCAAGAAGCTCGAGGCATGAAAAAAACTTGTTAAGGAGGTCATGGAAAACATAAGCGAGAATATTAGAATGTTAGATCCACTGAAAGGTTAGCTTATTGTCGCATAGAGGTGGAAGGAATTTATATCCAAAAGTGTCTTAACATGACATTCAATAATTTATACTTCAGTTTGAAGGTTAAAAAGGAAGGCCGAACATTGAGATCTGCTTGCCTATTTAAAATTGCACTGACTGATGAAAGCATCTGAAAGTTAACAACAACCGATTGAAATGAGAGAGTGTTTTTTGTTGAAGATCCTTTGCTGACGAAAAGATAGTTGATGAAGATGGTTGTTGATGAATCCTTTGGCTTAAGCCACCGATTACTTCGTACAACTTTAGGTGGATCATGCTTCAGAGATGTCTTGCAACTTGCTTTTGCTATGGGACACCATAAGAATGATTTGCATCTGTCTATCGGTACGATGCCCCTTGTTTTAATACTGAACTAGTTACCTCGTGTTTGAAGTGTTACTAATGGGGTGAGTCAAACACAACTACTTTAGGCAGTTATTCTCCGCTTCTCGTACGCCTCTTCAGAGTATTTGGATGTTGCGATTACAGAATGCTCCATTCTTAATCACCAAGAATAATCCGATGCTGCCTAAAATACTTTCAAGGCAAAACTGCATCTGTAATCAAAAATGTTCTGGTTGAGATCAACCGATTCGGTGTTATGTCATGAATTTGTTGTTGAAGACGTTTTCTTGAGCAATATCTGAAGGAGCAGGGATTAATCTTCTCTATGCAAAAAAAGCGAAAGATCTCTCACACTGCACTGGGATAGAGACACAGCCTCGATCCCATTGTTCGTGCCTTACCGATGATATTTCTTCAACTGGTGGCTGTCGTTACTTCTTGGCAAAGCAGGCGGGTGGGAAAGGAGGGCTGGGTAGAAACATAGGTGGTTTAATTGTTTGCCTTAATTCTGCACCACGTGAACAACTTCATTAAAATAATGGCAGGGATTATACGTATCAGTGAAGATTGCTTCATCAAACAAACACGATAAAATGTTCCCACAACTAGTGCAACCTTTAACTCTTTTAGGAAATACCTTTTATACACTATTCCATTTCCGCAAAATTCTTTCAATGACAGTTCATAAAGGAAGGAAAATGTGGTCCAAATTTTTCCACTTCTTTAATAACAGAATTCTTTTCGGCGGCAGTTATCTCGTAATATTTGCAATACCTCTGATTCCTCTCTTTTCTTTTCAGCCAAAAGCTGCACTTCAATTTATAGCCCCGCATTTAGAATGAAAAAATACAACGTGTGAGTGTGTCTGTGCGTGCTTACGTATAAAGTTTCGCAAGCTCCAAGTGAATGGGGACTAAGCGGGTTCGAACACACAAAACCATTGACTTTCCGCTATTTTTATTTATTTCTCTTCAGAGACACTACTTTGGAATTTTTCTCAGTCACACTAATCGAGCGCCTGTGTGTCTACCTGTGTGAGTGTGAATACATACATTCGTTTGTGAATTATTTTGTAACTTTGACACCAAATTGTTGCAGAATTTGGCTAAATAAGGAGACTTTCATTCTTTCCTTCGAAATCCTCCACCTCCACCTTCGGTCCCTTTGCCTCCTAATACATGCACATAAGTATGTGTAAAAGCTCCGTATTCAAGAGTGGAAACACATTTTCCCGACTTCTAGCCCAGTGCTTGTCATTTGCTGTCCTTAGAGAGCATTACAGTAGTTTGAGTTTATAATGAGACTAAAATTTTTACCACGTGAATTAAAGCGTAGAAAAATCGAGTCAAATCGAGTCATCTGCCTAGAAAATTTTATTAAAAAATGCCCTAGGTTGGGAAATTGGCTACCCTAAACTTTGCTCAAACAGTTCCGTTGTCCTCTCCACCTTACCTCCATTCTCAAACTCTTGAGATAGAGAAGATTGTTGAGATGAAGAGATCTGTGGTGTGGCATATTAAGATTGGAGTTCTATTGAGTGGCAGTGCGTTTGTTTCTGTCTTCTAAGTCCGACCACGTCTTCTCAGCCTCGAGTTTGTTTCAATCTCACTGGTAGTAAATGAAAAGGAAACAAATTAACAATTACTGCCATTTCTCCTTTTCCTTCCATCCCTTCCTTAATTATAAGTTCTCCAAAAATTCCACTTTACGGGAATTAATATTAAGGATGCGTTTTTCCCTTCTGATCAACAAATGGTAGTCTTTAGGAGGCAAAAAATGCTGCAAAACTGGGAGAAGTCTATCAATCACCTGCTTGCCTAAAACTACAAACCGGATGCAAATTTAGACAGGAAAGTAAAAAGGCAAAACTTTTTCATCTTCACACACAAAATGGGATTTTGGGAGGTATTTATTAATAAGTAAGTAAAACTTTCGGCCATCTTTTTTAATAAAGTGCAACAAATGTGGAAACAGTTGGCGTGGTGATGCTAATGGCTTTTGTGAACCTTGTAATGGCAAAGGATTTTTTCTCCAATCCCCTACCACTGTCTAGCTTTTAACACGGTGCAACTTCCAAAATTTATGGAATGAATTCCATTCAAGTGGTTTATGGTGTATGTTGAAGCCGGAAGAAATATTTTTTATTAATTAAACCGCCCCTCTAGCCATCGGTACTAAAGATTTCATTCAAGAATTTGACAACTGCCTCTGATGTCTGGGCAGAGGTTGCTGCCTGCCTCTAACCTCCACAATGATACCGCGGACGACCCTTCATGATACCCTTGCAATGCGTGCAATATAAGTAGACCCGTTCAAGTCGTCCAGTATCACACTAACTACTAGCGCGTGTCGCATATACGTGACGTACGCTCTTTCCAAATGTGTCTAAATTAAATCACACATCAAGAAAGGTATTCAACTCAAAAGAGGTAAAATAGACGAAAGAATGCTAGTTGATTACGGCCTCCTAGTTCCCATGTCATGTCTAAAACAGGAAAACTTCAGGTCATAAAAGTTGGCTTTCTCGTGCCTCTCTAACCACTTAGGCAGAGACGTTCGGATCAAAAGGACTTTCAAAAATGATGAAATTAACGATGTTCTTCAAATGTGATGACCGCATGAATTCATTAGAATGCTTCAAACAGCCGCTTTTTATTTTATAGTTCACTCAACAGGTTCTATAGTCCAGTGGCAAAGATTCCGTATGATTCACTTCTGTCCTATGGTAGAGCTCATAAGGCCTACCTGAGACGGTGGCAACCAACAGCAGACGTCACAAATAACACTCAAGCCAAAATAAACAATCTCTGAAAAAAAGGATTTAGTTTTAGGACCAGTGATAAATTTTGTTCTGGCATGAATCAACTCCCCAGATGGTGACATTAATTTCTACCCCCAATCGACCGAATAACTCGGGCGCTGAAGAATTTTTCTTCTCTGTTTGAAAAGATGCCCATCCCAGAGACAAGAAAAATCAGCGCAGCAATTCGCAGAAGCCTAGTCGTGATTAAAATGTCACTTTTACGGGTGTTCACTGCTTTCCGTCCAAGGTCTTGGCTAAAGGTCACACACCGGAAATAGGCGAGTAACGAAAGGAAAGACTCTGTCGCGTTCTGCAGATTCAATTGCTTCCGGCCATTACAATCGCTTGGATGGCTCATTTAAGAGGTGGTAGTCCCCACCATTACTAATGGAGAGCTGTCGTGCACTTTTGGTCAAGTTTTGTGGCATTTTTATGGCAAAAAAGGTGCTCGTCTTTTTACATTGCACATTACTGTACGTTATGCAAAAAGTTCTTTCGACGATTTCAATAGTAAGTTAGTAGTTTGTAACGCTTAAGGTGCGGAAGTATGGTAAGGCTTCTTATAAATGCTCGTACACTTCAAATGCCGCCTTTAAAGTTCTTTACTATAAAAACGGCAATTTCTTAAAACTAAGAATGGAGAAAGTCAGGCGATACATCACGTAGATCATGCTAAAGAACTCTAATCAAAATCTGTTCTTTCTTAACTATGAGAAGTAAAGTTAATATTGTGAAGCATCTTTCATATTTAGTAACCCGGATTGGTAGAAAAGTGTTCCTGAGATGTGCATGCAAGATCTGCTGTTTTTTGTTGGAGTTTGAACCCAAATTTGAATCTGGCGCACAAAAGCCATTTGTCAACATCCGTGTCCATTGTGAAGGTGAGAGGGAAGAAGGAAGTTCCGCCAACGCTATCACCATGTAACACATTAGCCGTCCTTCCCTTGTGCCTCAGATTTTAGGTCCCTGGGTCAAGAAAATAGGCTGGTAAGATCACAGAAGCAATCCAAGGTTTATGGGGAACCAGAATTTTGTCTCCTGCTTGACAATCGATTCCGCCTGTATGGATCTACCAAGTCAGTGCTTTGTTGGAAAGGGTATTTTGTCAATCAAATGGGCTTTAACCTCATAGAGCTCCATTAAGCACCCTTTAAAATAATATTTAAATTCCTAAAACATGCGTTTTTCGAAAGATGAAGTCCCTGTATAACGCGGAATGGATTATTTAAACCATTATTTTTGTTTACTTTGAAATTTTAAAGAAATTACAAAAGCCAATTTATTTTGTAGAAAGGAACCAACAAAATTATTTTCATACTTTGCAAATTCTTGTCATTGCAAGTGGTTATTGATAAGCCAAACTGTATTCATATGCACTGTCTAGCCATCATTAAGGACTTAAGTCATTTATTTTAACAACTAGTAAAATAGTAAAGTAACGACATCGCTCAAATTTGGATGTCTCTGGATGTGCACATGATTCCGTAAATTAGGCGCGTGACCTCGGTATGGTATTAGTCATGACGAGACCAGACCACCATGACTAGGCGGGTCACATTGATGTCCCTCAGGCCTTCTTCCTTCCTCACTTCCTCCCCTTTTAAGACCCAAATGCTAATTTTATGCGTTGCGTTTGTGTCACCAGCCTCTGCGACCTGGAAAACTAGACCAAATTTGCAGCTGGTTCCTCCTCTCTCCGTTCCTGCCCTCCCCTCTCTCCATCTCATGCGAGGCTTTGACGCATCATCATTTATGGCTAATTTATGACTTTGAAAAAATGCACTCATTTACTTCGCTTCTACCATATGCTCATTTAAGATCCTCACGTTGCGATTATTAAGAGGACAGATATCTACTCAAGTCAATGCCCTAGGGAGATGGCTCGGCTTGACACCTTCTCTGTCAACGTCGGGCTCACGTGATGCCTTAACTTTTCTCTCTGTCTGCAATGCCAAAAATATGTGATACGTGTCCTTTAGCACTTTTCAATGAACTCTTATTAAATCTTACCTTGACGGGCTTGATCGAGTGGGTGGAAATCAATGGAATTTTATGTTCTAGAGGAGAGCAATAAAGCATTTAGACTTTGCGGGTTGATATTTTTCTGTTATAGTAGCAGCGACTACAGTAACTATGCCTTTGACCGCGAGTAACCTTATTACAACGCCTATCCTACCGATCCCTCAGTTACTCAGTAGGCTGGTACTATGCCTTCTTCCATCCTTTTGTGTCTAGGTGTAGCTCCGCGCACAAACTTTGCGGCACGTTGGTAGTAAGACATGGACATGGGCACCAGAGAGCAATGTTATGGAAAGAAATCGCTAACAGCATATGGCTGGTAACGCAAGAGGTCCTAGTGTAGAGCTTTTCGAACACACACACCCACTGTAAGGATCATGTCCATCTTGTGCGCTCGGGGCGATAGCAGCCAACAATGGGAAATTCACAGTTATAATATGTGTAAGCAACGCATCCCTAGCGTCCTCAGTGGCTGACTAGAGTCAAGATTGACAGTTTGGCATAGTTGAAGTGAGAAGGAAGTGACAGGAATAATGGCTGGTAAAGTGTGAAACTTTGCCCGTTGGGGAGCCCAAATTCATAATGCAGCTCATAAAGGGGTTTTTAGAACACCTTTTGCCCATGATGAAAATCGTCTTAGAATCTTTGTCTTGGTTAACATGTGATAACAAAGAGAGAAAAGGGAACGGTGCAGGAAAAGGTCAACGGCTTTACACTGGAAAGATTCTTTAGTCATAGCATGCTTGGCAGCACCCTTTGAAGAACCCACCAAATTTACTAGGAATTTTATTCCAATAAAAACAATCATAAAAATATCTTTGGAATTGCTTCTCTACTCCATAACTCGCCGAAATTCGAAGTAGTAGAGCTTTTAGAGTAGTGAGAATTTCACATTGCATCGTAAATTTTCTTCGTTTTGAGTTTTCACACCAAAGTCAACCTGTCGTCCGGATTGTGAGCCAAGTGTCAAATTGTGATTATCGTAAGGGAAAAAGAATCGCTTTCTCAAACATTCCCATTTCTCTAAGGTTACCGTGACATCTGCATTAACCCCCTGTTCCAGCGAAACACACTTTATGAAATACTTGGAGTGAAAAAGGTGAATTAAATAAGTAGGCCAATTGCTTCCCAGTCAGAAATACTCGTGCCTCAAGTTCAAATTTTGACGGCATTAGAGTTGCATGAGGAAGTCAAAAACTTTTGCAGTTTATAATTCTCATAAAAGGTTGTCGAATTTTGTCAGATTGCAATTAAAATTTCAAATTCGCTTGCCATAACCTGTCTGCTAAACAAACTCAATGGGGCTTGTTGTTGCTTGCTTTACGATGCGCCTTCAAATCGTCTTCTATGAACGGTTGTAGAAGGTTTGGCAACGGAACACGAAACTCAAAAATGGTAAGTCCATTTGGAGAATTTTATTATGCCACAAAGTGGAGAAGTAATTGTCACTACTGGTTAAACAATTAGTGGTGAAAAAAATTGTCTCTCCGTCATCGCTCACATCGTTTGAGAAAGTCTTTTCTTATTTAATAAAACAAGCGCCTTAAATTTCCTCACTTTTTTTCCATTTCCTTTATTAAGAAAGGTTGGAATTAATAGGGTGATCCAGTGACTCGTCTTGCAAATTTAAAGAGGCGTAAAATAAATATTTTAAGAGGGGCGTTCACTGCGGAAATAAGTCGAAAACCGATTATTGCGAACCAGACAGTCAGTTGAGCCATTCTGGTGCTTTTGCCATGCTAGTATTAACTCGGTGAAATAAGCAGTTAAAGTGCGTAGCTGGTAGAGAACGGTTGAGGTGTTAATACTTTTGACTGTGAGCAATTCGAATGGGGCTGCACCACTAAAGCACAAACAAGCACATCTGATGTGTGATGCCTTCGAAGAGGTAATTACATTCAACATTTCAACGCTTGAACTCTTAGCAGAGAACATTGTTTAACACAAAAAACTTTGTAAAAATACCCTGATGAATGAGGTTCTATGCAAATTGGAGCTACTCCTTACCTCGGTTGCGCGAGTGGATCCAGTCTGACTTCTTGCCACTTAAACGAATTAGAATTTTTGGAGCTAGGATTTACAACATAAGTTATATTTTCTCTTTCGTGCATTTTTTTGAAAAAATTTGTGTTTAAGTTGGTATTACATAGGTTTAGTTCACTAATAGCCACACCTGGAGTATATTATTAAGTGCAAGGCGCTCCCTTTATTGTTGAATCAAGGTTAACAGCAGAAGTTGTCGGCGTTTTCTTTATTTTCTGAATTGACTGAATTTTAAAAGAATCAAAGGTTACCTTTCTTTTAGATAGTTGTTAAAAAGGGAATGATTATTTTTCGGCGGATTGTTTGTGGCTACGGAAGGGCTTGTAAAAGTTACAATCTATAATTCCCTGCTAGCAGAACATAATCCGACCACAAAACTCCCCTTCTACAGAGTGCGATTCAATACTCCTTTATTTCTTACTTAATTCTTGGCCCCACCTCTTATGTAACCAAGAGGTATCAAGAAGAGGTGATATACGTTTCGAGAAATGCAGGATTCACGCTATGTGGGGAAGGGGTAGGGACGAGGCGGTATTTTTCATACTCCTTCCCAGCCTCAGAGGTATAAAGCCTTACACCGCTCTGCACGAATCCACTCAAACTTGCGTGGCTATTTCTTAAAGAGCAGTTTTTTTTCTTCTACACATTCCATCGGTACGGTAGTGGTAATTATTTGGTTCTCCACCTGCAGTCAGCAGTGCATACGCACACCCAATGAAACCACGGGCAACTTCTCTGAGATTGAAGGAATGAGTGTCCCGGAAGTGTGGAGTAGATAGTGAGGTCGTCCGCCTACCATAGCCAATGGGATGTTCCCTCGATTAACAAATGATAGAATACAAAAGCCGCATCTCCTTACAAGTTATTCAGTCGGTTGGCAAACAATGCAAAACAGGTAACTTCCAATTATGGAAAGAAAGGTAGCTTATTATCGTCGGCCAAAAACTGCTGACAGTAGTCTGTTGCCTAGTTACCTCTGCAACTTAACCCCCATTCAATGTGCTCAAACATGGGAATTCTTCCTGAATGGGACGCATTTGCTTTTGAATGTTTCATCTGAGCTTTGCATTTCATCGTCGGAGCTTCCTCAAACTCTTTACAACATAAATTTGCAGACCTTTTTTACTAAACTGTTTGTTCTCTGCTTTTGCTAAACTTTGGTTTTTAAGATGAGTAGATAAAATGTTTTGACTCCTAAAACAGGCACAACATCATATATGCCCAACTTTGAAGCGAACACAAATTGCCTTTGGATTACTAGAGGGTGGTTTGGGCATGAGTGCTTTAACCAACACCTTTTTAGAAAATAACTGGCGCAACGCCATTACTAAGAGGATTGGGGAAATAAAGGTTCCCGCGGCGTGTCCAACATGAAGTTGCACGAATCATCCACAGGTGGAGACGGTGGTGGGATGGAAGGGGTAAGCGACTGATGATCTCCGAAGCTTGCTACTATTTGTAAATAAGTCTCAGTTAGATTTACTTCCGCACATTTTTTCCATAATTGCCTCAATTGGCTTAGTTGTCAATGAACTGGTTCCTCCTCGATCAGGTTTTGCAGCTCTAAATTCTCAACGCACCATCCCTGATCTGACCTATCCACAGTGGTAGTTAGCTCCTGGAGGTCAAGATAAGGATTACAAAAATGTTCCAAACAAAGTTACCGAGTTGTCGACTTTCGAACCATAAAGAGGGCAGATTAAACAGCCTGAACGGATAGATGGAGACACGTCGCAGTCCATTTTACTGCCTCCAAAATTGGCTCACAACTTTCAAATAACAGCAGCCAGGTAAGAATGGTGGAATAATAAAAAATGAAAACGTTTCAAGCCCTTGAGTATTCTTAGGTATTATTTTTGAAAGACTTCTTAATTCTAGAAAATGAGCAGTTAATTAAAGTTTTCTTTCTGGTTTTTAGCTTCAGTTGCACTTGAATGAAGATCAAAGGAAAAGGTAATGCCGCATTTATTAAGGCGTAACAAGTATTACAGGCTCCAAAGGCATCTCTAGAGGAATGAAGACTTTCGAAATTGCCTTATTAATCCAGCGGTTTCTGATGTCTTTAAACGTTTAGTCGACTGCGGAAGGAAAAATAATTTATAAAAGTGGCAATCGCGAATGGACTAGCATGAAAGTTGCATGTGGTTGGTGGAGGAACAATAGTCCAATCACTCATGCATTTATCCCCAATTATTTTTCAACGCAAAGAAACAGAGAAAGCAGATGTAGAAAAAAAATGCTTCCTAGGAGTTTGAGAAACTCATGCGAGCTTTAAAAAAGGTCACTTCCTCAGCTTGCGGCAATTTCGTCCCAAATCCACAGATAGCCCACTGATTTTGAAGGCCTTTGGTTTGTTCGGAACGACTTTGATGTTTTTCCCAACTCCTCGTAACTTCTTATGGATCTAATCAACCATGTGGAGATGCCTCGCATTTTCTCCTCCATCAGTCGTCTCGTAACAGGCACCCAAACCCCGACCGAGTTTGAGTCTCGCAAAAGCAGTTCAGCATTGCGGATTGTAGAAGCCGTGCATTGGAATTGGGGCACAAAAGGCAACACATCTACTTTTGCAACCATAAGTGTTATAAGTGTTATTTAATGCATCATAGTTTTGCATAAATTTTTGATAGAGGATTTAACAGTCAAACGTATGATTCATGAGAAACCCTTCAAGGTTTGTTTTACCCTTTTAAGAAGGATTTTGAACCTCGAGACTGAAGAAACCACCCAAATAAACCTCATTTATAACTTAAAAGCAACTGACCGCCATCAACACTTATTTAAGCTTGACATCTGACTTCTTTTCCGCTTTCCTTTGCAAACTCACCTGTTTTACGTTGTTTGGTGATTGACTGAATTGCAAGAGGATGCGGCTTTGGTACTCCATCAGCCGTAAGTCAGACAGAACACCATTGCCTATGGAAGGCAGACAATTCTACTGTAAAATTCGTATTCCTAAGACCCGAAAGGCCTCACCCTTTGAGAAACTGTGCTCACATTTAGTGTGCATGTGTATGAGTGTGACTACGACTGGCAACAATATTATAACTAATAAAAGGTTTCTTATTCTAGAAACCTACACAGCTACTGTCTGAGAGGGACAGCGTTGTTATGTGAGAGGTCATGGGAAAATTTACCGCCCTATTCTGCTCATGATATTTTCTCAGATCAGTGGCAATTACCTCCTCATAGACAATAACACGATCACATGCAAAATTATGGTCGAATAGTGAGACAGGATGGACTGACTAAGAAACGGGAGTAGGGTGGTAGCTAAATCTCAGTTATTTACCTTTGGGAGCAGCAAAGTTAGGTAATGGAAAGAGTTATGACTTTTATTAACTATCGTCAACCATAAGTACGATAGGAACGTATCTGATAAGATTGTAAAAGTGCAGAACTGCCTCTTTACCAACTGCACTATTTAACCAGTGCCTTTACGTTTGCTTATATCTGCTTCAAGGAAGGAGGTGCACCTTTATGAGGACTAAACATTTGTATTTTGGTTTTATTTGGTTAAATAATTAGCCGGAATTTCAAAACTTATTTCTTTTTGTTAGGCAAATTTTAACTCAGTTTCATTTAAATGCATCTGAAGAAGGTCCTTGCCACGGTATTTTTAAGGCGTATTTTACATTTTGCGGTCTTTTATCATCCTGCAGTTGGCACACAGTGACTTTTAAACAATTCTGCAAGAGAAATGCCTTTTTAAAAAAGACGAAGTCGTATTTGATGCATTGAGCAAAGAAACTCATGGATTATCTGCCTTATGGGCAACACTTCTTAAGTAATTGTATTTTACTGGTTTTAAACTTCCGATAAACAGGCATAGGTAAGAGATGAGTACACTCCAAGCAGAGTTTGCCTGCCAAACCTGGTTTGAATTTCTTTTTGCTATGCTGTAGGTTTGTGACAACCGTTATTTTCCTTGTCTGACTAGCAGTCAGTTAATTTTTTGATTCCAACGTTATCAAACGAGACGGGGCCCGTGAATGTACTAGCGGTTTCTTCAATTCCATTCGAAGAACTATCGGGTAAGCCAGCCCAAAAAAATCTTCTTTTAAGCACCTTTCCCAAGTTGAATTGACTGCATCCTCTCCTGCTCTAGCTGCAGCCGTCGAAGACTTATTTGAACCCATGAAGAGCAATCTACCAATTGACTGCTGCCGTAGGTTACCACCTCTACCAATGAAGGTGATAATGACCTTAGTACGGATGAGTAGGGGATACCGCATGCTCACACGACTTTAGGCATGGCAGAGTCTTATTACCATTTCGTATTTATGCAACTTATAGTGATTTGAACCTTACAGTGTTTAGTGGCGAGTAAAAGGCCTATCTGCAGGCAAACCTGACCACAACAGCAGGGGAATCGAGGTATTCTGACAGAGCCTGAGAAGCAGGGATTTGAAATGGATGCGTTTTTTAGGAACGCTCCTTCGCCAATCATTTAGACACTAACCTAGTACACTCTTCGATGGATCTTTCATGCGAATAGCCTGTATCCAGCCTGGATTCTGTCATGCTCTGTGTCGAACTTGTTGCAAACTTTTATCATTTCCTTATGAATAGCAAAAACATCCGAAATGTAATCCACCCAAATTCTTTAGTTTATGATAGAACTCAACTCCTTCTTAAGGCTTTCCATTTAAACCTAATACTACCATCTTCACCCTTGTGTTGCATCATTCCAGCTTTTCTTCTCATTAAATACATCAATTTTTTCAAAATTTTTTTTAACTATATAATCATTTTCCCACTGCAATCTGCTATTGGTCAATTAACATCTTTCATAATGGCCTAAATTTTCTCAAAATAAGTTTTTGGAATGCTGATTTTCAAATGAAATTCTGTTTTCTAGCGAACGACATGTTTTTATCTTTTACAAAAAACTAAGATAATGTCCCCGTCCGGTTAAAACAAGACAAAATAAATTAAACAGCATCCTTTGTTTAACTTGTATCGTTTCGTCAGCTGTTTGCGTCCATTTCTAGAGAGGGAAAAGGAAAGGATGGAAAGAGATGAGGGAGCGGTAGGCGAGGTGAAGAGGTGATAGGGCGATTCCTCATTATTTGTGCTGCAAAATTTTGATTACCACTTGATGATCAGCCACAGGTGCCTGCTAATTGAAATTTGGCCCAATCAACCTCTTAATCAGCAAATCACTTAAGTGATGTCTTTCTTTTCCCTCCTTTTTTAAAATAAAGCCGCTAAAAAGACTTAAGAAATGAAAGACGCGCTCTACTAGGAACTGGGAACCTTTTGTGAGAGAGAAAGTGGATTCTCAAGTACTCATTTGCTTTACTTGAGATCGGTTGTGTGCTCGACTAAGCCACTTAGAGAAAATAGGAAAAAAAGCGAATTTTTAGAGGTCTTTTAAAAAATAAAAGCCTGCATCTTTCCATGTCTTCCGACCGTTTCTGGTTTAGTATGTCCGCGTGTCGCAATGATTCATGAGAAGAAATTTGCACCGGCAGTAAAAAAACTCGTAGGTACAACTTCGTGCATATTTTATAGTAAAAGGTAAGAATAAAAAGAAAGAAATGGAAACAAACCTTTGGATCGAGTTAGTTGTTAATAAATAACTACTGCTGAAACATCAATACTGTCAAAAATAACATAATGCAATTTTAATTCATTTGAAGATCCCTTTTCGCTGGAGCTGGCATATCTAGCTTTGGCCAACTCCTTTTGAATCTTCATTAGGCCCATTTTTGACCATTCATCTTAACCTGAACATACAGTCACCAAATTTCCTCAAGCCAAGATGACCACAAGAGAGAGTGAGAATGTGAATAAAGCAGTTTTATTCCCACCTTTTTTTGCCGGTCGGCTTTCTGAATTATGGTGAAGCATGAAGTCGTTTATTGTCCTGAAGGGACAACGTTTCACTATTGCTGATGAAAAGTCTTTAGAATAGACACGTAAGTTTAGCATTGATATGGAAAACTTGCACACAAAAGGCAGGCTTGGTTTGACAAGGTAATCTGGTTTGGAGCTAAAGAGTTGACTATTTGAGGATTGTCATTTTGACGGGTACTGGAATGCGGCAGCTCCTTCCAATCATAAGTCATCAAATCATTTATTATCCTGCAAGTGACCCAAGGTATTCCTTACTTATAACAGCAAAGGAAATATGGATAACATGCAATACCTGCATGGAATCTCCATAACCTCCCCAATCATGTCGAAGTATTCTAACCTTTCTAAAGTTTTGGTCATCGACGAAATTACTATATGTGTTGATTTTAAGACAAATTTTGTGATTCCCTTGCATCAAAAGGGTTTCCAGCAATACTAAAACATGCAACTTACTTCTGGCTGAACTGTTTTGCTTATTTCCTTTTCTAATACAATGGACTTCGTGTAGAAATGCCGACAATCTTGATAAAAGCATCAATAGACTGGCGTTTGGTTCCGTTTCATAAGGCTCACACACAGTTTAATGCCCTGAGACTTTGTCAAATCATTGCAGCGACCTATATGGAAGACTGCAGGGGGTGTTTCGGACCAGGGAAAGCAGCGACTTCAGAGAGACGAAGGAAGAGGCATGCGTGAGGTGTTGTTAGCGCAGGGAAAATGTATATCAACATTTACGATGTTCTTGCTACTGATTAATAGTAAGTAGAGTGCTAAAAGTGTATGACATGAGCATATGTGCTTCAATGCTTATAAGAAAAGTAGATTTTCCCGTCTATGTAAGGCTTTGTCAACCTCAGGTACAATAGCGACATTAAAGAGTTGATGGTGTTTTAAAAAAAATCGAAAAGAACAATTTTAAATCTAAGGTCTATCTCTGATTAAAATTACAAAGAAACCCAAGGAAATCAGCCTTAATCACTTAAGTCTGAATAAATAATATGACCTTAAGAGACAGGACTTCTCTTTTTGTTTCTTAAAACAAAGTTCCAAACGTTTTGATTGCCAAAATTTTGTATTTTTATCATTGCGAATCATGATCTCGAAAATTGTAGTATTGGGGTATTGTAGACCACCCTATTGGTAGGAATCCTGATGAGAGGATAAGCAGTAAATAACCAAGGTCATTTTTACTGTCAGCGAGTATTCCACAGGCGCCGGGCTTTTCTAGCAAAGGGTAGCGAGGAGCTAAGGAATGGGCAGAGTACTGATAGTTATCTCTCGTAGGGCACACAGAGTTAGCTTATCATTTCACTGCACAATGACTGGGATTCTGAATGTTTGGTGAGCATAAAATGAAAGAATCCTAGAGAACTAGGGAGATAAAAGCAACCCAGAGTTGAATTTTTGTTCAACATATCGTTTTATCATTCCTACTGTACCTGAAATATCTTTGCATTTATATTTAACCACGTAGAGGGGAACAGACCTTCAGTTTGGGAACTGCAGCATCTGAAAAAGATGTAGTCTTCGCATCCCTTGGCGCACCTCACTAATTACTTTCGTTACCAATAAGGTGCTTTGTACTTAACCTTTAAAATCAAGTGTAAAAGGTAAGCGACTTAAATCCTGCCATTATAGAGTGCCTATGTAGGTTTGTGCGGCTTTTTAAATCCATTTCTAGAGCAAATCTGTCCAATAGATTCAAACCTTATTAGATAGTCAAAACACACGTTCACTCACTTCCATTCAGGCGTCGCGCGCGATCAGGTAATTGTCAAGTATTAATGTCACAAAGGGTTGGCAGTCACTACTAAGTGGATTAAGTTGCCTTTTTTTCTAAAGCGTAGTTCAGCGACAGAAACCTAAGATGTCAAAAATGGGTAAAAATGGTGAATTTAGTGGTAGCTCTGCCTGCTTTCTAGGAACCTAATCAATTTTAATACGAACCATTCCCAAAATGTGCCATTTCTTCTTCGGCTGCACAACCGGTGCATTCCACATTTGTTAACCATACGAATAATGAGGGCTCTTCTAGAGAAGTCTCAAATGTCTCCTAGGATTAACCACGGGCTGTACCTTTGTGTTTAGAACAAACAAGAAAATCTAAATCAGTGGATGATAGAAAAGTTGCCTTCTGTCCACCCACTGTTCCAAAGCTATTATAATGATATTCTTTGCTTTACTTTACTCGTTAACTTTCAACCAACGAACCCGGAAAATTTTAATATCATTCATTTTTCGTTTTACCTGGGGAGCATCAAATATAGGTCAAAAGACATTGCGTTGTCGTAGGGATTTCCACAAACTTTCATAATGCATAAGGGGATGAAAGAAGGTCTTTTATTGAGGCGTAGGAGAGCAAGCAGGCTCTAGGCGTGGTCGGAGTGGAAGCATTAGACTGCGGATACTGAGGAACACGGTCAACTAATAATGAGCTAAGCAATTGAAATGAACTGTATTTCCCCATTTTAGTATTAAAAGGCTTTCATGTATAGATCCTACAACTCTTTATGCAGAAAGGGCGGTAACAGCTCGCTGTGCGGATTTGAAATCCTGTCTGCTTCAGAATACTGTGCCCTGCCAACCCTGAAGGGGCGTAATCCATTTAGATCCCATCAATACTTGCAATGGTGGGGGAAGTGCCCCTAAGGTCAGGACAAATGTTATTAAAACTAGGTCAGATCACAGAGTTAACGAGTGATTTAGGCCAGCAGCATTGCATTGAACCATTAAGGACAGAGACAGCCCAGTTGATATGATATAACACGGGCCATGTCGCTGAAAGTTTGTAGCTTAACAGCTCTGGACTTTATCCAATCACTTTTTCAGCAGACATCGGCGAAGTCCTAATGTCAGATAAGTTATGAGAGCTCTTGTGACTCACATTTTGTTGTCCTATCATCTGTAATTCCCCCGTGTCAGACCGTTTTCGATGTTTTTCCTATGGGGGCTATGGCACCGGAAGGGAAGCAAATGCGAGCACCCATGCAAAGATAAGAAACTTTCAATGCCATTTTAGTGCAACCTTCACACCTTATGAATTTCTAGCGTTTTTTTTTAAATTTTTACGATTCTTTCAAATAAGTATGTGTGTGCGAACATTCTGATGTAGCTAAAACTAAACAGTACATCCCAGTTGACTTACAAGATAATTGGTCCTCTGATAAAATGTTATCGTCAATTAGCTATATATTTCAGCTTAGCTTTAGATTTGAAAGGAAAGTGGCTAAAAGACTCCAGACTCAACTTGATTGACGATCGTTGATGGGGAAAGGTAAACACTGGATTCTCCATGCCACAAATAACTACAGCAAGGATTAATTATTTAATTGAACAAAATTGCGATGCGCTTTAAGATAAGCGCTTCTATCACATTCTACTTATTTTAAAATATAGCTTTTATACGAATTTCCATTAACAGGTAAGAACAAAGATACAAATCAAGTAGAGTTGTGTAGCTCAGTAATTAGAGCACTCTTAATAGCCGAATTAAGTCACTTGTTTATCATCTCGCTTACCCCATAACAAAGCACAGTTATTCTCCCTAAGATAGAAGTCTCCTTTTTACCAAACCAGATTATTAGTATTGGTTTGCAAGAGTTGTACACCTTTTTTCGGTCCTCACCACAAAAAAATTCATCCTCATAGTGTTTATATGTGAAACCCGCTTAAATTGGCCTCGAGCTGTGTGTCATACATAATAGCTTCCGGTTTGCTTAATTAAGTTTTCCATAATCTGAGTATTTGCGTTGGGATAGCAGAGGAACTTGGGAGGCCGATTAGGCAAAAAGTGGTTGTTCGATGGTTGGGGGAATCTGGGACAAAAATTACGAAATGCAACGGCATGTGCAGTTCTGGGGGAATTATTTGCCTTTTGGGTTTCTGGATCACGGGTTCTGTTTACCTACTGAAATGTGGCTAAAACACTTGGGTCACCCTCAAGATTGTGCAATTCGTTGTGGCCTTTAGTGGCTATAAGAGCAAATTCAATGAAACTACAAGAAATGACACTTTGGGCTTTGACGCTGAGAATAGCTTGTGTACAAGGAACAGTGACTGCAAGATTGCCATTTTTTACTTTTATCACTTGCGTTATAAAATACATTAAACACTGCAGACCCTGCTTTACTGACCGATGTGCGATGCAAAAGGTGTTTTGTACTTCAGTGTTTACGATGCGATTGGACAGATAAAGAACCATTTGCATGCTTAGGTGTCCTTGAGACTGAACTCATCATTGCTTATTTTTTAAGCGCCGGGCGACATCATAACTTGAGGAGATTTTAAAGCTTTTTGAGAGACACTGGAATGAGTCTTAGAAATATCCACTTTCCTAGGCGCGAATAAAGTGTCTCAAGTCTCAGAAAGTCGCTAAAATGACCTGCTAAAGATTTTATACTTTGAAACGAGAAGAGGAAGGTATGTTACCTCATTTTCCTCCTCCGTTTTCTATACCAAAGGTTGCTCAAGTGATGATGGTAATCATTTCTTCTGTCACTGAACATCCACTCAGCAGTCAGATTTAAAACGACATAGACGGGTGAGTGTGAAACGAAGCTGGAATGAAATGAAAGTTCAAGGGGTTCGAATTTGGACTTCTTTGGGAGCAATAAACCTTTCATCACCTTGGGAAGAGACTCAACACTGTATAACTAGTATGTTCGTTTATTTTGGTACATAAAAGGCCCAACTCGTCTTCCTTACCTTTTATTAACAACTCAGGCGACATGAATTATTTAGGAAGTTGCAAGAACCGGCAATTCTCATAAAAGATATCAGAGACCTTACACGGAAGATTTACAAATTTCTTATTTTATGGCGTCCACTTAGCACGAACGGTAATATGCTCTCAAACTCCACTCCCAGTTAGATGGTCGGAATTGACTCGCAGTTCTATATTGGTCCTCCTTCAAATCGCATATTAGTCACTTTACTGCTCATCACCTGTCAGCCTGGTCTGTTTATGTCTCTCCAATGTCAGATATGCGGATACATTCTTCAATCTCCACATTAGGTGGTCTATGACAAATAAAATCCATGAAGAAGACTTGCATAGGAACGATCTAAGTGGCAAAAAAAGTGCACTTTCCTTCAACAATTTGCAAAGCAAATGATGGAAGTCTAATAAAAACAGCTCTACTGTGATCGGTGTGGCAAATCAAATGAAAACCGATCTGTTGAAGAGGTACTCTTGAAAGGCATAGGCTCAAGTAAAAAATTCAATTCTGACGGCACAGTTGCAGAAACGGTGAGCGCAAACAGCGCCCCCGACGGTTCGGCCAGCCACGCGCTTAGCCACTGCTGGCGAGCATCAGCTGAATCCGCATCGACCGATACATCCCAGGACAGCCAATGGGCGAGCGACAGCGACTTCGGCCTCACCAGCGTGTCTCAAATGCTGCGCTCTGATTGGTGGAGGTTATGTGAGAGCAAAAGTCCTCTGTAAAGCGGTCTTTTTGCGTCTTTTGCCTTGTCACTGAAGCATCGAGTCCACAGAGCTGGAATTGTAGGAGGTGTTTACTTACGAAAAATACACTGTTGAAGTAACCTGCCCTTCGAGATTAAAACTTCAGAGTAAGTGGTTCTCTTCCTTTCTGGACAGCAAATGTGGTATTGCCTTGCGCATCCACAAACTTTCGCAGATTTTATCGATGGAAACAATTCTAATATCTTTATTTTAAGTGCGCAGTCTATCAAGACTTAATAAAGCGATCTATTCGAAGTGTACAATAAAAGCAGCATTCATTTCGATTGCCGCAAATAACCACGATATAATCATAAATGAAAAGAGTGACGGTTCCCTTTTGCAGCAATTTGAATGCTTTTTAAATCTTTAGCAGGAGTATTAATTTATTGTCCCAAATAATGTTTAGAAATTTGAAAAGTCTTAATGTATCTGCCAAATCATGATGGAAATGACTTATTGTTCAAGAAAGTATAGCCGAAAAGTAATTTAGCAGATGACATCAACCTTTTCAATGATAGGCTCAAATATTGGAAAAGGGATTCACCATAATAAACGATCACTTTGTATTTTTATAAGCGGACCACCTGCACAAAATCTCTCTGGCTCTAACTTTTCTGGTTCAATGCTTTGACAGGAAATACCTTTTCATGTGTCTACCCAATTTCTCAAACGGTTCCCAAACTGTTTCCCTAGTGCATGTACTTGGGATTTTGGAGGTGTTAATCAATGCATTAAAGGCTGTATTGATGATTTTAGAGGCCTCACTAATGCCAGTTGTGAGCACTCAAGGTCCCTCAGATGGGACTGGAGAGACCAACCCAACGTCTGTTGAGGCTTC
Organism: Taenia crassiceps; assembly: GCA_023375655.1. NCBI lineage: Eukaryota > Metazoa > Platyhelminthes > Cestoda > Cyclophyllidea > Taeniidae > Taenia > Taenia crassiceps. Next base: position 1,876,000 of record JAKROA010000010.1, read on the forward strand.
TTCACCCCCTCAACCACCAGCCACCACCGCGCTGAGCAACCAGAACTCAAATGCAAAAATTCAGGAACAAGTAAAGGTTGTCATCAATGATTTGGCCAAGAAACTGCATGGTAAGATAACTCAAACTTTACTAATATTTCAAGTGTGTTTTAATAAAGTACCAACTTTTGGGAATGCTAAGATGGCTCAAATTTTGCCAGTTTTTTGGGACACACTTAAATGAATTTCCTGTTTAATTTTTACTACCTTTTTTCTTGGAGACAAACTTTTAAGCAAACGAAACGCGTTTGCTAGTTAAACAGAAGTTAATTTAAGTACCGTTTTTAAATCTAGTTTTGCTGGATGAACAGTAGCGATGGTGCAGGGGCTTGAATTCCCTCTGGAGCTGTCACAAGGCACAGTGGCATGGAAGGTTTATTATTAATGTGTTGAAGAGCTGGCTTAGTCACTAGGTCAGCCTACACAACTAGGCGTGCAGTTAAACGAAATTTCGAATAATTTTAAATAAACTAATGCCAGACACACTTCAGCCAAGTGATAACTTGTATGGTGAGAGTACTCCTTCGACTGGAAAAGAATGCATTAAAAGAGCCTCTACTGGAAACAATTCCATACGTATAGCGTTTTAACTCATGAATTATTCACTGTTCACCTACGCAATCGAATTGGTATATTCCCCCTCCGAAGCATGGCGAATCTTAGCTTTTATGGGAAGAAATTTTTTACATTCATTCGTTGATTTTCTCTGCTACATTTGGCCTAAAATAACCGAGAAAAATGAATAAGCATTTGGTTGAATAAATTCAATTTTCCATATTTTAGTGCCGCCATCGGCAGTTATTGCAATGGTGGTGGGTTTTGTTCTCTTCCTGCTCCTCATTCTCTACTGCATCTGCAAGCGTGGCATCTTCAAGCGACGCAGGAAAGAAAAGGTTGGAAAGAAGAAGGTGGACATGAAGTCGGTCCAGTTGCTGGGTAAACAATTGGGCAAAGACCAAGTCAGTTTTCTCCTTTTTGATTGTCTTTGACAGCTAGATACTTGATTAAGTTTGATTTATTCACTCTTGAATTCTTGGAAGTCGACTGAAAGCTAAAAGTGGCAACCTTTGATTGACTTATAGTAGGCTAATTTGAGCTGTGATAAACAACCGAAAAAAACGTTGCGTCGGTTGCATCCAAAGTGACTCAATTTGGTGTCTTTACTTCTGATTACGTATTTGACAGCAGAAGCGTAATGGATAGGCGAAAAATGATTTTTTGTTTGAATATAGTCGGTCCTTATGACACCCACGAAATTTTCTATCAGTTTGCATGAATAAGTTTATCTGTTTGGAGTTTGAGCGGGATGATATGGTGAATAACTAAGTGAGGGATGTTAAAGCTGCTCTAATGTTGTAGTATTTGCCCTGTCAAACTGGAACCTTAACCGCTCTCATGTTATTTTAAAAGGAAACTGTTTCTGGTACATTTACGACATTTTGTTCAAAAAAGCTGTGAAAGTCTGTTTATGTATTTGCCTTCTAACGTTTCGTAATGCTGTGTTAATAAGTAAATAATGATTGCAGTTATTTATAAAGCAAAGTCAAGCTGTCAAAACAATCAAAGTGCCGTCAGGCTTCTCGCATCGAAGCCTGTCACTCAAATAGAGCCTGAGCCACCTGTTTCACTAAACACTTTTCCAAAACTTTAAAGAGAAGGTGAAATGCTTACCAAACAGCGGAAAATTTTTGTGCAATTTGAGCCAAATTTCTGCTCTATTGCAGATGAAAAATATGTTAAGAAATCCAACGAAGATACTCTTTCATATTTTATATGATTTATGTAAATCAGATAAAATGTGATGATTTTGTTTTAATTAAGTCCGTGCATCCCAATCGTGTCGGTCTTTCAAAAATCCTCTCAAAGAGATGACTAGAAGGCTTATTTACGAAGGATGAATGAGCGGTAAAATCAAAAAGTTGGTTGATTAATGGGTGGGACCTTAAAAAAGGCACGTAAAATTGTTTCTGCCGTATTTCTGTCACTCCACTTGTAAACCATAGGCAAATTAGCAAAATGGCTTTTTATCTACTTTGTGATGCAAAAGTCAGTGCGAATCTCTGCAACTTATCTGCCATTGAAGGCATTAAATGGGTCTGAGAAAGTTCAAAGCCTTCGCATTTGTGGTGCCAAAGTGCTACACCACATGCCATACTGATTGTTTTTGGCTGAGACCATTTAGCCGAGTAATCTGGGATCTTAATGCAGAAAATAATTCCACTTTTTACGCCTCAGCATCAAGCACGATACCAATGCGTTTTACCAGTGTTAACAGCACTTGGCCTGAACTTGAAGGACTCGTAGCCTCTTACACCGTCCAATGGTATGCTATAAAGGAAAGAAGTAGAGCATAAACCCAAGCTCCAGTTGAGAGCGGCCGGTCCGTTCCCCTAGGGGACTGGCAGGGCATAAAATCCGAAGGCTCCAAACTTAAGCAATTCACTTTATAATGAAAAATGACAACGTCCTTACTATGCCATTACTCACCGTAGATTCTATCCAAGCATGGGTGCTTACTGAGAAGTCTACAGCTAACACTGCAGAGGAAGTTTGCTTTGTTCGCACTTTTGTTTGAGTGGATACTTAGATATTCGCCTGGAGTCTAAGTTGATATAAGGGTTATTATGGCGAAACACTTCCAATTCTGTGACAACAAGGAATTAAATGATTTAATGCTTTTTACTGTGTAAATTCGGAGAGTCTACTTCAAATTTTTGCGGAAGTGGATTTCAATGCCTTCCTTAGCATAGAAAAAAGCAAGTTGAAAAATGAATTACTGTTTCTCATATTAGAGAGATTTTATTGTTAAATGAGCTGTCAAGTTAATCTCCTGCAGTCTAATCCATTATTGTTAAAGGTGAATTGACGGAAGGTGACAAGCTTAAAACGCTGGTCTGTCAAAGAATGATTTAACAGTTTGCGTTTGCGGCCACTCTCAGAAGTCCTGAGTGAAAAGTGCTCCAACAGGAACAGTTTATCGCTGCGATTAAAAGATTAAATATGACCCTAGGGAATATTGGCATGAATGGGATGTCCTTACCTCCTAAGACTGGGAAACTCATACATTTAGACATGTATGCTATGCAGTTCCCATTGTTCCAATGAACGTCGTCATCTGGTTCACTCTAGTGCCATTTATATTTTTTAACTGTCACGAGGCATCATGGGCAAGGCGAATTGTTAACTTGTTCATTAGCAGTAGGATACACCCTGAAGTTACATCCCGCATTGGGAATCTCTTTCCCTAGAAGTCGATTCGGGTCAGGCTTATGGAGCTTATATCAAGAGCTGGACGATGTTCACTCCTTTTGTGTGAGGACTATATCGTGTGGTATCGCTTCTCCTCCAGCATCCACTATTCCCCACCTTGCACAGTTTTTTGCAAGCAAGAGGACAGGAGTATCATATTTCTAGCATATAGGGCAAATTATGGTTTTTAGACGATTCTTAGGGCCATATTTCTACCCTTCTTTTGTCCATCTTTGCTCCGCAATTGCCGGGTACAGTAAAGAGCTAGTATTTGAATTGCGTGACAAATTAAAATAGTGTCCTACCAACCTCTCTGTAGTGAGTCCACGCCGATTCAACCGCCCATAGCAGATACTCCCATTCTATGTCGCCTAACGTTGACACTTTACAGGGCAAAGTTAAGCATTAATGTTTTTCTGGAGAAAAAACCGCCTATCACTGCTGTCAAATTTCACTGCGCAGTTAAATGCATATGCTTGCCTTGTTTTCCCTTTATGGGGGAAGATCTGAATTACCTCAACTTCTACACTTCTGTAATTTCTGATTCTTACATTTTGCGCTTGATTGTCTAATGCCAGGCAATGGTGGAAAGCGCTTAGAAACCTATCTTTAAGGGAGTGTGAAAAATGAGAATAAGAGGCATCATCTCTCTTTTCTCTCTAAATCCTCAAGTGCAAATTCTTAGACGAACGGCTTCGGTGATCGCATGACGTCTTTTTCTGTCTTGTTAGAATAGCACTTACCTCCGACTGATTAACTAATCTAACCCCATACATAATTGCGTAGTATTGCGTGGACAAGTCCCAGCTGTTAGTCTGGATATATAACAAAGTGTTATGTGGTCTTGGGGCTGAGATTTGGATCGTATCGGGCTAGCTTGATACATTCCTTTGTTCAATGGATTGTGAAACATAAAATCGGCACTCTATTAAGCATACAATCCTCTTTTTATCCCAGCATTCATCAAGCTCAACTAGCAATTCATGGTACACGAGTTTGATGCAAGGGAAGAGTAGCACAGACCACAGCGAAGCGAAACATGTCACATTAACCCAGGCACATTATTTTTAAAATGACTTACATTGACTGTCACTATTAAAAGTCTTGCAATATTTTTTTAAGAAATACTGCCTGCTTGTTTAACTTCACACACGCGTAAAAATGCGAAATTCGAAATGCGAGAATAAATGAGATCGCTTTCCTGCTATCCTGAAGTAAAAGTTATCTGAGAGATCAGGTTTTTGAGAAAATAGGCATGAAATTAGGGACTTTCAGACATCCTCTTCACTGACCCATTCCCACAAAAGGCTTCCCTTCCAACACTTCGGGTGTGCTGACCTTTGGTTACCTGGCTCTAAGTAAGAACTTTGTTTGAACCAGTTCCGTCTACAGTTCATCGCATTCTCAGTAGACACTCGAGTCATTTCTTTTAAACCATTGCTGGCTATTGCACCTTACATAAAGGCGGGTTTAGTCTCAAGATAAGAGAAGGTGTTGATCCACCACCTGGTCCGTGTAAAGCATGGTCCACACAACTGTAGCAGGCTACAACCCATAATTGTATGAGCATCTACCGCCTACCTAGGTTAACACAGCCGCACTTATAGTGCGTGACAAATGGCAAACTTCCTCTTGCAGAGTTAGCTGTAGACTTCTCAGTAAGCACCCATGCTTGGATAGAATCTACGGTAAGTAATGGCATAGTAAGGACGTTGTCATTTTTCATTATAAAGTGAATTGCTTAAGTTTGGAGCCTTCGGATTTTATGCCCTGCCAGTCCCCTAGGGGAACGGACCGGCCGCTCTTAACTGGAGCTTGGGTTTATGCTCTACTTCTTTCCTTTAAGAGGTTACAAGAGTAGCATAATTTTAGGCTCGTACATGGAGTCTTCTCAGATACTTCCCAATAAATAAGAAAATATTAAAAAACAACGCGACTTTTTTTTAAGAAAGCACTTCCGTCGTTAAAGCACTGGTCTATTCGCATTGATAATGCGCCTCACCTTCTTTCCTCAATTTGGGAGGAAAATTTGAAAGGCTCCACATCAAATTGGCACAGGTGTTGGAGTAATGGCGGAAATAATATTTTCCTCTTTTCTTCTGAAAGACTTTTACACATTTATCCCACACTATCTCTTTTTTTTAAAAGATTCATATTTGTGAAAATGGCACCATCAACAGGCAAATTTTTTAACTTAAGGATGTTTATTTGGGATTGTTGAAAGGCCAATGGTATAGACATTTATAATAAACTTTAAAATAGAATTGAGTTCTGGAAGAAGGAAAAGGGAAAAGGTACATGTTCTTTTAATAAAAATAAAGCAGCGTTTGTTACCAATTAAGTAGTAGTGTGTTTTTTAATGTCTAATTCAAAGACTAGTTGCCTAGGCAATGAATCGTGTTAAAGCGCACTAATTGTCGACACACAAAATGCAGTGCACTTTTGTGACATTATGTCCAAAATAAACAAACGAAACAAGTCAATCGCCTTTTTTGTCTTAAGGGTGATTTGGAGGTCTTGGAGGAGAATATGGAGGACAACGAGGGGGTGACGGAGAAGGAAAAGCAGAATCTCGGGAAACTGCAATTTTCCCTCGATTATGATTTCACAAAAGGCGAGGTGTGTGAGTGTGTGATTTTTGTAAGCCAAACTCACTGGAGGTACTCTTGCATGGAGTTTTGAAAGGCGGTCCATCACCCCTTACACCCCGCTTCAATTCAAGCTATTCAAAGGGTTTGCGTGGTATCAAATCATTGTAGCACTGCATTTGATTTGAATTATGAGACAATTCCTACGTTTTGATAGTTAGGATCGCAGTCAACTGTCCTTCCTTTAACCCACCTCAAATCATTCAACACAGATGGTTATGACACTTGTGAGAGCATAAAGCAGCAACGTTATTTTGGAATGCTCTGGAGCCTTTTTAGAACAGAAATCTTGCCGGCATTGTGAAGACAGAATAAGGTGGTGTCCTAGCCTGTCGCTCTTTCTAGTTCGTTGTGAGTTTCATCCGGTCCATTAAATGTTCAAGCTGTGCTGAGTCTTATTTAAGGCCAAAAAGATACCAGTAAAATCTTTATAATTTAGGGAAAAAGAGGGTCGAGCCCCAATTTTAAGAACTGATAACAGGTTTAATCCAATGTGGGTCTTTTTACCAACCCAGTAACGCGTAAAACATCGAAATAGAGTAGAAGCATTGTATTTATTTTTAAAAAAGACATAAACCCTGATCACCTTAAATTTAGATAAACTTCTTTTCCTGTCTTTAAGGGTAAAAGTGGAATTTGACACCCACCGATAGTATAAGCATGCTCTAAAACTTCGGCGCTGAAACGTCTCCCAACCTTTAGTCATCTAAAGTAAGGAGCAGCTTATTCATACTGGTGCATTGGGTCGACAAAGGGGAAGGAAAGAAAAATGATCTAAAACATACAAAGTTAAAGGAGTTGCGCACTAAGTAGAACTTAGGCAACAATTGAGACATTAAAAATTGCACCTTTTTCGGTGATGTGAGATGGTAAATCACCAATAAATTGAAGGAGAGGCCAGCATTTTGGTACTTTAAAGCGCCATATTTTCCCTTTAGCAGAAAGTGTTAACAGGTAGACCTTATCATCCCGAGCACCAAATTAGATTTAAAATGCTTAAATAATTGCATATGACTTTCTTTTTTTTCAGCTGACGGTAGGAGTTATTCAGGCGACAGATCTGCCTGGGATGGATATGTCTGGCACCTCTGATCCCTACGTGAAGGTATATCTCATGCCGGAGAAAAAGAAATTTGAGACCAAGGTTCACCGCAAAACGTTGAATCCCGTATTTAACGAGACATTTTTATTCAAGGTTAGTTATTGCAGCACGAGCTGCCACTTTTGTGACGTCAAAACCTAAAAAATACGCTTTTCTTACATTCAGAAAGTTATAACTGTGGTGCGCTTATGAATAGGCGGCGATGTGTTATGCATTTAATCAAATGTCGGGGGCCATAGCTCGGTTGTTAAGCGTTGCCTTTTTTAATTTCGTGCCTTTTCCACTAGCCAATCAGATGGGCCCGGGTTGGGACGGGGTTAAGGCCTATTGAGGGATCGCACTCGAATTGAATGTAGGACAAGCGGTTCAAAATCAATGTTGGAAGAAGAGGGACAAAAAGGGTGGAGACGTTTTAAAATTTTACTGGTTCTAAAAAATTGATAATCCTGATTGCTTACCGTTGGACGGGAGGAGATAAAAATCATCCTTAATTTGTCGGCAATAAATTGCAGCAATTTTTAAATCTGTCCTCGGCACTTTGCATGAGGAACGAAAAATTATTCGATGCTGGCAGTCATTTAAGATAACCTCATGAGTTCAAAGATAGATTTCTTTCTTTCTGCTGGAAACCTTAAGTTTTAACAAGTTACAAGCAAAAGTGGCTGGAACCTCCAGCCTCCTTTAACAACTAACTTTTAGTTGCTTTAGCCCGAAATGCTAACTTAAGTGGAGGTTTTATTGACAGATCCAAGAGATCAACCATACAAACCACTAAATAATGGTCCTACTAACATCCCCGAGGTCAACCGATCCCATAACTCTAGATGACTTTACCCTACTTCGGTGTAAGAAGTGAATCAGTCACGTATTCTCATTTTTCTGTCGAACCTAATTCGCGATGCCATCACCAAATGGAGGCGTGATGAGAATAGCATAATGTGTTAACCACATGCCTGATGCTAATTTTGTCGTTAATGTCCGTCTCGGTTTTAGCAACACCAAACTACTTGAATTGCAGTTAACTTCATGATTGGTTGATGCAGCCTGCAGAGACATGCAGTTATCTCTGGCACTGACCAATGAGTGAGGAGTGTTGGTGTACAATTTGGAGTTGTCGTTTGAATTTCCCACTTTACTGCCAGCAAACAGAGGGCGGGGAGAGGGGAGGTGGTTCTCGTGTTAAAAATAACTACCATCAATATGGCGAATTTAGTCCTTATGTAAAGTGCCAAACAAAGTGGCAGGGGCTGAAAGTAGACTCTGTTTTAGACTTAATCAAATGAGGTTGACAAAATAAAGGCGTACTGAGTAGACGCTGTAGACGATCAGGCACCTCTTCAGCAGCATCTAGTCTCTGCAACAAGAAGAGAAGGTCAGCGATTTGGATTTACTCGGAGTCTGGTTTAACCATGGTGAAAGAGGGACTCTCAACTGCGACGGTATAATGGTTCAGTCGTTCCGCAAATAAGTTATCAATTTTAGAGTGTCGAAGTTAATTTCCTTAGCAATACTCCCTAAAAAGAAGACAATTGTTGTTTAAATCAGTTTTGCGGTGACCAACAAGGTGTAAATCTAGAAGCATTGTTTGTCGAGAAGTTACTTCAGAAAACCCTCGAGTAACCGTCACACCCTCAGATACTTCCTGTTTTCCTTTAAACTTTATTGTGTACTCACCTCCATACACCTTATTTTAATAGGTACAGTCAGGTATAAATCTAAAACAAATTGCCTGCTATGTGCCTGTTTCAAAAGCATTTTTTAAGTCCAGATTGGCCACCTATTAGTGGACACAGAAAAGCACAGTCAAGCGTTTCTTTGCACAGTTTTAAGTCCTTGTACTTTAAATTTACTTATATTCTGCATTATTACTACCCACTAAGTACCCCTAGGACTCAACGTTTTGTGAACCGACTAATGAAAATTTTATTAATTCAGCAATTCTTATATATCTCAGTAATAAAACTCATGTATTTTGAAACCACAATTCCTTTTCCAAGTTCATAAAACTACTAATTTTGTGAATGGAGCGTAAGAAACCCTAAAGTTTCATGCCATTGTCTGGGTAAACAATTACACGTAAGCGATTGGTATGCCTGGTTGTTTTCAAATACGTCCCTGCTGTGGTTATTCACTGTATTTGTTTTATCATTCGTTGGCGCACCTATTCGCAACAGTTAGTTTCAGGAATCTTCAGCTAAAGCACACTTTTTATGTCTTAAAGGTTCCCTATGCTGAGGTTGCAGGAAAAACTCTCCGATTCAATGTTTTTGATTTCGATCGGTTTTCAAAACACGATCAAATTGGTCAAATTGTCGTCCCCCTCGGCTCAGTCGATTTAGCGCGTGTGATCGAGGAATGGCGAGATCTACTACCACCAGATGACGACGAAAAGGTGACCGAGTTACTCCTAATATTTTCAATCTATGTTCCCGACTGATATTGGAATGATAATCAAGTTATTTTGTCTGCAGGAGAATAAACTTGGAGACATCTGTTTCTCCCTGCGATATGTACCCACAGCCGGAAAACTGACTGTCAACATCTTGGAGGCAAAGAATTTGAAGAAGATGGACGTTGGTGGTCTATCAGGTTAATTGTAGTTGGTTCTTCCCTCTACTGAAAATGATGAGTAGTAAAGGTGAACTTGTTCTTTCCCGACAGATCCCTACGTGAAACTATCTCTCATGCTTGGGGGCAAACGAATCAAAAAGAAGAAAACCACTATTAAAAAGTGCACTCTTAACCCATATTACAATGAGTCATTCGCCTTTGAAATTCCTTTCGAACATATTCAGGTGAGTTTATCTTCCAATTCATGCACCGTTCGAGGTCTTCAAATCTCGGTCTCATTGTCGATCCGACTTTTTCGTTACAGAAAGTGATGCTTATAGTAACGGTAGTTGATTATGATCGGATCGGCACCTCAGAGGCGATTGGCCGAGTAGTGCTTGGTTGTAATGCACAAGGTGCAGGTCTTCGTCACTGGTCTGATATGCTAGCCAATCCCCGCCGACCAATAGCACAGTGGCACACACTGCAAGAGATGCCTGAGAAGGGTTGATCTTCCTCTTCTCTCTTATCAGCCAATCATCTGTCCAGCTCGTTCGCTCTGCGTCACTCCTCTGTTGCCAGACCAAACACGTGAACAAAACAATGCGCACGCACAACCTGGCGCCATTTCAAACATAACTGTGTGTGCGTATCGCGTCATCGTGGTGTCCTTAGTCCTCTATTATCGCCAGTCCTCCCCCTCTTCTCCCGTTCCTGTTATACCAAGTTAATCGTCTTTGATTAATACTGTCCCTACAATGCCCATCCTCCTGTACCTCTTCCAGTCTATCAACTGGGTCACAGTTTATCTTATTGGCCCGTTTCTCTCACTGTAGTTTATTTGTCTATCTTATCCATCTCTTCTCCTTTTATCTTTTGACTTAGCACAGAAACTAAACTTTTTATCCTGCTCTATATTTTTTCTCCTTCAGTCTTCTTCTTCCTCCTCCTCTTTTCCGCCTCTTGTGTGTCGTTGGTGCTTTTTGCATGATGCAATCTTGGCCACACACAGAAATCCACTAATACACAAAACATTTATCTATGCTGCGTGGAAGACCTCTGGACCTCTCTGAGGTGCGGAGAGATTGAGGCACTACTGACGCAATGGGACAGACTAAGCAAGCCGACTGGAAATTGGGGATGAATAGAGGCCGATGCTGAGTCGTGGTGGCAGTTTCTGCAATTTACAAAGACCATACGTAGCAACGGGTTGAACTATTTAGTGATGTGGTTAGTGAAGGACACGCATTTTACTGCGTTCTAAATGTATCCGTATAAGTCTTCTTCAGATTAGCCTTAGGGTTCATAATATATGTATTGCGAGTCATAAGGGACACCGCTAACAGTGTTGCATAAAATAGGGACGGTTTGCCCCTTTTTTCAAAAAAGCATATAACGGGAAATAATCGGGAGAATTACTGTCATTTGAGACTGAAAAGAGTGCAGAAAAGATTATCATGTAGTTTTGACGAGTAATTTAAGAGTTTGGGCGCTTCTGCATACTTGCTGGGCATAAGGCTTTCCTACAAATATGTTAGCTGGTCTGGTCTCCGTGACCCACATTCCAGTTTATCAACACCACTTCCTCAGCTGCTATTGCCATCATGACCCACTGCCTCCATGCAAAAGTATGAGATGTTCACCTGGCCTACTTGATTAGAACCATAGAAGACGAAAAGCAGAGGAAAAGAGCCAATAAAGTGGATACACATGATAATATTTTTTCTTACCTCTCTTGGTTAGCTGTCATCTTCCGCTTTCGCATAGCCTCGATGACGAGGAATAGTGATAATTTTCCAATAATGATCCTTCAGTGATGCTACGGGGTTGTCTAAGTTTAGAGCCTTCCAAGACTTGGGCAGCACGAAGAAAATGTAGATGTCATTCTTGAGCGTTTCAAGTTTTCGCAGCAAAAATTGAGACTTCCCACTTATCAAATGCTTACATAGAAATCCTGCTGAGGTATGATTTTAACGCGGGATCAGAATCGGACACGAAACCTAGAACCACAGAGTGCGATATGCTGTTTGCAGCAAAGTCAAAGTACTGACACGTTTGTTTAAATGATGGAACGGTGGTGCGGACTGAACCAAAGACGTGTAAGTTGTGCCTGTTATAGTTGCGCTTATTCCAACTGATGCTAAGACTGAAGTAAAAGCTTTGATAGGGATTGGTGCATGTAAATACTACGTCACCAACCGATACGGACTTTATGGGAGCGTCCATCCGGCCGAATAGTCAGTAGAAGATTTCTGCTGCGGAAGGGCGAGGAGATAAGTAAGTGTACAATAAGTAGTCAGAGAGAAAGGTTAAGAAAATTATATTCCTATGAATTTGAAATGTGACTAGTGTTAAGAGCCCCTTGACTCAGTAGTCGTTGGACAACTGGCATACTGCGGTGAATCCGTCTTCGAGCGCTATTATGCATTGATCCACGATTGCAATGGCTTTCTTTTCGCTAATAATAGCGGAGGGGAGAAATGATAATATTCAACGAGAGAAAGTAGATGCAGAAAGGCTACGTAATGTGTAACTTCCTGCAGTCTTGATGCCGTGGATTACTGGTAGCGGTTTCGAGACTAATGCTCATGTTGTGCAGTTCAGACTTATGAATTCATCACTTTCTGCCGATGCCAATGCCATTCCTTAGTGCCACGATTTGTGTTACAACATTCGGATTGAGCGACTGTGCTGCGAATCCCATTCCTTCTTTTAACGACCACGTCTCATGCAATCGAGTTTACTTCTCAATGCTCCAGCGTGGTCTTCCCTGATTCGAGCCAATGAATTCAGTTCATTTTCGGCAAAGTGAGCACGAGTTACACGGTAGCAGGGGAAGGCAATATGCCTTATTAAAAATAGATGTAATTTTTTAAGTTCGTTGCTATCTTGCAGCGACTGTTAAGCAGAAAAAAACAAATTATCAAATGAGTGGGCAGAGAAGAACGTCCTTAACATTATGGCGTATGTGCAATGCTTGCATGTGGACGGTGTTATGAGGCCTGAGAAAACAATCGTGGAATACTGATAGGAGAGTAATTATAAGAATTTCAGCTGGATGATGATATGCAGAGTGAATGGAAAGTAATAAACACCATGAAAATACGCTCGTTTCCTCTATTATAATATCTCATAATTGTATAGAAATGTGGCGTGAACTTGGTTAAAGTAGTTAAAATAGGTAGATTCTTGAGGCATGGGAAGGGCAAGCGGGTTAAGATAAGAAATATTAGTTGAACAATCGGAATTGGAAATGTGATCATGGACGCAACGCCGCGAGTTCTGTTCCTCACCAATGTACGTTTGGCGTGAGGCCGAGCGTCAGTAAAGCCCACACGCCTGTTTTATGCTCCATTGCTACTGAGCCTCTCATTAACGTACTGTAAGGTGCGTGAGATTTTCTGGGCTTTTTTATCATCGCCTGTCACATCCACACATGCACACAGTCGAAAAAAAACGCATAGATGCACATCAACGAAGTCTGCGGTGGACCCGCACATGAAGCATGTGTTGACCGCTGGCGTCAAATGCGATATCCTACCCACTACTCTTCCCGTAAAACCATGGTACCAGTCCTTCGTAATCACCTTTTGTAACTTACTCTTCGTCAAGGTCTCTATTTCGGCGATCAACCCAACCACCCTAGGGACGTTAATTAAGGCTACATAAGGTCGAATTGATGCGCAGTGAAGTGAAAAAATGGGGGTAAAACATTTATTACGAAAAGACAAACATAATTACATGCACAAGAATACTTTGGCTGGAGAACAATAAAAGCCAATAACTTTAAATAGTACACCAAGATTCACTCTTTAAATTATTGTCATTATCCTCTGCATCTGGATCTTTGTCCTCTCCATTCAAATCCTTAATCTCTTTACTTGGCTCTTCGTCCTCCCCAGTCCAATCTTTGCGACCCGCATCTGCAACTTTGTCCTCTTCACCCAAATCCTCTTTATCCTCCTCAGTCAAATATATGAGTTCCGCACCTGCATCTTTGGCCTCTCCACCCGAATCATCGTTCTCCCTACTTGGGTCTTTGTTCTCCAGAGTAGAATCCTTGCGCCCTCCATCTGCACCTTTGTCCTCTTCACCCAAATCCTCGATCTTCCTACTCGGCTCTTTGTCCTCCTCAGTCGAATATATGCGTCCCAAATCTGCACCTTTGTCCTCTCCATCCAAATTCTTGATCTTCTCACTTGACTCTTCGTTCTCCTCAGTGGAATCCTTGTACCTCACATCTAAACCTCTGTGCGCTCCATCCGAATCGTCGTTCTTTGCATCTAGATCCTCGGCTTCTACATCTGCGCCTTTATCCTCGGTATCCGGGCCGTTGTCTCCTGATTGCCTGTCTTCAAACTCGCCCTCTAAATTCTTGTTCTTTCCATTAGGATCTCTGCCCTTTGGATCTTGGGCACATTCTCGAAAGAGCAGATCAATACCAATCATGTCTTCACTCTTGAAAAGATCCAGGAATTCCCTCAATTCAAGCTCTTCTTCTTTGACAGGAATGCGATTTAGTGCTTCTTGGAGCAGCTTATTATTAATTCCGATGCGATGTAAATACAATTGCTGATCGCCATCTCCCACTACCCGACGTATTCTTCCATCTAGGCGTTGCAGAAATAAATTTTAAATCCAAAAACATATTTAATCGTTTTCTAAAACACTTACGTATTTCTTTCGCATATGTTTCTCTGATCTGCTCGAAAGTAGATGCTGCGTAGTCGAAAAACGTACGTATCCTTTTATTTACTTCCTCTCGTACCAGTTCCTCGTATTCAGTCTGTTCTAAATTTTCTTGATTTAGCGCTTGCATTTCCTGTGGCTGTTGTCCCTGTTGTTGTTCTTGTTCTCGTTGTTCCCCCTCATGCTGATGTTCTTCCGCCCGAGTCACTTCACAGCACTGCCGATCCTGGGCTGGTGGAGATCTCTTTTTACGCAATCTACGGACTTTACGCAAACGACGGCGACCACGAGCCATCTTTCAAGCTTGAGCTTTCCTTTAATGATCCAGATAGGTCCTTCTCTGAGGTGATGAACACGAATTACTTCCAAAAGCTGAGTGCTAATCCCAAGTATACTTTAAAAATGTTAATTTGTTAAGGAGGCTGATTTGTGAAAGAGAACGGTAATTTTTTTCGTTTTAAAAACTGTGAGCCACGATTGTCTTTAGCACTGGAAGGATGGTTTATACAAAAAATGCCAATCAATTCGGTAACTTAAATGTTAATGTTATTATTTAATAGAAATCACAAGTTCTTATCCCATTAAGCTCCCATTGTAAAAATAAATTGTTCTAAAATTCGCTCTTAAAGTGAAATTCGACAAGCATTTGTTTAAATGCGTGAAATGGAAGTGATCTGTGGTTCGAGGATGTTGGGGATTGACGAACACTGATTAGGTCGGTTGACTTGACAGTAGGTTTGATGGCGGTCTTTGAATTGTCTGCAGTCGAGAGGCGCTGTCGAAGAAAACCATTAGAGGCTCCAGTATGAGGCTTTTAAAGGTGATGCCGCATATGAAATATCGGATTCAGGGCTTGCTGCCATGATGTCGGAGTGTCAGTAAAATGATGCCTTGGGTTAGTGAGAAATGAATCCTCCGGTTTCACTAAAACCTGTACTAAACAAATGAGTATTTAATGAATGCTGGTTAGGGCGTTTCCTCTTAATTATCTACTGGAAATGATTGCAATCCTGGAGAGGGCCTTTTTTACCGCCTCCTCGAGACCGCCATCTTCGTGACTAATTCCCAAACTTACTATAGTGTTCCATTTTTTCTCAGTCTCACAGGCTTTGCTGATACCACAAAGAGGTAATAATTTTTAAACGCTAGTACTGGATATGGGGCTCGAGGTCGGTCCCTAACAAAAAATTACAGAGATATATATATATATATCATTTCTGGTTTTTTGGTGGCCTACTTCAGTCAGCTAACAGGTTGGTACGCGCCCTTCATACCCTCCTCTACTCATATCTGCTGAAGATAAAGGCGTCTGTGGTAGAGCCTCCCCCGACTTATCAAGCAGGGTGGACGCCCGCTCGAAGTCCAGTTTATGAAACTATGCGATCAAGTTGCCACATTTGTTTTGCAGCCCAGACGTAAGTTGTAGTGAATGTGTTGAATGAGAATGGCTATAAAGCCACAACAGATCACTTCTATTTTGTGCTGCTAGTTAGGCTGATGCCCTCATGGAGTGAGGAAGCAAAGTCTGAGTTGCATTATAAAGTGACAGGGAAAGTGACAGTCGATAAGTCACTATCTTTGGTGTATTTCATGGGGCCCAGAAGGCTGCAATTACAAACAACTAATGACACATAAATAAACTTCATAAGTTAACACTTTAATAATTAGTGTTGCCACTCCTGGGACAGCCATCCCAATGACTACTCACATCTTTAAATCAGCAAATGAATGCTAAGAGGGCCATTATTTTCTATCGCTTACAAAGAAGTCTGGTTTTTTTAAAGGGTTTTACCCCAAAATCTCTCGATTTGGCTGATTCATTAGTAATAAGAATTATCTCATATTTATGAAATAATGAAATCAAAATGGATACAGGAACTATCCTTTATTTACACTCTTTTTGCAAGCATGAATTCCTACCTAGATTAACCATTTTTAGGGCAAAAATACTTAATGAAATCGTTCTTTTATGGCCCAATCAAGAAATCAAAATGTAGACGTTGTGCGGAAATTTTATGTTCAATGGGACAATGGTCTGAGTATACACTTCCCCTTGATGTCCTGGCCTGTGCACCACGCTAGTGGTCTTCAAGATTTTCTGTACTTCTGTAAGTAGTATATTCTCCCAGGCTATCATAGTTTACTGCCACTTCAGCGTAAACTGAGAACACTACAATTGTGCATTAAAAATAGACACATTTGATCGGATTAGAGCACTTAGCAATTTAAATGATCCCCTGTAGTGGCTTAAATGAGAGATCTGGTGAAAGGTAACCCTTCCCACTTATTTATTGTTTACTGTAGTCATCTATTAAGGTTAGTGGCAAGTTTTACCCAAAATTGGTACTTTTTCTCTTATTATAGGTTTAAAATTATTTAAACTCACCAGAAACACAGTTAACTAGTGACATCTTAGGGTCGAGTTTATCGGCGTGGCAATTACTGAATGACCTTACACCAATTTATTAACATTTTGACCCTTAAGCGGATTGTGTACGACGCGATGAGCGCTCCCGCGTTGTCCTCACTTTCAGCAATCGAAACAGCCAAAAGTAGTGCTTTGGGTCGCATCTGTCGGTTGAAATGATAAATACTCAAATTGTGGAGTTTTTGTGGCACAGATGCCATGGCACTCATCCCCATGCGTGCTTCGATGAAGTGTTGAGAGAAGGGCTTCATTTTCACTTTACCGCGTCGAGACGCTCAGGGGCTCGTGAACTGCATAAAGTTTTCTGGTAAAAAATTCAAAGAATGGATATTGGTGCGGCACCATTGGCTACATTCTCTGTTATCACTTTTAATGATATAAAAGTGGCTAGGCGGAGTGGATACCATTTGGAGTGGTATACCTTGCAAATAAAGGTCCGATTTCAAAAGGGGACACTTTCTTCATCCAAGTTGCAAGTAGGCACAACTTATAGGCAGAATTTGCTTAATTCCGGTAAGCCATTTAAAATAAGTGCATTACCTTCAATGAAATCCCTTCATTACTGGCAGCAAAGGGAGCATGACTTATGCAAGAATTTGAAAATGCCTTCTAAATAGCCACTGCTAGTCAATCAGTCAAAAGATGGTCCCCGGAACTTCACCACCGTTCCACAACGCAACTGTCAAAAATGCACATGAAGTTGAGAGGATGACGCATTACCCGATGATGCTCGACTTCCTTCATTTATTGGCAATTAACTACCGCGTGGAGGGTGACGCGGGCAAGTGAGGTAAAAAAGAAAATGCCAAAGGCTATATAACTTACTTCTAAAGTCAAAGTACTTTGATGCAGCAGAACTTGCAGCAAACAACGAAGGAAATAGTTGGCGTGCTTTCTACAGCAGTTTAGATTGATCCTTAAAAAAGAACAGACCTACTGAGTTACCTTTAAGCTCTAAATTCAATCATTTTACGATGGAAACTGATCTATAGGCCATTCCACACCTGTCCTTAAAATTTCCAGACTAGAGATTACTGTAACTGTTTGGTTAAAAAATAAACACGCACAGGAGATGAAAAAGTAAATAATGCTCATCAGGCTACCAGATGGGTCCCACCCTCTCAGCTACACCTAAAAAAGGGGACCATTGTGATTGGTCCTAAATAATTAATACGAGTCGGAATAGGTAGAGGCGAGAGTCTATTGGATAAAACCAGCCAATCATATCGCAGAACTGCAAAACACAAGACAAATCAATTTCAGGTTTGCAATATTTTACAACTTTGTGGCTGAATTGTGGCATCTAAATAAGTGCTTGCTTAACCATCATGCAGTAAACAAGGGTCCAGTCGGATTCTGCAAGAAGCAATTGCGCACAAGATCCAAAACATTTGCATTAGTCAGTTCAAACTACTGCCTACACTTTATTTTCTTTGAAATACTAAAATTGCAGAGATTATGTTTTTTTTCTCATCCTTTTTCCGCCAACAATTTATAAGGTTTGCGTCACTGTACGTGAAAAAAACCTGTGCGACTTGTGAAATGTGTGCCAGTTCACCGGAGCGGTGCGTCCGCCAAATTCAGTCCTCACGTCGTTGAGAATTGCCCTTCCATGGTGGCTGCAATTCAAGTTTGAAGGCTCCCGCCTGGCACCCGGAGAAGTTGTTGCAGAAATTGTCCCACCCAAGAGCGGTTCATGTTGGTTTATTTTTCATGATGAGTCACTCCATTGAAGAGTTTACATTTTCAACTGCTATCACGCTGGCTTGAGGATTTCTTGACGTTCACGCCTACTCCAGTTTTTTTTCAGTTGCTTCGCATGTATCACAAACCAAGTGCGCTCTCCCCCCACTGACGGTCTTCAAGACACGTGGCGTCTCAGTTTTCAGAAACCCAGACGCCTCTGATGTGTAGTTGAATGCAGACAGTTTTTCGGCATAACTTGCTTGCTGAAGGGCAGTCATCGCAAATGAGATTCATTTGTTGCAACAACACTCAAAGAGGAGCCAAGATAAGCCACTCAAGATCGGTCAACCCGTGTTAATGCAAGCTCCAACCTCACTAGCCAACTCAAGACACCACACAACTTATCCGTGACTCAGAGATGATATCTCGCTTTGTATTTATCCATTTTGCTGTGAAATGGCGTGGTCACACGGCAAGCAACCCAACGGGCGAGAGGAGCGTTTCCTTCCATTGTCCAAAAGCGGCACTAAAGTAGAGTTCGCGCCTAGAATCATTTGATTTTCTTAAGAACAACGCCATGAGCTCACGCTGCGTTAGTATCGTGTTTGGCCCCCCACTGGATCAGTTCTTCGCTCTTTCACCTAACAGTAGAACATGCTCGGATTGATACATGACCCAGGTGCTAAGGCGATCATTCACTCCAGCAGCTAATCAAATCACCGAGCGTCACATTTAAGTCCATCAATGCTCTTGGACTTTGACATTGTGATTTTACTCTTGCCCACTCGTTAACACAAATCATAATCCAAACCAAACCTTTGGTCCATCTGGCTGAATCCACCAACACATTCAGGAGGGTTGGCCAACCATAATTTACCGAAGTACTAGCCAGCGAGACAAAAAAAGCTAAACCACGGTGCCACGTTGAAGCCATTTCGAAAGACAAACTCACATGGAGAACACATCTCCATGAGTGCGCTCTTGACTCAATGAAATCCATGAGATTGCTTAAAGCAACGAACAAACAAGCCCCACCCAGTTAAACGTCCAAAAGGGGTGAGCATCAATCCTCCCGTTAAATCGGCTTCCCCCAATGCAAGTAAATACTTCAGCGCAAGTCGCAACATCTACCCACCACCAACTGAACCAAGCGGGACCCGAGAGAATTGCAGAGAGAACGGGCGGAGCAGGCAAACGCCCAGCAAGTCACGACAGTATAGCCACAGAGCGGACGAACGTTACTAGACCAGTTGTCTCGAACCCCCCCAAAACCTCACGCCAGCACAGTAGCACGAGATCAGAAGTCGTAAATCAGGGAAAACTCGCCAACAGGCGTCCAAAAAGTGTAGGTAGAAGACCAGGAAAACTAGTACGATTTAGTAATAGACAATGACAAAAGTATTCACAAGCGAGAAGCACCAGTAGACATATGAAGGCGAGGGTAATGCTAATGCCGAGGAGACGATGACATGAGTGCCTTGAACGATGACGGGATTGATAAGCCTGATGAAAGACTTTACAAACGTAGTCACGTGCACAAAACAGTTGCTTTCCAGCACGCCTCCGTACCCCTCTTCAGCGCCTGAAGCGTCCCCGCCTGCCAGTTCGACCGCCGAAACGGTTGCCATTAAAGTCACCAACACCGCTCCTCGCGGGAACGTCCACATATATCGAATTATTGTTGCGGCTGTAGCGGTTGTAGTTGTTGAAGCCACCAGCAGTGCCACTGAGACGCTCTGCCTGGGCACGAATCAAGGCACGAGCCTGTTGAATGTAATGCTGATAGCGCGTCGTGGACACTGCATTCATATTCGTCTGGGCTCTTATCACTTGTCCACCACCACGACGGCGAATGCCGAAACCTAAAGGTTGAAAAGGGGAGTAAATCACGAGACCATGGCGACCATTAACAGTTAACAAATCAAGTACTTACGCTGATTATCAACTCGAGTGACTCGACGCTGCCTACCAACGGCAATGAGGGACGGAGTCTGACGGGTAGGACGTTGAAAATTGGTGCCGAATGTATTAACACTGTTGATGTTGTTGCGAGATAAACGCTGAACATTATCAAACCTCCGCAATCTCTGCTGCCTCTGCACTTGACGTTGGATCTGGACACCCAGACGATTCACTACCCCAGGAACACCGCGACTACGACGTTGACGCTGGAAGATCTGTCGATTCACTGCCATGATTCTTTGCCGAACTGCCAAATTGCGGCTTATGGCACGGCTATTCCTTGTTGTAGCTGGACCAGCGGCTGTAAACACACATGAGGTTACGAGAAAATCGCAAGTGCTCAGAATGAACAGCCAGTAGCGGCAGACATGTAAGTCTTGGAGTGCAGAAGAGGCGGGTGTTTAGTCCTACGCAGACTTTTGAGAGTTGAAAAGGACCACCGGGGACAAATGATCCGCCGCTGTTAGGCCTCGAAGGTGTTCCAAATAGGGCAATTTTATGAACTTGTAGATGTGGGTTGAGGTGGGCAATGCAGTTCAACCGTCCAAACAACGCCCGGTCAAAAGCTTTGCAGTGTTAGCATCTCCCCCAACAATTTAAACGCCTTTTCTAATGGGGGTAAACTAAAATTAGTAACATCGGTAGGAGCCGAAAAAATCAACTCCTGAGAGCATACGCAGCTTGAAGGCTTTGAACCTTCTTGCAATCGAGAAAACTTATGCAATTCTCGAGTAGCTGCAGTGATCCGGGCTGTCTTGCTTGGAGGTAAGAAAAAAATTACTTCAGTCCCGTTTTCTCTCCTCGTTAAGATTCCGAGCCGCTGAATTCAAAACGACCGCAAGTGACATGGCATTGACATTTCTTGATCTTTTTAACAAGCGGAGTAAGCGAAGAGAAGCCGAAATGATGACAACAGGGACTCATTGGAATAACTTTCCGCACCCACGATCAAGCATAGCTCCGAGACGTTGGGGGTGAAGTAAATTTATGGACACCTGGACGCAAGACATAAATGGAGCAACACAAGGCATTTCAATCAGCCACACAAGCTCTTTCGTTAACTGCTCCTTTGCTACGTCTGTCGACGAAACGTGCTCCTTAGAACCCAGCTAATGCAATTTGGCTGCCAGAACTGAGCAACAACGGCGGTCCCTTGGTCTTGTGAGCGAAACGATGCCACCGAGAAAGCAGCAGAAATGTTCGTGCGTACTGACCAGAACCGCGTGTCAGTAAGTCACGATTTAACTACAACAAGCCAACAATCAACCCCAGCGAACCTCCTGCTCCATTGACCACATTCTGTCTGCGAAAAGTATAAAAACACGCACAGGAAGATTAGAACAGAGGCGCTAGGGCAATGCGCAGTAACAGTAGAAACCTCAACCGAACAAGGGATACTACCATATGGTGAGTCACTTACCACCCACGCGGCGAGTACCTTGAACGGTAGTATTAGCGGGCGAGACCAGAGCAGCTGCGTCTGCTGCAACCCTTGCTGCAATGGCAGCGGTCCGTTGCGCACGTTGGAATATCGCCCGAGCCGCGGTAACCTGACGCGATTTCATAGGCTTCACCAGCGAGGAACGAAGCAAGTTCGCCCTTTTCACAGCTAATGGACGAGCCTTAACAGACGGCTTTGGCCCACTTGCCTTCTTGGCTTTTCTATTAAGCCTAATTATCTCATCTAAAGGGAGAACCAAGACACTTCATTGACCACGAGTTAAATATACTGAGCAACTCCAAAGAAAATTGCGATTTACGCAAACAAAAGCACACCGAAACAAAGAGTAAAGCCTACCCAGACTCATATCGATCATACTGTTCGACTCCATGGTCATCCACTGGGGTATACGCACGGTAAAATGGAGGGAGCCTATAAAAGGAATAATGTATTACGACAGCACGTTGATTGGGTGAAATTAACCAATGACAATTCGAAAATTGAGAGTCCACTAATCGCGTTAATTTTGCAAAGATGGCAAATGAATGAAATAAAACAAAATAAAAATTTAAAAAACTAATAACGCATCAAAAAGTTCCTAAAGTGAGTTAAAAATTTTTGAATTTTGTTTTCAAGCAGGATTTGTGCTGTTTTTATGCTCATAACACAGGGCAAATTCGTTAAAATAATTTATTCAGCAGCCCTTCATCTTGGTGAAAATTTTGGTATTTTTTTAGCCATTTGCTTTATCTTTTCACTGTAAAGGTGTTATTGGCGTACCCCACTCTTATCACCGTTTCCCCTTTACCTCCGTGTTCATCCGAATGCTATACAATAATTGCGTCATATACGGGTTAAGTGGAAGCAGCGCCAAGTTATTTTCAACCATCCACTCTTTTCGTCACCCACGATATGATGTGCCATTGTTGATAGCTAGACGCTAAATGCAGCTCCCTTAGACTTCCCTGGAGGCAAAAGGAGGCATAACACACTAACAGAATAAAGATATTCAGCCAACAACATAATTGTGGTAGTTGGCATGGCCCGAAGGCCAGCCCCCAGCCGGACAGAACAGTGCGGCTACTCAGAGTAATCGTTACTGATCGTCAAACAAAAGAAACATAACAGTGAATCCACTTAAAAGTATTTAATATATCTTGTTTATTTAAAAAGTCTTTTAATCTAACTAGATAGGTCTGTTTTGGTAAATGTGGTTTGCCTCAGTACTTAAATAAAACGGAAGAAAGGAAGATTGGGGGCAGGTCATTTCCATTATCACCGCTATCAGCAGCTCTTCTAGCAATATCATGGCTGCAGTTTACGCAGCAGAACCGCGCTTTGGCGGGCCAGTTCAGCTGCCGACATGCCTGCGTAGGTAGCACCAGGAGTTCTTGAAAAGAAGACACTTGAGTCCATGGTTGGCGTCGAAACTACGCTACCCACATCCTCTTGCGGAAGAGTGCATTCACTTGGGATGAAGCAGAAGATCTACAAGTAGTAAGGAGGTGATTGTCGTCTTGATTCCACTAGTTAAAAGATTTCTTAACCCGTAATTTTAAGACGTACCTGATCATCAGTACATATTTTGAGGGCTTTGGATGGATTTGTAGTAACCACACGAAAACCACGACGATCTAAGCGGTAAATTCCGAGGCAAAGAATCCTCCAGCACATTAGAGCATGTACGAACACGTCTTTGTAACGGAGGACTCGCTAAGGGCGTAAAAGGAGCCAATTTTCACACTAGGTACAGAACTTTTTCCATTGCGTTTGTATCATAAGCCACCTGAAATTTCTAATCTTCGCAGTGGCAGCGTCAGTGCATCCAACCCAAAATACGATTCTACCTAGTGATGCACAGAAGTGTTGAAGAAGGAGGACATCAATAATGGATGGATATTTCTAACGTGGTTTGTAGTGGAATTTCCACAAAAAATCACGGTCGGTTCTTTTATTAGCCTAAACCTAGGCAGTGCCTAATAATCAGAGAGGCAAATTGAGTTAGCTTATAAAAAGTGCTTGTCGTAAGACTTCGTCCATCCTGGCTTATTACGCGGCATTTGTATTTTCTCTGGTGTGGAAACAGATGCGATATTTAGAGGTCCAATCTAATTCAGTGATATATACTACTAAGAATAAAATAAGGGATATTCTTATTACCATCTTGTCCCGCAGTTGATTATGATTTTAGCAAAAGATTTACACTAGTCTAACAGTCAGCACTTTATTCGGCCTCCACTTTGGTCTAAGTCACTCAATTCTTTCATACTCTGGATATAAAGGTGTCCTCTAGGCTAGCATGGCTTAGGACACCGCCGAAAGAAAACAAGGCACTACCTTGACAGGACGCGAGAAAAGTGTTCCAAAGGGAACCTCACACATGTTGAGCAGGGCCACTCGAACACCAGTTGCCTTCTGAGGGCCATTTCGTTGCCCGCGTTGCAGTCCTGACGAGAAAAAATATAGAAATAAAATAGAAATAAAATAAGCACTTGTGAAATCACAACGTACCATTCCGAAGCAGGCTGGCTGATTCCAGTTCTTCAACAGCCGTGCCAAAGAGAAGGACTCGTAGGAACTGAAAGACTGAACCACTGAAGTACAACTGGGTAATGAGAACAAAGAGTTAATGATGAAAAACTCTCTCTGTCTCTTGAAACAATGGGTAACAAGTACTTCGTCAAATAAAAAGCTGTCAAGTGAACCTATTTGGTGTCAAAATCAACCACCTAGGCATCTCCCGTGATGCTTATGCATAATTAGTAAAGTAAGCTCTCGTGCCGTCCATATTTGGCTGTTGTCAAATGTGAAATTCAGCATTTGCAACGACATATGCATCTTAGTTATAAAGGCTAAATAATCGCAAAAATTAAAGTGACTCCTGCATAGAAAAAGTACACAATCGCCCCTCGGAATGAAGTGCAAAAATTTTTAGAACTCTCCTCTTATTCGGACCTAATTACCTTTGTTTCCAACCTAGGACTATTTCCAAACTGCGTTCCAACTGCAAGATAGGTTAAAAATTGTGATTTGAAAAATTTTACCACGAGAGGTAGTACCAACCCTCCTCTCACGGGTAGTTTAAGCTGCGATGCGAGGCATGAGGTGCTGAAGTACAGTACTAGATTGTCAGCTTTCTTGAACCCACACCACTCGTCGCAACCTTTAACAGAGTAGCTTTCCTTGCATATCCTCAAGTCGTAAGTTCTAGACTTCGAGCGAATGAAAACTATATCAGTAGACCCACATATACACACACAAAGAAAGCATAGAGTTACAGAGGGATGGATGGTAAGTCGGCTCGTCAGACAGGCGTTGCGTTGGAGGGCTCTGTCCCACTCCGAGCCAGTCGCGATACAATCAAACATACATAGTCTCTTCTAGCGAGATTTAAGAAGTGAAGAGCGAAGTGATGGCGCCTCAAGCATACTGTTATCTCTCAAGAGATTTGGCATTATTTTGCTAGGCTTTAATCGTGACTTTACTAGCCGATGAGTCAATGCTGGTACATGACTCTTCATGAAGAGGTATGAAGAACCCTCCAGAGCGTGGATTCCAGCCCAAGTTAAGCGAGCCGACCATCCTTAAAGCTATACAATGGGATTTCGCAGCTTTGGATAAGCTTGAAACATCAAATTTAGCTAATATTTTAGACCGTAGGATTTGAAAGACCCAAAGATCTACTTGCATTAGCTAGTGTTGTCTCAGACCCTAGAAATAATCGCGCCAACTATTCGACCACCCGATATTTTACAACTTTAAGCATCTCAAAACTTACTGAACTGATAGAACTATAAAGAAGGGTGTTGCTAAAGATGATTCCTCTAGCAAAGGCCTCCTGAAATCGTAGTGGCAATTTGAAATCGAGTTTGTGTGACTCCGCTGAACTGAAATGATGCGCGTTCTGTTCGTAGTCTGAACGAGCAAAACAGAAGCATGTTAGGTGATCAACCAACTGGCTAATCAGTCAATCAGTGAGTCAACAAACTGATCAATTGATTCGCAGGAAGATCGTTTAAAGGCAAATCAGAACTTACGAAGTTCGGTTGTCATATGAATGTATCTCGGTGACTGCTCAAGCATTGATCGAATTGTCATAGCGCAGAGGAGTGTATTCTTATCCCGCAGGCAATGATCCTCCTCACTTTCTTTAATGGCTTCGCCAAGAATTGTGCAGGCTGTGCAGTGTTTCAGTCGAACCGCATTTAGATCGCTCAAGCTGCACGGATTACCCTAAAATTGGCGGAGAAGAAAAGGTAAAATAGACGATAGGAAGAAAAGTTTACAAACTGATCAACGCGTGAATGGGCCAATCACATACTTGGACAAGGAAGATATTAGGGACATTCTTGATGCTTGTCCATTCCTCACCATTGATGACGCTGGGGTTACCCAGGATGACAATATCCCGCACCTCCATCCAGTGAAAGCGCAGAGGGAAGACGAAACTCCTCAGGTTCAACGAATCGTCTGCCAAAGGGTCAACGATGCAGAGGAGATAGTGGTCTCTGAATTGGTACTTTATTGCCTCTGCTGGTGTCTGAAAAATTTGTTTTATGAAAGACATGCAATGGACCATTTGAAATTAATAATGAGATAAATCAATTTGAAACGTGGCGGCTAAATGAAATTCTTCGGTTATTGCAAACCTAGTCGTCACCCTGGTGTCTCAGCTATTCCGCATCCAGAACCCTTAAACTCCAACATCCCCAATATGCAATCAGTCGATGCGTTACTAGCAAAAGTAAAAGACTGCTCCAAATGCACAGAGATTTGGATCCTGCTGTCCAAATGGCGCAACTAGATGTGGTAGAAAGAAGACTATATAAACGAAGAGGCACTACAGAACTACTCAGTTATAGACGCTTAAAAGCGACCACCGAGGAAGTAAAGCTGGTTTTAAGGACTCGACATTAGATTTACCTCTCTACTGGGAATGTCGTGGATGATTTTCGAGACCTCCAAAATCTTACCAGCTTGATCCTTTCAATTGGCGTATCCGGTACCCAGTGGAAACATCCCGTTGAATCGACATATTTTGGCACATAGGGTTTATGCGGCAATGGAATGTATTCTGCAAGGTTTAAGAGCAATGACTGTTGTCGAAAGCAGCCTCGAGTAAACACCCCACTTTTTGGACTCGTTGGTGTCGTAATCGGACCAATTGAAAAGCGGGAAAACACTTCTTCTTTTGACTGTGCCAACTTTCCAGCAGGTATTGCGGCCTGATTTGGCAGTAAATCGCTTTCGGATCTTCTGAGGTCCCCACTGGCCGAACGCAAGACCTGACCTTGAGATGTGTCGTGGGTGTCGATCAGGAGAGGGTCGGACAGGACTTCTCTACAGCGTGGAAGAGAACTGATCGGCCACTCAAAGGAAATATTCAGTAAAACATTCTTAATTCCAATTCATTGACCAAATTCTGTATTACAAAGTCGGTTAAGCAGAGGATGGACAAATTAGGATTTTCGCACATTTTGGCAGTCTTGAAAAATTTCAGCCTTATACTGGCAGCATATCTCAGTCTCAAAATAGGCACATTCCCCCACTTATAACGTCAAAGTTTAACAGGTATCATGCAAATTATTCGCTTTCCAGCATCAAACTTATGCAAAGCATAGCATCGAACTGACAAGTTATGCATAAAAAGCAAATTGGAGGCCGAGCAAATTAAATCCAACTCACCCATACTCAGGAACTTGAAATGTAGACTCGTCATCGCTGATAGTGCGTTCCCTTTCTAAATACAAAGGAAGATAGGTACCTAATACGCTAAAAGGATTGAAAAAGCTATATGCGATTCTTTGATTCTATTCCCTTTTCACGGTCCGCGAGTTACACTTTTAGCTGAACGTCCCACTTAATCTTCAACCAGCAAACCGTGCTGACACAATTCGCAATTTGCTTTCAGTTTGGCAGTATTTTTGTGTCTCAAATTGGCATCTTGTCTAGAGGGACTCAGACCCATCTGAGGCCTTGCGTTTTAAGCACACAAGAAAGGGCAATACTATAATAGAGGAAGTGGTGATGGTCCATTACGGATGCTGAAAGCTGGTGCAACAGTAGGAGTAAACGCAAGCAGCAGTTTGTAGAAGGTAACATTTTCATAGGTACGTGCACCTATACAGAAGATTCTCAGTTCAGTAAGAAAGTGTACCACACATCCAGGCAGCGCATATGTTGTGGCTGATCTCGTCTAGCTAAAGTAGTAAGAGGTTCCTCTGTGCAAGCGTTGAACATGGCACAGACATTGGCTGCTTTAAAACACCTACCATATGGCTACTGTTTTTGGACAGCCTCCGTTTCGCAAAAGGACCGAAAACTTCTTGGTCGTGCTAATGTGCCTAATAAACATGCGTGTGTGTCAGAGAAGAGGTGTTTTTGACCTCAGAAACCTTTTTAGTCTATCGGTAATTCTACAGGCCTCGTTTGCTCAAAGCACTTGTACCATACTAGAAATTAAAGCCTTCCAAGTAGTAAATTCGAATTTGGAGAAAAAGCCATCCATTTAAATGAGATATAAGTAGTGTAACACACACATGATGTTGAAAAGAGTTTCCAATGTCTCTCACATAAAATGGGTTTGAATGCATAATTAAGCTGCTAGTTCTATCAAAGTGACTTCGATGGTTTATTGGTGAGTGAAGGATTTTGGGTTTTGCGCCCAAAACGGCAATCAGGCGTCACCGAAAGATTAAATTGCACTTGAATAACTGAACTTTGAAGCCTCTTTCCCAGCGTTAGCTCCACAAGAAGAAGAAAAGGTTGATTAATGACCCAAAAAGGAATAATTCTGCATAGCTTCCAGTTACCTTTCTTCAGACCTGCTGCTTGGATGTAGAACTGAAGACGTGTGGGGCACTGGCATAGTTGTCCGGTTTCGTGGCCTCGGCATCTGGTGCAGTAATTGCGCATTCTGCGACAGTACACAGACAGTAAATTAAAAAGAAGTATTCCTTTGCCAAAAGCCTTTCTAAAGGCCAAAGAATACTATGCAGAGCACCTACCTATTAACCACAGTGGAATTTGTTGCAATGACAATGGCTTTTGTTGTCAGAGCATTAACTTTGAGGTCTTTGTAACCGGCTGGATTGATAATGACACTCGGTTTATCCGGGTCCGTGCAACAGAGGCCACAGATGACAATGTTCCATTTTTCGTAAGCAAATCTTGTTTTTATCGCCAACAAATGCAGAATAAAATTGAAAAATTAGCAATTTCAAAGCACAAATATTAGAGGCATGTTAATTTGCTCCCTCACTTTCCTCGATCCTCTGATCAAAATGACCCACTGTTGATCCATTTAAATTTCCCATTTGCAAAAATATTAACCTTTTCTGCCAGTAGCTATGTTTTCCTGAATTTAAAGTGACATATTTTCACTGCAGACGCCTCATTCTACTGTATGTTCAATTATGCCTACTTCTCCATCTTCGCGACTTGCTACACATGGACGCTCAACTGTCTGTGACCGCACGTCTATTTTGTATGCTAGCGACAAATCTTCCCCTCACTGGTGACTGCTTGGCACCCTCTCAGGCGAGGCTAAAAGGGCACATGGGTTTATATGAGAGTATGCTTAATAAGTTGTCGCATTGTCGGCAGCCAAAACTTACAGTGTTAACTCCTGCGCACATAGGTTGTGGAATTCATAGCTCAAACTGACATCGTAGATCTCCATAGAAACGCCGTACTCATATTCACGACGCCATTTTTCTCTCTGTGTCTAAAAGGAATTTTCCAAGAGAACTCAACCTAAATATTAATCTTTTGGGTTTGAGACCACACTCAGTGTAGTCAGTTGATGATACGTAAGTCTATTAAACTACAAAGTGATATGCAGCTCATCAAACGAGCAAGTGAAAAGGAGTTTTCGCTATCAGGATCCTGACCTGTCTTCCAGCGGTCTTGATCCGATGACCATTAAGAAGGTTGAGGATAATCGTGGAGAATCCCGGCGCAATGCAATTTAGAGACATTAAACCCAGTTTCAGTTCGTCCATACAGATAACCATGTCTTTGTTGCGACACGTCCATCGGGGGAAATTGTAAAGGAGGGACTAGAATCAAAAAGAGGTGCTACTTAAATAAAATTCAACATTTGGAGAGACTTGAATTACACAGATGCAGAATGAGAAGACTTTCTGCTCTGATCGTGTGATCTGATCTCTTTGGCAGTTCAAAGCCTGAATCTCTCCTAACTCTCGCCGGATCAATTTTAATCACGAATTGGAAAAGATCTTTAACTCAACCCAGAGCATTTCTTCGCGATCACTCGCGCATAAATGTGATCATTTGTTTATCTTTTTGAGCCGCAGTGTCATCAACAAAACTCTGGGTAAACAAATGGAGACGTGGGTACACACACCAGGCCAAATCCAGGCTCTAGGACCCCTAGAGAGGTAGCGATTTACTCAAAAAGGAGGCCTCGAGAACTTATGCCTCACCGTGGTCTGATAATCTTGGATTGTTGATTCTAATGCCATCAAACATATTCAGAAAACAAACTAAAGATTTATTAATTTTTTGAGTATATCATGGCCTCACATCGCAAAAGCGTTTTTTTTATTTCAACAGACCTTCACAGACTATTAAGAATAATTTTTGTGGCTCTAGAAATAATCCTGCCTCTGTGCCATTCAACAGATTTTCACATCTACTTCCTACAAAATAAAGTGAAATATTTCTATCTTAGTAGCCGTCTTTTCCTGTATTTGCTAGTCAAAGTTCACGTCTTTGATCGCAAGAAAGTGGAGGCTTAAGGTGTTCAGTGGAGTTGTGGGCAAAAGATTTTATCTCTACTTGGAGTGTCGCACATCCGAACGGTGATGTTTGTTGCTCAGCTTCCGACACGCCTACCTCAAATATCAGGACTTTTTAGATGTCAATGGCTGCATAGTAAACATTTTTAGGCATCGTATAAGATTTTTTTACTCTTTTTTCAGTGTGCCTGTTTTTGCTAAACCTACAATGGTGCGATGTTTAGGGCAATCAGTAAATTTAAGCGGAAGGTTGAATTAATGTGTTACGATTTATTAATTACTTCACTTTTTGTCCATAAAAATCAATTTAGAGAATGATTGTATTGGGTTTCGACAAGATTTTGTCCGAAAAAATAAAATATGCTTTCGGGCAAGCACTGCTTCTACCTCACATTCTTGTCATGCAACTGATCGTTTGATTGTGTAAATAAAAGCGGTATGCCAGTGCCGGACTGAGGCAGTGCATCTCTTTCTCCTTCTTCCATTTTCATGCTAAAGTGAAAATTTTCTCGCAACGACTTTGCAAAGCAGGAGAAATCCTTGTGGTGCCATGGCCGAGGAAGACATTTTTCAGCTGGTCCATCAGTTCGGACTGTTTCTAGGGTAGATTCTACTCTTGCGCACCCTTAAGTTAGACCATGTTGCTTAATAAATCTTGATTTTCATAGACTGGACTCAGGTAGATGAACAAATCCTACTAAACAATTGCGTCCATAGTCCACCTTTACCATCTCAGACAAGTAAAATGGTGGTTTTTCCATCAAAAGTCTTGCATTAATCAGGTCCACATAGCATTCGAAACGAGCGGTGCAAAGGCGATATACTTTGGACCTTATTGGCATCTGTTGGTGAGTTTTCCTATGTGGACTCCATCGCCGCTTCGTCCATTTAGGTATTTGTGAACGTCTTACTTCATTGCATCCTAAAAGCAATGCATCTAATGTTAACATTTCTCACGTCCAATTCTCCACCATCAGGAGTCTTTGGCGGATACATTTTCTATCGCCAATAGCAACACGCTTTTTACTCGATTTCTGACCAACGCATAGTTTTTCTACCGCAACTCCTCCTAACGTCCATAATCAAAGTTAAGGGAAAAGTGAGGGAAAGAGCCAATAAGGGAACCAATGCTATTAATTGCAGAAGGCATTTGGTAGCGCTCGATGATATACAATTCGCTATTTAAACGAGTGGTGTTAAAAATCTCCACCACTCTCGCCAATTCTCGATCAACGCAATTTTTAAAGGTGCATATGATCGTGAAATTTAGATTAAATGAAGAAAAAGAGTCTGATGAAGATCCTTTGAGGTGTGTCTCATTAAATGTACAAAAACTCGCATACAGCCGTTTCCTTTGAAGGATGTCCTCCTCAGGAACATCGCCTTTGCTTTAACCAAACAAAGCTAATCAATGGTCTTGATATAATGCACAAATTGTGCGAAAGCTATGCAGACCCAGCGGAACCGAAAATGAACCCGATTGTGATATGCCAATCACACTGAATTGGGGGGGGGGAGGGGGAATGTGGCAGAAAAGTAACCAAGGCGATCAGGGAAGGTCACATGCTAAACTGCGCATTTACCTGCTGTCAGTCTCGTCAAGGATGCTGAACCATAGCCTTAAGTCTATTAAGGACTTGTACTTCAGGGGTGATTCAAGACACCGCAATGATAGTTGCACTGACGAACCTTATTTTTGAAGTGGTGCAACTGCACAAGGACACGAATACGCTCGCTTTGTGCTTTCAATGAGATAGCCTGCATGATGTTACCACCATCCTCGTCTACACTCTTGTTTGAGTTTGGCTTGGCAAGGACTAACGCTCCCTGAGAACTGCGGAAGCAAATGCGAGCTAGGTCCTGCGGATCCGCAGGTGTGCCCTGGTAGTACTTCACCCAGGCATTGTATTTGGTCAGGATGGCACGCATTGCTAGGTCTAGTGGTGATCTAGGTGAATATAAAGAAGGCAAATATAGGGTTTTAAATAGAACAGTCCAAAGCAATCGCACTTATGCATCAAGGATTGTGCCCCTTTCCTCAAATGCACGAGAGCACTCGCTATCTAGCTGTCACTGGGTTCCTCTCTCACCAGATTAATCAGTGATTGCAAGGTGATTCTAGACGCGTGCTAAAATCCAAAACGAGACCACTGAGAAATGGAACAATCGTAAATATTACCGATCGACTTAAAACTCAGCCTACAAATGTCAAACGCGAAATCGCCTAAAACCTAGTTGTTATGAGCTCTTCACGCTTCGATAGTCTGTACTTACATAGGAGGAAAATACGTGAAGGAGATCTAAGATTAATTCATACCCACATTAACGACTATGTGTGGGCTTGTTAAAGGGCTGAAGATGCTGAAAACACTACGGCATTTTGCATTTGGTCGGACAGATAAATTAGATACAAAAGAATTTTAGGTAGTTTGCAAAAAGTGGGTGAAGAAAGTCAGTAAAATAGACCTTGGTTACAGTGAAATTTAAGATAATTGTAGACCGTTTTTTTCGACATATTTGTTCTTAGAGTTTCTTAGGGTTGTTTAAGTAAATGCTGGGTTTAGATAAGTGGCTGAATTTCTGCTGATTATTTACCTATAGTGTAAAAGAAATTCGCAAAAATTTTCTTTGGAAATTTAGTACAACGGGAAAGAGCACCCAAAGTCAGGATGTAGACACATGCAAACTGCTTGGGCAGAAGTGAGGCAAACAAAGCGCCGAGTAAAATTGGGAGGAACTTACACACGAAGAATCACCATATTGACAAGACTGCGACGAGATGCGTGTTCAATGTGGAAGAAGTTACGAAGAACTGCGCTGAGACTGATGTTATTGAAGTGGCCGCACACTACTACGTGCCTGAAAGATCGGAGAAAAATTTGTCCTTTACGGCATCAAGCATTTAATGGCTACTTACAAAAGTCCTATTAATTATCTTTACAAACTGCAATCTTTTCGAGGGCCTTTGCTTCCGGAACTGAACATTTTTTTACTCTGATCGGCACTACTTCTAATCCGTATTTCCCTCTCTCTCTCACCCACTCTCTTTTTCGATTTCATTCTGTTTACATGCAATTTTCGAGGGAAGAATATGATAAAGCTATGATATGATGTTACAAAAGGGCCTGGAAACATTATAAGAGGCATAAGGAGGTGCCAGTATTCTCAATATTTCCCCTCATGCCCTCCACCCTCCCCTCGCGACTAGTTAATAAAGTGGTGTGAGATGTTGCTTTTTCTAAGTGACAAAATATCCAATACACTCCCATTCGAAGCTTTTTGGATTCGTTAGCTTTTTTGCTCCTAAATTAGGAACATTCTAGAGGCGTTTGCAGCCTGTTCTCTCGATGATTGGATGCTATGACGTGGAGGTGCAATTAACGCCTCATTATTAACCAAA
Organism: Taenia crassiceps; assembly: GCA_023375655.1. NCBI lineage: Eukaryota > Metazoa > Platyhelminthes > Cestoda > Cyclophyllidea > Taeniidae > Taenia > Taenia crassiceps. The sequence continues at coordinate 1,909,956 of JAKROA010000010.1, forward strand.
CGACTAAGGCAATTGAAAACTCATAAGCGCACAGGACCAATGGTGAGTGAATAGAATCCTCTGTTTTAATTACGTGCTTACACACAAAAGTAAACAAGGCGAGTTTAATCAGCAAACTTTCCCCATAAAATGCCATTCCTTTAATCAATCCACTAGCCATCCAACATGCACGATGCTTTGCTTTAACTCATGCACAAGAAGTAAGGAAGGACAAATTTGTACAGTTGAAACCTTGTTGTAACTTACAAGCGCTTAGGCGTTAACACATTGTCATCACTCAAATTGTACGTGACTGAAGGTTAGGCCTGACAATGACTATGAAAGGCCATATCAGCGGTACCACCTATTTGTCCGTTAGCCAAAAAGGCGTATCCTCTTTACGATAGAGCAACTAACATATTTTTGGGCGAGTTAACAGTCTTGCTGTTGTATCATCTAAATGTGTCAAACGGACAAGCTTAAAACGTATGGAATGGGTTGAGCCGCTGCTTTGGTGGTAAAATTAGCTGAATCAGAGAGAAAGGAGAGGAACACCGACACAGATTTATGCTTCACCGGTTACCGCTTCACAGGTCACCGCAATTTACGGACGGTTATTGCAACGAGCTGTAGCAGCATTGATGAATCTATTTATTTACTTGTCTAGGTTTTTTTCTCTTTGTCAGGCACTAGCCGGCTATGACTTTATAATGGACCACAATTTTGGCTATAAATTTGTGTTGACGTTTCACTTTTATTAATATTCCCTTGGTTGATAATTTAAACCCTTCACTTATTTTCACGCCAGTTTATTTACCATCAATAATTAAATACTGAGAAGAGATCTACCATTTTCTATGATAAAAAAGTTGATTCCACAACTGCGACGGTTCATCGTCTATGACCGCCAGAGTAGTCCCGGGTTTTTGACCGGGCACATCACCTACTGATAAAGCTCAAAGTGTCAATGGCAACATTGACAGTTTGCCAACTTGGAAACAAAACTGGCAAGTGGAAAAATCACGCATCCACGGCAATTGTGACTGCCTCAAGGAGGGGTTTATGGTCCACTTCTGACCTCGTGACTACTTTGTGAAGGCTTTTGGCACCGCCTTGATAGCGACAACAATTGACTCAGCCCAATTGGGCATGAGTTTTTAATGTAAAATCAGATGCAAATGTAACTAAAAGAGGGACCAACAAAGCCATTTTCATCGTTGCAATGGACAGTGATGGACCAAAGCATGGGCCATCTTAAAGATTTAAGAATACCTTTTCTTATTTAACATAGGTAGCCAAATTCAGCCCTTGCGGCACAGTTTGCTAAGTAAGAAGGCAACTATAGATCCACCACCGTCAGCAAGATATTTTAGGGTAAAATGGCAACTAATCTGATTACCTTAAGGAGGGCAGTCTTTAAAAGCAGTTACGCGAACAGAAGACAATAGGCTGATGTGTTTTTCCGGGCTGAGGAGTGAGTGTTGTGTGATGTTTACATACAACGGCCTGGACGAGACATTCACATAGTATCACTTCTCTAGGGAGGTTTCAACTTTTCAGCTGACCCTTACAGCATAGGCCAGCGTGTCTAAGGGATAGGTGTAAATTAGACCGTTAAAAGTGAAAATCTCTATCTGCAACAGAAGTGATACCTATAAACTATTACAGTAAAAAGGTTAGTCAAACAGATAAAGTAGCAAAGACGCATTAATTGGCAAAACCTACTGATGTCCGGCGAGAGCCTGATATGAATCGGAGGGAGCACGTCGTGCCGAGAATTTACGATAGATTTCCGGCACAAAGACCGCAAAGATACCCTAGGAGAAGTAAAAAATAAACCATTTTGTGTGTAAATTAGCATTAGTCGCTTTTTAAGGGTTGCCTAGAAGGGAAGCAGATAGGAGTCACATAAGTTGCAGGCCAAGTAAAGTTCATGATTTGTTGGCAGCTTTCTACAGTCAGAAATGACTAAAATATTCCATGGTACAGTCAATGCTACTTATTACAATGGCTGTTAGTAAAGGCATTCTTATGCCATACGCATCCTGGATCACTATACCACAAAGTGTCGGCTGAGCGAAGTGCGTGTGATTTGAGTTTGTCTTGTTGACTAATTAAGCATTGAGTCGGAAACCTGTTGACTTTGTCCTCAAAGGCTTGGAAGCATCACAATCAGGATGATGCTTCTTTTTGACACGCTGCCTCGAGACTAAGTGGATGACGCGGTAATTCGTTCATGTCTACATGACCACAGCACCACTCCTCCTGCCACTTAAAACGGGTTATATGGAGCGTTCGCTTTGAATTCCTCAAGAACTTTTCCAACGATTAGTTTTCTTTGCGAATTGGAGGTTGAGTAGAGAAATAGGCCATTGAAGATTCCTGCAGTGACCCACATTTCTCAGACACCCATCATTAGAATACGAGTGTGGGTGTGTGGCGGACTATAGCGACAACTACTAAGGTCGCCGTTCGATTACGCAACATGGCCTGAGAGTAATCATGTCATGACAAATAGTCTGGAATGTTGAATTCTTCAAAAGAATGCCCCACTCATAGTGGTCATATTTTGCACATCATTAGCCACGAGAAGGTTTGCTCCTCTGGAGTGATGGAAGGAAAGGTTGTAGGGGTGGGGAGAAGGAGAAGAATACTGGCGATTTCTAGCCTCTACCTGCATGTATCGTATTTCCTTCGTGGCAATTACTCAAGACGTGACCCAAGGCGAGTAGAGCAGTGGAGGGGGTCGGAAACAGAGTGCTTTCTGATAAAAACATGAACTTTAAAAAGGGTGAGTGCTAATGGTCTCAAAAAAGCTCAGCAGTTTTTATAAGCTGTTCTCATAACTGACCACGAGGATCCAAGTTATACCTTAGTTAAGTATACAGGGCTTATTTCACCCTCTTGATCTACAAACTCACAATAGCGACGGGAATGAAGACGCAAATATAAAGTCTTCCGAGCATTGTGACTGGGTAGAAGTCACCAAATCCAACTGTAGACATGGTAACTAGAAGGAAGTAACAGCAATCGAGGTAGTTCCATTGTAAAGCCTTGTGATCCTCCTCCCAGAAGTCTCCAAGATGAATGATCTGAGCAGCGAGTGTGATAGAAAAAGTTATTCATGATCAGGCGTTTTGTTAATTGCTGCAGGTCTGAATACATAAACAATTAGGTGACAGTTTCACTTTGGTTCTCCTCCGTCAATCATCTGAAAAACCTTTTATTGATTCATTTTTTCCACACTATCCATGGAACGTCTGAATGAAGCATTTCGCCAGGAGATAAAGTAAACTACCTCATACATCTGAGATAGACTTATCCATCCATGATGTCTTCCATCTAATTCACCAGGTCTGACAATTTCGAAGTAGCTTGGGCTTTTCCTTCATGGAGTAGTTAGTGCTTACCAGATGAATAAGACCACTGGCAACCATCCACATGGCGAACATGATGAAGAAGACATCGACTGTCTCAATGACATGGTTAGACGAGAGGATGCCCATATAGTTTAGCACCTCACCAAAGTTGAATATATTCAGAGCTCGTAAGAATCCAAGGTCTAGCAGGAGGAAAAACAAAGATAGCTAAATGCCCAATCCCGGTAGATTGATGATGTGCAGTCAAACAGCTCAGGAAATGCCAATAAACTGGGGATTTTAGGCGAATTCCTGGGTGAAATTGTGCTACTTTACGTCAAAGAGGAAAGCTTCATTGCTGGAAGAAGTACATTATAATGGAGAATTCATCAGGTAAAACCTTGATTGATATGCGATCCCCATTTTAAAGCTACGACATTCCCTTCCTTTTAAAGGCTGTTTACTTCTTGTTTGTGCTTGGAGCAAATCTTTTTCCCACGCAGTTCTGACGGTGACGGTGATGGGCAAATTGCGCTCAAATAAAAAACCACTCAATTATTGTGAATAAATGAAGCTGTGGAGACTAGTGACGGAGGAGTGATTAAGGCTGTGTTCAATCGTTTCCGTCGATGCTCCCTTCCAAACTGGCAATTCATCGATGCAGAAAATGGAATATGCTGAAACACTGGCAAGGCCCATCACGTACCTCACTGAGGCGGAAGTCTCTCCCGTTGCTGTGCTATCGGGTTGCCTACATTCCTGCCTCGGGATTGCAGGCTGACTCTTTATGCCGTTGGGATGACCAAAGTTTGCACCAGTAAAACAAAAGCGGATACTGAGAGATTGATGATCACTTTAAGAGCAAAGTCTCAGCGTGGCGCTCAGGCATCTCCTTCACGCCAATTACCATCCAGTTAATTATAAGCACTTTATTATGGCATGCTAAAATTTCACTCAAAGGAATTTCTAATGCCTTATTCCTTATGCTTTGACACTGTGAAACAGCCGTCAGATTTCAAAATTCTCGATTTTTTGGTGTCATAGCTTTGTGTATCGCGTATAAATGACGAAATGATCCTCTCCAGGCTGTTTACCAAACGAAGGATTTACTATCAAAACAGAGACCTCATTCTTGCATGATTAGCTACTGCAAACTGGTGTACCTATGGAGGCTTACCAAAATACACACTGTTCGGGGTTAATCAAATCATCCTTGGTACAATTCAACTCGTGACTGGCGCCAAGTTGTGTCAGTAAATAAAAACTACACATAATGAAGGTATCTTTAAGCCAAGTGTTCACGAATGGCTTAAATACAGCCAAACTTAAGGAGAACTTTTATATGAATTTGAGGCCATCAATCTAGGTGGGATATTTGCGTTGTTGGATAAAAACATATATTTTTTGGGGAAAGCTGGCAAATATGAAGCAGGGAATTTCTATATACTCATGGTAAAAAGTGTTGTAGCCTAAGTGGCTGGTCCGTCTACTCTAGTACTTAACTTGACCTAGAGAGTGAACTCACTGACCGAGATGATAACGCGGTTGAAAGGCAGCAACGTAAGATCCGCTTATTGTAAGCACATCAACTAACGAGGTGAGTTTGAAGAAGAACATACTTCGGTCTACTGCAGCTCCAAGCTGGAAAAGAAGGAAGAGGCAAAAAGGGGACGAACATTTAATTGCACCAATAGCTAGCATTACATGAGGGCTGCATCGGCCCCAGAGTCCGCACACCCTTTTGTTATCCCTGTCCACTTAATCAGGGTGATGGAAGTTACTGCTCGATTAGATTATTTGCGTCAGGAAAAACAACTTCAATGTAGGCTCGAAAGCAGCAAAGGCGGTTTCAAATTTTAAGTAACCTGAGCTCTCCTCGCTGTAGAATCCCTCCTAGTCTTGCTGAAGTAGACAGTAAGCATTCAAACCCCCCATTTTTGTGTTCGGAATCGCATCGTCGAAGTTTAGGCAATTTTCGAGCATGTAATTATAACGTTGAAGACTATGGCCTGTACGGATCGGAGGCTGATTATTCTAACTAAGTCGTATTTCTGGGTTTTTAGGTATCCGATTCATCGCAACAGCAGTTTTCTTCCTTTAACTCAAACCAGGCATGTCGTCGATACGGTGTCATTAAATTCAATTCCGGTGACTAAACATTATCTCGACGTCTATACAACTGCTAGTGCATTAATCCATCCGGTGAATGGGCGCCTATTGCGCTTTATACGATGAGAGTGTTATTGTTTAGCACGGGAATTAAATCTAAATCAAACAAGCAGAAGGTGCTCTCGAGTCACTCATTCTGATGACGACGACGCCGCACACAAGCAGTTTCGATACGCAAAGTGTATCTAAAGGGCACTGGAGTAATTGAGCCTACCCGAAGGATGAAGTAGACCAGGAAGTAAGTGTGAATAGCCAAATCACACCAATTGAGAATGGACAATCCAGGTGTAAGGCAGAGACCTTGAATTATCAGTGGCGGACGACCCTCAAGAGCTCTATCAGGGCGGCAGGAGTTAGACTTTTGCCAATTAAAGTAAAAAGGGACTTTGAAAAAGAACTTACTTTACAACATCGGGTTGAGTTTCTATGATGTAGAGGCTGGATGGAGAAAAAACACCATTAAAACACATCGGGTTGGACATAAATTGTTCAGCAACTATGCAAACGCAAGTAATATCGCATAATTTAATGACGACGGAAAAAATAATGTCCATTTTCCATCCACTTCTACAAACAAGTCAGTTTTCTCCTTACTTGTTACAATTCTCTTTTTTATAGGCAAAAAATTAAATCATCGGAAAAAAATTCCGAGAGGACAAAGAAGGCTTACAAGATTGTTCCAATGATGTAGATAATCCAGCTCATTGTGCACAAAAGCACGTAAACTACCAGCTAAAATGGGGAAGGACTAAATAGTATTTAATGTAAAAATAAACAGAAAATTATCCTACTATTTTGCTGAACAAAAGTTAAGGAAAAATTCAGAGACTGGCCAAACAACGTGCCATTCTGACTTATGATGGTATGCTAAAGAGAGGTAGGTTAGGTCTTTCGGTACAAACGCACACGTCCATCTGTCCACGGGATCCTTTAGTTGCGCTCTTTCCTTCGTCCACTCTGATCCCATCTGTCAAGAGGTGACAACTCTCACCAAGTTAAAATGGGTCGTTTGACACACTTACAAACGCTAGAATCCAACGAAATGGATGCCACAGGAGGGCTGATTTAGTCAAGCAGTTAGTAGTGAATTTAAGAAAAAAGGTTGTTCTCAAAAATCGTCTGTCTGGAGAGCAAGTTGGACGATTTTGCGAAAATCAAGCAAAATGCTGATTTCTTTAAAAGTACGGATTATTGTGATTTGTAACTAGTTAGAAAGGGAATTTCTTCCATTATTGAGTCGGGAGAAAAAATGCCGAATCATGGTTGAGAAAAATTGGTGCCTTCAACGATCTGGTTAATTTACAAAATCGCCTTATCAAACAATCAGCCAACCGCAGATCAAGCTTGTTTGACTTTTGGGTAGAAAGTTTGTTGATTGAAAGGAGGAGGAGGAGGAGGAGGAGGAGGAAGAGGAGGCTAGGGCTTTGGCCGCTGCTCTTAGAGCCTTAATATCGCATAAACTGCCACCTTAGGATGAAACGAACAAATTAGAGAAGCGCCCTTTTCTTAGCAATCAAAACAATTTCGGGGGCTTATTCGATCTCTTGTATCTAGCTGGTTAAACCATTTTATTTGATCACTTTGCAGGAATGCTATCCGTACGACATTAGTAAAGTTGCATTGTGCTTTTGGCCCACAAAAATTTAAAGGCCAGGTAAATACGTTTTACAAGTGCCATAGTGACGGCCTACACAACGCTAGACGTTACGTTTTGTTTACGATTCCTTCCTTAAAAATAAATCCAAAGTGTGCCTTAAGAACTTGCAGTGGTAAACAAGTCATCTGCTGTAAACAACTCAGTCAACAAATTTGTCCAAGAAAATTAAAAATCACATGCTTGTCAGTAGCTCAATCAAATTAGAGAGCGTGTGTGTGTGTGCGTGTGATGGACACAGAACCACAGCTGGATCATACCTCAAGGCACAATTAAACATACCTAAGGATCATGTGCTAACCAAATTGTTTATTTATTGAACGATTTTTCTGAATCAAATTGCCAAGAAAACCTAAAAACCTCTTTAAAATGCTGGCTTACCATAAAACGACCTGTTGGGTAAGAAACTGAGGTCATTTGTTCACAAAAGATACGCATTCTTAGGCTCAGTTGCCCATTTCGTCCTCCTAGGCATTGGTTTTGCCTTAGTCGATGACGACCATCTTTTCTTTGCGATACCTCTTCCATGATTCCAATGTTTACACTATTAATGTTATCCATTTGGAGGGCGACACCATTGTCTTTTATATTCTCACCATTTATTTGGTCTCCTGATTGTTTTATTCGTCTTCCGGGATACGTTTCATCTTCTTCATCCTCTTCGTCATTTATCGCATGCTCTGGTGCAGTTACCATTGCTACCGATGTGTGGGGCGTTCTCAAGTCATCCGAATCACCCCATTGACTCTCCTCCGTCCAAAAAGCCTTCGACCGCGCATAGGACTCCTCCTCCATAAAATCAAGCTCCTGATCATCTTCTTCGAAAGAGTTGTGATCGATACCTCGGAAGATGCTTGGATAGGCAGTGGATCGTGGGGTCGATTCTGGACGTATTTGTTTGTGAAGATGTTTTCCAAGAATGTAGAGAAGGTTAGTCGCATAGATAGCTACAGTGAGAGCAAGGGGAAACCACCACTTCAGTTTGGACTCTGGACAGTCATTGATCCAATGTGGGGCCGATGCTACCGGTGTCATCAGTGTGCTCACTGGACTGGGCACAGTGGCTACCTCCTCTGTCGTCATTGTGCGGTGTGAAGGTGGAGCATCTGTCAAATGCCAGTTGTATGTGCGTGTGCACAACTATGTGGGTGCGAGCGAGCGCTCTTGGTACTAGTAGTAGTGGTAGCCATACGTGGGCGCTGTTTATACCTGGTTGACCATTGGTCTGAGCGGTTCAAAAGCAAAAAACCCTTGTGCAAATGTCGCTTTACGTCCGTTTGATCTGATTTTTTGCTTTTCTAGGCAGATTAATAAGTCCAGTGTGACTCTGTGTGAGATTCAAAGAACTGCTATTTTATCCAAGCTCAGTCCCTTTGTGGCCAGTACCAGCGATATGGTCTGCGGTTAATTGGTCTAGCCATGTATCTGCGTGGCTTAGAATTGTCTCCTAACATGATGATTTGCTCTGATAGCAAAATTATATGCGAACCGTATTAGGACAAACTATTTAGTTTGAGGACTTGCATTTCTTTACAGGTAAAGCAGGGTCAGGCACCTTAAATTACTTTTGACAGCGTGACAAGGCCTGCCAGTGTGGTCGTCAGCTTTGTGATATCCACACCGAAGAGCAGATAGGCTGCATGTGTGCATAGGTACCCAAGCTATTGAGGTAATGGATGAGCCCTCAAAGAGTACAAGCATACTCGATACAAACTAATAAAGCATTCGCCACAAGTAATAAGCACAAAATTTTTCGCCTTCTTAAAATAAATCTTCTAGCAAGTATACACTTCTTTGAGCGCATATGTCAAAAATTTAAATTAAGGAAAGTAGTTTAGTTCATGAATGATTGTTAAAACGTTAACTTGTTTCAGACAAACACTCCAACTACTTTCACTTTTCCTTTACTCTTATTTCACGTTGCTCGATACTTTGGCTTTGTGTAATAACGTTTAATATCAAGGAGAGGCAGTGCTGGCCATATGAAGAAAGGGGGAAAAAATAGGGAAGAAAACCACCTCTTTCCTGCCCTCACTTCATCTCTCTATTCCTCGAAAGCACTTTTTGCCATGTGGGTTAATGAGGCCCAAGGAGCAATGTAGCAGTGAGTAAACTAACCGTTACCAGGAGTCGCACAAACACCCTCAGTTGCAAACATTAGACGGTAAGTGGCGTTGAGGTGCCGAATGGTTGGTGAGCACATGGCTTTTGTAACGAATGCTGGAACAAAAAAAAATCACTTCTCATCATTAGGGGATTCAAAATTATTCTAAAATCAGTGCAATTTATTACGCAAAATGAAAAAGTGTAAGGCAACCTTGCAGGCCTTTCGCCTACTGGTTGATGTAACCTTAAGTGAATGAGTTTGTCAGTAAAGTCAAATATTAGTGCCCCCATTGAAAAGTTAATTTCGTGTCACCAAGGGATTCGAGGTCGTTTCTGCCAGTAATAGAGGATCTTCTTAAGTAGTATGAAATATTTGAAAAGAATTTAGCAACCAATCCTTCTCCAAAGGTTGTAGTGAAGCTTGTGTGATGCTGGAGTCGTATTGAGACGTCCGGAAAATAAGTTTATTTCACATTCAATAAGGTTATGGTATGAAGACATAAGCTACTAAGTTTTCTCAAATGTGATACACAGGCGCAATTTATAAGACAGGTCTTGCTTCCATCTACGTTGAAAAACTATATCCAGTTCAAATAAATCTTCTCAATTCATAGTTCCTACGTTTTATGGAATATAGGGAACTGTTGTCGCTCAGTCTTTGCCCTTATTTCAATTCTTCAGGAATCTTTTGTGACAACCAAAAGCATAGCACGGTAGCTGAAGAGGGACACTACTTTACACAGCTCTTGTGTCAAGGGAAAGGTGTCATGTTTTTAACGGCGTGTGTGGTAAATACGGCCTGGGTGCATATATTTAACGATTAGAGAATCGGAGAATTTCAAGCAGTGCAAAGAGCATTCGCGCAAATTGAAGGGCATCCAAGGTTTACATAAATGGAACATGAAAAATGAACGTAAGAAAACACATACTACTAGGCCAGATTCAGAAGTGGTGCCAATAGCAACTGGAGATGTGAATTAAACTCTTGGAAATCACTCTAATATACAAGACAATACTAGGCGCATCCTTAAAGTGGGAATAGCGCTACAGGACTAGAAACTAAAGGATGCATCAGTACTAAAATACTTTGATTGGGTGAGCAACGATAATCGCATGCAAAAAATCACAAGTTTTTTCAAAGCTGTACAGAGGCATACAACGCTGAGGCCATGGAAGAGGTAAAGAGTGGCTCCGAGTTATGTTGAATTTTTAGATTTTGGGCAAGAGGAGGAGAGGAAATACGCAGCTTATGCTAGATGAGAATTCCAAGTCTCTTGCAACAGACATTAGCTGGGCATCATGCTCAGATAAATCTGTACCTTGTCTAATTAACCAAATAAGGGATATGACAGCAAGAGAATTCCACGCAGTATCGACCACCGGTAAGGAAGAGGAGGTAACGTATCAAGCTTGTGGACGCGATTCTCCTAAGCAAAATAAACCACGCAAAACACACTTAAAAATATGGTATTTTTGAAATAGGCACGCTGAAAATAGAGCTAATGCAACAATGTGTGCAAAAATAAAACATTAGAAAATTAGTGCTTGGCACTAGAAAGCTTCAAACACATTTTGAACGTACCTTAGTTTGGGTGTGGTTTTTAATTTTAGTGGTAAGATGCAGCAAAATGCTCTCATTATAATTTTAGCAATGTTTTAGTTTTCAAAATTAAAATTTAAAATGTTAGCTTTATCTTAAAAGCTGTTTTTTCCGAACGTTTGGGATGAGTTATAGCAAGCAAATATGTTTTAGCTCGCTATTGTACTTTTCCATCCACTGGCTAATGGTTTGAATCAAGGTCATTCGGTTGTGATTTCGTATGCGTACCCTTTTAGACTGCATTAGACCTACACGACAGTTTTTCCCCTTTTGTTGATTATGTTTTCTGACTTTTACTGTTTTTCAATCCTTGAATTGTCTCTTGAAGTGTAGGGCCTTGTCTGTTGAGTAGAAAGCGATTTTCGATCAGCATCAAGTTGGTCACCCATACATTTAAATTAAATCTGCACACAATTTTTGTTTTTATTCTGGAATTGTTGGCGTTAATAGTCAAGGGCTTTGATAATAGAGTAATAGTTTGTATTTATTCAAGCTCAGTGCTTTGGTTGAGTACATTTCACTTGCGCCACTTCCTTTTAATAAAACTAGAAAAAACTTATTTTGTGCTGTTAGTCTGCCACTCTGCCTATCACTGTAAAGCGAAGCAAATTTTTTGCATTTTAATGCAACTTAGACTCTCACTGGGACATGAAACGACTTTCATCCTAATGTCTACTCCATTGCTTCGTCGAAATTCGTTTTGTCTGCCATCTACTACCTCTACCAGAGTTTCTCCACGATCCCCTGTCTCTTCTTTGCTTGCTCCCCAACCACTGAGTTGTACACAGATGTCTTCCATTGTCTACGTCCCTGGTCGAGGCTCCTTCATGGAGCGTAAACCACCCCACGTGATTCTACCTATAACCCCCACACCTCCACCCCTGCCCCCACCGCCGCCTAATCCACAGCTTTTACCTCTCAAACCACGGTCATGTTCCCAGCAATGGACCTCCTCTAAGGCTTTTGGGATTGGTGGACTAGATAAACTTCCCGGTAAGTTGGTATTATACGACATTCAATTATGGAGATAGTTGGAAGCTGATCTGACACTTTAATAGGCCATACCAGGCCATCAGGTAGACTTTGCGAGAAACTAAAATCTCATATTACAGTGTGATTTCCTAAGGACCTGGCCATTAGTGTGGAGATTTGTTTGTGGTATACTAACCACCAGCATTTGGAAGAACCAGACTAAAGTTTCTTATATGTTAGCTGTTGTATCGAACGAGAGTTATGAGAAACACCTTGGTAATGCTGTGTCTTTGTTTTCTTTTTTTGCACCTTTTAATGAATTGCTTTTCCTGGATATGCGTGATCATGGCGACATTTTAGATAGGCATGGATTCTCCTTTAAAGTTATGCCTCCACTCTATATTTCTTTTTTAAGTTATTATTTATAAGACGCTTAAAGATGCATCTGAGTTACTTGTGACTAGAAGACTGAAATTATGTTACACGCTTATGTCACTGGTATGGAGATGGCTTTGCGAGGGTACAAAGGATTCTATTAGAGTACCTGATTCGCACTTAAATCAGGGAGCTGTCTCCGACTCCACTGGTGGTCACTTCATTGTGTTGGTTGCTAAATAGTCTTTTTACCTTTTTTAAATAAAGGATCAGGGAGAAATATCTGTAAACCGTCAGCACTTCTTAGAAGATCTCTTTTTATAATGGCATTGCGATTTTCGGTCTACAAAGTAGGTCACAAGGACTGCTTAACAATGGATGGCTCCTCGTAGAATCGGTTTCACCTGCTGAAGTGCTACTTTCTGATCCCTTCATTCCTTTTTATTATTTTTGACAATAATACAGAAAGCAGCTGATTGGAGGGTAGGGTGAAATAACGTACCTTCCATTTTCATGGATCCTATTGAGGAAGGCGCTTTCTATTAGAGCATCTCACTAGTAGCCTGGCCATAAGCGCCTAGAGTGACCGCAAGACTAGTGATATAAGTATCGGTAATGTGGAGCCTTCAAGATTTTGGTGGTTGAAGCTACAATTTCTTACTTTCTTAGTCGTGGCAGGCAAGAGGAACTTCTTTACAATGTTGATTCGATTTGCTTTAGAAATAAGAAAAAAAAACCCTTTTTGAGAATGTACCAGATCTAGTGAAGTAGTCAGATGTTTTGCTAAAATATGTACGGTTGCAGTCGCTGTGCCGCTGGATGACTAAGTAAAGAAAGATTTGCGCTTTGAATGGACGAAAGGGTGGAGGTCGGGAAGAAAGGAAGACCGTGCCTCGCCCTTTCACCTAGTGTCTCACTTGCCTTTTTCCTGGCGCTATTCCTTGACCATTTTACTTGTAGTTGCAGGGGAGGATTATTTTAACAAACAAACTATTTTTAAAGGCTTTTTATAGAAATTCCAACTGTTGCATACCTTGAAAAACGTCATCCACCCGGCTGACTTGGCTTAATGGAAGGCTCAGATCAGAATAGTTGAGTCTTTGGAAACCGATTTGAAATATGTTTACGAAGTTTTGTTTTAGGAAAGAAGTAATAGTATTGTTGAGTAATTGTTCAATCGGAGAAAACTTTTATTGCATTATGTGTACTAATAAGTCCGGATAAATTAGATAAAAACATGAAATTTTCCCTGCTTTTACGCGGCAACTGTGAAAGTGTAGCATTCATTGGGTCTAATGAATAACTTTACTCTGTTATTTTCCTGTTTATCAAAAAGCTCCCAAAAGAATGTTTTGTGGCAAAATTCGAGCAAAAAGCTGCTTTTTAATTGCGGGGCATTCGAAAACAAGCACCTTTAAAGCATTTTAGGAGAAACACTTTGTTCCGGAGACTACTTATTATTAGTTTTTCTCAGCGAAAGGGTCCTTCTAAATAGTGAGCTCATATCCCGGTGAGAATACAAGCAAAAGGCTTGACCGTAGCGAAGTACAATGGTTTGAGATCTTGTAGATGTCAAACGAGGCCTTTTGAGAGAATCACACAGGAAGGAAATTTGCTTTGGCCGATATGATATAAGAAAAACTGAATTGCCGACGTTTTAGGGTCACTGCCTATTCTTAAAACACAAGGAATGCACGTGGGCGTTATGGCTGGATAAACATGGGTGTTTTCAGCGGTTTCATCTTTTGATGCCTGGAAAAGAAGCTAATTTCCGGTTCTAAGAAAGAGATGGTGGGTTATCCTTCAAACGGACTAGAAATTTTTATCTTTTGCAGAATTTGTTACCGAGGTGAAGTCGTCTGGCTCAATGTTTTTCTTTACAAAATACTGTAGTTGAAAGTTAGATCTTTATCTTATTATGCAGCTTCCGTTGCAATAAGTCGAAATATTTTCATTTTCGCTAAACAAATTTAGGACTTTGGAGCAATAAAATTTTGCGTCGCATATTTCTCGTCGTACTTTTTTGTTAGCATAACTAGCTGTTTTTGGTGTACAGCTTTAAAGCTCTGAAGTGAACTTGCATTGTTTGAAGTTCTCCTCATAGCTTCAAAGTACTATGAGTGGACGTACTTAATAAATGGGTCGTATGTTAATAAAGTTGCCGTTGATGCTCTTAAATGGCCAAGTCATCTCCTGGAGCATTTTTACATAACCGAAAAGGGTCATGCACTTTACGGCATTACTCCCTGAAAGCAGGGATTAGCGTCAATCTGTTAAGTTTCTTCCTTATCCTCTTCATGGTTTCTTCAGCCACTTGTACCTCTCATGCTTTGTGGTGACTCGAGGCTGCTTGCAGGTTTCTCTGTCAGGTTGCAGAAGGCTCGAATTCAGCTGTAGTAATTAGATATCTTGATCTACTATGCGCTGGACTACACGAAAGTTTCAGTCCCCGCAGATTGTGTTTCCTTTTAGTGGTGTGAGTTATCCAACGTTTAAAAAGGATGGGAGATTCTTGCCAGAAACTGCACAACCGCAATGGAAATCTGGTTATCAATGTGAGGAAATTTTTTATGAAAAACACATAAACTGGTTGATAAACCAAAAAAGAAAGGTTTTCCTTTAAAGGAAACCTCAATGAGTTTTCTGGGCATCGAACCTACTTTCGGGAAGATGTGCCTCCTTCCCCCCGAGTAGAGAATTGTTCCCAGTTTATGCATTTTTATGGTGTTCGACAATCACTTGTGGAGTTGGAACAGACAACCTCAGAGATAAAAGTAACATCAGTGTGGAAGCGGAAATGGCTAGGATAAAAAGTAGGCGTTACTGGCGAGATTAGATACGTTTACCTTTTTAAGCAATTATTTTTTTTCAGAGGCTACCCTCCTTGGCTGTTATTTCATATTTTCCTTATTTCTCTATTTTATCGAAAAGTCATGTAGGCGTGTGTGCTTAGAAAGCACTCGAGTCAATATGCTGACTGACATTTGTATAGCGTTTTGGGACTGTTAAGCATCCAGTCACCTCTGAGAAATCCTCTTCCCACCCACTCAAACAGGACATCCGCTTAGGAGATCCGTAAGCAGGACCTTATACTACTGCATTAGTTGTCCATGAGGACTTTCGTGTTCTCATATGAGGAAAAGAGGGAAGGTACTGTCCGGTCCTTTTATTAAGGCGGTGATTGCCACCTCTTCTTGGCACTGCAAAGGGAAAAGTGAAGAAGAAAGGACAATTGAAAAGTCAAGTCAAGGCAGCAGCAGAGGCAACTAGGGCTAGGACCTTTTTTAACTTCTTGTGACAAAATATTCTGTAAAAGGGGCATTCGTAGCAGGCTTTTGTTTCACTGATTGCTGACAAGCTCCCTTATTTTCCTGAAAGCGAATGTTGTGAAAAATTATCTACTTTACTTATGATGCGGACGATCGTATCAAATTTATTTCATCAGGTTTGAAACACTTTTCCGTCTTCTCCCTTTTTTTCTAGTTCGTTCACAATCAGTAAAGGCATCAGTCCCTAAGCGTGGTGGTCAGGCGCCACCGCCACCTCGACCATTGACTAGACCGAAGCTCCCGGCCGAGCGCGAACCTCATTTACAGGCTTCCCCAACGGTACCAGCTTCTGTCAATAATACCACCATTAATGGCCACACCACATTACCGACACCAACCTCTAATCTACGTCAAGATGTCTTTCGTGCCACGTTTTATGTCTTCCACTCCAGTCTTCTTCTCGTCTCTTATCTGGCATGGACCGCTTTCTTCATCCTCCTCCTACCTGCTTTCTGCGTCTCCTATTGTATTCGACAAATTGGTCTGCTGCTTGCCCAACATAGACACAGTAGTCTGGTGGAGACACTTTCCTCCCTCTCCCTTCATTATCTTCACGGTGAAGATGCAGGAAGGACTACCATTGTAGTGATCTATCTCGGGAGTCCGGGAATCAAAATAGCAGCTCTAAAGCGTCTTCTTGTTCAACGCATATTCTCGACAACTGAAAAACGGACGCCAAGTGGATCTCCAGGGATGACGAAGTGGTTTTCGGAGCGATTGCAACAAACAGTTGTACCTCTACCAACGGGCTATGCATGGCAAAGGTGGTTAGCATTTAAGTTACCTGACTATTTTATAATCAAAGCGGCTAGCTACTTTCGTTCGTGGCAGTTCCAGTGTTTTTTTTGTTGTCAGTTACAAGGTGTTTAAGTACAATGGAACTGCTTGTGAGACAGGCCCATCAGCACATTGCCAATGGCTTTTTTTGTCTCGCATTCTTTCAAATATATCCAAAATGTGAGTATTCGGTTTTAGATGTACTTCAATTAACATCGATGAACACGTCGTACCAGCTTATTTGGTTGGACAGAATCGACTCGGCTATGGACGACGCCTATCACCAAAACAAAGAACTCTGGAAGAGGAAGGGATGGTAGAAGCGGAGAAGGATCCTGTAGAAATGCTAGTTGGACAGTTAGCTGCTGTTGGACTTCCCTTGGATCGTCCACTTTGGCAAGTGCATCTTGTAGAAGACTACTACGATACCGTAAGTTTTCTTTTACTATAAATGTGCTTACACGCTTACCACTGGTGTCACATATGTGTGACGCTCTAATTATCGACAAACTTTTGCCTGTTCTGTTCAAAACGACTCGAATATTATTAGGAAAATGGAAGCGTTTTAGCTTTGATGTGGTCCATTTTGATCTTGGGAAGAAACGGTCTGTCAATCAACTTTGCCTTGCCATGGACTCCCTTGTCAAACATTTGGGTTGTATCCCGCATTTTGACTTAAAGAGGTCGTTTATTCGAAAGGCAGGCCTTATGTCATTGGTCTGCCAATGCATTTGCACAAAAAGGAAATATTCTATTAATATGTAGACCTTCCAATTAATCCAGTAACTAGTCGATCTTTGGAATTTAGAAGCACTACAAATATGCAGAATTAGTTGACAAATTTGGGAGTCCCTAAACAGGGGGGCATTCGTTCCCTGCCCCAAGTAGTCGATTTTGAATCATTAAAGACGATAAGGAACAGGAAGATTCCTTATTAGCATCATTTATCAAGTTTTTTTCTTTCCATGGTGTTCTTTTCTGATTATTCTTATGCTTAATCTGCGACAAAGTCTTGTAAAATCTATAAATAACTTCGACACACCGCCTGTTTGGGATATTGTGTGGTGAAGATGTTTGTACAATGCTCATTTGGCATAACACTTCCTCTTTACAATGAAAGGTAATGGGCTCTCAGTTCATTGTGTTGGTCGTTTTGCTAAATGAAATAGTGAGCGTTTGCTCTATTTGTAGCTGTGCGTTTGTCACAAAGCGATCTCATTTAACACTTCCATACTTTAGCTGTCAAAGCCAACTTCAGCATCCATTTCTGTCCCATTATTTGTTACCAAGTCGGTAAAATCCGGATTTTTTACTTGGATTGGGTTTCGCTTATGATTTTTATCAGTTTGAAGTTGTTTTTTTTGCCGTATCTTTTTCATTTCTCCTCTCTGCATAATTTCTGTAGTAGTGCTTTTGTAGAAAAAGTGGATTTGAGCGATTTTCTGCCAGACGAGTGTAAACATTCTTTTACCAAGTTTCGTTTGTCAGCGGCAGAAGAAATTCCCAAAAGGACAAACCCACAAAACACGAAACGTTATATAAGAGCATTAATAAATAGGCTTTCAGATATGTCAGAGAGGAAATGTCAAATTCGTCAGAACCTCAATCGATGTTAGTGACAGACTCGAGGCCAATGAGCAGTCAGCATAAAAATGAATTCAAATAAGAGTAATTGGTGGCTCAAATACGTTTTTTGCGGGTTAGCCAGTTAAAAGTGATGTATCGAAAAGTAGAAGTTTCAACTAGCTCTCTTTCGGTTTTGACCTTTGGCTCCGCTGTAATTGCACGTGAACAGTGTCGTGACGGAAGGGTGCTAAGCAAACGGCGGTGATTAAAGATTGAACATCTGTAAAGAAGATAGTAAGGCTTACTTAGCCTCCTCATAAGTAGTATCAACAAAGCTTTATTGCGTTGCATTTTCTGATGAAAGTATTATTTAGAAAATTAAAATTCAATTGCATATGAGTGGTGAATTTGGTTCCAAAAAACGAGGAAAAATGGCCGCTATGCGATTATTAACTCATGAAAGTTTCCAGAAGGTCGAGAACTTGCAAGCAAAAGGGATCTTTTTTTGCTACTTTGTTAATTTTTTCAAAGAAAAAGAACATTTCACTATTATTTTTCATTTTAAGTCATGAAATCAGATTAGAAATGTACTTTTGGTAGCTTCTGAATAGACTAACCCTTTCAATACCAAGTCGATGTGCCAATTGTGGGGAAGGGTCATTAAATTCAATAAATGCCGTTATTTTATCAAAAACTTGCTCTTAGAAGGTGAGATAAAACTGGGCTTATTTATAATTTTTTCAGTTTCCAAAAATGTTCCATTCTGGTTCCATAATTACAACATAGAGCCAGGAGTTGGTACTTATTTGGGCTTTTCTAGGTAACTAAAAACTTTGTTGTCCTTGATAAGGTGCGAAGGTAGCGACGCATTGTAGCGTGAAGAAACACACGGAACATCCAGCCTTCATTTGTCCTCCGTACCACCTAACTGTTATTTCGAAAGTTCACTTTGTCACGATGATGAAACTGGGTTGAGGCGATTAAAGTCTATCGTGTTAACTGACTTTGCTCTACCTGGTTTCTAAACTGCAGAGGCTTGTACCATGCTGGTGTCAAAACCTTGTTGAGAGGATGAGGGCTGCAGAATACCCCATCTCTCAGAAATTCTTTACTTTTCTTGGATTCTAAGACCGAGTTACTCAAAGATCGATGCGTCGCTTCTGGGAGAATATGCCACCACTTTTCTTGACGATGAAGCAGGCCTCATCATTGACTGGAACGACAGGAGGTTCGGACTCAACATATCAAACGCTTTCAATAAAAGGGGGAGTTGATGCGAGTTGCAAAACAATGCAGTTCATCAACCAGAGGAACAAATCCATCAAGACTCCACGTACTTTGATAAGTGGATATGAGCTTCAAGTATTGTCATTTTATCTGTCACTGCTTTCACCTGTGTGATCGGACTCCTGACTAGTTTGCTGACTGACTTGTGGATGAGAAATGGCTTTTGGATTGCAGCATTTGCTAGGTGAACGAACATGCCACTGATCAACTACAAATCATCCATCGCTCACCACACACGTCAAAATCAAGCTACACTTCATCCTCATATGTGGTGCCGATGCTTCCAAGCACCACCTATCACAAAATGTGGCCGTCAGGCGATCTCGTACTGTGCAGTTGACGATTCCGTGTCAATCTCCACTCTGTATGTATCCGTCTCCTGTATTCTGCGCTTCTAAATTACGTACAACTTCATCTTCAAAAGATCGTTCTTCCTTGACACGTAACTTTGCGGATTTTTATGTGCGTTTGGCGTGGACGCAGACATGATTATTTACTGGAGGTTATGTACCATTCGAGTTAAGATTCATCTTATTGATACAATGCATTTCGACAGTGCCCTGGAAAAACCGCCTCCAGACAAAGCCGGAACTGATACTTTAATTGAAAAGAATGGCAAGAGAAAACATTACCACAATGGATTCCTCCGCGCTCCTCTCACTATATTTTTCTTAGCGGTTACTGCCTTTTTCTGGTATCGGGCATTCAAACGAAAGCTGGGTAGATAGTTGAGTGAGCAAAAGGCAGATGGCTACAGCTAAATAATCCTTGGTTAAATTTGAAGTTTACAATAAACAGCTCTTATTTGAAGGATTAATTTACAACTCAATTAATGTGCGGCCAATTTAAAAGGAAAGCGTAGTATGCTAAAGCCCGCATTTTCTCTTTACTTTCAACAGAAAGACGCTTTAACTGTCCGACGAATGGAATCTCCCTTCTCTCCGCCAAGTTGGCAAGACAAGGACTTCCTTGCCCCCTGGCGTAGCAGTCGTCCAAACCAGACGCAAGGTGACACACACAGCGTTAACTTTGCAGACCGTCTCGGTGGCTTTAGACAGGGTTCTCCAGCTCCTTCTATCTGCAGTAGTCGCAGTGTTGCTGGAAGCAGCACTGTTGGACGCCATGGAATAGGTCCCACTCCAACAGGGAGTTTGATTGTCTTTCGAGTACACTCCGCCATTACTGACGATGCTCAAAGTTTGGTGGAATTTCTTACCATCCTACTGTCTGAAGGGATATTTGAAGAAGGAAAAAGAAGCTCTGTGAATATTCCAGAGCCTGGAACATCAAATACGGCTAAAGGTGAGGCGAGAGGTGACATGCGATAGGTTTGAAGTTGTAAAGGCCATAAAATAGGATTGTTGACCTGGATGACCCAAGGAAATTTACCATAGTAGCCGATACCGGCATGATTGACGGTTCAAAGGTTTATATATATGAAATGTGGTGATATCTCCTATCTACGTTATCAAATTTGCCTTCCTTTGATGTTTCGGGCGATTTTCGATTGTGTAACAAAATTGACTTGGGTTGTTTGATTCCGTAATTTTTTCAAGTTGAACTTACTTTTCAGTAAGGATCAGTAAGGCCTCCTACCCTTCTCAATGAGGCTTAGTCGTCCATCCCCCTATTTCAGAAGGCTTTTTGAGACCGAATCATGTGGTCTTTGTTCATCCTACTTCTGTGGTACCTCCAATTGTTATGTAAAGGAAAAGTAATAACCATCAATTGCAAAAATGCCTTCCCAGGGATGGGTGGAACGAAGGTTAGGTCACGCAGAATCGTCAACTGCACATTACGAGATCGCCTGACGGCCACATTTTGTGATAGGTGGTGCTTGGAAGCATCGGCACCACATATGAGGATGAAGTGTAGCTTGATTTTGACGTGTGTGGTGAGCGATGGATGATTTGTAGTTGATCAGTGGCATGTTCGTTCACCTAGCAAATGCTGCAATCCAAAAGCCATTTCTCATCCACAAGTCAGTCAGCAAACTAGTCAGGAGTCCGATCACACAGGTGAAAGCAGTGACAGATAAAATGACAATACTTGAAGCTCATATCCACTTATCAAAGTACGTGGAGTCTTGATGGATTTGTTCCTCTGGTTGATGAACTGCATTGTTTTGCAACCTGCGCTACCTCTGATTATATTTAATTGAGGTGAGAATTACTAAGGTGTTTTTCTGGA
The DNA here is from genome assembly GCA_023375655.1 of Taenia crassiceps. NCBI lineage: Eukaryota > Metazoa > Platyhelminthes > Cestoda > Cyclophyllidea > Taeniidae > Taenia > Taenia crassiceps. The sequence goes on from JAKROA010000010.1 coordinate 1,931,319, forward strand.
GATGGTGCAGTTCCAGCATTTCGGATTTCTTGGCGGTGATTTGATTTTCCATCTTTACCTTTGCTATTTGCAATGGATGGAGGTGTTGCAGACGCTTTTGCAGTTCCAAAACCGAGTGAATTGTCATCGGCGGATTAGATAAGCTCAAGCCATGCATTATCACGTGCAGGCTTTCGACTTTGTCAGTAGCATAATTTTGCACTTATTTTTATTGCCTTTTGCAATAAGGCTTTCATTTGGTGCGTGATTTTTCCTCTCTTTTCGTTGTTCACACAGCCATTTGAACGCTTTTATTCCTTTTCCCAAAAGACAAACACTGGTTAAATTTAGAAGAACTGAGCCTTCCTTGCAGTAGACATACTATAAACCTGGATTTTTATTTTAATTGGTCTTTTTTTAAAAAATGCATAAAATGATTTTTTTGCGGGAAACATTATGCTACTTATTTTACCCGTTAGTAAGCTAAAAACCCTCGTCATTAATTATTTAAAGTTTTTGGTAATGTTTCTAATTAGGCTTCTCAGATATTTTCGTAAAAGATATTTACCTCTGCGCCTCCATGGTTCGTATTTTTAATCTAACCTGCAATGACGTTCAATCGAGCCAATAAAATATAGAAAAGTCTTGTGCTTTCACAATAACTTAACCGTCTTACCAAATTTCGCTGTCAAATATGGGCTCAAAAGTCTCTCTTTGAAATTTTGCTTGTCAATTTATTCTTTGGTAACTTAAATGCTTCCTAAATTCAATTTTACTTATTGAACTAAAGAGAATCCTTAACTCCACGTGCCATTAAGGCCCTAATTTTCGAATGTTTCAAACGTATAATAAAATATGTAATGACTCGAATTTTCTCTCTAACTAAGCTGTGAAGATGTCTTAAAATGGGGCAAAATTTTCGCCTTCAGGAGACGATAAATTACAAACTTCTCTTTAGTAACATGCGCATGCACATCCTGCGGCTGCCAATAGACTAATGGATCCACAGAAGGTGCTCTTTTTATCTCCTCTTCCCCCTTAAAAGTCTTGGGAGTTTTCATTATTTTTAAAGTATGCCAAAGGCTATGGATTAGACAAGCCTCCCTCTCATGAACCGACAAGTGACAGTAGAGAATTTCCTATCAGATTATCGAAGAGGAAATTTCTCCTTGAATTCCTTAGCAGTTGATATTGATACATTTCTCCTGCTGTTTCCCACTAGAGGGGAGTACAAATAGCGAAGATTTGTAGAAGACATTTTCGACAGAATGTAGATGCAAATGTCAACGAATTTACCTTTTAATGAAGTGTCTGCAAGCGAAGGTTAGCCGCAAAGCTTTATGATACATAAATTAATAGAAATAATATATTTAGCGGTTTCAATAATTGCAGCAAATGACTTTGCCGAATGCACCAAAATTTTTAGTCTTTTAAGCTGTAAAATGCAAGGTATTTCATTATTTTCATAGTGGAGTATAATTAAAGAAGGCACATTTGTGTAACCTATTCCTTTAAACGAGCAATTTCCCAATCTACAGGCTGCGATGCTTCTACATCAAGACATGTGCTTACCCACTCCACTTTTATAAGACATTCCGGCTTTGCAAATACACAATACAGCTGCAATCCTCCATCCCCACCTACTGTCCATCCACTCCTTTGTTGCTTTTTGCATCGGGTAACCTACTGCCAAGGGCGCTTGATCACCATCGCCAGAGGCTAATTGTCATGGCAATACCAGAGGTGGAGACGAGCGTGAAGGCTAAGTTGTCTGCCTCCCTTCCTCGCATTACAAGGTGTGAATCCACTCACGGTTCGGTTTTGTCCCTCACAAGCCTTCTACATCAGCCGCCTCCTCCTCCTCCTCCTCCTCCTCCGCCCCCTCTCTGTCCCATCCATTCATCAACCCTCCAGTCGAGGAGGTGGATCCCAGTTCAGATCGTTTGTCCATCAACAGGTAAACAAATCACAGTGAACGCAGTGTGTCTTCTTGTCAACACACACACACACACACACACACACACAAACAGAGCGCCACCTTCTAGGAATGCACGCCTCAGAAGTGTGCAGTGGGTGGTGCGCCATCGCATGACAACCACAAGCTATTCCTCTTCCCAAGCCAGCCAGCCAGCCAGCCAGCCAGTCAGTCAGTCAGTCAGTCAGTCTGTCGGTTTGTCAATCGTGCAACAAACAATCTGAAAGGTGTGCGTCTACTGGAGACGAGAGAGTGAGGAGCAATGTGGCGGACCTTCAGGCTCATTGTTATCCGTCCACACAGATGAGTGTGATTCAGTCCCCTTGCTTCTACGGTTCTTGACCCGACTAATGTAGGCGTGAGTCAATTGTCGCATCACTCATTCTGACCAATGCGTGAAGGATCCCAATTATTCACTTCCCAAGCACTCTGTCAGAAGTTGAGATGTACAGCTTCGCATCTTTGAGTGATTCATCCATCATCAGAATTTACCTACTTTAAGCCATCTATGCTTACATCTGATTTATTTTCCTGTCGCTTTTCTCCATTTGATTAGGATATGCACGCCGACTAGTAGGTTTCCTTACAATTTGTCTAAGCGATCATGCGCAAGGTAATTAGACAAACTTTTTCCGTTACCCAGTTCACATAATACACAAGATTGAAATCCAAACATCATTTGGATGATTGTTTATGGTATCGATGATTTGTCGTAAATTTTGTTGAAGTTAGGTTTACGTCTCCTTTGTGGTATTTTTTTTCTATGTCACGTGCTAATGTGAGATTATTTTCAGCCGAAGGTGGAATCTTTTAAAATGTCTACGTTTGATAACAATGTACCTGTCTGCTTTATGTATAGTGGGGCGGGTTATTGCAGGATGTCCGTAGTCAACTTAGTTGTTTACTGTTTTCTTTCCCGTGGGGTTAATTTTCGAAAGTAACTATTGTTTATTTTATGACTTTTGTTGATATAATCCTTCACAAGAGACGTCTTGGTGCACTCCTATCACCAATGTGGCATCAATATTTCAGCCTGCAGACTTAATTACACCAGTAAGGAAGAGCTGATAGACACTAACTCGGTCGCACCATAGACCTTATTTTTTTATCCCAAAATCCTCCAAAACCCTAGTCCTAGCAAAAAAAATGCAACAAGTTAAAAAACCCCTTTTATAGACAAATTTTTATAGCTTTCACTGTCTCCAATCTCCAAGTCGAATCCTCTCTCAAATGCAAACCCAAGAGCCCAACTTGGTGTGTACAGGCAGAGAAGCCAATCAGAAGTGGTCATTTGTGGTTCAGGCATGTCTGCATGCGGTCACCAGTTTACAGGAGCGTTTGTGGGGGCCAATTTGGCCAATCAGGATGTTGTGGTTTATGGCTTGGATACTCGTCTCCCTCGGTTACATTAATTTTGCATGTGCTTTCTTCTTCATCAGTGACTCCTCAATGCGACTACCAGTTTTGACAGGAGGGTAATTTGCTTAAGTTCCAGATTGTCAGCTCTACATTTTTATCAATTAAACTGGGCAGTCAAGTTTATATTCCCAATTCTTGTGGTCGGCCTTAAATAGCATAATGAAAGAATTACGGTGCAAAAGCTGGGCTAACTGATCCCTCGTTTCCTTGCTGAAAATATCATTTGGTAGATATCCGCACGGAGTAAATCGAAATCCGCGTGGCAATTAACACTAATTGCAACTCTTTTTCGGAAAAAGGACCTTATGTTTATCGAAGTCCAGGTGAAGACGGTCAATTAGCCACAGAGGTAAAGCAAAGAAGATCGGTCATAAATACGAAAGCGCTGTGTGAAAGGGTTGGGAGGGAGAAAGGCAGGGTGAGTGGGTAGTTGAAACGCTGGACTATTTTGGGAGTCCACTTTCTAATTCCAAAATGTACACGCACATGCGCACGCATTGGCACCTATTCTCTCGCTACACCACAAACACGACAGCAGCAGCTGTAACAACTATGCAAGAAGGTTGCGTATGGGTCATGTGAGATTGAAAATATTTTCTGCCTGTTGCCTTCAGTCTTTTGACGGTTTGTCAGCGGGCAGGAAGTCAGGAGTCGAACTGGCTTCTGGTCAAAACTGCTGAAAATAATTCGTTTCAGCAAATAATTACCTATAAAAGTTAAAAACGTCTTTCCAATGTGTTTTTTAATTTACCTCTTAAGCAAGTCAATTTTAAAAAAATGCGGACTTCTTAAATCAGTCTAATTTAATATTGAAATTTAGCATTGACCTGAAGGGGAGGGAAAATGTGACTAACTGACCAGTTAATGTGACTCATCATATTTTCTTTTTCTCTAAAATCAGATGATGGAGGCGACACCAAGGACTCATCATCGCCCGTCTTTAAGGTGCAGATATCAGAATCTGCTCTAGAATGGCAAGGGCATTCAGAGAAATCACCTCCACCCATTACCATCCAAGGAGCTAGCAGTATGCGCACATATTCGTCCTGTATCTGCGCGTGGCTGCGGGAAGTGAACGCATTGCGACGTGAAGTTACACGAGCCTTCCTTTTGGGGCCCTTTTTGATGCTCCACAATCTCATGATGGTACCTGCAGATTTGGGTCTTCTTCCCTCACTGGTTCGACCCACTCCAAGCGAAGTGGAGACTGCAATCACTGCCGTACAACGCCAGGTGTTCCGAAGGATTCAACTGCCGTTGGATAAGCTTCTGCATGTTCAGAAGGTTACAAAGGCCAGTTTTTCCGAGATCTCAATGAGCCTTCTTTCCGGAGCCCTAAGAGCTTATCAACAGGTTAGAAATATTGTTTGTTTTCTAAAAGAATTATAATGTAGATTAAAGCTAAAGAGAAGTAATTTTTACTTTTTTTAAACAATCAAAACTTCCACCTTGTTTTTATATAATTTACTCATAAGCTAGGAGCAGATATCATGAACTTTCCATCAGAACTAGTAGATCCGATCTCATAAAGATGATGCACCTCAGAGAGTCTAGGATTACTTCTTATCGGTGAACCGCACAATGCAGATCGACCGGCTGCGTACTGTAAGCAGGAGTGTTTACACAAAATCGGAGCTTACCATGGGTAAAATTCCACATTTATTTTCTCTCTCTCTCTCTTTTTCTCATGGGTTCCATACCAACCAGTCGGGCAACTGGATGCTCCCAACTTTACAAATTACAAAATACCCACGTTTGTCAACAATCCTGATACTCTGAGGTGAAAATTATAGGCACGTCACAGTCATTTCACTTCGTCTTTCTCTGCGGTCATTAAGGTTACGCGTCCCTACAGATCGAGTCATCCACAATAGGCGCGATCCCTCGATAAAGTGCAGATTTGGGGGTCAATTCATGAGGTCAACACTGTTCCGTGAATGCTATCAATTGTAGAGTAACCCAAATCTCTCCCGAAGATCTGACGAGTTACCAACAGAATAATCGTTAACAGAACAAAATATTGAGGTCACATTAGGTAAAATGTTGGTATTTTCGTACAGTCTGTACGGACTGGGAAGGCATGATTACTCTTTATGGGTAATTTTATAAGATAACCAAATGTGTCGTCAAAATTATTTCTTTCTAAAAATAATTAGTCCCTCTACCTAAGGCATCAGGTCCTCAATTATTTCCCAACAAGCCAGGTTTATTATTGCCTCTTAAAGTCAACATTCGAGGTCATTCCTCTACCTTTTTTATCACATTTCTACCTCTCCAAATCACTGTAATCATGCAATTGCTTGACGGCAATGAAGAGGCGATAATCACATGAGGGATTGGAGAGAAACGTGGTGGCGGCGGTTTCTTTCACTTATTCTTAAAGTTTAATGTGAAGCCTATAACTTTCAGGACAAAATTACGAGTCTTGGTTATCTTGGCTTCATCCTGAGTAGAGGAAGACTTTGTGCACAGTCATGTGAATAGAGTTGTTCGCGTTTCATCGCACACAATGTGACCATGGCCTTCCAACGGTGAAGTGTTGCCTTAGAGGTCTGTGTTTAACCACGGAATTGTTTGTTCCGCCAGCAAACCATCTACCAAAAATATCGAGTCTTTAAGGCTTGCGGATAAATGAGTTGGTTCAATTGGTGTAGCCTTCATCACGAAACCACCTGTCGGTGTGAGCAGAACACTACCCGTATTAGGCATTTCCAAAAGGTCTTGTCACGCCAATCTACGGTGGAGACATGTAGCTTATCGTGACCATGATATTTACTTTTTGGTCGTAATGTTCCCCTTTTGAAGCAAACAAACATGCTAATGGGGATGAGGGATAGGCTTCGTTGTTCTGCTACCGCGTGTTTTACGGCTCTAAATTTCATCTTAAAGAAAACAAGCTTAATTCACGTCTTGTCGTATGTGACCCCAAAGTGATAAAGGAACTCATGCAAACGCAATAAAAGGTTGTGAAGGGATATATTGACGCGTAAGCATGCTTTACGGTATTTATTTTATTGGTGCTCTTTTACCTCTCAAGTGTGGAGACTAAAGCCTATTCGAACCTTCTTGGATGGCATCTCCTGCATTGATCTCGCCAACTGCTGTATGGTTTTATGGAGTCAAGTATAGGCATAAAGTTCTTTAGTTATTTTTCCATCATTTATCTAGCCCTCGTGTTTTTCATGCACACACGCACGCACGCACGCACTTACGGTGACAACACCGACGGCAACATGGCAATACCACAATAAGCTTAATACATACATTTTACGCCAAAATTTGTAGTCGATGACATTCGCCAATCATAAAGGGCTATTTAATGTTGAAAAAGGATTTGAAAACGCAAACTATAGAGGTAGGGAATAAATCATTTGCAGTATTATAAGATAAGCAAAGTAGCTTATGGGATTTAACAGTTGAACCTAATAGATATGAGCTGAGATTGCAATTTTTATAGATCCACATTAATTCGTTATTCGGAGATTAGGTAGCTCAACAAAGCACTGCCCAGAGATGGCTTAAAGTAGGTAAATTCTGATGATGGATGAATCACTCAAAGATGCGAAGCTGTACATCTCAACTTCTGACAGAGTGCTTGGGAAGTGAATAATTGGGATCCTTCACGCATTGGTCAGAATGAGTGATGCGACAATTGACTCACGCCTACATTAGTCGGGTCAAGAACCGTAGAAGCAAGGGGACTGAATCACACTCATCTGTGTGGACGGATAACAATGAGCCTGAAGGTCCGCCACATTGCTCCTCACTCTCTCGTCTCCAGTAGACGCACACCTTTCAGATTGTTTATTGCACGATTGACAAACCGACAGACTGACTGACTGACTGACTGACTGGCTGGCTGGCTGGCTGGCTGGCTTGGGAAGAGGAATAGCTTGTGGTTGTCATGCGATGGCGCACCACCCACTGCACACTTCTGAGGCGTGCATTCCTAGAAGGTGGCGCTCTGTTTGTGTGTGTGTGTGTGTGTGTGTGTGTGTTGACAAGAAGACACACTGCGTTCACTGTGATTTGTTTACCTGTTGATGGACAAACGATCTGAACTGGGATCCACCTCCTCGACTGGAGGGTTGATGAATGGATGGGACAGAGAGGGGGCGGAGGAGGAGGAGGAGGAGGAGGAGGCGGCTGATGTAGAAGGCTTGTGAGGGACAAAACCGAACCGTGAGTGGATTCACACCTTGTAATGCGAGGAAGGGAGGCAGACAACTTAGCCTTCACGCTCGTCTCCACCTCTGGTATTGCCATGACAATTAGCCTCTGGCGATGGTGATCAAGCGCCCTTGGCAGTAGGTTACCCGATGCAAAAAGCAACAAAGGAGTGGATGGACAGTAGGTGGGGATGGAGGATTGCAGCTGTATTGTGTATTTGCAAAGCCGGAATGTCTTATAAAAGTGGAGTGGGTAAGCACATGTCTTGATGTAGAAGCATCGCAGCCTGTAGATTGGGAAATTGCTCGTTTGAAGGAATAGTCTCTTTTTCGGTAGTCATTTTAGTCATTAATTTTTCATTTATTTTACTACATGGCATTTTTACCACCCTTTAGTTAAGGAAAAACGGTCTGTTATTTTTTGTATTTGATAGACTTCTGGACTGAGGTCACCTTTGGATCTACTTATCCGAATTAGCACACCATCCCCGAACTTCGAACTATGCTGTGAACGACTTCTTCAACCACATTGTCGCCGAGATGTCTTTGGAGGTGAAGGCAATGGTCAGGAATCTGAGCACCATGAGGCGCTTACAGCACTCAATGAAATCGCCAACAGTCCACCAGCTCATTGCATCTTTACACCAATGCGACTACCTCTGAGTGAAGAGGGCATGATTCCACGTCTCTGGCGAGTGCATCAGCACATGCTGACTCTTCAGCGAACCGCCTTGGCTGCAACTATGGTGTGGGCACGTGACTTGCTTCACCTTCTGCTTCCCCACGGATTAGCTCTGCGTGCGGACAGTCTATTGTTGGGTGGGGCTTCCAAGTGCAGTGTCACATTTGCTGAGGTTTCATTAGAGAGTACTGGTAGTATGGAAGCGTCCAGTTCGTCGATGCTTGGAAAAAGATCAAAATATGGTGGGTAGAGTGTGTCTTCTTATCGGCTCCTTGGTATATTTATGCTTATTTCATTGGCAGAACTGAACCTTTCTGATACAAATTTCTAAACTTGTCAATTTTTACCATTTTCCAAAGGAAAAATCGTCTTTCATGCGGTTCAGCTATACTTTATCCAACAATCGAATGGGTATTCTAGCCTTAGAGGCACTGAACGATCCGGTTCATCAGTTGCATACATCATCTCTATGTCTTCCCAGAACTAAGCCCTCCATCCCCCCACTGCACAGTATACCAGGTCTTCTCTATCAGTGGGTACACACGGATTTAAGTATCATGACTTCGTTCTCAAGGACCCTCATTTATCACTACACACTGTTCTGCACACGCATCACCACTGTTGGGTTCCATCGGGATTAAGTATGTCTGGACTAAGTTGGGCCACAGTTATTAATATAACTGACCCATTGCGACTGGCAGTAGGATACACCTGTCATCCTCTGCCCTGGGTTACATCATTTGGGGTAGCACAGTCCAGATCTTTTCCAGCAGGCCATAAATCTTTAGATTATTTCCACTGCTTATAAAAAGTGAAAGATATACAAACCCTTCCCAATCCAAGAAAAGTCCTTGCCCTCTTTACTGTTCAAACCTTAACCAATTCGATTGTAAAATAGGTGACTTTTGCAGATGGATCTACCTACTTTTTCTCTCCACTTTCCCATACAACTGGGAGTTCAATGACTAATTAGCTAGAAGTACTTGGATTGTGAACAAGAATCTGTACTTACACCTTGGCATGGGAAAAAACTACTGCATTTATGCTTGTTTCTGAATATACGAAGCGTCCTTAATAACTTTATTTGTTTTTTTTATTTTTCGTGCGTCCATTTATGGTTCATTACTTTTTATCCAAAAACAGAAGTTTAAAATTCCATTTAACATCAGCGAATTTCATGTCAATGATGCGGGATTTTGCTGATTTTTACTTTCTTTTAGGTGGTAGAAAGCGCCCCAACAAATGGCTCCAATCACGGCGAAGTTGGTTACCAAGTCAAAGTGTCCTCAAAATGGACATTTCTCAAGCCCTACGACTGGTCAATCGCCCCAATTCGCCTCAGGCATCCACGATATATGACGGAAGTCCATCAAACGAGCGCAATCTTGACCTTCTCTACCTCTCAGGGGGTGTGCCAATTGTACGAATTGAAACCTGGCTGGCGAATCATAATGAGGCTTTAGAACTTGAAAAACCATCTTTTTATAATCCGTCTTCTGATTCTGGTGCCGCTAGAGGCGGAAATGAAAAAGCTACCATGTGTCGCGATTTAGCGGTAGTAACGTGCGTTTATGGAAGCCATCTGACTGTCGGTTTGACTGCCAGTTGTCAAATGGACGGGACCCCTGGAGTCGACCTTATCTTGAACACCATGCTTAGACAAGTAGGTAGTCCTTCCTAAGGGTGCACTATTTGAATGTAATTACCCCTCCTCCCACCATTTGTTTTAGCTTAACCACCTCTACAAGCTATTGGACAGTCGATTTCCAGCAAAACCGGTAATTTATGCACCCCGTCGACGTTTTCACGTTGCTGCTGGGTCGGGTCCATCCACTACTCGGGCACGAACCACCCAAGGCGCTGTGAGAACTCAGAGTCGCTCGCAAGCTACCTCAAACTCGATGTCTCCCCAACTGTCACCAGCCGCATTGTACGAATCGCCTAGTTCTGATGCCATTGGTGGAGAACTTGTAAGGGAAATGAAATCTACTCATGCTTAAATAAGTAGTAATGATTTCACTCGATGTTCATTCGCTTAGATAGAGGATAAAGGAAACCAGTTCCTAAAGTACAACTTCCCACCACTAAGTTCCAGTTTGAGGCGATCCTCACTTCGTCGAAGTCAAAAGCGTCACAGCAACGAGGCCTCGGTAACTGGAGAAGCTGGTGACGAAGCAGGTAGCGCCTCTAAACTTGTGCCCATTCTAAAGTCACCCACGATGACCAAGAAAACCGAGACCAAGAGCCAGAGTAAAAAGAAAAGGGTCGACGAGAGACTTAGGAGTGAGACGACCAAGAAAAAAACGGGAGACGTCTCTCTGGTAAAGAATTATCGTCGTTTTGGTCTTGCCAGAAAGGTGGTAAAGTGTTCTTGGAATAATCATGAAAAGTTGACATTATTGAAGCAGTAAACTTCTGCTTGTTCTTTTTAGGCAAAAAAGCGCCCAGCAAAACCACCTCCGCCCAACCCGCGAAGATCGCAAGTCCGTTTTGTGACAGAAGAGGATTAATAAATGCAAGCTTGATGACGATTTTAATGAAAAATATGGTGAACTCTTTTTTATTGTAAAAGAAAATTACTCGACCACAGTAAAAAGAAGTAACCTTTTGGACTGCCTTTAGTTGTGACTTAATTTTGTGTACAGATGAGAGAGCACCACCCGCCCTGTTCTTTCCTTTTCTCAGACTGAATAAATAGAGTTGAGAGAAACTCGTTCTTCTGCAACCGCCGATGGAAGGAAATTAGACCCGCCTACCAATCCTAATCCCTATAAACTCCTTATAGTCCAATTTAAAGCCGAGTCGATACGCAACGTGAAATGTTAGCAAACCACAAGACAGCAGACAAATTAAATAAAACGACTTCCGGGGAATCATGGAGCGCAGAAAGAATTTTAAGGTTTGAAAATAAACCCAAGCAGAACTAGACGAGATTGACATAATTAAAACCAAAATCCGAACATGACCGACTAAAGACATCAGTGTATAGAAGCTTTTATTAAAAACACGATGTACGTTGGCTTTGTACAGACGGTGGAACATACAACAGGCGGAATTTATCTCCGAATCGGAGCACCACGACCGCGTCCACGTGGGCCTCCCCTGCCCCTCCCACGAATCATGCCACGCCCGCGGCCACGAGTTGACGAAAGAACTAAAAATTGGGTGAAAAAGTAAATAATCGTACTGTTTTCCTTTCGTGGCTTGCGCTTTGTGGGACCCTCGTCAATAAGAAGTGTGTCCAAAGGAAGAGTATCAGGAAGAATAAAGTACCGGATATTATTGCCTCGAACGGTAAGAGTATCCATATTTATGCTCTCCTCGTTCTTCATAGTAAGCTTAACGGATCGCAAATGTGTATTCATCGAAACATCAACGCAGGCAATGGTACCGTGGACTTGTGTGCCATTTTTTAGCTCGATCGTCACAGTTTCATGGTTTAGCTTCATTAAAAATCTAAACTCAAAATCGAAAGGAGGCATCAACCATTGAAATGAGAGGGGCACGACCCAAACATTGAATGAAATATACCTGACAAGCTTCATCCTCACGTTAAACCAACCTAACCGCCGCCAAATTTAAAAGACACAATGCAAATAAAGACATGAGTTAAAATTAATTATAATGCATAATTTTAATGTTCAGTGTGTGGACTTAATTTGATAAAATATAAGCGCCTCTTTGTTTTCTTTTGATGTGGGCTATTAAATAAAGATGCTATTTGCAAAATTTAATTAGAGCAAGAAAAAGTTGAACAGTAATTGCCATGCTCAGGCAAAAAATTGTGCTTGCAAAAAAAATTTCGTTTAAAAATTACAAATTAGGCAAATTTTTGGTTATAGCTGCTACTTTCAATAAATTAAATATCCAGTAGTATGTAGCAGCACCAAGTGACTTCTCTGAAGCCGAAAGAAGGCACAATGCAGTACCTTAGGTTTATCAGAGCTTTTGACTGTGTAGCTTTTATATCAAATCAAAGTTTACTTATTTAGTCATCCCTCGCTACTCTGAGCTGCAATCGTAGCCAAACTTTCTTCTAGGCAGCGCATGTATGTATAATTTGCTCGATTTAATGTCTTCATTTTCTTTTAGAAGAGCCCTTTAGTTCAGGGTGCTTAATTCACTTTTAACTTACCATATGGGCTAAGATTACCGCGATGGCCACGAGAAAAGCGTACCCAGTGGGACTACGAATTCCAAAGGAGAAATTGACTTTAACGTCAAAACCAAAAATTAAAGAAGAAGCAGATTGCATTTCTATCCTTCCACATTAAGCGCAGCTTACGTCTATTCAGATAGTTTGCCTTTTGTGTCAGACGTCCCAGAGTACTCCTTTCTTAGCCATATCTACCTGGTTGCTATTTAGCCACCAAACATACTAAAAATCACCTCATCTTCTAAAATCTATGTAATGAGGGCTGCTAACAGAGGTCCGCTGGAAGATTCATTGATGTCAATGCGTGGAATTTTGATTGCTATTTTACATGACAAATAACTGAATATTTTGTTAAGATGAATATTCTTTGCCCTTCAGTATAATGCTATTATTAGCTTGCTCATAAATAACACGTACAAACATTCTACTTGCTTCGTTTTGAATTCTAAAAATATAGGTGACTGTCGATTCAATTTGGATCAGATTTGCCATCCCTTACAGCCGTTGTGACGTTTGAAGTCATCTTCTAAAAGTTAGTGACAAAAGTTTTTAGCTTTTACATACATAAAGTAAAAGCTACTGGAAATGTTCGTCTAGTAAAGGCACGGTGGCCATGACAAATCCGGCAGAGTGCAGCCCATTGAGTTCATTGTTTGCACGGTTTTCAAATTTAATAAGAGATATTCTTTCGCTCTTAAAAAGGTTTTGAACAGCTGCAGCAATTTTTTAAAGTCGCCTAAGTTGCTAAGATTTGTCTCGAATTTAAACGGATGATGCTTTTACAGCATAGAATCTTATGCCTAAAAGCATTGTAAAACCATGTTAAACTTTTTTTGATAAAATTTTTTTCTTGAAAGTGTTTTGGATGTTTTATAAGTAATAATCAGCGTTCTCATTTTTTCTGACATTTATTTTTAGTGTATCATTTCAAGGCCGAATCGGTTTTGATAAATTTCGGAAAGTGTGTTTGCGTAGATCGGGAAACTTTGATTCCGCTTGGATTATACACATTCGTTTGCACAAGGATGCCTAATTTGAGCAGAAAAGAGGAACTTGAAATAAAAAAAGCTAGGCTTGCTGCACTAAGGGAGGAAAGATTACAAAGAGAATCAATCAGGAAAAAGGGTCAACTCTCTGGGGACGTCACGCCAATCCCTCATGTAAAAGATGTGGATACTGACAAAATCCTAAGTGATCTTGGTATTAAAGCTAGCGGGGGAAAAACTTTTTCCTTGAAAGCCTCTGGCGTTCCTAAATCAAAGAGTTCCCCTGCACTGGATTCTAAGTAAAACATGCTTGCTGCTTTCAGTGCTCTTTCAGGACTCCATCACGGAAACCCTTGATGCTTGTTACCTCCGGGCTAAATGAGTGTTCATTTGAACCATTTGGTGAAGAGATGTATTCCAAGGAAACTCAAACAGCGAATGAAATGCCCTGTGAAACCCCGTGTTTGTTGAATTTGGGACTTTTCTTATTTCTGTTATTTTTAGCAATTACCACTGATACATGGCCAGAAACGCCATCAGTAGCAAATGGTCCTGCTTCTAGAGCACAAATGAGTTTGGAATGGGATGATGAACTGTTAGCTGGTATGAAATACATAAAAAGTACCGGTTTTATGCCTTTATATGTGGATCTGAGTGCTGTTAATCATGCATTTGTCTTTCTAGCCTTAAACCCTACGTGTATTAAAATATTTAACATGTTATAGTGTGACCTTGCTATATCTCTTTATTTTAATAAAAGTGGATGGAGATGATCCACTAACCGATGTAGAGGTCCCACCTATTTCCAATCAAATTGAAGTCGAAAAGCCTACTCGGTTACAAGGCGCTACTACTCCATCGCGAACTCAAGGTAAAACCTGAATAATTCCTTCTTTCGCTCAGATTCTGCTATTCTATCTGGTTTAATTGCATATCCACCAATTCATTAAAACCTTTCTCTTTATCTTTTTTTGCCAAATCAAATGGAACTAACGAGAATGCATTTTCCTCGACCGCATATGCATAAAGTTATCGGATTCAATATCACAGCCTCACGGCTATGCCTGATTGAATTTTAGCAAAAGAAATGACAGATGAGGACAAGGAAAACATACTACTGTCAGAGGCATTTCAGGAATTTTTATTGCGTGCCTCTGGTATGGTTGAAGGTGCCTTGGAAGAGGACGAAAGAGATATCTTTTTTGATTATAGCGGCGCTGATAAGGAAGAAGAGTAAGTTTTTCCTTTGCACCTTAAATATTTTGATTCTACTTGTTTACCCTCCTTGAAGCCATATTAAATGCCCTCCGTTTCAACAAGCCGCTTGCTCTGTGTGTTGCGAAACCTATCGGCTTATGAACAATACGTTCTTATACAGTTTATAAGCTAAAAACCTTTATGTTTGTTCCCGGAGAGGCGCAAAATGAATTACGGTTCTCATCGGCTTGCACTTGTGCAATGCGTGCGCACGTGGTGGAAAATGGGTGCGCTAATTTGCATAACCCTTGAGAGTAGATCCTACCTTTTTGCTGCACGCTAGAAACGTTTGTCAACACTATGAATTTAATTAGGCCCCTCATTGGTCAATGGGGGTAGTCTGGAATTGAGCCCTATCTTGGGCATTCAATGTCCACTTGTGTGTGTTTTCATCAATGGAGTTAAGGGTAAGCAATAAAATGTAAAAGTTGGCGAGAGTTTTACTTAATAATCTTCGGTGGAATTACTGAGTGCATGCCATCATTGATATTAGCTGATTTTTCGAGCTGATGAAGTGCGGTGGGCTCTGCTTGACAATATGATCAAAAGGCTTTCATGATTGTTTAGACGCTTACCTTTGCCATGATTGGTCAATAGGCTGGCTAAGGCTCAGCAAATGCTGACCGAGGACTGCATATTCTTCGACGAATTCTGGACGTCCAAACGCGTGGCGATAGCTCTGGATTGGTCTCCCAACCATCCAGAAATTGTTATGGCTGCCTACTCCGCGATTCAGAGAGAGGAACCAGCTCTAACTCCTGTGAACCTCTATGCCGCAGCTGCAACTGCTGATGGTGTCTGTGTGCTGTGGAATGTGAAGTCAAAAAAACCTGAGTCAGCACCGGAATCGATGTTCACCTGCCAAGCACCTATCACCACCGCTATCTTCTCCGAATTTCATCCCAGCCTTATTATTGCCGGCACATATGTGGGGCAGATTGTTATTTGGGATACTAGGTATGCGTTGCTGTCTACTCGTTTTGTGTATCAGTAATTCAGCCTTCCACCTCAGTTTTATAACAAATTGTTTTTATTACTTGTTAGAGTGAATCGAGAAACACCAATCCAGAGGACCGGATTGGGTGGAAACTCGGCTCACTGGGAGCCAATCAGATCGATTGCTGTGACGGGAAACCAGGATACCAATAACCTCATCAGCGTCAGTGCTGATGGCAGGCTGTGTGGCTGGAGTCTGGACATGCTCGCAAGACCGTTCCAAACCATGGAACTTATATACAAGCAAGCAAAGACTGTGGCACCCACGTCGGTGGCTTTCGTGCGAGATTTTGATGACAGTTTTCTAATTGGTGCGCAGGACGGATTCATTTATGGTGGCTGTCGGTCTGGAAGGTGATTGCCCTTTTTGCTGCTTTATGTTATTTAACTGAATCCCAGTAGCTTCAGCTAAGTATACCGTTTTTTGATTGCCTGCACATATGGTTGAACGCCCTGGTAATGGTCCAGTGCCCCCTTGTAGAAGGACATGCTTTCACAAGTTTAAAACTACAAGCAATCAAACAGGATATATTGTACCACGGAGGCTACTTATTTGGGTTATCAGTAGTAAATCATGTGCTATTTTGTCATCGCTACAGAAAACAATAGCATCTCTCTGTTACTTATCGTAAGGTCATGTGTGCATGGTACCCATCTTGACATTGCTTGTTTCGGTCGTTACTTTGGATTCTAAAGTTGTTTTGTCTTAATCATGTGCAGAATTCATATATGGACCATATTTTGTCGACCAGTAGCCTGCCAACTGTCAAAAATATATTGGTATTATGAGCTTGGTGGTTAGTTGCACTCTCAGCGACTGTCTAAGCACAAAATAACTAGAATGGTATGCGATAGTTTTGTGCAAGTCATTAGTTTCAGGAAATTTTCGAAAGTAACCACCCTGTTCACTGAGACTTGAGTTTGTGAATTTCATTATTATAAAGAATTTCGTCCCTAGGCTCACTCGTTGTCTGTTTCACATGCGATTATTTTGTGCTGAGAAAAGACGCCAATTACTCGGATGCCTGCTGCTAAAGGGACACGAGGGGCGGTACTGAAGATGCGGCGTAAAATCTCTCTTCAACCCATCGTACAGCTTTTAAACCTTCTCACGGTTTAGTGCTGCTGTGTGAAACCTCATGTTGCCCTGCTTCAATAGTTCTAATTGAGTCAGAAGAAAGGGGTTTTGCGCATACCTACATTTTGACTGTTTGTAGTGAAAATTGCATCTACGCTGCGGCCTACATGCACACAATGTAGTCATCTGATGGTAAGGCAATGCGTCTTTTAGAACCCCATTATCCATTTCTTGACAAATTATCTAAAAACGACATTGGCCTTCCGAGCAATGTCTTTTCTTAAATTTCTCTGCGATCTTCCCAGCTGGTTTAATGGTTTGGTATCGAGAAGCCAGATTAAGCACTGTGGAATTGAAAGGTTCGAAGCATATTAGCGGGTTCAGCAGCCTCAAAATTGCAAAAGTAGTAGAAAAGGCCATTTCATTTGATATCGTATGCTGATGGACTGACACGTGTTTATGCTCTGTGCTGAAGACAAACGGTTGGATGGGCTTAGGTTCCTGTAAAGTGTACTGAAAGCCACATGGGCCTCTCGGCATGCTACTCTAAGGATGAAATCGCGTGACAGAAGTGCTGTGCCTCTTATCCCCTCTTTTATCAAACCCTGTCTTACAAAACCGTATTATTAAGCCAAATAATTTGACCGCGATTTCTCCATTTCTATGTTAATCCTGTTTTTTTGTTTGCAGTGAGCCAGGTGTCACAGTGCAGTTCGAAGGTCATCATCATGCTCCAGTGACAGCTATGGCAGTGCCTAGTGCTGATGATCCCCTGAACGACGCTAACCTCTATCTCACCACCTCCATGGATTGCACAGCCAAAGTGTGGTCAAGAATGGAAAAGCATCCCTTGGTGTCGTTTGAGGATCGAAACGACTACCTCCTTCACTGTGATTGGTCGCCTTCACACCCGGCTCTCTTCGCTACGGTTGCTATGAGTGGTCACCTAGACATTTGGAATCTGAATATGAATAGTGAGGTCAGCATTGCTATATACCCTATGAGATATGTATGTCTGAAAGTGTCTCATTGAAGGCTTGAGCTCTTTGTCCTGCCTCGAGGATCTTTCTTAGCGCTTTGTATGATTCATTTTCCACCTATTGAAGCGGGAAATAAGGGTAACTTTTTAATGAGATTGCAGGCATCGAGAAGACATTTAAATTCTTATAAAAACATATCGTTTGTCATTGGCATTGCATCAAGAAAACTTTTTATTTGCTGTTAAGTTTTCATGATAGCATTTGCTTCTTCAATACTATTTAGTCGCCCATCATATTTTTCCTCGGATCCTTGTATCATAAGAACTTGAACGATTTTTTCATTCCTCACACCGCCTACTGCTTTCGTTGATGCATTGTTCGTCGCTTTATCCTGCGGATGGCTTAGACGCCTTAGTGACCGATTTTGCAAATGCAGCCACCTTCAGCAGACCTGTTTCTCCTAGGTTGACCGCTCAGTCTTTGAGGCCGTTTGGTTCTCTAGAGGGCATCAGTGGTGTTATGCACTCTCTCAAAACGCTGCTAAGGGCAGAGACGAGCATAAGGTCATGCAAATGTGGAATGATACGAGCTTTATGCCATCGTCAAAAAGACTTCATCACATGTTGTTCTGGAAAAAATTCTTGTGTCAAAACGAGGCCTGAAGCTAATGCATTTCTTACCATTTTTTGGGTGAGGCGGAATCGTCTAATTTGAACAATTTAAATACTGGGGAATTGTGCCAATATGTTGTTTTAATGTCATGAATGTCTAAAGTTGATAAAAGCTATCTGTTTTGCGTACAACACCCATTTTTTGGTCTTCCGGAATTTATTTCATTCGATTAGAAACGTTTAGTAGAGCACAATTCTTATGATAGCTTAGTAGGAAAAGTTGTGCTTTGATAATTTTCTATGTTAAAACCGCGGACACCACTATTTGGGGCTTCAGCGTCCGACCATTTTATACCATATTAATTCTTAATCAAATGGTTACTTTTATAGGTTCCAACAGCATCGACAGTGTTAAGCAATGACGCAGCGCCAAATTGCTGTAAATTTGAAAGGAAAGGTTCTCACATTGCCGTCGGTGATGATAGCGGTCGAATTCGCATTTTCGCCATTAATGATGTGAGTACGGCTCTCTTTTTGACGTTCCACCGAAGGTCGTTTAGACGTTTCGCTTTATGTACCATCCCCATCAGGTTCCAGGCAATTTGCGATAGTGTACATGAGTACTGAGCATACACATGAGCCGGGTGCAAAGGTGGCGGAGTGACAAGGCCTTTTCATTACAGATCACGCAGAGCATCAGAGGTAAAACATGAAAGGGGATATTCTTGATTTGCGTTTACATATTAATTATGCAGCATGGTTTAGTTGTGATTCATACGAACTTATCCAGTCGATTACGTCTGGAGATGTGGTTTAGGAACCACCACAACTTTTACAAAGTATCGACTTCTACCGTAGTGACGACCTAGAATCGGACACTTCTTATACAGATCTCTTACAAGCAGTGTCGTAAGCATGAGAACTATTGGTTGCCCTTTTTAAGAAAATTGCATCTCCTCGTGCGGACGAATGGACGGTCTTGGAGCAGCACATCCAACAGCTTACAGAGACAGCGAGGCGAGAGGAGAAAACAGACTCGATGATGCGTGAATTTGATTTTTCGGATCTTTGACTTCGTATACGTACTTTCTGGGATGCAAAGAGAATCTGTTTATTCTTAATTCCATTAATTTATTTTTGGTTCGCAGGATATTGCACACATCGGCGCTTATTATTTGTACTTTTTTGTAATTTTTTGAATTATATTTGGTGCTAGGAGTAAGGTTCTTCACTATTTTCTTATCTGTTAAAGGTCTAAATCAGGTAATGGTGAATTAGTAGGTTTGAGATTTGGAATTGGCAATGATAGACCGATTCGATAGACTAGCTTAAGAGCTACCATTTCTCCGTCAAATTCCATCACTTTCACTAGCTTGTATCCTGATTTAAAGTCTAGTATAAAGGATTGCGCCGAATCCTGGAAGAAATCTGACAATTAGTTTAGGTAGTATGATGGAAATACATTCTTCTCGGCTACGGTGTCCAACTTCAAATAGTCAATACACAATCGTGAGCTGTCGTCAATCTTTGTTAGCGCGATCTCAGAGGGCTATGGCGGTTTTATCGTTTTGTAATCACATCTCAAATCGTCATTTCAACCAAATATTTTGCGACTTTTTGTATAAAGGAAGCTCTTGCCAAAACGGTTGCTTGGTTGATTTAACTTTGTTGATGTTTTTTGTACACCTACTAATATTTGCTAATCCGAGTCTAGCGTCTACCTAGTTGATGACTCGCAAAGTTTGTTCTTCTTATTATCAGTAATGAGATGTTTGGTATCAAAGGTCACCCGATGTCCATGGCTACAGCTGCTACTTCTAATAGAGTGCTGCGAATGCTGTCGCTATAGAACATGTAAGCTGATTTTAGTACCTTGGTGGATGAAAAAGATTCCTTTCGCAAAATTTAGGAATGCATGGATTATGCATGGAAGGCCTTGTAAATCCCGAACGCTGACACGCATAGGCTAACATGCTGACAAACAATTCTGCTAAAAGCCATGAGCGTGCAAGTTCAGATTATAAGAGTGGTGTAGTGAAAGTGATCTGTGTGACGAATATGGTATGTAGCAACTGCAGGTGTATGAGTCACTCATTAATAAAAACAAAGAGATAGCTACCAACAATGCACCATTTATAGAAATGAGATTCATTCCTTAAACTTTATAACATGAATGAGGCACGACTATTTGCATGAGGCACATTGCATGTTGTTTAAAGTGTCAATTCTATTTTAATCCACTTTATATTAAAAATGGAAATAATAAAAAGATTGTGTAAACGAAAAAGGCAAACGAAATCGCGCTTTTAAGAATAGGCATATGGAAAATTATTTTCGTTTAGATGGATACATGTTCTAGGCTCGTTTTTGAGCGGCTGTCACTACTGGCTAAGTCTGGGTCTTAGGAGTTCAGTTGTCTAGCTTGTTTAGGAAGCAACGGACGATATTTTTGATTCCGAATTATCAGAACGTATGTGATCCTTCGAGATTCAGGATTGATATTCAGTCTTGTTAATGCCTGTTTTGTTGGGGTTACTATCTTTTATTGTTTTAGGCTTAATCTTATCCGGTATATTTAGTCACCACTTTTTTTATGATGAGTGAGGTTTTTGCCAAGAGTGTTGGCGTCTTTTTTATCTTTTACAGCAAGAATTATTTTGCTGGCTGAAGTTGCATAACTTGTTTTTACTCATGTAGTGCAAAAATGGTTGATATTGAGTACAAGCGTGAGTTGGAAGCTAAACGCGAACGCGTTGAGGACATCTTTGATTTTGAAGGTTGTAAGGTCGGCCGTGGCACCTACGGCAGTGTCTTTAAGGCCAAACGCAAAGACGCAAAAGATGATCGCGAGTACGCGCTTAAACAAATTGAAGGGACAGGCTTATCTATGTCATCTTGCCGCGAAATCGGGGTGAGGTTTGTCTGCTCCTTTTTTATCTTCTCATTTCAGCTTCTTCGTGAGCTAAAACATCCAAATGTCATGACTTTGCATCGGGTCTTTCTCAATCACACGACTCGCAAAATCTGGCTTCTGTTTGACTACGCTGAGTACGACTTGTGGCATATTATAAAATTCCATCGTACCGCGAAAGTTAACAAGACTTCGTTCAACGTTTATCCGAACATGGTTAAAAGTCTGATGTATCAAATTCTTAATGGGATCGATTATATTCATTCAAATTGGGTTCTTCACCGTGATTTAGTAAGTATTTCCATTTCAACACCCTTACTGAGTCCTAGAAACCGGCGAATATAGTCGTGATGGGTGAAGGCAGCGAACGTGGTTGTGTTAAAATCGGTGATCTCGGCTTCTCTCGTCTCTTTTATCAACCCCTCAAACCTCTAGCTGATCTGGATCCAGTTGTGGTTACCTTTTGGTATCGAGCGCCCGAACTGCTGTTGGGTGCCAGGCATTACACGAAAGCGATCGACATTTGGGCTATTGGTTGTATTTTTGCCGAGTTGCTCACTTATGAACCTATATTCCATTGCCGACAAGAGGATATTAAAACCAGTACGCCGTACCATAAGGAGCAGTTAGAGAGAATATTTCGGGTGATGGGGTATCCCACAGGTTCGTTTTTTCTTGTAGTGTTGACAGTTTTTTGCAGTTCTTACATCGTCATTTCTTTACAGATGAGGTCTGGCCGGATATGCGAAAGATGCCCGATTATCCTCAGCTGATGCGAGATTCTATAACTCGAAAGGCGTATGGTAAGTACTACCTGGAAGGATATCTCATGGAAAAGAAGGTCAACATGGGACGCTATGAGATTTCATTGGTGAGTATTTCCCTTATTCCCTCTTCGCTTTCGCTTCGAGGCACTCTATTTCTTTCTAAAATCTTTAAACAGCTGCAGTCGTTGCTGACCATCGACCCCCTTCGACGACCGTCAGCTGAAGATGCTTTGAGGCATGACTACTTCAAAATTGGGGAAAAACCGAACGATGAGTGAGTTGTAGCACTCTATTGAGGCATTTCAACTACAAACCGATGCATCTATGGTGTCTTGAGTATTCTCTCTGATAGTAATGTATTTGGTCGTCGTGGTACATTATTAGCTTGGAGGAGGATTTGGATGCCTTAAGCCTCGTTGGAAGACCTTATCTTCAAGAGGAGTGCAACCTTCTTAGGTTGAAGAGACCCTATATCAATGCGATATTTTGACGAAATTTGTCCAGTGATTTAGTGACATGGTTATGTAGCCATACTCAATCATTTTCAGTAGCAACTTTTTAAAAGTTTCTACGATGTGTTTATTCCATTTTAAGACGCTAAAATCGAAGCCAGAGACAATCAGGCCTCACTTAGTCTCAAATTTACACAAGGTTCTTAAAATATCTTTTGTTCCTGTCTTAGTAGTCTAATACAGGTAGCTAGAACTTCTACTGAACCGTTGGTATGAAAGCTGAGGATGTTTGCTTTTTATTGAATAAAAGGCATCCCAGCTGAGGTTGGATCCTTTCCAGCCTATTTATACAAAGTCTCCATGCAAAACGCATTTGATTTATTCTCTCAAAACATTTATTGCAAAGACGATAGCGCTTGGGCTCTGCCCCATGGGGCTTCCCCCATTCACTCCTGTCAGGTTATCAACTTAACTTCGCGGTTCGAGCATTTTAGCCGAATGTGGAAGTTTGAAGCTAGGATAATTTAGTTTAATTTATGGTAAGGCATTTCTAAGAATACATTGTATATTTTTTTATATTTGAAACTCGAACCATTTGCAAGGGCGAAAAACTGCCTTATCACTTCTGTGGTTAAAGGACATCAAATGTAAGCCATGGGGCCTTAAATCCGGTTCGTGCTAATTGACTTTCCTTTGGAACACAAAATCTCCGTGTTTTATTCAGAGCACGTCTTAATACTTCTATTCCGCACGTGAATGGCGTGCACTCCCACATGGAGGGTGAAGTAGCGTTCAACGCCACCTTGTTGACCTATTTTCATTTCTGGAGCTATTTGACTTTGCTTAGTTCAGATTGTTCTCGACTCCGTGATCCTATCGTCTGTCATGTTACTAATCCATACTGCATTTCTCTGTGTGTGTGTGTGTATGTTTTTGGTTCAGCTAGCCTCTTCCAGACCCGGAACAAATGGATCCCCAAACTGGGCTATGTTTTTACTCAGTATGTATGGGGATTGGTGGTATATGTGTCTCTGTTACCACAAAGTGAAAACCGTTCCCCACGGAATTCGTTAGATTGGGGCCTAGAATCGGAGAGTCTTAGTCAAAAAATACTACCTTGGTGTAAATATCAGGGTAGTTTTTGCAAATATTTACTTCTTCCCGTGTCTAGAAGTCCCTCAGTTGGTGGACGAAAGGAAGTTTTATTCGGTAGGCAATGTCTCGCTTAATAAGATCAATATGAAAATAATCCTTTTGAGCGAATTTGGTGCTTCAACCTTCTAAAAGGTTTCGACGGTAGGACCTGCTGAAAAGCTTGCTTTTTATTTGGCATCAAAATAACTTTTTCAGCGTCTTTGGTGGCCTGCCGATCCCCTATCCCAAACGCGAATTTATCACCGATGACGAGCCCGACGACACTAAGCAGCAACAACAGCAACAGCAAGGAGCAGCAACGAAGACTGGCGGAGTTCCACAACAACAACAGCAACCACAACCTCAGCAACAGCAACAGCATCACCCACACCAACAAAAGGTTCAGCAACAGCCTGCTGGTGGTGTCGTAGCCGGGGGAAGTGGAATGCACACGGTGCAGCATTATCCTTCTGCATCAGCCCAACCCCCTATGGTAAGATATTAGCTTACCAGCCCTATTTATTTAAGTTTCAGAAGGCAATATTGTTCTGGCACTGTTTCTAGTTTTTATGCACTTTTTGCCAAGCGTGAATTTTGCTTTTCATGCACGCATATTTATGTAGTCCGTTAATCTGCACAAGGTCGGCAAATCCTCATAACGACTTTGTGAAATGCTCATTCTACTCGCAGTCTTCATTTAGCATAATTGTCTTACAGTCCGGTTTTACGTTCGTCTCACGCAATTTTTCTCCAAATATCATTTCACTTTTCCAGGGATTTAGTCTAGTGTAATTCTTACGAGGAAGTGGGTTTATTATGTCTTAGAAAGTGTATTCGCTGCTTAAAAGGGCGATTTTCAGTCACAATACCTATTAAACACAGCCGATTATCGTATATCACTACTCCTTTTCTTTTTATTTTACAGTTTTTGGATCAGTTTAATGGCTTCCAAGTGCAGGACAGTAATTCATTAAGCAGTATATTAATATGCCTTGCGATGCAGTCCCTGCTAAGTCATTGTCTTTTTTTGCTGTGCAGTATTTCGCCTCTTCCTCGGCTCTGCCACCTATGGTAAGATAAGTCGCTTCTTTGTCTCGAGTTACTAAATGAAGTCCCTATCCTTCTTAATCCATTTTATTTTGGCAGGGCTTGTTGTTCCATTAAATTCATTGCTTTTCTGCTTGCGTATGCTTTTGTTACGTGTACCTTTTGGCGTTTGTTTTTCTTTAGTCTCGGTATCAGATGTTATCTGATATTCATTAACTTTTTTGCAAAAATAGAGTAGAGCTCAAAGTACCAGCTTCCCTAGGCTTATTTCTGGTGCTTAGTTTCGTCATAATATTGGTATTTGCACTATCGCTGCCCATTATATTTGATGAAGTCTCCTGAAACATTTCAGTAAAGTGTCTTTAAAATAACTACTGAAGTGTTATTAATTGGTTTGTCAGTCAGCCTCGCTCTTCTCTAAATGACAGTTAAATGAGCACGGAGATTCACCCATCAAACAACTGAAGCTTTCACCTTGGCAACTAGCGTTCAATCCAAATGTTTTCAAAGTGACTGCTGGCATGAGCGTCAACCGAATCACACTAAGCCCTTGGCTTTTTTTGACATAGGACTACCTTCCTCTGCCCGCCCAGCCTCCTATGGTAAGATAACTTCAGTTGGATTTTACAGTTCTCCCTCCACACCCCACCCACTTTAGTTAAAAAGGAAAAGCTTTTCTGAAAAAGGTTCTGCTTTCGCGCTTTAATGTGCTGTTTTCTAGCGTAACCTGACTATTTTTTTGTCCAGTCTTGGGCAAAATACTGTCATTTTATTCATTCGCATTATTTAGCGTCTCTTCCTTTGTGTATTGTCATTGGATATGAACCTTATTTCCGGTTCTGGTGTAAAGCTTTGCCTCTCCATAGTCTTATTCTTGGTTCCAAAGATTATTTACCCTGTTTATGCAAATTACACTTTCGATGGGTGCATCAGTTATTAACTACAGGCTGGGATTGATTTCTGAAAGGCTACCTGCTTAGGTTGAATTCGGATACCTCCGATCACTGATTCATCGACTGGACTAACAATTCTCGGCTGGCAGATGTTTCAAATTTGTTTCCATAATGCTGCGCCGGTAACTGTTGAACGCGAAACGAGGTGGTATTTCAAATAATAAAATATGGTAGTGAAATCGTAGTTAGTACGTCTATGCTTTCGAAGTAATGGCTTGTCATTATCACTTCTGTCAGGTCCGGCTCAAAGCTATTTATTCAAAGTTATTTATCCAATCTGCTTTCGTAACAACAGTCTGCTAGAAACAGCTACAGTGTTGCGTTTTCATGTTTTATGTTTATTTGCCAATGAATATTATAGAGTTTGGTTTCTATGACATCTAACTGGTTCACAAGGCAACTAGAATAATTTATTGGAATTGCGTATAGTTGAAAGGAACACCTCAATGGAGAACAATTATCTCATCTGGCTTTAAGCGATTGTAAAGTAGTCTATTCATTTGGTTTAAGGGTATAGAACCTCTTATTGCACATATGTGCTCTATTTGGGAGCTCATCTTTTGAAAATAAGCCAGGATTAGTGATTTAATTGAAATTGGTTTACTGTTGGAAATTCGCATGAAGATCCTTTCTGCAGGCTATTTTGAATCCTTTCTCGTTCTATAAAATGGCAGTGGGGCTTGCTGAAATGGCAGGTTATTGCTAACGACTTACAAAATGGATTCCACCCTTCATTTGGCTTATAAAATGCGGATACGCACAAGTCTAGTAGCATCTTCGCTCTGTCGATTCATTCCCAGAAGACTGTGCCAGCTTTATAGTGTTAACTGCGGAGATCAAGTTCCACAGAAAAGTCTCCACTTACTAGAAATAAATTATTCCAATGTGTATGCAGAAAGACATTCAGAAATTTTCGAAATAAGTTGACAGTAGGTCGAAGGTAGCCATTGAGATGTAAACTTGGGCATGACATTGACCGAGACAGGTGATTATGACCTTTTCTTTGAGGTAGACTATTGTACGCTGCGTCGGGTGAAGAATTTGGCAATAAAGTGTGATGGAAGTGGTGGAGACTAGGGTCTATTTTTTGCTTCTTGATGAAATTTCTTAAGCGCTTGCCTTTATTCGCTTATTTTTTTACCATAAGGGATTTGTTTAGAGGACTTATAACTAGCATTAGCTTTTCTGATTTTGAGACTTTTGAGACCACACTTCAATGGCATGGGATTTTACTCAGTGTTTTCTTTCCCTTTCAAAAAGTATGGGGATTCTGCAATCTCGCAGTACGAGCGGGGATGTTTTTTTGTTGACACGGAGGCAGAGATAGGGGGAGAGCCAGGAGAGGTTTTTGCGGATTATTCTTCTTGGGCTCTTACCCACCCTTCCCTACTCCCACCATCGTCAACACCACTACCAGCCCTCATCTCGAATGAGTGGCGTTACATGGGGTCTACTCATTCTCAGGCCTATCAGTCCTTCTATCCTCCAACACTTGCCGTGAGATGTTTCATTGGCTTCAGTTGGTTCACCGTTGATCGTTGCTTCGCTAGCTATTTTGGTGATTGACTTGATGTTGCTTTTTGCTCATTTTTGAGCTGACAATCCTTTCTGGTCTATATTTTCAAGACTACTTTTGTGTTGGCACCGACAATTGTCTGCAATCCTCGGGCGAAATGGCTCACCTCATGCTATAAATTGCGAACGTTCTTATTGGGGAACACTATGATTAGGCTGAAAGTACGCACGTGTTTCTCTACTGGTCAAATACTAGAGATGCAGAGTGGTTTCAGTTTCATTCGCCAACTATCTGTCGTCTGGCCTTTGCAGCATAGTGGTTACCGGTACACTCGAAGTGTATTTGTACATAATACCAGCCGCCCAGAGAAGCCAGGCGAGAACATGAGTTTTGAGGTGTTTCAGGATGCGGAGCATTTGGCAGGGAATTTACTGAGTAAGGTTTCTTGGAACCGGGAACATCCCCAGCACAGCTTCTGCCTTGTGACATTTGATATGAGATGATCAAGTGCTTTAAGTATCTACCATGTTTTGTTAGCTTCACTCTTAAAATGTGTTTTTTCGGTTTGCAATGACTAGGTGTTTATTCTTCCATTGGTTGCTCAATGCTGCTTCTGCATTCTCTTTCTATGTTTCATTTTTCCTCTGTGATTTTTTGGTGCCAGTATTGGAGTAATGCTTGAGGACTGTGGTGTAATCAGAAAGAGGTTCCTTCCCCCGCCTGTTGCTTTTTTGAGAGCGTTTGTTTTTTATTGTTCTCTTTCTGTGTTTCTCGTTTTATTTTCCGGTTTATTGGCCAAAATATGGCGCATTTGCTAGATAATAACGAAATTCTCCTTCGGTTTATTGTTTATAAATAGTGCCATCTTCCGAGATCCCTTTGGCTGTTTAAAATGTTCTTGTTTCACGATAGATTTTTTTTTGCTCGGATCAGCTCTTGAATGTTTGCACTGCGTTGATGCATGAAAATTCCGTCCTAGGATTAAAGAC
The DNA here is from genome assembly GCA_023375655.1 of Taenia crassiceps. Taxonomy (NCBI): domain Eukaryota; kingdom Metazoa; phylum Platyhelminthes; class Cestoda; order Cyclophyllidea; family Taeniidae; genus Taenia; species Taenia crassiceps. The sequence goes on from JAKROA010000010.1 coordinate 1,959,376, forward strand.
GTCTCGCTTTTCTGGTTTGGTGTTTAATTTAGTTGGCGATGTTATTTTCCACTATAAATTGCATCGTTTTCGAGTGGAAATCCCAATGTGAGGCTACGGCGAGGAAAGTACGCCGACAGATTGAGACATATTGTCCTCTTTGACCAAAGTGATTGATACCCATGAGATCTTTAATATATGCACTAATTAATGGTGTTGAGCCCCTTATTTCAACAAATCGGCAGATTATGGTGAGTAAACCAAGCTGTGGACGTTCATTCTAGCGAATTACTATAGTAAGCGGTAAAGAAAGTGTCCCCCATTTTTCTCGACCTAGCTCTAGCCACTTCCGTTCCCATATCACTTCTGTTTCACACCTGGCAGTCTGTTCTAGGGTCGAGACAAGTGAAAACCACCAATTGGAGAAATGTCAATGAGGGGAGTATTGATGATGAGACTGTGTCTACCTTCTTTTTAACCGCAAAGTTTAAATCTTCCCATGGTTCCAATTTGCGAAATACGGTTTTCCGTTGTCACTTTAGAATCGGAATTTTCTTCTACTATTTAATCCTGAGTGTTTCTGAGCTCAGTATTTGCAGTTTCTTTGATAATGCATTGGATGCACATGAAACGTGGTATGTTGGGCGTGGAGTGATGCCCTGTCTAGTAGTGTGGGGTAAACAATGCGTAGTTTGTTCGTGGCGGCTAACGGCTGCTCGATTAGCGAATGCCTCTGAGTGTCTGATAGCTTAGTATGCCTTGAAATCAGGTCATATTATCGGTTCTCGTTCGCTTCTCTCATGTTCACTAGAAGAAACCAAACTGCTGACTTGTTAACCGTTTGTCCTTTTGATTTATTGCTTGATGACAAACAAACCTCATTTCAGCATGCAAATATAAGAGGCTATCCGAGCGGAAACATGGCGCCACCACCACCTCAACAACAGCCTCAACAGCACCCCAACTATCCGCGATATCAGTGATCTCGGTTTTCCAATTTTATATTACTTTACCCTGCTATTGTACATACAAATGCCCTTGTATAATCTGTCTTTGGAATAGAAAAGATCTTGTGTGCGGAACAGGCCATTGAATCCGATCTATTGGTATAAGAAAGGCACTAATTTTGAACGGGATTTCCCGATCCAACGGTGGAGGACAGTTTATGTCGATTTGCGCAATTACCATTAGCCGCTGCTAGCCAGAACTCGTCTTAAAGGCCTTATGAGCAATATGAAACGGTTAGTGTTCTGGGGGTTCCCTGCCACTACAGCCACTCTCGGGAAGCCGCATTGCGTTAAATACTCGTGAGGCACCAGCAATTCGTTCTTCTGGAGTGATTAAGCCACACCAAAAGGTCTTTAGAAGCCAAGTATACTCCAGAACAAGCGTATAGGTGCAAAAGGTAGAGGAATCGAAATGCATCGACAGAAATGGGGTGATTTGGGCGACAACGGTACTAACAAGACACTGAAGTGACGGTAAAGGAGAGGCTGGGTGAGAGTTTGGCTTTGATAAGAGTATTACAAGTAACAAAAAAGTGTGTACAGTCAAGAATGTGAACAAGTTCGAACAACAATAAAAGCCTCGGAGAGGGCTTTAATGGATACGGCGAGACGGCGAATTTCTTCCAGATCGGCAGTCTTAGCCAGGAGCTGGGAACAATCAACAATTTTGCTGTGAAGGATGGACTCAACGGATTGTAGGTTATTGCTCGACTCAAAAGACCTGTATTTGATCAAAAAATATGCAGATGATTACTCTGCTTAAAAACTAATAGGTTCTCAAAGTGCACATACGCATTGATTGAAAGTCCCGATTTCCCTACGGTTGCGGCAAGTTTTCGAGGTGAGGGTGAGGCTCCCGGATCATCGTTGGAGGGGTTCTTACTATGGGGGGATTTTTCGTTTAACTTCATAGTGTCAATTTTGGACATCTCCACCACTTGCGAAGGCTGAGTATCGACTTCAGAACAACCCACACAATACAAAGCCCCATCTCTGCTCATTAGTAATATGGTCTAGAAGTAAACGATTAGACCACAGTTTAGGAACCATCAGAGAAAATCCAGAAAAACAATAGCAAACACATACATCACAGACTGGACAGCAATCTTCGAGCATTCTCCAGCCCTTAAGAAGGTATTGACCCAGTAAGGAGGAGATCTTGTCGGATCTTTGACGCCTTTTATCCCTTTCAGCTTGTGTTTCTGTACAAAGTTTATCCATACTGAAAAGGCGGACAAAAGACAAGCACAAGAGACTTGCGGAGGAAATCGGGTAAGCCTCTTCGACCTTGGCCAATTAAAACTATGAAAGTGCTTCTAAAAAACCTTGAGATTTAGAGACAAAATTTGTTCACCTAACATTAAGAATTATTTTTTACGCTGTTCTAGTTTTAACATTAATTTTTAATCAAAAGCAATTAATTCTCTTTCAGGAATATTTGCCACCGCACCAATGTGCATAGGTGTTCAGAGCAAGTGTCATTAAAGAAAAGAAGACCTAAGCAAATCTATCAAAAAATTTAACAACATTCTTTGCTGTTTGAATGATACAACTAAGATAAATTCGCCGAATAAACTGAAAAGAATTGCAGCGATTTTGACCCCATAGACATTTCCTTCTCCCGTGTAAACCGGGCAATATAGCAAATATGATCCACGGAGATTGTTAATTGCTTGTGGAACTCTTTATTGTTTCAGAAGAAACAATGGACTGATTGTGCAGTAGATATGTTTATGGAATTACACTGTCGACGTCATAGAGATCATTCCACTTTCCTTGAACGGCATTCCAATTGACTTCTCGGTTCTTGTCTAAAACGGCGCATTTATGGGAACATAAGTACCACTAGCATATTATTTGAAAATTCACATTATTAACGATGTCGTCTTATCCCAACGCATGCAGATGCCTTAAATCTTAAGTGCAATTTTGCAACAACCACTTTATGAGCCAGAATTTTGCTACGTGGTGACGATTTTTCTTTTAGAAGGCATTAAAAATCACGTAGTTAGAATAAAAAAGATATTTTTGGTGTATACAAGAGGTAAAACACATACTATAGGCGCTAACTAAAGCATTTAAAGGGGCTGACTTTGGTTTTCCAAAGCTCCTTGCTGATAATAACTAACTACTGAAGTGAAAACAATCTGTACGTCTCGCAAAACTCAACAAAGTGTAGGCCAACGCTGTTCCTTAACCCGGAGTCCGGTCCCTCCTAATCACTCTAAACTCGGAGCCCGATATGTTTGATAAGAGTGCTTCCAAGCCACTTCCTGTGCCTGCCCCATGCCACCATTCATGCTGTGCATTGCTACGATTACGTATCCACGTCTTCACATGCCAATCTGTACCACGACTTGCCTCTCCCCTCCTCATTACTCTCCTTCCCACCGCGCACATTTTACCCTTTTCACCTCAGTAGTGCCTCCCGCCTCTCCAACGTCCATAAAAGTGTTTGCCTTCATAATTTGGCCTCAAGGAAGAACGAATCCATTTGCAATGGTTGAGATCACTAGGAGCTTTTATTCAACAAGGATAACAGATGTGATGCAACGGGTAAAAGTTCCTCCTTCCAAGCAGCTTTCCAAATCGGATAATAACCTCTGTCACCATCTCCCGTGGTTAATCCAATTCTGACGCCCTCAAACATCTGCTTAACTGCTTCTTCGTCTGATAAAAAAGAAACAGTTCTACCTTGATTCGTAATTCATAAAAGAGATAATATGGGATCCACTTACATTTACTTAGGTGAAAATGACTAGGTAAACGGTTTATTTAATAAAATGGATTATTTTAAAGGATTTTGTGGTAAAACTATATGAACAGAAAAGCTGTGGAGAACATCGCATTAGTTCCCATTATGGTCAGCCATTGCTTTTTTGGTAAGAACTGCACTTTGAGACAAAAATCGCAGTTTGACAGGTTTCGTAAACCTTTCTACTATTAACTGTACTTTTTTTGAAATTCTAAAGTAACAAACACTAGGCAGAGGAGTATCACTGGAGGAGCAGAGATAGTGAGTGACGCCTGTCCCAAAATCCGTATTGAAATAGTGGTAGAAGATTTTGCGTTGGCTTGCAGCACTGTCTGCTAGCTGCGAAAGCGTAAGGTGTTTTCTCGAGGAGAATTTTTCCTTCACATTAAGTTAGAATTGCGCTAAGTGGATGAGTGGAGGCGAAGAGTCGGTCATTAGCCTTCAGCAAGTAAAAAAGTCGCTCTGCACATGCACATATAAAAGGAATAAGCATGGCTTTTTGTGATTAAACGGGAATAAGATGCCAAAGGGTATTGGCGGCAGTGGTGGATCACTTGAGAGCAACGAGCCTTTGCTTAATCAAGCCAGTGGATACACCAAGTAAATCAACTGCAAGCATTTCAAAGAGCTCGTTGTATTCTTACAATGTGAATATGAGGAGTGAGTAGGAATGTGACAGCGCTTTATGCTTATTGACGCTTGTGCAATTCATCTGAAACAGCTGCAGACGATACCGTATGGATTGTTACCAAGGCTTTTTGGTAACAGACCAAACTAGACTTGTTTAGGCCACAATTAGGCGACTTACTAGGTGTTTCCTCGTCTACTGGACACGCCTGCAAGCGTTCTGGGCACTGGAAGCGAATATTCCCTCACTGCAATTGACTCATTGCAGAACGCATTAGTTAAGTGGGGAATTAAGTTGCGCTGCATTAGTTGATTGGGTAAGTGCCAGTTTTGGTAGAGAAGTCAGTTTCTTGGTTCAAAAATTCACCTCTTTGAGGTGTGCTGGCCCCAGACCAAGTCAGCAGCTTTAACACCTCCGGCATGTAAAACCTCTATTTTTGTCCCAAATCTTCCTCAGTGAAGTTCAAATCATCGCAATGTTCCAATAATTTAATTGAATTTTTCCAATCAGAAGAACCTATCTAAAGCTCCACAATGAGTAAGGTTTTATTTAAAAGACGGCAATACTTCAATTGCCGTTCGAGGTTGCACAGATATTTTGGCAAATAGAGCATAATATGCGTTAAAATATTATTTGTGAGCAGCCTAAGCATGATAACAGAAAAAAACGTCGACTGACCGATTAGTTGGCGGAGAAGAAGCTCCAATTTAGCCGAGGTGTTTGAATTTAGATGTCCACCGCTGCCTTTTTCTACGTCTGATACACTGTCAACGAAGACGATAAAGTTGCACATCACTTTTCCCGCCAGAGCTGCCGTTTGCCAATTAAGCCCAGCGTAGACGCACATTACATCCACCATCCTGAAGCATTGCGAATGAGAAAGTACCATAGCAATCCTTTAAATTTTGACCTTTACAAAGAAAATATATGCGAAACACGGTGAAATGCAGAGACAAGGTTCCACGGCTAGCACTCCTTCCCATTTAGACGGTAGCCTTGACCACAGCGGAGTTGGTCCCAACTTTTAACTTAGAAAGGATTTCCCGAGGTCTGCCGGGAATGGCTCTCATATGGAGACAAAAGTATGATTAAATAGGATAATCTAACAGTGAATACAGGGTTTTTTCCCCAAATTCAAGAAAAATAGCGGTATTTGTTGGGTCTTTGGGTTAAAGCTTTGCTCACAGGTACTCGCAGGAACGCCCCTTCAACACGTTCTGCGCGATTAAAGAGTGGATGGACTCTAGACTGCATAATTCGAATCCAAAGGGTAGCTTTTTTGGTCATGGCTAAAACGTCTGATCTTCGTTTGCAATTTTGAAGACTCAGAACTCCACATTGATGATTGCGTCCTGATACCTGCTAGTAAGGACTTGGTCGGCATGAATAGGGGCTGTTTAGAAGGTGAGGCAGGGAGGGTTCTCTAATACCTAACAGGTTTTGGTTGCGGCTATCATAATCTTCATGCACTCACTTCTGCAATCCATCTCGTTGACAAAACACTGACAGGAAGGTGGGCTCCAGCATGAGGTTGACAAGAACTCCCAGCGTGCTGTAAACAATTTCATCGCTTGACTTGAGTAGACTCCAAAAACGCTCAATCAGACACGGATCGTCAAGATTTGAGCTGATGGTGGTCACAATAGACGCGCGGATGTCTGTACTTCGGGTCAAATTGCCAAGGACCCGTATAATATTCAGTGAAATTTCCTCTATGTGAGGAAACCTATTTAAAAGTTGGATGCATTCTAAAGGGCAAAAAAATTGTTGTTTATTTGGAGAGTTCATTAGTTTGCAGCGAATGGATAAGTGCATGAATCATTTTTTTCCTCCATCAGACGCTTCCTGCCCTGGATGCAGAGTGGTCTAACACCAGCTATATCGGTTTCTGGCTAGGGCGTTCGTTTCGCACGATTCGATGTGATCGTCTAGCACCAAGAAAATGTGCTGGCCAGCAATTAGAGGACCAGTAAATGGCACTGCAACACAATAAGAAGCTTGTCATCATGTCTTTGATTTGTATCTTATCAAGCAGATGGGTCCTAGCTTTAACTGTTGCTTGATCTCCAGTGAGACAAACATTCATAATGAACGATTACCTCTGCAATGCATTAAATGCACACAAGGCACTTCACTAGACAGTCCTTTCGATTGTTAAGGAGGTCAGGAGAAAACCCCAAATGCATGGCATGTTGTCATTAAATCGCGTGGTCTTTAGGATTTACGGCACGTTCTTTGGACGTGCACAAGCTTGTGCCATGTCAGATTTGGCATATTCAAGAATGGCAGACCTTCCAAAATGTGACTTTAGACTCAATTGCCACGCCTAGTATTCACGTTCGTAGAACCGAGGTCGTGGAACTGAGCCCAACCATTAATGCGAGTGGTGCCAAAAATGAAACAAATGCCTTTAGACATTCGAAATACCTTGTCCAACGTCGATCTGTAGCGGGAGTAGTTCTGTTTCCTTCTTTGTAGTCATGTAAAAGGTGATGTTATTCAATCCAGCAAGAGTATTATTTAGAAGTTCATTATTTGTTGATTCGGTGGTTGTTGATATCTCTTGAGAGGAAAGACAAAAAATTCAGCATTTTTGTCTTAAAGTGCTCTCAAAGAAGGACGTTAAATCAATTTACTTAAATTCTAATCAGAGCTCGGCTTTATCTCGATGATACTTTCCTCCACTTACCGATGGGAGCTATAAAAAAATGCTTTTGCGTATCACAAGTAATTCATTCAGTTTGTCCGTCAGTCAGTTAATTGTCATGACTTGAAAGATCCGCCTTTCCGCCCTTTACCACGCCCATCCCAGTTGAAGTAAGTGTAAAGGCACATCGAAAAAGCGAATGCAATTGTGAGCATGTAAATCACTTTAAAGGCGAAATTACGCTGTTGTTCTCCTCAGTCGTTCTCTTAGGTGATATTCTGTGCATGGTTTATACTTCTCGTTTGTAATACGAACAAGCAAAAAGGGCCTGAAGTTGCATGGGGAAGGGTGGGGAGTTCCACAATGATTGAAGCATAAGTAAGCACGTAAAGAGTCACTTCAATTTACAGGAAGGCAACCGGTACATCAAAGCAAAATGCTTTAGAAGGCTTATACTCTGTTCCACCTGCTTTTGTGCAATATAAATCATCAGAGGTAATTGCAACAAAACACTCCTCTGTCAGCAGAGATGTGCTTGCCGAAGCATTGACTCACTTAACAGTCTAAGCAACATGGAAGTACATTCGGGTGTATTTGCAGCCAGAAGGCCTCCCTCCGTTCCCACGCTGGCATTGGCAATGACACGAGTCAGCTTGACTAACAGGTCATAAGTTAGGGAATTCGATTTCGCTGGAACTGAGAAAAGAGAGTCCAATCTAAGGCTCTGTCACTGTTGAAACGCATTGGACAAAGGCAAGCGGATTTGTTGAAATTGCCTAATTTTATTGAGTGGTAAACTTAAGACTGGCTAATCCACATAAGGTTTATAGAGAATTTGAATCTCTTTACCAGATCCTAATCTCTGGATTCATGGGTAGTTCCCATAGGACTTCTGTGTGGAGCACTTCCACAGACTTCCAGTCTACTAGCATTTACTTGCGTTAAACAGCCTAATTACTGCTCATATTTTAACAAGCTTTCTCTTTAATAACATTCAAGAGTGATGGCAAATAGTTCAACAAACTGTTTAAAAGCGCAGCAGCATTTTCTTCACACAAAGCGCATATTTTTGCAATGCTTTCCTCCGAAGGGAAGATGTTCTTTCCAGCGCTTTCACAGCACTCTGCCACGTTGCCCAGTGCATAGGCAAGACGTAGAACAAAATCCTAAATATACAATAAACAGGCATTTGGACTGCTTCTACGGAAGAGGAAAGACCCACAAATGACGTACAATTTGGTCTTTGTGCAGAAGAATTGGCTCAACGAGATCCCTACAATGCAGTGAGGTACCGTTCTCTCCAAAGAGTTGACAAACGAAACTATGTTCGGTCGCATGTGCGATAGTTCTTGCCCAGTTCAGAAGAATCTGGCTAAAGTCGATAGAAGGTGAGTCCAAAGTTCGCCGTAAAATGGATTTGAGGACAATTTGAAGAACGCCAGTCTCAACAATACGCATTTTCAAGCAGTCGGAAGTCTCAGTGGCCGAGGCAGCACAAAATACTTCTGTTATCTGAAGAGCAGTATTTATGACTTGCAAGTGATTGACATAAAGCGGGACTATTAGTTAAAAACTCTTTAAAAATTGCAATGGGAAATGTTAAAAGTGTTCCGCTGACAATGGTGGTTGGTGTGTGAACGGTTCTATTGAATAGCACAAGTTTCACAAGAACTCCCTTTTAGGGACTCATGTGCTTATCCAATTCTTTTATGCTGCTCAATCCAAATCAGGAGAATTGACGACTCTTATTTTGGTCCCTTTTTGGGACAACAGTGAGCATGAGTTGAAATGTTCTTCCAAGTTTTTCTTTCGCTAGCATTTTAATTTCAAGATCATTCAACATATCGCACACGACATCTGGGAGTGGGTAGCTAAAAAACGCTACCAGTAACCTTATTATAATGACTTAATTAATAATTTAAATGACTTAGCTTTCGAGAACATTGAATTGGTGCGCCCTTCCTAATGACATGTCAGTAAGTCCGTGACTTGAAGCATTCACCTGTAGAAGCACATGATGAATTGTCTCCCTCAACGAGTCGTCTCCATCGCCATCAGAGCTTGGGCTCAGCATACAGTCGTACGAATCCAGCGCTTGGTGAATGCCAACCAGGAGACGCAGCAAATCGGGAGTACAGAGCGCTTCTCTGGTGACCGCTGATGCCGTGAGAAATTTCAAGGCGCCACATGTGTAAAGAAGACTTTCCAGTGTCGTAAGCATTTGAGCTGAGCCTAGGTTTTCCAGGGAAACTGCTGAATCGAGTCCAAAGCCATTTAGGTGGCAGACAATAAGACCTGTGTCAAAAAATTTTTAACGCAGGTAAGCATTGCCACCCAAAATTTTCGTTCTTCACGCAAAATTACCATCAGATTAAACATAAATTCTCTTAAGTTTACTTAAAATAAACTATGCTAAAATTGACGATAAAGGAAACCATGAGCCATCCTCATCTTACCGACAAAATCTTTATCTTGCAGGAAAAGCTCATCATTTCTTGCTTCCTTTGCAGTGCGGTAAAAAATTTTGCAGATCTTCACTAGATTGGCACCTTTTAAGCCCAGCTTTCGAGGAAGTGAAAATAAGTATCATTTTTGTCGGGAGAAAACCAAATAAAAAGGGAACGAGCAAATATTTGGAGGATATCAGGGAAATTAGATCCATCAAATCTCATTACCATGATGCCCAGATCAACCACTCTGATATTTATTCTTGGATTCCGCAATGTCGTTGCCTGTAGCAGCGTTTGCATGATCTTGTCCTTCAGTTTGTTGGTGGAATGAGTAAAAGAATTATCTGTTACTAATTCACACACCTCGTCCAGCAACATGAAAACTTTTTTAACAATGACAGAGGCATTGACTCCTCCGTGGTTGACGCCTGACCTATCAATTGACCCTAATTTGGAGATGGCACCATTTAGGCTATTCAGGAGTTCATCAACTGCCTCCTCGGTGTGCCTTGAAGGTGGCTGAGCGAATGGCTGGACAGCTTTCTGAAAAGAAATGCAGAGTGGAGAAACATGTGATTTGAAGCTGCCTGAATCTTTAAGAAAAACTGCTTTGATCGCGCAAATAAAATTGCGGAAACAGATTTCCTTTTCGTACCCCTGCGGCAAGGCTTTTGCATGAAATCCCATCAATCTTCATTGACTCTTTACATCTGATCGGTGACAATACTCGAGGTCGACATCGACCAAACGATAGAGTTCTAAATGGAAAAGAAGGTGTTACGATAAATCTCAAAAGCTTTTTGCTTTTTCAAAGGAAGTAAAAATAACAAGCCTACCGTGGCAATGGTAGCTTTGCCCTTGTAGTTGATGTCTCTAAAAGTTATTAAAACAAAATGAGGCGCTTTAAAATAAATGTGTTTTGACTCAAAGGAAAAGGCGGAAAATCGTACCTTCGAGCAAGTCACCAGCATAATCTCTTTTGGCCGCCTCTTCACTACCTGCCTACATAAAATGCGGTATCATTTAGCAAGGGAACGTTTAAAAAGTCGGCAAAAGGTTGTGAATTTTTACCACGTAATGTCACCCAATCTGGCGAATAAATGCAATGTACAAGCGTTTGTTTTAGTGTTATTGCGGTGCTAACGTCTGGCTGGACAAACGATGGCAGTTGGGTGGAGGGACTGATTTAAGGGCAAAAATGATTGGGGAGATGAATCGCACATTCCTCATTGTTGACCTCCCAAACTGACACAACCATGAACTTAACATAACCACACTTTTCTATGTGGCTGCGAAATCTTTGTGGTGATATTTACATTTGAAGAGGCCTGAAATACATGAGATGGACGGTTACCAGGGGTACAGTGAGAAGGAAAATGGCACCCACAAGCGATTTGGGCTAAAATCCCCAATCGACGAAAATTGTTCGGGTCACTCATTTTATGCCTTTGGTCCTCATTTAATTTGATCTGAAGACCTTCAGCCAAAGCATGACTCAAATGTCACTCGCAATGCAGCCATTGATGCATTCCAAGTGAAATGCCAATCCCTAATCAAACCGCAATTCCATGTTGGTTCAAATGGTGTAACCCAAGAAACTTTAGTCGATCCGATTCTGGTTTACGGTAAAATAACAAATATTTTGGAGTTCAGCAAAAAAACGCTTCTTTCCCGCTGTTATTGCAGAGCTCAATATTTTGTCCTATTCTTCTCCTAAAGGAAATACTGATGTCATCAGCGCAACAGCATCAAAATAATATGAATTACTGAATTATAGTCCTGTCTTAGTTGTATACCTTTTCAGCTACCCTGCCAGAGTATTGTGCCATAGGAGGGTATCAGAACGACCCGGAGAGCTGTGTACACTGGCAAGCGAACTAGATCACAAGAATCCACACCGATTTTTTTGGATAGTTGCCATGGCAGGAAGGTGTCCGGAGCGGATGGGTACTGCTGCGAAAATTCACAGCAGAAATGTAATCAGAGCCACACTACAGCTAGCATTATTGCAGGACCTTTTACTCTACACTTAAGGCAATTAACACCCTGAACAACTAAAAAACGTTCGCAATGGAACGAACTGTGGCAAAGAGAAGTCGCCAAGGACTAGCTCCCTGACTTTGTTTCGCAACACATGTTGAGCGACAAAGAAGAGTGCAAACCACATATTCGATGTGGATCATAGTCAGAAAGCCTGTAAATTCTCATTTCCCGACCCGACTGCTGAAGCGGCGATCTTCGGTGAGGAGGGCAAGGATTCACTTACCAACCTTTTATAACACTCAAAAGGAGGGAAGTTTTGTTTAACTTTCCATACAACTTAGTGAACTGCCCACTCTCGTGATCACTTTTCCCGTTCAGATAGTACGTACTCCGAATTCTTTGATAATTTAGTTTAAATAAAGCCCCACAAATGTACCGGACATCTTAAAACCGTGTCTTATTCGTTGGAAGAGCTTAATACCCAAATAAGCATGATGTGCAAATCTCCCATAAGCAGTTTCCAACTCGATCTAGGTGCAAACGCTAGAGAGAGGATGGCAAATGAAGGATCATTCTGTCTAACTAGGTCATGCACCACCTTCTCATCGGTGGAAACGAAGAGGAGTGAAGAAGAATTGCGTAGAGAGCACAAATACATCAGATTCGGTTGAGGTGCATCGGTCGCTCATGGTTACATGACCTTAGCCAACGGCAAACTGGTAAGGAAGCATAAAGTTGAGCACTAAGATGTGAGTACAACCTAGTGCTTATTTCTTGACTCTTCTTAAACTTTGCCGCTTTTTAGGAAAAACGGTAATTAAATGATTGACACAAAGTCACCGTTGGATTCTGCCTCTACTAGCATCAACAGTATGACTCAAAAACAGCGTATTTGAAGCTCACTACATACAGTTCTAACAGAGCTTGAGTGAATCGTGCTTGAATCAGGTCTCAGTACTTCTATTGATAGGTATTATAAAAAAGGCAAAAGCACTGTTAGACATCGGCAACATTCGTGTTATTGACTACCTTATTAAAGTGAAGACATTGTGAATCATTTAAATCCATCACAGGTACAGAGCTTTTAACAGATAAGTAGTAGAAGACACAAAGTTAAGTTTCTTCTACCAAAATACGGCTGTTTCGTAAAGACTAGTTCTACTGCAAATCTTAAAGAGCTGCCAGCTGTTTGTTCTTGAATAGGAAGGACAGAAATGGTGAGCTTTGCTGTCTGAAACGCTCCATTACACTAAAATTGAAGCAGTGCATGCCTTTTAAGCGTGCAACCGCAAGCAAGCAAACCAATCAAAATATAGGCTACTCATGTTTGCAGGTAAAGTAGACAAATTGTCAGCAAATAATCCGGTTGATTGGGGGTGTTAGACCACTAGCTACCTCGACCGTTTTAGATAATAGTAAACAGATTGGGAAAAAGTAATTTTCATCCTAAAGTAGACATATGTTCCAAGAACCAGGGTAAAAACACACGCATAATTTTTCATAAAATCGGGATTAACCGAAGGTCCAAAGAGTGTGTTTCGCTCTTTAATCTGTTAATTTTGAAACATCGTGAATAGTTTTTTGCACAAATAGCATTATCAATTGGATGGAGAATGCAAGATCAAAGAACACACTTGCGTTAATTCCCCATTAATAGAGACCATAGTGGAAGCGGTGGGTGGCCGTGAGTTTGGATGTTTGGGGTGGACAAAAAGACCACGCGCTCCCAATCTCGGTGTAAATGGACGCCGTGTGCCAACAGTTTGCAGCCAATCGCGGCATTCACGAACCATCGCTGCAGGAGTAATCTGCTTCGACGGCGGCATGTAGAAAAGCCGTGGAGAGGAAAGAGACCTAGCTCTCTGGCTCCTAGGCACTTCCATGCTATTAATATAACTTTGTCACAGAAAAAACGTGTAGACTGTTAATGAATTATAGTGCTGTCTACCTACGGGCTTAACTAAATCAAAATTAAAAAATAGGGATATGAGAGCTATACAAATAGATTGAACCAACAACATCAGTTTGCACTGAATGCTATAAAATAATTCAACGAAATTAAATCAGGAAGTGAATAAATATGTATATTTTCTGGGTTTAGCAGAGCTTGAGCTAAAAAAGAAAAGTGAGGTATACATAGAGAACAGAACGAGACATTATTACGGCGGACAAACGCTACCATTCGTAAGACATTTATAACGTAAAGTGGTAATGTTTTGCAAACACTTGCAGGCAGTGTAATGAGTGCAGTAAAAAGCTGGCACCATTGGAAGTCGCGTAAAAGAGACACGTATGCCTTAAAATGCCGCCTAAAGTATGCAAACTTAAAAGTAATAATTTTATTTACATTAGCAACTTATGTGGCGCCTATTAGAAAGTTTTTAAGTTGTATTTAATTGGCCTTGTTTTAACTGTTGATAATGGTGATTGTAACGCGACCCCCGCAAACTCCAAGGTCGCAGTTGCACTTTGAGTTTATGTTGGTCTTGATGCTGTCATAAAGACCAAACTTTATTAAAGGTGGTGTTTATTTGGGTGATATTGGCTCTAAAAGTAATGCCTTGAACTACATGTCGTACTTTACGGAAGCGTGCATGACACGTCTAAACTGTAGATAGTACACAGTAGTCGGTGTTAGTCCTTAAACGCCTTTGAGAATAACGAGTAAAGTCTTCATCAACAAAAAGACTTACTTAGAACATGGGTATCCTTTGTCAATACTGCTAATCAGGTGTACTAAATTCTTGTTTTTGGTTGAAAGATGGCTGTCACTTTTACGAAAAAGGTCGGAAAGTTGTGCTGTTTAAATGCCTTGATCCAGTCATTCCTCAGCTCTCAGTGTGATCCTACTCAGAAAGCTCCAGAGTTTATCCTCAAGATGATGCAAAGGGAACTAAATTATAATAAGAGGTGATAAATTATTTGTGGTCTTGGATATGTCTTTTTTCATTGAGTCATATGCATTGCCTTCTTTTTTGTAGCCTTAAAGAATTTGACTGGGTCTACCTGAAACTCTGCGGAAATAATGCTCTAGAAACAGAGTATCGTTTACAGGACCGTGATATCACCTCCCTCTGCGCGTCATTGCTTAATGTGCCTATTATAAACAGCCTAGATTTGCGTTTTAATCGAATCACAGACGATGGAGCTATTACGTTGGCCAATTATCTTAAAGTAGGTTTCAGGTTTTTGATTTGAGCTCTTCTTTTACCAAACTTTAAAGGCATGAACCTGGATATTTGAAGGCTAGGACATGCCAGCCAGCAGCATTCTAGAAAGCTGACGTTACCGTCTACCTATATCAGAGTCAAATTTTAGGCATAAATAGGCTATTTGTGTGAAAAGCGGTCCATAACTCATCAGTCGCCAAAGTCCGCTTAAATTTCAGAAGCCTTTGCAATGCCTAGGGCATAACGGTATTTCTTCCGTTACTTACTTGATTTGACCGCCAATTCTGCCTTTGCTATAGAACGACCGATGTCTGAAAGAACTCAATTTAACTGGAAATGACATAATGGAAAGAGGGGCTCGAGAGATTGGTCAAAGTTTAAAGGTATTCTGTCGTACTTGTTTTTGTTTATTATTGGACCATCTCATTGGAGAATGACAACTAATAAAGAAATCGAATGGGCTGTTAAGGAACGTAAACAGGATTACTTTCGCTACATTAAATCAGTACATATAACTTTACCGCTGATGCGTTGCAGATCAACCACACATTAGAACGTCTGAAATTGACTGGGAATCCAATTGGCCGTGAAGGCGGTATTGCGCTGGCGCAAGGTCTTCAACTGAACGCCGCAATTACTCAGCTAGATGTTGGTGAATGTGATTTGGTTAGTATCTTTGGCTCCACTTCCTAATCTATTAGCTATTCGCTCATCAATTATACACTAATTTTTTTATCAGTAAATGTTTCTCTAGAAAGTGTTAATTTGTTAATCTTAAAGGAGATTTCCAGCGCAATTGCCTTTGCAACAGTGCTTCGAACAAACAAAACCATTGACTACTTCAGCATGGATCGCCTCATCCTCTTCACTCGTCAGGAAGAACAGACGATCCACATATGTGAAATGTTACGTGTGAGTTGCACAAATTACTACCTTTTGATATCCTTCTATCACTTGAACTGAACTGATAGGAACGATGGTTGAGGGCTTTTCTTTTTAATGTAAAAGACCGGGTTGAGTTATATAGGTGCACTATTTTCTCCCCTTGTGCCAACGGTGTGAAGATGGGTTTGAGGAGGACTTTAAAGACTCAAAGATGTTAATTTACTAACTAACCATTTTGGCACTGGACAAATTTTTCTGGTGATACTGCTGATAAGCTACTTAAGTAGCAAGCCTTGAGAGTTTGTGCACTTTTTGTGCTAAATTAAACAGTTACCTTCTGCTTTGTATTGAGTGAAATTGTCAGATGTTTAAATGATCCTCATTTCGCGTCTGCCTATCGGATATGTATGTAACTGCATTATTAACTTGTCGTAGGGATAAACTACCCATTATTTCCATGAAAGTATAGGTTATTGAAATTGGTGTGCTGTGCTTACTTTGGTGAGTACCTGAATTTGCCTAGATGAATACCAATTTGAAGGAGCTGCATTTGTCCAGATGTGATATGCGCGATTACGGAGCAGAACGTGTGGTTGAGGCCCTTGAGGAGAATAAGACACTTCAAGTCCTGGACCTGAGTTCGTAAGTCATCCGGGCTCCAAATTAATGACCAAAAAACCTTCTCTATTTCACTTCTTTCAAGCACCTGAACGGTAGGTATATTTTGCTTGAGGTTTTAAGGCAATGAATTATTGCATGTTATAAATTTCCTCACGATTACGGGTGAGTTGGTTTTATTTCCTCGCATTTCATTTGCTCCTGGTTTTATAGCCTTTGGTGGCCCGATTAAAGGCTTTCAATTTCTAATGCTGACTAGCCAGAAGAAGTGAAAGGAAATGTGATCTTTCGGATGATCCTTAGGCATGTGGAGGGTTCTGTACATCAAGTACAAGAAAGATGTTAGGAATTGGAAACGTTTTGAGCGGAATATCACAACATGAATCCCGTTTTGCTTTCCAAGTGGCGCATGGCGCGTCGTCTTGAAGAAGTTGAGGGATATAAGCGATAATGAAGTGACTCGCCTTCACGGTCATTACCACGTGTTAGTGAGCATAAGCAAACCAGCAATATGCATCTGCTCCTCTCCCATTCCGTAAAAATGCAACAGTATCGTTCTCGCATGCAGAAAATCGCCTCATCAGATGCTTTAGCAACGTGTTAGAGAAATAGAAAAATACTTTTCAAAAATAAAACCTAGTTTGCCTTAAATTCACTCTCAACACACCAACCTTTACAGACTGTTAAGTTTTTTTAAGACTTCCTTGCTGGTTTCGGGGTAGAAAATAGTTGAATATCTCATTTGGAGTCACAAAGTGAGGTCTCAGAGGGATTAAGCAGTAACTCCGAAATTTGTTGTAAGTCCAAGCAGATAAGTGGTCTTTTATTCCTAAAGTTGCCAGGCGACTAGCCTAAACGCCAATAAAGTGGTTCTGTTGGTCACATCATAAACGACATTCACTCCGGCAGTGTCTGGACCGGCCTAGAAGAGGTGGTGGTAAGGGGCACTTTGGCCTCACCTTCGTGTATTACAAGATGAAAGTTATCGACTAAACTAATATGACATTACCAGTTTACATCCCACTTATTCAGTTGTCTCTGTAAAGTGGTGATATTAAAATCGAGCTTTTTATACAGAAATCGAATTGCTCGCGATGGAGGGAGTGCGCTAGCTCGGGGCCTTAGTAACCGTTGCTCACTAACCATTCTCGACCTCTCCTGCAACAGGATCCAATGTGAAGGCGCTGTCGCTATCGCAAAAGCTCTGAAAGAGGATAACAATCGTCTTGTTGTGTGAGTACATCCATCCAGCTAATTGGTTCGCTGAAAGAGAAAGACATTTATCCCAACGCTAAGTTGATTCTAATTGGACAACACTTGTGGTGAAATCAATACCATTGGACTACATCAATTGTATGTTCTTAATTTTTACATGGCAAAGAAAATCCTCCGGTTCGTAGAAAATGAGGGTAAACATTTGTGTGTGCTTGATTTAGCCTCCACCTAACCTACAACGAAATTCGAGAAAAGGGTCTCTGCACACTAGCCGATGCGCTACTCTACAATGATAGCCTTCACTACATATACCTATGGGGTAACGAAATCAACGAAAAAGCGGCTGCTGTAAGATACTATTGTTCATTTTGTAAAGTTATAATGTCATTTGTGTCATCAAATATGCGAACTACCCTCGCAACGCGATTTTACTATGCTTATTTATCATCAGTAGTTATTATTTATACTTAGGCTTGGGCCCACCTACAAACAATTGGACGAATACGCCAAAACGCAACCGACCTGAAACCCTTTACAGTGGACGGTACTGTGCGTATGGCGCTGCTCAGAAAGAGCGACGAACACTGCGACTACCGGTACGACATCCCTTCGTGGCATGGACAGGTTCCAGAAGGTCGTTCTATTGCTTTGTTTTAGAGGAACGAAAAAAGCTAAAACATTTCATCAAAATTATGGTTTTTGGAGGATATTCAAGGACCACGTTGTTATAAAAGCAGCAAGGCAATGCCACATCAAGATCACTTACATGCTACCCTAATAATTTTATCGTTTTACTTCTCTGACTCATTGCGGAAACCCTCGCCTAGTGGAGATTGGCTGTGAGAAGTCACCCAATGTGATGTAAACTAAAGGAAAATAACCCAACTAAAGCTTTATAGGTGATCAGTGTTCGCAACCACCATGGAAATTAGTGACGTCCATTTGATCACAAGGCTGATGTAGCCTGACTACTGCCACCTAAAAAGCATCCTTAAGCGAAGGCACATCGCACAGTTCCTTAGTTAATGTAAAGCATGCAGTACCACAAAATGTAATCAAGAACGCGACTTATCGCTTGAGGTACTTGAAAGTGTCCCCACTCTGTTAAAATACGATTCAACCAAAAATAGTTAAAATTATCAAGAAATACCATTCCTAACTTCTCTTGCCAAAAAAACGTGCAGGAAATAAGCCAAGTTTGTTTAACTTAAAAATTAGACAAGCAAGTCATAAATTGTTGGCACGGTTTTTAAAAACAGGCTGTGGGAATGCACTGAATCCTAGCGATCATAGTAAAATCGATTTAGCAATGCAAGGGTGTCTCACCACTTAGACCTCGTATCTCCTGAGTGTGTAATGTAGATAAGTAGCCCAAGCAATGAATATACCCTAAGATGAACAAACTTTGTATTTTCGGGGTTGTCAGATGGCGGAGGCCATCGACAAGGAAGGTGCTACAAGTAAGCCAAGAGTCTAAATGAACGACTTGCTTTTGACGCCGAAGCAATGCTCCTTATACGCTAAAATACTATAACATTTAAAGTTCTTTGCGTTGTTAATTGTAGATTATAAAGGTTTCTAGTTTTAAAGTCAAATTCTATTCAAAATGCTTATTGGGCAAATATATATTCAGAAGCACCTTAAACGTAACTTTCAATGCAAATATTTAGCTAAAAAGATTCAAAAAATTACGTTTGTTAGATTTGTCTTGTGGGGTACACTCCAAATAAAGCGAAGCAATTCCTCAAATGCGTTTTAATCCCTTGTCGAAGCAAATTGATCCAAAAGGCATGGCGATTCGACAATGTGATTGGCCGAGTGTCTAGGCCATTCTCGCTTTTGCTGAACATTTTCAAAAGTCGTCTTGAATATGACATGAGCGTTATGCAGGCGGGAATATGAAGGGATGCGCTTATTTTGCCCTGTATATACTCTATTTTTTGCGCTCCCTATGTGTTTTTGGGCTTCTGCTAGTGCGATCAGCCCCAGGAAGTGTAAGTGGTTCAAAATCAAATCAATTGAACATAATCTTTCTGTTTTCCATAACTCTTTGAAAATTTTTATAAACTTAGGGAAAAGTATAAATTTGAATGGTGTTACACTAATTTGGTGATTATAGCCCATTTTCTGCCCACTGTGATTCTGCCTTTATGCATGCGGTTGACTTATGTTTTTCGGTTGAATACATTCTCGCATGTGAACAGCATAATTCTTTACGGATAAAATTTTCTAGCAATCGAACTGCCATAATTATTTTACGTTCTTTGCCTAAGCCGTATTAAATGCTAAATGTTTAATTTAAATAACGATTTTGGTTCCCTTGGGATGTTTTTTGCTTTTATAGTCATTCTATCAAGGGATTGTGTTTCGATGCCAACCTCGATCGCTGGACTAGAAGAGTCACACACGAAAACTCTCCGAATTGACGATCTCGAGAGTAGTGCCATCATCTACTCGCACGATTTCGAATCTAGCTTGTTGACCAACACCTCATCTACCATTTTGGGACAAAATTATTACGCTCATTATCCCCTTGCTTTCTCCTGCGAAGTTGTTGTTCATGCGCCTCTCGATAATGGACGGATTATGCTCACTATCGAGTCCTTTTTTATACCCTCCAGTGATCAAACCTGTAAGGACGACTTCCTCTACGTTTTTGACTCAAATACAGCCAGATCTAAGGCCATGGTAGGAGTTTATATTAATGTGATAGCATTCACCGTCTAACTTCCATCTTTTCGCAACTTTTTTTATCATCAGGTCTAACTCTAGCTGTGATCAAAAGTGGTTTTGGTCATTTCGTCAAATAGGTCACATGTTTCTGGGTTCTCTCTTAGTAATTGTTCCAACGTTACCATTTTACAATCTGTTTGAAAATCCCACACGTGATCGAGTTGAGGCTTGCTGCTTTATACGTGCAGTATTGCATGTTTCCTAGCGCAATTATACTTGGACTCGTCTTTCTAAACCCCGTCTGTGTAATCCGACTCCGAGCTGTGCTAAATTTAACTAACTGAAAAATGAGGTGATCAAAGCTCCTAGCGTTGCAGCATTCAGCACCAAATATCGCATCGTGCATCTCTTTGCTACGACCTTTCATCCATCCAGAGAGAATTTGGCGGGAGTATTTGCTACCCATTGCCTTTTAATTTTTTACAGCCTGAAGCTGGTGGCGAACAGGGTCTCTGCTTGTCCCAATATCCCAAAATTCCGGTTTTCTCGTCTAAATCCTACATCTGTATTGCATTTCAGTACGTTCTTTGTTACTAGTTTTTAATGACCGTTTCATTATTCCGAGTCAGATGTTCATTGCTTCAGATGATGATCTAGTTGTTATTCTCGTAAGAAAATAATAGCCATTGCACACATTTACATGGGTTCTCTTATTAAACTAAATTGCTTGCCTGAATATTGTGAGAAACGTATAAATAATGCATCCTCTGCCACATAAATGTGGTTGTTGTACAGCTTGAACAAAGTAAGGGGAACTTATTATCAGCTTTGTCACAGTTGGAACAGCATAGTAGGTTGGCGAGGTTTGCCACGTTGTTAGGTAGATCTAGCTCAAGCGGTATCTCTTGATGGCTACCAAGCTTTTTGTGAAATACCGTCAAACTTGTGCAAATTTTGCTTGAAACATTCAATTTTGGTGTCGTGTTTGTTTGCTAGCGGAATTCGCTCTTATTCGGCTGTTTTCTTCGTCAATGTAAAGCCATTTTAGTGAATGTCAAAAGGGAAATAATAGTTATGCCTTAGAGGCTATTGGTGTGCTGTGCCCACCGATTAATTTGTGGTTTGGCTTGAGATTTCATTTTCCTACAAAATCACCAGGACACCAACGCAATGGGATTTTTTATGGTTTGCGGGATATGCCCAAATAGCACTTTTAAGATTTGAACAAAATTTTGCCCAGAAGCTGACTTGGCAATAAAATGTCTTGACTGATTTATAGGGAACATTTCCTGCTCCAAATAGATCCATCTGCATTGTATCAAGTTTTAGAAGCGTTCGACTTTAATCGTGGGTTCGAAAATGTATAATGATGCCTACATCGTTTTAAAATTAACTGCACCAGTTTTTTGGGATCCGGAAAGGTTGGTCAGGGTTTAATTTTGCTATAGAATGGGCTTTAATGCACAAAAATGTAAACTTCTAGGAATGGTATGACGGACATACTAAATTAGGTCTTGCCGAACCTTTCAGTGAGTTAAAGCAAAACCAAAGTGAAAGCATCCTGATGATCTTTACTTTTGTTCTTTGCTCTAGTACATCGAATTCTCCAAGGTCGCAGGTTCCAAAAAGCGAAGCTATTAAACCTGGTTTCAAGATAGTTGTGACGGCATTTCAAGAGAGTACGTCTAGATTACTATTTGCCTTTTGTCTCCTTTCTTTGTTCGTCTTGATTTCATTTCGTTTAATCACTTCATTTGGCAGTCTATTCACAGATAAGCCCCTGTGTCTCCTTCCTTTTCCATCATCAGTTCTGTTGGGATTTTTTTAATGATCGTGCGTCACTACATCTTAGAACTAGCCTAGTTTTAACGACCCTCTTGTGCCGAATCTGCATAATTCGGTCATCCGTTCTTAACGGCTTTTGTCTATTATATACATGCGATCCATGTTAAATAGCATTCTTTGCAAGGGGCAAAACGCGACTGAGCATATCCCATCACTTTGCCATCAGTTTAATGTCCAACCTACCCTCAAATCACTCCATTTTGTTCCAGCAAGCTGGCTGGTCTGATGGGGAGTTTAAAGGTCTGCCTAAGAGCATAAACTTATTTTCATCGTTACAGAAGTATTTTGCGGCATCTCACCAATGCGGTTTACAGTTTGCCTTCAAGAGGAGAACTTTACACCTCGTTTATTGACACCGTTGGCTCTCTCGTCCGCTCTGCCTCCCTCTTTCATTTGCATGGAGGCCTTCTATTACTCTTGTAACGTCAGCTGACGTTTTCACTGTTCGTTCATGTTCCTGTGTGTGTGTGTTCACGTCTAGACATGTTTATCGTTTTCCCTCGTACTTCTTTTTATCCTCCCTACCTGTGGGCCTACCTTCCCCACTCACTTCCTTTCAAGGCCCCTTGAATTCTCACGCCAATTGACCCCAGAATACATAGTTTTTAACAAAACGCATGAGTTGAAAAGTCGCCTAGTTAGTTCACCTCTAATTTACTCTAGAAGAGTGGCGATTTACACCCCTGAGTGGTGACTTACGAAATCGACTCCATTGGGGCTACCATGTGGTTGAATTTAAACTACTATAGGTCTGCTTTTGTGTCTAACTCATTTGTAAGAGTAAAAAGTTACTAGGTTGGGTCAAAGATCGTATCGTTCAAACATTGAATGATCGAAAGGAGTTATCGCAGTTCATAGCTGGAATGTTGTTATGTAATCCCTGAAGGCTTGTAAAATCCATATCATTGCGTATGCGTCCTGTAAAGCGTAAAAATACATGTCAGTCTTTCCGTCTGTCTACCTGTCAGCACGGTGCTCTCAATTGTGTTCTTCATCACTCACTTTATTTTGAACCATCGCGTGGACGCGACTCAACCGTCTGCTTTACGAACTGAGCATGCCTCGGCTTCAAAGCTATTTCAAGCTTGCTTCTCGTCAAAGCTGGTGTAGAGCGTTCGTATCACTCAGGAGTGATTGGCTCATGCCTCGTTCGTGTGCTGACGACTTACATTAAGGATTACCGTGTGTTGCTGTTAGCTCAATCAGTACCCAACATTAGCGTGGCAACAAAAGCTGTCGGTATTGCGTAGTGTCTGTTGGCATCAACAAGTGTCACTGGTTCATCCTCACGCCAATTAGAGATGTGGTGTAAACAAAGCCAATGAGCTCCATCCACATATCGTGTATTGACAGCTGAAAATAAGTTGCTGGCATGATCCGTACACTTTCATCGCATGAGTTGCGACAACGTTTCGTAAACGTAGGATTGTTTGGTAATTCATTGTCTGGCTAGCGGAATGGGTGAGCTAATGGCTTTCGATGAGAAGGGGGTTTCCGTGTTTACGCTACTGTTTACCTAACAAAAATTCCACTTGTTGTCCCACGCGATCCACTAAGTCAGTTGCCTTTCCACACCTCCACGACACGTATCACTCTGTAGTCAGGATTCCGATGCTTGCTTGCCTTGTGTGCGCGTTTTGGGCGCGCTGTACACAGAACTGCCCGATATGCTCGGTCCACTGCAACCGAGAGCAATCCCCTTGAACTGACAGAATTTGAGGATGTGAGCGACAAAAACAGTCCGCAGGTTAAGGGCAACTCATGGCCCAACACTGTTTCGGGCAACTGATCAGCAAAAATACTTTAATTTCGAGTGAGATCCACCCATGGATGTTGTTTTCCATAATAAATTCATTGTTGACTTAAGCATTTATGACGCGAAAGCAGCAAAAAACATTTTCATGAGATGCGAAATGACTCACTTGGCCTTTTTCCCATTTTTTCTCACCATCATCAGTGAATGGACAAGATGCATTGTCCTCGTCTCTCTCATTAGTCACTTCGACTTTGGAGCGAAGACACGAAACGAAGGCCCAGAAGTCTTGTTGTTCCTAAAAGAAAATGAAAGTGCTTTTTGTAACCGATCACTAGAGCTTGAAAAGGAAAGAAAAAAGGGAACCAGCCAAGGCATATGTAGCGAGGTTCCAGTAAGGAAAAGAGGCTAGGTGTTGGATTGCAGACAAGCTTTTCCTCTGCCAAGTACTGGTCAAGAGAAGCACAGATAGGTGATAATCAATCCTTCACAAATTGACAATACTATCAACGGCAACGATAATAACAAGTGAGAACAGCAAGTCTCGCAACAGTTGTCAAGTTAAATCAAATGTACATAACAGGGTGTCCAATGATCGAAAATGAAACAGTTGTTGCATGCGGGTTGTCAAGCGATGAAAAGTTTTTCATAGATGGGTGATGTTACGTTGGTGAGGTTGATATCTCTTTTCAATCATTTTTTCGCCTTCAATGGAAATTCAGCCACGGTTGTCTTCCGTAGACTATTGCTAGAGCCTATTTATAGCACCTTATAAGCACTCTAAACGCAGTGCTATTTTCTTACCTCTCGTGTCGAAGAAGGCACTTGTTTGAACAAATCGAGTGATTGTGCAACTGCTGTGGTGGTCTGCTACTGTAGGGATGACTTTAACAGACGGACGTATCTCTCTAGTGGGCCAAAACAGCAACTTTCTCGTGAATGAAACTGACAGGCGAAGGGAAGATTGACGGTCAACATTGTGCTTTCGCTGGAATGACTCATTTCGTTGAGAAATGGGATCCAAATTTGGTGGGAATGTACCGTTGGTAAGCAGGAGAACCGGATATTCTGTTTCAAAGAATAAAGTTTTTTTAGAAAACAAATTTCACCTCTACCAGGCGTTTTTCATTCTAGAGACCAAGGATTAAAATTTGATTATAAACATAAAATCTCTGCTTCTGTTACTGTGCTATGGTCATGCCATCAGAAAGGCATGAATGCTGTGGTATGAGCTTGCAGCATCTCATCGTCATCTCTGGCTTTTTTGGAGCGTCTGAGATCACGGTGTGATATTTTAGTTGAATTTTTACCTCTTTCTGCTTTTACAAGCTGTTTTACACCCTATGTATTGGTTCCAGTCCAAGCATGCCGGTCATACATTGAACCAACGCACGCAAGGCAGTGGGTTGGTCTTTTGGCACTGGAGACTGCTTGACTGACAATGACTGAGCTAATGACATTGTGGATGTAAACAATTGTCTGTATTTTAGGAGATCTTAGGAGTTATAAGATGTCTTCCGAGTTGTGAATGCCCGAGAAATGTGTTGACTTCCCAGTCATCTTCCCTCTTCATTTTAATCGAGGTCACGACAATTCTTCCGCCATATAAGTTTATTAACTACTATAAATTCTCTGTTTTTTGTTGTCATTCTTCTGAGTCGCGCTCTGATTGACACTGAAAGAACTTGGTGGTTAGTTAAGTGACATAAAAGTGTCTTCGTAAATGCGCTGCATTGGAGGAGAGGGAGAGAGGAAACCCATTGGCAGTGAAAGGCAGTCACCCTGCACTTGTTAATGTACCGTTTTAATCGATGTAACGTGGATGTTTCACTTCCTTCTGTTTGGCGGTCTAGTACACTTAATGCGTAGAGTCGTCTCACATTCAGATGCGCTGCCCCGATGGTAACGTCGACAGCTGTGGGGGTGCCATCTGGAACGTATGGTCTTCCTGTACAATCCTGTTCCTTTTTGTAAGTTGAGTGCAGTTCAAATCCAGACGGGGCTGTTGCTCTGGTTTCAGGTCAGACATCCGCTTGTCTGGAGGGTCGTTTCCACTGCGGCGGTGTGAAAAGTGCCGCGTTTGGAGGCATTCCATCAGTTATTAACTACAGTGGAGGTAGTGGTGAAAGCAGATCATCCGTTCGTCTACCTTCCATGGGCATTTGCGTCTCCGAACGGGTTCGTTGTGATGGCGTTTTCAATTGTCCCGACGGTAGGGATGAATTACCCTCACTTTGCAATCACTTTCAAGGTGGGTGATTGGTTTATGACTATCCAATAAGAGGAGAAACTAAATTGAAATTGCAATATTTAGCTGCGTAAGTGTGTTTTTGTCCCAGATTTTTGTACCCTCTCGGAAGAGGGTGAAATTGTAAGGAAGTTATTTAGTCATCTAATTGGTTGGATGGGCACGAATCTGACATCAAGGCCTTGTCTGTCTCACCACTGACATTTCAAAAAAGAGTTCTAGGGCAGTGCGGAAGTTTTTAACCTCAAAAGGTTTCAAAAACTTATGCTTTAGAAGTGAGATTGTAGAATCTATTGCTGTTAGTGTTCTCTCATAGTCCTTGGCAAGTAGGAGGGCAATCCAACCCTCCACAGAGGTTAATCCATTCTACTGGGCTTCAGTTTCTTCAACACTTGAAAGGCGGCACTTAAGGTGGCCTTATTTTAGCACTCATTTCTGATTAGGCAAGGGCAACTAATGAAATCCGTAAATTGTTAAAGTAGCCAATTGGATGGCAGATGGTTTATTTTTAAACGTTGTTGGTGACGCTGTTTTAAATACTTAAGATGTAGCATGATTGGAATTTGCTTAACTTCCAGCTTTCAAATTAGAATCACCACTGACAGTCAAACAATCGGCTTAACTATTCTCTGTACGTTATTTTCAAAATTTCGTGGTTTTGTCTTCCTCTACAGACAAGACAATGCACTTATCCCTTTCACATCCAAATACCTTCATTGTGTTGAGTTGATTATCTTCAAAAAATCTGTTGCTTACATGGATAAGGATAAGAAAGAGGATCCAGATACGCCTATTGTCCAAATTGTAAATGAATTTTAAGTTATGAAACGCCACAGTGGCATGCATGAAAATGCTATGCTAATTAGTTGTGCTCTATAACGCAGTAAACTAAGTTTTGTCTACCGATTCCGTCTTTTTTGAGGTTGATTCGACCGCTGAACTTGTCTTCCAGTCGGTTGTGGGAATTCATTATCGCTTACTTGAGCCTTGAGGACTGATTCAAAGGGATGTTGTAATTTATGGGAAGCATGAGCTGATTTCACAGGTCTGCCTCTAAGGGAGGTCAATTGTTTGCGTTTACTAATAAGTTGCCACGTTGGTGATAATGGGAGTGCTAACTTTTTCAGCTGTTTCGGGTAATTAATCCGCCTGATTTCATGCCTTACGTTGCCGTTCAATCGTTCATGTAGTATTCTAAATTGCTGGTACTGTAGCTTCCATCCTGAATTCACGCTCTCATGCCTGAGGTTGTAATGAGGGATAGCAGTTTAGCGCCAGGGTGTTGAAAGCCGTGGAACTGAGGTGAAGGTGGAAGTCCTGGTGATTGAAGCGACTGTGTAATGAGCAAGTACACGTGCGCCGCTGGATGAATCTGCATCTCGTGGATTCTAAAAGCAGCCGTTCATCGTTGAAGGATGTGGTGATTACTGAATAATGCTCTTTTTAATTGCAGTTCTTGTGGTAAAAAATGAGCTGTTAATTGTGCACTCCTCATGGACCCACGCTTGTGATCGCTGTTTTAGACCTAAGGTGGAGGTGTTTATGCTAGCAGTACCGTTGTAATGACTAGTTGCGGAAATGATTTCAGACACGCACTCATTCAGTCTTTCTCATTCAATCCCCCTTTCCCTCTGTGCATAGTGGTAATGGGAAGGAGACCGCCCAATTCATGGACAGGCGGATTCTCTCTACGTAGTGCTGTTTTGTGCCGTCAGAGTTATCCTTTCGAAGGCAGAATTAACCTCAAATTGGCAATGCTTCATTGTTTCACTATTTTTTCAATACCAATTTCACCTTTTTCGAAGTTGGCTTGAAAACTCAACTTGTTGTTGAAGGTCAGTGCAATTTCGGTAGGTACCCCGTTGTAGGTCTTCCGAGCAAACACCCGCTCGGTCTTTATTGAACTGCCATGATCTAGGGTGCTGGCTTGGCTTCGTGAATGTCTGAAAAGCGGGCATCATTTCACCAGAACCAACCCACTTGTTTATGGCTGAACATTTCCCGAAGCCCTACTTTCGTTGAAGCGATGCCAATTAGGTACAAAAAAAGTGGAGCGGTGTGGTCAAGGTTTACTTCTTGCGGGAAGATTAACGGCTGTCCACTTTTGGTACCCACGCCCTACCTACATGAGTCACGTCGTGTCCTTGCTTCCTTCCTCTACGTCCCATCCTATTCCGTGTGCGTAGACGATGCAAGTTGGCTGGCGCAGCGTCACGTTTAGTAAACACACAAATGTGCATCGCGGCCGCCGTCAGCCAGCCGGCTAAGTTGTAAATTGATCCTTCCGTCAACTGCCTGTCAAGATATGCAAGTCAAGCCATGCAGGATGGCGGCAAGGGCCTTTTTCTGCTGATCTGGCCTCCTAATGACTTGACCTAATTGTCACGGGTTTGTTCGACATTGCTTAATGCTCAAACTGCTTGGGTTTTCGACTGTGGTGTGTCAAAAGTCCTTGTGTTTGTATATGTCGGTTACTTGGTCTTTAATCGCGTCGGACAGAGCCCCCCACTTTGTGAATGTACACTTGAGTGACGGCTGCACCCTAAACGTGGCAGTCCGTGGAATTCAAGGCGGACGAATCAATAGATCTAGGTCTGGTGTTGTATAAACTAGCGCCAATCTTAGGAATAGGGTGTTATATTTAAACCTTTTCTGAAGGATCAAAAGTATGCGTGAATAGCTATTTTGTGTGTGGGATCTCTCAAGTTAAGCTAGAGCTCTTAAGCATACGAAAGACAAAGGAAACTTTTTAAGGGGCATAACCCACATTTATTTTTCGCCACTGATTTGTCAGTAAAGCTGAAACACCTTATGGTAGTTCGCCTCTCGACATTCATCATGCACCAACTTTCCAAACTTCCAGAGGTTTTGTTGTGTTCATCGGTTCCAAAGTTAGATTCACGGTAGGTAATAAACGCGTCGAGTGTTCAGAGGAACGACAGTTGTGCTGTGGTTTAGGACCCACCACGCCGGATCGTAGCCGGCAGACATACGATTCAAATGTCTAACTGCCGCAACTGAGCGTTCCACCACCATGATGTACTGCGCTTGAAATCCTCTGTGAAAATACATTTCTGTAGGTCCGGATTTTGCGCTTTTGGTTAGAATACTTCATCACTGCATGTTGTTCTAGGTATTCACTAGCACTCTCGTCTGGAATCGTGATTAACGGTGTCTCGTGCGGGCTGTTCCATGGTGTGTGCACGAGGCACACTTTCCACTTGCTTCTTTGTAAGGCTTCACCACATCAGTGCTGCAATTTATGGCTGGAAAGTCAAGAGTTCCTTTTTGCTTTTAAAATCCTTTGTAGAAGGTGAACTCTACGGTAGATGCCGTTTTTAAATCGAATCGGAAAGAATTTGTTTTTTATATTGCGTAGGTGGGGGTCAGACGGATCAAGACACTGGGTTCTTGGGTCAATTTCTGTCTCTTGGATTGACCACATCAGTATCAATTGTGGTGGCAGCGGTACTCTTCATTGTTCTTTGCCTCGGTTGCGTTATCTGCCTCTGTTGCTGTCGAAATCGTTCCAACACAAGAACCGCCAACTTCTCTACGCGTGTCGTCAACACTGTCTTCAATGGAGTCAACCGTACATGCAGTGGCGAGCTTGTACCTCACGCAGATCCTTCCTCACTTCTCAACGGCGTTCGCAAGTCACCTGACGCTTTCCATTCCCAGATACTTCCGCCTCCAACACAGCAACAACAAATAGTGCTCCCTCCAGCAAAGTCCATGGGCGATCTCTTCCATCCACATCAGCTTTCACCGAGTTCTCCAATGCTCAGGCACTTTCAGGAGTATCCTTCGCCGCCTCAGCCGCCACCTCCAGGGTCGTGGAATACGCAGCCCATTTGCTATTCAACGGCTCATCACCCACAGTGGTTGTCTCAGCAAGAGCAAAAGCAGCAGCACCAACAGCAAGTCAATCAGCAATTGTCACTTTCGTCGCAGAAACAGGCCTCGAATCGAGTCGCTGGTTGGTAGACTTTATGATCTACTCTTCCTTATTCCGCATACTTAGTCATCAGCCTAATCACTTACAAGCTAGGAATGTGGCGCATCTATCTAGTTACTTTGTAGATTCATCAGTCAACTCAACCAATATGGGATTCTGCTGTTTTGTAGGCGCTACACCTACGAACGTTCCATCCTGTCCCCAACAATCCAATTTTTTGCATTCAACTCGCTTTCCCTACCAACATCTCGAAACCTCCCCACTCGTAGCTGACGGAGGAATCGTCTATCTTGGTGAAATTGGCGGCGGTTCTGGAAGTGGGGGCTCTCGCCTGGCCACGAGTTCCAGGCGTCTCAGGCGTCGTTCCGGACGCGCCATAGACACCCAGTCCTCGTCCAGCATTGGCTGCGGCCCTTCTACGCGTG
Organism: Taenia crassiceps; assembly: GCA_023375655.1. Lineage (NCBI taxonomy): Eukaryota > Metazoa > Platyhelminthes > Cestoda > Cyclophyllidea > Taeniidae > Taenia > Taenia crassiceps. The sequence goes on from JAKROA010000010.1 coordinate 1,989,615, forward strand.
GTGCTCAATCGGCTGAGGGTGCTCCGCGTACGGCAAGCAATAGCTCCCATTCCATCGGTCCTTCCTGGTCCTCCAGCCGTGGCACGACTGCCAATAATCCCAGTGCCAACAGTAGCGCCAATATTTGTCCTCGTCATCACCACCACCATCACCGTAGACGCCGTCGACACGGTGGTAGTGGTGGTGGTAGCAGTGGAAAGCAGTCAACACGGAACCACTCTACCAACAGTAGTGAGAAGATTGCTTTCCCTGTGGAATTGTAGTCGATATATAGCCAGGGTAACAGTGCCATCATCCATATCCACAACGGTGTCATCATCTCAAATTTTTTCGTGAACAAACCGACAGTATTTGCATCTTCTCTCCCCTTCCTTTCCCTCCGTTCTGTGTAATCTTGCCAAACCGTGAAATGAATAAATGTTTTTTGTTCACTCCATTTTCCACTCTGTTCCTCTCACAATGCTTGAACTTTACACTTTTTTGCCTTTCTAGGCATGAATTCTGATGTGGCCGCGTGTTCAGTGTTGCTTCTATGCCTCCTTGGGATTCATAGGAGTTTGCAAGGTGAGGCATCAAATATGACAGTGGATAATGAACAGCAAGGAAAAGAAGCTAATGTAGGCATTAGAGGGACATTTGAGAATGTCCTCCAAAAGGAGTATTTAAGGCTCGAAGAGGAAGCATTCCTTCCCCACACCGAAAGTAAGTAACCCACACAGCGTTTTTACCACGAAAAGGCATCGAAGATTTTAAGTTTTTGAGTCAGGAACTTTGTCATTTATAAAGGAATCACTGACGATGATAAAGTCAATCGGCAAATTTTATCACTTGACTTTGTCGTGGCTGTGATCTGTCTAAGAGGAAAATCATTTTTCGTTCTCCACAATTGAAATGCTGCATTAACTTGTCGTGGAAAATTTGCACAATCTGACTTATGTGATTGTGAAAACGCACAAAATCTTGGCTACGAGTTGGCTGTCATCTACCCCGCCACAATCCTACTCCTGGATCCGTCGACACGCCATTTTTATCAATCCTTTTATCTAACTGTTTTTTGTCTCCCAACACCCCTGCATAAGTGTTTGGTAGAGCTTTTTTGTCTGGCTTTTTGTTTTATAATATCTTAGCAAATGGATTGCCTTTATGAATAGGTTTAAAGAGCCTAAACTCTTATCTCCAGATTATGTTCTGTTTTTCTGACTCCAAAAAAGAAGAACAGACGAATTTAATGCTCTGGATCGTTCCGTCTGCTCTACATTAAGCAATCAGAGTTCTACAGTTTTATGACTTCCAGAACCTTGTAAATTTCGCGCCACTTTTTCTATTAACATTACCGGAGCATAGACAGACATAACTCAATCAGTACAAGACTCATAATTGTGGCCCATTTACAACTTCCGCCAAAAGGTGTTTGTCACCCAAACAAGGTGTGATAGCAAAGTAAGTGGCCTGAACTGCTTCAGAAGGTTATGCCGATGACTCTCCAAAAACCTCTTTTGTTCACTTGTGGGTGTGTGTAGTGGACTGCGGACGGGAATGTTTGTTATGCCTTTCTTAGTCAAAGCCGAACAATTACACGACTGGGGCGAAGGTCCAGCCTTTGACAAAACGATGCAAATGCTCACAAAATCAACTTGCCACATGAATCACACTTCAGAACGGAAGGGAGTTACTGCCTTCCCCTTGTTCTCATTCAACACGATCATTTTATGATTAATAGCAGCTGATTCTATCTTCCCTCGTTCGTTCAAAAAAGACATTCAGAGTTCCGAACTTATTTTCCACCACAAACGTTTGTATTAGGCCTGATATTACAAGCCCACCTTCTCGAATGCATATTGCCACTACATGCTCATTACTACACATTTATTTCTTTGCATATCCTAATTTTTTTCACGAGTCCATTTCAAGCTGAGTGTAACCTTTCATTGCCGGTAGATTTCATTACCCCCATTGTTCATCAGAATCTGCTGAGATGAAAAACCAATTATGCAACAAACCTGATCGCTTATGTGGTCTACCCGTATCCCTGCCTTCCTGCGTCATTCCGACTTGCCTCATGTGGCTTTATGGGACTTTAGTTCCTCTTGCATTCAATCCTCCCACCTATCTAACAGGAAGACACCAATGCGCTGTCATTGGCTTCTCAACGTCATTCGACCTCTGGCAATATGTCTCTGAGAAAAAAAGGAAGTAAGGGAGGAAGGAAGGAAGGGCAAAAGCATCCACTCTCGACCGACTCACATCGTGAACGAGCTAGTTTGTGCAGCTCAATCTTCTCTGCCTCTCTGCCCAACTCCGAATTTGGCTCAAGGCGCACGAAAAACAGTAGCGGATTGTGCTTCAAGGCCACTGTCTACTCCCCTTCATTGCACATGACTTTAGGAGCAATTGAAGCACGTCCATTTAAACCCACCTTGAAAGTATTTCAACTGGAAATAAGCGAACTATTGTGCCGTCCTACCTTCTAGGTAGGAGTGACCTTTGATCGGTTGGCCAGTCGGTCGGCCAGTTGGTGGATCGGTCCACTACCATTTCTACGTCTCCTGTAGCAACGCCTCACGTTGCAGACCCTTTACTGCGTGTCTTTGTGTTTCCCAAAAACGGGTACACATTTTGACCTTTGCTGTTATTCGATAAACACCCATGCCGGCTTAATTTGAACTTTCCTCTCATTATTGCTGCGATTTTGTCGAGAAATACTGGGATTAAAGTGCATTCGAGATCGTTGAAGTTGGTAATCTAAAGTCGCGAAGAGCACGTTTCCACATTCTACCCAATGTCCATTCACTTTAGGTGCCTAGGTAAATTCTCCCTCGATAGGCATACAATTTTCCAAATTTCTCTCTCTGCCTCACTAATGGTGTAGAGGTAAGTTGGGACATGCAGTAGCGCCGCCTTTCTTGCCATTGTGCTCCACCACCACCTGTCACTGTCGTCGATATGTGCACTTTGGCACACGCGAGAAGTGGGTTGTTGGAGGACCGTAGCTGTGACCGCTTGATTGCATCTTGTAGATACAAAATACTAGGAAATCGTCTATTTATCGTCCACAAAGTGTATAAACTAGTAAGGATTGCCACTTTCTCTCTGCCTGTTTCATCCCTGTCCATCTTCTCCCCTTTTTTTTCAGAAGCAAAGCCTTCCAAGTATAATGTGGTAAGTCTGTGTTGTTGATGTGCAAGTGGTTTGCATATCCAGAGCTTTTAATGCCTTCTAATTCTCATACCAGTTCCATGGGGCATTTTGGTGTACAAATGCAGCAACTTTGACGCCAAAATGGCATCGGACCACTAAGTTTTGTCTTTCCAAAATGCATTGCTCAGTTTCGCATATCACGCAATACTATTACTGGCTAGTGTTGAGTTGAAAATGCAATTATGAGTGTGCATCCATTGCGCATGTTTTGATCACATGATTGGGTGATAAAGACTGCGCTACGAAACGTGGACCCTGTCGACTCTAGCAGGCATAAAGTGGTGAAGTGCGCAATAATTTCGCCCTATCCACTATCCACTGCATTGTCCACTTTCGCCTCCTCAAAATGGTCTCCGGCTTGAATTGCCTGTTTCGCGTAGGTCCGTGGTGTAGGAATTTGGACCACTTGTAGAGACCACATCACGTCAACTCGCACACTTATCATCCAACCCCTTCCCAAGTCATCAGCAAAACACCACCAATGTGTCAGTGATGCATGCCACTCAGTCGTCCTAGCTTCCATTCATTCGCGTCGTGTCGCTAAGACTGGTTAATGCTTGTGATTGTCTGAAAGCCACCAAATGAGGTGGTGCGAAGGGACCGTCAGTGGAATTACCTCGATTCGCCGCTCAATCTAATTCCAATTCCACGCGCTCCTACACCAACCTTTGGTGAGGTCACCCCACGACCTCAGGTGTGGCACAAGGGAGACGCCTTCTTCCCTGTTCTTCCCAACGGCAGCATCACCGTCCATGGCCCCTCCAACTACATTCTCCAGGTGAGTGGCATCACCTCCACGAAAAGCATCACTCCAATCGAGCGTACTCACACCCGCATGTGCTAGAAGCTTGCAAAGCTTTGCTGGATTTGTTGGGTTGGCCCCAGCTAACCGGACGTTGTGAAGCCATGATTCAGTGAGGTGCACGGATTCGTAAAATGCATACCACTGTTTTTGTTCTTTCTTTCATGCTATTGGTGGTTGCAAAAAGGTCACCTGAGCATGTCAGCTTTACGACCTTACCTTTAGCTAGACTTCTTGTTTTTAAGCCTTCAGTTAAAATACAGAATGCAGCAGTGGAGCCACTTTTTATGGTCGGTTTTGTTTATTTGATGCTTTTTATGAACTCTTGGAGGTAGCTGAGATGGAATTTGGGCAACTTGATTGCACCTGAACATTATGCATCGATGGGCAACAACAGGCTTCATGGACTTTCAGAGGCTTTTGCTGATCGAATAATTGCATCATTGGATAGCAAAACGTCCTGCTCGCTTTTCCCCTCTCTATGCACATTTCTAAGGCGCCTCTGTTTTATTTCTTACAAGCTTGAACGGTCTAACTGCTCTCTCCAGTTGTGATGGTATTGTTTGCTTTTTAAAGCCAAAATGATTGCCGTTGGGGTTTTTTCTTCTCAATGCTGTTGCAAAAAGCTACTATACGAGACGTAGCCATGTCTAGTGAATCAGTTGAGGAATGTTTTTATGCTTGGCAAAACGACATTCCATATCGTTAGAATTTCCCATCTAAGGGCCTTACTTACATCACGCCAAATGGAGAGAATAACTTACTTTCCCATTCTTTCTATTCACGTCACGATTCTCTCAGTAGGGTTACAACCCCTTTCTTGGCAATAAGACTCGCTTGAAGCACTGATGACATAGAAACTAATTTAGCGTGTATTGGGCTCGTTGTTTTCACTTCTAAAGGCAAGATTTTGCGAAACTATGAGCCTATCTAGGCCTTATAACTGTCGCACTAGAACCTTTCCAAAGGACTTACTTTGTTTTCCTGTAATTATGTAATTTCTTTCCAATCACAAAAAGTCTACGCCGGAGTTAAATGATAAACTTGATGTACGCATCTTTACACAAGCAAAATCATGGTTCAATAGAAATGTCGCTTGCCTTGATAACACCTATTAATTATAACTTCATTAACACTAAGATATCAACGAAATCTTAGCTAAGTTCTTAAAGATTTTTCCACTACGGCAGCCCAAGGCTTTGGAATCGAGAGTGAGGGAGGAACATTTCAAGTGGGAATGTTCATCCACTTCCAAGTCGTGCTAGCTGCTTGCAAAGGAGCAGTCTCTCTCTAAAGCACCTAAGCATTTCTCTTGATCCAGGACTTGACGGCCGACTTCAATGGTCTGGATGCGCGTTAATGCATCGGTTTTAAGAACGCGTGGAAATAGAAGAGTAGCAAACTTCTAGCGTTCATTAGAGGCTATGTTGATTGAGTATGAGCTCTTGTGGTTAGGAGCTAAGATCAAAAGAGTTCACGCTCTTTCCATGTTCTTGCGTGCCATGTAAGGCCGCCAAATGTTCTGCCCTTTCCCCTACAGAAAGTCGTCAGTCGATATGAAGCTCTGATTGGTAGTTGTACAAAGCTCTCCACTCATCCTCGTCGTTGCATACCCCGCGCGATCAACGACACCGAAGTTGATCGAAGTTTGACGCGTATGGCGCAGAGGTACTTGAGATCTGCTCAATTCAAACTATCATACTCGGAGTATCGTCTATCGGAATCGCTGGAGAAGCACTTTTCCCAATTTCCCAGTTATTTGGTCTCAGCGAACCTTAAAATGGCCATTTCTCACATCCACGTGGGAGTTCGCCGGTTGGGAGAGCCGTGGCCCAACGCTGAAATGAATGAGTCGTGTGAGTTACTCGTTTGAATATTGTTTACTTCTCATCGTGGATTTAGCGCCCTGAAAGGTCTAATTTTATTTCCTAGAAGGGCTGAGTGATCATGGGCATCGACATTAGGTTAATGGTTATTTTCCCGCTTTGGTTATAACGGGACGACTGAAGGTGGTATTGTGTTCTCATCAGTTTAAAATACTGCTTATTTAGGGTAGTATTTATTAGAGGCATGCTTGGGATTTGTGGGTACCACATCCTCTATGGTATAGACTGTATTAGAAAAGGACTGATTTGGGCGATAATGCCAACTTCATTATTCAATGAAAAGTTGTTTCAATCCATAAGGATGGAGGAATATAATTACCTCTGATCGTGATGTGAAATCATCCTATTCATCCTAAGATTGCAATTATTATTCCTGGAGATGTTTTTAAATTGTTCAAATCTGGTTGCACTACAGAATCATGAGTTCAGCCATCTGTGGCAAATGCAAAGTTTAAGTGTGGCATCCAGCCAATGAAATCTGGCGTCTCGTTTATTTATTTCAGCTTCATCTTCCGTTGACATTAAAGAAGAACTGCAGTTAATACTAAAAATTTGGAACAGATGACGTTAAAAAGCCACTCCATTCCATTCTGGCCTGGTTTTAAAAAATTATAATAGCATTTGTGTTTCTCTTTTGTGCAGATTTGCTGATCGCGGTCCCCTCGGGTATAAAGATTCTGGCCGAGGAGGTTTGGGGTGTCATACGAGGCCTTGAGACACTTAGTCAGCTTTTGTGGTGCTCTTCTAGTGGATCTACGGTAATTTACTAATATCCTGTCTTGCCTACTAATTTCATCAAATACTGGTCTCCTATTTACCTATGGTAATTTCTACACATTTAACGTGATTTAAACTGTCGTAGAATTCGCAACACATATTTCGGTGTAAAAAACTACCAAAAAGCGAATTGCCGACACTGCTATCCCTAGGACCAGTTTTTACGGCACGTGTACTTGAGTCCAGCAGGAGCGTTGACGAGGCACTATTCAGACGAATTCAGGGTCAACTTGATCTGGCAGACCCTTGGACAATAACGGCATGAGCATAAGTAATTTTGCTTCAAAAGCTTCACGAATTTCTCGATTGTGGACTGGATATCTGTCCGTCAGCGAGTATGGGCAGACTGTTTCAGTATTTCTATAAACTTGGATTAATGGCATGCGGAAATTCGGTCTCTACTTCGAACAGCCACTTTTATTATTCTCATAGACAACCTGTCAGACTTCTTGTCAGCTTTCATATTTCGTTTACTTATTTACCATTTTTTCAAATTTTAGATATTCATCAACCAAACCTTCATAAGGGACTACCCCAGTTTTCCCTACAGAGGTCTACATTTGGACACATCGCGGCATTACATTTCAAAGCACAAAATTCTCATGAATTTGGTGAGTTTTAAGCCCAAAGATCCTTTAACCCTCACGAAAAGTAAGATTCATCGGTTAAGGACGCGGTGTTATTTGGCGAAAAACGTAAAAAAATAAAACATCAAATATTTTTCATTCGTTAAAACAATCAGCGGGACAACCACTACTTCCAAAATTAGAGGCCAATTTGGTGCTTCTAGAAGCAAGAACAACTTGATCCTCACCATGTCTATGTCAACCCAATTATTGTTTCCTAATTGCTGGATCCGTTTCCCTTGATTTGCTGATAGCAAAAAGGGGTGAAATCGTTATTTTCAAGAGGGTATGGCAGATGTGAGGGCTAGGCCAAGGCGGTGCCTTTCTTCTCTCTATTCACCTCAAATGCCTCAGCGCCAATCTCTCTTTCTTGTTTCTGCGGTGGTATTTTAACACATATTTAAGCTCCTCATTGTCTTTTCACAGTTCTCCCCCAGAATCAAGTAAACCATTTAAACTGCTACCTCATCTTCCTCAAGGTGAATGAAGAGTTTCCGTATCCTTGCAAAAATATTGGAGTTCGTAAGGCACAGCATCTCCAGACACAAAATGCGATAAATGTGATGGAGGGAACAATTAAGTGGTAAACTGACCGAAAAGTAAACACATGTTACGAATCCGTTCCCCTGACTGAACTTTCCCAAAGTCGGGCAAACTTTGCGGTCACTTAGCATTCACTTGTGCTTGACGAGAACCGAGCAAACCCTCATTTCCACTTACTCATTGCCAAATTATCAGCAACTTAGTCACACGTTTGGCTTTAACTGGATGATTTACATTGCATCTATTCCATAGCAAATTCCCCAGACGTAGCATCCTACAAACACCTCTCTACATACATACATACATATCCTACTTCAAACTTGGAAATGGAAAGCAATATTTCTGAGTAATGAACCCTCAAGAGTAATCATCTGCTACCTTTTTGCGTTCAAATTATATTCACCAACTAGAAATAAGGCGAAATTGTGACACGTCAACACGACTAGAAATGTCTCAACTTCCGGAGCAAAAAGTGGACACTTCGATCCAAAATGCAACACGAAGTCTGCTTTTTTAGTGGTTTCGCATTTGCATTTAAAATGATGAAGGAGGGTGGTGCTTTATTCTACTGCCTGTTGGGCTGGCAAGCTAAGTGGCGTTATGTGCATAGAGAGGGGAAAAGCGAGCAGGACGTTTTGCTATCCAATGATGCAATTATTCGATCAGCAAAAGCCTCTGAAAGTCCATGAAGCCTGTTGTTGCCCATCGATGCATAATGTTCAGGTGCAATCAAGTTGCCCAAATTCCATCTCAGCTACCTCCAAGAGTTCATAAAAAAGCATCAAATAAACAAAACCGACCATAAAAAGTGGCTCCACTGCTGCATTCTGTATTTTAACTGAAGGCTTAAAAACAAGAAGTCTAGCTAAAGGTAAGGTCGTAAAGCTGACATGCTCAGGTGACCTTTTGCAACCACCAATAGCATGAAAGAAAGAACAAAAACAGTGGTATGCATTTTACGAATCCGTGCACCTCACTGAATCATGGCTTCACAACGTCCGGTTAGCTGGGGCCAACCCAACAAATCCAGCAAAGCTTTGCAAGCTTCTAGCACATGCGGGTGTGAGTACGCTCGATTGGAGTGATGCTTTTCGTGGAGGTGATGCCACTCACCTGGAGAATGTAGTTGGAGGGGCCATGGACGGTGATGCTGCCGTTGGGAAGAACAGGGAAGAAGGCGTCTCCCTTGTGCCACACCTGAGGTCGTGGGGTGACCTCACCAAAGGTTGGTGTAGGAGCGCGTGGAATTGGAATTAGATTGAGCGGCGAATCGAGGTAATTCCACTGACGGTCCCTTCGCACCACCTCATTTGGTGGCTTTCAGACAATCACAAGCATTAACCAGTCTTAGCGACACGACGCGAATGAATGGAAGCTAGGACGACTGAGTGGCATGCATCACTGACACATTGGTGGTGTTTTGCTGATGACTTGGGAAGGGGTTGGATGATAAGTGTGCGAGTTGACGTGATGTGGTCTCTACAAGTGGTCCAAATTCCTACACCACGGACCTACGCGAAACAGGCAATTCAAGCCGGAGACCATTTTGAGGAGGCGAAAGTGGACAATGCAGTGGATAGTGGATAGGGCGAAATTATTGCGCACTTCACCACTTTATGCCTGCTAGAGTCGACAGGGTCCACGTTTCGTAGCGCAGTCTTTATCACCCAATCATGTGATCAAAACATGCGCAATGGATGCACACTCATAATTGCATTTTCAACTCAACACTAGCCAGTAATAGTATTGCGTGATATGCGAAACTGAGCAATGCATTTTGGAAAGACAAAACTTAGTGGTCCGATGCCATTTTGGCGTCAAAGTTGCTGCATTTGTACACCAAAATGCCCCATGGAACTGGTATGAGAATTAGAAGGCATTAAAAGCTCTGGATATGCAAACCACTTGCACATCAACAACACAGACTTACCACATTATACTTGGAAGGCTTTGCTTCTGAAAAAAAAAGGGAGAAGATGGACAGGGATGAAACAGGCAGAGAGAAAGTGGCAATCCTTACTAGTTTATACACTTTGTGGACGATAAATAGACGATTTCCTAGTATTTTGTATCTACAAGATGCAATCAAGCGGTCACAGCTACGGTCCTCCAACAACCCACTTCTCGCGTGTGCCAAAGTGCACATATCGACGACAGTGACAGGTGGTGGTGGAGCACAATGGCAAGAAAGGCGGCGCTACTGCATGTCCCAACTTACCTCTACACCATTAGTGAGGCAGAGAGAGAAATTTGGAAAATTGTATGCCTATCGAGGAGAATTTACCTAGGCACCTAAAGTGAATGGACATTGGGTAGAATGTGGAAACGTGCTCTTCGCGACTTTAGATTACCAACTTCAACGATCTCGAATGCACTTTAATCCCAGTATTTCTCGACAAAATCGCAGCAATAATGAGAGGAAAGTTCAAATTAAGCCGGCATGGGTGTTTATCGAATAACAGCAAAGGTCAAAATGTGTACCCGTTTTTTGGGAAACACAAAGACACGCAGTAAAAGGGTCTGCAACGTGAGGCGTTGCTACAGGAGACGTAGAAATGGTAGTGGACCGATCCACCAACTGGCCGACCGACTGGCCAACCGATCAAAGGTCACTCCTACCTAGAAGGTAGGACGGCACAATAGTTCGCTTATTTCCAGTTGAAATACTTTCAAGGTGGGTTTAAATGGACGTGCTTCAATTGCTCCTAAAGTCATGTGCAATGAAGGGGAGTAGACAGTGGCCTTGAAGCACAATCCGCTACTGTTTTTCGTGCGCCTTGAGCCAAATTCGGAGTTGGGCAGAGAGGCAGAGAAGATTGAGCTGCACAAACTAGCTCGTTCACGATGTGAGTCGGTCGAGAGTGGATGCTTTTGCCCTTCCTTCCTTCCTCCCTTACTTCCTTTTTTTTCTCAGAGACATATTGCCAGAGGTCGAATGACGTTGAGAAGCCAATGACAGCGCATTGGTGTCTTCCTGTTAGATAGGTGGGAGGATTGAATGCAAGAGGAACTAAAGTCCCATAAAGCCACATGAGGCAAGTCGGAATGACGCAGGAAGGCAGGGATACGGGTAGACCACATAAGCGATCAGGTTTGTTGCATAATTGGTTTTTCATCTCAGCAGATTCTGATGAACAATGGGGGTAATGAAATCTACCGGCAATGAAAGGTTACACTCAGCTTGAAATGGACTCGTGAAAAAAATTAGGATATGCAAAGAAATAAATGTGTAGTAATGAGCATGTAGTGGCAATATGCATTAGAGTAGGTGGGCTCGTAATATTAAAATCTGCCTGGATGCAAGTATGATTTTCTGCCTTTTTCGCATTCTTGCATCCCTTCGTTATATCTGATCAGTGAGTGATTGTTTTTCCTTGGCTGGGAAAAGGTTGTTGATATTGATACCTGTTTTTTTGCTATGTAGCTTATTTGGAAAGATTATGTTGTATTCCATCTCTGCTGCACTTTGTCGGCTTCCTTCTCAAGCACTCTGTATTTCAGCCTTGGTCCTTTTTCTAATTTTAGGAAGCTATGGCCTTTAATAAACTCAACGTCTTTCACTGGCACATCACCGATGATCAGTCTTTCCCTTTTGTCAGTAAAACATTCCCGGAGCTTTCGAGACAGGTTAGTGGAATACATTTGAAAGAACAATAGGTATTTAGCAACAGATATTAAAAGCATGGAGGGATTTTTAAGGTTTTGTTGGCAAATGGGATGCAATACGAAGGAAGGTGATTTGTAATCGCTGGAAAAGCATTTTCGGCACACGGAGTAGTAGTGATGGACCACTGATTCTCACTTGAGGCCTTCTCTTTTACCTTGTTTTTGATTCAAACTTGAGGTCATGCGGTCATCTCCCGCCGCATGCAATACTGGAATTAAGAAACTCTTTGGAAATTTCGATGTACGCCAATGAGGTCCACACACGGATCGGCTGAACTGTCACAAGAATTTGCGCCGTGTTCTGCAGTAGGAATGCCTACGATATTCAAATACTTAGGTGCTAAGCGAACGATTGTGCTGGCACTGATCCACGTTGAGTAGGCATTCAGCAATTTCGCTTTCGCGTCCTCATCACCCATGGGCGCTGTTCCCCTTGTTTTTACCGCTATCGCTACCCTATCATCGTCACTAACGATAATGCGAGGCAGCATACAGCTGCGGTACTACCCTTTCTTTTTTCCCTGAGGAGGAAAGCAAGTCGCAGTTTTATCTGAACTTCGATGTTGAAATTCCTTACGTTTCAGCTCTCATTTCGTGTGGACATTAACAACCAAATTGGGAAAGGCGGACTTTTAGCCAGTTGTAATTAACTGTGATGTGTAAATAATTTGCTTCGACAGTTAATTAGGCGAAATCATGCAGTCGGTTATTTTTAACTTGTAAGCTTGATTGTGAAAACATAATGTTGGCCTGATTGGATTGCTTCCTGATCCTGCCATTAATTCTTGCTCTTCTTATTCAATGCAACCTCCTTATTTTAGGGCTGTCAAAAATCTGGGTAGAGACAAATGAAATGCCTACCTTCTACTAACTTTCAATCTGTCCGACCATTGTTTGTCAATTCTTAAAAATCACTTGTGGAATTTTTAGCTCCCCATTCCTTGTAGTGGTGGTGATGGTAGTTCTAGTGACTGCTGCTGCGATTTGCCAGAAGCTCTATTCCACAAAACCCACGAAACCCTCCACAGGCTGTAAAGCTGACACCTCATAGTGCATTGTTTGGCTCTTCTTTCCTTACTGGAATTCAAGTATAGTCCTTTAAATGATAGTGGCAAACTTGTCTTTATTTAAAAGTCTTCTTTGAATGGGTGACTCAGTTGTGAACTACGAAAATTTTGATGACTTCTTGCGTCCCAATAGCATGGTCTTACATAGTAGCCGATCCCACTGGAGGATCTACCAACAATAATGTCTGGAAGGTCAGGCATATGATGCAAACTGGGCAGTTAAAGGCGCTATGAAAGGAAGGGCCAGTGGAAACTTTTAGGCTGTTTAAAGCTACTGGACTTGGTTGTTTCCTTTGTCGCAATTAATTTTAAGCATTATAGCGAGCATTATCTACTCAAAGGCCCTTTTTTGGTTTTCTTGTCCGCTTAAGTAGACCAATCGTATTTAATTAAATCTGTACTTGCCTGGTTTACCACTTTCAGTCTACTAATACCTTTTTATAATTAGCGCAAGTACAATAAAAGGCTTCCCGAGGGAAAATGCTAGAGAAAACTTCATATAGTAATCGAAATATGAGTAGGCATTCAAACCATGAGAGTATGTTGACTTTGTTTCATCCGTGCAATCACCGCCATCAGCCGTATTCCGAAATACCCTCTTAACCGACACTACTAATGCGCGCATCAGTAGTTTGATTGAGTAACTGACAATGGGCACCAATTTTGGCGGAAACTTATCTTTTAATAAAAATTTACCTAACTTTGCAATTCAATTTAACTAAAGAGTCAGGATTATTTTTTTTAATATTGTTTTTGCTACACAGGCAGCCTACAATTCAAAGATGGTCTACACCCATGACGACGTACGAGAAATCGTTGAATTTGCACGGGTTCGCGGCATTCGTGTGATTCCTGAATTCGACATACCAGGTTAGATATCATTATCTTCCTCTTCTTTCTGATGTATTGACTTTGGATCCTTGAACTGATAAATGCCTCAAGGCTGCCAACTTCAAAGTATCTTTTGGGAATTTGCATTACATCTGTTTTCGTAAATGCTTCTTAGTGTGATCCAACGGATTAGTCTAGATTTTCCCTTTTTCCTACAAATATAAGTTCTGAAATTTACTTCTAAAGTCCATTTAATGAAATTTTACGTGTTACTTGGTTAATCACTGCTATATTCATCGAATTCATGAGATATTTGGACGAAGTCTACTGTGATTTTTTTTACTCAAGCTATTGATAGGTGACCATCCATTTTGTGCATCCAGTAGTTTTGTGTTAAACCGTTTCGGTGATAAGTTGGCCACCACAGCTCGAGTTCTTTCCTTGCTCTACTGACTGGTTTTTCTGCCTATGAAGCGGTAGGATTGTAACCATTCCCATCGCATGGGCACTTGCTACATCAAGTTCACTGCTTTGAACTGGAGCAATCTGCTTGTGACATAATTTTACGTCGTTTGTTGTCTTTGAGTGGTAAAGAACGCAATCCCCGAATGTTTGTGACACTGAGTCCATGGAGAAAAACTGGGGTACTAAATACCGGGATGTGCTAATTACCGGGTTACCATTAAACCCGGGGATCATATGGGATGTTTTTAGGATTTGTAATGTTGTTCTACCATCGTGGATTATCTCGCCCTGCTGATTGCTCAGTTTTGACTGCTTTGTACGCCTAAGTGGACCCAGTAAAAATGAGGGCGACTTTTCAGTTAAGGTGCTGTTCACTCATTGCATTTAAGAACGCGAACACTATCGAAACGCCAATGAAGCGTGCGAGAAAAAAATTGTAGGTCTTGGCGAAGCTTGAAATCAGGTTCATATCAAATATCTTAACAGGACTCAGATATGGGCATCCAAAGTTTCACCCTTCCCGTACCCTTCAAGGGGAGGGTGCAACAATTTTTCGTGCTTGGTGCCAAGGCGTGCATCAACGTTTGAGTAATGTTTTTCGCGGATTTTTCTTTCTCAATTTTATCTAACTTCGCGGAAGACTCTTTAGAGTGTCAATGTCAGAGGAAGATCTTGGGCTGAGTGTTTGCGCTTATTTGAGAACCAAGCGTATGTCGTGAATGCAAGAAGGTGGTTAAAAGAGCGGCAAAAGATCCGAGTGTTCACGTCTAGATTGCACTAAATGCTCCACTCTAGAGCGAAATAGTCCACAAATCTTGTGTATTGATTGGAACAAATCGGAGGGATCAGTATTAAGTCATGCGCCGGGAAGATACAGAGATCTCCAGATGTCCATTTAGTTACAGTCACAACTGGCAAGTGCCTAGAGCAGTGGTTTAATTTAGCCTCCATTTCGGCCCTTATTTTAGTGAAGGAAGTACCCTCATTGTAGTCAAGGCTTCATGTTATTGAAATCCTTAGTCGGTGAAACTTAAAAAGTGGGCTTACAGAAAAGTGCTTTTACAACTTTCCTTTTTAATCCTAAATAGGTCACACTAGATCGTGGTCTCTCTCGCACCCTGAGATCTTCGTGAAGTGTTACAATGCAGAGGGCGAGTCACCCTTCTATGGGGGCCTTGATCCAAGCAAAAATGAGACGCTGGAATTTCTCACAGCCTTTTTTGGAGAAATCTTACAACTCTTCCCAGATAACACTCTCCATATGGGCTTCGATGAGGTCGAGTTCAACTGCTGGTTAGTGCATGTGGGGAAATGGTTTTCTCCTAAACGACAAAGTTTTGATGTACTCGAATGTCTTTATAGGTCATCCAATCCTGACATGAGGAAGTTTATGCTGGACAACAGGATAGAGTCTCCGATAGATATCCTTAAGATATTTACCGTGAGGTACGTCATCCAGGAAAGGTTTCAGTTCCAATTTTTACAATTCATTCAACAGATTGAAAAAAGCATTTTCCAAAAATTATCAGGCTTTTGAATGAAATCCAGAAAGCAGCTAAACGCTCAACATTGACAGGTCAGAGAAGCTTCATCTTTTGGCAGGAGGCGTTTGATAATGGTCTCAAGGTATGATTCAACAACTTTTATGGAAAATACACAGTGATTTTGGCGAACTTAGTAGGAGGATGTTAATTTGTATATAGGTGCCCAACAATTCATTGATTCACCTGTGGAAAGATTTACACTCCATGCCTGGCTACTTCGGGTTTCAAGTTATTGTCTCCAAAGGCTGGTACCTCGATTCTTACCTCAGGCCTTCCGATTGGATTGGCTACTATGAGAATGAAATCTACCCATGTAAGTCCATCCTACTGTGTGTGTCCGCAGGCAAAGTTGAAAAATTGTTGCAACAGTATTATAACGTGGGTCGTCACTAGTTATAAATTGGGTTGCCTGCTTCATAACTTGGAACTTCTGTGTGCAAGTTTCACTATCCCATCGATGCTTCGAAGCAGGCGAGTGATAGATCAAGACTTCAGACCGAACGTCTTTATTGGTCGATACAAGGAGCGCACAGTGTGGGCAAGGTCAGCGCGTGCATAGTGTGCCTGATGCTTGTGGCGTAGACTACCGGTGAATGAGTCCGTCTCTGTTGTTCCTCAGTAACTAACCTTCGCGTATTCAGTAGGAGATAGGGTAAGTTCATGCTGGACATGGGGCATTTAGAGAGGAACGAGCATTTGCAACTTTCAATTATGCTGGGAAGCTTACAATCAATTAGAGTCCCTAAAAAATCAAACAAAACATTTCTGGAGACGTAGGCGTCCTCAGCACATCGGAAGTGTGGGCTTGACCCACCTTATATTGAAAATCTCTCAACTTCTTTTTAACAGCGCGCTCTAATCCCAATGCATACGCCAATCTTGAACCAAAAAACGTGATCGGTGGGGAGGCTTGTATGTGGATTGAATGGCAGTCGGACGAAACCGTTATTCAACGAATATGGTAGGCCTATTCCAGAACTTTTTACTTAAATGTTATGAGTAGACGCCACTTACTCCCTCATTTGTGAGTTCCTAGGCCTGTAACCAGTGTAATAGCAGAACGGCTTTGGTACTATCACACGCCGAACCCAGACGAATTCGGCCCGCGTCTGGAGGAACAACGTTGCCGCCTTCTCCGGTGACCTATTCCTCTATTGATTGTCCAATATTTTCCTCAATCTCTTGATCACCATTGACTACTTTAAAGTGGCACAGTTTCCAGCTCATTTCAAAAAGATTTTGCTGCTTATAATCTTTCACTGTTGAATCTTCTTGTGGGAATAAGCAGGCTGTTAGACAACTGCATCCCCAACATAAACTTGACTTATCCCAATTCATTCCTCAAAGTATTTCACCAAAAATATTTCCAGCCGACCGTCAACGGTCAAGGCACGCGGCTAAGCGTGCAGCCAGAAACCTCTATTTTTGGCGATTTGCATTGCAGTCGTGGCGTTCCAGTGGGCGTTGCCAGCGGTCCGGGCATGTGTCCATTGCCCTCAGGTCCTGACGGCAGCATCCCTCCTTTCGACAGCATCGAGACCGAAGGGATTGGCGTCATCGTCGGCGGCGAATCTGTTAACCGTCTAGATATGCGCAACGCCCTCCTCCCCATCTGCGGTCTGGTGCTCTTCGCCATCGGCTACTTTGCAGGACGCCAGGGCCTAATAGCCCACCTTTCTTGCATCTTGAAAACGATCCACACAAATAGCTCAGCTGTTGCCGGTACATCTGGAACCGCTCAATTTCGAAGATACACGTTTGCTGCGTTTTTCATCTGTCTGTCGACGTTTATTGCTATCCTACTCTTCGTCTCGAACACGCCCCACATCGGTGCACTGATGGGTTCTGCTTCCCCCGGATAGACATTTGTTTTCCTCTACCAGATTTGCAATGTTTGGGGTCATCGGTGGCGGACCGCTGTTATTTTTGAGTTCATTACCCGTTCTAATTGGGGTTGACTGCCCCACCTGCCCATGACATATCTACACCTCTTTTGAAATATATGCATGCAAAGAACCTTCTCGTCCATAAGCGTTAGGATGAACTGATGGTGACTTGAGCGGAACATTCTCTAATCCGCTTCTTACCTCAAACTATAAGGCGCTGACTTATGAACATCAAGGGCGAGAAATTGGGAGACGGTCTAACGCCTTAGCCAATAAGGCATAGTAGTTGAAGCCGTCCCACAGAAGTATCCTGACAAATCCCATAGGGTACTTCAAATCTAACTTCACAAGCCTTCAAGAGAACCGAAGCAACAAACTGACCCTTCCCCCTAGCAGATCGATTAAGATCGCGAAAATACGAGCAAAAAAAGGATGCGCTATGCACTTTACAGCCGATAACTCGACCCTACCTCGTACAATTAAAGGCAACGAGCTAACAAGAACAGTCGGACGCTCTGAAGTATTGACACCAAACTAACTCCCAGCTTTCAGAAAAGTCAATCACCAAAATTCGCAACATTTCCCTACAATACACAGCAAACGATTGCATCGAATCCGAAAGGTATCACACGCATGACGACGACGAACGCATTCAGCGTTTTTATGCATAAGAACCAGCCAAGCAACAAAGTAGACAGCCGGTGCGACGATAGACAGCAGAACTACCCCTTGTAACTATAACGATCAGAAAGATCCTTTAAAATAATTTTACCAAGCTCCCCTCCAATCACAAAACACAACGCAAGTCGTAAAAAGCCATCTTTTTGGTGGAACCCACCTACGCCCAATAATGGAAACCACCTCAGTAACTCGGTAGCCCCGCTCACTCTCCCCAGCATGACCGGAAATCGAATGACCATAAGATATAACACAAATTATGAACAAGAAAAAGGAGAATTTCAATGGGTAAAGTGGAAACAAACCAATATCTCAGAAAATTCCCGAAAAACACGCAAACTCAGTGACCGACAATCATCGGAGACGAGAACCGACGGGACGTGCAGATCCGAGATCTAAGCGTACTCAAGCGCGTAAGGTAGACTTATCTCATGCAGAGGAATTGTCTACCCACTATTGCCCTTAATCGGGGGAATATCCAAAGCGAAGGACCAAACACACATTGGCTTAAGCAAATTTTCTCCCTGCATAAGGGCGACCATTTGAAAAAAGGTCGACGCAGGTGAATGGGTAAAAAAACACAAGGGACTTTGAATGCAAAAACAGGCTCGAGGAATCGACTTATGGGCTCTTTTGCTCGACGGTAAGTTAACAAGCTGCTTAAGCTTACATTAAAATAGAAACCGAACGCAAGGCCAGAGACAACGGATCTGGACAAAAATGTCAACCATGCAGCCAAAATAGTCAGAATTGCCCAACTCCAACACAAATAAAAACTTTGCTTATGCAATCAATTCGTACGGAAGAGGCTGGAGGGTAACAACAGGCTGAGTACGAGTGCGCACTATGTGCGCAGGGCGAGGTCCTACAGGTTCACGTTTAAGGCTGTATCGAACACCTTTCTCCTTTGCCAACTTTCGCTTTTCATCGTTTTCCTTCACTCGCTTGAGAAACTCAAGCCGGCACTTGCTAGGACGAACATGCTCAATGCGCACATTGATGCGCTTAGCTATGATACGATTTCTAAACGCAATTCAGATTAAGTGAACGACCTACCCAACGCGTTTATTAACAATTACACCGACAGCATGCCTGGTGACGTTGAACACGCGACCCGTCTTCCCATGGTAACTCTTGTGGGGCATACCCTTTTGAACGCCACCATCGCCAACAATGTCAACAATATCTCCACGTCTATAAACGCGCATATAAACGCTCGTGGGTAGGGTTCCATGTTTGCGGAACTTTCTAGCAAACATGTACCGCGTACCACGGCGATATCCTTTCGTGTTCGTCATCTACCTCGCGTGGGTACACCAAAAAAGGGAAAACCAACGTGCCCAACTAACTCAAAAGGGCGCGCAGATCGCGACGATGGAAAATTAAACAAATACTGAATACGATTGTCGGTTATTTCATCTCTCTTGATATTTATTTAAAAAAATATAACTTTTCAATTTAGCAAAATTCACTTAATGTATTATTATAAAAACAATATGATTGCTTGTTATAATTCGAGAAGAAGCGCCAATGCGCATCGCAATCTTGTTTCCGAAATATTCTCGCGAAGGACATTTCATATTTTAAAAGCTTATAGTTTTTATAACTTTAAATGGGTTTTTTCGTTTTCTAACAGGTTGGTCATCAGATCAATAGGAACAAGGGTTAGAGCTTTTTAAAAAAATTTATAACTTCCGCAGTTCTCAAGGTAAGAACACAATAACAGCGCACGTCAGAAGATTTTTAACGATTTATAAGAGTTGATCTAAGTGAAATATGTATAATGATTCCAAATCCTAGGTCTAGGTCCTTCGCCGGTTATGCTGGCTTTTGAGCTATGCTTGTAACACTTTGTTTAACAACATGTTTTGGAGGGCTAAATGACCATATTGCCTTAGCTGATGAAAGCCCTAAAGTGTCACATTACAGCGTCTCATTATTTCTATTGACTGCTGCTAGTACTCATTAATTTAATTGTTAGCCATGACACAATTTAATTAGGCCTCAAATCTTTACTTTCTGGTTGAAGTACTTTAGAGTGCGTTGGTCGCCTATTAACATGGATTAATCTAAGTAAGGCAAAGTAAATTGGCCAAAGTTATGGTCAAAGCTATATATTGTACGCAAACGTTTAGGAATCGCAATATTATTTACAATATGTAGTAATATGCATGTTATGGAGATTTTTAAACTACCTATATAATTTCTTCAGAACATGTATTGTTTTAATTATCTAATTTCAACAGTGCGTCTTACTTCATTAGGTTCCTTCGAGAGATGTCTGCGACCGACCAGGTTCGGAGTCTTCTGGATGAGCTGATGGGGGCCGCCAGAGATGGTAAGAACTGACAGAGTTGGTGGTTTTTCTGAATCTGTTTTGCTCCTGCTAAATGTGCAAGGGTTCATGCTAAGTGGAACTAAGGCAAGGCGTAGAATTCATCGACAGTTACCATTCGGTCTCTCTTACTTTTAAGGTGATGCCATGAAAGTTGTTATTCGGTTGACTTCCAAGTCATGTAAGTAAATGCCGACTAGGGTGTGAAGATAAATTTCTGTCTGTTTTCTTAACCTTTGCTTAATTAATCATGACAAACAGGAGGCGAGAAGCGTATCGAATTCGACGATCCTCGGGTTTGTAAAAGCTTCCTCCTCGACTGCTGTCCACATGAAATTTTGGCGGGAACAGTACGTCGTGATTTTATCTCTTAACCTCAAGTCTAGAGAATGGATCTAGGCGAATGTCCCTACTCCCACGAAGTCGGTCTCAAATCGGATTATCGTCGAGAAGCGGCTAAAAGACCCTACTACTACGAGATAGACGTGAGTTGGTCCTCGTTGTTAAAACATTTGTATAGGCCTTACGACATTTGGAGGCTTTTATAGCCGAGAGTAATCGTCGAACTGAGCATGCTAAAGCCAAACTAAAGGAGACGCAGGAGGAGTTAACCGAAGAGGCTGTTGTACAGGTTGAAAAGATCAACAAATTGAGTGAGGAGATCGGTACAACGTTGGCAAAGGCGGAACAGAAAGGGCACGAAGGCCATGTTGAGGAGTCTCTCGAGCTGATGAAACGCGTGGAAGAATTAAACGCCGAGAAGGCGAAACATGAGGCGGATTTGCGGAACGCCATTCCGGTCAGTACATACCAACAGCAGAAACTGCGTGTTTGTGACGTCTGTTCAGCGTACCTCGGCGTTCACGACAATGATAGGCGTTTGGCGGATCATTTCGGTGGCAAGTTACATCTGGGTTTCATCACTATCCGCGAGAAACTAGAGGCGTTGAAGAAGTATGTGGAAGAGAACGATTTAGTACGAAAGCAGCGTGAGGATGCCTCGCTACAACGAAGGGAACCGAGGCGGGATAGTCGAGATAGGGAGAGGGAGCGAGATCGAGAGCGAAGTCGGGACCACAGGCGTCGACGTAGTCGTTCTAGAAGCCATTCGCGGAGCCGCCGACATGATAGACATCATAGATCAAATGGCAGTAGGCGTCACCGAGATGACAGTCGTGAGAGAAGACACCGGCAGAAGAGCTCACGTGCTTATGACGATTAGGTGATGACATTGATATGGGTGTTTGTGGCACTTTTTGAGTAAATGTTTCTTTGTACATAAACACCGATTTCGATTTATATGTAATGTATGTCGGATCAATATAAGTGCCATTGTTCCTTCAGTTTCTCGATGGTGTCGCGGTTCTGTCAATGTGTGTGACTGCCGTTTGTTGGGAATATGCTTTGGTCTGGTAGCTTTTTTGGGCAGTGCTTATTGCATCGCATGGTCTCGTGTAGGTTGTATGTGCTGCAGAATCTCGATGAGTGGATACGCTGGTCGGCCTATGTGGTTGAGTTGTTGAGTATGCTCCTTGGCTCTTTGCTTTCCTCTAAGGAATGTTAATCAGTATTCCGAACTCGAGGGATTGTTTTTCTGTTGGCCATAAAAACTGCTTAGAGCGTCATAATCCACTTTTCAACGGTGCCACTTGAGCGTTCTGACGCTTTTTAGTCTACCTCATCCAAATTGCAGGGTCGTGTTAACTCACGTTAAGGAAGTTGTGGATTATTAACAAAAGCTCTGGTCCTCTGGTAGATTCAGCCACTCAAATGTCTCATTCGATACCGCCTCCAAGCATCCAACGCCGCTCCCCGTTCATATTATTACGCAGCACTCCTGTGCATCCTAGGCCATCTCCAGATAAGAACCAGAGGAATATAATAGATTCACCCCACTTCGAGGGTGGTTTTAAGCGCTTTCAGTTCCAGTCATCTTTGGCCTTTATAATGTCCGAAAGGGGAGGCAGTGTCAACGAAAATGCGTAACAGTAAGGAGATGTCCTGTTATTTTTAAGACGATTCACTGCATTGGCCGGGTTAAGATAGGGAGTGTTGAATCTAATATGCTAATTATGCTATGCAAATTACCCACGTTATAGTAAGAACGGGTAGTAAAGCCATTCTCCAAAAGCAAATCTGCCGCGAAACGGTCAGTTGTGCAATATTATAAGATGGCTTTTGATACAACTTCTTGCCCTTAACTTTCACATCTTCAACCAGCTTGCCCAACACAAATGCGCGCGAATGTTCTTGGTGCTGGAACTCGTAGGCATGCACCAGTCGTCAGTGCAGTACTCCTTACTCGCATGCCACCACTGCTTCAGTTGTGTTTAACGCAAGTGACGGAGCATCCTTGTTCGCACTCACGTCGAGTGGGAAGAAGTTGTGGTCGCGCATACAAGGTGAATAAGTCCCATCCACACGCCATTTACAAGCATGACAACGGGGTACAAACTCTCCACTTCTACCATGTGCCTCGTAAAAAACTCGCTGCGGTCAGGACTTTGTGTGTCTGTGCGGTGACGAGAAATAGTCTTTGCACTCCGGCTTCCGCTTCTCACTCACCGCGCACGCCTCTGAGGCATTATAATTAGCCCTAACTCAAGACTCCTCCGCTGCTCTAAGTGTGTGCATGTCATACTGATCACTCGGTGAACTGTCATCGTCTGTAGTCGATACGGCCCGGAGGTGACCAGGAAAGGAGTCATCTTCGCAACTTTTTATTCATGCAAGGCAGCACAGAGTTGCTGTGTTTCAGTGAATAAAGAATACTAAGCAGTCCATTAAATCTGTCATTCAAAACCACATAAAACCACCTCAAAGTGGAGCAGAGCAATTGCATCTACTTTATATAAAATAGCCAATATATGCAAAGGTATAGAAAGCATTCAATGTAAGTCACGCCACACATGCAACACCAGGATCTCCACAATAAGCTTCAGCACTGACATCAGGTGAGTGCGGTAGAAGTTTAAAACCATAGCGTTGGTGGATGAGGTGGCAGTCGCTGAGGCACTGGAAGAAGATTGTATCGCGGATCCTGAGAGATTGCGTATGGAAGCCTCCATGCTATTGGGGCTACGAAATACAGCTCGCATGGTGAAGTCCTAGAAGGCGTAAGAGAAGAGTAAATAGGGTCCCTCTCTACCAAGAACTTACGCATAACCCCCAGGAGGGCTCAACCTCTGTCAAGGCTTCAGCAAGTGAAACGCCTTCCACAGGTTGCTTCATAGGTGCCAGTATGGTCCGCAAAAACGAGGAAAATTTGGAAATGGCTGACGGAGATTGTTCGGCTCTAGTCTCCCATCCAAGACGCGAGAATTGCCTCTTGGTCTGTTGAGATGGTCCACACTCGCGTCTCCAGGAGATGTGAATAAGGCCTTCACGGAAAGAGGGATCAATAACCACTAGATGTGTCCACCCACTTATCGACTCAATTGTGCCATCAAACAAAAAAGCAACTGTTTTCCCGCCACTGGAATTGAGGTGATTCACCACAGAGGAGGCTAAGTGTTCGCCACTAATGCTTAGCAAATCTAAAAGCCTTGGATCCATTCGGAGGAGGTCCACCTTTAAGGGCGCTGAGTTGATAAGGTCCTGGAACTCTTCACACGACAATCCACGATGCGTAACCTCGGGAAAAAGGAGGGATACAGCCTCTTGACCGATTTCATCGACTTCTTCGGCACCCGATGGAGGTGGCGCTGATGGAAGAGCAGATGCAAGAACAGAAGGAAAGTATTGAGGGTCGAAGAGACGATACCACAAGAGGTTCTTGTGACAACTCAGGATGGCCGAGTTGATAATATGAGGCATGCTGAGATACAAAGCTTGGTGCACGAGTTTTAGGGCGCGTCGGAGTTCAATTTGATGTGAGGGCCAGACACCCAGGTAAGAGATCTTCCACCGAAGACCAGGATCGTGTTGAAGGGCTGTCGCTTCTCCTGAGGTTGTTCGAGATATGATATTTCGACCTCCACCATGGGTGGTGCCGGCAGTTGATTCACCAAGAGCAAAGACATTTAGCGAAGTGTGTCGGCAGCGTTGATTGGTGGCCAATGACAGTGGAAGGGCTGAGGATGCGTCGCCTGGGGTAAAGTGCATTGACGAAACACATCGTCAAAAGTATTTTGGAGGCCTTAGAGCTAACACTAAGCGTGGGGCACTATAAGACCCAAGAAGAACCAGCGAGATCCTAGGAGGCGATTAGGCTGAAGCATAATATAACTCTGCAATCGATGGAATCTTGGAGATTTAATCGGAATATGCTATTGAAAACGCCGTATCCATAATTAAGCAGTAATTTAGTTCTCAAGGAACTTGTACAGCGATGGAGAGAAACATGTTCTGAAAACTACTTTATCGCATTCCGGCCCCAACATATATCTCTAGGATCGTAATCATGAGGCCGAAAAAGGAGCGGTGGAGGACATTTTAGAGCTGACCTGCAAGTACTGGGGCGGCTTCCTGACTGCCCGAACGCACAATTTTTGGCGAGAGAGTGTTTAGATCCTTGTCCGAGCTCAAACCTGGTCGAATCGCTGGCCATTGGACGGGTGTTTGGTGCTACAGAAGGGGGGGGGGCATTTTAAGCACAAGAGCACACGTCTCACTAGCATCTGAAAGTCAACTCGGAAACAATATATTGAAAAAATGGAGGAGGTGCTGAATTTGTTTGGACTATCAAAAACAGTAAGAGTCATCGTAAAAAAAAGTTACATTTTGACTGACTAGCCAATCAAATTGCATTATATTTTGGGTTGGAGAGGCAATCTAAAAATACATCCATCGTTGAATGATCTGAGAACGCGAAGAACCGCGGTTGGGAACACTCATAATAAAAAGCCTGCAATACTTATTAGCGAGCCTGCATGAGGACCTGAAAGGAAGTTGCAGAGCTAGCAGCATGCTTAGCAGAACGGAATTTATTCGCAACTGACTAACGTGGTTACAGGAAGACGTCATAGAGACAGCATAGTTTAAGCCGTGATGATGTACTAGGCAGCCTGTCAATCTGTTCGTCACGGGTAATTTGAAGGTAACACTTACAATTTGCACAGCAAAGCGCATTTTACTTGGTTGTTATCAAGATGAGCCATTTAACCTAACCACCTCGGTGATTTAAAATTCTATGCACAGAGGTTTCAACTGAAATGTCTAATGAGGAAAGAATCAAGGGGATGGGACAATTAAATCAAATTGAAGGTAATTAGTCCCGTGAACGCAAAACAGAACATTGGGAAGTGTCAAAATCCGCGTGTTTTCGTGTTGTCTGATGAGTGTGGAATCTTAATCATGACCGATCAGTGAATACCGGAAACTTTTGCAAGATATGGGAAAGCTTATTGCCTTTTATAGAATCAAATGCATCTACAAGGCGAATATTCCAACTCTCACAGCGTGGCTTTGCAATTTTGCCAACAAGTAAGGTGGAGGAAAAAGGCTAACCCAGATTTGGGCTAACAAAACCTTGCATAAATATGTCATTTTTGCGCCTCCTAAGCCTGACTTGATACTGTAAAAATAAACTCGACAGCAACGGGAAAATAAGGAATTAACTGCATTTTTAGCATATTTGAGTGACAATCTAATCTATTTGTTAGTTAATGATAGGACAAGGAGGAGTAATCAGCCCTGGTGAAAATCTATCGGTCTTGAAGAACAAAAAATGTCTTGTGACAAGTACGAAAAATAAACTGCTCAAATTAACCACTTTCGAGGAACAATCCTGAAAGTGTAGCACCGTGCTGCCAAGCACATTGAGATTAAAAAACTCGACAGTACAACTAAGGTGGTAATGGTTTTTTACTTACAGAGCTGTAGAACCTTCTACGAACTACCTTTATGAAAACAAAACACATATTATATGGGGTAGGAAAGGCATAACAGAAATCTATTTAGGATGAATAACATAATAGGGTAAGAGCCAACCAATGAAGTAGCAGGAATGCAACCAAGGCTAAAGCGATGCTGCCAAGTTCTACCAGAAGAGCGGCAAAAAGCAAAAAATGAACAACAGCATCCGAATAAAAAAATTAAATAAAAGTTAGACATAACCCAAACTTACTGGTTCCTTAAATTCCCCCTTTGTCTGGTTAAAAAGAACAAAGAAAACCTGCTAAAACAAAACGGATGCACATTCTACCAGTCTGTCACAAAATGCCAAAGTTATTAGAAAGTCCGGACTAGCAGAAAACTTCCACACCTTAATTATTACACAAGGCATTTGACAACGTTCGAAAGAAAAGATCCCACATAATACAAAGTAGCTGCCTACTTTCGGAACGCGAAAAACGTCCAATCGAAGCAAAAGATAATTCATGCACCTTTGCCAATTGCGTTGAAATTCACTTTCATGCGTTAGAAACTGGGAGTAGGGAGATGGGAAGGTTTAACATCAGGATTCGGTAACTTACTTATCGAGTCAGCAGTAATTTCCAGCCATCAGATAGAAAACGTTCGCGTTAGCTGGCCACAGCTCGTGCCGCCTTGTTCAGTACATTATAGCACGTAGGCACGCACCAGTCGTCAGTGCATTACTCCTTACCCCTTACTCCTCACTTGTATCACGTAGTGAGATGCAGCCGGTGATTTTAATTCCATATTATCGACTTTACGACTTCCAATTCGCCTTCAAAATGTCCAAAATCTCTCGTGCGAATTGTCACATCGCGTTGGAGGAAGGCGCGACATGTGGCAGTAGAGGAAAACACCCACTCAATTCGGTTCACACACACCTGATTCTGGTGATGATCACTTGGCGATGAATACGCCATACTCAGAGGCAGCCTCCAAAGCGATAAATTGTGGGTTTCCAACACAAGTCCGTCACCTCCTACGACTCCTTCCTAGAGGTAAAGACTTCGGCAACAACTAAGCACTAATGCTAAACCTCTCCCCCTCGCTCCAGCATTCAGTAGTGCGACACGCCCCCGTTTAAAACGACTGATGGACAGAAGGATGAATGAATGGGGCGAAGGATTGTCGCCGAGGCACACGTAGTCATGGTCACCTCCCTAATGCTTTCCTCGCTCTATCTCTCGTTTCCCTTCCTGACTGACAAGAGGGAGTGAGAGGGAGACGGACAATTGGAAAGATGTCCACCACATACAACCAAACAGTAGAAGTGGTGGTGGCGGTGGCGGCGGTCACTCGCATGCCACCACTGCTTCAGTTTTGTTTAACGCAAGTGACGGAGGTGGTGGCAATGCTTAAAGCTTCTTATCTGTCAACCCTACAGAACGGCAATTACGCTAAACTGCAAGAACAGTAATAAATACCAGATAATGGTTATCGCGGATCGTGCAAAAACATCAAGGTCTCGACCATGGCAACTTGAGCCTTAGCCTCGGGATGAAGTAGCTGTAGTGGGAAAGAGGCTCCAATCGTATGCGAGTCACAAAAATTTCGTAATACTAAAGAAAGAGTCCCAAAGCACACGTCATTATCGTTCTCCTTGAGCTGCCCATTTGTAGAATTCTGGCTAACGCAAATAAAACACCACGGCATAGCAGTGCATTTCAGAATCAAAAGCTGCTACGAAATCGCGCAAATATTAACAATAGCTAGCATTAACAACGTACTAGGATCGGTAAAAACGTGGTTTGGAACTTACAGCATCTTCAGAAGTTTTCTTTGCCTTTTGAAGTAAAGCAGAAAAGGCACGGAAGATGAAAACTGGCCAATAAGATTTGTCAAAAAAGGCAATGTGGTTTTAGTCTTTGTGGTCAAATTTATTTACAGAAAAAGGCGGTGAAGCTAACAAGTAAACAAAAGGGAGATGAAAACGATTCAGGGAGTTAAAAAAGCACGATATTTATTATAAAAATGCCAAAAGAAAGCGTGATACTCTGTTTCGGGTAGGCTGTCTCTGCTTCTTGGCACTGATGTGAGTGGGTTCAACCATCTTTTTAATAACGTCGTAGGCATTTTAAGGTAAGCCTTTTGCCTATAGAACAGTGCGAATAGCCGAAGGCATAAACAAGTTAAAGGCTTGGCTAATAAAATAAATTTGCTCAATAACATGCGAGATCCTGTCTTGGCGCAGTAATTAACCTTGAGAATCTTGGCAAGAGGGAGATGTCAGTCGAAATCGTAGCGGAGAATAATTGTGCCGTAAACTGAAAAACGACTTTATTGTTGACAAATCCAACTGCAATGTCATACAAGTAATATCACTTTTATGCAGAAACAATCAAAGTCCAAATTGCCTTGGAAGCCATTACAAAGTCATTCTCTCAACCATTCAGTAAAGAGGGTATTCGAACAAAACAATTGACACTCAGTCGGAGAAATTGATAGCATCTGGAGGAGGTGGACTCACGAGCAACAAAGATCCGCGCAACCGTACACTATGGTGTTAACTAACCACGAAGAATTTATCACACCAAATTAATAAATTATTCTTCTAATGAGGAAGATAGGTTTGCTAAATTTAATCTTTAGTCATGTTTCAGTCGTGGGTTAAAAAAACAGATCCCACCTCATAAAACAGCCTATTTTAGGCAATGACAAGTTGCCGTCAAACAGTCTTCCGCCCAAAGTAGATGGCACGAAATCTCAAAAACTGTTTCCTTCACAGCACTCAGGGACCTCGTTCACCACGGCCCGGAAAATTAGTTCATTTAGAGAGCAACGCCCACCTCAGCAGAAAATCCATGTGGAAGAGAAGAGAGTCGCGCTCGTGGAAACCTTCGGCATTGATCTGTGAGGATAACAAACACTGAGATACCGATGCGTCGAGGCGCATTCGAGGATTCCACAACCTCGGTCGACGTTGATGGCACTGCCGCTTCTTTATCGAGATAAGCTGCGCAAGCCAAAGAGAAGTGCTTCAAAGTGGGCAATCGAAGCTGTGGAACGAACCGTGGAGTGGAGGCTGCAGCAGAAGTAGAATGTGGTGGACGAGAATGACTCTGGTGGTAAGATCGCTGTTGAGGGGTGGGTGGAGTCACTCTCTCCATCTCCACCTCCGTCGGCGCAGCTAATTTTTGAGCTTCCATGATTCCCATCTCTGGGTCGGAAGCGGAAGAGGTTGAGGTATCATTACTACCACCGTTGGGATAGACGGAAAGCGACTGAACAGCATCATCCGAGGTGACTGTTAAGGGGCCGCGAGGGGAGGAGAAGCTGCAAAACCCGAAGCGAGCGTGCGTTGGCAGACCCGAGTTTATGCCCAGATCAAAGACCTATTGAAGAGAGTGAATTTTACAGGTTTCCCAATCTTCTGCGAATCTATCTTTGCCTGCACCACCAGTTGTCCAGTATTTCTAGAAGTTACTAATTGAACCATTTCTAGACAAGCGTGCTTTGCGACGCCCGCAGAGGTAGTTCTGGCACACAATTTTGATCCGATCAATTAAGACTTATGCAACTTGCACCAAGAAAGCGCATGCAGTGAATAAGTGAAATGCCACAGACGCGTAACATAAGAGTTGCTTAAAAACGCGACAACAGTCGACAACCACGCCAAAATCACACTATTGAGGTTAATGATAAGAGATGCGACGCCAAAACTTAGTCAATTAAAAGCCGACCTCCACAGGTTGTTTATGTATTTTAGCTACCCTCGTTTTTGAGCCAACAGTCCGATAAAGAGTAAATGATCCATCAAGTGATTTTCAAGTTATGATGACTGATGCAGTAGGGCGCACGCTAGGAGCACTGAAGTCCATTTAGACAAATGGATGCATCAGCGGCTTGGACTCCTCTGCCTACCATACATGTTGATAGTCTTGCAGTCATTTTAAACTCATGTGTCTCGTGGCATCTAATAGCTACAGCTGGATCAGCATCGACGTCATTAAAGTGTAAGGACTGAAAGTTTTTGCTTACTTTAAAACCATACGCCTGTCTTGCTTCAATGAGGTGTTCAAACACCTGTTCAGGCTTGATTCGTGCATCCACAGGAAGGCACATAGGTAGACGCATAAAGGTTCCGCGTGCGAAAACTGGTGCCAGTGGGATAATACGAGCAAGGTCACAGAGAAAATTCACAACCGGGTAGTTAGCGGGCAAGAAGGGGTGTCGTGAAGCCGCAAAACTACCCCCACATCCACGTCGCTGGGCTTTTGATATCTGGGGCAAAGCCCATGTCAAACTAGGCACTTGCAGTCTTTGACCAATTAGATCCGACTGAACTGAAATAAGCATTGTTACTTATTGGTAGGCAGCAGATAGGATAGCCATTTATCTGTTAAACATACGTCTTAAGAAGGTATCCACATTCCTGAGGTAGAAGTCATATAGGAAGGAATGCAGGTGCACACAGTCACAAAGACGACTCGATTCCTCCCACTTGACCACATAAGGACTGCTGGCAATGGATGATGAACCCGACGCTGAAATGGCAGCATTGGCGGCCGCTGTATTGCTGCCACTGCCACCAGAAGTAAAGGAAAGCGGATCAATCATAGCAGAGGCGATTTTCACAGCAGCCACTGCCGCCGCTCGACCAACCACATCTGCCGCCAATGGGCCTGTCAATACCGCCCGGGAGGCGGCACGAGTCAACCGACATAACTCAATCGCCTTTAGACGCACGCAGAAGATACAATCTCGAATAAAAATCTGGAAAAAAAGACATCCAAAACACCCTTAGCTGTACGTTGATGAGAGAGATCAAAACAAAACTCCAGCCAGTTTCAGTCTCACAAACCGTAACGATACACAGGCCACCAAAACGTTGGTAGATATGGAAACCTTACCTCCACCAGATGGATGCCGGCCATCTTAACGGACCGTTGAAGAAGAGCGTAAGGATGGTCCAACTTTGGGGATTCAGAGTCAAGAGTGGAAAGGATGACAGTAAAGTGCATCTGGCGAGTCATGTAGGTCATAAACTCCTGTAGAAGACAATCTGTTGCCTCCTGCATCCAAGAGGGTGGATCCCGTGAAACACCAGACGTCACGTAGAGGGAGGATATGAAACCACGATGGCGTTCGGCTGCCGTTCTCGGCTGCGGTGAGGATTTCATGTCGCTCTTCAGTGGTGCGCTAAAAGGGTGATGGCTTTGAAATGAGATTAAAGCACGTTCAAGTGGATCTGAGTTTAAGCTTTCTTCTCTCTTATTCTCTACATATAACTATTGGTTTTGTTTTCGCTCAATGCACAAGCACGAGTTGCAAAAATACAGGCGTAAACCACAGGCCCATTTATCAGAGCGTGTCACACATTAGGCTATGAATCGTTTATCATATATTCACTTTGCGATATACTTGTTTCAGTCGTGAACAGCTTTCTTACCCTAAAACCTATTTAGCTGTTACTTTGTTATTTTTAAGAAGCATTCAAAGGATCATTAATGCCTCATTTTCCATAAATTCATCGAAATATCGAATGATGAAGTGCAGACGCTGAGGAGCTCAGCTTAAATGATCCACTTCAATAGCTCAATTAGGTCAGAAAAATGCAAAATTTGACAGGAATGTTTAAGAACTAGTTGCCATTAATTGAGCAAAATATAAATTGAAATTCCACTAACCTTGACTTCTCTGCGACGACAAAGGTCTCATTGTGTTCCCTACCTTCTTCCTTTCCAATATCAGCCTGTTGCTCTTCCTCCTTTATCAGATTACGATAGCCATCCTCTTCTGCAACCTGTTCCACTTCTCGCAGTCTCAATGCATCGGTTCGGGCACTCGGACAGAAAAGTATGGGTGAACAGACAGTGTGAAGAGTCCGACCATATCGTTTCACGGCCGAGTAAAACGCTGTTAGTGGGGGTGTCGTCGTTGGGGATAGAGATAATAGCACCTGACTCTGAGAATCCATCAGAGTGTACTGTTCCAATTCGAAAAAGTCACCAGCCATCCAGGCCTTCAAAGGCGTCGTAATGAGGCGCAAACGTTCTGCACGACGCCAATCGTTCTTGATAGCTCGCAGGGCCTGATCAACGTGAAGGTGTACTACATCGAGACACTCCGCTCCAGTCAACGACGTGTTGCAAAGAGCTGGAACTTTGGAGCAGTTCTGTGGGAGAAACTAATAAACTACAGCACTAAATCTTGCAGTCAAGATTTTTTAATTTGCTCAGAAACGCCACCTGGTAAATCCTCGTAAGATTTAAATCCTGTGAGTCTCGTGAACTTCCCCCACCAACCTTAAGATGCTGATGGAGGTATGAAGGTTGGGATTTGACAAGGTGGAGAATCGTAGACTCAGTGTTTGGCGTAGCAGGCGAAGTGGAATGAGTCGAGATACCTGCTGAGCCATTCGATGGAGGGGCATGTGGTATCGGCGGTTGAGGCGGCGTAGGAGTCTCAGTAGACGATGATGCAATTTGTGAAGGTGGCGGGACTGTTTGCAATGGAGGCTGAAGAGGAGCTCCACTACCAACCAAGCCTTCCAGAAGGCGTCGTCGAATACTTCGCGATGCCATAGTAGCAGACGGTGTCGATGCTACAGTTGAAGTAGGTGTCATTTCGGGAGGGCAGAGGCGGTCACCAAGATGAACGGCTTGTTTCAACAATCGCAGGTGGCTGGGTGTGCGGAGACAATGAAAGAGACCTGTTTTCTGCAGGGACAAGCAGCTTAAGAGCTGCAACGCAGAAAGAACACTTATTTATCAATAGCGATTTGGCTATAGAAGACAAATGAGGTGACATTAGTGCACCTGGAACCTTTGATTGTACCAAGCGACAAGACAGTCGATGCGATAAAAGAGACGATCGGCATCATCTCGACTCCAGTTGTAGAGGTACACACGAACCTCACGACCTCGAAGATGTACAAGACATAAGGTCTGTCGTGGTACCTGTAGACAGAAGCAAGGACCTGAAGCATCGCTGTCTTCAGTGGTGGTAGTTGTAGTAGTGGAGGCGGATTCCTCGATTACTGGTGATGTCGATGGTTTCGATGAATGGAAAAGGAACTGAGGGAGACACAACTGCATCTCACAGAACTCAGGAACATCCAAAACTGTGGTGGATGGGACTGAGGCTGTAAAGAAATAGACGCGAGAAAGCGAAAAACTATCTCCGTGAAAGTATGCTTTTTGGGCATGAAATTCTCTCCCTTAGGCTGCATTGGGATAAACTCCACAATATACACCCACCAATGTCGCTGACGATGAAGTAATACTTCTAAAATTGCGTATTACAATACACCAAAGTAGCTGATGAATAGGTTGTAGGGTGGAGAAATGAGAATGGTGAGTAGGTCCCTTATCTGGTCAACGTTGTCTTTAAGTTAAATCGGTTACTAATGGAAAACAACAACTTTAAAGCGTTCAAATTGTCTATTCAGGACTGAAACATTTATGTCACCAAGAGAAGATAAAACAAGCAAAAGAATCTGCTATTTACGCCAGTGTTTATCAGAATTCGTGGCTAGTCATGGTGCGAAACCCAAAAATGATAATATCTAAGGAGTTTAAGTCAAAAAGCGTAAAAAAAGCGTTTTGAGATACAAAACGCCAGTTACACCTCAAGGGGTATGAGAATAAAGTGCTCATTCTAAACCCAATGCTATGAATTCAAATGCAGTGTGAATTTACGCAGATTAATCAGGGCAGACGATGAAGTGTCAAAGGAAGTATCCTCCAAAGTCGTCATTGATTCCATGGGTACTTCAGCCGGGAGGGATTGCATCTGAAGTCCCAGAGTCTGGTGCCGTTGAATTGGAACGCAACCAGACCACGAAGCAACTAGGCCAGAGAATAGAGTTCTTACAACTCCAGTCCTTAAAAAGATGCGTGGAGGATATTGAAGGTACTTCTTAACATTGTAAGGCTTTTTTAGAATACAAAAGATTAAATCCGATCAGACCCTGTGGGATTTCAGTGAGCTATGAAAATTACCAAAATAATTCTGCATTTATTGCCCTTAGAAGTTTAATGGTCGCAGGAGTCAGCACTTCAAGCGAAGGTTACATGATGATGAAGGTACACCTTTGGATGATCTAGTCGCGGTGACAGGTATCCCCTTGCCTAAGCTTTTCATAGTAAGGAGATGAAAGTAACATTGAACTTCGTCAAAGAAAAGGGAAGCTGACACCCCATGAAAAAGGATTTTCTGAGTAAACACAAAAGCCACGATTTGAACACTGCCCATCAATGGCATGAAGCAATGTCTTCGGGAAAAAAGTAATCATGGGTCTTAAGCAAACCTAAATTTGCAAAACAGAGCATCGAGACACATCTCAAAGTAAAACGAAGTGTACGGAGCCAACGTTTAGAAAAAACTTGCTCTGTTTCACGGGAATTTTGCGTTCTTCATCAGGTGCGGCTCTGCCACTCCCACCCGATTTTCCTGGGGATGTCGTCCGCCCACCAGACGACCAATTCAAAGCCGTCTCGTATCGACACACCGCATAATTCTTCCCGACAATGATAAACTCCCTAGGCTGTACGAACACTCCACCCCTCTGTCCGAATGGACGTCGCTTCGAAAATTTCACCCATTCCTCTCCATCCGCATCCACCGCCTCGAAGGCAAAGAAATTGATGCATTGCTGGCAGGGACATGTCATTGACGCCAACTGTTGTTGCATCGACGCTGACTTGATCCGTCCACTCCTATTAGGAAGTACCGATGTGGAGAGGAAAGGGCACTTGAACCAATTCGATGGACGACCTATTCTCTCTTCGACAAGAGAATTTAGCTGGTGAACTAGTTCACTAACCAGGAGGTCAATACTCTGCAGTGAGGCTAGCAGCATCTTCCTTTCAATCACGGGAGGTAGCTGAGTAGAAGTAGTTACGCCTAGCCAAGGAAGGAGAGTGTGAGAGAAAAATCCAGACATGCGGATTCCATCCGCATGAACGGAGTGAGTAAAGGGTTGAGCATCAGCCTTTGTTGCAGATTCATGGGGAATGTCAGAGGAGCGACTCTTGAACACTGGAACCTCAAGCAAACACACTGAAGGGCTGAGTACAAAGTACTCTATAATGAGGTCGTAGAGAGCATTTTGCACTGCAGCGTGGAGTTTATCGGTCAGGAACTTCAGATCAACCTCTCCACGTTCCCAGAGCCGTAGACGCACAGCTAGACGGCCTGGAGATAATGAAGTGCTGTCGTACGAAATCTGAAGGTCTGTTAGACATTTCACCAACTCAGATACCCTAGCGATGTCTACTGCGTTTTCACCGATTTCTCGATGACGCAGCCATTCATGGAGGTCGAGGCACGAAGTGATGCAGAAGGGTTCCAGAGTGTCTGCTTGAAGAAGATCTACCACAGCAGTCACTAGACCAAATTTAGCTGTCCCAACACCTCTACGATGGTAGTAAAGCATCACCTCAACACGACCAAAACGGTTCCGAAGGGAGGGAAGAACTTCCCTCTCCGGTTTCGCGGCAGTCATGAAGGTCAGAAGATTCTGTTTAAGGTACT
This sequence comes from Taenia crassiceps, assembly GCA_023375655.1. Classification (NCBI taxonomy): domain Eukaryota; kingdom Metazoa; phylum Platyhelminthes; class Cestoda; order Cyclophyllidea; family Taeniidae; genus Taenia; species Taenia crassiceps. The sequence continues at coordinate 2,025,252 of JAKROA010000010.1, forward strand.
GACAGAAAGGGAAGATTAGTGTCCCTCTAGGTACGTGTGGAAACTTCGAAGAATCCGTGAGAAATCGCGGAAGTGTAAAAAACAACTGATGTCGAGGTTGATGTCCCCGACGAGCGAAGAGGAAGTTAAAATCGTGCGGCGCGAAGCGGAAGAGAACAGTCCGAGATAAAACCTGTTGGAGACATTCGAGGACAATTTTATCCAACAGGGATTGAAGGAGAGTTCTAACAAAGTTGCAGAAATGTCGACTGGGAGAAGATATTCCGTGTAGTGTGGCTTGCAGTTGAATGCGATTGAGACTGCTCGAATTACTACCTAGAAAAAGTGGAAGACTTTCTCGACGAGATGAGCTAGTAGGAGAGGTTCTACAGGGTGCTTCAAGAGCAGGACTTGATTCGAGGGGTACCTCACGCAGAAGCATATAGAAGATGCGCGGAATGAGGCTTCTGCGGATAACAGGTTTTGTAGCATCTAGAGTAGGCTCCGAATCGTCAAAAACAAACATATTTTTCCGATTCATTACTGCAAAGTTCTCTAATAAGCGCCGAAGTTCTGGTAGTACTTGATTGCCACGTTCTCCAGCAATAACAGCACGAGGAGAGACCTCCATGCTGAAAACGAATTTGGGAGAGCAGGCCAACGACCCAGGTGGATAAGGATCTGCTGCAACGGAGGTTGTTTCGTTGGGAAGAGATTTTTTTCGAAGAGCATTTCCAACTATCGATTGGACCTCAGTAGTATCTGAATCTGTTGCTGAAGAAGCGGATACAGCGATACTTCGATATTGGGCGTAGGATGCTGTAAGAGGCTTTCGTTTGAAAGATGTAGAAGTTTGCAGGTGGCGCGGTGGCCGTTGGGGTGGCTCCAAAGGTTCAGGAAGGAGTGCAGAATCACAGAGACGATCGAGGACAAGTTGGTCGAGAAGAAGGGACTGACTAACTAGCCGTAGGATTGATTGAATGTCGTCCAGGGCGCGACGGAAGACCACGCAGTGCGGACAGGCATCTTCAACAACCGACGGTTCACGATGGGTATCAGAATGATGAAAGAAGGCCTGAATAGATGCACTGCCGACACGGAAGATAAGCCAAAAGGCGGGGAGGGTGGGACCGCATGCCTGGGGAGTGAGCGCAAGGGAATCTTGAGGAGGGAATTGAGATGCCAAGGGGAAGCGAGTACCGTCGGTCTCAGCGTCAGTGGTAGTGGTAGCGATGTTTGGTTGGTGTTCCAGGGAAGCAAATGATGAGGCATGAGTCTTTGAAGTGAGCGACTCAAACTCTGCACTATCGTCACTTGCTTCAACCTTATGGCCTAATGAGACAAAGAGTGAAAGCAAAATGTATTGATGAACTTTGGTTTGCTTGAATTAATAAAAGAGAGGTTTTTTAGTCCTTCTCCAAAGAGCAGTAGTCAGTGGGAGTTTATAGCACGTATAAAGTCAATAAATATGAATTTTTCTGGGCTAATCAAGCATTTATTAAATTACTGAGAAAAGTCTTAGACCGAGTGACTTAATTTTACAGGCACCAAGTGGAATGGTGTCATATTGAAGATAAGAGTAATTATAAGTGACTTTCTCTGCAAATTGGCCTCGAAATTGATGTCACGGGCAGGTTAGTTGCAAAGGTATCACAGAACAGAAAAACCTAAGGTTGCTTCCTGACATAATTTTCTTGTTTTTCGTGCTATCCAGAGTTCTAATATTTCAGTTTCTTTGTTTGCTTTAAAAAGTTCTCTTTTTTATTACATGGCTGTAGCCCCTTCAGAGATTAATCAGAAGATGAGTTTAGATGCATTCACGAGAGCTCCAAGCTTACCTAACATTATGAAACAAACAGAGATCTCGTGTATCAAGCTACCTCAATAAAGGAACACTTACTGCTCTGAGCTAGCCGCGGAGCTAATGGTAGAGACATTGAGTGCGAAAGCACCTTTTCAATTTCAGGAGCATTAGACAGATCGCAGACTCCAAGCTGCAAAAACCTACTAGAAGAAGTAGGTTTCAGCTCGATTTGTGTGGGAATTCCTGCTTCTGAGACACTTCTTGCAAGTGGATATTGTTCCTCTTTCTTTTGTTGAGGCGATGATGACAGAAACGGTGGATGTGATGGTTCAGCCCTGCAGACCACATAATAATCTCCTATACGATTAAGTTGCGCTTGTGCATAACGGAAGGAGATGCTTTGCAGTCGTTCCACAAATCGTGGAATAGATTTTTCTGACTTGGCAATAAACGCAAGATCCACACTTTCCCACCCGATTGCTCGTATCAGGTCCAGCAACACATCCGGTGCGTCGGAATTAACTCCCTTTTCACCACGTATGCAACCCTTGGACAAAAGTGCATATGAGGGACTGATATGGAGGGGCATCACAACAGAAGAAGATGGAACGATGTTCAATAAAAGGGACTTGGTGTTTTCCATGTGTCGAAGAACCGCCTCCACTGTAGAAACAAGCAAAGGTTGCAATAAACGCTGTGAACACACCACCTCGTCTTGAAGGAGCCATCGAAATATCTGCGTGGTGCGCCGCAACGATATCCACTGTTCATTATCGAGGTATTGAAGGAAATCAGGGTTACCGAGAGCTCTACAAATACTGCATGGACTAGCGGCTTCTGACACCTCCAAATGACATTCGCACCAGTGCAGAGAGCAGAGGAAATCACCGTCTTCAAATACCTCCGATGACATAGAAGCAGCACGGCGGGAAGGATGGATTTTTGATGGTAGGGACCGCAGTGAAGGCCTAAGGATATTCGTGCTAAGAGCGTTGTCGCCTGCTTCACTAAACGTTGAGAGCTCTTCACTATCTGAACCACTGCCACTGTTGGAAGATTTTCCCATTTCTTCCACGGGATCTAGATGTCCACCTGTGCTGTTGGCAGTTGCAGGAGATTCCTGATAATTTGGGGATTCAGCACCAGCGTCTGAGGAAGATATCCCAACTTTCGGTTTCCAAATAAGGGGAGTAAAAATTACGGAGAGACTGAGTTCTTGGAGATTCACCTCATCGGAACTAGATAACACATCCAAGAGGCATATTGGAAGGTTTTCAATGGGAAGTTTGACCTCCTCACCGCCATTCTTTAGCTTCAACATAACTTTCAAAAAGAGAGGTTTCCTGTAGGGCATCAGTTGCAACTCATTGGGAGATAATAAGACCGCAGCTGTTCTATCACCTTTTTTCTCTTCGACTGCTTCAGTGTGTTCTTTCTTCTTGACTTCCTCGGTGTCGCTTTCAGATCTCGAAGAGGTAGAAAACATAACTTGGCGACTAACCGACACTTCAGTCGACTTCTGATATTCTGGTGAAGAAATTTTCGAGGTCGGAGAGAGAATGTGCGAATTCGGTCTGGGAATAGGGGTAGGCGAAGTGTGGCAGCGTTGTGTAGTCGTCCGGTGGACATGGGACCGCGCCGTTTCTTCCCCTCCACGGAAGTAATAAAAACCAGGGAACTGTGATATTGGAGAGAAGTATTGAGTAAGTACATTAAAGAGGCGACCACGAATTCGTTCACGATCGTTTGGACGCAACTCGCACCCCTCAGAGCGCTTTCTCTTGCATGGGAAGGAAACGGGATTTTGAAAACCAGATTTACTAGTCTGATTTCGGATAGCATTGAAACAGTGCGAGCAGGTGGAGCAGAGAAATTCAGTTGCATCAACAGTGATGGAAGGAAGGGCAGAACAGAACTGTTCTGAGGTGAGAACACTCCTTATAGCTGTTTCAGAGACTACAAAATCATGCAACAGAGTCCGATGCGCACATTCGACGAATGCCTCATCACAGAGGTCCAGCAAACCCAAAGATGCATCACGCAGACGGTCCCAGAGAAGGCCCAACTCCTTGGTCAGACGAGGGTTTCCTCTAGCCGCAGCGAGAAAGCTGTCTGGTGGGTTGGAAGTCAACTCTTCGCGACAGACAAAACGTAGATCTCGTAGGGCGGTATCCGAAACCTCTTTATCCTGCTTAAAGAAATCAACAACGAGTGTGTCCGGATGGTTGTAAGTCCATCTATCATCCAGAGGAAAGGAAAGATAGGTGTGAGTGCAAGAGTAAATAAAGATGGGAAAGGAGGGCTCATAACGGTTTGGGTCGCCTGACCGCTGCCTTAGGTTATACATTAGGTCCTGGCAAAATAGCGAAGTAGCAACTTTAATGTTAGCAGGAAGGAGGAAGAAAGTGACTGGAGAGGCACCGATTTCCGCACTGCTAACTTCAGTAAAGTTCTCCCTTGGTAATGGACGCAAGCCTCGAGCTTCACCATCGTCACCGCCTGAAATAGTCTCAACTAAGCTAACAATGGTAGCAAAACATTGCCATTCAACTGCTCCTGACTCCAGCAGGGCACGATTCAACCTTGATGCGTTCTCCTCAGTCTCTTCTGACATTAGAAAACGATTAAACTGATCTGAATCAATGGAGGAGAGGCGGATAGGGGTGATGAAGGACATTCGGTGGGTTAAATTGAACACCAAACGGGTGATAACGTTATAGGACGAGAAATATTTTAGCGATGTAGTGGTTTCTTTAACTAGAGAAGCGTCTAAAAGTAGGGGATAAAGAAGGCACAAGCGTGGACAGACCGCAGTGATGTTTGCAAGATTGAAGGGTAGAGCTGCGGCAGGAGCAGTCGAGGACAACGAGGTAGAAGTGGCGGTAGTAGTAGTTGGAGATTCTATGGGAATGGTTTGACTTCCATTCAAAGTAGGTGACGCAGATGGTGCAGCTAGACGTTGCAGTTCAATCATTCTGAGTAAACACGCGGTCAGGATCTTCTCTAGGGTGCTATAAGCTGCTAGACAGAAACAATCTAGTTGAAAAATCCGCTCCACCACTTGTGTATACGATAGATTAGCGAGATAGAGAGCTTCAGTTGGCAGGTCGCTTGCATGACCATGTTTCGGCTCTATCCACACCTCGGTAGCTATCTGAATTTCCGAACTAAGTTGGGCAGAGGTGAGGGCCTTCAGTTGATTGACAAACGACCTAGATATGTTTTTCGCCAGAGCTGTATCTAAAACTCGTTGAACTGCCTCCGAAGCCATCCGCACTTCACTCGCTTCTCCAGACTGATCATTCCTTGCTGTTTTAACCCGGAACGGGTAAAGTTGGTACTGAATGAGACAAGGCTGTTTAACAGCACCCTCTGCTGCAGAATCAACAGAGAACATAACCTCTCGAGCCATGCTGACAAAACCGGGTTGAGGTCCGCTGCGTACAAAGTGAAAGCCCTCTTGAATTCGCAGATTCATGAGAGTAGAAAACATCTTCGTTACACAGTTTGGAGACTTTGACACCACTGGAGCAACCCAGATACACCCCGAGGTGCAGAGATGCTGGCGTAACAGTGCTGGTGCCACTTCACACCTCACTTCAGCCACTGTACCCTTGAGAAATGATTTGGACACCTGGAAATTCGCCGATGATGGTAGGGTGGCGGTACGGTAGTTCTGCTGTCGACTACTCATCCAAGTGCCAGTTTCAACAATCAGAAGATCAAGTTGAGAAAGAAACACCATGCAGCAAGGAGTTTCGCCCCAAGTTCGTTGAAGTGGTGGCACATGGACGTTTTCAGTATGACTAAGTGAAAAGGGGTAAAGGGGGCCAAAAGCGCCGGATTTGTGACGCGATTTTGGTACTGCTTGTCTTCCTCGAGGTAAGAAACTGAGAACCCGAAAACGACGTGAAAGTTGTTCTAACGTGGCACGGCGATAGTCCGATTGGACACCTGCAGTGAAAGCGACACGAACTCGGATTTCTGGGAGTTTCATTTCCAATCGAACGAGAGTGAAGTAACAGGGCACACGGGAGGAAGAGGCGTGGGACAATGATGCTTCGGAAGTTTCTGGACCATCGGGATCCTCAAGGGAGTCATGACTAGGATACTCCAACCGAATATAGGTGTGGTTCTCCAACAGCACAAACGTGCACCAATCACTAAGCATACTGTGTATTCTCGCAAGCGATTGGCGACATGTGAGGAGGTCAGTTACACGTCGAGTTGGGACGGGGATGAACAGATTTGTGGGAAGAGGGGAGTCATGCTCAAGGACAACATATAAGGTTTCTGAGTGCATCCATCGATAACAGTTAGCAATGTCAAGAGTTAGTAAGCGGCCCCAGTAGTAAACGAAATTTGACAACGATTTATCATGCTCCATTTCCTCTGCTGTGTTACCAGAGAGATAAATTTCAGATCCACCACTGGCTCCCTGTGCTGTGATGAAGACCGAACAAAGGCCGTTCTTATACCGTAGAGGCACAGAATAGATATCTGGATTGAGGTTGAAGGAAGAAACGTTTTCAAGGTAGTCATCAACATGGTTAAGCAACCGAAAATGGAAGTCGAACCGGTTGAGGGTTGAGGCCAAATAGGGACTTGCCACTTGATCACGACGCTGCTGAGTGAACGCACGTAGAAGGGAACAGTTAGCACGAACACGGAGGTTGGCAATGCAACAGCGTCCAGAAACGACGGAGGACGCATTAGCAGCATTGAGGAGATAGTAAGTAGAGGAAAAAACAGGCAATTGGCCCTTGGGGAGGAGCCACTCCCCTGCCAAAAAGAGACGAAATAAGACGCCGGGTTTCCAAGCGAGAGCTAATTCAATTTGAATCCAGGAAGAGGAAGCGGTATCTGAAGAAGCAGAGTCCTGCCTTACTGGAGGTACTGACACTGAACGAAGGCGATATCCATCTTTAAGTCGAGAGGCAAGAACATGGTTGAGAGCTGCGTGAACAACACGCGAATAGGGCTGAATCTCATTGATTGCCACCCAGCCTAAATCACCCTCTTTCTCTAGCGTGCTTTCGACATCGTCTTGAAGTCGCAGCGCTAATAGGAGCTCATGGATTTGGTTCCACTGGGAAGAAGTTTGTTTCGACAAGCATTGCCAATCCGTGGAGAGGCCTGTTAGGCAGAATCCGGCAGTAGCGTGAGCGATAAATTGACATAAATCTACATGCGGTACACACGGACTCGATGATATAGCTCGGAGGAGGTTTCTTGGTGTCCCTGCAGGAGCAAAATCCTTGGCAGCGTAAGAGGCGGCGATGGCAGAGGGAACGATAAATGAGCATCTGATAGCCGCAGCTCGGAGGTGTGCCAAACTGCGGTCGAGTTCGGCCATATCCAGCGTGGTAAAACAGGCATCAGAGATTATTACTAGGGAAGCAGGGGCCCAATCCGGCATCTGCATAGCAAGAGTTAGTACTCCGTGACGCAGCATATCTACAAGAGCAGAGGCGGGAGAGCTAGAATAGGGCTGAGCGAGAAGATCCGCAGTCTCCAGCTGAAAAAGGCGCTTATTCACAGTAGCTATGACTGGTTTGATGCCCTCTAAAGAAGCCTCCCAGTCATGGATAAGGGTGAATGATTGTCGATTGGGTACTACCCCGATGATACTGATGAATAGAGAGAGGGGTGCGAGTAAGGTATTGGGGAGGGGAAGCGAGAGGCCGGAGGCGGGAGGAATTAGCTTATAGAGAACAGATTCGAGGCAAAAGACTGTGTGATGGAGAGCGGAGAAACCAGTTGAACAGGGCTGAAGCATAGACTCGCTGAGATCAAGGACGAATGTGATGCGATGAGAGTGAGCAAGGTACTTGACTATGGTGTGTGGATGGATGCAGTAAGTAATAGGAAAGACAGAAGGGAGGGAAGGGGAGGGTGAGGCGGCCAAGATAGAAAGACTGGACCAGGCAGCGGGTGCGCAGTCCGCGGGCCAGTCAGGAAGCTGAGCACAGACGCCGCTGGCAGGAAAGACGATGCGGCGGTTGACATTGCCGATGAACCATTCGACGCGAGTGTTGTGCGACACCTTGTGGCCCGGCTTGGCTAGGATATAAACCGTGTCAGCGAGGATTTCAGCCTTTGGTGATAAGTTCGAGGTCATTATTCCGCCTGGAGAGGGAAGAATCAATGAAATTCTTTAATCGTCGTGATTAAAGCCAGTGAGCGAATTAGCCGCATAGGCACTTATTAAGCTTTAAACGGTAAGAAACAATAGCAGGAAACAAAAGAAAGACATTCAAAGACAGGGAGGATAAATAGAACAGCACAGAAGAAAATGAACGCTCAGAAGGTACGAAATTAGCTGTATTCCGCAGCCATATTCCATAAAAGAACAAATACTGGAAACAAGCGAGTGGAGAGGTAATCTGGACCACGTTAAAAGGATTCGCAAGCCATCTATTAAAATCCAAAAACAGAAAGCAGCTCGCGACTAATTGCAACCTGTAACTACATACTTACATGTGCATGAGTACTTCGAAACTTAATAAGAAGTTCAAATACTATTGTGGAATCAAAGGAGGTAATGCAGTTTCCATTAAGGTTAACGGTTGTGGACCGAGTTTATTCATTCGCAATGAGGGGGCGTGAAAAATATGCAACACCAATGCAAAATTAAGACCGAAACAAAAAATTATTCAAAGGCAAGAACACAGATTATATTATGTAGGCTTACAACAGACAACTGACGAGCCAGGCAATTTCAATTCCGGCTTATCATGTAAGCACGTGAAGATACACCAAAACCTGGTGTTGTCAATCCTAAAGCCATGCTTTTGAGCACGAGGTTTTAATGGCATATACCAACAGCATAAACTTCAAGACCCGCGAATGTACCCAGAGATTTCAACGAAGCGGCAAAGGCAAGACGTCAAGAATTGTTACAGCATTGTCTTGAAAATTCGAAGGCCTCGCAGCTGAGACCCGTTGCTGCATAGATTTTCGGGCTAATGGGGCAGGATTTTATTTCAAGGTCAAAAATAGAGCTCATGTTCAGAGGCCAGTAAACTAAGTAAGCTTTAAGCTTAGCCCGCACTTGTGCAACCGAAAAAAGAACGCTGAATAAAAGCCAATTGTGCAAATGCAGAACAGATAACAGTTGTCTATAATTTGATTCATTTTTAATTTGTCCATGCGCAGTTCCTGACACGTCACCTCAATTTTGTATTAGTGTTGGTAATTAGCACCATTACTTATGCTTACTCACAATTTGCTACAGTAAGAACCGCCAGCAAACTGTCCATTTCTAGACTAAAAAATGTCGGACGACATAATGCGCTACTCATAAATTGCAATTTGCTTGTTTTTAGGTAAACGCAATCCTGTGATATCGCCTTTATGTCAATTACGTCGATAGGCGCCCCAATCGTCTCTTGGTGCTGCAGACTGAAATGGGTTCGTCCGCGGAGTGGGCGATTCCACCGGAGAATGTAAAGAAGTATGAAAATCTATTTGAAAATATGGAACGCGCTGGCGATAAAGTGTCTGGTGAGGTCATGAGCAAGGTGCGATCTTTTTAATTTCTGTGGGAAATCGCAATTTGCTTATTGTGCCTCCGTTGGGGTGCCTGTATTAGCCAACTTTTGGGTTGTTTTCATATTTACTTGAACTGTTAGGTAAGATTTATATGTAATTTCTAAAAATCGCAAGCAAACGTGGTCATTTTCCTGGTATATCTAGTGGTTGTGTTTACCTATATCAGTACTCATTGGGCCTTTTAGTTGCTCTTTTAGTTGTAGCGTTATTTGCTTTTTGGTTTCTAAGGTTATTTTGTGACAACTAGTTGGTCTTTAAAACAATGACTTGCTGCTTTTACGGCCCTGGTATATTGCTTCCTTCTGTACCTTCTACTGTTCGATCAATAGCGGTCACATTTTTTTATCCCACGTGCAATCATTCCTTAGATGTGACTTATGGTTCGTCCCCTTTCAGTTTCTTCGTGATACTAAGCTTCCTGATGCGACACTCCGAATCATTTGGGATCTCTCTGACCTCGACCAAGATGGCTACTTGGATCGTTTTGAGTTCATTCTGGTAATTTAATTCCCCACTTATACGCTTTCCCCGCGTAAATGAAAAATAATATTTTCTTTTAGACGATGCACTTAGTGTGCCTCTGTCTGGAGGGTCGTCCTCTGCCCCAAACCCTTCCTATAAACCTGGTCCCACCTAATAAACGTGGCGGCATCTCGGAACCTCTTGCACTCATGCCGCCTCCCTCTCTGCCTCTCTCTTCCCCTTCCGGTCTCTCTGATTTTGGGATCACTTCACCATCGACCCCATCTGTGCTGGTTAGTCGCGAATTTTTTCACTCTTTGTCTTTTGAGTCGGTGCGGGTAATATTCATCCAAGTGATAAAAATGTTTCATTTTTACTTGCAAAGTGTTTTGTTCATGATTTTCGGATGTGACCGTTGGTTGTGATTCCTCTATTTTGTTTCTACCCATTTAAGGTGCCTCACCAATTACAAAAACTAGTTCATTTTAGTGGTTATGGTGGACGCTAAATTGTAGTTTATTTAACTTTGGTAAATTGCATTAATCGATTTCACGATTGTTTTTTTAACTTTGACCTACTTTCTTATTGTTTTGCTCTTCGTGCAAGCAACTTAGCATTCATTTCCTCTCTCCCTTCATTTTACCCCTATTCTTCCTCGATTTCATTATCTAGAGTGTTCTTTCTTTTTCATTACAACCCACAGTCTGACGTTAACCGCTCTGTCGAGTGACTTAGCTGCGCCGTTGCTTGTCCTGCCTATTTATTTTGCAGCAGCTGGCACACTTGTCTAGTAGTGGTATTTGTATCTGGTTGCCATGTAGTTTGCTGCCCCATTTTGGCACTTCACATCTTTTTTCGTCTCATTCGCAGTCATTTTTTATTAAATAAATCATTTTGTGCTATTCCATTTACTCTATGACATTTTTCAAGCGCGAATATCTCCTGTAGTCGGAGTACTTCTATGCAAGTCATTAGTCCTACAGCATGCATATCCAAAAACACGAACTTTATCATTCGATAGGTTAAATTAATGGGAATGGATCGTGTTCTGAAACGCTACTGTGTTGGAAGTAAGCTTTCATTTTGACATTTTTACAGCTGTGACTATAAAAGTCGATTAGCTATCAGGAATTTTGTGCTTCCTCGTCTGATGTCCCTATCCAAGACTTGCTAATCTTCCAAGCAGGCTTCTGAGTTGTGTTAAAGGTGCTTTTTTTGCAATGCCTTTGGATATTGCACAGCTACCCAATGGCTGCAGAGCTTATGGATCTAAGGTTCTATAAGCTAGAGTCACTATAAGTGAGAACATCTTTAACACACAAGTTCATAAACTGTATGGTTATTTATGCGTTTTTTCATTGCCGGTGACAGAAATCACTAAAATACGACGAGCACTAATTGATCATTTGACCGTCCAGAGGCAATTTCACTCGAAATGTTTCTCTGCTTCAATGAGCCTCTCTTTCGCTTGAATATTCCTTTACACTTGCGAAACCTTCTAATGCTTTAGATATTAGGTAGCTTAATATTAACAGTTATCATTGTTTTTATTTGATTTGATAGTTTTTTTGGTTTCCATATCTCAATGGAGGAACTTATTTTTTTCCAGTTTTGCTGCCCTCAACAGGTTTTCCGTTGCCTTCATCGTTTGAAATTTCCTCGTGCCGATTTACTTAACTTGAAAAGACATGGATAGTCATCAGTCGATAAACAAATGGCCTGAATCTGTTTAAGTTTATTAAGAGCTTCTTACGACCTTAATTCTTAGCGTTTTCCGGGTTGTCACTTTTCCACAGTGTTAAATAAGACTACGCTCTCATATAATTAGAACAAAAATTGGGGTGAACTACTCTGAATAACCATAAAACTACAATGGGCCAATTTTCTGTTTGTTGCATGAGTATGAGATACTGGTTCGATGATTTGGGTGCCTATTAGCGTCATCACAACCAAAAATTTTCGCTCGGCTGAGGTCATCTGCTCTTAACCTTTTTCTTTCTCGCAGACCAATTGTGGCCTAACCGGGGGCCCGCCACCACCCATGCCCGATTGGGCGATCAGCAAGGCTGAGCAGATACAATATTCTGCAGTCTTCACTAAATTAGACAAAAATATGGATGGGATGGTCACGGGAGCTGATGTTCGCGATTTCTTTATCCACTCCAACCTTCCGCAGACCGTGTTGGCACGAATTTGGGATCTGGTTGATCTTCAACACACTGGCTCCCTGAATCAGTGAGTTTGACTGATTTTGCTCACATATTTCAAAATGCGTTATAAGACCCAACGGTCAGTATTTGGGTCTGTTAAGGGCGCGAAAAGTCGCTGGCAGTTGAGTAGCTTGGATGTCACGGTCTTGGTTGGTTTATAATCTAATTTGTAGAATACGCATTCAAATTCGGAATAAAGTATGTTTAATTTAAACGACAGAGGTTATTTGTCTGGATTCCGATCAAATCTCTTGGTTATCATCGTTACCGTTACCTAAGGCTGGGCGATGCTCTAAGCCCATCATGGGATTATCTGTTTAAACGCAAAATTACTCTACGTACCGTAATGTAAGAAGGCTTTAATGGGCTATCCTCTGTATTCCTTCATCTTTTTATCTATTTTATTCTCTTTACTACTGTCTTTTCACTTACCTAATAGGGCTGTTGCTTCCGTATGTGGCGTCTTTGTTCTGAATTTGGCCTTGCCTCACTTTTGTCATCATTTGCAGAACTCGAGGTCATGGTAGTCGTCTAAGATCAACGTAGCCCCAATGTTCTTCCTTCTGCAGGCTTTAATTGGTTTCTAAATTCGCAGCAGATGGCTCAATGGGGGTCTCAACTACTTAAGTACAAATTGTCATTCTTTTAGTATGAGTTTGCCAGCGCTGTCGATACAGCAGCATTGAGGGTATTTTAATACGTTAGGGTTCATAAAAGTCCACAAGCAGGTTTGTTATCATGATTTCCAAGCGTTGTGAGCCGAGTGGTAGATAAGATTATCAATGCTCCTTGTCACCAACTTTGTTATTTATGTGGCGGAAATAGCTACTGTTTGCTCTCCAGTTTGGCATACTATGCAGAACGTATCACCGCATGTTAACCTCCCAAATTTACTTGTCAGACCGCTACTCAGTAATCCAAATTCAGCTTTGTACTGACAGTCAAGCACCATGCATCATATAACCAAATATGGGAGAAATCGGTAGCATAATTTTCCTTGCAGAGAGCAATTTATAGTGGCAATATATCTGGCTAATGAGCAGATAGCCTCGAGGTGCTCTCGAGATCTTCCCACCACCTTGCCGCCAGCCCTCATTCCACCCAGTCTTCGACCGGTCACTTTGGACAGCAAGGAGTATGAGGAATCTAGCAAATTACTGACAGAAATAGATAAAATTCGCAAGTAAGTTCAGTTGGTGGACACATTTGTTTTTTGATGAAAAATGAAGTAGAGTTTTTCAACTCTTATATAAAACGGGAGAAATGGAGAAGTCTGGCAGATTTTTTATATTTGCTGTTAATCCATCAAAAACATGACACGTCTGGTCTCTAAAACTTATGTAGGAGCCTACTCCATTAATAAATTGTGTCGTTACTGGGATAAACCACTTTTACTGGTCACTAAATAGTAAAGAGGGTGTTTTTTATGTTTCTTAAAGACATAATTGATTGACATCTAGTGTTTGGAGCGGTTTTTCTCTCTCATTTTCCTAGTTCTTTTGTTTCTGTCGTTTATAGTCGGTAAACCATCGGTTACAATGGGATTGCAACGAAGTTCAGGCCAAAAAATAAGCATGCCCTGTATTTTTCGGTATACGTCTTATTTAAGCGGTTGATTTAATTATTGTTTGAAATAGTCAGTGAAAGAATGCTTGAATGAGCGAGTAAGCTATTTGATGCGTGAAAAATTTACCGAATGAATGAATTTTTTCATGTATTGGTGGTTTATGAACTTTCGCCACAATCGACTACTTACGTCTTGTGATGCTCTAATTGAAGTCGTCGGGACTTTCAGTGGTAAATCGCTCTAAGGCTATGTTGTTCTGCTGTCACAAACCGAAGCTGCTTTGATCTCGCAGGTTTGATGACTGAGTGGCTGACTGAGCGAACGATTAAAGGATTTACTGATGGAGCGAATTTCCTCCTTTGAGGTTCGTATTTTGTTAGTAGTTGGTCCTGTCTTCTTGCCAGCTGTTGTCTACACCTCACAGAACAGGCGCCATGCTTTGTTACTTCATATCTGTTCAGCCACTGAATTCACTCCCACTGTTCAAAAAGTACCGCAGAATTTCTTTCGTACTGAGTAACTGAAAGAATAGTAAATCAAAAAATTAGTTGGGCCGGTTGAGTTGGTTTGCAGGTAGAGAGTTTTTGAGTCATTAAATGGCGTGACGTCCGAACGGGGATGATGGTGCGTGAAGCAGATTTGTTCATCCTCAATTTCCTATGCCAATTGGTCGGCTTGTTGGTTGGCATTTAATCTTCCAAGCAGTTGAGTAAATAATTACGCCGAATTGAATAATTCGGCTTCTTTCCTCCATCTCACCGCAGAGAGCGTCAGTCAGTGGAGGCTCAGTCGACCAAGCTCTTGGGTGAGGCGAGTCAGCGCTCGGCCGAACTCTCAAGTATGACGGAGGCGGCGGAGACGCTAGCTCAAACGGCGCGCACTCTCACTGCACAGCGGGCCCTTGCTGAGCGCTACGTTGCTGATCGCTCCGAACGTCGCGTTGCCCTCCGTCTCCAGTTAACTGAGGTCTCTGAAGCTGTAAAGGAACGCAAAGCGGCTGTGGAGACCCTCCGGAGTCAAGTGGCCTCCCAGCAAATCTCGATCCGAGTGAGTTCTCACCCTCCCTCGGTTCAACATGATGCAACCTACCCGATATTGGAATTCTTCATTATTTGTGTATAGAAAAATTGGAATTGTTATTAGTGGTGCCACTAATGTTTACTGCGTTCCTTTCATTTGACGTCCCATTAATCTCATTACCTTTATTAAATTTTACGGTTTTTCTATCACACACACCATCGTGTATGTATTTGTTTGGTTGGCTTCTGTTATAAACAGAATTCTCACTTGTTATTGAAAAGAGTCTCTATTTTCCTCTTGGCGTGGGTCTTATTAAACTCCCAACCTGATGACCATTAAGAATTCAGAACAGACAGGTTTGCTAAAAAATACCGTAGGTGCTTGCGAGCCTGATGAATGGGAAGGGGAGAAAGTCGGAGACCGAATCTGCGTTTGAGTCGGTGGCTCCTGTCACGAGAAGTTATTATTATTCTTAGAGTACTTAATATTGAGTTAATCAGGCGACTGAGAGAGAGAATTATTATTGAATATTCGCATATTAAACATTGGTCGGGAACTTTGAGAGAGTAGGGCAAGAGCATTTTCTAAGGTTTCCCTTTCATGCAGTGTGCCTGTGATATGCCGCTTAGTGTTTAAGAATTCAGAGCTATGAATCGTATCCTAGCGAAAGTAGTTACAGAGAGCGAATGCAAGTGGCAAGACCACATAGAGGGAGGCGATTTCTGCCTCCTACCTGGTTCCGGTAGTTTATCACTGTAGTGTTCAGTCAATCGTGATGTAGTCTGTTGATTTGCCGGTTGAGTGACATCGTATGTATCTATACTTACTAAATTGTCAAACCACTTTGCATAGGTGATCAGCCCTCCTGATTTTAACCTACTGCAGCTGCTGTGGCAGAAGCTGAAAGTATTTTCTGGCTATTGAGACGCTCCGACACGTTGGTTCGTGGATTATGCTTATGACAGTTTAGCAATTGAATAGGGCCTGTCTTTACTTGCGATTGCCACTTATTGCTAACTGAGTAAGCCTTTTTCACTTGGACTAGTCAAACTTGCTTGAAGGTCACACTGATCAATCTTTTTGTTCTCTGCCATAGTCTCAAGTGGAGGAGGTGGTTCAACTTCGCAACGCCATCACCGACCGCAAGCGAGAGGAGACCGCATTGCTTCAACAGGTGGCTGAGCGTCGAAGTCGTGCAGGGGCTGTGGAGACAGAAAATAAGGCCATTTCTTCGCGCAATGACTTGGTGAGTAGCGCCTTTTATTTTACGTATTTGGCCTCAGTCTGCAAGCGGAAATCGGATCCTGTTATTTGCATATGCATCTGTTTTTCTTTATTTTCATTGTGTAGTTTATCTAGTCATGCATTCTTTATTTGAATTTTGAATTTGCATCCTTGTCCTTTAAGCCCTTTTTTCTACTCCTGACCACGTTGCAGCTACCTACTCAAATCTCCTTTTGAGTAATGGTTTTCACCCTATCCTTCAAAATCCGTTATGCATCGATCTTTGCATCTCTAGTTGGTGCTTCAAATAAATCTACTTCGCTCCATTCATTGTTTCGTCTTGGCCTCACTATACGGAGGTAAGGTAAGAGGGGCTCTCCGGAATACTTCCTAGTGACAGTGCAATTTACTGGAAATCTGTTAGTATTCTCTACCGTTGGTAATTTAGGCAGGTCTTTCTTCAAGTACTTGTTTTACCTCGGTAGGAAGATTATTCTATAAATCTTGCAAGAGGGCTTTTTGCGCACCTGGTCTTGTCTCTACATGATGCCAAGTGCGGGACTCCTATTAATCACAGAATTAAACAGAAAGGGCTCCTAGCTTTGACTCTTGTAGACAATATGGGTTATGGTGTAAGATTGTTGAGTCTGCACCTCGGTATTTGGATGTTAGTGTCTTTAAATATCAATTTAAGACAAGCAAAAGGCACTATTGCACCTCTTTTAGGGGATTTGGGGGCGTATAAAGTGTTACTCATATTATGCATGAATTTGGAGAAAGTATGATTGTCACTGGAATTATGAACGATTACTCGAAATGGAGATAATAATATGCTATTTGGGTACCACGGCAACTGTATGCGATTGATGGTTATCAGTCCTCGGTGGTGCCTTACAATGGGCTTCCTGCTTAGCCAATTGTTTTTTAGATGGTATTTGCTCATATTGGACAAAATTGTTTTTCTTAGTAGCAGAGATAGAATGTCAGGCATGAAGAGATCTTGATGTTTCCTGGCGAAATGATTCCCGTCTGATTCTTACGCTGAAACATGTAAATTTTTAGTCATGTCTATACAGTCTTCCCCTGTGTCTGAATATCAACTAACGCATTCTTTTTGGAAGTATCTATAGCACTTGAGTAGGAGAACTAGAAAGTTATGATCTTGCAAGTCGATAATGCGAATTTTCTTTCTCACCTTTGAGTTTTAACAAGTCAAAGTGAGTGGATAGATTTCGGTTTTAATTGTTTGATTCACAGCCCATGATCAGGTAATCGTATTTTCTGCGTGTGAAATGGTATCTTGGAGGTGTGGGATGATGAGTGAAGTTGATTGGAGACTCAGTGATTCTTTCTTTTGCTTAACGAATGTTTAACTGAAAAAGGCATTTCTCATCACGTGTAAAACAGTTGGTTAGCGATGTGGAATGCGCGGCGTCTCATCACAACACACACGACAGAAAAGTTGCTGCATGTGCTATCCACGATTGTCATTGTTCGAGAAAACGGATTTGTTTAAGCAATCCTACTGGGCATTATTACGCCTAGTTCTTGAGTCTTTATCACCTTTAACACCATGGCGTAGTTCTTCATGGTAAAAAGTGGGAAGTCTCTGAAAACTTGACAGCGTTTTTCTCTGACCTACACTGAAAATTGAACAGTTCTATCTGGCCAAAGCGCGAAATCCACTTTCTCTTTAGTATCATGATGGTTCTAAGGAAGGGATTTTGCGTCCTCACCATCTTTTTTATCTACAATTTTCTGCCTTACTTTTTTGAATATACTTTACCGTGTCAATGTTTTTGACTGTAAGGGGTCGTCAATGTCTTTTCCTCCGTGGAACTCGTTTTTAGGAACAAAAGATGCAAATGGTTCGTTGATTTTTGTGAGTGTTGCGGCTTCAAAGCAACCAAGGCTACTAAACATATTTTTCTTTTATGGTTTACGATGAATTCGAGTAAAGCTTTTACTCGTGAAATGCTACTAAATGAATACCCTGCACCTTCCAAAGCCGTTGTTCTACATGCGCTTTTGCGCCGCCCATCTCTTTTGTTTGTGTAGGAGGCGAAGAAGATATCCAATCTGGAGTCCATTCGGGAGAAGCTGCTTTTTTCCCTGGATCAGTACGCTAAACTGCTCGCTGGTGACACTACCACTGCTGAACCTGAAGAGGCGCTTATTCAACAACTCGTGAGTTTCAATTTGCCATTTTCTGTTCAGAAAGCTTTCTCCGTTGTCTCCCCTGTACACTTGCCCAAGGAGAGCACGGTTTGTGCACACAAGGCAAGTATTTCTTTTAAAGAAATGATCGGGATGGTTTTAATTTTATTGGTTTAAAAATAGCTGGTGAATGGATGAATGTTGTCCTTCACTGGAGAAAATAATAGCTTTTTTAACTTTTTTTGCTACTGAAGACAGCGGCGGCAGCAGCGGAGAAGAACCAAGAGACGGAAGCTGGACGAACCTCAGCCAGTATGCAACCACTGCTCCAAACAAACACAGGCGAAAACTTGGCCTCATTTTTCACCTCCTCCACCTCTGAAAGTGACAAAAATGTTCCATTTGGAAACGACCCATTCAGTACTGGTGAGTAAAGGGTAGTTGACGACAATTCCCATATCTTGATTAGTCTTTTCATCTGAAAGTTTGGAATCTTTGAAGTATTTGTTGTAAGCTTCCCAAATTCACATCCTTTTCCAATCTGGCTAAAGGATGGGAAAGGCTCCAAGGCTGCATTCAATATGTTTGTGAGGCTTGAATGCAGTTATTTGCTCCGTATATTTGTTGTTGGATTTATCAGCAAAGGCTATTACATCTGCCGAATTGTGACGTTCGTGTTACCTGTAAAAGTGTACGAACTCGGGAGTAGGGCTACCATAAGTGCGCGACTTACAAAGACTATGTAGTGAACAAATGTCGTTTTGTTATGCAACCCATGTCTTGATTTAAACGTAGTTTTGGCTCCTCCCCTCGATTGCTCTTCTATCTTGACCAAAAAAGGATGAGGCTAAATAAAATTCAGGGATTTTCGGTTGAAACAGAAGCAATTTGAACTTAGTGATGAATATACATCGCATGAATCCCAACCATATTGTGGCTGGCAGGTAAGGCGCGGTCACGTTAAGTGCAACGAAATGGATGTCATGGGGAGAAAATATTCATAACTTGTGCGTTACTTCTGGAAAAGCGTATGAAGCATTTTTGTGTGTTTTTACGTGTAGTTTAATGCAATTTATTATGAGGTATAGTTGTTATGCTTATGGTGTGCTTTTAACTAGTCTACTCTGTGCCCCCAAAAGTCGGTTCTTCAGCCTTAGCCGGGGGAGCTTCTTGGCAGGTGGATAGTAAGGGGTATTAATAGGAGATGAATTGAGGGAACAATCTGTTTTCGGTGGCAAAATATGCATGAATCAAGGATTTGTTGCATCCAGGGCAATTGTTTTTCCTTGGAAATGAAGAGTTATGCATCACTATTCACAAGCAATCTGCCAAGAATGTGAGAACTGTAGCCAAATAATATACCATGAGTTAATGGAAGGCCTAAGGGAAAGCATCCTTATTATTATCATCATTCCCTCGGTGGTATTTCTCGGAATTAAGATTATGCGTCGAATGGAATAAGCAGCTGGGATTATTTTGATGACCAAGGGCTCTTGTGACTCCTTAGATTTAGTCGTTCACTGTAGACTCCTTTTCGCCATATAGATCAACATCTTGGAGGTATCAGCGTAGGCTAATAAAATGTGTGAAATAGAATGCATGGCACAATTTTGAAGGTCTGATAATGTTATACTAAAGTGTTCCATACCGTAAGATAGAAATCTTTTTTACTATGGAATTGCGTGATGCCTTCTCACAGTGATTTCACCTTTCCTTTTTTAGGCCCTATAGATCCATTCAGTGCAGGTGCTGGCTTCGGTGCATCGGCGGCAGCTTCGGTGGATCCTTTCATGCCTGCTGCCTCGGATCCCTTCTCACCAATAGTTAAAGGTAACTGGCTCTACTTTTTGTTCCCAATTGAGCTATCTGTTAAGGGAGGAAACAAGAAGTCGTGAATATTATAAGCCTACATGGAATGGTCACATTTACGATTGCCATGGAGATCACAGTACAGACCATGCGTGGTTTGATGTAATGAAATTCGTACTCTTATGTAGCTCTTTTCTTCTGTTATTTCAGCCTCCTCCGACCATTCCGAATTTCCGTTTGACCCCAATAAATTCGACGCCGTATGTTCACCAGATTTGTTTTTTGTGTTTGCACTATTATGGGATTTAAGACCCTAAATGCAAAGTTACTCCATTGCGTTTAAGATGCTCGAGTCATCTTTCAAGGTGTAGCAAAACGACGTATGCGATCTTGAAGCAATTTTTTCCACAAAAAGGGGCTTAGTGGTTGATTTGTAGGAAGCGGAACCGATTTTGTTCTAGTATCCACGTGAGTCTTAAGTCAAGTTAGTCAAAACGATGAAACTGGTTTATCATCAATTTTATAAGAAAGGGTGTGGTTTCTTGACAGTCGCGGAAATTCGTGATGCTCCGAGTTCCATATCGCTTCCTATTCTTCATGTCCCCCTGGAACCGATCTGGACAGAAGCAGTTTCTATCCTGCGTTTGAAACTTAGGATTATTCAATTCGAGAGTGGCACTTCCAGTTTCTCTTTTCTTCCACTTATGCGCAAAGCAATGGCGAATCGTTCTCGATTCCCAAATTCTTCTCTACCTACAGGTGACTTTAGTAGGATATAGACATAGTTTCCTCCGTTCCTCTCGAGTCTTTGGTTGTACGCTAGATATTTTCAGTGCGCACGATCAATATTGTTTTTTTTGTTTTCGTCAAGATGTTGCCTCAAACACTCAAAATTGTTCCCTTATCACTGAACATGCTCTTAACGGGAAAGAGTATTTTTTGGTGCTGGCACTTATCCTACTGATTAAGGCGAAGTTTCATTTTTCAAGACGAATCACTGCACACCTTTATGTGCCTCATCGTAATGCTTGATGCTTCAGCAATAATCACTCCCTACGGGGGAAAAACAGTTTATGTTGCCTGAAATATGACCTTGTCCGAAACATTTATCGACAGATCTTTGGTAGCGCACCCTCTGAATCTACTGACTACCCCTTCTCCTCAACGGCTACCAACGCCAACAATGGAAGTGGTGGTAGCGGCGGTGGAACCAAGAAAATCCCTCCTCCGCGACCTCCTAATCAACCCAATGTTAACAAGACCGTGAGTTTCTATGTAATTGATTGACACTTTAAGAAGAGGGAGGCAATCACTGAGGCCAATTGTAGTTATTGCAGAAGGCCAGTAGCGTGGTGAAATCTTCGTCTCGCCACGGTGATTCACCCAACAGTCGCTTCCGCGGCGCTTTCGACAAGATCGGAGGCAACGGAACCTCCTCACGTGGCCGCGGCGCATTTCGCATCGCCAGTGGTGGAGGCGGTGGACGAGAAGCAGCAGCAGCAGCGGTGTCAATGAATGAGGCTGAACAGATGCGTTGGGCCACTCGCGAGAGTTGGAGAGCAGCACAGCAGGAGGAGAAACTACGCGCTCAAGAAGAGGCCGATTTGGAGTTGGCTCTGCGGCTCTCGCGTCTTGAGGCGTTGGCTCGAGGCTCGAATTAAGAAATGCTTCATGTTGAGAATCCACCAAATTATTAATGCTGTTATTATTGTTATTTGTAACTTTTGAGGCACTCTTGAGTGCGTATTCGCCTCATAGCGCCTGATCGCTGACATTTCAATCCCGCTTTCCTTCACCCCCCTTATCCGCCCAAGCCTGGCTTCGTATACTCCTTTAACAAATAAGCAATTTGATGGATTGTGTTGAACTATAATCCAATGATCTCTTATTTAAATCTCAGGCTTAACCTATTGTTGGAGAAAAGGACTGTTACACGGGAAATTACTTGTCGCAGAAACGAATGGATGGGCGTTTGTTGAAATGCTTTTGTAGGTCAGTGTCCACTACTTGAATTTCGTTGGCTTTCGTTCCATTCTGTTGCCAAACGATCAAAATCAAGTCTAACGTGGTAGTGATATTCGCTTGCCTAGTGGAAAAGCATCAAGTATAACATGCAGGTACCCTAGTGTAGTGGCGTTTTTGGTAGTGACGCTTGATTAGCGACTTGCTTGTCCATCAAATTAGGTGAATTTCAGCTTTTCCCCACTGCTATTTTGAGGGTTACTCTCGCCAACACCTTGGCCTTACATTGGTATGCCTAAGAACTCTTTCATTGAAAAAAGGCGGTTTTGGTGTGGGAAGAGCCGCTGGTGAATACGCCAATAGCGCTACCTTTAGTATACTGTGGTCTGCCAAGCCATAGCAAGTAGAGGCTTGTCCCCATAATCCAGAGTTGGAAACGCTTGACCATTTTAAGGCCTTTAAGATGGCTTCGAGGACTGCTTAGACAGTTTAACGCTCATGCGTTTTAGTGATTCAGGTACCACAAATCGAGTGAGCATTCTGGGTTCGCCCAATTACGTGCATATCATATCACAGGATAATCAGGAGGGTTCATGCATGAAAAGGCACCTTACAGCAAAGCAACACCAAAGAGAGAAACGGTTAAGGACATGAGTAGATACACATGGAATTGAGCAAAGCGTCAAAGCGCGACAAGTCCACTACTGGACTCTCGGAGATTTTGCCAGTGCTCAAACCTTAAGATAATACATGTGGGTTCAATACTTGGCTGTGTGGCTGTTTTACCCGGTCGAAGCTGGCGTTTTGATCATGTCAGTTGCCCCTAACCCTCCGCTAGCCAAATAAATGCATTCTACTTAAGTGCCATGCCTTCTTTTGTTTCAAAAGGAAGCATCGGGATGTTTCAGTAATGAATAAAACTTCCCTGGGTCTCATGTTTATACATTACTACCTCAGGAAAGTCAACATATAATCAACGATCAAAAAAGATGGATAAAGTCCCAATCAGTAGTGATTTGTGGGGCTGATCAGAACTATTGGTGACAGGCACGGAAATGTGATTAGTGGGATTTGTTTTAAAAGCAGGATCAAAACAATAAATCTGTTAAAATTGGACCCTTTATACTAACAAGTGCTTAGCATTTGGGCAATAAGGTAAAGTCAGATCTGTTTTTTTCGATCAGAAACCTAGGATTGTGAAAAGTTTTTGATGCTTTACAAACAAAAATTGCTTATATATCTCTCAATTGTTTGCTATCTAGTTCTCACACTCATGAAAATGCATTGTCAGTGTCTACGCAAATAAAATATAGCTTTTTCAAATTTAATTAGTAACTCCTACAGTCAATTAGTAAAGGCATTTTCGAAAATGCAACATAATCTCTTAGGTGGACCAATAGTAATACACCGTGTTTTGCCCCCATTCAGCTCTGAATAATGTTGTTTGGATTTGCCATGTTGCGCCCTGTTCTCAGGACGCCAGTTTACTCCAGATCTGCATTTCTGGTCAAGACAATCCAGCAGTCTGTACCAACTATACGTAACGCATCAGCAACTATTTTCACTAAACCGTTTGTTCGATTGTTCTCTGTTGAAGTAAACCGTGCTGAATTTGAGGAGCGCGTGCTCAATGTTTGCAAGGCTTATGATCGTATAAATGCCGAGAAGGTTTGGTAACATGTTTTAGTATAAAAATCCTGAAGCTGAATCTTGACTCCCACTTTATCAATGATTTGGGCTTGGATAGTTTGGATCATATCGAAGTAATTATGGAGATCGAAAATGAATTCGGTAAGTTCAATCCAGTAGAAAAGTGTGGCTTCGGTGCTTTGTTTATTCTTAAATTTGTATGCCTCTATTTTGGTCTCATTAAGGCGCATTTTAATTACTTAATGAGCGTATTAATTCGTGAAATTCAAATAATCTTATATAAATTTTCAAACCGACTACACGTGACCGATTTGAACCTAACAATTTTTCTTGGATTTCGCATAGGTCTCGAGATTCCCGATTTCGAGGCAGAAAAGCTCATGACTCCTGCACAAATCGTAGAAATGCTCTACCAGAAAAAGCTGCGGAAGACCAAAGTGGATTAGGAACGCTTCTACCGAACTTTTACCATTTCCTGATAATTTCTCGCACTTTGGATTGTTTGTGGGTGTTTTCCATGCGAATGTCAGTTTCCTAGTCGAATCGTCTTTTGGACTTCGTGTTACCATTGGTCTTGCTTCAATTTGGAACCTAGGCATGTCGGGTTGGGTGTTGTATTTCTTTTACATGTGCGGAACTACAAACTTTCGTGAAGGTCCTTTTTACCCTTGGTGTTTAATCCCCAATTTTGTTACGTATTGGCAATTTTTGCAGGAATGGCTTTTTTCCTTCACGAGATACTCTAGTTTTTGAACAAACAGGATATCGTATCAGGTTCTTTGTCTTTCCTGTTTATTTTTATCGCTCTTTGTTTTTGTTGTGACTTTGACACATTTGCATGCACTAGTTAATGTCCGTCGTTTTTGTTTGATAACTGTGGGCTTTAAAATACCTAAAGATTATCCTAACACCAAGTAAACAAAAGCAAATGTCTTTGTGCCGATGCCCTTAACTATATGGTGGTCTAGGCTGTGTCCCCTGTCATTAATGCGACTTGCATTGGGTTCACCCGTCGAGCTGTTGCTTCTTGCCGGGCGGTTGTGCATGCCTAGATGCCTTACTCTTCTGAAAGCTCGATGCGAACACTAACCCGTTCTTGGTATTTTTCGACGAATGAAAAAGAACCACTTCTCTCACATGGATTTCTGGTCCACTCTTCATATTTTACTCGAATCCATAATCGTCTGTGACTAAAGTTTGACATCTGAAGTGATTCTACCTTTCAAAATAAGACGTTGGCACCGACTTCTCAGTGTTGATCATACCTGTCGTCATTCGATGATCAAGACGACGCACGTTCTAGCAGATTCGGTAGCTTTCAAATCTGTTATTGGAGGCACTATGCGCCAGCCATAGCGAACCCGGTTCGCTTTCAACAAAGGGACAGTGACGAGATTTGCCAGTGTGTATAGTCGGGTTCTGATGAGATACGTTTTCTCGAAAATTGATTCACTTTAAAAAGAAAACCGAAGAGACGAGACTTTTGCTCGGGGGAATTCCGACTCCCCCCGCAAGCTCATGCTGTCTCATGCTTCTAATTAGATGGGAATTTTCATCACATTGTTTAACCAGGACTTCGAGGCAAAACAATCTCGCAGTTATAAATGCTCGACGACCACGACGGTAACGTTGCTTCGTGTTCAATAGGCCTGTTTGTTACTATCCTAGGTTTTGAATGATAGTGTTGACGACATTATTATACGGCGGTTAGTTACTATGAAAGAGCCAAACGGCTTGACAACAAAGCGCTTCCCCAAGCAGACACATAAGTATGGAAATCGTCATATTGATAGCTTAATGTAGGGCGAATGGGTATAATCACAGTCTATAGGGTATAGTTAGTTCGGGTCCCATTAACGGGGCGACTTCACACCAAGGAGTATTTTCATTTGTCGATTTTGCGTCGCCATGGTGTCCGAGACGCGCGACAATACAGGGTCCATGCGGTCGAGCTGTTGGTTCTGGGCCTTCAGCTCTGCATTCATTGCCGTTGCCATATCGCGCAAACGGGCCATTCCTGACGACATAAGATCCATGTTGACATCGAACTGGGAGCGTGGCTGTGTGGTCTAAATAGAACGCAAGAAATGGCTATTGGAGATCAAACCATGGCTGTATCTTCAACGACGTTTGACCACTTTTAATGCACTTAAAGCCTCAGGCTGGACCGCTCGACAACTCGAGTCATCCACGAAGAAAGATACTGTGCAAAAGTACCTCTGGTCCAGTGCTCCTCAGGGTCTCCTTTAGAATATTATGCCTCTCAGAGGATTATGGCAGACCGCGGGGACAAATAAATTGAACTTACGTAATGGCTGAAACGCGTCTTGATTTACTGACGACAGTAGTGCCATCGATCTCGAAGTGGCACGTCCTCCCCCACATTGGAGAGGAAGTCGTCTTTGAAGCTGATGCAAATTCTTTGCCCATCACTTATGGTGAAGTGAATGGTTTAGAATACTAAACTTGTCAAGCTTCACAGCTGAACGTTAGATATAAGTTGATGAAGGGACATTTGCCAAAAGTACACGCAAATTCGATAACCATTTGATTGTGGTTCATTGCGGGTACAGTTGTTCAATGCATTTTCTTGAGGGGTCCAATGGAAGGCGAGGATGTTCACTACCATCAATTAAGTGGTAGGAAAAGTGCTTTAGGTTTTTATCCAATATGTAAACACCATCAAACGAAGGCCTTGAGATGATAATAGGAGATCAACGTCACTGGGTATTTCTTTTGCAGTGGTTGCTGAGAAAAGTCACTATACACATCCTTGAAATTTCAGCGTCATTTGGGTTTCAACTGAGAAGGATAGATTAGTACTTTCGTGGAAACATGGTATGTCTTAACCACAGGGACGGTTACAATTTAATCGCACCCAGTACCCATAAATACTACTTGGTAGTTGGCAAAAGGTCATGGGAGTAAGAGTCTAAATTCATTAACAAACACTTGAATACCTAAATTCTCATCGCTTGGTGAAATGATATGTTAAGTACATGAATGGGCATAAGACAACGGCCTTCGGTGATACGTGGTTTAAACGGGACGGGTTCACCTGCATCGAAGCCAGGGTAGCCCAACCGGGTGAGTATAATTCTACCTGGGATTGAGGAAACGACTGAGATGATAGCGATGGTGCTGACTGAAAGTTCTGCGAGAGGTAAGAAGCTGCTGGGGCAGGCCGATCCCTCATTGCTGGTGCGGTCGCTCCTACTTTGGTTGATTCAGCTGTACCGGTAGGTGCTGGCCTTTAGAAACAGAAAATCGATTTTTCGAGAAAAAGCTTAACAAAGCCCAAAGCTCCACAAAGCGGCCAGCTGAGACTAAACTTTGGCAATGAAATAGGTAATAAAAGGCGCTTAGTAGAGTAAATTTACCATAGAGTTAGTTATAGAAAAGTTATCCCTGAAGTGAAATTGAAGAAGTACTATCAGAATATGAACAATTTAAGCGTAGAGTTGCTGCCCGAATGTTACTAACCAAAATTCAAAAAAGCACTAGTAGCGCCATATCCAAAACCTTTTGACATCAATTAAAAATTTAACATACTTTGATAATAAACAGAAGGACCGTGTAATTCGTTTCAAAACTAATGAACAGGGTTCCTGCCAATGACAAACAAAGTACCGTTCTTCAAATATTGAATCTTTAGACTTCGATGGAAATTGAGAGGGCATTTAGTCAAAAAAAAACAAAAATAAAGCTGGTGCAAAAAGATAGCAGCGAACTAGTTATTGGTGGTAAATAATAGAGCTACCCAAAGTTAACCATTAGAGGCAATATCATAGCTACTCAGTAATCGGTGCTAATTACGCAAACTGTAAAAGGCATTTAGAGTCCCTAACAGCAAGACAACACCGTGATTATTTTGGGGATGAAAAAAAGTGGGCAAATAGTTTCAAAGTTCCAAAGACAAATGAGTCAAATCGATACCACGTACTTCTTTGAAAACCAACCCCTCCACCAGCTGTTGAGAGTGTTGACACTTTTCTGGCTGTCCTTCTGCAATTCACTAATTTGATGAAGACGTTGTTCAGCGCGATCCAACTTTTCACCTTGTTCCGATAATTCCTCCAAAGTGCTGATACCAATCTGCTCTGATTGACTCATGCTATCTAGCGCTCGCTGTTGACTGGCGAGCACTCGAGACTGCGGTGTCGCAAAAGTCTAGAGATTTTTATGAAAAGTTTATGAAGCGTGTTCCAGCCACTATTTGAGTTGCATGATGCGCTTATCGAAATGTATTGAAGTTAAGTGTTTAGCGTTAACAAGAACTCCACTTACGAGGTCATTGTCGGGACCCCCATAATCACGATCAAAAGGGTTTGTCGACCGAAAACCAGAAACCCGAGCAGATGCTTCTCCATCAAATGGGTTATTTGGCATAGCTCTGCTGGCTAAGCCGGCAAAAAGTGATCAAGAAGGCCAACAAGGAGTTCTACTGAATTATCTAGAGTAAAATCGGTGCAAAGTTGCTACTTTCCAGAATCTCTCTCCTTTTATGCATTAGGCATTAAAATTTTTTGTTGGATAATAGGTTCTAAAAATTGAAATGTGATTGGGATACATTAACTGAATTTTGAATGTCTTATGAGTTACAGCATAGACATTCAGGTACATGATCTTTAAAAGGACTTTGCATTTATTATGAAAGCTTATGTGCTTCATTGAATTAAAGCAAAATAAATAAAATGAACTCTGTTGGCTGCTTTTGACTAGAGCTGTTTAACTTGTCAGCATTCTACCATTCTTTCAGTTGGCACTTCTTATTCTTATTCTTAAACCTATATGCAGTCTAGGATCCTTAATGCCTATAAAATCAGAGCCAAAAATTTTATTGCAAAGACAACAAATGCCATAATGTCATGAGAGACTATGTTTTACCGACGTGCAAGTGTCGCACTTCAACCGCTTTAACTTTGGCTTTTCGAAACCCAAAAGAAAATTTGAACAAATAGCTAATATACTACCGTCCTACTGTTTTCATTCACTACTTTTTCAAAGTTTCTCTCATACTCCTATATTTAATGTTGGCCACAACAAAATATTCATTCCTTTTTTAAAGAAGCACAACAATCCCAGTATGTTGGCAATCGAATTTACGTTCATGATAATATATATTTGGCTGCAACCTCTATCATCCCTCACAGAGTACCTGCTGAGTCTGAAGAAAATCCACTTTGGAAGAGTAGTGCACAGGTACTTAAGTATGCTCTTCTTGCAAGAAAACTTTGTCCAATATGTAGGTCACTCCAATCGTTATTAGTATGAAACAGTTAAATGAAGCCAAGCATTTGTGAATATTTCCCCTACTTATTTCCTTTGATTAACTGATAGTTAGCTATAGTGGTTTGGGTTTTCTCTGACTGGCGCCCTTTGCTTTCCTGTGTGGTGCCTTCACAAGGTTACAATAGACAGCTGTATAAAACCTCTTCAGGTTGATAGGAACTGCGGCTAGTGTCTCTTCACTTGTTAGTACTGCAAATATCAGCAGTGTAGAGCTTTCAAAAGCTAGACGTCAGGTCAAACGTTTCATAGTGAATCGTCATTGATTCTTTCATCCACGCCACATACCCTGTTGCGTTCCGAGTCCTTCTGAAGGCAAAAGAAGGCATAACACTAGGGTGGAATATATCATATTTTAGCCAACAGAGGGCTAGGGGCAGCCGATGTTGCAGAAAGGAAAAAAAGCAAAGGAAGTATTGCACGCCTTTCTTCCTTTTCAGGAATCAGCAATAAAACGCGGGTTGTTTGCTTTTTAAAGGGAAGGGGGAGAGGGTTGACATTTCGCACTCAACACTGCAGCGATCCGCACTGGTTTAGTGACTATACCTAAAGCCCTTAACGCCAAACAAAAGTAAAAAAGCAGACCTAAAAGACCTGCAAAGCTAAACTAAAACCAGATAAATTCAATTTTGTTATTAAATTTGTGATTTTAGCGGGAAATCTTTAAAAAATTGATAGGTTAGCAATTGCGTTAGTTTCTTACAATCCAATAAAAGTAGTTTATAAGTAATAACGTTTGCGAGGCTCGTCACCTTGTGGTTGGAAAAGGGATCCTGCTACGTTTTATGCATGTGAATGTAGTTAATTGATTTTATAAAAGTTTTTTTTAGATTCTGGTGCAAAATTTGTAAAGTTGAGTGCTACTTCTATTGGCACTATTTTAATAATCGACAAGGACTTGCAAATAGAAGTCGACATGCTTCAGCCTGATTAAGGTAGTAGTCGCCGTCAAGGAAGCGCCATACATCCTCCTAAAAGGGGAACTATATAGAGGGATTCGGTATTTTCGAAAATGATCGCGTATATGGAACAAATATTGGTTGAGAGATTACAAAACATACCACTACCACCATCGCATCACTGGATGAGGTAAGGTGCCATCAATTGCGGCAATATCCTTAAGCGTGAAACCATAGTATGCCAAAAATGAGACCTGGTGCAACCGAGGCAAAAGCCAACGAAGGCGTCTTTGTTTTTCAAAATTGGGGTAGTTCAAGACCAAACAAAACAAAAATTTCTCTACAGTTTTTGCTACCAGAGGATGCATGCAGGTTTAAGAATGAAATACATGACTAGTTGAAGACAGCCAACTGTTTTAGCGAAAAACGATATCAATAGCCCTCCAGGCCGTGATCCAAAGACAGAATTTTCTCCGTCTTCTAAAATTAACGGAATGCAGAAAATGCTGCTCTCCATATTTCTTTGCCATTTATTTCAGGTATTGTATTACAGTTTCTTAGGTCTGGAAATGTTACTAGATATCTTTTATATACTTTCGTTTTCAGGAATAATTTCTATTCTTGATGTTTTAATTACCAGCTAGTTGTTTTTTTCCACCATCAGTAAGTTTAGGCTTGCCCTTTTCCTCATATTTTACTTAATGTGTTGAGCAAGGAAAAAAGTTTTTCTTTTCGTGGAAGGGTGCTTGATTCAGACTGTCCAATCAGCTGAGAATGGACAACAATGGCGGGGTTGGTTCTAATCGCATCATTTCACATTTAATTTAGAAGCCCTTTGTTTTTCCTGTGATGAAAAAGTCCATAGAGGAGTTGTTTATGAATGGAACAACCAGCAAGGAGGATATAGAGCGCTTTCAGGAAAAGTATTGGGAACAAATGGTGCCCAATTTCAGTCAGGCTCTCAAAATACTCGACCTTCACGACGTTAGCCGACACAGTGTTCTTTGGGTAGATACTAGTGCTTTATTTTATTAACTGTCAGAACATAAATGACCGCTTGTTGGAAGCTGTCAAATCTCGTATTCAGGCGAAGGCCGCCGAGGGTGGTGATGATAAAAAACATCAAAAACTCTGGCAGAAGTTGATTCGTACAGGGATGGCCTATATTCATCATCCGTACATGCGGTCGGCTATTATGATGGTATGTCTGCTTCCTAGAATCCACTTGCTGGCCTTAGGTTCTTGGACAAATGAACTCAATCAAAAGTCGATACGTTTCTTTGATAGTTGATAATGACTATTTATACAAAGATGCGCCTCTTCCAGTCCTTCGTCATATTTGGATGACTAATCAGAACAAGTGGGGTTCCCTCCTGTTTCTTACTTTAATTTCTTTACAGATTTAAAGAGGAGATAATGAAAGTTTTGCACGCCTATCAAAATGCAATGTCAGAGGCATTACTTGATCCTCTATTGGCTTCTGTCACCTCCGCTAATGTCGACACCTTGCCTATTCTCTACTGGCCACAGCGTCGACGTCGGAAAGATCCATCCCTAATGAAAATTGTCGAAATGATAGGGGAAAACGAAAATCTTTACGAAAAAGTAAGCCAGATTGAAATCCTCATTGCTTCGTTAAGGCGCTCGAAATTCTACGGGAGGAAAGTGTGCGGTACCAACAGCTGATAGAAAAGTCCGCCACTCGTAGAACGGCTTCTACTAGTGAATGCGCCAAAAAATTCGTAGATAGTAAGACAAGCAAAGGTTGTAGTCAGAAGAAAGAAGAAAGCGTTACCCCTCATCACATCTTTATTCCACCCGCCCTTCTACCTGCTCCGCAGTCTTTGGCGGCTGCACTTCTCTGCACCCTTCGTTTTGACCTCCTTATGTGCTTCAACGAGGCCAAGCTAGACCGGATTTGCGTGGCTGATCCAATTCATCACTTTGTTTGGTGCATGGACGCCTGCATTAAGAGCAAGCGGATCGACCGCCGCCACGCCAGTGAGCTAGCAGTTCATTTGAATCGACATCATAGGCAACATTCCAATCATTTGTCTCTCTCCTCCGAGATTGGACTGGACCAGGATACTTCTGAGGACTGGGTTCCCGACTTAGATGAACGCGGAATTCGAAAAAAGTCGATGAAAACCCCAAGAGCTGGCGAGAAACACGGGTTGGATGATGTGGAAGTGGACTCAGATGAAGGACTGTCCAAATCAGACCATGGAGCTTCAGCTTTCGAAAGGTTTGCTTAATTTCTAAATATTTTCTGTATGTTAGAGACATACAGATTGTATGCCGCGATCCTTGGGTTGTGTACACTGTTTGCTCCTCCCTCCTCAGGGTTGTTATAACAGGCTTGTATGAGGATAAGTCACCTAAGGTAGGTTACTTCATATCCCTTTTCATTGTATTGTCAATAGAGCATATCTGAGGTTCCATTTCTCGTTCATTTGTTGATGCGAGGTTTGGAGAGTGATTTGTGCCCACCGGAGTTAGTTGTGAACAAGGAAATGTCCAAGTTAGAGCCGAAGAATAAGCGTTCTCGTAAGTACATGGTCCATGATGATTCAGCGGCTCCTTCACCACAACAGAAATTGTGCCCAGCGACAATTCTTATCACTCAAGTTCTCCCAGCTGCGGCGCAACTCCATCTCACTACTTGGCGTGGCCAGGTTTGTGAAGAAATTCGTAGCATAGCGAACCGAATTTGGTCGAAGTCCAGTGGTGGTGGAAGCGACTCCTCCCATTTGCGTCCTACCACATGGCAAAAACGTCTCGATGGTAAGCTTATGCCTTTTTAAGGACCAAATGCCTCCCCTTCTCCCTTTAGCTGTTCAGCCTACGAATGTTGCGATTTCGCCCGCTTACTTGGCTCATCCAGTGGGGCATCTTTTTCTACAATATCATGCTCTCTTTGCATTGGAGCGTCGTGAATGGATGGTTCTCCGAGCTCTGCTCAAGGCTGCGGCAGGAGCTGCTCAAGCAAGGCCCTCAAAATCGCCCCGTTTATCTAAAAGTGTGTCTTCGCTGACGCCTGCGTCTGCAAATCAACTCACAATTGGATTTCGTTGGCGTCCAGAGTGTTTGCAAGCGATCTCACTAGGGATCGCATCGCTACCTGTCTCCTCGGAAGACCCAACAGCTGGAGATGGAGCGCCAGTTCCAACGACGCCTACTATGTCTGAAGGAGGTAGCAGTAGCGGGTTTATGTCGGAGAAGTCGTCCGTTGGGGCCACTGACTCGGCTTCCTCCGCAACTGGTGCGACTTCGCCCCTCTCCTCTGCCGCAGTTGTCTCCACCGCTACTAACACTAGCACCTCTATTGTAACGCGCGCAGAGTTAGCTAGCCTGCTCCGCACCAGTTTGCCGCTTCAAAGCGATCTCCAGCTCCTGGTTCTTGCACAGTGCGCCAAATTGGTCCCCGCAACACCTTCCAATCCAACTACTCCAGGCTCAACGGGCTCTGTCACTCCGATGCCTAATTTCTTTTCTGCTACGGAACTGACGGTGTCTACGAATGTCGCACCTCGGGGTAGTAGTGAAAGGGAGAGGTTGCTCAATGCTTTATCTCGGCACGTGGAATATCCATCACAAGAAAGCAGTACCGGTGCGGGCGAAGATAATTCTGTAACCTCTCCTCCTCTAACACCCACGGGATTCAAATCGTCCAATGCAAAGGTTGTGGAAGCTCTTGAGACCCTTCGGCGAGAGTTGGAACGATCAACGGTTAATTGAAACATCTTTGGTTTCATTCTTGTCCTGAACCAGTAGGTTTAATTGTGTTTATTTTACCTCATTAGTCCGCAGGGACGGTTCCGATAATGGGGACTCTGAAGCCGTCTTCGGGAATGTTAGCGACACCTCTGAGTCCATTGAGTGGTGGAGGGACGATGTCACAGCAGCAGTGTGGAATGGCTTCACCAAGTAGACTGATGCCGCCTCCAATGCGTTTCGCCCCGCGGTCGGGTGGAGCTCGCTGCGGGTCGGGAATGAATGCTTTCCCCATGGCAACCCCCTTAACCAATCCTGGACTGTCAATGCCTCCTCCGCCACCACCACTAGCCCCCCCGCTTGGAAGACTTCTGCCGTCGCCACCGCTAGCAGAGTATCGACCACCGTCACCCAGCGCGGGTGTATCATCGGCAGTTGTTGGGAATAGTAGCACTTGTAGTAGTTATCCAACCTACGCGACACCGATGGTAACAGATATGGGGGAGGGAGGATGTGGATTGGGAAGTTACTCGGTGTCATTGTCACCGACTGGAGATCTGAGGCGCTATGCCGCTCCGGTCGAATCGAATTCGCCAACTCCGCCGCAGCCGCCTGCATCACCGTGAAAATTTGTGTTTGCTACTATTGTTGTACAGTCGAATTTTCTTAATTTAAGTCTTTTTTCATTACGGTCCTGGTGTTTTTACGCAAGCACTCTTTTGGGTGCGCTTTGGATTGAATTATTGTTATCCTGATCATGGTCGAAGAAGCTTTGTGACAGATTTCACTGAATGTTCGATGGAGATGTTCTTGCATTTATTTGAGCTTAAAATATCCAGTTAAATGGTACATCTGATTGTGGCGATTCGGCGACCGTTTTAGCCGAGCAGACTGATCCTCTGACCAGAGGCATAGCCATGCGTCAATCGTAAACAGCCTCCAATGTTGTGTTTTTGGAACTTCTCTGCGAGAATACGTGGGCTGGCGGTGGCAAGCGCTCCCAATCTGGAATGAGTTTAGTCTGGTTTCGTCGACAGTCCAACAATGTCATGAAGGGAGGGACTTTGCAAATCCCCAAACCTATAGGGAAAAGAGGTGGTTATGGTATTTAAACTGTTTATCTTAACCTCCGACTCCACGGGGAGGATATTAGCAACCGACGTGACTGTGTATGAGCATGTCCATTTTTAGCTAACAACATAGCTCGGACTAAGATCTGCAGGTTTTACGAACGAAAGTTGTTCCCACTATCTGTTTAGAAGCCCAATAGGTTGAGTTGAATAACTAGACACTAATGAAAAAGCGGCGAGGGGGGAAGGGTAGAAGCTAAATGTCTTGGCGTCAAAGAACTCTGGTCCCGCATCCATGACACTGGGAGAAGCCTTTGGATCATAATTTGCGGTTTGACTCAATTTATTTTTTATGTCCCTCTTCTCCCTCCCCTTCCCACTATCTTGGGGGGTTTAACTGGGCACACTAGAGGAGCAATGCCACGCATCACTGACGTTGGAGTAAAAAATTTCATCAATGTAAAAGTATAATTGACAGCGTCCTAACACATTAGATCTTTCCTAGACCATCGACCGTATTATTTTGATCGCGCAGAAGTTTGACTAGGGTGAGACGATGGGGCAAGTTACAAAGAAGGATAAGTTCGTAAATACGATATTCTGCTTAAACTCGCCTCAAATCATGAGGTCTCAGCATCTCCAGACGTTTGGAAAGGTCCAAAGCCAAGCTGAGGAATGATACGTGGTTCTTTGATGAATGTATCAGGGACCACAACAGAAGCTAAAAGTTAACAGGTTTAGATTCTGCGTGTTGAGGCATTTTATTTCCTCAAGTGAATGTAATAGCTTCCATGTGCACATATCAAAAGTTTTAAAACAGGGTTATATCCCTATTGGCACAGTACACGAGCCCATATTATTCCAGTCCGGAGTTTTGCACTATTAAGTCTCTGCCGTCAAATTTAAAGCTTAAAAATTTTCAGGCTTTTGAAATTGCACATCCGTCTCTAAGTCGGAGCATTCATTTCAGTAAAAAAGTTAAATTGCTGAAGTGTAGAATTTACACCAGAAAACATGATTCGATTGAATCGGTTAGCTCTTGATTTTCCTTTGGGCAAAGAAATGAATGTTTCAAAATTTTTTTATTTTGGCATTCCTGTTTGTTTTAGCGCTTTATTTTTATCCCAATGTTTATATGCTTGACTATAATCGCGTCAGCGATCTTCAAATCTGTTTTCTAATGTTTTGAAGCTTGATTCAAGGAATTGTATTTTTTCTGAGCATTCGGAACCAAATAGAAGTAGGCTTTGCTCAAAGTCTCTCTTAATATGCTCCTTTGATCGCTGCTGTGCATTTATTAATTTCAAATTACTTTGGTTAAGTCGGCAGCAGACATTACTGCTTGGTGGTTGCTATTGTTATATTAGCGTATTTTTGATCGCATGGATAGTTAAAATTGCATGCTAATGAGACCCTTTTGATGTTTTATGCTGTTAAACGCGTTGCATTATTGCGATTTGCTACAAGGGGAACCGTATACATTCATTCTAATGATAACGTACTGCTCACATCTGTGCTAATCTGTCCAAGACTCAGAGGTCCTCTCTGGACCTAGCATTCCCGTCCGCCGATTTTCATGTTTGTGAAAGGTAAAGGTGATAAGAATATCTGCAATCTCACTACAATGTAAAGTAGATTTCGTTCAAGCCACATGTCCTTTAGTAGGACTCTGTCACATTTTTACATACACATGCTGTTTGTGTATTTCTGAAATCTCCTTGACGCTTTTTTGTAATAGAATATGATTTTTTTCCCAACATGGAATCAATTATCTCATCACCACATCATTAAAACATGTGCCAGTATATCAGTTTAAAACAATCATGTAATTTTTTTTTAGAGATGGACTTGAAAAACTCCCGTTGGTTTATAGCTCAATCCTCTCTGTTTTCGACTGTTGTTTAGGTCGTCCTCATTGCTACTTTTATCAGTTTCGGGCATAGAAATGTAGAGTCTTTTTTTCAAACTTTAGAGATGACATCAACCTCGAGTGATATTGTGGCCCTGGGAACTGTTATCAAGGATCGGTGGAAGGTAAGCAAAAAGCTCGGTGGCGGGGGCTTCGGTGAAATTTATGAGGCTTTGGACACCATGACCCAACAAAAGGTTGCCATCAAGGTAGAGTCCTCGCAACAGACCAAACAGGTGCTCAAAATGGAGGTCGCTGTTCTCAAGCGTCTACAGGGCAAACCGCATGTCTGCCGTTTCATTGGATGCGGTCGCAATGAGCACTACAATTATATCGTTATGACTCTGCAGGGCCGCAATCTTGCTGACCTGCGGCGTTCCACAAGACGCGGTTACTTCTCTATCTCTACCACGGTTCGATTGGCACGTCAAATCCTTACTGCTATTGAAAACATCCACTCGGTAGGGTTCCTGCATCGTGACATTAAACCTTCAAATTTTGCTCTTGGAAATGGTGTTGGACCCGGTTCCGTCAGTCCCAGAAGTATTGTCATGCTTGACTTTGGTCTGGCACGTCAATATACCACCACTGGCGGTGACATTCGTCCTCCTAGGCAGGTTGCTGGTTTCCGCGGAACTGTGCGCTACGCCTCGGTCAATGCGCACCTTAACAAGGAGCTTGGAAGACAGGATGATTTGTGGTCGCTCTACTATATGCTAGCCGAGTTCATAACCGGTGAATTGCCTTGGCGCAAGACGAAGGACAAGGAACAGGTTGGCATTATGAAACAGTCTTTTGACCAAAATCAACTCCTCAAATTTATGCCCCGCGAATTTCGTGCCTTCCTTGAACATATTCAGAGTCTGACGTACTTTGATAAACCTGATTATCAGTATCTTCAGTCGCTTCTCAACAACTATATGGAGAGACGTTCTATTAATGATGGTGACCCCTTTGATTGGGAGGTCACGAACGACCACTCTGGTGCCATGAGTGAGACCAACCAGCATCATATGAACCTACCTGCTAATGGCAATGCAGAAAATAACCGAGGGACCACTGATGCTAAAGCTACCAAGGGTTCAGGCTTGGGCGCTAACGGGGCTGCTGCTCCTACGGCCAGTGGTGCTGGTTTGGTGGTAACCAGTGGTTTCTATTCTGGTGTTCGGGCTATGGCCTGCTCCGCCAAAATGCAGACGGACGCCTCTGCAGTCACGAACGGTGGTAACGTCTGTCCTGGTGGTGCTGGTTCCGGTTTTGGAGGCTCCTCTCCCAATGTCTATAAGCTAGCTGCAGGCGGCGGGGTCGCTAAACGCTCTGTCGAGGACGCAGCAATCAATAACAATGGGGATCAGACGCGCACGACTGCGGCAGTTGCTGGGTCTGTTGGTGTCCGGAAGATGCCATACTCTTCCTATTTCCGATCTGGTGGTGCTAACAACGCTACGACCCCACGTTACCTGAAGGAAGTGAAGGCTGCCACTCGAACACGGGATCAAAAGACAACACTTTCACGACCCTCCAATTTGAGTAAATCGCGTGATGAAGGGGAGAGGAAGCCACCTTCGGACGAGGGTGCAAATAACAAATCAATTCTGTGGAGTCGTCGACCGATCAGCGCGAGCACTAACAACATTCGCAGCAGCATTGGACCTGCAGGTAGTAGCGCCAGTCTCACAAACATTGGTCGAAACGACACTAGCTGTACCCATGCAGTTGTGGTGATGGTGGATCAAGAGGGCATCCCGGACGTCACTCGTGCCGGAGCCTATACCTTTGCCAGTCAATGGGGCGGCACGGGTGGAGAAGGAGAGAGTGATAATGACTCGAGAATTTCCGAGGACGAAGCGGAAGCTGGTGCTGGAGGTGGTGGTAGTGGTGTTGCTTCTCTTGCCAAACGCCTTCATGGTGAAGGCGCAGAATCAACAGAGCGTCATCTGCTACCTCCACCACTATCCCCTGGCGAGGCCAACGGAGATGAATGTAATAATAATCATGGTCTTACTTCTGGGGCGCCCAAATCTGCACTTCCACGTTTATATATGCCATCCCTCACCACACCTGCCTTCACACCGCAGCTCTACTCTCGCTCGCCCTCAATCTCCTCTCAAGGAGGTATTGGTCGCAAACTGCAGACTGTATCGAATCGGCGTCGGCGTTTAAGCTCGGACATTCGAGCCAAGTCACGGACACCGGAAACGGCTTCCCTGTTGCCTCCACGTTGTGTTGGATCATCGGGCTCTATTGTGGCCACTCCAGGCAGTGAGAGCAGTGGCTATCACTCTTCCCATCAGCACCAACATCCTCCGATGCCAGAATTCGCATTACCTGCAGGGCATATGCGCTCATGGCCTCCAGAAATTGTGGCTCGAAAAGTTTCTGGTTTGGGATTAAGGCGGCCCACAGGTCTGTTACCGACAGCGCGGTTTCCAACTGTCTTTACAAATGTGGCCACGTGTCTGGTCACCACAGATGCACCACGAGAGTTGGCGTCGACTCTGGATTCTCCTTCTGCTGCTAGGGCGGTCTTAGAACCACAAAGAGCTGCAATAGGGGCGGAAGAGGTGTCTGTCGTGACAGCCGTCCCGACACCCTTCTCTAATAAACCTCCGCCTTGTCAAGACCCACCACAGGAGGTGCTTGTACTCGGAGGTGAAAATACGGAGGTGCAGGAAGGAGATGAGGCAAAAGGGGTTATAGTGAGTAACTGACTTTCTTGCCTTCAATCTGGTTTAAATAGGGTCGTGGCGTTCATGTTCCAGTACATTAATTATTGGAGTTATTTTTTTTGTCTCGACTTTCGATACACTGGGCTCTTATTTCTTGTCTCTTATATGGAAGTCGAAGTGTTGGCGATGGGTCTTCTCTGGTAGTACATCCACTCTGCTTTTTAGAGGTCAAATTTTAGTTTGATTCTCATAGCTTGGTACGTCTTCTTTGGCTAAATTTGCGGATTACAAGTTATCGCCCCTTTTCTTAAAGCTTATGGACCTTTTTGAATCTCACTACACATTGTGTCGGGTTAATTCAGCCAATAAAGACAATTTGCATGGTTCGTAAGATTATTCTGAGAAGTTGTCCTCTTTTGTAGAATACCAAAGTGTTTGTCAAATTCTAACCTCAGGGATCTTAGTTTAACTTGTTCATTCTTGGAAAGCAATTCAGTGACAGTGAAAAGTATATCATTTTGAGTAAAAGCTTTATTTTCTTCCTCATACTCTTGAGTCATTTTACAACTTTTTCATCTGATTGTGGTGGAGTATCTATTTTTAGGCATTCTTGATCATTGAAAATGCGGTTCGTTATTGAAAACTTAGGTAATAGTTTTTTGGTTATGAAGGTGGTCTGGGTAGTTCTTTGTTCATGAGGAATTTTCATTCAACGACGGGTTATTTCTGCTTTTATCTACACAGTTATGTAAAGTTATACAAGACTAAAATTCCAAAGTCCTTCAGTGAATCAAATAGTTTTTCTGCGTCTTATATCTCCCTGGCTTTCTATAACAGATTTTTCTGCATTTCCTCACTTTATAAAACGTCCAATTCTCTCTAGGTAAAGAAATCGCCTCTTATTTCAACTAGTCATCTGAAGATGTGCTTTGTTGGGCCTGTCCCAATCCTGGGTTGTAATTACTCTGAGTTCAATTTTCATAGCAGTGAGTCAGTTTGGGTGTTAACCGGCGGGACACAGACCTACTACCAATTTTTGTTCATTAATTCCTTCATTCACAGAGCTCTAGTTTTCTCACAAGTTAGCACAATCTCTTGTGCAGAGAAATCAAATTAACGAGTGCATTGTCGAAATTTTTAATTTTTTGGCTTTTCCCTTGCCTGCATGGGTTAAAAATGAAGATAATTTAAAGAGACGCTAAAGTTAATTCAACTGGATCAAAAGGTGGTAAATTTATTTAAAAAATGTCTTGACAAACATTTTTGAGTTGAAGAAAATACGATTTTGTTATGATTCACTTGTTAGGGTTGTTGCAAATCGTAGACAAAAAATCTTTCTCGTCTTTCGTTTTATGAATTGCGATGCACGTTAGTTTTTTTTTCTTCACAAGACAAAATAACAATCTTCACGTGATGCGAATTCAATGCCTTTTGTACTTCAATTTCTTTCTATGGTCACATCCTCCATTGGTAGTTCCCCCGTGAAACAGCTTAAATAAGGTGACGGCTCGTTAAGAAAGTTCTATTTTGTCCTTCCCGTCGTATACTTTTATGCCTTGTAAAAAAGACGTCACCCGACTGACAACTTGGAAACGGCTGACTTTGAATTTTTACTCGAAATGGATTGGAAATTGTAAATAATCCACAAAAAATGTTACAACATATCTTAATGATACAAATGTCAGGGTGGAAGAGTACATTAATCATCTTGACTTGGTCAAGTCTGGTAGTTTCTTTATGTATGAACTTGCATTGACTGGTTCACTTTAACTTTTGTCTTGAAGAATAAGCTTTAAATTTTTGTT
Source organism: Taenia crassiceps (assembly GCA_023375655.1). NCBI lineage: Eukaryota > Metazoa > Platyhelminthes > Cestoda > Cyclophyllidea > Taeniidae > Taenia > Taenia crassiceps. The sequence goes on from JAKROA010000010.1 coordinate 2,066,005, forward strand.
CTTTCTGAGCTGAAGGGAAGTGGCATTAGTAATTTCATCATCTCTCGATGTATGTGCATGCATTTTCGCATTGCCCATATTTGGTTACCCAGTTCATGAGCTCCGTGCAAAGATCGGTGCCACTTCATCACTGTGGTTGCACAGCCACCACACACGGAAAGGTGTAATCCTTTGATTCACCCCATGGTCGTTGGTAGGGTAGGACGGTAGAAGAACCAAAAAGTCCCATTTCACTGTAAAATTGCGAGGTTGACATATTGACTAACTTTAGCTTTAAACAATTACTATTAAATATAGTTAAATTCAATTCATTGTTAAATCTTCGTTTGTTAATTGGATTCCTTACCACTGAGACCCGCTTGGTGTTAGATCGTATCACCCACACAGCAGATTAGCGGGTCATTTTCCTGCTTATAATCCCCATCACATCATTCCTCGAACAAACGGGCAATACGTTGTTTAAACGTCCACTAGCTAAGCTCCGCTTTGTAATTCTTGCAGTTGCCTGCTCTCCTTATCCTTATCTCGTATTCAGAGCCACTTCCGACTTTCAACCCCTTCAAATATGCCATTTTGTGAGTCTCATGTCCATGGAACATCATTGGATTATGAAAACTTATTCCTTTCTACTAAGGTATCCTTATTAAAATTTTCGTTTATTCTCTCGTCAATTCAAACGAAATTATTTATTGTTGTATCTCTAACACACATTTTACTTGATTATCAGTTGGTCAATGCCATTGCCAAATTGTATTAACGACTGTTAATTGGGATTACCTCACCAAGCCTATGGCCTCTGGCCTACCACGCCTTTCCGCATAATCCTCATTTATCGAAGACTCAGTTCTCACAGGACTTGATACTTTCGCCTGTCGGAAATGGGAACGACTCAGCTTTCGGCAACTGCCCACACAAAACAATTAATGGTCTTGCGCTGATACGACACACACACGCAGGATTACGGCTTTGTGAAGTGTTTTTGAAAGGGTGAACTTGCGGTGAAAGTAGGTCGTTGTCGCATGCACGGTGGCGTGACAAGGTCATGTGATCGAGTCAACTCCAGTGTTGGTGGCCTATCCTCTCTCTTGTCCGCTGCGTGCAGTGCGTCCACGCAGTGCAGCACAGTGCAGTACACTGGCCACCTCTCATTGTCAATGGGTGGCGGTTTGCGTTTCACGAGGCCTAAGCCTGGGTCTGGGTGTGGATGTGGGTGTGGGTGTGGGTGTGGGTGTGGGTCTGGGACTGGGCTTGAGGATTCAAGTGTTGCTCATAGCCCTACCTGTCGGAGGACCAATTAATCACCTCCTTCAGTTGCATCAGGGATGAGGAATCACGGCTCACGCACCATACCGCGTCCATGTTTGAAGCTGCCTTGGTGGTGCTCCCTTGGTTGGACGATCACTGGTGTTTCAGCGTTACCGTCTCAAAGTTCTGCAAGCCTCTGGCTCCTGCCGTCCACTTGCGTCAATTGCGGCGGTTTTGTCGTCCGGACGCAGCTCCACTCTATGCATGCAAACCACTTTATCACCATGCTGTGCACGAGGAATGGGGTCTTTCAACTGGACCTTGAATCAATGAGGAGGGGGTTTGTATGCCCTTCTCCCCTTCTCTTCTTCATGGCTTCTCATCTCCTATTGTGCAAACTTCGTGCTCGTGTGCATTTCGATCACTTTCCCGACTGGGGCTTTTGCGTGTCGATTTCGGCTACTTGGTTCTCACGTCGGCTTTGTGTAGCTGTTACTTGGTCATCGAACTACTCAAAGTGTGACACACTTACACACTCAGCCTTTTCGTTGGTACCTGCGACACTGTTGCCTCCAACTAACTGGAAGCAAATCGTTCCAACCCAATTTACGCTCCATCCCATTGCATCGCTATCACATGTCATGCAAAGCAATGCGAGCGGTCGATTTGTCTAGGTATGCAACGTCGCAGATTTTTGATGTGACGCACACTCTGTACTAGGTGGAGAAGGCGACTGTCCCATTTCACAACATGCCGTGCATTTCAATGTTGCCATCTCACTCGCCTCATCCCACCTCTCTATTTTGACGGTTAATTTAGTATCTTCAGGCGATGAATGCTTTCATTTAATTAAATGGTAATTGTGACTGTTTATTTCAATTTTTCTTCGGTTTAATCTGATATCTGATCCGGTCTACTGTGATTAACTTCTACGGACGTGCAAAATGTGAAATTCATAGCAAAATATGGAGACTAGGGTGGAATGTGCCAAGACCTTTCAAGTATTCAAGGCCTAAGTTTCTCAAGTTGGGTCCTTTTCCCGTGACCTAAATTTTTTGCGCCAACTGTCCGCCTGTCAACTTTTTGTTTATCCAGGAAGTGGTTACAGTTGCAATGTCATCTAGAATCGTTCTTAAGGCATTTCCTATTATTCTGCTGTTCTCGAATGCAATTTGGTGTTGTCTATGAGATACTTTTCCTCTCATTGTTCCTATTGCCTCTAGAACTGGTTTTTTAAGTTTGTCATCGAGATGTTGGACTTTTGTGCGACAGGTTAACTCCGGTAATATAATTAGTTAATCCTGTCCATTTATTTCCCAATGTGCTTTTTTTCCTAAAACTATTTCTTGGCATTTTGATAATCCTATCGTGTGTCAATGTTTCATTGGAATTGTACATATCAATCCCAGATCAGCGTTGTGCGCTGCCAAGTTGACCATGCTTGGAGCTTGGTATAAGTTTTTGAAGTGTCATTTACCTTCATGAATCGTAAGTCTATATGGGCTTTATTCAGCATTCATTCGTTGTGATTTCATGAAACTTTCGACTTGACATCTTGCGAGTCTTTCTGCTTTTTGTGCATCAGTGCTTTGATGTTTGTCTCATTAAACCACTTGAGCTTATTTGGATCATAGCTTGTTTTTTAATTGATCAGAGTGAACACTATCTCTGACGGCATGCCACTTGAAGTGTCTACTCCCCTCCCATTATAGGCTTGTTGACTTCACCAAAACAAATGTAAATTTTGTATAAAATGTAACAAATTTAAGGCGTGTATTGCTGCTTAATTATGGAAGAGCTTGCTTTTCTCCTCATCTGGTGCCTTTTGGATGATCCACGTGGATTTTCTTCACTATGAATACCAGCGAAGTTCATAAGAGTACTTATTTAACAGTGGTGATGGGTGTTTTAAAATTCAGCTTCATATTTTCCCCTCCTCTGAGAAGGCACATATTGAAATTACCTCTTTTTACAAGATTTGAATAAGTGGGAATAGCCAGAACTTAAAATCCGACTGAAGAAGAACCTAGAAAGTTGGACATCTATACTACATGGTTGGGTCCTGAAGTAGTCCATATGTATGCTTTATCTGCATGTCTTTCAGGATGAAGGAGGTGGACATTCTTTTTGCTCAACGCCTGATCGCCCTCACGCGGGTCCAGAAGCGGTACACTCTGGAACCTCCAATTCCACGACTGATGTTGTGGAACCTCCCTGTGAAGCACATCAAAAGACTCTTCCAGCTCCCATTCTCACCTCCACTACTTAACAGCTGGGATCTCACACTCAGTACCAATTTTTTGCTCTTTCCTTGTAGATATCCCTCTTATTCTAGCTTCATTTACCTTCTTTCTCATTTGTACATCCTAATTTGTTCCCTCCCCTATCACACGTTCATTTTATTTCACGTGTTGGAAAAATTTGCACTCACACTTTCACCAAAAAAAAACGCGCACAGAAAACAAACGCAGAAAAAAAACGCGTACAGTTGCAGTGATAGTGACGAGCGGGTGCTTACTGTCTTTCATTTCTTTCCATCTATTCTTCGAGTAAGCGACCTTTGCCGTCACCGTGAAATCAAAAGGTAGTCTCAAAAGCTGTGCTCATACCCTGCCCTCTTCTAGGTTGTTGATTACTTTTCGCTTCCCTTCTTTATCCCCCAAACCGGAGTCTTTCAGTCCTTGGGATGACTGTGATAGACGCTGAGACAGAAGTGAATGCTGTGTTGTTAGCAAATCTCATAATTCCTTCTCCCTTCTTCCTCGTCTGTCTGTCAAACTCCGAGCCAGAAAGTCTTATTTTGCCTGCAGATGAGACTACTCTAATGTATTTCCTCTAAAAGTACATTTTAAGGCAGCCTTGTTTCTACCGTCGGCCGCAGTGCATGGCTGGAATCTTTGTGTGTGTGTGTGTCTCCCTCCTATATCTCTGTTCTCCCACCTCTCTACCTCACGATCACATACTTGAAAGCCAAAACACGCACTCATTGGCCTTTCGTTTTAGGGATCACACTGTTCGAATATAACTACATGTTAGATTGATAGGGGTTTAGGCGTGTCCTCTTTGACCGTCATTCCTTCCAGAGGCAATTTTGGGGCATGCTAAACGTGTTTCAGTCAATTTGCGGAGGTTCCCGAACAGACTTCATCATTAGGGAGAGCGATCTATCCATCTCTCTTAGAGGATTGAATGAACATTGTTGTCATCAAACGAGTTGACATTGTACTCCTTTCATTTGAGGACTTTCAGTTTCATTGGTTGGGAGGAGCAGATGAGAGAGTTTATGCCAATTTCATAAAACTGGAGGAGTATGGGTTGGTTGTTCTTTCATGAATTTCATGAGAAATACACCTTTGATCGGAGAGGGGGATGGTCTAGCTAACGTTGAGGGCTTTTTTTGGTTACAGACCTAGGAACGCTAGGATGTGAGGATGGAGAGGTTCTTGCTAGTTGCGGACCGACCAAAGGCTAGGCTGTCAGCAGTTTCACTAACTTTAAAAACGTGTGGTGGAGGCGGAGGTGATGAAAGAAGAACGGAAGTGGGTGTTGCTATGGCCGGTCGTGGGCGGGCTTTTTCGATTAGAAAAGTAGTCAGATCAACCGATAATTTGAAAGCCAGCTCCTCAAATGAATTTTGGGAGACAGCATGGATTGGTGGAGTCGTCACCACTTTCAATGAGAGGAGGGTGCGGAGAACTAAATCTGTGGTAGGATTGGCCTAAGGCTGCTCCAAATTTTTTTCAAGGACCTCGCAGGTGCCGTATGTCATTGTATGCGAGTTGGAGTGTAAGTTGGCCTTTTTAACAAAATTTGACTCTCCAAATTCCCAGCAAAAGCAGAATGTAGTTGAATTTTGCTGTTTCCCGTCAATTTTGGCGTACTGTTGGTTTTTTTCATAAAAACGTCCCTATTAGCGGCCTTGAGAATTATGCAAACAGTCAAGATTATTGTTACTATCTGTGATGCTAGAGTGAGAGGTGGATTAACGGCTTCACAGAATGAGAAAAGCTATCGAACATTACATGGTGGGTGTTCCATTTCTTCGCAGACGAAATGTGGAGTTACCAGATAAGTCGATGTGACTGTTCTTGATGGTCTAGACCTGGTATCGCCATATGGAGCGTGCGGCACAGCAGCACATCCATTGGGGACGGCTAATGATATGTACGTTTGGATAACGAATGCTGCTCTCCAAACAGCCTTCCCCATCACCTTTCCATTGTCTACCGTTGTGCGGAATAGTGGAATAAATTATGCTGCGCCTTTGTTTACTCTTCGTGAGAGAAGTGCAGGAAATGTACCAGACATGACATTTTGGTGAGTTGTTTGTCTTGATAGCTTCCACCACCACTTGGACAATTGATGCGTGAGTAAACAATTCGGATGTTCCCGACACGTTCTTCTCGAATCATTCTGGTCAGTGGGGCCATGTAACTCTGCAGTGTCGCGAATGAAAATCTGTTGGCATTTCCCTTGGGCATCTCACATTCCATTGAGCCTATGCACATCGGATTACAGACTTCCACAGCTTCTGTCTAAACGATAGGGCAAAATTCCGTGCTCTGAGCTCAGTACACTTTAGATGGTAGGAAGATTCGAAACGCTGTGAAAATAGAGAGGAACAAAAAGAGGGCTGACTGACGTATGGTTATGCTTCATAAATAATCACTTCTCTTTCCAAAATCCTTTTCTGTGCAATCAAAAACCACCCAAAGTACCTCATCAATTCTTGACTACCTAAATTGTAAGCAGAGAACTGTTTTTTTACTTTTCCTTTGTTATAGAAGGCACCATTTCCATGGTAGAGAAGAAGTGACCCTTCCTCAAGGTCGACCACTTTTTTGGCTCTTCTCGCCAAAACCAAAACTCGGTGCATGAATTCGTTAAGAGTAAGAGTAGATGTTTTTCTAGATGCAATAAAGTATGTGTCGCTTACTAGGTGATTGGATGAAGACAGAATCGCTACACAAGATGTGGACTACCCTTGATAAGCGGGAATGAATGTTGGACAACCCTAGCCCAGCGTTCTTCTCCTCCTTTAAGAAATGAAATCTATGACTGACAGCCACACTGATTGTCAGTTGTGTCATCAACACTTTTCTTGAAACTAAGTTAGCAAAGTTGAATTCGGATACACACAATTACTGTGTCCTTTGGGCTTGGTCAATGACAAAGGGATGGGAGATCAGGCTTTTTCTTTAGCTCAAATGGGACTTCCTGTTTGGCCGTGAAAGAAGCTGAGTACCTTCTTGGCTGAAACACAGTTGTCCTTTAGGTCCGAAACCAGAAAAGGAAGGTTACATTAATTATTTCCTTTCTCCATCAATTTCGAGGGTATTCTGCAAATCCAGAAGTTTGTCAAGGAAAATCCTAATAATTTGTAATTTTACTAGTCTTCTATGCTAATTAGTCTTCGTGGCTATTAGTCCCATCCACGTCGGCCATAGCAACTACATGATGTAGCATTTTTTCGTCTCACCGGCATAGTAACGCAAATTGCTAATTTGTTTGTTGTGAATGTGAACACAAATCGTTGACGTTGCCTACAAAACGCCTAAGCGTGTTGACAGGCCTGACCCTCGACGTCGGATCGATCAGGCAGCCGTCAGTGGAATTCACCTCCCGTGCCCGCTATCCACAAGGTCAAGTCGGGGTAAGCACGCGGAGCCGTTGCTTGGGTGATGGCTTTCGCGGCTGTGCGTGGGTTTGCGTCAGCTGTTGTGTGTACGTGTGTGAAGAGGCGGGAAAAAAGGGAGGCCACCAGGCCATAAAACTGTGCACATTTAGCTGATTTTGTGTCGTTAACAGGGCAGATGGGACTACTTTGTGTTTAATAACTCGGAGTTATGTATGCACGTAGGCTGTGGTGCATAGCACATGGATTTCTCATCTATAAACCAGTTTACTTCATTGTGCAGTAATTTGTAGAATCAAAATATCGCAACACTTATGCGAAATACGTTTCTCCCAATGAGCATTAATTACCCATCATTACTTATTTATTAGCTTACAGAATTTAATTAACTTTTATTCTCCAAAATGAGTGATCCTTTTTCTATTTAAATCGTATTTGAAAGAAGGAAAGTAATAAAAGTGCCCCCTTAATTTGATTGGTCAATCGGTTTCTCGGAGCTCAGGCCGTTCAGAATCCTCCAAGCCATCAACTTGGACGTTTTCGTTAGGTTCTTTTTTATTTTTTCCCACCTCACAAAAATGGTCCATTTGTTTCATAAGCAGGCCAACGATAGTGAGAGGAGACAAAAGGTTTGGTTTGCCAGCCATTATACATGGTAAGTTACCATGAAATTACGTCTGAATCGCTTTGCTCACTCGTGAGAGAAGCCTGCATTTCTGCTGTGTTATCGTTATATTTGGTCACCTGAACATAGGGAGAGGGTGGCACTTACCCTACAGTGTAAATAATCCTGTCATATCTACCACACGCTGCAGGCTTCCATTTCGCCTGGTGGTGTGTAACACACAAGGAATTCAGTGAAACGCCACACCTTGATCGTATTCACTTGATCACTCGTAAGTGCGTTTTTGTGCTTTCGCAGATATCTACTTGTGTTTGCGTAAATGCGTTGACATCAGCGGCCTTTACATGGTCGAACACTACACTCTGACGCCACAATGTTATTCATTTACTTTTTTGAAGTTGCAAAGGCTAAGGCTTTGGTGCAGGCTTGTCCTCTTCGTGAAGGGCGGCATCAATGGTGCTGACAGCAAAAAGGTAGGGTCATACTTAAAATTGGCAGGAATATTCCTCCAAGTGTCCATCGAAGGAGATCCGTGACTAAAAGTGGTAACAAATTAACATTTTCGACTAGAGTGCACCCAGCACAGCAATAATGGCAGCACTACTGTTAACCTTTACGTTAGCATACCATCTGTTGACCATAGCAAAGTGAAAGATTCCCTTCTTATTCGGAAAGTGTGCATTTTGATAAAAGAAGAGAAGATGAGGGACTGTACTCAACAATAATGTTCGTAACTATGCCTAAAAACAACCTCTAGTATTATCTGTCGTCTTGCTAAATTCATACAGTTCCACTTTGAGCAGCGATTGGTCCACAAACTGCGCTATGCCATGGGCAGCTCGAAGTTACCAATTCAGTACCAAAATGTATTTCTCTACCTCGTGAACTTTGTTTTTGGGTAAATATCTCTACAGAGAGACGATAAACAGTCCGCACCCATTTGCGCAACGGTTCCAATTAACGATGCGTGCTTTGCATGCAATCAATCACTCATCTCCTATTGGTTCATTAATCTCGCCAGGTTCAAATGTACCAATTGAAAAGCCACTTTAGTCAGGCTGCAGTAGGTCGGCGTTCGCTTAAATGTGAATGGGCTGAGTCCCCGGGTGCAGTTAGTGTTTGGTATGGTTGTGTCACCCACCCGCATAATAAAAGGGACCCAAAATCAAGAGAAGTATAGTACAACCAAAAGTGGGGGAGGTAAACGTATACATTCTAGTTGCCAGGATTTGCACAAGTGCAATTATTTATACAAGGTAAAAGGCTTAAAAATAGGGTATGAAGGATCACGTTTCTGTGCTTCGAGGCAGGCAGCCGCCTGATTAATTCGAGATAGATTGGATTACCAAGGTCTTACCTATGGTCTTGATTTCAAAAATTTTACCCAAAAAAGGGATTGGATTGCAAATTGGCAACCATGAGACAGGTTAATCTGTGAAATGTTTTCCCCATAAAAATATTTGCTAAAATTGGGATAAAAGAGGTAAGAGTGGGGTATTTGGGGTGTGGAAGTAATTTGATTGGAGAAAAGTAAGTGGTGTTGGGAGGCATACAAATCTATTTCGCTAAATATTATGGATCCTTGCTTGTTATTTTGCAAAGTCCCTAGGGTATGTCATATCTTGCATCTACGCATTCAGAGCGCTAGCAATATTGCTTACCTGAAGACAGCTCAAGGTCATACTGTTAAGCGAACTTCACTAGTACCGTGTCAAACCTCCAGCCTGTGATAAGGTGGGTGAAATGCCAACATTGAAATGCACGGCATGTTGTGAAATGGGACAGTCGCCTTCTCCACCTAGTACAGAGTGTGCGTCACATCAAAAATCTGCGACGTTGCATACCTAGACAAATCGACCGCTCGCATTGCTTTGCATGACATGTGATAGCGATGCAATGGGATGGAGCGTAAATTGGGTTGGAACGATTTGCTTCCAGTTAGTTGGAGGCAACAGTGTCGCAGGTACCAACGAAAAGGCTGAGTGTGTAAGTGTGTCACACTTTGAGTAGTTCGATGACCAAGTAACAGCTACACAAAGCCGACGTGAGAACCAAGTAGCCGAAATCGACACGCAAAAGCCCCAGTCGGGAAAGTGATCGAAATGCACACGAGCACGAAGTTTGCACAATAGGAGATGAGAAGCCATGAAGAAGAGAAGGGGAGAAGGGCATACAAACCCCCTCCTCATTGATTCAAGGTCCAGTTGAAAGACCCCATTCCTCGTGCACAGCATGGTGATAAAGTGGTTTGCATGCATAGAGTGGAGCTGCGTCCGGACGACAAAACCGCCGCAATTGACGCAAGTGGACGGCAGGAGCCAGAGGCTTGCAGAACTTTGAGACGGTAACGCTGAAACACCAGTGATCGTCCAACCAAGGGAGCACCACCAAGGCAGCTTCAAACGTGGACGCGGTATGGTGCGTGAGCCGTGATTCCTCATCCCTGATGCAACTGAAGGAGGTGATTAATTGGTCCTCCGACAGGTAGGGCTATGAGCAACACTTGAATCCTCAAGCCCAGTCCCAGACCCACACCCACACCCACACCCACACCCACATCCACACCCAGACCCAGGCTTAGGCCTCGTGAAACGCAAACCGCCACCCATTGACAATGAGAGGTGGCCAGTGTACTGCACTGTGCTGCACTGCGTGGACGCACTGCACGCAGCGGACAAGAGAGAGGATAGGCCACCAACACTGGAGTTGACTCGATCACATGACCTTGTCACGCCACCGTGCATGCGACAACGACCTACTTTCACCGCAAGTTCACCCTTTCAAAACACTTCACAAAGCCGTAATCCTGCGTGTGTGTGTCGTATCAGCGCAAGACCATTAATTGTTTTGTGTGGGCAGTTGCCGAAAGCTGAGTCGTTCCCATTTCCGACAGGCGAAAGTATCAAGTCCTGTGAGAACTGAGTCTTCGATAAATGAGGATTATGCGGAAAGGCGTGGTAGGCCAGAGGCCATAGGCTTGGTGAGGTAATCCCAATTAACAGTCGTTAATACGATTTGGCAATGGCATTGCCTAGACTTGCCCAATCCATGTCTGCATTCTGATCGGTTGAATGCATGGTTTATGAATTTTTTTCTTATTTTTGCAAGATGTCATCTTTGAATTTCGCAATTTTGATATTTATTTAAGGCTAGTTCAGTGCATTAAATTTGGCATTTTTGCTTCATTTAAAACATCTGCTCAGCCACTTATTGTCATCCCGGGCCTTCCCTGAGTTTGCAAGGCGTAACTGCAAATCATATTTCCAGTCTATAGAATTTCCGAGCCTTCTGGAATGCTGCCGTATATAAATACAATCTGTGGAGGCTAAAGCGCCTGAGTAGCGAAAATTCGAGTTTAGCAAATTGTCATAGCATTAAATATTTCTCCACTGCGTATTTCTGTATGCCACCAAAGCTTTATCGATGTATTGCCCTGTTACAGTTGTCGAGACACTTGTTTCGTTCAGAACATGGAACATGGTGGGTTTCGTTAATGGCCTTTCTAAAACTCTCCCCTTGTTTAACCCAATTACAAGTTGATTAACCTCCCCAGAACCTGCAACACACGACCGTCTGGGTGGAGCTGTCAAGTAACATGTGGCCTCAGCCAAACCCATCGATCTTCCAGCCACGCTCCATAATGTTGTAAAGGTATTCGCAATTCTCCTCACGCGAGGCAAAATGAAATACGCTTTAGCATTTTTCAAGTAAAATCCTTTTAGTGGCTGCATGTAATGGGTGTGGTTTAGCAGTCCACTTGTCCTGCCTGATACAATGTTTTAGAACGTCACAATTTCCTCCGCTTCACCTCCGCGCCTTTTGCTATTCTGTAGGATTGGTTGTGTGGAAAAGGTCATTGACTTGGAAGAGTTATTTTAAGGCGAAACAATGGGGCCCTTTCCTCTTTTACGGCGAGAAGCGCCTTTAGGCGACAGTTAATTTCGTCGATTTAGTTACAAATTTCTTTGCTTTTCATGCAACTAATCAGCCCATTGGGTAAATTTATCGAATGCTTTACGGTAGAGCAAAATTATTCATTTTAATGTTGAGAAATCCTCTAAAAAATCTGCAAATTGTAAATGTGCTTATCAAGTAGGACCAAAATGAAACCACAATGCTTATATCCTTTAAATGCACCTTGTAGACAGGGGGTGGGAGGAAAATTTTAATCTGGTTCTGAAGGAGTGTTTTGATTCTCCTGACATCGCGCAGCCGTACCTGACGCTAGTCACTGCTCCATCGAGTATAATAAAGAAGTCTACGAACATTCAACCTTCACATACCAAGAGTAATCAAAAGGATGAGCAGGGAAATGGAGGAACTCCTACAGTTATCCATTTTTTCAGCTGCATTCACCGAAATTTTACGGATCGAATGTAGCGCCAACCGGCCTGCTGATATTGAATAGATTAATAGAAAATTATGGCTTCCAATTAAAAGTGCCAAACGGTATAAAATAAATTTTTCAGTAACTTTGTAAAGAAGTAAGGGATGTGAAAAATTTTAATGGTGAAAGCATACGACTTGAATGGAAGATCCCAGTTCAACTTCTTCCTCATTGGTTGACGCTCCTTTTTACGGCGATTTGATTGGTTCATGTGCTTTGCGGCGCCAATTGAGCCATGACTTTTTTTCTATTTTACGAAAAACACGTTATACCAGTAATTTCTCAAGCAATCGGTGTGACAGCTTATCGTTGCTTAAACAAAGAGTGACATTTCATTGACCACAGATGGATTTGTATGTAGTGGTGTGAATTCAAGCGTTGTTCACACGGGAATTTTATTGGTAAAAAAGAAAAAAGTGGATAAGCTTGCACGTTTAATCGACTGTTTACGCTTTAAATTCTCAGCTTCATTAATTCCTGCACGTGGAGCCAAGCGTTACATACAAGATTGACGAAAAATGCAGGGAATAGCCAAATTAGCAACAGGGTAAGACCAATTCATCGAAATGCGTTAGTCTTTTCGAATTTTCTTCTCCTGTCGCGCAAGCGGCCCCAATTGGTCCAGTAGCAGTTGAAGAGATTGCAAATTCGTTGCAGCTTCCGCGGACACGAGAGGGCTAGATGCTTTAGGCACGGACGGAAGGGGACACCGACGGGGAGGAAGTATTGTCCAAACTTTAAAACATATATTACACCATTATTATGAAATTTATTATCTGCGATATTTATAAATAATCTGAAACAATTATGCTTTTCTTTCTTTCACGCTTCATATCCCATTAAGTACAAACTCAGGCGTTAAAGTTAGGAAAACAAAGTGTGTATTAACATTTATTTACTTCGTTTTAATTGTCATCGGAGGAAATGACCTTTGTTTTGTTTTTGTAAGAAATGATTGAGATGAGATGAATCACTAGATTGCCCTTCAATACCTTCATGTGGCCCTTCTTTATTCCAAAATTGACAGCACTACTTCAGGTTGATTGCCGCTCGACACGGTCTTCTATAATTCGACTGCCGCCACCGCCACCACCACCAATCAAGCCACCTACACTTCTATGCTTTCGTGTATAGTCAGAGAGGTAACTAAGAGGGCACACAAGTGACAACCTGGAGGGACGAAATTTGCGATGCTTGCCCTCACAAAAAAGTGTTGCCACGCCTCTCCCGTTGTTGGACAAATTTGTGATCGGAGGCTTCCAAATTCTAAGCAGCAAAGGGCGTCAAATGCCGTCAAGAAAGAGGAAATATTTGAAAGAATACTTATGATCGGATGACTTTTAGAGTGCTAAAGACATCTGAAATGATCCATTAAAGCAACCATGTTAAAGGAACGCTAAATGAAAATGAATGGGGACAATAACACCTTGTGGAGTGTATATTGCATCCCCGTGGAGCCAAAGAAGTCCACTCTTGTACATAATGCCTTGACAACAGATTGTGCATCGTCGAGATTATATCGGGGCGTCCACAGGCTACGGCGTGAGGACTACCGTGACTGGAATTGCCACGAATAATCACGCAGACCGCTTCCCACCACCATGTAAGGGCCTTTTGATTAGCTCCTCACAACACGCTTGTCGGCATTTGGATATTAAGCTGCATTTAGTTCTTTTAAGCTGTTAAAATAACAAAGAAATCTGTCCAATTAACTAACCTAAAAATGTTTGGGGAAGCCACTTATAATTCCACTCTTTATTAAACACTTTTCCTTTTCAAGTAAGTGATCAAACGCCGATCAAATGTTACTCAAACAAGAATTTTGGGTATGGGATTTTTTAAATAAACTTTTAGTGAGAAATGCTCGACAGAGGACGCAGAGTTCCTGTCTCAAGGATGCGATGACAGTGAAAAGACAGAGGTTATGTAATAAAACAAATGTAGGAAACTCCTAAAATCCTATGCTCATTGGAAACGATATTACAAGTTTTTATGGCTGAGCGACTCTGCTGAACCATTATTGTTTTTACGCCGATGAACTCTCCATCCACCTCTCCGTTCTTCTTCTAACATGCCATTGTCAAAAAGGGGAAAGGAAGGCGCGGAGGGATGAGGGTACAGTAGCCAATGAGGTGCTCTTAGGTTTCACGAAAGCTACTCGTCAAAAATGTTCCCCACCACTTTTCCGTCGGCCGAAAAGTAAATAGCATACTTTCATTTACCCTTCGTGAAAAAAAAGGAAGACCTTAGACCTACGACACGGCATGTGAGTGAGAGCCATTCGTTTTGATGGCTTTCCCCACGAATTGGTCAATTGATGTAGGCGTGAAATATTGAGCTAATCTTGGCACGGCCCTCTCGAATTGTCATGGTCCCTGTCGTCATTACTGGGGTGATTTTGCCTACCGGCTTGAGAAACTGTGAAGCGCCGCCTGGTAGCAGCTTCTGCTCAAAGCTGAACGGTCAAAAATTTGAGAAAACTCAAGTGAGCAATGGAAACTTGGTTACAAAAAGCTTTTGTGTTTCGCCTCTTCCATTGTCCCGTGAGGCAATCACACTGGAGGGACTTTCGGCGTAAGAAAGTACAATCCTACTCGAGCTATCATCCTCGCTCATTGGTCACGTTGGCAGAGACTGGTGACTGCTAGCCTTGAAAGTCGCTATATTGTGGCAAACTAGACTATATTCAAGGAAGGAATTTCGCAATGGTTCTGTTTTCCTAAAGGAAGCGAAGGAAAAGCCGGTGCCCAGCCTTTTCCTTGTCTACACACCTGCGCTTACCCAAGGCTCTCCAAGTTACTTTGAATTGCTCACTAAATAAAAGTTTAAAAAGAGCCCAAAGATAACTTTTAGAAGACCATCCAGCATTTCTTTTGTTGCTACTGCTGATTTGGACCAAAGTATGGGCGTGTAAAAGTGGTTTGCAGTTGTCATAAGCACCAGGTGAGTCAACTATGTCAACGACACTTTAGGTTTAAAACGATAAAAACGATTACCGTTTATGGCCCAACTCCTGACACAGCACAGTCGCATTGAACTCGTTTAAACGGGCCTGAGAACGTGTAAAAATCCAAAAATAGGTTTCTGTTTAAAGATTCTCGATGCTTCCGTTGGAATTCTTCTTTCGGCCCTCGTTTCAATCATTGGCGTGGGGCTGCACTTTATGTGAACCAATACGCCTTTTCATTCAGGATTCGGTGCCAAGAAGGCAGTTCTACCAATAGTCCACTGCTACACCAAGACCTCCACTTGCCTTGCGAATTTTCCACCCGAAGGCCTGGCTTGCCTACGTTGAACAAACCGAACGACAGAGGTTGACTTATTAAAAGCAAAAAGTAAATTGTAATGACATTTTCAACTGATCTACCCACAAAACCTTACACTTTTAACTCGGGTTCAGGAATGTGTCCACCAAGTTCGATTAGGCTTGATCGGTGCCATTGTCTTTCATTCACACAACAATCATCATCCGATCATTTGAGGTTGTCACCATGGTCAGGCACAATGAACAGGTTGTGAGCGTTTTAGCATTGCATGACGAAAAATTTGGTGATCAAGCTTTCGGCCGTTACCTGCGGCTGTGTAGCTCTTCTTATATCCGTAAAGGCAATCTGCAAGTTCCTTTGATGGTGATGGTAATGTCACCCGATTTTTCTCAACAGTACAGATGCATATTTCTTGATGTGCATTCTTTTTTGATATTTTGAATTTGTTCATATCTCTGCATAGCTTTAACACTATGGATGCATTTCCTCGATGGATTACTCAGAGCCCTATCCCCTAAACGATGGCAATGCGCTTTCATCGTTCACTGACCAATGAAAAGTCACCTTTTAGTAAGTGAATGCATTTGACGCATTAAAAAAAAACAGAGTCCTGCTTTCTTACCCCCAAACACTGCAAAAACTGATTAGGAGGCCACACTTAAGACGTAGTGGAAGGACATATCTCGCTTTTGCTTCACATCTTTTAGCTAAGCTTGAAAACGCTGTGGCATCTCGACTGCAAGAAAAACTAATAATACCAAGGCATGGAAGGAGTGGAGTGTTATTGGCTTGGGGCGGAGGATAGGTCACACAGATTAAAGAGCCGGGAATTTAAACACACAGACAGACATGACCAACATAAGTGTTATTAAGAGGACAAAAGTTCTTTCTTTTTATCGTGGAATCGTAAAACAGGCCAAATTTGGGTCAAAACCCTGCGGTTGGCATGAACTTTAGTGAATTACTGTTGTATAATTGTGATTTAGATTATTTAAAAGTTGGTTACTGGTACCTTAATTTAAAGCAAATAAAAAGTCGCTGATTTTTTCATAAAATTGCAGAGCTGTGGTCACCCGAGGGATCCAATCAAAGCTTTGCAGTCGTGGGAAATTGCAGCAAATTTCTAACAGGAACGAAAAGACAGCTGTTGCTGACATAGAAACGACTTTATTACTTTTCCTCTTAATAAACTTTTAAAACCACAACATTAAACTCGTAGACGTTCCGATTCCTTGCTTTACGACTCGCAAGCCTTTACTGAGTCTTAAGGAGTATGAAACTCAAAGAAGGCTTTGCAGTATATGTGAAAAATACTGTACTTAAGCATAACTATGAACTAATTCCTACCAAAAAACTTAGTTTTGCCTCTTTGATGGGCAATTGTTGCACATCGGTTTCATCTAGGACTTATAGGGAGAACTACTTCAGAGGATACGTTTAGTTTTGTGAGAGACTATGCGAGTTGTGATTCGGCCTTGCGGTTTAGTCTTCCCCTCTAGTCAGTGGCCAGTCTGACATTGGTTTTACCACGCCATCAGCCTACCACGAATACGAGGCACTATGTTAGGCAGTTTTGTTTAAATTACTGGGGAATTTTGGTGCAAACTCGTTCTAGGGATTAAGTAAAAATTTAGTAAAAACCTTCAGCCATAATTTAAATGCAAATTAGCAATTACTCCTTTTTTCATTTCAATATAAAAAGTACGCAACTACGTTTAGGTGACATTTTATATTGTTTGTTTGTAAACATAGTGGGCTAATTAACAACACATTTTACATCCCCATTAAAACAGTTCTTCCTTCAGACCATGTCTAAAGCGTTCCAGCCCACCCCTGCGCCAGATGCGAGCAGCTCTCCCTGCAAGTTTTTTCAGTGAGGTGAAGCCAACACACACCCCTAGAATATTCTTAACTCAAAGTCTTGATTAGCAATTTTCGCTAAACCAAGGTCAAATAGGAACAAATTTTGCAGAGGGAGCTAAGTGAAAACCATTTACGAGAAGAGAGTTACTATGCAATACGTTTGCTGCTTGTTTAACCATTCGTTTCGCTAAAGGGTCAATTGCGTAAACTGAAACTTTACAGAGAGTGTTGATTTCTAAAGCATTTCGGTAGTTCGATCATTTCCGTCAATTAGATAAAAATTTTCTGCTCAAATGTTGGCTACTTACGTTTTCAAGGAAAGCTAGGGTGATTTCAGCTACTACTGAAGAAAATAATACATCAAAATTTAAAGTTGCCTTTTCTAAGCGCAAACGCCAATACATTTAAAATTGGCATGCAATTTAATATAAATTTAAAGCAAACCAAACCAACCTAATATGCAATAAGAAAAATTGATATTTTAAATGATGATAACCATGCCTGACCTTGAGTCCGGAACGTGGATATTTGCATTGGAAGGCCTCTCGTGCATCGATTAAGTTATGGCGGCTGATACACTGGAGCGTCAGATCAAGTTAGAGTTTCTGTAGGCTTTAGCATTATCGCCTAGTGTACCGAAAACCCATCGTGGGCGCAAATTCCTCTCCAAGCGAGAGCCTCAAATTCATGAAAACGACAAGCAGGCGTTGATTATCAGAGGTTCTCACACGGGCGAAATCGTGGACAGCCTATTGACAGATCTTGTAAGTCGAATTCATATTGATTGCCTCAGTATATGCTCAAGAAACCGCTTGCTTATAAGCTGAAATGGAAAAATCGGGTTCTACCTTTTGAAGACGCTACATTTATTGCACGTGGCTGTGATTTTATGACTTGTTCAATGATAGGAACGCATGTGTAACAAATACGATTGTTCTCTCTTTGTAATGGGATCACATTCTAAGAAAAGGCCAAATAATATTGTCATTGGTCGGCTACACGATCATGAGATTCTCGATATGCATGAATTAGGGATCGAAAAATACGTGCCAATGCATTCTCTCGTACGTTTGGGATTGTGCAATTTCACACAATGTTTAGGATACAAAACTCCATCTTGGTGCTAAACCCATTCTTATATTTTCCGGTGAAGCTTTTGATGAAGATGAAGAGTCTCAGCTCCTGAAATCTGTGCTTATTGGTAACGCCAAACGTTTTGAAGTTACTCGTCTGGTCTTAGATCTTTTTAGAGGTCCAAAAGTGTCTTGCATAAACTCGTCGGGACTGGAATACGTCATCCACTTCATAATGCCCTCATCGGAAAAACTTATCATGCGAGTTCAAAAAATGAAATTGGAAGAGCTGAAAAGTCTCCCCAAGGACAGGGGTGAACATTTTGGAGATTCGAAGCAAATGGAAACTACAGAAGCTCTTAAAACTCCCTGGGGATCTTATGTTCAGTTGGAACTTTGTGATTCTGCTCCTGAAGTCGATTTTGTTCTTCGACGTCGTCAAATGCCATCAGAGGTTCGTAGCTTTATAATTGCTATCCTATCTATGAGTCGATTCCTTTACCTTCCTGTAGGATAAATGGAAGCGCTCGTTACGGGTTCCATCCCAATTACGTCCAAAGAGATGCAAGCCCACCAAGAACCGTAGCGTTGACGCCTTTGGCAGTAAGGTAGCCCAAATCCATCTACAACGGGAGCATGCTTTGGACAAACTGCGTCCAGGTTTGTCCATGCGTACTGCACTGACGGGCCGTGTGAAACGCGGGTTTGAGCGACAACCGGGGTCAAACAATGTAGGAGACGAGAAGAAGCGGAAAGTAATTGATGGGAGTGTTACTGGCGGTACCAATGCGAAACGACGAAAAGTGTAATTAAGAAGGAGGGTGATGGCCCTCGCGAACTGTACTCTGTATAAACGCAAAAACTCCGCATGCTGTCAGAGGTTATGCACCTTATGCGCCTTATTTTCTAGTGCATAGGAGGGTGTCATTGTTCGAAGCAAAAAAAGTCAGGCCGGGAGAAGAGCTTCGGATATCATCTTCAAGCGCTCTTATCACATAATATTCTGATTGTCACAGCTGGCGAGTTGGCTGTGTATTAGTAGTTACATTCTCCGGGTGGTTACCAGGGTTTGGAGCCCAAGGTATCGCGTTGAAAGCAAATCAGAGGGATGGCATCGGCTGATCCGGTCTGATCACAGTGGCTATCATCAACCAGGCTTTCTCTGCTGTCCTTATAGGGAGGAGTGAAGTTGGTCCTTGGCTCACTTTTAATTAATTGGAAGACGTTTTCAGGATGTTGCAGGACACATGTAGCCAT
This sequence comes from Taenia crassiceps, assembly GCA_023375655.1. Lineage (NCBI taxonomy): Eukaryota > Metazoa > Platyhelminthes > Cestoda > Cyclophyllidea > Taeniidae > Taenia > Taenia crassiceps. The sequence continues at coordinate 2,085,356 of JAKROA010000010.1, forward strand.
GGGGGATACCGTAATAACGAGTAAATTCGCAATATCTCGTCAAGTGTAAAAATCCGGAGGCGTGGCGTTAACTCCTTATCGATACGGAAAATAAGAGGGAAGCCTCATGCTACTGATGCGAGGGTGAAACTTCAGGCCCAACGATTTCTCTAAACAATACCTAGACCGTAGGGGTCCCGGCTGCCAACCTCAATTTCGTTATCCTGTGTTGTCGATAAAGACATCATCGGTTCTGTAGGATGGCCACCCATCGCCACTAACCTTCCATGTAATATTTGTTAGTGGCAGCGGACCGATCACCGAGGAGAGAAGCAAGAACGGTAGGGTAGGTTTTCCCTAGGATTGCAGAAAAAATCTGGAGACTGCTAGGTTACCTATTTCGATACTTGCTGGAGGAAAGTGGTTTAGGAACTTATGCCCTAAGACGAGAAAAGTAATCCTGCCAGAATTGCCGCCAGCTGCAATATGTATGTGTAGAGGTGTTTTTCCACGTTATAAACCCATGGAAGTGGAACTTTCCCGCGGACACGAATACCTAATGATCACTTTAAATGTCGTCAAGTTCTGAAATGCTGGACAAGAAAACAACGACCCATTAAGCAAACCACGGAGACTACGTCAAAGCTGCCAATCTAGAGCCCTTCTTTACCGAGACTGCATAAAGCATGAGACTTCGAAAACTAAAGTGCAGGAGATCGCCAAACACCATCCCCACTGAATTTAAGTATTAGACCCCGAAACATCAACATAGACCCGTGAAATGAAGTTAAACGAATCCCAGCGGTGCTCTATCAAAACAGCAATACCCCACCATTGCATCATCAAAGAGAGCACCAAACATCAACCGCCCAAGCCCACCAGAGCAAGTCCTAGGGCTTCGTCCACAAAAACACGTAGTGTCGAGCACGCTTCTTACCGTTTCCACCTTCAGAGAAGAGCCCCTAAACTCTGTTTCCAAGAGACAGCCAAGAAAGCCATTCATCACTCCAACTAGCCTACAGTCAGAAAAACGACCTCTGCAGAGCACCGGAGAGGAAAAAAAAGACCTAGTCATGGTAAATCAGAGCGACGCGACCGCACGCCCTGCGTTCCGCTTGTCACTAGTAGGGAAAAGCAGGAAAAAACAGCAACCAAATTTACAAGATCATCATTTTAAGACCAATTCTATATTCACAAACATTTAGAAAGTGGTAAGAGGCCGAGCCGTGGTGAAGCGGGGAGCATGAAGACGGCGATTGACACGATGAGGGAGCGGAAACTTGAGATTCTTATCGTGGAACTGAGTTATGTGCGGTCGACGACATTTCTCATTGGGAATGACCTCAACTTTGATAACTTGGATAGAAGTCGCGCGAGCACGATGACGAGCCCCCATTTCTCGATAGAGCTGCGTGACTGCACCCTCCTCCGTTAAGTCACGATACTCTTTGTACATGTTGTGAGTTCCAGATCGCGAGTCGTAGCGGATCCAGATACCATAATTCTTGACGGTTAGCGGTTTCCTAGGGTAGAGCTAAAATATGCAAAAACGAGTTTTTAATGAAGGATATCGAGCTAGATCTGGGTGCAGGGAGTGTTGCGTAAGACACTATGAAGCAAACGCGTCAAATTTTTGCACCGAATTTAGCTGAAATCATTTCAGCCGGTAAGCGGTGCAAGTCATGTGTAAATTTGCGCGACAAGCAATAGAGTTGCTAATCGAACGTCAATATCTGCATGAATTTACCCGAAGTGAACCACTGCGGTCAGTGACCATGCAGCAATGGGATCTTGTCACAAAACCTGCACTGGGTTGAACTGAGGATTTTGCATCCATTTTTGCGTGGCACTTAGCTCCCGTTAAACAACACAAGCAGAAATCACGCAAACACCAAGGACCGCATAGATCTAAAACTTACCCTTTTGCAGGAGACAATCTCCCCATTACCCTTCTTCATTTTTTTTAATTGACGGATAAAGTACCAGAACCGCGATTTGGCAGTTACAGAATCCGGAGCAAAGATGCGCATACGATAGGGAACAGGTCTAGGCTCCTTATCAGTGGGCAATTTCCGACCGATAACTATAAAAAGCTTAAGCTAAAAACGCGGACGTCGCATCCCTAACGCAACAACAAACCTTCCCGCTAGCACGCATAATTACAAGCCACCAAAAGCGCTCCGCGAAACACAAGTAAGGTTGTTCAAACAAATGAGGCTGTAAAGAATGCTAATTAACTTCTTGGATAATAAACAGCTTAATACAAAGGGAGTAATATTTTTGAGTGATATTTTGGTCTTTATTTGCATGCCAATGCTTTTGACGATGCCGAGGAAACAGGAAATAAATATATAAACAAAATGCTCGATGATTACTCTTATGCTCCATAGATAGGTCACAAGTTTTAAACAGTCAATAAGTAAGCAAGAGCTCAAAACATTAATTGCTAGTCATGAAGATCTTTGAATGGTGCTTGTTAACAAAATGACAAATTCAGCGACAAAAAAAGTTCAAAATGTTCGGCCTTGCGCATCCATAAACCCGGACTATTTCTTCGGTTTTTGAGTAGCAGTTTAAATTTCTGTTTCATTTCTACTTTTCTGTCTACTATTCTTAATTAGGTACGGCTGAATATTTTTAGGCATCTTAATTATGCTCACACAATTTTATTTGGAAGCAGAGCGCTTGAAACTATGGGATGATATCCGAGATTTAAAAAAATCGCTTAGCATTTCCACAACTACATGCTTTCTTAGCAATAAATTTATCTTAAAAAGCACGAATAACATAGGTAAAGTTCACTTAGCCGGCTATATTGTATTGCCCGGCTGTCCCGATTCTTCTATCGGCTAAATATGTATATTCTGGATTAGTTTTGTATCAACCTTGGCTTTTGAGGATGTCTGGAAACACTTAACATGTTGTGGTAATTAAATATGTGAGATTATTTCGCAAAGATACCAACACTATTTAGGAGATTAATTAACCGTGTCTTCTATTCTGCTAGGAAAATATCTGTTCAATGGGACAGCATTTTTTGAAGCCGATAGGTATGATACTTGGTTGTTTGGCTACTAGTGCAGGACACTTAAGCGGCTATTTAGTCCTTCGAATAGGGCTCTTCGTTGAGCTATGCCGGATGTCCCTACACGTCTATATTTTGAACGTATATATTCTGAAAGCTGCTATAACTTCTATACCAGTAGCCGCCGATGCGTTTCACTGTATCAGTCACGCATATTGCGAGCAGAATTTTTGTTCAGTCCAGGAGCAATTCGCACGACGCAAAGTGTTAAACGTGCATTGATTGTAGCTAGTTTTTTAACTTAACAAAAATTTTAATTTGAACATGTACTCGTTTCTTTAGAGCAGCAAAATTGTCTAAATTTATTTAAAATTAATTTGCAAATTTTCGACTTGTTGGGTTGGGTAATGTAAAAAAAACTTTGCAGGTTTCCATCTGTTTTGAAAAAGAGTCAAATGCTATGTCAGGTGTTACATGTAAACTAATTAATTTTTTTAGATCAACATCACGAATGCGAAAGCCTTCTTAATTCGTTGCGTTTCTTAGCAATGTTTTAGTAATATATCTGGCTACTCTGTGTGTTATTTTAATATAAATTTATCCTAATTTAAGGTTTTCAAACTTTTAAGGAGAATTTTTATGAGGAATATTACCTACTTTCCCTCTTTCTGATACCTTTAGTGGAAATGGCCTTGCTTTGTTTTAATTTCCGAAATTTTTGTTAGAAGATACTGTCACGACTTCTTGAATCAGTCATTTTTTGCTATGGATTTTAAAGCTTTGAAGTCGTGTCTCCTAAGTGCTTCAAAAATATCACAGACTGTTGAGGAATTCGAATTTCTTGCGCAGTTATCTTCTATAGTTTGTCACGACTTTTCGGACTCACGCGACGATATTGCTGCAAATTTGTTAAGTGATGAACTATTGAAGACCATTGATTTCATATCAAAAGATCAGGGCATAGTGCTGACATCAAGCGCGATCCTTGACTGGTATAAGTTTTGAACTGGAAAATTTTCTATTTTGACACTTTTTTATTGCTTGCAAATATTAAATAATCTAAGTTTATAAAGGCGAGTTTAAATGGGATCATGCTATTTTCACAAGAAACGTTTTGATAGTTCATTTTCGTCTCCGCTATGCATGTATTGGGAGAGGAACCTTTCGCTTTAGAGCCTGCTCTTTTCTTTTAGGTTTGTGTTTTATTTGTTCTCTCGTCGATATCGCTCAAGCAACATTTGCGACATGGACGTTGCGAGTGTTGCTACTGTAAATTTTAACAAGCCTTCGCGAAATGTATCGGTTTGTGATGAGAACAAGTTTTCCGATCGTTTGAATACACCGACGGGGTCAATTATCTGCTGGTACTTGCAAACCCTGTCACCCTTAGCACCACTTTCTCACTTAATATTTCATATTTTATTGCTTAGGTTGGCATCACGGCCCCTTGTCAAGCAAAATTTGCAGATGTATATCTCTGCGATCGAATTGGGTATGTTTATCTTAAATTGTAGACATTACTTTTTAAATAACTTAAATAAACACGACCTTATTTAAGTCATGCTGCATTTATTTCGAAAAGATGGTGTTTTTCTATATTTTATAAAGTTTTACCCCTTATAAAGTAGGACGTTTTCATACACTATTAAACCCATAATTAAACAACTATATCCGATCAAATCATATTTTTTTAGCTTACTCGTTACAATAGAGGGCGGTTTATACCAGAGCTGTGTAATAGCAACAACCGAAATTCCAGAGTCAGTGAATTAACTTGGTAAACGGTATGAAACAGGCGGGTGTGTCTCATTTGCCGGTGAATCTCTCATGTAGGACAGCCTTATAAACCGCCTCACAAACGACACGATCTTCCATATTACAAATTATGCTGTGTAAATAGCAGACCAACAATTCTTTAGTTTGTTTAAGGACAAAGTTTGGTATTAACTTTGCTTTCCCCAACATGACCATCCTATTTTAAGCTTTCATGCAAAATTGCCCTATAGGTCAGCCAAAATCCTTTTTTAAAATTATTTATAGCTGAAAACCATCCAAATGCTCGCAAACACCTGGTCTCGCACTCCCTACGCTGGCTAGTGTCCTGGCTAAAGAAGAGCAAACTTGACTTCAATGCTGGTTCACCTTTGGTTCTTGGACGAGGGGGCTCCTTTGACGGCCTTTCGGAGGCTGGTGACCTTAGTTCAATCCCTGAGGTGGTAAATGAGGAACAAAGTGACACTGTTTCCACAGAAAAGTGGGTTTTAACTGTGATGGAGTCAAATGGTGCTCTAGTTGAGCATAAAAGTGGTCAGAAGGCAATTGATCAGTTGAGATTCTCAATTGAAGTGAGTTTTTGTGTTGAACTGGCGAAAAAGAGGAGAACTTCTTGATTATTACCATTAAGAAAGTGTAGTCAATCAGGATACCCTTGTAGATTATAAAATTTTTGCTAACTTGGTAACATAATTAATTGTTCAGTAGGCGACAATGGCACAACAGGCTGAATTAATATAAAAAGCCTCTAATCTAGCTCCTACGCATTGAATTGCTGTATTCTCATTGACAAAGAAGGAGAAGTAAAGAGTGTAAGCTGCTTTATTGAGTGGTCATCGTGTGAAAACGGGCCTTTTAGTAGCTCATGGTTGATACTAGAACAATGAATTATCAATTCCGAAATGAACAGCAATCTGTAGGTCGCTTCCTTTAGTTCCTCTGAAGTCTCCTTTTGTAAAGGTAAAAATATTTTGGATTGGATTATTGGGTTTTTCTCTCTTTCAAGTCTTACACCAAGATAAAATTTCCAGGGTCCATAAATGAAAACCAGCTTTCTGTCAGTATTGAGTGCAGTAGCAAAGTATAGAGACAATAAAACAATAGAAAATGGCTAAACAAACGCTTTTACAGGTGCCTGTATCTCTGTCATCGTCTGTAGACACATATACCCAACCATGAACTGGTCTTATTTTTGTAGAAAAAGAAAAGCACCTTTAATTATCGGTGTTTATGTGGATTTTGTCTCTAGGACAATGATAGTCTCCATTGTTTTATAGTGACCTCAGGACGATACTGTCCGAGCTTGTTTGTTACTAGTGCATTCCAGTCCAAGACTGACCCACTTTTAGCCATCTTTTAGTCGTTCCTCCTACCAGTCTCTCCAGAACCGTCTTTGTTGTGTATTCATCCCGATGAAAGCAGAACAATTTCTCCTCTAAACTTCTTTTCCCGTATTGACAAGGCTCCCTTCATCCATTAAAGGAAAAAGGGCGGTACAGAGCTAAATCTCTCAAGCAAATACATCGGTCGTAGGGAGGGGTCGAGGAGATCAACAAATATCATCAGTTTAAACCCTTGCTTAGTTTACCAATGTCAATAACGTAATTTAATTCCTTCGGCGACTTATAAAAGGGCACGGCTGCAATGTGCAAATAGAATACTGCCTTGTAATTTTTGAAGATGATTGACAGGTCTTGCAATTCCCTCTTATCCCCAACTTTGCATTGATAGGTTATCTAAAAATAACTGAATTTACATTGACGTAAACCCTCCCATTACTTTGAGAATAATTTACAAAAATAAGTGGAAGAAATAAACTCTTCGCCAATTTTTTTGCTTATATAGAAATTGATTTTGGCCTGCATTGGTGATCAGTTGGAGGAGATACGCAATTTGGCACTTAGACGTCTTCAAGTCTTCTTCGAAAAGGCTCCACTACCTGTCTCGGCTGCTTTCTGTCTTCGTTGGATTGATGTGAGTTATGATTCCCCTCCTTCCCTTCACTAAAGTAGCCTCTGAAGTTGGAAAAGGTTTTTTGCCCAAATTTGCTTGATTCGTTTACTTTTTCAACTTTAAAATTTTCCTGAAAATAAAGGAACGAAAAAGAGCGGTGAGTAAGAAACTCGAATTTATCCTCACAATATGGGTTGAAAGCTGCATTAACCTTGAATGGTCAAAGTGCCTTGCTTAATAGGGTACACACGTGACGTCGCAATCTCGTCCTCCTGGTTGACCCTCATTTGACTACCATTTGAGTTATTTGCTGTCGCGGTGAGTTCAAATGCAACGAAGCGAAAGACATCAAAACGCCAACTTTTCAACCTGGGAAGGGCCGCATGAATTCATGCCTTCATTGCAGCAAAAGAGTTTATTAATAAGGAAGTTTCATAATGTCCACTTTTTAAAGAGTCACGAGAAAATTGCAAAACATTGTTTCCCCGAAGTCAAAAAGAAAAAATACTCGTCTCCATCCGCATCTATGCCTGGTTCCGCTCCGCCCCAAGATGCCTCTTGCCTTTCTCATGGGATTACCAGGCTCTCTCGGTATAAGAGCATCAAAAAATCACTTTGTGGCGCATGTCACACAATTCGGGAAGGTTGAGGTGAGGTGGCACTCCCCTCTCTCCCTTTATAAAATACAAATAGTCAGATTAATGGGTACCTCGCTGCAAAATTTCCCACTACCGGGGCGAGCGCGGGAGCATCTTTCGACTTAACAGCTCATGATGAGTGTTTTGGGACTGGAGGTTTTTCTCACGTTCTTTCGAAGTGTACCATATCGAGTGGATAGATTGTAGATGTAAATTCGGGTCTGTCTTCAGTTCACACCACACACACACACACACACTCAGGCAAAATGATATATCTTCTGGGATTGAAGCAGCGAGGCCTATTGAGCAGACTATTTGGAGGTGAACGCCGATAGAGCCATTGTTGAAGCACAAAAGCCATGGTAACTGCGCAGAGCAACAAACAGATAATCTCTACGTGAAAGTAGTTAGTTTTAGCATGCCCTGGGGGCTGATGCCGATGGTGGCAGGCTAGCAAACATCCTTAGAAGTCGTCATCGACACAATGACCTTGTATTGCCTCTTGATTAAGAATAATGCATCTCCCAGATAATGATGCACCATCTTTGAGTGATTCATCGGTAGGATCTCAAAATATTGTTTACCAGGTAGACAACTTTCGACAATAGGAAACTGTTGGTGAGTACCGAGGGGCTGATGCATAATTATGTGCTATAAGTCACGCAAACTATCGTGCTCCCTTTCTGAGTCGTTGCCAGCTACGGCAAAACACTGCAGCAGAATAAATATCCAGTCTTACGAACCTCCATGTACACCTATGGGAACAAATTAATACGAGAACTGACATTCGAATCCGTTGACTTGGTTAGTGGCTATCGAAGCGTTTTTCTATTTTTTTTAAGAAAAAACTTGCTGCGTTGCATTTCAGCTATTTCGCCAGACACCCCCTGCGAATTGGAGCAAACAGGAAAGCTTGTTAAAGCGTAAGGTTTTTAAAAGCTAGATATTTGATGCCACTATACAGTGTAATTGGTAAATAAATTCCATTTTACTGTAATGCGAATCTTAGATTTTTTGTAATTTCTACTGGTAAGTGCTTTTTTTCCACTGTTCAATCATTTTACTTTCTTCTTTTAAGTTATCAAAATTTTCGTGGACAAACTGCGACCACCAACTGAGGAGCTGGACCATGGAGGGAAGACAGGCAGTCAATTGTTAAAACAGCGGCTTTCACTTGCGTTGGTCAATGCTTTAAACAAAAAATCGGCTGCGGAGGAGGGCCCTCCTGTGAACTACCGTAATAAATCTCAAACTATAGTGGGTTTAAAGTTCACTTAGTACACTTTAAGAAGTGTGTATTTCGTCAATCCGACAATGACCTGAAAATAGTGGATACATCCAAACTATCAGTTTTCTACCATTTTACTTTCTGATTGGTTGATTGCTTAAGGTTGCATTTGCATTGGACGCCTGAGAACAGCTACATTTTGATTGGTGGTTCGCGCAAGTTAGCATTACTATTGGGCATTTGATGTTTAAGCGGAATTGAGATCGTTTTACATAATTTCAGCTTTTTATCGTCACTGCATGCATAGTGCACGGCCTTACTACGTGTTAATATAGTAAACCAAAAAATGCCATCTTTAATTGTAAAAAAGGACTTCATGATGCCATTTTACAGCTTTTTGTTTCTTTGTTAGCATAAAAATCTCTCTTTTAATAAACTACTTGTTAGTTGAAGTTTGTAGAATGTCAAAAGCATATTTTAGTGCATATCATTATCAGTCAAAAAAATTTTACCCAGTCATTGACTTTGCATTTCTTCTCATGTCGATGCAAGATTTGTTACCCTTTCATATTCTAGAGCGTACTTCTAACTTCTTCCAATCGAAAAAAGTAGTGTTACTCTTTTTATAACACCGTCATAACAACGGAACAATGGGTTGGTTTGGCGATTCAGTGACTGAATCAGCCTTGGAGGCGCGAGGCGAATATCCTTTTGCATCAGCAACTGATGTATGGAAAATGATTCATCCTTTTGTTCCCCTCCACGGTGTAAATAGCTTTTTGGTATAAATTAGCTGGAAAATCGGTAACAGTAGAGGCGTGTATTAAGCGCGATAACAGTAGTATTGCTTGCAATAGGCCTTTTACTTTTAGCACCCTGAGGAGGAGACCATAAAGAGGACTTTGCTACCCAAAATTCGAAATTTGACTCTGGGACAGCTCTCCAGTCACCGGCTTCCGATTCGTCAGTTGGCGGTGTCAATATACACAACCTGTGTCTCCTTCATGCATCCGGAGGTAATAGTGGAGGCCTCTGTATTTTATCAGCGCTTCCTTAGCAATGGATCTTTTGAACCCATTGTTTCACGAGTTTATCTTAGCTGACGTGGTTCGCGCAAGTTCCGGCTTAGTAGACGTATACACCCATGGCCTGAGGAATGGCTTGTAGGTCAGAGGCAATGCGCAAGTTGTTCCATCAATAACTGCACGTTTATTGGTACAGTGGATAAAATACTGGAAGGGACGTTGATTACTTTTTACTAGAAAGCTATCAGCTTAAGATAAAGTCAAGGATCTTTAGATAGCTTCCACTTCACAGGCTAGAAAAACTCGCGATTGGCGGGAATTCGAAAGAATCCCTAAATAGTTTCTCCAAGCAGTCAGTGTGACTAAAGCCCCGTGCCGTAAAACTGGTAGTAAGAGGCAAGTTAGAGGAGGAGAAGTGGAAGAAATTACCTTAAAATTATTTAAAGATTTATTTGTGTTGAGGTGATAGTAAAATTTTTTTGTTCCTAAGAATCAGGCCAAAATCCTTGGAAATGCCATCGATACGCTGGACCTCGACATCTCTACTCGAGTGGATGAAATCGCCAATGTGTGTCAACCGGGCAAAAAAGAAGTTTTGAGCTTTTAAAAAGATTTTATAGTTGAGATATCTCCTTTCTTTCCCTGAACTTCTCTTTTCCACTTCTCTTTAGAACATCACAAGTGGGAAACCGAAGTTGAGCCAATATCTGGTCGAAAGTCTCACCATTCTCAGTGCTAAGATTACCAACGTAGGTTCGCATTTGTTCTTTTCTTTATTCAAGAATTAGACTCCCATCTAAGTCAAACATGCTGTACCTGTGACCCGATCATTTGACTTGCACTTCGAATGGTTGGATGCCTTTGTCAACACACTGAGAAAGATGTTTGGGTGACTTCTTAACTTAAATATGAACTTTTTATTTCTAAGTAATTTCTACTATTATAAAAGGGAATAGCATAGAATATTTGCAACTATGTTGCGTGAGAAATTATTGACCTTTTACTGGATACCACTGAAGGTGTGTCATGGTAACAGCTTTGACTATCGTAGGTTACTTGAAACGCGATCTGCGCAATAGTAAGGTAGAATTACTTTAAAAAAAGGAGATTAATAGGATGCTTTCAGGTCCCGGACACTTACTTTGGGCCCATTTTGACGCCAGAGATGGCTTGTGTTCCAGTTTTTAGCTATAATTTGCGAAGGGATTGCTAGAAAAACGCAAAGGACGAGAAAGTGGGGCAGGTGAGGCGGTATCTCTATTCATTTCTCCTTCCCTCTTCCCCTCTGAAGCATAGAGGTCAGCGTGGGGCGATAGGCCAGGTTGAGATGTTTCTGTTGTCTCCAGGAGGAGAAAGAGAAGACTTTTGAAAAAGAAGAGGTGAACTAGATCGAGTTGAGATGAAGCGGTATCTCATTCCCTCCTCTCCACCGATCCACATGAGCTCATGCGTTATCACCAGGGTCGAAGGTGGTATGGAGGTGGGGAGAAAGGAAAAAGAGGCTCCATCAGTTTCGTTTTCATGACCCTGACAGTCCTCCGATGTTACCGTTACACAAATCAGGAATTGTTTTAACGCCATTTCGGAGAGATCTGTTCTTAATTAATTAAGCCATCTGGAAGACTCCATCGTCTAAAAGGAGCTTTTGCTTTCTGAGAAGTGTTTAAGAAGTTTTTCAACAATATGACCTACTGTGGTATCTTTTTCGGTCCCAGGTTTTTGAGTGATGCCTCAAGTGATTATCCACAGTGATGAAATTTTGCTTTTTTAGCATGATAATGCACTTCATCTACGCACTTAGGCTTGTACTCTCTAACGACCACCTTGACACTCGATTGGTTGAAGCTGAGGTCTCACCAAATCGGTACACGGGTATAATCATTACTCTCATGTCGTGCCCCCTACAGCCTCTCCAAATGCCATTTTTCTTTTTATTCTTCACTCCACATGACTCCAATCGCAAAAGGCTCTTTTGGAGTAATTCGATACACATGTCAGTGAATTTCGGGGGAATGGCTAATCATGGGGTTTGGGAAAGTGTTTTTAGCTTTGGAGACAACCTACGCAAAGTTTGTATCCGAGTGACCTGTCGATTGACACCTTTCCCATCTGGTTGCACACCTTCGAGGGAGAGGCAATGCAAAAGAGTCCAAAGTCTGCTCAAAGGTGGAGTAAACAAACAGAAAACCAATGGCTAGATTTCCCGAATTCCTTTTGTTTATTTAAAAATTGGGTTAACAATCGGATTAGCAGAAAATTATTTTTTAATGTTTCTTGGCGCATGAAAAAAAAGACATCCGAAATTTACCTTAGAAGGGGAAAAATGATTTGGAAGATCTTTCTTTGTTGCTTTTAGATGCCAAACAAAGCCTACTGTCACCTAGACTGGCTTCACGTGGCTTCACTCTGTGAGACATTATTGAGTCATCCATCAGCGCGTGTTCGCGAATCCGCAGCTGAACTCCTTGTCGCCGACAGTAGGTTTGAGAAGATTAGGTCATACCAACACGTTCCGAAAAACCACACAGCAATTCGAAATTCAATGGGTTTTTTGAGTAAAAAAGGGCTCTGAGAAATCATGCACTAATCTTCGCCAATGGTTAAACGCCAGGGAGACGGTCTTGACCAGCAGGATGGGACGACTTTCTGTAGCCCATTTTTAGCTAGTCCTCGCATCATTCTGTGCAAAAGTGGCATTGAAACAATTGACAATTTAATGGAGTAATTTGATTGAGGATGTTCCAAAAACTTCATTTCACCGTAGCTAGCAGCTGAGGGTCAGAAAGGCAGTATTCATGCATAATTTTAAATAAAAACAGATAAAATTTAAGCTGCTGGAACCATATCTTATGTATATGAAGGCGAAATGTCGCATATTATTTTTTGAGTGGGATAAAAGTAGTGGACCGGAAAAATAGTTGGACGAAGTTGGTCGCTAAATCGCGCAATTCTTGCCTTTTAAGGTAAACAGGAATTTATTTGCCGCTGAGATGATTTTCTCTTGGATGAGTTTCATTAGTTGATGTGGGTCATGGAAGTTGGAAGCGGATTTTGCGCAAACTTTTTGAAAAATCGACACAAAGAAAATCCTCCAGTCGTCATTGGGACAAAAAGTAGGTTGTGCTTTTGCTAGCGAAGATGCATCTTTAGGTGTTGACTTTTGCCTTTGTAAGAGGATACCCATAAGTATCGACAAATCGACCCTCCTCCCTCAAGGGGCTTTGACACGCTGATAATGGGGTGGAATCAATTCAAACTTTTTGACCTACTTTTTGATAATGTTTAAAGGGAAAAAATGTGAAATTTTTTAGTTTGCCGACACAAGGACTCCGCTCAAATGGCACGTGCTCTTGTGATAGTCCTGACTCAGGCCTGGGTATCTCGTCAGGATGTGCTCTTTAAGCCTTTTAGTCAGCTGTCAAAGTTGTCACAACATAGCCTTGAAAAAGAAGGTAACGTCGGTCTTTCATCTTAAAGGAAAGGAGTTATTGATACCCTTTTGACCTTTCCGGTGGTGAAAACAAGATTCATAATTGAGTCAGATTTTGAAATAAAAGTACTTTTCCTCGATTTCAGATAAGATCAGAGAATGCAGAATGGCCTGGCGCTCAGGTCATCTTGTGGCTTTTTTAAAGGTCAGCAAAGTGCTTCTCGAGGAATATCAAACGAACTTCAGCATTTTGTGTGAGTTGACAAGTCAAATGATTTCAAAACCTTTTCAGCCAGTTTTATACGAGAAGCACAAGATGTGTTTCTTTAAGCTATTGGTACTAGATGTCACATGGACTGAGTCCAATGGATGTGATGTGATTCGAGCCACCGATGTCGAATCCTGAAATGCAAAAGGGATGTTCTTGTCAAAATTATGCAGCACTTGATGGATGTGTGGTAGTGTAAAGTGCCGACAAGAGATGTTGCGTGCCTTTTTGTTTCCGGCCTTGTATTGAGATGAATGACTGGATCGCAGCTTGGAAGGTACCTCTGTGATGAAGCATGAGTATGTACATGAGGTCACTGACACTTAAATTCACCGTCAACTTGCTGGGAAGAGCCTTCAGTCATTTATGGTGTGAGTAATTCATTTGGGAAAGGAGTGGGCGAGAAGTGGAAACTACGGCGCCAACCAAGGCGCATACTAACTTCGTGCTTCACACCGCTTCATCCCCAGAGGAATTTGCTAGTCACTATTCTGTACGGTAAAACTCGAAGTTGAATCCTAGGAGGAGGAAGCAGGGGACGGTGCCATTCTTTCCACTGAGTATCTCGGAGATTGCCGATGAGCAGATTCAAACTTTTGAGTGGGAGGGAAGAAGGAAGTCACGGTCTTACCTAAGGGATGTCTCTCACCTGAATTTAGCTGTCCACGTGATCCTACGACGAGACATCTACGGACAACTGTAGAAATAAGTCTGACCAAAGGTGGGCTGTACTACCGCAAGTGATTCTGGCCTCCAAAGACAAAATCCTTTTTAGGTATGGAATTCGCCACTATGTCGTGAATCATTGGAAGAGAACGGATGGACGCTTCTGTGAATCGGGGATTTTTTGGGAAAAAAATTGCACTTAGGGGATTTTCAATCATTCCACAAATCATTTCATCTTTGAATATCCCCAAAAAGGCTCGAAGGGAAATGAGATACGGCTAGATTCCGCTAATACCACGCCCTGTTAACCACCTCGAAGACTGAATGCTCCATTCAAGGTCGCCTAACGCTTATTTAAGGAATGCAACTTTTGATGTTAAATTATTAACTTGGCTACCGGCATGAATAGCACCATCGTGGTTCTTGTGGGGTCACGTGATCCACAACAAAGTGTTTGCCATGGTTAGAGGTCGCAAAGCCTTTGTGGTGGGACTGCTACGATAGCGTGAGCACATGGACTAGCATAGCTTCCTATTTGTAAATGTTTCTTTAAAACCACTTTGTGAGTAGGAATTGAGATTTTTTTTCACTTTTTCCTACTCCACAATGCTTTCCGAAAAATCAGTGCACAAAGCTTTTAACCACTTTTCTTCGCATGGAAGCTATTGCCTTAAGGACTATAAACAATTAGCAGCATCTTTAATTGTTCCCGGTGCCTTGGTGCACGGACTGATGGCACACTTTCAAGGTCCACTTTTTGCGATGTTTTACCAATGCCTTAATACCTGTTGTCCCACCGATATCATGAGTTTGTGTTGTCTAGCAGTAAGGGTACTCGATATCAGTGCCAGATGGATCATCCCTCGGTAAAATCCTCCCTTTCAACTGAGGCATATCGGGTCAGCTCAGAATTGTGGTAGTTGCCTTCGTGATTCCGTATAAAAGTCGCCTCTTAGAATTAATCCCAATGCCTTGGTTTGGAAGTTTTCAGGAGGATATCTTTGCCAGCGCGTCGATTCTTGGATTACTTCTGATGACGCTGTTATTCACCACTTGGTTCTCGATCTGTTCACTTTGCATGACAATCTGGAAATCATGTAGAAACCGTCACTTGTGACACTTGCTTTCGTGGTGTTACGCTACTCATCATAGATGGTCCGCATTATTACCTCAGATTTTGTGACTTTATCAAGATCTTTCTCCTTTTTGTCTAAGTCGACACCTCCATCGAATGCAAAAAAATTGGATTTTTTTTGTGAAGATGAGTTATTTGTTGCGTGAGTTGAAAGTGGATGATCCTATTTAACTTCCCCTTAAAGTAGCCGAAGCAAATGATTGCTGATCTGAAAATAGAACCTTTCAAACTGGGCAGAAATATCTTCTCCATTAATTTTTTAAATCACTCTTTAGTTTTCTTGTTTTTTTTTGCCTCAAACTTTTCTAATTTTAAGTGTGCTTTCGTACACATCGAAAAGTGAACAGTTTAAGTAATTGGGCAGTTGAGTTATCATTAAAATATACCTTTTTTAGCAAAGCCGAAAAAGTCAGTTTTTTCGCCCCTCCTCGATCCTCTCATTGGGCGCAGATTTACTTTCGCATATCAGGTGGGTTTCCATCGGCCTCTTCTTCCATCCAACTTGTCATCGAAAAACAACTTTAATGTCTCACACGTTTTCCTCTTCTTTCCCACAGAAGTCGGGCTCTGTTTTCCGAAGCAGGTTAGTGATTTATTGCGTTGCACTATAAAAGATTTGGCTCTTTACTCTGCGATCAAGTATTTCATTTCCACCTTCAACAGTTCAAGCGAAGTCAATGCGGCAGCACCGCTGTTGATGCGTCTGAAACAACTCGAAACAAATGAGGTAATTAACAAAACGAGCGATAATATTTTCCTAAAGTAAATGCGTTTTTTGGTGGTTTGTGAAACAAACTCAATGTTCATTTGCGCTAAATAAACTACGTAGGTACAATCCACCCGTTCATTGCTCATTTTTTGTCCTTTCTACGCCCTCTTTTGCTATTTTGAAACTGGCCAAATCGTTGGTTGATTCTGGTTTGCCTGGTGGAGAAGTTATTCGTTGCATGTTTTACGACAACCCACATTTTTGTGTGTTGGATTGTGTTATCACTTTTCTTTGTATAATCGAATCTCCTTACCTGCTTCAGTTCTCCTCTCCTGCCTCCAACTCTAAGCCCTTGGATTAAGACGATTGGTGAGGGGACGACTTCTAGTACTGTACTAGAGAGTTACCTTTTCTTTCCTCAGCTACAGGGTTAATATAACCTGATTGTTCGTCACCCAAAAGATGCATTCATGCATTGCACAACTTCATCGTCTTTTACCCCTTCAATCGCCCTTTTTGGTGGGCTACTTCATTCATTTGACATGCGGGCTTCATCTTGGTCATCATTCTTTAGCATAATTTAATAAATGAACACCTTATTTTGGTCCACAAGGATTGGTCTTGTGCATAGCTATGCATTGCAGATTACTCGAGATGCATCCTTACTTCGAGAGTGGTGGAGGCCATGATATTCCTCGGGGTGCGGAGGTGGTTCACTAAGCCTCCTTCTTCTCAGACTTCATGTTATCCGTTTTCCGTTTGAAAAAAAACTATTGCATCTATGCTACAGCAAGTTAAACCGATGATATAGTAGGCTGAATAACGAAAAAAAGAGCGAGAAGACATAAACCTAAGTTGACTGCGCGAGACATATCTGCCTCCCTATAATTTACAATAGGTCATTTCCAAGAGGTACATCGATGTCCGAGCGATATTCTACCTTCATCTAACAGTGTGAAAAGGACTGAAAATTGGTTAAATTTCAATATAGACAAAAGTGACTGTCTGGTTTTGATAAGCCATTCTTCGGTTCTTAGCTACAGCAAGTAATATGGAATGTGCGTTCGGGCGTCTCCTCAAAGTCTAGTCGTTCAAGTGGTTCTGGCAGCAACTTTAAGGAATGTAGCTTCTCCTCCGACACCAGCGGCATCACGTCTCTCTCTGGCCTCTCCTCAACTGCATCACTTCCTACCAATCCATCGCCCTCCTCTAACAGCAGCTTTCGAACCTGCCTTACTGTTGCCCTTCATGCGGCCGTTGAATGCACGTGTGATGCCAACACTTCAGTAAGGAATCTTGCTGGTCAGGTTAGTGATCTGATTTAACACCTATTTGTGTTCATATCCTCGCATTATTTCACCGATTTCATCCATTGGTAATTACAAATCAACCCTGAAATTTGCGGCAAAATTTTTCCCCTGCTACGGAGTCATGGAAACTCATATCCCATGTTTGTGTCACCCGTAGTTAAAATTTTGAGCTTACACTGGCAGTGCGATAGTCCTTGAACCTCAGATGACTAAAAAGTGTTGCGCTATCAGATTCTCCGAACAATATCGTAACTGAGGGATGGGAACTACTGAGCTTCTACAGTGTCATGTGAAGTTAATGGCAATTTTGTTTGAGAAAGCAAACAAATCTTACTAGACTAATCGCCTTTTGTGTGGAACCTTTGTCACATATCCATTTCTCATTCTTTTCATGCAATTTTGGGGTTCTACCCTCTTTAAAGCTAGCCTTGCTCATTTTCTGCTGCATCAGACAAGCCTTCGGACTTGGGCAGCATGAAGCCGTTGTTCCCTTTCGCAGAGTGCCTCTATGGGTTTAGCCGTTCACAGCCGGTCTTCTTCGACTGCTGCAGAGAATGTAACCAGTCTATGACATAATTAACTGCAATGGTCAAGATTAGTGTGATCCCTCTACTATCATTGGTCGCGTGCTTTATAAGTGACTTTATTCACTTTTAGACCCTATCCGAGGTGGCTCAAGTGATCGGACTGTTCGATCACACTCTCCTCGTTAATATAATCATGACGCATATGAGTTTTGAACCTACTATCCTCACCTACGGCTGTTTGGAGATGCTACTAACCATCCTCGTTAATTTGAAAAGTGGTAAAGTGAGTCACCCAAAGTGAGGGAGTTTATTTTACTTAAGTAGTAGGTTTTTGGCTAATTACGGGCATATTTAGGGTGAAGAATGGCTAACTTCTTTCAAGAAGACTTAATAATTACTTCATACTGGCTAAACAATAGCAATTTTGAAGTTTGCTTAGAAAAGTAAACGTCATGTAATTTGGTTTGCCTAATCCATAACTCTTGCATAGATATCAAATTCAGCTAATGTGCGGTCTTCATCGGTCTGCTTTCCATTTCTACGTTTTCTTTTAAAAACACCTTTCACATTCTTGATTCGCACAACTTAGAAGATGGTTTTAAGGGGCAGTCGTAAGTAGCAGTTTGTTTTACGCTTGCATTACTATTGGTGTCATATCTGACACCTACCTCATAGGGTTAAAATAATTTGTTGCTAGAATTCAGCGCTTTTGGTGCAGTCGGTCGGCTCAACTGTTGGATCGGGATGGTTCTGCTTTCCTGTTGGTCCGGTTCGCCTGTTACTTGGTTGTGGATAAGCCGCTTTAATACTCCAACTCTTATTATTTTTGAATAATGACTAGTACTAACAAAGTGTGAATAGAATTACCTGCGAAACTTTGGTTCTGCTTAAAGTTAACAGTAACATTTGTTTCGTGCGATTCAAGTAATTTATTCGCTTACATTGAAATTCTCATTCCACCGAAAGTGGGAAAATAATTTGCTTGGGTAAGAAAGCGTCAAGGAAATAGTTTTTTTAAGTTAGTATCTCAACATGGTGGTTGATTTTGAGGCGGTTCAATAAGGCATTCAAGCATTGCAGAAAATCCATGCTCTCCGTAATACGGGATTCTCGTTTTCGGCCGGAAGTTTAGTCTTTACTCCTTAAAATTCCTCCTCTTCTGTCATTTTTGCACATTCGCAAAGTTTAAGCAGCGATACTAGATTGCTTCACGACTTCCCAATTTGTTTGCAATCAAATCCATTCATAATGACAGTTACTCATATTTTTTTTGCAACCACTTATCCGTGCCTTAAAGAGTCCGCGCTGTTGCTTTATCCGACTCGAACGCAGTGAATACTATAGAGTAGTGGGTGGTTTTCTGCCTATTAAGTAACATTTTTGTAAAGCTACTCGACGATTTGAGTAGACAAGCTAGACCTTGCAAAGAAAATAAAAGATTTTGACGTTTTTTTAAATCGAATGCTGTTTTTATAAACGAACACTCAAATACAGCTACCTCATTCTTCATACTTCCTTATTTCACACCCGTTCACTTCCCTTGTGATCCTATAGTTTACTGCTTCCAAAAAGGGTGGTTAGTGCTCAAGAATAAGCTGCCATTCGAATGTGGAGGATAAACGCGTAGGTGCAGAAATCCCCTCCTCTCTGAATCTCACCCTCCCCCTCTCCTATTCTGTGCTGATAATCTTTGCACGGCAAAGTTTTGCTCTCTAAGATGTGTTGTTCTCTGAGATTGAGATTTTTCTCCTCGACTCGAGTAAAGCCTGCGTTAAAGGCTTTCATATTTCCTGACTTTCTAATTCCACTTTGTAGGCTGGAAATAAAAGTTTCCTGCTGTCTGCTTCACAATCATCCCTTCAGCTTTCTCCAGCTCTTCTCCAGGGTCTCCTTAACGTAGAACGCTCACGAGTATGGCTTCGCTCATGCGCACACTACATTGCTACTCGTGAAACCTTTGATGCGGTGACACTGAACGCAGTCCAAGTGGTGATGTGCGCCCTCACCTCGGTGCACCAACTAGGGCCACTCAGCGTCCGTCTCAGCCAGATTCGAATGGACTCATCGACGGAGGTTTCGAAGGAGGAGAAAGGAGAAATTGAGCATTGCGAAGATCGGGAGAATGATGGAGGTTGCAGCCATGGCTTTGAGGAGGACTCTAAAGGATCTTACAATACTGATCCCGACATTCAGCTGGATTTGGACACTGAGGCTTTGGTGAGTTTGTAGGTTGCCGGTTTGTTTAATAATACCTTAATCGGTTCACTTTCATTGAGGTATTCGAGCTTTAGGGACTAGAAAAACGGGTTAGTTTGATTGCTCAAGGTTTGTATGGCCCTCGGCATGTGTGTTGTTTTGTCTGTTAGTTTGGAACCTGTCTGGTTCTCAATTGGAATAATAAAGTGATGAATACTTAAACACAGATGCCTCTGCTCACGACAGGTGTGGACAAACTGAGAGTACAGAGTGCAAGCTGAATAGTGGGGCCACTGGAAAGATCTATTGTCGTGTCTTTAAGGAACTGAATTAACTACGCTCTCATTGATGATGATGATGTCTGTATTTACATACTGTGACCTACACAGGACTTCTTAGAAAACTGGGAATTAAGCACAAAAGGAGCCTCTAACATATCTAGGAAGTAAGGTTTTCTGGAGCATCGAACAACCATAAAAGCTGCTTACATTTTTGTTAGACTTATAATTTCTTGGAAGTATGCCAGACTGTGCCAATGTGAATGTGATCTTTAGGATTTGAAAGCAGCGACTGTTTTTAGCTTTCCTTCCGATCATTAAAATTTATCATTTAAACAAAATCCTTCCCATTACAGCACCGGCCTAAAGCAGAACAGTGAAACTCGGTCGAATAACACATAGCAAACATAGTTAAACCAGGCTCTTTTCCATAAAAATGGTTAATAAAGTATTTTTGTGCATTTTTATCTCAAGGTTTGTGCAGTTAATAGTTTGGCAGCGGCAATTCAGCGCCTTTCTTCGACAAACATTCAAAGAAATAAGAATGTTGATTTGTTTGGATGGATTCCGGAATCGCCAACAAGGTTAGGATTCTCTGCCTATGTAGCCTATCATCAGAAAGTTTTATTCGCACTATATTGTCCAGGATGATTAACAGATTAACACTTGCTCATTTGGGCACTACTGACAATCTCCAATGGCGACTGCGTGTGTTGTTTGTTTGCACGAAACTCGAAAAGCGTCTGACGTTCAGCACAAATAGAATTATAAGGCTTAATTTTCCATAAATAAACTGTTTATTCACTAGACTTGGTAGCACATTTGACTGCAGCCCGTATATTTTGTTCTGGATGTTTGCCACTTAAGTGACCCACGCAACACGTGCAACTGTGTGCTCAGTTCCTGTCTCAGTTACTGTCACAATTGACAGGCTTCTTGGTGCTTGATTAGATGATCAGCTAGTGGTGAGGGCAATAATCGCGTCGAAAAACATTGCTTGAGCATTAGTTGCACCGAATAAAGGCTATTGGATCCTCTTCTTCTCTTTCTCTTGTTCCGGGTGGAGTAGAAATCCTCTTTCGAAACAGTTTTGTGGTGCGTTATTTCAGAGGGTTGGAACATTTATCCTCCTAATAATTTGAATATTGAATGAAAGATTGCCACGTCACTTGTTTATATTGACTTGTGGTGTGTCAGGGGCTTAAATGCAATCCACGGCTAAAGTGGAGTGATGTTTGCTGCTGCGTAAAGCGTATGAAATGAATGAAAAGAATGAATGGGCGATTTTGAAGTTCATTATCATTTATTATCTCTAGTTGAGGCAGGAACAAACAAAACTCTGTAGCTACTTACGTCAAGCATGGCTAAATAGTAGCGCTGGGACTGATTTTTATCCAACTTGTTGAACACTTGAGTGACTAATCACCAGAGCCAAACTTGATGGAAAATGATTTTGTGTGTTAAGTTCTACGACCACATCTTTTCCAAATTCTCAATAAAATTGTCTCATAAACTTGCTTCTACTAGAGAATATGAGTAGAATTTCGTATTAGGAGACTGATTTAACGTCGTGCCAATTAGTTATTGTTTGTACAAAATCGCAGAAAGAGCTTTAATGTTTCTTTAATCCCTTTCTTGTTGCCCCGATATTCTCTAACGGAATGGATTGTGGAAGGACGATAGATAAGCAAAAAATGTTAGTCTTCTTTCCTATAAAACTAGACCTCCCAATGCGATAAGTTCTACGTAGTCATTGACCAAGCCTTCCCAATGCCAGCTTATTTCCTCATTTTAGACGACAGAAGAATGTAGATGGCACCGTCTCTGTAGCACCAAGTGCTGAGATTACTTTAGAATTTACCTACCTTCTGCTTCGTCGAGTAGAAATCCCACTGCAAGCCTACATCTGCTGCAACTCACAACGTAGTCTGGCTCAACTGCCTAGCCACCTGCAACCAATAAACGTGGAGACGGTTGCGATGGCTCTGAGCGGCCTCATTGTTCCATTGGCCACTCTCGCCTTCGAAATCTTCATGCCCCAATTTATGCGCAGGCACCAGGATACCATCGATGGGGAGAATTTTACGAAATATGCTGAAACTCTGCAAGAAAAATGCATGATCAGCATCCTTAACATGTGTGTGTCGCCTACAATCCGAGCCGCCAACGAAATCGTTATGTTGCATACCTATGCTAAAGTAGTTGCTAGTGCATGGATTAGTCTCTAGACTTAACTTGCTTTCACATTTTAGCGGTGGTTTTGGCATTTTTGTTACTTCCTCTCTTTCAACTCAGGATCGTCGTCAAGCTTATTCATTTGATGGCACTCTTTTAAGGGATCACTATCTCTCCCTGGCATCAAATAATCATGTATCAAAAATGGAGACATGGAAAAAGTGGCAGTGGATGCGACTCTATTTATCATTACCAAGCGTCATGCTTTTCACAGAGCGAACCATTCGACCTTGTTATGGTGTTATTTAGTTTTCATGGGAAAAACTACACAAGTCTATTGGGCTGAAATTCTAAAATGCTTCATTTCAAGAACATATCATTACTTTTCTTTGCACCATATTTTTTCCAAAATCCAGAGGCCAATTTCCTGCACTAGGTACTTTTGAATAGTAGCTTACTGGTTTACTGTGAAGGAAGCCATTACTCGTAATGCCCAGGAAAGCAGTTGCATTTCCTGCAGCAGTGAAGACTAAAATGCCACAATGGGCTGAAGAGAATGCGACCGCCCTACGATAGGCTGGAAAATTCCATGTACTCGATTCTTGAAGACATCTTTAAAATAATCTTCTTCAATATTACTGGTTTTACATAAATGCTGGCTTCACTCGCTGCCAATCTGTTATTTCGAAATTTCGTGTTTCTTTTCAAAGCATCAGCATCATCGCCCACTGTCTACCCAAGTCAACTGTGCTGGGAATCAACACTAAAGATCTCTTGAATGACTCAAAAACTGTCACTCTAAATTCCGTCCAAGAAACAACAAATCGCATGGAAACGCAGGTCAATGGAACGGTTCAAATGGAGGATGTCTGTGAAAAATTTATCAGCGTGCTTAACGACATCTTCAACTTTGCTGTAAGTAATTTTTGAGACAACTACTGAAATACCTCTAACTTCCTCGACGCTGACGCAACTGGTAAGCGACATTTCTCTCTCATGAGATCGGTTGACAAGTGGTTTGATATCGCTTGGCACCCGATGATGTTCTGGACTTGAACTCTGCAGATCTTTTCTGTCATCGACCGATTTTAGGTACAAAGTGAATGTCAACGTTTCCTCCTTAAGAATATGTTTTTAAGTTCCTGCAGATGTAGTCGTTTATGACCGATGATTTCTTCGTTTTGGTTTTACTGGTCAATAAATTAAGACATACTTGGGGCTTAGGGTTCAAATGGGCATGTCTTGACCCGTCTTCTCCTCCATCATCGAGGTAATACTAACCTACCGCTAGTAAATTAGGGATCCGTTTTTCCTTACAGAGGCGCAATTTGTATCCTCAATCCTTCCTGCGTTGTGCCCACTGGTGGTGGATGGGACAGATGTGTTTGAGCCTCCCCAGCCTTTGTCAGACCTCTCCAGGTCATATTGACACCTCTCGTCTTGTTGAACTCCTCTGTAATGAGCTCTCCACCTCACAGGGGCGCCAATATTCCGGTTCAACCGCACATACTCCGGCATATCCAAAAGTGAACTTCACACTCAACGATCAACGCAGAAGTGCCAAACTCTCTACTTTTGCGTCTCAACCTTCACCTCGGCGTAGTGAACTTAACTGGATTCGAGTTCGTCAAGCGAGTTTTCCTAATTCCAGTAGGAGTGAATCCGTTCCCGCTCCTGGAACCATTTCTCAAGAGGTTAGTCAGGACTCTGAAACTGAAACAGACATTGAAGCAACCGATTACGAATCACCGACTTCTACATCGCCTTCGTCTTCTTCAAGTACCTCTGAGTGTGGTATGGGAATAATTAAAAGACTCAATTTCTCACTCTCTTTTCTCTGAACAATCCGTTCCCTACTGTTTTAGACGGCTTGACGAATTCTAAACGCCAGGGAAAGTAAGTCATTAACCACCTGAAGGTTCCACTTTATCCTACTGTTGCTGCTTGCCATCATTTTACCATCACTGTGTCTAGACGAGCATCGGAAGTGGCGGGACAGTCACGTTTAGGCAGAACCGACTTTCCGCCTCTGTCGCTTGAGGAAACTACGATTTTGGTGGCAAAGTTGATCAAATGCAGTGATGCAAGTAAGCAATTCTTTCCATTTCCTCTTCGCTCAGGATGCAGATGAAAAGCCCTTCCCTGTTCCTGTCTTATTCATTTCAGAGACAATTGAACCGCTACAAAATATCATCCCTCGTCAGATCGTTGTATGTGTTCGCAAGATGCTTGAACAAGAGTGTTCGGCTTGAGTGCCAAGACAGTGAGCTCGAAAAGGGAGAAAAGAATGCGGTATTTTTGCATCTCTACATATTTTAAGCAGCGGGAGCGAGTTTTACTGAATTACATTCATACGAGGCTGGAATAGAAAAGGAAAAAAAGAAATGTATTTAGCAACGCTGACCGCTCTTTCTTGCGTAATCGATTCAGCTTTTTCTGTTGCTTGGTAATCTTTCCTTGAAGAAAAAAGAACGAAAATTTTAAGAAGAAGCCATATGTAATAATGAATTATTAAAAAAGCGAATACAGAGTACGATTTTTTGAGAGGAAATCTTTTGACACATTATGCAGGGCGGGAGTACTAACCGCAAAACCCTTAGTTCTACCGCCCCTTAATCTCATCTTTCCGTTTAACTTACCAGCGAAACAATTTGTGTTGGGGAAGGGGAAGGACGGAATGATGTTAACCTGATTTAAAAAAATATGAACTGTGGTAATTGAGTGCTGTTGTGTTTGCTGACAACTGCTAGATCAGCCTTGGGCACTTTTTGCGGCGGACGTAAAGTAGACTCGCTTCTCAGGTAACAGCTATCTACACAGTCGTCTTGAGCTGAACCGGTGTCCATTTTGGGGATGCTTGTGAGATGGGTAGTGGATGCAGAGATGAAAAAGAGTTATTGTACTTGACAAATTCGTTTTTCATCACAAGTCAACAAATGGACAAGTAAAGGTTTGTTATTGTCTACGGAATCTGCGAAATGTTTTGTCATTAACGTAAAGCGCATTCTTGAGGCGAAAGTGGTGTATGGAAAGTTTGTTGCTACAAATATTATGGACTGGAAGTGCAGACTTTTTTAGCAAATGATTTTTGGGAGAATTGTCAGCAAATTGCAGGGCGGATGAGATAATGGCTAGGTGCTTGCTCACCAGGCACAGCTATAATTTTCTTCACTTATTCCAGGAGGGCATGCAATTTCAACATTTGATAAAAAAGAATATCGTTGCTTAGTGTCAGGGGACCTACATACCACTCCTATCAGACCTTTGGGACATGTTCCATATCATTCCAAGAAGAATGAGTAGGTCAAATGGAAAGTGTTTTAATCCTTCCAGATAGATGCGGAGTGGGCTGCTTATTGCTGAGCATGAGAACCCTTTTCTCAGTAGACAAGAAGCACCCCAAAAGTGATTTGCGAGAGGGCTGGAAGCTTAGTAATGCCATGAAGGCTGACTAGAAAGCAAATTTCACAGCTGAAGAATAATAGTTTTGATAAAATTTATGGGGCCGGAGCGATTTCCGCAACTTTTCTCTCCTCGTTTGTGAAAAGTCGCGACAAAGTTGACTCGAGAATATGAATGAGTTTATGGACCCCTTGGGCATTATAGTTTCGTCAAAAGATATGGCATCTCCTGACTAAAGTACTAGTAGATGCAAATCAAGTCCGTCCCCAAAATTCTACCTTCGATATTGAAATGGCGCGACTATCTCTTCTTTGGTATTCTCATGAGCTCAAGCCAGATGTGATACTGACCTTTTGCACATTCTACTGAAATGGTGTGCGAATAACGAGCTGCAACCCAAATTCACAATTGTTTAAGGTGCGCGTGAGTGGAATGATTCTGGAACATATAAAGTTCATCTTCAGTAGTGAAGACCTGTTAGTTCCTTTTGGCTCTGATGATGGACTTGGAGGAGAATTTTGCAAGTCTTTTGAAAATTGAAAAATCCCACAACCTTCGCAAAGGCCTTGATGGGACTTTAGGGTGTCAATTGATCCAGCTCTTCAACTAGGATAACTTGGGCACGAGCGATTGCTGTGAGAGTACTGAAAGGCTCAATTTTCAATAAAAACCATCAGTAGGCTCTCAATGCTGGCGATGCTTGTACTAAAAGTAACAAAACACCGCCAAAGCTAGCACACTAAACTGAGGTTTTGGCATTACGGAGGCTTTTTTAAATCTCTGATTATGACCGTTTTAATAAGAAGAAATACACTCCTACTCCACTGCAACCATCTCTACAACATTTTAGACCATTAAAACCATTGCAATTGTGGACACTGGGGTGATCTGGTGGCGGGAGAGAGATAAAGTAGTACCGAATGCACTATATTAGACTCACCAAAATTGAGTGTTTGTCACTGAGGCGAAGGTAAATTCTTTGATTGTATGCCCTTCATTTCAACGCATAGTCAATCGTCATTCACTTTCACCTGCCTGCATGAGAATCGGTACTTTGGCGAAGCTCCTGAGGAAATTTCGTAACATAGCGTTTCGAGTCTTCCTTGAAGTCTCATAGAAGGCACGCTTTTATAGTTACGCCACACAGTGAAGGTGTAGTAGTAGAAATGTAAGGAAGGGTACTATTTTGAATCCATCAGTAGCAAAGCTCCGTCAGAAGTAGACAAATTTACTCCGTGTCACAGAGAGTCTTGGTAACCATTTGAAGATATTAAAATGATGTTTCTCTTGGATTTCATAAACTCGTCGCTTTAACTGACTGCAAAGTCGAAGGTTCATTCTGCCAAGTGGAAGTGGAACCCTTGTGCACATAAAACAAGAGGAATGCATTATGCTCTGCTAATAATTTTTCTGTCTATCAGCAGAACACACTAATTAAAAAGTATATGGATTAAATAGTGAGAAAAGCTGTGTACAAAAATGCTTGAGACAGAAATTCGTTCAGCTGCAAGAAGACTCCAAAAACTTATTCTGATAGGGTACTATCAATATTCGAGCGTATCTGACACACTAGGTATCTATCCCCGTTCGTCTTCTATCAAATGGTGGCATAGTTCAGGTTAAGAGACTAGATTACGGTAGACGCCAAAGCCTACCATGGTTTCGGTAGTCTTAACGTTATACTGGTGCAGAAGAATAGTTGGTTGCTACCGTGCAGAAGGGGCATCAAGTTGGCACAACCAGCAGAAGCAAAAGTACTCGTGTTAATCCTAGATAATCCAGTTTTAAAGTATGCTAGCGGCGAACGAATAAAGTCCAGAAATTGAAGGGTCTTTAAAAGTCAAATTGTTGTGTCCCTTTGCTGATTATTTCCCCCTCCACAAATTTGACAAACGGGTCTAGGGATTGACTTTTGTTTGAAATGGTCTTCACTTTTAGGGGTGAAAACGATCCATTTGCTTCCAGAGGAGTAGAAGACTCGGTAGACCTCAAATTTGAATGACAATTAAATTTGCAGGCAGAAGGGAGAGGCAAATCCTGCCCTACTATCACATCAAGCTATAATGTATTATAAGGAGACGAGGGACCTCGCTCTACGAATTGCCACGGTTGCAAGTGAATTTACCGCTTGTACTTCCAACGCCTAAATTGCCCCCGAAGTTGTGGAAGTCAGAGCATTGTGGAAGAAAACACTCTATGAGAACGTGTGACAAAGTTGAGAGGTCACTACAAGAGCTGGAGCACAGCAGAAAATCAAGTTTGCCCTCTGTTGAGTCCTTAAAGTAACTCCAAGAAGTTTCTATAAGCTGCTTCAATTTTGACGGCAATAAATATTCAATTTTGCAAACTGACATCTGTTCACCCTTTGATGGTTTAACTCGGTCTCAAGTACCCCGCTCCTTTTAAATTTTATCCGCATCGGAAGACTTCCTTGTAGGCTCATTGACTTGCTGGCTAGATTCGTGTTTTATTTTTACTTTTATTTAGGTAAACAGGCGCAGTTAACCAATGTATTCAAGGCGTCGTGATGCCATTGTGTATGACAGGAGCATTACTTTCGAGGACGGAAGAACTCTTGGAATCTCCTTCCCATTTCTCACGCACCCTCTATACGACGAACTTATTCAGTTACTTTACAACTTCTGTGGTTGCGCTGGAGTGGAGAGCTCCGATATCCTAGTCGATAATCTGTCAGAGGAAAACTTTTATACCCTATCAGATAGGATTCATGATTCCAGATATTTTATAAAACACGTTGAATTAAATACCGACAACACCTACTTTGTGGTGTTTAGCCCTCAAGCTAACTGAATATTTGTTCATCACAGCGCCAAAAAGCATTAAAATAGATTACATTTTTGAACAATTTTTGTATTAAATACTTGTAGAGTGATTGGTTTAATTGTTTGGTGTCATAGAATCGCTGACTTCTTGACACGTAAAATTGAAGCTGCGAAACTGGTGTCATCCGCTGTGTGCGTGCTGTTGGATTTGATCACAAATTCCAAACGTTGGAGTTATGCAGAGAGCTATCCTTCACCTTGTGGTTGGAAGGAAAGCTGCGTGAATTGTCGCTTCTGCTGAGCAACGTAATTCGAGTGAAAGATGTTTGCTGATTCGCGAGATACACCAGATCAGCTAGTTTGGTCCGAATTTTGTGAGTTAATTACAGATCATGCTGGGTTAGTGGGTGAGCTCATATTCTGTGGCAACGGACCAAGCACAAATAGAGTGAGGAAGGGGTCTTGGGCGTAGTTCAGCCTTATATTGCGTCTCTTGAGGTCCACTGATAACGTAAATCAAGATGGAGAGTGGTTCGAAAAGTACGTGGCAGCAGTGGTATGTAAATGACTTCAAAAGCAGGAATAGCCCTGACAAGTACTGAAAACATTGTGCTGCGATTTGCCGCCCTACAACGGCGGTATCCAAATTTATTCTGCGCACCCTTGGAGCGTGATGTACATCTCTAATCCAGGTGTGAAGCAAATCCGTTCAACCTTTATCTCTTTAACGAAATCTGGTGCATTAGGCCGTTTTTCCCTTTAAACCGCTGATACCCACTTTTGGGGGCAAATATTTAACTGAAATATGAGGAAATGACCTTAGCTGTGACCAGCAGTTATGACTAATTAAAGAGATAGACTAAATACCAACTTAATCTTTTTCGGTTTTCTGGCTTCAACCGAATGCCAATGTCCACAAGAACTCGGCTTTGTTATGGAATCTTTGCATTTTTTACGACTTGGCTCACTTGGAATTAGGCGGGACATGTTTTGTTACCTTTCTGATTGCACCGAATTTCCCTTCATTGCAAAAAAAGCAGTTCTATAAATATGTGACAACCTAATTGCAACGGGCTCCGCGTTTGTTCCTTCCCCTCTAGCCTTCAGTGTGATTTAGTAGTGACTTATTTATCGGCGATTCTGTACTCTCAACTCTCTCCTGCCTGAAGGCGATCCGACGGCCTCTTCGTCGCCAGCTTAGTGTCCACTAACTACTTCTAATCACAAATGACGCTTAAACAACATATGCGCTGCGTTGCATTGTTCGCCGTAGCTCGAACGACTACTGAGCATTAAACACTCTACCATTTATTTACATTTTCGCAAAATATAAAGCAACTTATTTTGGAGTTTAGTTCATTTTTGTGGCAATTTAATGCCTATTTAGATTTTTATAGGTTTCAAAGGCCCCAAGCAAAATCGTGATAAGCTCAGCTATCGTAACGTATTTAAAAATGCAGTAGAAGATATTTTACATTTAAATGGTTTTCTCACTCAGTATTAACAACAAACAATGGAGAGCAACTGCAAATCACGGCTAAGTATTAATAAAGAAGGATGATGATTGGCAGTTGTCAGGCGGTACTGCTACTTAATGCTGGTAGTAGCATCTACTCTATTAATTACCGAAAAGGTAATAACTGGAAAGCGAAGAGTTAAGATAGCTCATTTAAGAAATAACGCCGAGGACCAAGAAATGCTGATTAGAGAGGTATATCTTATCAAGACGAGATATATTTGAATTGCTCTGCCTGAATGGTCTCACAAGACACAGGTCCATGGAGTATGATCGAATTGTTGGACTGGAGGCAGTCTCAAGCCTCCAATACTCTCGATGACCTAGTGCCTTTGCATCCTCACACACTTAAGGAAAGGGGATTCTTGCAGCAATCCACTGTCTATTCCTCTGTCATTTATAATTGACGAGGGGTCTACTCATGTCGGTCCCAGGCGTCCGATAGTCAAAACAAAAAAGAAGGAGGTAGAGCGAATTCGCCTCTCTTAATTTGTTTCTCTGACATAAAGAATAAATCACCTGCTGAGGTGGAAAATATCCATCTTACTGCCTGCCAGCTTTCTTGTCCTGCCTTCAGGAACAATTTGTATACAGACACTTTAATCCCGCTCCTGACTACAACGAGTCTTGATAAACACAAGATCAGTTTGTAAGGCTTACCTTTCTTCTCGGATTTCTGACTGCGTATTAGGACCTCAAAAGCGATTAACCTAATGAAAATTATGAAATATGGGCTTGCTTCATTCAGGTCGACCACGGAGTGAAGCTGCACATTGCTTGCCCAGCATTGGCAGAAGTTACCTAATACAAAGTGTGGAACCGGATTTTGAAAAACCGCATTTATATCAGCATTGAAAACTAAATATGAAATTTCTAAGAAATAGACCTTATTGCTTTTCATTGTCCTTTAAGCGTTAGAATTATGTCAACGAAAAGAAAGCACATTTGGAGTGTTGAGATGCTGCCAATTGCTTTCTTCCGAGTTTACTGACAAATGCTTAGTGAGATGGGAAGGAAAAGGAAGAAGAAAAACTGCTTATGCATTTCGTGGTTACCGACTGATCAGCACGTCGTTATTGGGGACTGCTTGCCTGTGCCGGTGCAGTGTGTCAGGCCCAAGTTGGCGTGTTATACCGATGCGTGGCGACTGTAATGGGCAGCCTTAACTAGTCTGTTAAGAGATTCAAACGTACGTTTCAAATAAACAAGTTAAATCCAATCTGTATTACCTTTGATCATTAGGAAGACGGTTGTCGCGCTTGTCAGCAAATAAAAAATGAGAAATTTTGAATTGCAAGGAGTGGTCGTACCTAATCATTAGGTTAACATCAAGGTTAACGCTTGACAGCTACTTCTTACAACGGTCTGTTGCACAAAACCTCTAGAAGGCTTGCAGAATACGCCTCTTTCCCCACGTTCATAGGTCTCTCATTTCATCCCCATTTTTCTGCCATTTTTCCCCCATATTGGCCTACATTACCCAGGGACCCCCTTAAAGCGCTTTCTTTCGGTGATTACGACATAGAGCTTGGAACACACTCAAGCCTTCCATCAGTCTCTAAAATTCCATCATCTTTCGCGCACGCACCCATTTCGGCCCTATGCTCCATTGCACCAGCCAGTAAATAGACGCCCATAACTCAGTTTTGATCTGGCTGCAAAAGTCTGATGCTCCCATCCTTCCTCCATCTGACCCCTTCACATCATCACAAATCTTGTCCTCAAATGCTGTTGCATTCGCACTTAACGCTACCCACTTTGATTCTTATTTCGACCAGCATTGGCGAGGTAATTTGCCTCAACTGTATTTGGTGACTTATGAAAGGCTTATAGGAGCGCATTCTGGAAGTTATTCGGAGAAGGTAACATTAATAATTTCGATAAGCGCGTTCTTGGTTACCGACGCAAAGGAATTGGGATCTGCACGAGGAAAAGTGTCATCTGTACGTTCTTGATCCAACGAATTACTGGATACATTAGTTGTCAAGCTACTCCTATGGCCTTTTGCCAAATAGTTGGGTTAACTTCAGGCGTTACACAATTTGTTGACAATCATTTAATGGCTACCAAGTCTACCTGCCTCTGTAAGGATTCCATTCCTCGGAGAATTGCAAAAGCGAACGCACACTTTAGCCAAAAGTTTGTCTACAGCAAGCTTTTTTAATACGGTCTTAAAAAAGGGCTACCCATCCTCATATCCTTTGCATATCCCTATAATCCCACTTTCACACTTTTTCGCTTAGCACACCAAGTTGTCCTCGTGTATCACACCAAACACCATTCCAATCATTACTGTGTCTCAAGCAAACTCAAAGAATTTGCAACAGACTCAGTGACTACAAGTTAGGCATACCACACTCTTCTTGTATTAGTCACGAATAGGCAAATGTGGCTTCTACTCGGACATATGGCATTATTCTCGCCAGTTTTTGGGAAATTGCTCCTCATTTACACTTTCGTCACTTCTAAATCCTAGAGGGTTCGCTTATTAGTAATTTTGAAGTATCAATATGTGAGACAAAAGTTAAGGAGAAAAGACAGGTTCCAACCCCCTCGATACCGTTGTCCGTTGCACAGAATAGAATTGCTTGTTGAGGTAGAAGATACCTAGAATATCCATTTTATCATTAATTCTTTGCAGACGTTTAATGCACAAGCCGTTGTAATTTCCTCCCCACTAGTATAAGGCCCACTAATCACAGGACAGACAAATGAATTTTTCATTTTCATTAAGATTAGTAAAGATTTGAGCCAGTACCACCTTAAATCCAAGGCCCACACTAAACCTTCACTTTTGAGATAGCTAGCAAATTCGTGCTTAAGTAGTTACGCCCTCGTCTGTGGCATTTAACTGATTCTATACATTGTAACGCACAGATGACCTCAAACTCACCGGCAGTGCAAGACCCACTTCATCATCTGCAACTCCTTCCCCATTTTTAACTCATTCAACCTGGAAGGGAGATTTTGAGGACACGACTCCTAAATTGCCATCCCTTAAATGTCAGTTGCTGGCTCCCTCTCATGTTAATCAGTTAACTACTTTATGAAGCGTGACTTTTAAGTCCTCTGTCTAGTTTATCCGGATACGTATAGATTTTACGTGCGAATGTGGGAAGATAAGAGGAAGATAAATAGGGATATTTAGGTTTTTTAGCGAGTGTCCTCAAGAGATTCCATTTGCCGTGCTCTTAATAATAATTATTGATCACCTGGTCTGGGTGCATTAAGTTTTGCTAAAGTGTTTTAAATATAATTTATGCAAATGTGCTTATTCAATAAAATTTTTTGGTGATTTTTCGACAAAAAATTGGTTCTACATCGTTCAATATTGAGGTTGACCTTCATTGATTCAACAGTTGATTTGATAAAACAAACGATCATGAGGTTCCTAACTAATTTAGTTGAAAGCCACCCATCAACTCTTTGATTATAAGTTATTTATTCCCAGGCTGCACATTGGCTGAATAAAAATATCCAGCTTTTATAAGCATTTAATGATTCTGGTTTCACAAAATTGCGTAATTATAATCTTTTAATGAATTAAAAGCAAAATAACATCTCTCTCTTAAATTTAGCTATAAGAACTTTTACTGTAGTATTTTATTAACGAGGTTTGGCAGTAGTGATTTGGGTTCATGCATTTCTGAGCAGATTTTAACTGAGACTTCTCTTTATAACCTCTGTTGCTTCTGCCAATGTCCCTTTTAGACACCCTTAATATTATCTTCACTGAGTGTTGTACAATCACCCGTTCCTTTTCAAATGGTACAGAGATACTTTTGTCGCCAAGCTTATTTTATAACCCATTCTTCCAACATTTCGATAACATGTTCTACGGACGGCATTGTCGAGCTCTATGGTTCAACAACACCATCTTGATTGACTCCTTACGGGTGAGGGAATCGTTTCCTGCTTTAAGCGGCATCCCATATAGCCCATTTACCTTGACTTATTTTGTGTTATACAATAGAGAATTTTACTTTATAATACTGGGACTTCAAGATCATTATCTAACCTTGTAATGGATGGCTATAAAGAGCTGTTTTAAAATAAAGCCGAAGGAGCCATATTATTTCCAGTTTGCTTGTCCTTCAGTCTTCCTTCATCAATGGGACGTCATGGAGATAAAAACCCTATTGCAAAGTTTACTGGTTGTCTTTTTTTGGCGGAGTGTGAAACTGTGAAGTTTCTGGGTCCCAAAGTACAGGCAAGGGAGTGGGGAGAATAGTGATATTTTGATCCAAAATCGGACTTCTCATTTTGGCCTAAAAAGCCGCTGCTGAATCCTCGTCTCACACGATCTATATTTGAGCGCCGACACTTCAGCTTTTCGAAATCGAGTTAGACAAAAAAACGAAGAAGCATGCAGGTACATAGTATGGAGAGTTACGTAGGAAATAGATTTTTCCACATCATCTCATTTCAGATTTTACCACTAAGATACTAAAAGCAGTCAAAATAGCAATTCTTGAGGAGAGGGTATGGGAAATTAATCGACTCAACTGAGAAAATGATAATGAGTAAATGATTAGGCCGCTTTACTTTCTCGGACCACTTACAAGAGAGTGAATCTTCTGAATGAAGACAGGCACCTGCGTAATTGGGATATCCAACCGTTTTTATTATTTAAAGTCCAAAATAAGATGCTCACAAAGAAGTATAAATAGGAGGGAGGAAGATTAATCTTTCAAAGGGTAGTTTATGAAGTAAATTGCATATCTGGCTCGTGGTGGCTGGGCACTCGCATTTCTTTCTTGCAGTTTACCTTACACGCGACAGCAGTGGGCTGCATGGCGTCCGGCGACTCATTTTGCCCTACTGACTTACTGTGAATTGTGAAGAGAGGTCTTGACTAGTCGGCTGTAAGAGTGGGCTACACGAGCTCAGAGCGACAAATCTGACCTTAAACCACCCCACGTCTACCTGGTTATTTGGCGGTTGCTAGTTGGGTTAGGAAAATAAGGAATTTTATGTAAGAAAGAGCATTCGGTACTCGAGAAGACCTCCTTTTAACTTTTTTGGCCAACTTGGCTGCTTCATATCATTTTACAAGCCAGCCTGGAAGGATGCACATTTGCTGTCGCATTGATACAAAGAAAGGGATTTGTTAGAGATATCGGTAAACGATGGAGCACTCTAAATATTGCGTTTCCTATGGATCTCTTGTCCAGTGGCTCACACTCTTGGTGTTCTAAGCCCAACCTATTTTTCACTGCCAAAATTCCCTAGTAATAGAAGGTCCGTCAATGCTGATTCCAAGAGTTCTACTGGTAAACTGAAGATGGAGCGCAAACAAAGATTCCCGTATCTCAACACCTTCGCCTATTATGAGAATTAATTATTTACTGGGGCAAAAGGTATGCACAGCATCTCCCTCACCGTCTTCTCACAATTTCTGTAGTCTTAAAAAAAGTAATGCACTCACAACCTTTAGGAAATATGTTCCAGATAAAATGAGTCTTTATCACCGCGACTTAGAAGCTCAAGATGTTTTTTTGTGTAATAAGCCAAAGGATGATTGCGAAGAAACTTTTGTTTAGTTTCTCTTGTAGGCTTTGAAAGAATTAAAATTACAAAGGATAACTGCATATCTGACTGACTGTTTACTTTAAAGTGCTGCTTAGACACAGGTGAATGCGAATGAGGTGCCAAAGAACTCGTAGTATTCGCAAGTTGACTTATTAATCAAACATTTGCATCTGCGGATGGTGTCTGCAGGCTTCACTGCACTCAACCACGTCCCTCCCATTTAGGAGCCGCACATCATCAGATGTACGACGAACTGCACACCACTTCAAGCACATCTGCTCCAAGACCTTAAGGAAATGCACAGCAGTTAGAGGCATTACGCGAATGTGAACCTGTGGCCAATTCAATCAAAAATAGGTGCAGTCAGTAGGCATTTGTTGCCAAGTTTGAGGTATTTCTTTCCTTTTACTCACAGTCTTCTTTAGCTGTCTTGCCCATAGGTTTAATTTGACCTTCAAAAAACACGATTACCAGTAGATTTTTCCTACTACAAAACCGTGTTCTTCAACCAGTTACATTATGTAGGCGATTAGAATTTGTGGTCAAGTATGCTTTTAGTTTGACGCCCCATTTAATTCTTTTTGAAGTAACATATAATTTCCAAAATGTGAATTCGGAGTCGCTGACAGTGCCTTGAATGAAATGAGTTGAAAGGTTGGCGAGATTGGATGATAGCTATCCAGCGCAAGGTGCAGAATCTCTTGAAGCATGTAAAGCGCGCCTTAAACAAATGTATACGTCTAACGAAATTCTTCACATGCAGCAGCCATCTCAGCACGTCGATGTGTGTCATTAGAACATAAAATGAGCCACAATCGCTTCACACGATGCTACACAGACCGATCAGTTGGGAGGATTCATTAGATTGGCCTGTGACACATGACACGAATATGCAAATGCGCCAGTCAAAGTGGATGAATGAACTGAATTGATCAACAAAACACGTGGCAGATCCAAGTGTGGATTGGCTGACAGGCGGTATGGCAGGTTAATTATGATTAGTCTGTTTAGTCTGCATTCATGTCATTTGTAGAGGAGGTTTGAATGCATTTGCAAAAACGTTTCTCGGTTTAATTTATTTATTCCCATAGCGGCTTATATACAAACCCTTAAAAAATTGATTGGGCCTCAGTATTGTGAGTTGGTACTTTACCACGTATTCCGGGCCTTTTTTACCTTCCTGGCATATTAAAATATTCACGGGTTTAAAAAAAAAGCGAAAATGCGGCGCTTTATGTTTGCTTCCATAAAATTGTTTGAAGCCACTGAATACGTATGTAGAGAAGGCTAAGCGACATTTATCTGGTTGACTTACCTTTATTTGTTCCATGTCTTCTTGCTAGATAAAATTTCCTTCTTCTTTTTACTCCCTCGTTTCCCTCTTCGCCCCTTGAAAAGGTAAGGAGAACATGAGAGTCGACAAAGTTGATTAAAAGGGAGCGAAATTTTAAAGATACTTTATGCCTGCTTTGTCAAAAATGTTGACCGGTAACTCACCTTCCACAGATACTTTGGTGACTGAGACAGCGACTTTGCCAATTCTAGCAGCAAAACTTTAGTGAAGTAGATTTTATGCAAGAATGCAGCGTTTGATTATCTGTGTTGTGTTGATTCAGTTAATCATCGAAAGGTTGTTTCATCTCCAGTAAATTGCTGACACGATGGATGTGAATCACCTTCCCAGCCTCGCAGTTGATCAGACTTGGAACACAAGTCGGCTTGGCGTGAAAGTATCCGTCGAAGTCACTGATGGTTTTCCAAATCGCAGGACAGTAAACTTAACCAGTGAATGTATTTAGGCTTCAATTTTATGGAAAAAAGTTCGCAGCTTCAACTGCCACAAGAGGGTCTACTCATTGAGTGCTCAAAGTATGTTAGGGTAATATGATTGTGGGTATGCTTCCATCGGAGGCACAATGGAACTCGACAAGGGCATTCTTTGAACAAGCAATATGCATGTGAGGACAGGGGATGTTGAAAGAAGGCGAACAGGGCAATTATCACCTTGTCATAGGAGAAGCTGATGATTGCTGCAGAATTTGACGACATGTGTCGCGTTCGATATTGTAAATCTACATGTAATCAGAATTTTTTAAACCAAACCGCCATCATTCCTGATACGAAGCAAATTATTTGAAACAAATTTTTGGCCACTTATTTATAATCTTTTATTTTTCGATGTATGTGTATGACGGTAGTGAAA
The DNA here is from genome assembly GCA_023375655.1 of Taenia crassiceps. Classification (NCBI taxonomy): domain Eukaryota; kingdom Metazoa; phylum Platyhelminthes; class Cestoda; order Cyclophyllidea; family Taeniidae; genus Taenia; species Taenia crassiceps. Next base: position 2,123,107 of record JAKROA010000010.1, read on the forward strand.
CTTTGCTTATTTTGCTTCATCTGAACAAGTGTAAATAAACCAAATCCATTTTAATAGATTTGCAGCATGGTTTACAATTTTTCGACTAAATTCTGAAAACATTCAAAATCTTTGTCGACAGAAGCTGCCGACGGACTCTGCTTTATTACGTACTGCTCACTTGCTTATTACTAATTTGTATGGAACGTGGACATGTTGAATAAGACCTTTTAGAACATTTCTTTTGTGCTGTAATCTATTGTTACCCACGTCCTTAAAAATGTCCGACTCAAAACCTTCCTGGCACTTCCACCAACCATCTTCTTAATACAGCCGAACCCACCTTGTAGCCGAGCCTCTGAGCGTCGCCTGGACTCCACTTTACCCATCATTTCTAAGTAATGCCTAATCCTGATGACGCATTTATTATCTCCAAATTAAGACACTTTGAGGCGTGGAGAGTGATTGGTGAAATGTATTATTTGCCAGTTTTAGCGATTATGACGACGAAACACCATCTGGTAAATTAATTAGAATATTTTATAAAGCACTATAAGGTCTATATCAGCGATAATTTATTAAAAAATTGGCATTGACACCTGAAAGCTATTGCTTTTAAACCATATTAGCTGCATTTGTGCCTGGCGTTTTGTATTCTCTTTCTTCGAACTCCAGTTGGACCTGACGGACGTCTGTAAGTAATTGGTACAAGACCGCCTTCCTGAGGAAGTTCAAACGGTTTCCCTGGTGATTATCCTAAAAACCATAGAATATGCTTTGCAAATAAGTGGTCACCTAGGATAAGAATTGCTTCTTACATCTAGCAAAGTATTAAATGACCTACTTCTTTTGATACATTCCAAAAAGGCGTCACCATGTTCGCGCACACTACTCACTACTTGTGAAGCAGGATTGCGCATCGAGGTGGTCACTCGTTTGCAGTTATGCTTCGCATTAGTGAAAAAACTGACAGTTATGCATTTCCTTAAACCGAAAAGTGTGTAGATGCAAAGATGGTTTCGGGATGCAAGTGTGAATCGACAACAATGATGCTGTGAGGCCAACGTCTACAACCGACATGCACTTGCAATTCGCGTGTAGATTGAATTGATGTTGTGCGGCGAAGGGTAGCCTACACATGTCATGGCAAAGCCAACTGACATCTGAAGCGAAATTCAGTATTGGTTGTACTGTACACAAGGCATTTCCCTTATGTCGATAGAACCTTGTCAACAAAATATATCGTGATTGTGCTGTTATTTTTGCTCATGCATGGCTAAATTTCGTCGTTGGTTCAGAAACCTATCTTCCACCAAGTAGATAGCATTGCCTCTGGTGTACAGCCATTTCAGTGTTAAAGACCTCACATGTTTTCGGCCTTTTTGTGGAAGCGTTGCAATGATGCACTTGTTTTTTATCGCGCTGGCTCTTTGCCATTCCTACTAAAGAGCTACTTCAACCAAATTCCCCTTTGTCCCCTAACGGTGACCGACGGTAGGCTAGCCCCGTGCATGCCGCGTGGTGGTGTTTAAAAAAAATCTTAAATGGGTCAGACTCGCAGCTAAATAGTGGTGAAAGCTTGCAAAGTGGTAATTTTGTCATGCACTGCTGCTTCAAGGCTTGCGGGGTCTACTAGAATGATCAGCAGAGGTTTTAGCCCGAGCACTTGAAAAGTTAGCACTTCCTGCAGTCGCATGCTTGTTGAATATGCCCTAATTGCTTTGAAAAAAGCTGCCCATTGGGAACAGTAAGAGTGCATCTATAGCCGGCTTTCCCTGTTTAGCAGGGAAGTGTATTTGGTTGATGCGTATGCCGCATAAGGGGAATACTTGCACTTTATACTATTAAAGCCGTTGCGGTATCACTTTTACTCCAATTCGATTAGCATGCTAAATTGCGCCTATCCACCAGCTGCACATCTGTTTGGAAGTAGAGAGTGTCAAGGCTAAATAACAATATCTAGGGTCGAGTAATTGTTCTCCTTAGACAACAATCCATTCGAAAAGTTTTGTTCTTCTTCACTGAACATCCCTTTTACTTAATGCGTTTCTTGTTTAACGCTGGACATTACACTTGACTACATATTTGGGCTTCACTTGCACAAATTTCACTACCCCAAAGATGATTTGAGCAATTCCAAATGCGTGGTTATTTAGAGGCGATTAAAGCTTTTACTGTACGCTGATTCAATTTGCACGATCGGTATCACGGTATAAAGTGCACCATCGTTGAATCTGTTAATGGAAACAAGGAATTATTCTGCTTTAGTTAAAGTTGCATCATTCCATTTGCTTTTTCGCACAAATTTGCTTAGACTAATCGAATTTACTGGCATTAGGGTAGTTGCTCCACACAATGCCCCCTTGGATTGGAGGTTTAACATGGGCTTCTCATTTTCTCTGAGCGCAATGCATTACCAAAACAAATGCGTTGTTTTTTATGGTCAAATTCGTGAGGTTAGGGTTACAGGGCACTTTGCTTAAAGCTCAGTATGCTTCACTCTTACGATTTGTAAGGCTTAGGCGTATTATGGTCTTATGTAATGCAAGGGTATTCTGCGTGTACTCCCAGCAAAGACGGATGTACAACCTTTTACTCCGAGTTTACTTGCTAATATACGGTAAGTTGCTATCGCTACCTTGCCTACTCTGGCTTAGCGTAGCGACTGCATAAAGCCTGTGCTTAACCATAATTCCCTACTTTGTTTTACTGCACTGTAAACACCAGTGCGAAATCCAAATTCGAGTCCTTGGTGCGTATTTAACCCCATGCATAGACCTATTTGAACTCTCGCTTTCGAGAAATGCGCCTCCACTGCTCAAGTCCTTCGGACTGTGTGTTTCTCACATCCTCTCCTAGCTTTCAGAGGTTTCACCTGCATTACCACCACCTTCAAATTATTCAGATCGAGATCTCATGTCTGTGGAGTTAGCGACTAGCAAAACCTTTGATCCCAACTTCATTCCAGACGAATTATGCTTCCCAAGACAAACGCTGCACCCTTTGATAGAGCAGTTTTTGGCACAGCACACGGTCTGTAAATGTGTTACCCGGTACCCGATTCTATAGTCCCGAATTACTGACTGATTAATAAATGGTTAGAGAATTGTGAAGAAATTTTAACAGCAAGAATCTGCCTATCTTGAAATAGTTAGTGAAGGTTGTGGCTTATGTAGGTCTTAAGGTGCATCTGTGGTCTATTATTGCGGACTTATCCACACCCACCGTAGGTTGGACAGGTGGGCATACCGGACTGGCAGCTGTGGCTGGTAGGTCAAACTGCGTGTCTGTTAAACCTCTTAATTTTCTAAGGTAGTTTTGCTGGCTCATGACCCTTGCTAAGGTCTGTATTTTAGGATTTTGGATTTCAAATCCATTGACGACCAGTTTTGCGCTAATAAAGTGGCATTTTTGGACGCTGTGGTTCACATTACAGACAGACTCTTCCGCTTGCAGAATCAGGGTTTAATTAACCCATCGCTGTTTTTTGCATGATTAACCAAAACAACAGGCTACAGACACGTAAATCACTTTTAAGAGGGCAAAGCAGAGTGCGTAAACTTCCTACAAAACGAGCGCTTGAACTACGTAGGTTTTAAAGGGAGGTTAGAGTGCTATCGTAGTGATGAGCAATATTTTAGGAGAATTTAGACATAATTGAAGTTTAATTTGGTTGCTAGTGCCTCCTGGCAAATATGCACACTTCTTTCACCTTATCATCGGCACACGTTCTCTTGCGAATGCCGCTTATATTGCAGCACTGATAAAAGCCAAACCGTGGAGAATGAGGCAGGCTATCACTCGTAACAGCATAAGTTAAAACCGAATTGGGCTGCAGGTACAGCTCAATGATATTTTCATAAAATTTGCCATCTTGTTGTCACACATGATGACTTGAAAGCGTAGTATCGCATTATTCCTTCATCAAGGTTACGCAAAAGAGAAGCCGATTGTTGGACGAATACATTGTAGTCAAAAAAATTATATTTACCAATTGCTCATCTTAGTCTATTGAAATAAGCATCGCTATTTCAACAGGTCACTGTAAAAAGCGTACTTTTTGTTAAAGAGTCAAAAACAAATGCGTAGAGTCGCAGAAGTGAACAATGCTTGTGTCCAAATTTTTTCTTAAATAAGTGGAATATGTTTCGGCCTACGTACCAGCAATAATATCAAAAAAAAGGCCAAAGCAAAGCTGTTTCTCGTAAAAATTGCTTTAAATTATCCCCAAAAGTAGAAGGTAGGTCTATCCAATTGCCTCGGAATAGAACGCGATCAACGTGCCCCACCATTTGGTCTACCAGATCAGGAAACAAACTACCTGCATCACCGGCACCGCAGTTCGAAGATTTTGTGCAATGGATGGCATGCGTGAACTCTGTTGAATTTTCTTCCTCATTTACCGTCCAAGTGTAGTCGGTGGAAACCTCCTTCTTGGGTATGGCCTTCGTCAACATTTGCATAATACAAAAATTGTCAGTTCATGGCGACCCCAACGGAGGTGTGAGCAAATTTGAAGTACATGTATCGAGTCAAGCCAGCATTTTGAGAAGAATGTCATAAAATTACATGCGTAAAGCGTCTCACAATGTCTTTACAAGCGTTAAATCTTTTTAAAATGTATCTGTAAAGATTTGCTCGTTTGACTGCCGGGTTCGGTCTCGGTTACGGTCATAGGAATGGCCATACTTCCATATTATGGACCATTCCTGTGGTTCTTATCCATCCGTTTGCCCAATGCATTCACAATCCACTCTGACTTTATGCTTTCTTCAAGGAGGTATCGAGACGCTGCAAAATTATAATCCTGGAGGCGAATGCAGCGATTTCAGTATCTGGTTTGGAGGTTCATGAGAATGAACACATTCTAACCTAAGCAAAGTAGTTTAAAGTTATCATGAGATATTTGCTTTAAAAAAGGTGAATCGCTGGCGTAAAGCTGCAATGCTTTGAGTGGTGCTGTTGTAAATTAAACAAGAAAAGTAAGTAAATTGATTCAAAATTTTATCATAAGTTAAGGTGGTTCCTTACTTATAAGCAATTAATTAGCAAAAGGTGCTTTAGTTACTTAACAATTTCAACTTAAGCTTAGCATGACATTTAAGTGAGCATTAAAATCAGTGCATGACAAGATAATAGGTTTCAGCTGTAAGAAGCCTCTACGATAAAGGAGCCCGCCAAAACTTTTTATTTCTTAAAGCATTTCGTACAATGCTGTGTTTTATTTTTGTTAAAATAATTTTGGCTCCTTCTACTCTTGTGAATTGAAGTTCGTGATTGGAACTGCGTTCATCTCAGTTGTTCTGTATTTAATTCCGTGAGAAGTTCAAAGCTCTTATGTGGCTTGGCATTATCTGCAAATGCGGTATACGACGGAGATAGGCTCTCTTATGGACAGCAAGTGTACAATGTCCATTAAATTTCCAGGGGAGGCTGAGATATTTGTGTCGTCGGACCTACTCATGCATCCTGATTTTCGAGAGCTCCTTAGATTGGTTGAAGGGTACTCATGTCGCATTGCCTGGAACGAGTCTCGGATTCTGATAGATTCCCTACAAAGAGAACGGTTCCCTGAATTTAAAGATCGTCTTCAATCTTCCAACCTTGATATGGAGCATTGTGAAACATATGAGGATAAATATTGCTTCATAGTGCTTCATCCGCAAAGTCAGACCTCACCTGCGGGATGAGTGCTTTGAAGACCCTTTAATAAAATTTGCTCTTTTCAATGCTAAATGATTTTTTGACTTACCGAAATTAGTGATGTTTTGGCCAAAAAACGATGGCTGGATGACCTTTCTCCTCAATTTCGGAGCACAGTAAGCTCTTAATAGGCGATGCCAAATAGAGCCGTTAAGTGAACATTCAAATAATTTTGTCTTCTGGAGGTGAATACGTTAATAGCTCCAAAGCTAGCTGCTCTGGGTAGAGCGACTAGCTCATTTTGGCTTCTAGTGAGTTGTGATGGGCAAAGCAATTATTGTGAGTGTGTTTGAAGCGCCACGGCTAGAACTTGAACAGAAAAAGGCCAACCTTTTGCATAAAATAATCGGTGTCTTGGTCAAATGCACTATAATACAGTTTCGTAGAGCTTATTGGTTGCTTTTCTGCCTAGACAGGATATCTCAAGGGGTGATAGGAATTCACATATCTAAAAAGTTTCTATCCTCAGAACTGCACTTCATTAAACGTTGAAGCTCCAACATGTTCGCTCAGAAATATGACTTCTCAAATCAACTTTAAAGACCACTAGTGAGCTCCTCATCATAGCCTGCGTTGGAACGGTAATAAATGAGATGGAGACAGGCTTTAGTACTTATAGTGCAATGTATTTGGCCAAAAGAAGCAACACAATTGGCGCTTCAGTCCATTCCAAATTTAGCTACAGCAATCGGAAGGCAAAAATAGACTTTTAAATGAGAATGACTTCTTTACTGAGACCAGAATGAAAAACAAAAACCGACTCGGTGGTTCAACTCGCTTGATTAAAGGTAGTAAGTCCATGGAAGGTAAAAGCAGGAGCATAAAGGATGTCAAGAAGTTGACGGATGACGTTTATAAAGCTTAGCAAGCGTGTGCATTCTTGCATAACACAACAGCGCTTAGGTGTCTTAACTGCTTTTCGGCGGGTTCAATTAGCAGTAAAAAGACGACTGTCATCCATCACAATCTTGGCTTCTGAGAGGTCCAAACAGTGAGATGCTTTAACTAATTAAGCTTCTTTGGTGATCAGTCAAAGGAAGTTAGTAACTTGCAACTTTCCGCACTTTCCGATCTTTGCTTATACGTAATGTGAACATTCTTTTTCATAGTGGGCAAAATTGAATCGAATCTATTCCAATCAGTTTCATGGTTGCGAAGTAGGCGGTTGAGGTACTACCTTAAAAAGCAAGTGGAATTCCATTGGAAAGGCAGTATAAGCGACATGCGTAATAAAAGTACTTTCATTTAAAGCGAATTTAGCCGCTTTTTCTTAGGATACACTTCCCTTAACGGAGAGTGGAACCGGGATTCTAAAATGTTATAAATGTAATTGTCTGAGCGTCAGCGTTACATAAATTCTGAAGTGACGAGTCTGCGTAGCACTGTCTAAATCTCTTTAAGTACAAGGCGAATCAGACAAAGTGCCAATGCTTTATTGTGAGTAGGCATTAAAAACTTTAAGTTTCACACGATATAATTCCAGCTCCTTCTCCTCGCCTTAAGCCTCCAACTTTGTGATTAACACTTCATTTACCTTCATAGATCTATCGTTGACTTCATCGCGAGACCAGACCCATTTTCATCTCAAGTTAATTCTTTTGCGAATTCGATATGCAGTGAAAATCGTTTCTTCTTTCTACATTCTTATCTGAACTTCTTCAATCGGGGAACACGATCATGCATTCTTGGTTTAGAGAGCTCTCAAGACCATCAGGTCAATGTACATGTGGCTGTGTATTTGACTACTGCCTAATCTTGATTGGCTACCCATCAGCACACCTCTTTCCATGTTTCATGAACGTCTAACTAATTTTAGCTCTGTTTCAGAACACCATAAAGCATGCGATGGTGGATGGCACTCTGCGGCTTTTTCTGAACAGTGCCAAGATTTATTTGGAGTTGCAGAACACGAAATTTTCGCAACTAAAAACAGGTTATTTGCATACCTGTTTAACTATTTTCTGGATCTGTGAAACCGTTGTTGGCCTCGACATATATTTTTAGGGGACTGCTCGATCCTATCTCAGATTTGAGGCACATTGACTTCTCGTTTGTCATAATTGGTATTCCGTAATGGCACCGTCAATTGAAATATCTTGATATGCTGAACATTCCCATGTCAAAATTCGAAACTTAAGATAGCAGTTTCAACACACGATACACAAACACAGTGTGATAAATTTGGCTTGGGGGTGATTTTAATACCTTGTTATAAAAATGCCATTATTTTTAATGTCATTTGTTCTGAGTTGTAAATCGGATAGATCGTTCCCAACCATGATGTGAGCAGTTTACCAGGGATGAGTTTTACGAGTAATTGACCCAAAACGGAAATGGATTAATGCCTGGTTATCATAATAATGTAACCACTTAGTCTTGCACCAAATGCGCTTTCTAGTAGCTGGTTGAAAACCTTGGCACGGCATCACTGCATCGATTGGCTGATAATTTAACGCGAATTATTAAGGGTTCCAAGCCTCGCAGCAAATGTCAAATAACATAGGTTGCAGATATTTTCGAAAAGAAGTTCAGCTTTTTATCGGGACCTCGGTCCTCCTTTACGCAACCTGCATGTAAATAAGTAAGGTAGGCCCTTATCTTTCTAGCTGATTAGAAAGTGACTTTGAATACCGCTCTTATGATCTGGACTAAAGGTAGTTAAAACAGTAGAAATTAAAACCTTGGCTGTTCGGGTTGCCCTGAATTCTAGCAAAGCACATGATAGCCAGAATGGGTTATTAAATAAAGAAAATCTCTTTTACTAGGATTAGAAGACAGTCAAGCGCATCTGTCTAGGTGGTTTTGACTCGCTATAGTAATCTACCTGCTGTTGATACCAGAGATGAGAGGTCGTCTCAAGACACAGAAATTTTTTAAGTATTAAGCGATTTGCACAGTAAACAAAAAATGATGAAAAAGAACCTGTGAGTCGCTCGTCTGCTGCGTGGCGATTTTTAACAATCCGCAAGGTGCCGCTCGATTTATTATGGCAAGTAGCAATGCCAGGCGCTGAGTAGAGCATTACATCTTAATCCTCCTAGCTTTAGGAACACCTTGAGTCTGTTGTCAGGTTTAAGCGGAGAAGTGTAAGTAGACGTGCCTAATCTAAACGCTTATTGTCTGCATTTTTTTGTCTAAATGGGCAATTAGCTACTGGTTAAACCAGACGGTTAAGCAATCACGTAAATTCGAGGAACGCCCAGTTGTAAGAAGCGGTTCAAACCTAATGCATGATTGTGCGTGACGATAGAACCGACGAGTTTTTTAGCACTTGTGAAGCAATGTATTGAACCTCTTCTGCAGTTAACACCTGATTTCTACTTGCCGGCAGGCTATCTAGGTGTCTATGGTATTGTTGTGTTTGGCGCTGCTTTGCTTCACTACTGAATAAGTGCGGATAATACAGCGCCTGATACAGCATTAGTCGCAATGGAGCTAGTGGAATTTCGCCTTATTCATTTAGCCAAGTTCTTCGTGATGAGGGCCGCGTTTTTAATAAAAATCAACAAAGTTGCATAAACAGACTAATTAGGATGCTCACATATTTCGTTGATCAGTTATGGCTAAATGAGATGTTCTGCAACATTATTTGTAGGTTTAAGGGAATTCCAAGGCGGTAGCATTAAAAATGGCATTACACTGACGCAAAATCTAAAACTGTCTAGTAAATACTGTTAATGAGGGGCTCCTGCTGACGAATGCACCATAATGGCGCAGGCACTCCGCTCCGCAATCACTGTCTGTAGATCCGCCGGGATTCCTTACTTTTGTGAAGTCATTCATTTCAACCTCACAACAAATTGTAACGCGAATGTGCAAAATAGGACCAAACTTTTGTATTTTAAGTATTATAATAAACATTCAAATATCAATAGGCGCATGCAGCAAAATTATTGAATAACATAGGATGGATGTTACCTTAAAATCAAAAAGCACCACTTTTGAGTAATTTGAAAAGCGTCAGCATTTATTTTCCCTTTAAGAAATGTAGATAAAAATCGGCAAATCGATTTGAGGCATTGGCACCAGGTCAAATCTTCAACCGACCGAGACCAGTCTGGTGCTGCAGAACTTAAATGCGTCCTGTCGAGCAAATGAGCAAATGCCGTGACAAGCTTTACAAGATCCGACAAAGTAATGTAGGCACAACATTCAAAAGCGTTTGATGACTTTATTTCTACCTAAGCCTTACAATTCTGTTGGATAGAAAGTGACAAACATAGCTTTTACCGCTATTCAGACGTGCAGACTGCGCTATAGGTATCGGATGCTGTCTTGTATGAAGCATGGAATTGGAGTTTGCAGTTACTCATTTAAGCTGGGGTGCAAAGTAAGCCTAAGATCTGCGCTAAGCCCATCAGGAGAGGTTGGTGGTGTAGGTGTGATGAGGCTCGCGGTACAATCGACCTGGGCAAATAGACCCGAAGTGAAGGTCCTTTACAACGCTTTATTCGATTGGACAGTGGCAATGGGGTAATTGGTGATCCGCCTGTTTGACACTTCTAACGCTCCTGAAGTATTGTTGGGACGCTGCGATGCTCAGTCAGCGCATTTAAATTTACATCTGTTCCTAAAAACGGTCTGTTATTTATCGAGACAAAAACTTATTTTGAAAAATATTTACATATTAAAAGGCGTCACTTTAAAGTAAATGCATTACAGATTGATGCACCGCGTGTTAAATTTTTTCAAACAGAATAACTTTCCCCATTTTTATCCACAAGACAAAAATTGCAAAACCATGTTAGGGGTTTTGATTCGGCGTTTCGTGGCGTAATAGGAGTTCAACTTTCCCTGTCTTAGCAGCATCCGCCAAAGCAGCTTTTGCCGTATATTCATCCATCTTTTGTTTACTGTCACTGTGGACACACGTTTTAGCATTCAACCATCATGGTTGCCACAATTTTTGTGAAAGTTTATCCCACTTAGGTTGCTTAGTTCATTTTTCCCACTTTTTATACCGTTGACTCCTAATTTTACGGGAACAAGGTTGAGCTGTAGCAACTGCACTTTGAGGCCCAAAAAGGCCTTGGTGTAGAGACTGGTTAAGTTGGAATAATTGCGTTGGCAAATACTTGGTCAAAGACCGTTGGCCAGAAGCAAAGGCATCCAATAGACGGAAAACCCCGATAATTTTTATCCTCATAAAAGCGATGGCGTCTATCGGCGAACTCATGGCCCGAAGAAGAATCAGCAGTTGGGACTTGGTTTGTACTCAAAATCAGCATAGCGACAAAAGCTACTCAATTATGATGGGGAAAACACTTTGTTCAATGCTTATTAAAGGGTTTTGTTGTTTTACCATGAGATGGAATAAATGTTTAATTGTGCAGCTGATTTACTAAATAGAAAGACAAACTGCTTAAAATAACCTGAATTGCAATAGTTTTGCGTAAAATGACCAATCCAAGACTTTACTTTGTAATATTCAGAAGAAATCAGACAAGAGCCTTCTGAATGGATCAAGGCATTAGTATCAGGTCAAAGCGTTAAAGCGGGTGGAAGATCCCAAAGCGGTTGTTGATAAACACGCCTTATTGTGCATTTAAGCAATAGCTTTTGAAACATTTCCGGCATCAATGAGTTACTGTGGGATTAGGTCTCGAAATGCTGCAAACTTTTTCAAATAAGTCCCTTACAGCAACGTGACACCTGAAACTGGGCGGGACAGAAACCGCTTTCTGGACCACTTAGTGACTCAGTTCGTGATTGAAGGCTATGCTACGTCTTCAGTCACTGTCTAAAATCAACCATTGAATGGGGTTCCATGGTGCATTTATGCTTGAATACACAATAAGTCTTAAATCTCGATCAAAATCCACAATGGATGTGAGAATTTGGAGTATCATGATCAGAGGCATTAAAAGAGGTTGTGAGGAGAAAAGCCTAATGGATTTTGAAAACGAAGGCGTCTAGACAAAAATCAAAGTCCTTCAAATAACTGTGATCAATTCGCCCAAAAAGGATGGAGGACGGTTTGCACATTGGTTCAATTATTTTCGTTTCTAATTTTTAATAGAATAATCACCTCAGCTTGATAAATCAACCCTCAGTGTTTGCATTGGTGACATGTGTCTGTGTCTTTCGACTACCTTGAGGACTTAACGTTGTTTAATATTCCCGGTTGTCCCTATAGCACGCTATTTGGCGTCGACTACCTCGTTCCTTGCTTCTCATTGCAGGTGCGGTCTACTACTTTGGAATGGACATACCATTTGCACAACGACGGCGCTACCCATTTTTTCTTTACATCCACATGCTTACTGGTTGCTTTTCGCATGCAACTGTCAGGCAATATTTACCTGTCCTACTGGGCTGATTGACGCCTTACTAGCATGTGATTATTCTCTCACAATCTTTCTTGTTTATTTTTCCGAATCTCATATGAAACGCTTCAAATGTTACGATTAGATTTCCTTCTATTCGATGCTAAGTCCTCGTATCAAAAGCCAAACCTGCTATTGTATTGCTTAAAATTACTGTAAATGAGGCCGAAACAGAGTTATCATTGACCGGTGGCGCTCTGCTTTACTCGAACTAGTTTACATGAACAGGCAGGGGATGATCAGCACCTTTGCTGCGGTTATAGTTTGTCTTTTGCGTAAAAATAAAGTGCCCAACAGTAAGCATGACTCCACATGTTGAGATTGTTTTATATGTCAGAGTTTCCATTAGAGAAAACAACAAATAAGCGCAAGAAGGTCTTTGTACTTTTAAAAAAGGCTCCTTTTCTTGTGACTAACAGATTGGAACACTTTTTTTTCGATTCTAAAATTATTTGTGCACATATTGAGTTCATTTATTGGTAGCCTTGCATTTCCAAGAGAATCACTCTTGTCTTTATCATTGTGCTCCCAGTTTTTGTCTTCCACACCTAATCTTGCTTTACTATGGCCCAAACCTTAAAAAGACTTGGTCAATGTTCTGTACTTAACTTCGGGAAGTTAGTTTTCGAACAACAGCAACTAAGCAGTCGGCTAGAGCATTCGTACAATGGAATTGTCCTTCTCCGGAGCGTCATGCCATCTTTGCAGTTAAGCATCACTCGATTTCATCAACTAGCAAACAACCCCAGTTGATCCAGATTCGATTTGCCAGTTCGTTGTTTAGATGTAAAACCGTTTGCTTTGTAACAAATCACCTCTCGCATCAGCATTGAATGCATAATGCTCGTTCAAGTTCCACATGGAATTGACCTTCAGCTTTCTTAAAATGCTTCACTATAGGCGTTTTAAATCTTATTTGTCCACTTGTCAACACTCCACTTTCTCATACTCCATAAGCGCCTCTTTGCTTCCAGTTTCTTGCCCAGTGTAAAATTAAGTGATGGGCCACAAAAGGGACCATAGATTTTGCATAAAATGGCTTTTTGGAAAGCGTTAATTAATGACTCAAATCCTGAGTGCTTTCTACGGTGCTTTAATTCCAAGGAATTGTTTGTGGTATCTATGTATATGTGTTGCCTAAACGTCAGTCGGTCATAGGATTCGGGACTTTGCACGTGTTTGACGTTTTTAACGGAAAGGCATGAAATCGAAGAGCCTTTCAGAAAATACGAATGAATTTCAAAAAAAACAGTCTTAGTACTGGCATTTGGATTGAGAGCGATGAGGATTGCTTAGGAAAAATTGTTTGGATTCTGCTATGATTAAGATGAAAATATGACTGGAGTAGAACTGTGAAAGATTGGCCACAACCGTTTTGCTCAATTTGCTGATTCCAAACATTACTGAGCACAAAGACCGGCGCGGAACGATCAATTGCAAATTCAACAACTTCATGCAATTAAACTAACCACCACTTCAGGTATGCCAGCTTTGAAAAGTAAGCTGCAGGAGGTCCTGTGATTATAGCATAAAGTTTACGAGGACATGCGTGGAGGTCTGAAGCCTACGTCTCTGTCGTCTATAAAGGAAAAACGGTGATCGGTGATTTCTTTACGCCGAGGGTCGGATGGTTTCACCTGTTTATAAAGATCTTTCGCAGTATTTTCTAATTGTCGTTTCTTGTGACCAATGCATTTGATTATGCATTTGAACCGTCTTTTTGGCTACGATCGAAGCAAGGCCAAGGTAAGTACAAGAGTGCCTTCTTTAGTCTTAAAAACTTTGCCACCCTTTGCCATTTTGCACTTGCTTTGCACATCACACCGGACAAATTTTAAAAAAGGAAACGTCTTATAATTGTCAAAAGGAGTACCGATATTTCTCCAAAGCAATCCGACCAACTTTTTTAATACGTCAACCCCGTTTTCAACACGGCACGATCCACTATTAACAAATTGCAGGCTACAAGGGATTTTGGGCGATAATCCATAATCAGGCATACGAAATTCCTCATTCCTTTAGCAGAATTCATTTTGCCTCCTTCATTGTTTCCATTTCTGAGTGTGATTCCAACGCCTCAGGTAAGCTCAAATCTTGCATAAGTTCAATTTTTTCAGGATGACCTAAGCAAGTCAGACCAATCAAAAGCTTCACCTCTCATTTTCCGATCGCAGTACATAAAATTTAGATAAAGTTTAAGAACAGCGTATATTTTTTACGTTTATCAGCGCCCGCGCTCAACGGAGACGCATTTACGATTTTCGTTAAAATTCGAATCGAGTAGAGAAAAGCTCCATGATTGTCATTCAGGTCCAGCTGCTAAGTTAGTTCTCTGAGCGAATAAATCCCCTGTTTCCATGTCTACTAGTGTGCAGAGATTTGAAAACTGTTGGGCACTACCAGGGCAAAAGACCTCCTTCATTTTACTCCAAAACCACTGCCTTCTTCCTCGAATCCTTAGTACACTTGATTAACAATCGTGCCAAAAACTCTAGCAAATATTTAAAAAATTAGTTTTCAGGCTTCCATAAAATAATTTTTAGAAGTCAACCAGCATAAAGTCGTCGTCTTCTCGATGGGTAAATATCAAAAAGTAGAATTCTCCATCATATAATTCTGAATAATCCAAGCGAAAAGGGGAAGACTGAGCGCGGCAGGACACAAGAGAATAATCGCTAGCTGGTAATGAGTCCACCATGATAATGGCAAAGTTAAACGAAATTCGACAGCGACAATCGGCGAACAACCGGTGGACATGTGGGAGCAGGGGATGACGGATTAGCTCGAACGACACTAGAATGCCATTGCCACCAGGTAGAGAAAGAGGAGTTGTACAATTATTAGCAAAGAATGATGCAAGTGCTGCTGAATACGCCATCGGCAGATGCAATTACGGCGTTTAGAGAAGATTGAGCCTCCAATTTATTAAGAAATGAACAAACTCTATTCGTCAACTAGAAAGGTTAAACAAATGCTAAGGCGCGCATTCAAACTTGATCATTTTAAATAAATTAAAATGCGACATTTGTAGAATTTTTAGTTCTTTTAATTTGCAGAATTGCAATATGATATGCAAACTCTAAGTACTAAAATGAAAATTGTATATACCTTTTTAAGTTTGAAGTAGTTTAAAAAAATTTACTTGGTTAGATGCCAAATTAGCCAAGTTTTTTACCCTATCTTCAGCAGACTTCCAAAAGTTCAGCAAAATTGACGCCTTAAAATTGTTAAGTCTAGGTAATTATTCTTTTACTTATGGAAATATATTTCGAGACCTATTAAATACCTTAGCTTGCAAAATAGATGTCAACAATCGCTGAGCCCTTTGTGTGCCGTCCTGAGTCTTTCTTAGAGGCAAAAGATGGCACAAGACTAGAGCAGAATGCATATATTAAAAAAGGGAGTGCCCGAGGCATCTGACATGGCTTGGAGGCCAACTCCAGTCAGATAGGACAATATAATCACTCAAGTGAGGGTAACTGTGAATAGTCGTAAAACAAAGTAACGCATGGACCTTATTTTCTTTTAAGCGTCGTCTCCAGCGCTCTCTCGGCCAAATTCCCGCACCAACCGTTACAATGTGAGCAGTGCTGGAAGAAATGCCCATGAGCTAATCGTGTCGGTCATCGTGATTCGAGTGCAACAAAGGAGATGCTTGAGAGTAACGCCACTGCTCTCTCTTAACAGTTCGACCGAATCTAGAATTTCTTCCGGTTTGAAAACTAAATATATTGCAAAAAGTTCTGCAAACCATTATTCTGTCCCTAAGCAGGTATATTAGGTTTTCGAGACGAAAATTATTCAAGTGGTTCGTGGCTAGTGTCGCTTCCGTTGTTAATGGCAGAACGCAGAAATAAGGTAGTTTCCGCAGGCGGACGTGAGCCTTAGCCCTTTTGTTATAAAATATCAGAGATTTTCTTATCTGTAGCACATGCACTCTCTTCAAATCGCTGGTTTGTCGCAAGCGGTATGGATCGGGATAGGAATCCTGCAAGGTCGGGTCCACTTTCCGCTGCCTCCTACGCAGCCTCACAAGACTTCCTTATAGACAAAAGGAGACACAACACTAAAATAGAATACTTGTGTTTGAAGAACAGAGAGACCGGAGCGTCTGATATGGATGGATGAGACAATATGACCACTCAAGTGACTGTAACCATATCCGGCAGTCAAATAGAAAAGTTATCATACTTCAAATCGCTTGCTGCATATTGTTTTTTAATGCATCTGGCGATGAAGTACCATCGCCTACTTCTCTTAATAAACTCAGGTGGGATTTAAGCTTTATCTTTTTTCCTCAGACAATGCATCTTTACAGCTCTAGTTCCACGTCCCTATCAAGGCATTACAAGCTACTTATAATGAGAGCTGCACTTACACAATGAGTTTTTTTCTACACTGAGCACACTTCTCTCCAGTATTAGTTTAAAATGCCGTAATCTGCCGCATTAGGGTCCCATACATTGGCTCATACCCACAGACTTCATATTTTTGGTTCATTCATTGCGCTTGGGCAGGTCAATATATTAAATGTCAGCTTTGATAAACACCTAGATCTCTGGCGCTTTCATTAGTTTGGGTTTTATGACATCCATTAAAAAAATTTAGGATTTCTTAGAGAAAGGCATCAGGTATATTGCCTTTAAACCCACATTTGACAACGACTGCAACAATAGTATTCGCATTCAACTTACTATTGAAACGGTCAATCGACAAAAAATGCAGCCCAAGTTTGTAACAAGAACTGGTTCCTAAAGTCGCATTTTCTAGGCCGTTCAATATTCCATTTTTTTAATCGATTCCACCGCCGATGCCACCAGCCCCATCGGCATCACTACGTTCCACGACCTTGTCTGACTAACCTCAGCATACGAACGAGGCTTAGGAGGAAATGCGATCTAACATATCTAACTTCTCCTTATCAATCCCAACATGGCTTCATCCTCCTTTATTCTTAGATTACAGGTTGGGCAATACTTGGCTACCAGATTTAATGCGCTTAGTCAGAAGAAAATAACTGCCGTGCATTTCATTTTTTGTTCCTTGTAGCATGCTTGTTACAAAATTTTTACAATTTGCATAGGTGGGACGCTGAGGTTGTATCTTTAAGGCCGGCAACTAGTTTTCAGGCGCTTTAGTAACGCATCCAACAACGCACGACTTGTTATGGGCCAGAGTAAATGTTCCTTACCTCTTAGCGATGCAACTGACATATAAAATACGCCTGTCAAATGAGCCTATCAAGATTTTTAAACTTTTTTTAAGTAAAATCCATGCTTTGCAAAGCCTGTCACTCAGATCAGACTCTTTGTATAGCCTTCTTTCTCTTATGCCTCGTGATTATTTTGTGGGGGCTCGAGAAATCACCCAGAGCGGAAAAGAAGCGATTCCTCAGAGCCCGACGATCGTTGCTATAAGATGAGAAGATTGTGACTACGCAGATTTTTCAAAGGTGTTAATATTTTGCTTAAAGATATGCCTAAAAATGGGCCCTATCACCTCAGCTCAAATTTGTGCCCATCCGGCGCCAACTGACGCCAGTGTAAACCAATCGCTTTTGTATCATTTCAGTATTTAAAATCGAGAGCTCCTAACTTTGTACACTTCTAGACTTCTAAAGTGAGGTACAAATTTTTGGTCTATCTTTCCATGGATAGCTTTAGGACGCTGCAATTGCTTTAACGGCTAACAAGCCTGGTGGCATAAAGAAATTACTTCTATTTCTTAGACTTTACTAACGCTGTGACAATGGTTTAACGTAATTTAAAAAGGGTCATGCACAAGGTATCAACGGCACATGCGCAAAAACATGCTTATACTTTTACAATAAACCGTAGTTTTATGGATAGAAATGTATGTTCAGTAACCTAACTGGGAGAAAATTATCTTCTTCCGCGACATCCTAAAGATCCCTACTTGAGTGGTTCAGGACTTTAAACTCCGATCCTAGAGAAAAAGGGATTCCAAGCAAAGCAAACCTTTTTTTGCAACAAGTTTTGCAGAAAAAGTCTCAATAGGTACTTTTTTGACTAAAACCCCAGAGAAATGCACGGTAAGTTCCCAGTACCATGAGCTTATAGACCTTCGGACTTGCTAAAAGACACTTCTTATTCAAATTCTCTGGCCAACGTTAGGCGATAGCAAACGAAAGTATTATAATTGCTGCAGAATGGAACCAGTTTGCGTCTCAAACAGCCACCAGACACGTGCTTACTAGCCATATTTTTACGATCCGCTCACAGTCTCCGTTAAATTGAAGTCCGTATTAATGCCTTTCCTTTTCATTATGTGTGTGATCATGCGATTGTCAGGTTCCAAATAGTTGCAGTCATTTTTTGAACAAATGTCGTTTATTACTGCAATAACACCGACGTCAACACGTAATCTAATTAGTTACATAATTTCTTTAAATCACATTGCCGAATATGATAAAGGCAAAAATATTCAAGTAGTTTGGATTGTATCTCAAAATCATCATGTGATTGATGGGATCCCTTTAAGCGAAATCGGTTGCCCAACTGAGATTTAATTTGGCTTAGCACTACAGAAGTCGTGGACATGATCAGATCAAAATTGTTGATCACGCAATTTAAGCCTGACTTAGCCGTGAAAAACACCGGGGATTTATAGGAGTGTTAAAGCGTATTCCTTGTCTAAAAGTGGAATTTTTAAAGTTGCCACTTTTAAGCACTCCTATGTTGACACGAATAAGTACCAAGCAATATTATTCTTGCCTGCCTTTAGTCAGAACAAGCAAGAAATGGAGTGGTGCGTTAAAAGGTGAGGACTATGGCAGAAAACATACTTCGCTGGATCTTACTTGATTTTCTACTAAACCGGGTAAAAGTAGGTTCTGTAAACTCATTCAGAGTAGAATGCCAAAGGATAAAGGGATGGGGAATCAGCTTCTCCTATACTAATTACCTATTTCGCTGAACCACGGTTCAGTTTTATGTCCCTAGCATGAAAGGCATAACCGTCATCATCCATGATGATAGCGCTTAAGTAACCAGAGCTTTGAAAGAATACACTTTGATCACAATTTCAAACCATCCTCATACGTTTGTTTTAAACATGGCAATGATTGCACAAATACTTAACAACAAAATGCTTCACCTGTTTGTTAAAAGCTTTGTTTAACTTAGGCCGGCACTTAAACCACGAGCACCGTAGCTCCCTTGGCGACATGGCCATTGGAACGCAGTGGATGTCCCTCAGCCGTTCTGTGCGCTGAGTGCCTTCAGCAAAGCCAACCTAATTAGAGTTAAGAAGATAGATGCCTTGCTGCTATGTCATTTTCTAACACAAAGAAGGATGTATGTTGTGAATGGAAAAAAAACTGTGATGGCGTCAGCCGTCGACATTTGCCTACTCAAGTTCTGTAGAAGTGCTACTGATAACTGAAGCAGTACTATCTACAGGCAATGTGGTGAATTTCACTATAAGACTGCTTTTTTATCCAAATGAAGAAGCTGCTTGAGCTAGCATACAATGATCACTTTACTTCTCCACTATCTGAATAAAACCTTGATGGATGCGTCTAAGTTGACGAAAGCGATGAACAGCTACAGGGTCTTTTCAAGACATAGCTTTTCTTAAGATAACTTAATAATAGATCAGTAACACAGATCTCCTCCCGCCACTTTAAGCCTTTCTCAGGACAAAACTCTCAAACCAGTAGAATCCTTAGGGGATTTGGAAGATTGCATTGTTCTTGTATGCATGCAAGTCTGATGACTGTCGGCATCAATGAATGCCAGCAGACTATCAGTACTTTTGTTTCAAAAATGCATTTTTAACTTCAATAGCATGACGTTTTTTAAGTTCTGAAAAGGCTCAAGAGAGCTGCAGTATCGTAAACGTTGTGCGAGACTGAAGTGCTTTTTTGATGCTTTTTTGAGAAGGACGATACAAATTAATTCCATTCATTTGGCATATAACTCACTTTAATCTGAGAGAACAAGTCTTCCTGGTAAACAAAAGCATCATCACTTACTTGTGTGGCCAATTTCCATGCTGCTGGATAAATTTTACACCTTTAAGCCTCTTCCATTCATAAACAATTTTAGTAGGATGTTGGAAATTTGAAGCCCAGCAAAGTTTTAATGTCTAACTATCGATATGCTAAATCAAAGATCCTATTGTTATTGACCAAGTTTTTTATGAAAAATAAGTTTTAGAACTTCTCAATTAGGGCAAAATATTTTTAAGCAGACTATTTTGATTCGCAGAACCTCCGACGTTAGTTTGTGCTTTCAGATCAACCTCTTCGTTCGTTACAATTGGAGACCAGGGGAAAAGTAGAATGCGAGTAGTTTTAAAGTGTTAATATCTCGGTTTGAATGACAGTACAGATTGCACTTTTAATTGTTTACTTCCTCAGGTACATCCACACTAAGTGCATACGTGTTCGTAGCTCTTGTCTTCCTGCATGTTGTCACCACCGTAACACTAGCCTCTAACTGTTTAAATGGTCTGCAAACCTTGAATTTTTGCCCACTTTCGCAGTTGACCGCTCATTGTCTGGAGGACACCTTTGAAAATAAAGGAGTTTCACGTGTTGACCGGGGAGTAAAAAGGCATAGTTTTGCACCATGTTTCCCTTTCCCACCCAATTTTATTCTCTCCAAGTAGAACAAGTAAGGAACAAGACCTGATCTGTGTTAAAGAGGAAGTTTGCCCAAAATTTTTAGGATCTTGATTAGATGATCACCAGGTGGATCGGAACTTAGACAAGTTGAAGGTGAACTCTCATTCACCGGCATTCATTGCTAAACCACATTCGATTTATGACTTCAGCTCTCCTTTTTGTAAATGTTATGCTCAGTTTTCCTCCCTTAAAAACTATAATTTTGTCACCTTTAAAGTTGTTAGTAACATGCAGTCATTTTTGTATCGACTGTCATGTTTTTTTGTCCCATAACTTCGGAAATAATTGTTCTAACATTCAAATTTCTGCAAAAAAATTGGAGGCTTCATAGCGCGCTCTAAATAGGAAGGAGTCTAGATGATACTTGTCTCCGCTTTCAGCATAACTTATGGAAAATCTCCGAGCATCATAACCTGCACCGCATAGCGTCAAACAAACGGAGACGATGCAAAATAATTTATAAAATAGGATGCGTAATGGGTTAAGTTACACAAAACTAGATAAGAGTGACAGTCGAGTTTTTTTCTACTGGAAAGGTGGACGTCCTGAAGAGGAATTTTTCATTTTGCCTTCACTTCGGTGATAAGTGGTAGTCATCCGCTCAAAATTCCAAGCATTAATATGCAGACAGGGATTTACAAAAGTAAAGTCGCCAAGAAACTCATCGAATTTTAGGGGCGTTGTCCCAGCCACTTTTTGTTCGGGACAATTTGAAAGGTCAATTTTTAGGTTTCGGTCTTTATTACGAGCCTTCGTTTTAAAAATACTTCCATTCACTTGTGGTATTTCTTCTCCATAGGCAGCTGCCAGAATCAAAGGATCGTAAGGATTAACATCTAGTTTAGATCGAGTCACCGATTTGAGCATTCTAGAAGGGTAGAACGGCGGACTAGCCTCGCCGGAAGCTACACGATTCCAGTTGACGCTTTTATAAAAACGAAGCCTTTTTACTACAGATATACTGGCACGCTCCTTGTAGTTGTATCTCAGACAGGCATTAAAGAAGGACTTAAGAGGTTTTGAAAAAGGAGCAAAAACATAGGTACGTATTTTACCCTTCTTTGACATTTCAGTAATTCTATTCAACGTTGCGATGCTGAGACCAGTCAGACCACATACTAGCACAGCCATAAGGATACCCAGGCTCCAAACATCTGCTTTCGTAGTAATAGCCTCATTCCGAGCGATTTCAGGTGCCATGTAATAGGGAGTTCCAGCAAAGTCCGAAGAAGTCGGAGGGTTTGTCCTTTGAGTAATGTCGTATGAGCGATCAAAATCTGTGATCAGGACGTGACCCGAATCCATCAGTAGTATGTTAGCTAATTTGATGTCCAAGTGGACGATCTGTAATGCATGCAGGTGCTCCAAACCGCAGATAATTTCAGAGGTATAAAATCGAGCAGCTCTCTCTTTGATTGCGCCTGTATAAGATAGAAGATCTAGGAGGTCAGAACCACTTCCCTTACTGATTATTAGAACTGGGGATCCATGGATTATAAAACTATAGTAAAGAACAGATAGGAATGGCGACTGTTTCCGCACTGAAGCGAGGCGTATTAATGTGCCGTGTTCATGAAGTGCGCACCTAAATGCTGGGAGTCTTTGCGGGAAATATCTTTTCATGGCATATCTTTTGCCAAAATCTTTTCCTTTGACGGAGCGCACTTCGTAAATTAGCGAGTAGCACCCTTTCCCAATTACTTTTCTCACATCAAACTTTTTTGACATCATTTCACCGCCTTCTCTAAAAAATAAAACTTAAATTCACCATTTTATGCGTTTCTGCAAAAGCCAATCAGACGAGATCGTTCTCCCATTGGCTCACGAGATGTGAAAGTGCGTAAAAATGAATCACGCAACCAAGAACAAAACAGAGTTGATGATTTTTTACAGTTAGAAAATTTGCAATCTCAAGTAATGCTTCAATGCACATTTGCTTGTCTAATGTAGTCATATCTTCGATTAAACTCGCGAACCAGCACATGTGATAATGCATAATTAATTTGGTTGGGCAGGCTAGTTGATGGATCGGTGATTTGATGATAAAGATGCAAGTGAAGAAGGTGCAATCCTCTGCATCTTTGAGGACCTCTGCGATTGTAGCATTGGAGTGGACATAGTTTTAAGTTTCTGTCACTTTTTCTCTGTCTTCTTTTTTTGAAAAGAAGGGGCCGATTATGGGAACGAAATTCGCTGATGTGCATAACTATCCCACTTGCGCTGGCCTTTTTGCTTTATCTACTGCTCCGTTGCATTTTTCCTTCATTAAGATCTCCTGTTGCAAATTATTTTAATCTCTAACCTGTCAGCACAGGTCAAGTGGTTTAATAATTTATAATTTTACCATTCGTTTTTCAACCAAATACTTTTTGCCATGTAAAAAGTCAAATCGTTTATCAAATCGCTACAAAAAAAGAATGCTTCTTTCTGGCTGAAGTGGATTAAAAGTGAAGCACCATGTGGGTTGCTACGAATCATTTGCTGCGAGGGTTTCTGTGATCTAAATTTCGGATTTGTACAGCAGAAAAATTTACACGTTAAATAGAAAAGAATGCATTAGTGTAATGGGTTTTCGAAAATTGTCTTTGAATTACTAGCACAGGCTGGATGACATATGTTGCACTTTAAATAACCATGAAGGTTTTTATGGTATCGGATGGACGGGGTGGGGCGGAAACCTCCCCATAAGTTGGACAATTTTAATATCCCCTTATCTATAAATACCCAAATTTTCTAGTTTGGAAAACAGGTCTCATCGCCTTATCCGGGCACATGAATAATCCACACAAGCTACGTCAGAAGAAAGCGCTCCTTTAACGATCAAAGCGGCACTTGTTGGCATGAGTTGACGTGGCAAGTTAGTTGTCTTTAGCACAGCCTCTACTGTCTGGCCTCCAAGGTCAGGTTCTGATCCGCCATCCAGGGCATTTGATCCACCGGACAATGAGACTCTTCATTATATACCAATGCATGCAATTTAAACTTCATAGTCAATGCTTTTGTCTCTTGAGGAACTCCTTAGATTGGTGGGTTGATGCCTGAAGCAGTTGTGATAATCATTTAACTAATGTTTTTGAAATGCGGCTTTTATCTCTCTGATCACCTCGAGTTGCAGCATATCCAAGATCGGAATTCTTGTCATATCCTGTGACAAGGTCCGTTTCCACCCCCTTCTCTGCTTTTTCGAGTAGATTTGAGCACAAATATTTTATTGTATTAAAACCACACATAATATTGTTTCGTAATTTCTTAGTAATTATGGCTTTAACTTATCTACTTCTTTTGCGTCTAGCAGGTTGTAGATTTTCCCTCTCCCATCGATGTTATCCGTTTTGTCCAGAAATTTAGGGTGTGGAAAGACCTACCATTGCCAAACTCTCGTCGGGTCACCTTTTTCTATTGATTCTCGAATAACAGTAAGCTGTTTACTTGATGAGCGTACGACAAGTGATGTAGCATAGCAGGACCAGCGAATCATAAATTGAAGAGCCACATTTTACTACGCAAAACGGTTTAAAACTTTTTTTGCTGTGATGTGGTATAAATGCCATAAAGGTGCTAGAGTTTCGCGGCCTTAAATTCAGGACAGTGCAAAGAGGATCGGTGAAAGGTTAAAATAGTTGCGCACAGTGACTGCCGATCAACAAAAGGAGAATGTTGGCCGTATTCCCCTTCAATACATGAGGCGTAAGAGAACAAGGGTTTTTTTAGCTACAAAAGTTAGATCATTTAGAGGTATTTCTACTTTACAACATTTTGTTAATTTATTGTGACCAGTTCAAGAAGTAATGATCTTCTTACATGTTGGATAGTGCGATCCGATCATTAAAAAATTGAGACTTATTTAACAGATTTTGGTAAGTTTGAATTTCCTTCCACACAATTGACGCTATTTGCGAATATATCAAGGTTATGAGGTAAGTGATATGGCGATGCTTCCACTACCAAATGTGTGTAGTCAAATGACATTGGCCCTTTGTTGCAGTGCTTATACGTCACGGTCGACAGTTTCCTTAGTTCCCTTCTTATAATCAAGGGACGATTTTTGCCAGTGACTACTGTCCGTTGAGAACTGCAAAACCCGCTTACATGCAATATTGCATGCGCAATTACTTAAGTGAATGTAGAGAACTTTGGCTTTTCTGTTTAATTTCCGCTCCAACTGCAGATCACGCTACGGGGTGAGCCTGATCCTTGGGGAGTGACAGTATATTCCGCTCGCGGGCAGCCCCTTCGCGCCAAATAAAGACGGATTAGGTACAACATTGAGGCACCTTGATTCGAAAGGAATAGTTCTAGACACCCAAATGGAAGGGTCATTTTAATTGCATGGGAACTTCTTTGTCTATTTAAGCGAAAAAATTGGTGCATATTTAAGCTTCTAAACTACCATCTCACGACAAATGGCATCTTGCTGACAAATACCCTGTCTTACGCAATACTAATTTCTCTTTGCTTCTTCCTTTCATCTACCCAAAAGTGGAATAAGTCATTTGCTAAGACGGACTGAATGATGCAATGGGAATGTGCAAGCGCGGTAGATTAAATGGTTTAGATCATATTTGTTTGATTAGACCTTCTGGATTTCATACAATAAAATTATACACACTTCATGACTGAGCGAGAGTCTTTAATTTCCAGGGAGAAGTCGAGCACTGCTGCTTCATACCGCACAATATAAGGTATATCCAGCTCGCCAACTTTCTCCACATAAGAGTCCGATTCCATTGTCATGACTAGAAAGCAAATGAAAGGTAATAACAATTTAACCCATAAGAGACGCATGTATATGAATTCCGAAAAAAATGGCTTCAGTCATGTTCAATCTAAAAGTATTCCAATAAGAGGTTGAACAGCCAAATAGAATTGCGTGAAGAGATTACATTCTAATCATTCTGAGATTTTGATACGATCCGAAAAAGCTATTTTGAGTGAAATACGTGCATAAAATTTATTCGTTTATTTATTTATTTAATTACCTAGTTGTTTTGTGAAGTCGCAGGAAACTCATCTACTGCCCTCAGTATTTCCATTTTTTCTATTTTTAATGATAGCAGTCAAACTCTACACCTTTCGGTGCCTCAACTTTCATCTCCTCTTATCCATAATTTGAGCAAATGCAGGCTACGAACTCCTGAGACTTTGCATCAACGGCTGCTTTTAAACTGTGCAGATACAGTCTCAAAGTGGAGTCCAGTAACAAAAGCATTCTTAAGGCCTAGAGCACTCCTTGTTTCTGTCTTTTTTAACTCCATAAGCGCTACTTCAAAGTCAACATCTCGTACGCCATCTATCAGATCTCCGCCATGGGACATTACAATGCTCACTTTGAAATGCAGTTCAGAAGAGAGTTGGAAATCGAGCTAAATGCCAACCAGGCCGCTTCTTTCTGATTATATTTCATGGTCCTACGTCCACAATCTGACTGAACAAATATGTTGAAAGTCTCTGATGAATAGTTGGATATTTTTTTTTAAGGGCACTTAAGCGCCTTGTTTCGCCCAAACACTCTGCCAGTTGATCAAAGCAACGAACATTTGACTAACTATCAAAAGGTTAGTTGCAATAAGGCAATGAATGGATTCTTTGATTCGCGCAACGTTTTCTCGATTATGCTCTATTAGGCGAAGAACCTTGCAATATTATCGGTAACAAGACATTCATCACTAAATAACACCTCTTTCTCCAATCAAAAGAGAGAGCTTAAGCAAAAGGATTACAAAATTTTACTTGTAATGCCCCTCCGTTATATAACGCCTATGATTGTAGCAATTTAACAGTTCTCATAAATTGTTTAGTAGAAAATTCTGTCACAGTCTTCGCTTTATAATTTTGTGCAATAGTGAAAGGAGGACTGTGGATCCACTTCTTTCTCAGCACTTTGCAGGCAGTATCCAAACAGCCGATCGCGTTGGTGGTAGCAGAGAATACACGAAAAAGAAACTTAAAGAGGTGTAAAAACATAAGTCCTTAATTTAATATGTTTTAGCACTAGCAAACCTATTGGATAGTATTAGCAAAACTACACATATTCGCCTGTGGGACTTTTTGAAAAAGACCCCAAAGAAAAACAGAAAAGAAGGTCATCAATCGGTAGGCATATAAATTATTCGGTTTTTGGTAAATGTATTGGCTCTCAGCTGTTAGGAATTAGCTGGCAACAGCTCTCGTACAAGAAGTAAGTGGGTAATATCTCATCCACTGGTTGAGGACCTGTTGCAGCATTAGGAAACGCGCCCATTAACCCTAGATGTAAATACCGATACATGGCGGTTTGATCAGACGTGACCAACGACCCCCATTCACAAGAGACTGACAAAAGTCATTTCCGTATGTCTTCCAAGACACCGAATCGACTCAGCCAAAATTGAAAAACTCTAAAGAATATCAACATTATCACCTATTTGTACCCATGTCTCCTATCCCGCAAAGCGATAAGTAAGGCATCCACCACAAAATAGCAAGAATTCATTAACGCAAATAAGTGTGTTTGCACTAAATAGAGCTACAACAAAGTTACTTCTTCAATCGAGGTTTGTAGAGGTTCGTAAACGCTTGCTGTTCCATTCTGCAGAAAATTCGGACCCCTCAGATCTTCGTTTACACTTTTTGGTCGTTTCTCCCGTTTCACTGACACTAGTTGAGGTACTTGGCAAGATGCTGGGTTCACTATCTTGAAGTAGAGGATGTGTGAAATTATAGCTAGTAAAGTACTTCTCAATTTTTCTTAGTGGCAACCCTGTATCAATTAATTTTTCATAGTTTGAAAACAATGTAACCAGATGGAGAGTTTTGTCATCTCCAATTACAAACTGGGGAATTCTCCAAATCACTGGCATGCCTACTCCATAAGCAGACTGAAGAATTAGGGGATCACGTGGATTGAATCCAAATTTAACCCGATCATTGAACAATTGCAGGTCAGAAGGAATATAAGGCGGTTGTGTTTTGCAGGCAACCACGTCATTCCATTTGATGTCACTAAAGAAGGAGAGATCCTTCACTTCATCAATAGATGGGCGCGTCTCGTGATCGAATCTAAGGCAGCATTTGAAGAAGTACTTGAGAGGTGGCGTTAGGCGATCGAGGTTACTTATGCTCCACAGACCCTTCTTTGCAAGCTCACAATCTTCATTCCAGCTGATGGGAAGTTTTCGAACTGGACCTGCTATCATTACGGCCATAAGAATGGCCAGGCTCCAAACATCTGCCTTGGTTGTAAGCGCCACCTTTTTTGCAACTTCAGGTGCCATAAAATGAGGAGTACCTAAACTACCTTTAAATAATGGAATATTTAGTCTGCGGCAGCGATCGTAAGCGTGGCTGAAGTCTGTTATTAGGATATGGCCTGAATCAGATATTAGCATATTTTCAGGCTTAATATCTAAGTGAATTATACCCTTTGCATGGAGAAATTCCAGGCCACAAATTACTTCACAAATGTAAAATCGAGCATAGTCTTCATTCAGATTGCCAACTTCGCACAGGAGGTCAGAGAGGTCAATACCACTCCCCCTAGTCATCACCAGAACTGGAGATCTGTGAACCCGGAAGCTGTAGAATAGAGTGATCACGAAAGGCGATCGATCAGACTCCATTGCAAGGTGTAGAAGTGTCCGGTGTTCTCGGATCGCGCATATAAGAGCTGAAGCGTTTAATATAAATATTCGTTTCAATGCATATTTCGTGCCTCGGTCTATTTCTCTTGTGGAAACTGCATCATAAATGGTCGAGTAGCATCCATTTCCGATAAGCCTCGTTATCTCAAAGTCCTTTGACCCCATCTTAGTTTAAACAAATGGTCAATTACATCAAAGAGAGATTATTATGTCCAGTTTTGTGAACCAATCATTGTTCAGCTTTTGCATGATTGGCTTGCTGCATCTGCATCTGTTCATGGAAAGTGATCAAATGGCTCTGACTGTCACTTATGCAATCAGTCAGGATACGACCATGCGATTATTTTGTCAGCCTTCCTACCGCTGCCTCTGCTACGTTCACCTGATCAAACGATTTCCTTACAGAGAAAATAAGTAAGGCAAAGTAAACTAAGTATTTGAGTTAGCATGCTTATTCAAATTATTCAGAAAACCAGACTATCATGGAGTAATGCGTAATGACTGGCGGAATGACTTGGCAGGGAAACTTATTTTGCAGCGTGTTACGCCTGACCGAACATGAACTTCAAGGAAAGTGGATTAGACTCAAGTGTCAAGCCATTTGTGACTATCCCGGGCTAACTCCAAAATGGCAAAGCTGGTAAAATGTTAGAGTGCCTCAGTGAGTATTAAGTCGAAGCGAAGAATGAGAGTGATATTATTCCTAATTAAATAGTTCTTTAATAATTTGCTCGATTTAGCATTTTAAACCGTACCAAAGTCTAAATGTAAATGGATAAACTTCCAGAACTGTGAGAGGAAAGCTAAAAGAATTTATAAATAAAAGTCTTTAAAATTGATCTTAGGTTGAGTAATGCTTGAGTATAATGCAAGGATTTGAGTTAATTGAAGTTTTCCTTCGTCTAAATTCAGAGCTCAGAGCTGCCATCTCTGAATTCAATTCTAGAAATTTTGATCGCAAATCACGCCTCCTAATGCTTGCGCCATGCCTACTTAAAAGTATAACAGCAAAAAATTGCAAAATGAGGGCTTTAGATTCGGATAAGTGTGCTTGCATTAAATTCGAATTTGTTGGAATGCATGTCTGTGGTTGCAAATGTATTTAGCTAAATAATTGAAAGGTTTGTACAGTTATTCTCAATCGTATCCTAAATTAAAAGGCACCTCTGTTTCATCAAAGTATTGTAATTTATTTGCAAAAATGAAGACTTTCAAATTGACTGGATTAAAACCGATTATATTTGGGAAGGTGCTACTTATCTAAAATACAGTTCGGCTGAAAAATATGAACAGGTTTCGCCTGCAAGTATATTTTCACCTTTTTTAAGGTAAATCAGCTCATTCAAAAAATTCCGTCTTGCTCTCCTCAAATTTACTGGGGCAATACGAAATATGATTCACAGAACGATAACTACCCCATTCGAGACCAGTCGAATTTTGCGTCTTATACAGGGCCTTGAACCACTCAGTGTTTAAAAATCTCTCAAAGAGCAAATTTCCAAACTAAGCTTTGTGCACCCGTTTGTTGGCTTCTGCTGTTCGGCATTATACCATTTCGAAATAGACTTCTCACTTCATTGAGCCAGAAAAAATGTTTTTGTCGAAATTGGTCAGACAAGTTAGCCAATGACAAGACCTACTTGCGTAGTCAGAGCACTTTATTGAGGTGAGAAATACGAGTAAAAAGTCTTGCATTATGTCAAACTACAGTTACTAGTGAATTCCATTTTCGTCAAGTTGTTAATAAAAGAAAGACATTTTCAGCTTCTTCTTCCCAATAGCGTAAGTGACGGTAGGTTGCGCGTGAAGAACGCCTTTGTGTAAAAGGGAAACCATTTAAATTGCTTCGTTGTGAAAGAAATATTTTCGGACAGATTTGCCAGCAAATATGTCAGCGTCTGGCAGCGATTACCGGCCAAAGATAATCCTACTAAATAATAGGGTCAATAGGAGGGGTAAATTTCCCCTTCCAGCTTTACCTATTTCGTGCATTCTTTCCTTGGTATAATCAAAAATTCGTTGATAAGCTCTACCAAATTCACTTGCTAATGTAGGCTCTAATTAAGTCAATGCCTTGGGGTTTCAAGATTTCCTTGAAGACAAAAGAAGGTGCGATGCTGGGACAGAGTGTGTTTACGTATTCAGCAAAGAGAGGGATCAAGACAACTGGCGTGGGCTGGGCAATATGCCCGTCCAAGTCCTCGTAGTCAAACCGGTAATCACACAAACAAAGCATTGCAGATATACCTTGGAATACCTGGCAACAAAAGCCCATTTTTAACTGTCCATTAAACAGTATCGTTTCATCCTCCTACTCAATAAACGAGTCGAATTCCACATGCCCAAGGTTTCTTAGGCAGATTTAGCGCCTTTTTGGCAACCTATATTTCAACTCTATGATAAAGTGTAGGCTAAAAAGCTTAAACTCCAAGCGTGTTATTCAAAGAATTTTTTTGCTTCCACGTGGCACATGGGTGCGGAGTCGTCACTTTGTCATAAGACGTACTTTTACTTTACATCATTTTACTAAGTCATCAAAATTAGTTGAAGCGAAAAGTTGGTCAGCCTATCTCAACATCTAGACTCAAAATGTGAATTTCTCAAGTTAAAAGGCTTCAAGGTTGATTTGAAGGCCCACGCATTCACGACTAAATACAGAAAATAAGCTAATCCAACAGCTTCAACCGATTCTGGTGTATTTTTACCAAAGGAGAATAGACTTTGCTGATGTCATCATACATTGACAAAAGATATCCATAAGCTTTGCCTCTTAGTGTGAGATAATTGAGTGGATTGAAGCTGCCTGCTATTGATGCCAATGTAATGATGCAGGATGTCAGCAGCAAAAAGAGTTGTCAGAAAGTGCAAATACTATAAACATTTTGTGTGCACAGCATCTTGCAAAACCTCCCGGATCAACTCTGATTTCACTTTAAATTAAAGCACACGTCTGCTTCTAAGTTCTCTTTTCCATAAAGTAGAGGTCAGGAATGGCCTTGATGATAGGGGTACATTGACTTGACGTGCCCATTTAAAAAGAAGTGGTTCTCGATCGTAGTTTATGACCCGAAGTAAGAAGGTCTTACGTGTTGAATAATTTTTCAGCGACCCGAAAATTCTGCAGATGAGGTGATGCGCACAGGAAGTGGTAGCCAGGTAATTAGAGGATAAATGCTAATGTCCTCGTTTATCTACCGAACTTTGCAACGGAGAATCGCAAAGAACGTTTCCCATCATAAGTTGGCTGGTTGGTATGCAGGCACTGCTCTCCTATTAGAGCAAGAGAAAGGTGATCTTCAAAAGCCTTTGCACACCCTCACCTTTCGCTATATTGCTAAAACTCCTCGTCAGAACCTCCAAATTCAGCAAGAATCCTCCCCGTATTCCAGGTCATGACACCTCATAAGCTCAGATTACATTGGAATTTTTTAAGCAACCCTTTATGATACGGGGTCTTTAGAGGGCATTTGCCTATGCCCTATCAAAGCTAAGATCCATACTTTTTCTATAGCTCAAAAAATTGATAAAAGTGTTTGGAAAACAATGCATGGACCGTATTATTTTAAAGTGAACAGTCAAGCGTTACCAAGACACCACAATGGGACAACTGATCGATTGGAAGTGCTTCCAAAAGCTAAAATGTTTTATTTCATTCAATTAATTTTTACTTCGGAGCTTCTGCCCCCAGTACGCTGAAGAGTTAGTTTTTATCCCAAATGCAATCGCAAAGCAGAAGTGGCGTCGCATGCTCTTCTAAATGCGTTTTAGTTTAATGCGGACACTTTTCTTCTTCAAAGAATAAGCAAACACTATCAAAAATAACATCAACTCTTTCCTTTTTATGTAAACTTAGACTTAGTTGCTTATTACAACATTGCCTTCTGTTCAGCGCTTTTTACCTGTCATACCGACAAGATATCATTACCAGCGTGTATAAAACCTCTGAAAAATCATAGCGACATGAAAATTGCGCCAGCTTTATGCGCTAATATAGGAACCCTTAGGAGGACGATGGAGGATTTCCTTGTACATATTTCTAAAATCGATGCGCTTGCAGTTTTGGCAGTTTTGATCACTGGAGTGCTACCTAAATCTCTTATAAAAAGAGCGCCATTATCCCCGTTTCGCTAAATGTTTGGCACTCAGCTTTCGCAGATCCCACATCAAAATTGCATAAGAGTAAAGCTGTTGGTATTACAGATCCACGAAGGGAAGGCATAGATGCACTAGAAAATAGGGCTCTTTTGTGGATTCGCTCTAAAATTGCTGAGACAACTTTCGCCCTGATAATTATAAAAGCTCGTCCAATCACAATTCGTCACTCTGAGTATCGTGAATTCGCTGTCTCAATTACAGCCACTTTAGTTTAGCCAAGTGGGCGAGCTATGTAAAAGAACGTTTTGAGCATGATGTTTTCGCCTTTGATTGCGGGAGTGAACTGATCATCTGCTGGTGGACAGACGTCCACATGTATTTGCTGTATCGAATGAACTGATACCGTCTCGCAACACCATGTCGGTATCAACTAACACTGGCAACCCATCCTCAGCTATTTTGGCAGCGGAGGTCGATACGTTAGCGTATGTAGAAAAGGTTTTAATTGCCTAGTCCATCTTTAGCCCTCCTAGTCAGTGGTGTAGCTCTCAAGAATTTCATTTCCTTATGCTTATATTTTATACATAGTAAAAGGCGAATTCCAAAAAGAATTCAAGATATCTTTTGGCGACGAGAGACACCTTTACATCTTTTTAAGTGTTTCTTTGACATTTACAAAGCATTTTTTGCAGGAAAAGGTGATTTAAGGGGTAAAATGAGGTACGAATTATGAGACTGCTCTCAATGTAGGGAGTAACGTTTTCAAGACACCAGAATAAACTAATGAGTCTTTATGATGCCTACTAGTCTTAGGACGTTTCTCTTTGTTCTGTATAATATCTTATGATCCCTAAGTTGCCAACAGATGTCGATACAGCTGATATGACAACTTTCATGTGGACTGGTTGCACTTGACCATTATCAATGATCTGGGCACTTGCGACTGCTCACCAGGTCCCACTAAGCTCCCATTCTCATTTGATTAGGAGCCTGACAGGTCAAGAGAACGAGTCATCCTACCAAGAATCAATCATCAAACACTTAAACCCAAAAGAAGAACAAATAGTAACAAACATTTTCGCCCTATTGTGGGTAATATTGTCAAAAATCATAGTTATTTTATACATTGTTTAGCAGGGATTCCTAGTGATTTGAAATTAAAGAGCGAAATAAAAAAGAAATAGTTTTGTTCGCTTTTAAAGTAGGCTTTCGTTCATTGAGCTTAAGCATTTGGGTTTGGTACATTGCATGCTACTTATATTTACATTATAAGCAACGCTGACGCCGCAATGTTTCCCAAAGTTAGCAACGAATTTGCAGTCAATTTTTGGCAGAAAGTAACTGAGTTTGATTTGATAAAGAGTGTGATTAATACGAGAAAAGTGTGGTGGTTTTACCTTATTAGAGCACTTGGCTGTGCTACCCAAAGAGTCTTTGCGGATTGTTTTTTTCTGAAGAGCTGTGCTTCTCCAGTCGCAACATTTGCATCCGGATTTAACGGAAGAATAGAGCAGAGCGCTTGCACTTGAAGTATTTTGGGTAGCGTGATAGAAATGGTAAGAGAAATGTGTGAAATTTCGCTTGCACCATTGAGTTCATCCACCTATCACCTATTATGTGAATTCGACACTGGATCAACGATGTCGAATAGCATTTCAGTTTTCCTTTTCAAACGATATTTGGTTGCCACTATCGTTCCCCTTGTATACAGTTTATAGAAAGTTAAATTGCTTACCAACCATGCACAATGTCGGCGACAAGTACGGGACACAAATACGTCCTACGTTGTTGAAAACTGCAGTGCTCTTGCCTTTTGCCCAAAGCATTATAAAAGAGGCCTTGAGAATAAGCGGATTTAACAAACAAGTTTAAGTGGTCTCGATTAGGCATAAATGTGGTCCGCCAATCCGAGTGTTAGCGAAGGAGAAAATGCAGGAAAATGTGTTACTCCGTGACAATAGCAAGAATGATGAAAGGAAGCAGGGCAGAAGGACCTGCATAGATCCTCCTTCAGTTTGAACAGATACGTGTTATTCGCGGTAAGCCCGTCGCCCTTTTGGGTGTCGATTGTACTGTATTTTTGTGCATTCTGTTCCTCAAATCACCTCATTAAATGATAATAAATGTCTCGTCTTAAATCGAATCTGCGGAGCTTTTAAACTAGACTAGACTTTTTAAATTATATTTTCTTCTGCAATACGGTTGTATTTTGCTTATTTTTATGATTTATTTATTTCAAAATGGGCGGGATGATTTGAAGCCCAATCGATTATCATATCTGAATTGAGATGCCTCTGAGCGGTATTTGCGGAAAGTTATAAATAACTGGCATCATTTGGACACTAATCGAGTGGAAAAGTCGTGATCGCTTACATTCGCATTTTCGAGTTGCCTCTTTTTCACTGCCGCATTTTCCTTTAGTTGTAAGATCTGCTATTTCAATGCTATTTACGCTGCCCTTCTCGATGGATTATTCGTGGCAACGTAACGCTGTTCGCTTTGTTAAATGCAACATAAAGGTCACATTTCCAAATGGTAAAGTGCTTTGGGTTTCGGAAGATTTATTTACCCACTCCCTATTTCAAGCATACATTAACCTCATTAACGGATGTGGCGGTCTTGCTACATTGTGGCATGCCAGGCTCCTGTTTGTATGCAAGCGGAGGCAAGATTTCACTACGGCGTTTCGGCAGGTTTATGGATCGAGGTTCTCCATACTACACAGTGAAGATCGTGGAGATAACAGAATATATGCGGTAATTATACCTCAAGCGTCTCCATTATTTTAGTGAATTTTTAACCTACAACCACTTTGCACTGCAGCCACGTTACTTTTGACGTAAAACCTTGAGGTAGCAAAAAAATTCGCGACCTGTTATATGTAATATCAAGTTTGTCAAGGTGAATTAGGTCAAGTATTTGGGTAAATGCCAAATGATTAAAAGGAAACCATCGCAGGGTTCGGAGAAAGTAATGTTAGCCTGTTTTTTTATGGTAAGTGAGATTTGGAATGGCGTTAGCGTGAGGTGGATCAGATGGCTCACTGCATGTTTGAGCTGAGGCGGAAAGGGCTTCACCATTCTGCTCCAAATGTAGAATTTTTGAGTTGGACAGGTCGGCTTGTTGAGAAACTTCAAGGCAAATTCTGCACCCAGCTTAGGTAGCTGGCGAAGGTTCACGGTATGATACTGCATCAGATGCATATCAAGGGAGAGGCCAACTGTTTGACATCGTCCTTTTAGTTTTGCCACGGTTAATGCTCCTTTCTTGGAATTAGTTTAGCAGGAAGCACTCCCAAGTGGTGAGCTAAGCCGTAGTCCTCTACCAATGTTCAATTAGTGCAGCATTTGCGATTCGTGATTTACAACTGAGGAGAGCTTGAGGCGAGTTAACGTAGCGAGATTTATCCAAATCTTTAGTGTATACTCAGCCAAGTGTGACAGCAGAGGAATGTGTCAATCAGTGAGCCTTTTCTGAAGGACCAAGCCCAGACTTGATTGGTAAGTATGCTCAATAAATGCATCAGGTTTCCATGCATCCATCCATCAAGTTCTGCCATATACGATCTGTTTACTCTAACATTCGTATGCGTGGAGTGACATGCCCAAAGAAAGGATGAAAGGCAAGCGTTTAGCCTGCAGTCGCATTTACGAAACCACCAGTGAGGAAAGTCTATTATGCTGCAATGCAAAATCTTTGCATTCAGCCCGCAAATTGTGGCCATAACTGCTTTAAGGGAAAATTTTTGTGCAGGATTTGTCAAAACCTAGCATATTCTCGCACCATCTTTTTTGGCTGCTGGGTTTGATTACAAGGATTTGGACGGGCATATTGTCCGGGCCATGCCAGTAGTTTTGATCTCTCTCTTTGCCAAAAATGCAAACATTCTCTAATTTTCGCATTGTACCTTCTTCTGTCCCAAGATGCTGCACCCTCTTCCTTGTTTTACCATTTATAGTAAGAAGCCGACGCCTATTAACTCAGTCTTCTTTTGTAGACCTAGAAAGCCCATATTTTGCATAGGCAAATTATAAAATTTATTTAAAAGTACAGCACAAAAGTTGAGCCCGTTACAGACCACTAAGGCAGACATTTATTTTGTGCATTTATTACTTGCTAAAATTAGGTCCTATTTATATCTGTATGAATGCTTTTCAGACCGTACTGCAAACCAATTCAGCCTATTTCCGACAACGCCTAAAAATTGTGGCCAATGCTTACTCGCACTTATTCATAAAAAGTAGTATAAGCATTTAACAAATGAAGTTTCTTGACTAAGTTGTGGAATTTAGATGGCATTGCATTGCCGTAAGAAGAGGTTTGCGTGCTTAAAAACAAAAAACCTTTAGGATTATTGAACCATTGTTCACTGGACGTGCATGCGTCGTGAGAGATTTGGAACTACGCCATTCCACCTCCTTTTACCCAAAGAGCAGTTTCATGCAAATTTATTTGCGCATCAAGTGCCAACATGCCAGCAACCACCTCCAAACAGTGCACTTTGAAGATGAAAACTAAAAAAAGCCCCAAAGCTTGTTTTCATCTGTTTTCGGTTTAATAAAGTCTTCATTTAAATAGAGGAGGCCAAATGACTTAATAATAATATTCCATTTACTAAACAAACCATGTCCCCAAAAGTCATTGACTGATGTGGGTGGTTAGTGTCCAACTGTAACAATTTCCTTCTTCAGATGTGTTGCAAGTGTTCTGTTTATGATTGCATCTCTTCCCCAATCTCCGCTTGCATGATTAGCATGCAAGTCCGCCTCATAGGACAACTCCTGGACGAAAAAGTGCGTGGACTTTATGAACTCCCGATCGCCTTGTGTGCGTTGCTCACTACTTTTATACTTGCAGACAATAAATGATCAGTCGGACTCAAGTTTGTCAAGTGACGTGAAGTGTGCTCTCTTTGGGTGCAGAGCTATAGCAATTTTGTTGAAAACCAGGAGCTGCGCTGGTAGAACTAGCATCCATACGGCTGGTATGTTTCTTTAGTAAATCTCTTCTTTAGACCAAAATGCAAAGCAGAGCCTTAAAAAATTATTAATAGTGTGGTAACTCCCTTAGACGTTGGTTAAGCTAAAAATGAAAATTTCAGATGGTAAAATATGGTAGCCATGTGCTCTATGTTATGGATGGCAATAACTATTTAAGTTTTAAGCATTAAGTAGTGCCCTTTTAGACTTTTTAGTGCCCAACTTCTGGAGTGAATGGCTTTTAGAGGAACAGCAGCAGATTAGCTATGAGGAAGACGACCATCTCAGCCGTGTACTCAGCCCCAACACACTTTGCGCATTTGAAAGGCCAGTGTAGCGCCTTTACATTTCAATCGTAGATGTCAAGATGGAGACCACAATAAATAATGCCATACTGATGTACTGACGCACACTTGTTCAAGAAATTTCTGCCGACTGTTCCGTAGACTGCGCACTGACTGCAAAGTAAACAGAAGCACACACCGACCTAAGAAATCAAGACTTAAAGCAAATGGTCTAAAACTGGATCGAAAAAGGTAACCTATCAAATCGGCGTTCACTATCGTTTACTTGCTCAAACAAAACCAGTTTGTGCAACGTGGAAATGATTGTCGTGCGTCAACCTTGCATGGTCAAGTAAAGGCATCGGAACTGTAGAGTAACCTAGTGTCTGCAAGACTCGTAAAACTAGAATTTGTTCAGGCTAATCATTCAGATTTTGTTTTTACTATTAACCCTCTGAAGTTGTAATGTGCAGCATTTTAAACGGTTTGCTTTCCAGCTGAAAGTATTTATAAAAAACAGTTATTGAGAAGCCTATGGCATATTCTGAGCAAGATTTGAGCTGGAAAAAGTAGGTTATAAACTACTTCAGGTAGACAGCTGCCTAAAATAAAGTTGATAACATTGTTACAAGACACAGAAGAGTGCGGCTTTGCGACGTGGGCCGTTTGTAAGTCATCGCTAAGTTATGAGCAGTAAAAAGACACCACTGTTTCACATCTCAACTCCGAAAGGGCACTTTAATGTGTGCGAGGCACATCAAACATCTTCCAAGTGCCATCTACGCAACTAACTCAGAGGTACTGATTTCAAAGCTGTGATGATTTTGATGAGAGAAGAAGAGGTAGATAAC
This sequence comes from Taenia crassiceps, assembly GCA_023375655.1. Taxonomy (NCBI): domain Eukaryota; kingdom Metazoa; phylum Platyhelminthes; class Cestoda; order Cyclophyllidea; family Taeniidae; genus Taenia; species Taenia crassiceps. The sequence goes on from JAKROA010000010.1 coordinate 2,161,593, forward strand.
GCTGGGTATTTTAGTAACACCAGCATCCCCATGCTTCGATGTCACCTTGTCCAATTTTCTAAACATGCTAAAGCAATCCAAATAGCCGACTGGCAAGATCAAGGCCGACAGGCATTCATTCATGGCTTTCAGTTGGTGAGCGCGTGCTTGTCGCAGTCCAACGTCCATATTTGCACGCATAAGTGTTCATTACACACAGAACAGAACTGGAACCTAATCAGGCCAGGCATTTAAAGTCCGAGGAGGACGTTGGGCGCTTTGGTGCCGCTTTAACTATCATTTCCTCTAGCATCTTATGCGTCTTCTAAAATTAAAATCTATTTCATAAAAAGAATATTTTTTGCTAATAGGCAGCAATTGGTTAAGAAGCTCAGCCAGCCGTACAGGTATGAGATTAAAAGAGGGGTTTAGACTGATACGACACTTTTTTGACTTTAGTTTTTAGTCAATCAGCAAAAAGTATTAGCTTATGGGTAAGTCTGCTCGTAACGGGATAAAATTTGGCAACAATTTAATTCCCAGATATCCAGGATTCTAAAAGTACTAATTTTTTAAAATTCTGCTAGGTTAGCCATCAAAATCGATGTTATGCGGACAAAAATCACATTTTTATGATATTCAGTAGCAAAATTATATTTAGGCAGTAGCTTTTGTTCTCCCAATGCCCTAGTTCTCTCATGAATTTAAAATTGAGTCCCTTGTTTGAGATTGTTTACAAAAGAAGTACTTTTTTTACGTTACTGCTAGAAAAGTTAAATTTTAAGCGACGATAATTATGTTGCCTATTTTAAAGGAGACCTCTTCTAACGGAAATGGGTTGACTCCCCAATTTAAGTGAAAAATCTCATGCGATAACTTTCTTCAATGCAGTGCTCACGTGCCGCCCTGCCGGCCAATCAGGCGACAGTGAAAGAGCAGTTACCATCTCATACACACATACACACCCATTAATCAATAGGAGCCCTAAGGCCTGCTCACACGCATGCAAACAAAAGCAGTTTAAGTGTAATTTCTCATCGGAGGAGCATTTGGGGAATGCTGCTGTTCGAAGGTGAACCAGTCCTATTCATCCTCTTTGCTCTCTTCATACTCTCCTTCCTCATCGGAGGATGCATGTGGGGTTCAGGGGAGGAGGAAAACGACCAAACAAAGCATATTGTGGGGATTATTATCTTTTTCTTTGGAGTTACCTGCTGTGTTCTCTTCTTCATTCTCTTTATCTACAAGAGGATTCGCCAAAGGAGACGAAAAAAGAAAGATTTCGAGGAGTTAATGAGAATGCAGAATGAATTCGCCGCAAATGAGGGATTTCAAGACGATGAGACGTCAGCACAACGTCAATAAAGGGTCGAATAGCCGTTCCATGACACAAATATACTGGATTGGTAAATTTGAGAGATGCTGCTAAAGTGGTGTGTATATTTTACTAAAAAGAGACAACTTCTATGAAGTTTCGGACAGTTTTATTTCACTATTACAGTCTTTTATGTTAACATTCTCACCTGAGATAGTGCTTGTTTCCTTCTATGTCTTAAATTTGTAATTTAATTACAAATGGGGTTATTTGTGGCTCGTTCACCTCCACATTACTTAAGGTATTAGTATTTAGATTTTATCAATTGGTAATTTCGTTGAGAAGCAGACTTGAGGCGAAAACAAGAAGGTAGCTAAAAGCTAAGCGGTTCTCATTACTAGCTACCGCACTCCTCGACTGAGTGGTCAACCGAGAGTCGCTTACCCTGAGGTATATGTGCCATAGCCTGCATTATGTGCTTGAGGTCAAAGGAATGAGTAGTTTATGCTCTCAATAAAATTGCTAGTTTAGGGGGGCTTACTATCGCACTGATGCAAGAGCGCCATTCGTAACGTCTTTTTCCGAAGTACTTAAGCCGTCAGTAGCGGGTGTCTATTGTACTTTCACAAGTCACGATTATCCTTCCAAATTTCCGCTTTAAAATGATTTTTCTAACTTAATTGCACTGGAGCGAACTGAACGGCTTTACCGGTAAGAAGGAGGAGCAGGTTTACATCGATTCCAGTGAAATGTAATACAGGAAACTCCTTTTTCTGTTTTTATTTTAAGAGTTTTTATTTGGAAAAATAGAAATTATACCAAAGTGTGGTAATTATCTTTGTACTAATGCAACTCAATATGATTGCCTCCTAGCGATGTGTAGGAAGTCAGAGAAACCGAACTGTCGTGCTTCACAGATGGTAAGGCATGGTAGAACGGAATGCTATCGGTACTCCTGCTTTAATTTCTTATTTTGTATTCTGGCAATTCTAAGTATCCAAACAGAAAACCGGTGTCTAACGAGCCTCATATCTGCTTTGAGCTCACTTGTCAAAAGTTGCAAAATTATACAGGAAATTCACGAAGCAGTCACAGAAAGTGAGGTGACAGAATTCGCTAAAAGTTAAGAAAACAAACTTCGTTGCAATTCACTCACAGAAACTGTCACTTTGAGCTTTGCTTCCTTTACGTATTTTATGCAGTAGCTTCGTTGGGCAAAGGTAATATAAAATTCAACTGAATCGCTGGCCTACGAAAAGCAAAGGTTGTTGAGCAGAGAAATACACGCGGATACGCGCCACAATCTTCTAGGAGGCGCCTCTCCTCATCTTTTGAAGTGCACACATACTGTTTGTAGGGATGTGTGTGGTGGGTCGAATGGGGAAATTTTCGTTACGAATAGCCCGTTGAACACCCGACTGTCACGGGTGGGACCCATCCACAGCCCATAAAACAAGTCACAGATGCCAAACACATTTCATTCAAACTGATTAGCTAACAATTCTCCAACACAACACATAAAGTGTTCTTCTCCCCTTAAGAGAGGAAAAAATACGCCTTTTATTAATATTTTCCACCTCTCTCCTTTTATCTTTACCCTATGTCGACGGTGCTAGCAAAAGTTGCATAAAAGGTGGGATGCCTCGTCAGATAGGCGGTGGGTCCTTTGTTTCCACTTTTGGTGAAAAAGTGCCATTTGAGTTAATGAAAGCTAGTAAAAAGTGACAAAAAGGGTGTCGCCGTCTGTCCGCTACTCAAATCAGGAAGAAGTCCCCAAAAGCGCTTTGAGTCTTTTAGTCGAAGTAGAAGTCTGGTAGGTTGTTCACTTCTTGGAGTTTTATCGCATACTGATGTAAAAGATGCATTTTTTGCACTTTAAACCATATACAAAGCAAAGATTCACTTTTCAAAAAATCTACATTCATGAGATTTCTTTGCAGAGCTCCTTTTTATAAATCTGCACAGAACCATTTTTAAAAAGTGCTCCTTTACAGTTTAAAGCCTTTACAAGGAAGAGTAAAGATTTATATGCAAATTTTACGCTAAGTTCTTGGCTTTCATCCAGGAAACAATCTGGTGGTTCCATTTGCATGCACCTCGCCGGAGAAAGCTTGTGCTTGATTCTTGTGACCAATTTCCTTCCGCCAAACAAAAGGCATAAGCCAAAGGAAACCTAAATCTGTCACCCAAAAAATATAAATTAACTCTGCAGACGTAGATTGATAGGAAGTTTTGCAGTTGCCCCATGGGAAGACTTAAAAATTAGTTAACTGGAGGTAAGCTTGGGGCTTAATAGATCTGTGAAGCAAAAAATGGTTCTTATGAAATTTGAAGGTTGTTGATCGCTTCACTTTTACTGATTAAGTTGCTCGAAACTATTCGCCATTCTCCATTGTGAAAGCGTTCATTGAATTAATAGACAGAGCAATTGGCTACTGAATTGGTAAGGAGGCCTCTTGGCAGAATTAGCCTCTATTAACTTGAAAATTTGGAATTCGGAACCTCAGCACATCCTAGCACTTTAAAGTGTGTTTTAAAGATCTTTGCCTTCGAGTTAGAATGAGGCTAGGAAAACACATTAGTGGTTTTTTCACACAAACAACTCCCACTTTACCCCTTAATTTACTAACTGGGGGCTATTTATGCTCCATTCGTGATAAAATGTGCACGGGATTGTTTACCGTGGATTTCCATTACAATGACAACGACAATTATGACTGGTAAAAGAAGACGCCAAAGCACACCAACCCTCACGAGTGAGAACCCGTAGCGCACTTTGGGATGAGGCAAGGGTGTGGTCGCCTTCTCATTCCCCGCAAATCCCACTTCATTTAGCCCTTCACGACCATCGACAAATCCACGAATTGGAGCATAAAAGGGAGGTAGGAAAAGAGGTGGCTAAAGCCGGATTTTCCTGAATTACTGAAGTTGCGCACTGGATTTGTTGCACTCGCCTTTTAACATCAGTAACTCCTAGTTGTCTGGGCTTGTAAGGAGGCAGCAACCGATCTGAGAACGGCTTCATTCAAGGTCCACCTTTTGAACTGTGTCCCACACTTTGATGGCACGACGCAAGTTTAAAAGCTCGTGACCTTTGGAGCTTAACACGCGCACACGCACACACACATTTTCGCATGCCAAATCACCGAACATAAGTTGGGCACACGTCAGTTGACAGGGTTGCTTGAAGGTAGACAAATTAAACGAAGTTCAATTCAAAATTCCGGTTCTCATGAAAATCGGGTAAAGTACTTAGCATTGGATTTACACAAGCACAAAATTTCACACTCTCTTGCACTACTAACGTTTACCATAATTTTTAGTTTTAGCATTGTTTTGTAATAAAAAAGTTGCAATTGTTGGGGTCAAGTTGGGAGGTTTGGTCTTTATTGTTTCATGCAAAGACTTCCTCCTTTTGAGGTAAAACTTGGAGGATTTAAAAGGCAACAAACCATTTTTTAGGCGAAATAAAATAAAGTTGCTTATTTGCAAATAAGGTTTTTATAATTAAGTAGAATAAGTCCATATTCCACGTGGCCCTGTTTCAAGTGCAATGCTGTTAGTTATTCAGGATCTGGGGAGAAACTCGTCCACAGCAGTCCATCCATTTCATTGTCCAAGCATGCTACTACAAACAATGCATCTAAGTCAGTCACCGATGAGCATAATTAGGATCCGCCCCGTTTTTTTTACCAAAAAATAACTAAGCGCACATTTTTCGTCTGACCACAATGAGTCTTAAACATGCATTTAGAAAGCATAACATTTTTTTTCGTGTTAAGGCGGGAATAATGCAATGCATGAACAGATCTCGCATGTAAATGCCAACAAAAAGAGACTGCTATTCAATTGCTTCTCAATTCCTTTCCACCCCTCCTGGGATTGAAGCAGTCATTTTCAAATTCGAAAACCGAATTGCGCAAAAATGGTGCAAGTGACGAGTTCTATACCCCTAAGCACAGGCCTATTTTATTTCTCACTTTATTAACATTTTTGAGACCATGTTGCCAAAAAGAAAAAAATTCCTACGTCTTTAGTGATACAGAATCCAAAATGATATGAATTTAACAGCCTCTTTGCTGTTATAGTCCCATTATACCCTCTTTCAATGCGCTTCAGCCTACTCTCTAATTGTCAAAAATGTGGGCAGGTAAAGAACATGGCAATGTGATGCGAAATATCAATCCCGATGGCGATATTAGAGTGAGGATTGCACATTTGTCCAGAAAAGATCACTATTGCTATGGGACAGACTGGAAGATCATCCAGAGATTGTAAAAACAGTACCCGCAGCGCAGCGGTTTTTTCGATGAGTAGAAGAATAAATCCTATTGACGATGTTTAGCTACAAATGAGCAGGGAATGAGAGGCAAATGGATTTGCGATAGGCATCTCTATGAATGAACGGTTTAGAAATTTATCAGCACACTCTGTGGAGGGTTGCGTGCTCAATTTTAGGTCAGTTCAACTGCGTTGCCATGTGTCGACTGACAAGTAATTACCAATTATACAAAATGCTAGATCAAGATGAGGGATTGGGAGCGAGGGATTCTGTCTTCTATCCATGAAATGCACACTTGTTAAGCAAACAAGAACGGCTGGAGATGAGATGAGATGAGATGGCGTGTGCCCTGTAGGGATGCGATACGTATTCCCATGCGACCGTCCGATCAAAGTGCGCCGCAACAGTTGTTTCTTGGTCGATCAAATCGGTCAGCTAGTTGTGTGTGTGTGTGTATGTGTGTGTGTGTATGTGTGTGTGTTGATTGCATACAATCCCTTTCCACTTGACATTTGTTGCAGTCTTGTGGTCCAAGTGGATTTAGCAAAGAGCATAACCAGCCAATCGACGTGGATGAGACTCATTTGCTCAGTAGCTTCCACGACCTTCCCCCCACATCTTCTCCTTCGTGGCTGGCGTAAGTGTGAACCAGTTACCGCCCTTAATGACATTGGACACCAGTAATAATACTGATTTCCTCACGACTAAGAATGAGGTCCGTCTCAGCGTCATGCGACTTTAAGAACCAAGTATTTAAACTCTTACTTCTACAAGTGTTCTACTGAGTTAAAGCAGTGATGTCACATCTCACCTCATAAACGCACCTGTTCATTTAATAATGAGCTCTTTCCTCTGGAAAAGGGTTCAAAATAGGAGGGGAACAGTAGAGAATATGGTCCAAAGCCAATATCAATAGTCTGGCCCACTTTATCCAATCTTATACCTTGCATTTTGGAGCTTACCTCCCAATTACAGTGAGTTCTTTTTAGTGTGCCAGAAGTAAACTAGAATTGTGTCCTCTTTTCTTACACACTCATGAATGAAACTAAATTTTTTCAGCAGTTTTGCAGATGAAGTCAACGTTTCCTACCCCGCTTCCCGTAACTCTAAGTACAGAGCAGCTAGTCAAATGGAGTTACCTGCATCCAAAGCGGCTTTAACACTGGATTGTCACCATGACAACCGTTCAGTCAACATGGTGATAGATAAATTTAACTTTTCCACTCGTGATGCTTGAGCGGGGATTTCGCAGCATGAAGGTCGCGCATCTTTAGGAATGCAATTAACTACTATGGCTTTAGGAATTAAAAACACTTAGATTTAGCAGAAAAATTTTGGAATCGCCTATGCCTAATCTAACTATGGATGTCGTCTTAGTGTCCAACATACACAAACGTGATGACAATAAATGCTCGCGCAAGCGTGTGCTTCGGCTTCTCAAAGAGAGCTCTACCTTTCGTACTACTCATCCGCGGGTTAATTGTCGATGTGGCACCCAGAATCAGCGACTTCATATGTAGACTAAACGTGGTGTGGTCTGCAAATGAAAATCCCTGCGTGCCAGTTCGTAAAAGAATCCGTTAAATGTGTATAGGATAATTTACTGGCTGTCAGGCCTTGTAACAGCACAGCACAACCTCGCCCTAAGGTTTTCGCCTCAAAAGTTTCCTAAGTGCTCGAGAGAACATTGAGCCAATCCACTTTATTAACCTGTCCGATTTGTGCCGTATACATACATGACCTTTGATAAGAGATAGGTTTTCAAAGGTACATTATACTAGCTCTTCGAATAAATCCCTCACACTCAATCGCTCGCTAAAGGCTCAAAAACCACGACCCCAATCACCTTGTCTGATAAGTTACAGTCAGAAATAGTGGAGGAAGAACCTGTAAGTGAACAGCCAGTAAATTGAAAGTAGGCCCGATCATTGGGCGTCATCAATGGACCTAATGCGGTGAAGTCCACCTATGGGGAATTCTGCGTCTAAGGATGGGCGGGCAAACATGACCTCATCCACGCGCCCTGCCACTATAGTGTTCTTCTAGGAAATTATCACATTTTCTTTGTGTTTTGTAGTTGCACGACGCATACAAATAGGTAATACGAGTTCTTTGCCTATTTACCCAGTTTACCAGCACCGAATCGTCCCATACGATGAATGGTTGTGTCAGAGTCGATAAAATTGAGGCCATAAACTTTCAGTCTGAAAATGCCCGCATTCTTTAGATTTCGGCTGATAATCCTATTTACCTCAAAAACTAGCAAGACAACCGCTACCACATTGGAAATATCAATCACCAGACTTTTTGCGGTTTTCTTTCCTCTGAGACCTCATTCACCCATAAAATTAACAATACAAACCAATGTTTCATGTTTATTTAGTCAAAATTGTGCGATTACACTTTGGCTGGTAAAAACATGAAAAGCGTTGCGGTTTTTTGTCAAGATCCTCCGTAAAATAATCTTATATACAAACACCAACTAGCCAAATCAGTTACTTTCGTTTGGAACGAGTCTTGACACGAGCGGCAAGATCAAAGCGAGGCCGTTTGCCCTCCGAGGCGGCAGCTACCAATTCCGTGGTTATGGCAGTAGAAGACGATTGTGGTGGTGTCCACTTTGAGTGTAGAAAGTTGTGCAGCTTCTGAGCACACTCACTTAAACCAAGAAATGGTAAAAATGTCTACTTGTTTAGCATAAGCACAAAGGTTTTGAAGATCGGACAGAGGCGTGAAATGTGTGGGGAACATATTGCAGACAAACCTGTTTTCGAGAATTTCGGTGAGACGTTCGAGACTGAAGTTGGTAAGGTCGGCAATATTGTCCACACGTGCCATCACGCGTTGGTAGTTACGCCAAGAAATACCAGGTAGCCTCAGGAGCATTTCCACAGCTTCCGCATTCTCCTCACTCAGTCCATCGCTGTCCTTAAAGGCACAAATAGTTGATAATTGCGGTTACCTAATATTCATCAGCAGCAAGAATTTTACAGAAAAACAAGGACTCATTTAATTTACTTGAGGTCGACGAAAAAAAGCGACTTTTACACAAGCTAAGAAAAAGTTTAAATGAATCTCGTGTATCATGACGGAAAAACAATTCACAGCACTAGCAAAACTAGCCAGCACTCTTACTACCAAAATGAGATGCCAAAGTATTTCAGTAGGTTTTCTAACAAAGCTCGTAGGTATTAATTACATTTTACCGCCATATACTTCAAGACAGAATGCAGCATTCAAGTCATCGACTGAGGATTTGGAAACTTGCTTCATAATCCGATACCTTAACCCAAAACGCTGCATGTAGGCATGTGGAGTTTCCATAAATCCCAAGTTCGAGAGTACCTTAAAGCTAAAAATCTATCAAAAGTTGCACATCCCCTCACTTGAGGCAGCTGCTCCAAGGTGGGTTCCGCTCGTCCCACTTTTAGCTCCGCAAACAACTCGGCTGTGCAGTACGGCGTAACACTCCAGAGCACTCGCAGGCGTGGAAAGTGGAGGAGAAGGAGGACTAGACGTGGTAGCAGGTGATGCGGGTCTAAATCCGTTCTTGCGTCGGCCGCCACTACAGCATTTCTTCCCGTGAATAGAGCAAAAGACGGAGTTGTAGCTGGGAGCGCGACGTTTGGAAATCGTGGTGCCTTGTAAGTCACACCTGGAGAATCAAAGTTTCCTTACTTTTCACCCTAAATTTAGCCACCCATATTGTTTAGTGCCAGATGTAGCTACCGCAAAGAGGTATAAATTCACGCACCGTTGGCAGGCATCGAGAATTCAATGAGTAGAATTGGATTCAGATAGTGTCTGGACATTGCAGTGCATTGTTGAAACAGACGGCCTGAGTTCAACGAACCAATCAAATCACTGACCGATTTCCGCTCCACGCAAATGTGAGGAGCCAGAATATAATCTCCAACTGTCAGTGTTATGGGATTTACCTAAACGGAATCAGTTTCATCTTTAAAAGCTGCGTAAATACATATGCTCTAAGTACACTTGAGTACGCTGTATGTGATAGCATAATCCTTGCTATTAGTACCCCAGTATCCAAGACCACCCAATATTAAATTCCTTACCAAACTGTTGCACTTTATAGTGCCGTTAAAGACGATCTCCTATGCCATGATGATTGCAGAAGCGACAATGTTTTCGGTAAGCAATAATTCCAATTTAAATAGTTAAACAATACGAGCACAGGAGAAAGACGTATGCCGTGAATGGCCGAAAGGGAGCAGTTGAATCCATGTCGGATTCTGGTAAGTACCTCAATGTTGGCCAGCCAGAAAGTGGAACCAAATTATGATGGAACGAGAGCCTATCCAAAGAAGACTTAAAGCACTTATCAGAAAAATCAGAAACGAAGGCTCGATACCTTCACGAGCAACACAGAAGATTCAACCCACTTCTCTTTTTGATGAGTTAAAGTAAGCAGACGACTTTAAGCATTTAAGTAGCCGGTTTCTCTAGAATTTCCATGCTCAAACTACTCACCCGCAAGCCTTTTCGGTGCAGAAGAGCTGGTAGCTGGCTTCCAAATTCACGGACATCAACAAACACAGTTGGTGTTGGAACGGGCTCCAAAGAATTTTCAGATTCAAGGCAAAAGGTAGGAACAGATGTGGACGGTTCAGCTTTCTTCACCACGGTGGAGGCACGCAGAGTGATTAAGCCCTCAAAGGCCTCTTTCTCCTAAAGCGGTAGGCCCGTTATCACCCGTAGACTAAATTACTACTCTGAACTTAAAGGGCATGTCGGTGGCCAAAATCTCAAGGGAAAACCGACCAACACAATTCAGACCTTTTAATGTTTTGGTCACGCTGTCACTCAGGACTAAAAAGCTTCCCCAACAGACCAAGAACAAACAAGGTCTGATTAATTGCCTTAAGCTCAAGTAGTCTGCTTAGCTACATGATTTTGCAAAAGCAGTAGCAATTGGGTGAGTAAAGAAGTCAGTTACATCCTTCCTACACTAAGATAAGAAAACTGGAATGTAATGAGTATGCGGTATATGTCACAACCAAATTTGCTTGAGCCTATTTTTTTTCGATGCTAGTAAGATAAGTTACCGAGGCAGAATTCTAAAATCACAAGCAAGCGAGGTAAAAAACTAACATTTTGTGCAATTAAATTGGCTTACCCGTCTAAGCCGTGTGAGATATCGTTGTTCCTCGACAGAATCCTTATACACCATGAAGTAGACACTGACAGGATGTGGATTTAGGCCTTCACAGAGTCGACGCCTGGCTTCCTTAGCAGCATAGACCTCCACTTCTCGAATCCATGACACGCGAGGCTCAAAGAAAATTATATGAAGCGGTCGTAGACGCGTCAACACTGCTCCCAGCCGTCCAGCCGGTCCATCTAGACTTCGACTGTCGATCGACGTCATTGATCCCTCCTCCCCACATCCTGGTGGTGGAACACGAAGAGTTACTTTAAGTTCCTTTCCTTCCGAGGTCGTAAAGGTAACCACCGAACATCCGGCTGGCAAATCTGGGACTGGCTCTTCCACATCCACAATCTCTGCCGTCTTCGGCTCTTCTAGTGGCCTTGAAGATTGTGGTTTTAAGAGGATATCGGATTCAGCGAACCCGGAACACTTGTCGGACACATATGGAGCCCCAGTGCAGGCGATAATCTGCTTAGATCCGCTCCTACTTTGGCAAGAATATCTGGATACTGTGGGTTCTCTATAGCGTTCTGGTGGAGCCTTTTTTTGGAGGAGGCGATTCTGGTTCAGACGGTTCTGTTGGATGTTCATAAGCCGACCTCCCCCTGTACTAACCAATCTTGTAATTTCGATCTTCCGTGCCGTAGATAGTAGTCCAAGATTTCAACGCTTCGTGTATGCCTAAGAAGAATAAGCACAGAACATTTCTCCTGTCTTTCACTGTCCACCAGCTTGACAACTACGTCCTCCAGAACTGCCGTGATTGCAGTTAGTTTGGGTGGCACTTCTACTGCGTAGGTTCCTGAATAGAGGAAATTCAAATCAGGCCTCAAACAGATCATACTTTTTTCGTAGTTTTTGTAGACCCGACAACGAGCCACGGAGAGCATTTGTTCGGCTTGACTCATAAGGAGCCAGTTAGCACAATTTCCATCCCTCCGAACCGAAGAAATCTGTGCCGACTTACTCATTCGGAGGGACGAAAGTTCGGCTTGTCGAAGATCCTCAAAAGCATCCAAAAAGGTAACTGCATCGTAATCGATGAGTTGGAAAAGGAGACGCCTTAAACCAGCAACGTCAGCCAAAAGACGGTGGCTGGTTTGTGTCAACTGATGCCAAATAGGATCAATATATAAACTGGTCTAGGAAAAAGGTACCCGCGTAAAACTAGGAACATCCAAACCAGTTGATGAAATGAATTTGTCAGAGCTGATTCAAGGGTAAATTCATCATTATTTAGGATGGGGTTGATATCGACCAGCTCACGAAGAGTAGCTTTAACCATCTCCAAAAGACACCGTTGGCAAGTAGAACTTTCTTCTGTCAAAAAAACCTAAATAATTGCGTTCAATACTTATAACTAGACACAAAACGCCTACCTGAACTTCTTCGACGTTTAAAGGGCAATTGGACAGTGTATTAACCACATCCAAATTAAACCTCGGCCAAAGAAGAAGTCTTGAGATACCAAACTGATTCAAAAGGTGTTCGACCCGGTTATAACCAGACATTAGAGCAATGGCGTTATCCGTGAATGCTTTTATGAAGATGCGTGGATTCCTTTCCCTCAACAATCGAAGCACAAAAGACTCTTGGCTAGACTCGTGAAGATTGTGGCATCGCAAAACAAGCACTCCAGTGACAAGTTCAACGGGCATTGTTCCCCGAAGCAAGTCAACGACGAGAATTCGGGAGCTGACAAAAACAACCCCACCACGGCGGTAGGCTTCAAGGCGCTCCTGAGTGTTAACATCACCCGTAATTATAAAAGGGCTGTACACTTCGTTTTCAAGGACAAACTTAGCCTTGATATACTTAGCTTCTGGGAGGGAATAATTTGATATTAGCACCAAGTTGTGAGGATCATTGTGCAGCTTGATAAGTGTATATAATATGGTGTCAAGATCAAGTCCCTCTGAACAAACGAACATGCAACTGTCTTCGTTAACGTCAAGGAGAATATTTTTCTCATAGTCCAGTAGTACAGACATGGAAAACCAAGGCTGGTGTTGAACGTAAAGGCTAACTTGCAAAACCTGTTAATCTGGAATTGTGCCAATATCGTTCGGCCAGATGAATAGTTATTTAAAACGTTGAGTGGTAACGTTGATGCAAAAAGATTTTCAGCATTACATTAGCAGTAAAACCAAAAGCTTAATTTAAGTAATGTTACGATACTGCTTTATTTATTGCGCATTTCATTACCTTGTCTGTTACTACATATACGCAAATGTACGCGTGCATGCTTATGTGCATGAATATATAACATGAATTGTAATTTTTATTACGTAATGTTATTGTAACCCTTAAAAATTAGCGTTTTTTATTCAAATTGCTGAATCATTAGGTAACGTCATCTTTCCTTCCAGGAATTCTACGTTCCTCACAAAAATGATATCATTTCTTAAATATTTTGTGATCAATATCGCGAAAATCTTCTCCACATATTTTTGGCTACCAAGACTTTACTAAGGAGGAAGTGAGGCACAACCATGTGGCAGGTTGAATATGTTTAGCAAACAGAGGAATCCGGATCCAGCCTATCCAACGAAGATTCAATAGTGATGAACCTTTGTTGAAACCGGACGTTAGACAAATAATCAATGTGTCACAGTAACATACCCCATTTAACATCTTTGAAATGTACTTTACATTATTTGGCCATTCCCTCAATCTATTCTACTGCCCCCGAAATAAACAAATACCAGGCGTTAATTTACTTTTTCCTTATTGAAGCATTGGCGGCATGGCGAATTAATAGATTATTTCTATTTACGCCTTTTAGTTGCATAGTCTGTATTCAGACTCTCCAGCAATGTCTACAGCTGTGGTCCAGAGTCTACAACAACTGCTGAGTGCAAACTGGCATGGCTAAACGGCCATGGTTAAGAGCAAAAGTGTACTTGTGTGGACTGAAGTCTTCCTGAAGCAAACTATCGAATCACCACACGGTCTCCCATTCCACGTTAGTAATGTGTCTTCTAGAAGGTAGGTGCTGCTTATCACCGCTTTAGAAAAGACCAGGACCACTGCAGGAATACCCATTTTAGAAGTTAATGTTTATTGAATGGAAAGGTCTAATGTTAGCGCGCAAGAGAACTGGAATGTTGTAAGCACGAATAGAACACTATGATTTCCAGATGAATTTACAGTAGAAGAAGACTTAGTCACAATGCATACTCTTTGCTTTTGTCCTTCTACTTTCACCCTATATGTTCTTTTGTTAATTATAACCAACCACGAGATGGCGGGCCTTGATGCAATGGTAATGACTGTGTATCACTTGGAGGGTGTTATCCACTTCTTTTTCCCCCGCATATACCGTGGCTTTGGTGTACTACGCTCTCACCACGAAAATCAACTGAAAAAACGTTTTTGCCTCACTCACTGTTGTTATCTCTGGAATACATAATGCTGACACATTCTCATCGGTTCTTTTGCTAAGTACAGACATGTAAAACTCAGTGAAATGATGATCCAATTCTTTTCAGCATCAATTTCAGAACAGTAGTTGAAAAGAGCGTCCTTTAAACCATCACACCATTCTTTATGCAAGCAGCTTTCGCCGCTGCTTTACCCGCGTATAGACGCTTCAGCAGTCATCGAAATGAGCACACTCACCTTCGCCGAGGTTGATTGGTCCTCAATACCCAATCGGTTGACGCCCTCAATGTATGCAAGAGCACATGCGTCTTAGCAACGCACTTAGTTCTCCTTCGTCCTCTCATATTCACACAGACGAGAACAATTGCTGCATCACAATGCTATGATGTCAAGCATTTCTATGGAGCGCCTAACTCCCGTTGTAGGAAGCATTTTTGGAGTGAATGACGGGAATGAATTGGTGCATCGTGAACCTCCGATTATCGAGGCTATTCTCAATGAGCTGGGATTTGGATGGTTCCAGGTTCGAATGATAGTCATCCTTGGTGTAGCTCACTCCACCGATACGATGGAAACTATTATCCAAGCTATTCTGGGCCCCAGCCTTCGTTGTTATTGGCGCCTATCAGCCGACTACGTACCTCTCCTCACCAGCCTTGTATTCCTTGGCAGTTGCATTGGTGCAATTCCGTTGGGTTACGCTGCAGACGTTTATGGAAGGCGCTCAATCTGTTTGCTCTCCTGCCTGGTTTTGATGTACCTCTCATGGTTGTGTGCCGTTAGTCCAACTTATGCTTGGATAGCCTCTCTACGCTTCCTTTCCGGTCTTTTCATTGGTGGAGTATTAACAGCTGGAAGCTCGCTTCTTTCAGAGACAATGCCATCGAAATTTCAAGCACAAGGACAACTGATAACCAACAATTTCGAAGCTCTTATTGGTGTCATTACAGCTGCAATTGGGCTGGGATGCCTAGAAGGACGACTGAATTGGAGATTCTTCGTCTTTTTCACCACGTTTCCCTTAGCTCTCTGTGCTATCGCTCTAGTATTCTTTACTCTCGAATCTCCTGTATATTTGTATTGCAAAAAGCACACATTAGAAGCTGCGAATGTGCTGGATAAAGTGGCTATTATAAACCGACGAATCCCAAGGAATTCAACAAGTACAGTTTCCTTCCTAGGGCGCATTCGAGAAGCCGATGAAGCAGAGGATTTTCGTATTTCAAAAGTTGGTGTCAGAGAGGTGTACACTCTGCTTATTCGCCGCCGACCTTGGCTTCTCCTACTGTTGCTTTTTTTGAACTTCTCCTGGGGCTTTCTAATCTATGGTGGAACTACAATTCTTCCTGTCGAATTAGCTGCTGGTCCAAGAATGTGCATTCAGGTTAGCTTGGGCGCCAAATTGTGTTTGTCAACTTGACAATCAAGTCAAAATACCGGTTTTCGAAGTGTGGGTTTCGGTGTTTAATCAAATTCCCTTCTGAAAGGCATTGATTGTTTGCTAATTTAAAGGAAAAGGTGATTTCCATGGTCAATAAGTGACTTACAATTTTATGTTTAAATAACCTCTCAGAGAACCTTTAATTGTCCATGGAATGTATGTTTGAAAGAATTACTCTCTCATCTGTCTGCGTGGCGGATAACTGGTTTGCCAAATTATCCTACAGCCCGAATAGAAGACATCATTTCCTAAAATGCAAACGGAATGAAGGAGTTACGCGAGCTCAACTTCATCTGACTAGGTAGAAAGGTTTTCTGTGGAGGGGAAAATGCACCTGTTTTATAGAAGTGGGCGAGTGTAGCTTTGGTTTGTTTTTTCCATGCAACTTCAAGCCTGCTGTCCATATTATTCAATTTTTTTAAATAAGTGTGTCCTTGTTGTGTTTTACAACGAGAAATCGTCTGAACAACAACAGATGTCAGAGTTGCCATGATTTATAATAGCATTTGTAGCTGCCATGTTCCACTTTGTGAACACTCTTATTCCGGGCAAAAATACCCAAAAATTGGGTCTTAAAATTGGCATTTCTTCACTCTTTATAAAAGCATACTTCGAAATCAGAAGTGGGTTAATTCGATTAGCACTTGTTTGCAGAAGAAAAGGTTTTTTGTTTGGAGGTTTGCATTCGGCACAGAGCAGAGCTCCATTCCTCGGAATAGTGATGAACGAAGAGGGATGTCAATTGGTCATGACTCTTTGTGTCATGCAACGGTCGAAGCCCGACAATCCACCTAGTCGTGTTGTCATTACGGGGTGAAGGTTATCCCACCACTAACATACCAGTTGCCCCTATGAGGGTAAACTTGTGGGCTGAGGCTGGGAGAGCCCCCAAGAAGCACAACTCCACCTATTCCAGCAAAGCCCTTCAACACAGCGCTGTGGGTGTCGCTTCTCTGAGTAATTTTGCTTTGGAAAGTGGCGGCACTAGTGCTTTGGATAAATGCAAAGCCTTTCAGAGGTCTAGCCAAAGCCCCAAGGAACGAAGAAAGAACTCTTGTGAGCAGACGATTGACGCTTGAACTGGCTATAGCATAGCTTTCACATGCCTTAATATACAGCTCTTCGGTCTTCGTCAGTGTTGTCGACAAATCGTGTTTAAGGTGATCTCAAAGTTGCAAAAGCCACTGGTGTAGCATTAGGAGGAGGAGGAGGAGGTGATGCTCAGAAGTGGTTTGATTTCTTCTCCTTCCATCAAACACAGTTGTTTCACTCTAAGACGAACTTAACAAGTCACTGCATCTCCTTCATGCTTACCTCAACTCCTGGAACGCTTCGCTTCCGCCTACATCTACTGAGGTTTTTGCATACCATAAGGACTCAAATTGTTTGGTACCTCTTTTGCTTGAGATACAAAGCTGAACAATCCTTGAATTATCCACAAAATAGCTTGAATACTTTTTTTATATTTTAACTTCTAAGCACAGCTCATTCATGCTTTCTGCCGTCCTCAGAAAATAGTTGACATTTGACTCTTAAAGCGCAAAAAAATTATTACAAAGCACAAATGTTCATTTCCTTCTGACTTTGATTATATAAAGCCTACTTTTATTAGGGAAAGTTTTAACAATGCCACCCATTCCTTGGAAGGGAATGTGGTGAGTTCTTTGATTTAGCGTTTAGTCTGCCGATTTATTATTTTCCAAGTAGTTGCGCACATCTGGGTAACCTGCGTATAATTGGCGCATGGGCCGACATCACAGCTTTCCATGTCCTCGTGCAACCTTCTGCCCGGTCATCATCCAATGTTTGCCATCCAAATGATTGGCTTGTGTGTGCCAGCACAGCAGTCAGAACGTCTACTCATTTCATTGGTGCGGCGTCGGAGCCGTCTTAATTGTAGACTAATAGCGCAAGCTACCAACGGATTCTGTGTGTGAGAAGTTGTGTTGCGGGGCGTCAGCTGGACCTGCTGCTAAGTTGGAGTGAATGCATATGCAAATGCACGGTCGGTGCTGTCTTGAGTAAACAATTCAAAAGCTGATTTTTTTTGGTGGCTGTTGATCACTCAACAGTAAAAATACATAATTTTATTAATTCTGTAATTTATAAAATGGCCATTTCTTAAATCTGGCTGGAAAAACCCAGCACTTCTGTTTGCGACACGGTAGAATTCTGCTGCATCAATAGCTCCTGAACTGACGCTTACTTCAAAGCCAGAAGACTAGGCGTAAGCAGACCTGAAAATTGAATTAAAATATGGTATCTCAGAGATGAAAAGTAGTTAAACAACAACCAACTATCATTGTCAGTCATTCAGGTTTGCTACCAGCTTACATCAGTACCGCTGGAACCGCTCAAGGCTTCACACCTCTCCAGTGTATTTTCGAGGATGACGCGTCTCTTGTCTACATGGGGGAATGTCTCCATTTAGGCAGATTAGCTAATGATGGGAGGGCTTTACAAATCTGATGGGAATGGGTTGCCAAAACTTACCTCGGTTTAAAATTGCAAATATTTTATCTAAATTCAAATGCAATGCGCCAGTATGATACCTAGCTCAACTTTGATTCGAAAAATGCCCAACCGGTGTGTTGACGGTGAGAAATACTTAGGGAGTGACGAAGTTATAAGCAGTATGGATAACAGAGAAGAAATTTTGCATTTGCCTTGCAGAATTTCAAGATAACCAACACTACTAACCTATTGCTAGCCGATCACCCATCAGGAAGGGCTCCCTTTGAATGTTGCAAGCCCCTGCGGGTGGAGGGCTATCAATCGTTGCTCATTTCGGCGTCGGGTGGTCTGCTAAGCCTTCCGTTGGCCTACGGTTTAGTTGCGCTGCTGGGAAAAAGGCTTCCAATTGCCCAACTGTGCACTTTTTCGCTCACCGGCATTCTGCTCTTTGTTCAGGTATGCGTTATGCTCTCAAGTGTTTACTTAATCACTCAAATTATCCCTTCAGGGATTTTCCTCTCAAACCACCCATCATTCCCTTTGCAAGGCACTTAGGACAGTTGTTGAATAGTAACCTACGCTATGGCTGATGGTTTATCTAGGATTTGTGCAGTTAGTTCTCCCTCTTGCCACCGGCAAGAGTTTCGGATGCCTCAAGTTCGCAAGAAAAAATGGCATCTCCTGGCATTCCATGGCATTTACTTTAATAAAAAAATCCACGCCAATAAAGTATAGAATGCGATTTACTACAAGAGGCATAAAACGTGGTATCTGAACATTTCACTAACAGCATTTTAGCTGTTAGTAGCCCAATCCGGAAGTTACTGCTTATTTTGTGCAGTTATAGTAAGTAACTATGTTAAAATGTCCAACAGTGTATCATCTCCTCTAAGTCTCATCGTCAGTTCTGATTATCGCATCCTCCATAAGAGTGAATGCACTAAAACAACTCCTTCCATCCACTTTAAGGCGCTCACCATTTAACGGAAATAGAGACTTGTTTATTATCTATGCCTCTTTGTTGAAAGTAGTGAAATTTTAAAAGTAATGTAAACATTTAATTATCTTTAGTCTGCTATACAATCTACGTCTAAAGTTAAGTGAATACCACTGTCCAATCTGCCTGATTCGGCTCATTTATTCTGCGGGGTTTTACTTCCTTCAGACTTTCTGTATGACACCAACAGCCTCAAATGTAGTCTTCTTCGTTACTCGCGGTGTAGCAGCAGCTGGTAGCGGTTTAGTGGGAATCTACGCAAGCAATATCTTCCAAGCACGGGTTCGCAGCCTCGCCACCGGTCTCTGTGCAGCAGCATACCGTCTGGGCATCCTCACTGCACCTTACGTTGGGCAGATCTTACTGCAAGATCGTTCCGTTCTGCTCGCCATCCTCACCTTTTCCCTTGTTGCTATCGTTAGCGCAATCGGATCCATTCTCCTGCCTCGAATGCGAGCTCTGCATACCGTAATGAATTTATATCACCTTTATCTTTCGTTCCCACCTCACTGTAGCGCCTCAACTCTCTTCTGAGGCCGTAATAAACCATTAGTAGTTCCATGCTAGGTGAGGATGCTTTTAAATGAATTGCATTTATATTACACGACTAAGAGTGTAAAAAGGAACAGAAGAAGCTCCAGTCGTTTATCCTTATTGAATTAAAATTGTGAAGGCTTAAGGGATCATATACTTAAATAGCACCAGATTAAATATCTAATAAACCTGGTACTGTTCAATTATCATTTTAGTTCAGTTGTCAGGGGCGTCTAAGGTGCCATCAACCGTGGCATATACTCAATAATGGTATGCTGAATTTGCGTCATAGGTGGGAATGAGAGATTGTTAAAGAATAGGAGATACCCAAAATCATGTAACTTTAGTGTGCTAATCTGCATTTTTTGGCAGCACTTTCTTGGAGAATTGCGTGAGAGGCGCAGTGTTCTGAGGCCCGACTATACGGTTTTTAAGAGCCAATATTGAATTTTAAAACTAACTGCTTACACTTGGATTCGTCTGCTGTAAATAGGTGGCTTCTCTTTAGAGTACCGTTAGCGAAAGTATGGCTAATTAAATAGGTGTGCAAACTAATGGAGCAGCCTATTTTCCGCCTTCCTCTCATTTTGGTGTAGCTTTGGTCCCCTATTGTCGGCTCATTTAACTCTGCTTTGCCTCGCCGACTGGTTATTTGCCTTAGCCCATGCTAAGTACGTCAAAGTACTAAAACACTTTTAGTCAAAATGCAAAATTTTCTCCTCCTTAATCAGCTAACTTAAACTTCCTCATTTATAATAATTTTAACGCCCATTAACTTGCAGAAGGGAATTTTATCTAAGGCCTTTGTGTCGAACTAAAAAAACGTCTCTAATTACGCATACAAATCGTCTCAGTCCATCAGTTCTTAGTCAGTGGAAGTACACTCGCTAGTCAGCTGTTCGATCGATTCTTGTCCCCGTACGCTCGCAATTTTATCGATTTTGACCCCACGACCAGCTGAACGGCTGATGCATCGACCTTCTATCGATTGTTTCTTCAAAAGCAAGCATGGCTTAGCTACAGCAAATGAAAATTTTAATTCGCGAAATAATGCATGTAGAGTGAGGATTTAAAATGTTCGGAAAGGCTTGTTTTTATTTTGGAAATAAGTCGAGTTACTATTTGAAGGGAAATGCTTGAGGCAGCGGTTTCGCGAATAGAATCAATGGTTCTTTTGATAAAAAATTAATAAATTACTCGGAGGGAATTTTTATGTCTTCAATTAATGATACCCGAATAACGGAAACGCGTTCACATTTATCAACGTCCCCCTTTCGTTCCCATTTCTTTTTTCATCTGCCCTTCATTATAAGGGTAGTCGGCTGCATCAGAGGAAACACCAAAAGCGCCCGGAACCTCCAAAATGTCATTTTTCTACCACCAAGAGCCGGGCGAGCACTGTGCATGACGGGCGCTCACTTTTGTACCTCCTTTACCAAGTCACCAACAAAAAGTATAAAAAGATGAGCTGGTGATTGAATGACGCAGATTCACTTCTCTTCCTCTCTAAACATTCTGCGAAATTCACGAGAGCTTTAATGTTTTTTGGAATGTTATGGAAAAAGTAAATGAATTTAAACTGATTTTTAATCGACCTCGTTCCTCAAAGAAGGAGGTAAGCATGCTAATCGAGGAAGTGAATATTGGCGATAATATTAATATAAGTAGATGTTCAGTTACTTTTAAATAGCAGTAAAATTTGCATAAAATGCTAACCGTTATGCACAGCTTTTATTTTGTGTGCTTACGAAATGATTTTACCTGACTTAAAATTCCGAAATCTCCGTTCTCCTTTAGTTAAAATAAGGAATGAAGCAGTAGAGCTAAAACAAATTACGGTGTCATTAATTCATATTATTTTTGTCATTAGTCTAATACTAAGTCCGATTTTTTGGTGCATCATCCATGAGTTGATGTGGAATCGCTATTTACAATGGTCGCTTCTAAGAAGATGAAAAAGGTAACATTATTGGAGGAATCTCTTTGACCGCGTCATTCGACTAGCAGCTAACTTGCGCATAAAATAATGTTGGTTTCTTCAATAAACCGAAAGTTGATTGACCAGCAGCATGGATTGTTTGGATTACAGGAAAACCAAAGGCTAGCCTATCAAAAATATTAAGCATTCGTTATACCATTGCATTTAGTGGGCATTCTTTACATGAGTAGCATGGCTTTGTGTCATCATCCAATGTGATTAATAACCCTCCTTCAGGTACCTTCTCCCTCCTCTTCTACTGCTGACTCCAGTGGCTCGAAACGAAGTCTTCCATCCCTGCGGGGTCCTGTGGGCATTTCAAAAGTTTTGGATCCCGTGGGGAGCCTTTCAAAGTCCTCCAGACGCCTGGGTACCACCAAATCACTTCCCGTCACTTTGCCGACTGATCCTGACGTTGCATTGGTAGAGACAACCTATCGAGCACTTCGGGAGCGAGAAAAAAATGGCCATAACAGAGGCAACGCCATGGTGCACGAGGATTTTGTCCAACGAAATGCTGCTTTTGAAGTTGACGCGTAAAATGAAAGAGGACTGTGATTATTTTTCCCACTATATTTCTTATCTTGTTATAACAATATTAGTTGTATGAATATTCTTTGTTGTGAACTTGATAGTACAGCTGAAGAAGTTATTGTGTGCAACCTTGCAAAAGACTGAGGAGCTAGCAGATTAAGTGAAGATTGGTCTATTGAAAATAGGAATAAATCGGACCGTAGTTGGGAAAAAGTTGAAAAAGGCGTTCACGTCAAGTTGCAATTCTCGACTTAAAAGATTTGCAATGACGGCATAACAGCGGTGTCGCACGTGACAGTAGGTAGTGTGTCCCCATTGGTGGTTAGCCTGCCATTCATGCATCAATCCAAATATTTCTTACTAGGATAGTAGACATCAGAGGTAGTAATCACACAAAGTAGCGGCTAGTAGTACTTTCCTGCTAACCACTGCTTTACCTCAACAGATGCTCAGAAACGTAGTGAGCAGTAGAAACATTTTTTAATAAGTCAGTAACTTTTCCTAGCAATAATAATCTCCAGCCAGCAGTACGGCAGTAATCCCCGTGTATGTTCGAGGCATGAAGCAGCTTACTTAGAATAATCGGTGTATAGCTCATTGAGGAGTTTTATGAAATGCACGTTAGTGCACGCATACCAACCAGGATATCTCAGTGTGTTCCAAAAGAGCGTTCCAGTCATTTCTTGGGCGTTAGGATGACATGAAATGTGCAATTTTCATGCATATAAAGTTTTCTTATCTTTTATGAGGAGATACGTTCTGATCCAATACGCTTGCTTCTTAGAAGGCTTTGCGATACTAATACCGTTGTAATTATCAGCGGTGAAAATTTCTAGCTTGTGACAGACCGAAACGAGTAGCACAGTCCTCGTCATACCAAAAGGTTCCTCATCTTCAATAATTCTGCATCAATTAGTTCTTAAGAATGTTTACAAAGGATTGTGTGAGGCAACATGGAAGAGATGTTGTGCCCGAGGGTAAGTAGACATTGCAAAGACTCGTTTGCTCTTTGCTAAACAATGACATTGCTTTGACACTTTCGATATTGCGACCAATTCTCCTTGTATAAGTCTCTTTCAGCATAAAGTGCCCATTGCCTTAAAACGGAAATCATGCTGAATATACGTTCAAATTTGACATTGAAAATAAATTAGTGTATTACTCTACTGCTGATCAAGGTCAAGTTTTCCGCATGATTTCAAAAATGCCTACTAATTTCCGAGAGAGTAGCGATTACAGTCTCCACTCGAATCTAGGTGTCGAGTAAGTTTAGTGACATGAGAGCGTTTGAAATTCCACCCGCTGATTTAATCAGTATGCTAGCGGCAGTGAATAAAAGAGAGCTCATTTTTATTTATGCACGCGTTGGAAGTCGTTTTTTGTTTACGAAAAGCGCCGCGCCATCACATCTCCCACGCAACTCACGTTGGCTGGCTGATCAAAGCACACTGACAAGCTCTTGCGAGAAAAGTCGAAATTCTGGACTAAAAGCAGAGTTGAGGATAACAATCATTAAACTGATTAGCCTTTTGGCCTAAAACAACCTGCATGAAAGCGTTGGCATTAAGTAGAATTTGTTTGGTAAACAACTGTGCTTCGTAAAATCCTCGCAGTTTTTCCAGTTGACTACAATCCGCAACCCACAACTCTGCAATGTAATTAAGAGCATGCTCTCACAAATCCAAAGAGATTATCCTATATCCAAATCTTGTTTTCGTTTCTTTAAACTCCTGTTGGACTAAGGGGTCAAATATTTAATTTTTCTGCTTTTAGCATCATCTTTATAAAAATAAAAACAATGAGTTTGGCTTATTAAAGATCTGTTTACTAAGGATAACCTACTACTTACCGATGGAAATTAGATGAGTCTTCAGATATTAAAGGCTCTGGATAGTTGAAGATGCCTTGAAGTAGACATAACTTTACAGTTTATATCCTGTATGGACACCATTCCGCCTAGGCTGGATTTTCGCAGAATTTTCTTTTAGACATAAAAGCATTGCTATATCCAAATGCACTGATTATTAATGCGGGTTAATTTGTAAATTCAAATCGGCAATCTCAGCAAGGTAACAAGCATGTGGCACATTTTACTTGGAAGACGGTGCTCAAGACCAGTCTCTGTTCCCCAGCTAAGACGCATTGCCTATGTTATTCACACTTAGTTGCAGCTTTGGGTAGGTGACCATCATGGGTTTAATCGCCTAGCTACTAAATGTAAGTCGCCTTTCTCTACTCTCAAGTTCAGCTCATTAAGAACTTTTTATCACTCCATATACAGTTATTGACTAAAACCCATCGTTAAGAACTTCTCGGAAGTACGCAGGATTCCAGTTCTTTCATTGCAATAATCTGCCGATTTTAGTTACCTATGGTACACATTCTTCCTTTTACAGCCTCTTGTTATAGACCACTTTTGACTACTCTTGGATTGGATTTTATTGCCGCAGCCACTGAGAGGAAAGTACCACCTGCAGTGTCTAAAGAGCTTGCAAACTTGTAAGCATATTAAAACAAATATCAAGCCATTGCTACAGAGATATAAATATATTATCAATTTTTATCGATTCTAAGTTACTAAATGTTGGTTGTTCTTCACCTATCGCCTCGATTATACGGTTTTGAGTCCAGAGCCCTGGCGAGAGGAAGGCAGTTAACATTGTGCGGCTTGGGACTTTATGTTTTTTCATGCTGGAAACCGGCGCTGTCTGCTTAGTCACGAGGGGTAGTCAGACATCATTTCATCAAGCAAACATATCTTCTTGAATTTTGCAAATGGGAACGCAACCCCATCGCTTACACCTTTGTAAAAGCATTTTAAGGTCCCTTTTTGTTGTTAATAACCAATTAATAGTCCTGCGTTAGCGTGCTACGCTTTGATTGCAGCTAATATGAAACCTTCCCAACACGACCTGTTATTTTGTGATGGGCCATCTGCAATTTACGGTAAGTTCATAAAAATGCAACACGAATTCAGATCTTAATGTCAAATAACTTTATATCTCCTGTTTGAAGCGCTCTGCCAGCCACATCAAAATGGAAGGAAGGGGATAGAGAGGCAAAGCGCAAAAGGGAATGATTTGTTCGAGAGCACAAATCAGCCTTTGAAGCAGCCAGGGTATTAATTATCCACATTTCCGGTGACAGGCAAGCAGCGGTAGCAGCAGTAGCAGAGGCAGCATCATCAATAACATCAACAACTTAGCAGGCGTTTCCTGCGCGCCCATCCATTTACCCACTTACCCCCGCGGTAATGGATAGGCGCAAGGGATGTGGCTTTAGCAGGAAGCATCCCGCTCTCTAACCCGGAAGCACGCATGCATTTGCAGAAGCAGAAAGTGTAGTAAAAAATGGATAAACAGAAATAAACAAACAAATCGGCCGCAAATATGCTCGCTTAAATGCATTGATATAGCTTCCCTTATTCGCTTCTGAATGGTCGGGGAAGAGGTTTATGAAAGTCCATTTTTCTTATGTTTGACTGTAAAGCTTATAAACGCAATCGTTGTCTTTTGGTCGACTGATTAAATAAATCAAGAAGGTTCTGTAAAATGCTTCCTCCTTGAAACCTAATCCTTTATCGGCGATAAAACTGCCGAAAATTATACTGCAACTGAATACTGTGACTTGAAAAACGAAGTGTTCTATCCCATTTATATTTATGAGCTGTTTGTTTTGCGTGTGACCACATAATGCCAAGGAGAGGTGATAACTGCTGCGCTGAACACCACGAAGTGCCGAAGAATAAGGAGGCGCTATTGACTGGCAAGTCAGTGGTGTGACCTCCTCACGGGCATAATTTTGCAGCACGGGGTTCCATGCTTCGTGGACTGCTAGCAGTGAGCTTTATCGCACAATTAAGCGAAATATCCAAGCACCAAAAAAAGAAGGAAATAATTAATTTTGATCCAAAACTTTGTAAAAGCAATGATTAAAAGAAATTTTTTATTCAAATAAGATGTGCCATGAGATGAATCCACACTATTTTAGATTATCGGGGAGGTTTTTTTCCAACCTATTTTTTATGGTTTAAGTGAATTAGCTAGCAAAGGCCGAGTTCCTCAGGAATTTGATTTAACAAGTACAATTTGTGGAACGGTTCCCACACGCCAAAAGACTTAATCACCACTGCATGCTTCCAAGATTTAGAGCATTTCGCTCTATTCCATTGCGTAATTTATTCTGCTGACTTAGAAGCGCCATCGGCCCTCCCTTTCAGTTGTTCCACGAATTTGCAAATAGCATATCCTCTTCAAATTGCAAACCTAAATACTTCAATCTTAGGACCACTGGCATGCGTTTTCGCCATATATATTGCGGATTCTAGTCCCCGTGAAGCAATATCATTTCAATTTAGCAATTTAGAAGAACAAAGTTTAAGAATGCCATTGCAGGACGAGACGACACAAACTAAGACCCTTTATAATTGTATCATTGAGGCAGTGACCCTTAAAAAATTTAGAAAATAAAAAACCCTAATTTTTTTTTATAAATCTACTAAATGAAGGCTGCTGTTTTATAGTCTGGAGGATGCTACCAGTAAGTTTAATTGTAGCAGTTATTTGTTGATATTGTGCATAATGGAACTAATTTGGACGTCAAAGCAGTCTTTTCAAGATAAATAGATGCTCATTTACTGGTATGTAAGACGCAAAATTACCCATAAAGTGTGACAAAACCAGATTCCTTTCATTTGAATTTAAGTAACAGACTCCAACTTTCATGTTTCCTTGCCATAAAGCGTTTGAAATGGGAATGTCAATGTAGCATTGTCTGAACGCATTGTTACGTCAACCTTTGGGGTCCTCGGATCAGGAAGATGATTTAGTGGAAAGCAGCGTGTGCTGTGGCAGTGTGGGGCTATGCTCTCAATCTAGGGTCCCTGGGAGGCCGCTGTTACTTTTTCCTTCGGGAATACATGGCCATGAGGGTGTACGATTCCGTCCGCTTACCTCAGAGTTAACTCAGAGATGCGTTTGCAACTTAATTTTGCCTTTTAGAAAGATGCTTATTATTTTTCACTCTGGCATGACCACTAGTTTTCCAGAGCACCTCTAAAAATCGGTTTCTTCATTAAAAACGTCAAGAACGGTAGAGACAACTTTAAAAGTATTGAGTTACTTGTTTATCGTAAATAAGTCTTTATCAAAATCAAAGTGGAACTACTTTTAAGGGGATGCTTGCCAAACAATCATTTTTTGTGCATCCCAGACACGAAATCACAGCTGCACCTTGGAACGAAAACATGATATACAGCTGGCAGAAGATCGCTGTACTGCATGGCTTCCACATAAATTTCGTAGAACACGTCTGGCCAGCGTTGGTCGAACATTCCGCACAGCCCTAATTCAAAGGTGGCGCACAATAAATGCAACTTACGATAAACCAAAGATGAGGCCAATCTTGTCACAGAGCAATAAAACCTTCCCTCCAGAACAGGTATTATTAAGTGATTTTGACATTTTGGGCATAATGCCACTGTGAAAACAGCGTTCTCAAACGCACAGATTCGCCCTTCCTTCCCTAACGTTCATTTCTTCCTAAATCTAACTAATCGCTAAAATCCATGCGGTTGTCGTTTAAACAGATCTATTCCATAAAAGATTATGTTCATCAGCGAGCAGGGAGGCAGCACACTCGATTTTTTTCAGCCATTTACTATTGCATTGTGCAAATCGTGCAATATAAGGATTTACTGGAAGCTGTCAGTTAATCCTCCTTTCCAGAGCTGGGCAAGTGTGTTCAGCATATAAAAATGTAAGCTTCACTTGGGTTGGCGGGATCGTAAAATAATTGACGTAGACCGCCACTTCTGCCAACTTAGGACCACATTATCAAGACTAAGCCAGCCAGAGTCAGCCTGTATCAAAAAGTTGTCTTATTATCAATCATGCTCCAACATCTCTAGAACGTGTTCTTATTCAAGAGGCTTAAACAAGCTATCGGTTCCTTAGAGCCACTGCCTCAATGATGCGTATGCAATGGTCCTTGAAAAGTTGACTTCGTTCAAATGTCCAACAAGTGGCCATTTAAATTTCCCGTCATCACAGCGGTGCATCTGAAGTGTTTTCGCCGATGTTCGCATGTTTTAGACAACCTTAAAATTCCAACACTTTTTCAATTATCCATGCACTACTAATGCTGTCTGCTACCTAAATTTCATAGCGGTCGAATGGGTCTACAAGGCATCATTACTGTGTATTATACCCTCAGTTCGTAAAATTTGAACTATTCGGCTCAACCTAAAATTCCATCATAAATTAAACCAACTGAACCTACAAGAAATTTACTGAGAGGCTAGTAAACCATTTGCCCCAGCGGCGGCCAAGCATTTGCTTATTTATTCATCTATGGTTCATCTCTAGTACTTACCGGGAAAACACTATATTTTCCACCCCCCAAGTTCACTTAATTTGGAAAATGACTTTAGAGACATAAATATTATTTACGGCTGTAATGTCGTCAAAAAAACATGATTTACTAAGTAATTTGCCTTGGATTCAGTCGCCTTTGGAAGAAAAATGCATGCTCTCTAGTCTGGGAATTTTCGTTCCGCTCTTCCCAAATCCAATCAAAAAATATCCACAAATTTTCGCCAAGAACACTTTGCCACCGAATAAGTAATATCGCCTATTAAACTTAAGAGTAAATCAATGCTTTACAAAGCGTAACAAATAACTTCAAAATGTCTTCTTGTGAAGGTGAATAAATGAATAGCACTTTACTGCTTCTTGAGGATTTCAAAGCAGTTCGGTGAACCTTGAACCACACATGATTCGGGCTTTTGCTCTTGGGAAGCTCGATACAAAGCTATTCTGCGCTTGCATCATTTATTCATGCGCCTTTTTGTATAATATTTGAAGGAAACACGGCACCAGACCTGTTCTCTAAGTAATGCTCCTAATAATTGCTTCATTGATGACTAACTTAAACTGCATCACATTCTTCTCTTGCCATCCCGCTACTGGCCAAAAGCAAAAAAGGGCAGTTTCCATGTTAAGAGGACCGCATTTTAGTACCTAGCGCAAGTGATGAGAAGCCTCACACCCGCATTAAGCACCCAAGTCGGGCGAGTGAGTTCCAACCAGATGGCAAAAACCGATGACAATAGGCCTCAATGACTCAACACCTCCTCTTTCTCAGCGTACCCTATTTTAAAGTCCTGTCAACTGACTAAATGGCCGACTGACAGGCCGATCGACTGACCGCCAGATAAGGAACAGACGGTCCGGGTGATTAGTTATGAGGAATAGCTTAATGCCTTTGTATTGCGCTATGTAATTGACGTGCAATAGTCATCTTCGGACCGCGCACTCATCATCTATCCCACATTTTTAAGATCTGAACCACTTTGGCCCTGATAGATAAAGGCTGCTTTATGCGTTAATGAAATAAAACTGATGACGGAAGCGTTAGTGGTAAAGTGCCTGTTAGACGCCAAGCTCTTGTGACCGGCACTTTGATAAGTCTTCTTGAGAGGCCTTTAAGTCCAGCTAGTTATCGGGACGAATGTGCTATGCCGAAATACTAAATAGAAGACGAAATCCACTTTAGACCAAAGTGAAATTGCTGTAGACCCAAGCTCTCAAAGTCCTCGAGTGTACATCATTAATGGATTAGGTGGATGGGAAACGGGGATAAAAGTAAAGTAACCGCTAGGATTGAACACATTTTTCGGAGGACAAAGAGCTTTAAAAGTCAATTTTTTAGGCTAAATCATTGAGAAGCTTGTGCAGTATCTTCAACTTGTTATCAGGAGGAGCACGAAATCTTTTAATTGCTTAATTTTGTTACCCAATTTTAGCATAAAGCTTTATAATAGTGTGTTTTGTAAATATGTGTAGTGGTGATCCTTATCAAAATTACCGCGAAAACGTTTTATGAGTGGAAAATGTGGGCTAAAGTACCAGAGGTTATCATAAAGCCTTACTTTTATTTTGATTCCCTAATGAGTCATTAATTATGAGGAGATAGCCAACTGATTTTCTTTCTTCTTCTTTTTTGATGCCTAACTTCTGACATTAAACTCCACCATGACCATGGAACTCCTTTACCATTCCTTGAAAACATATAATTTTCTGTACATTTTGTTTTTTTTCCCGAATTTTGTATTAATTCTAAAAGGAATAAGATCATCGGCAAATAGGCGTTTTACCTACGTGTCAGTGCGCGTA
Source organism: Taenia crassiceps (assembly GCA_023375655.1). NCBI lineage: Eukaryota > Metazoa > Platyhelminthes > Cestoda > Cyclophyllidea > Taeniidae > Taenia > Taenia crassiceps. The sequence goes on from JAKROA010000010.1 coordinate 2,191,835, forward strand.
TGTGAGAGTGCAAGCATGCAATACATCTAAGAAATTTCCCTCTTTGATCTTCCTCTAGCTCTCCTTTCAATTCTTGCCCTCTCTTTCTCTCGTTCCCCCGCCATCGATGGAATGTCATAAATCGCGGTGGGCACACGATAAAATTTGAATTTATTGACGTCCAACACACGCACGCACGCACAACTGTTGCCATGGCAGGGCCATGTAATTTACGACCGCCGGGGATCAAAAGGGGTGATGGTAGGGCGGAGGGAGCTACAGCCCTCCTACTCCTGCTCCTGAAGTCAATGATTTATGCTCACAAGAACGCACCCTCATCACCAGCACACGAGATTTGCGTGTGTTTGATCTTCACCGCTAGGCCAGTCGAAGGCAGTAGACAGGCAGACAGACGGACGGACTGATGGTTGCGCGTGTGTGCGTACGTGCTTGCAAAAAAGGAGGGAACGAGATAAAGGGTGACCGCGTTCCATTCGACAGGATGGGGGGATAGAGGTGGGTGATTAGACACAACTGTCAGCGGCATTACATCAGACTAGCTGGCTAGTAGGCTGCCTGGCTGGCTGGTGCGTGCCAGGCAGCCAGAAGGCTGAATAATTGCCTGATTCGTTCCCTCATCCTCTCCCTCTCCCCTTCATTCCCGCCTCCGGGATGAAACGCCTGTCCGCAATATTTCATATTCGTTTCGTTCCTTCCTCTTCACTCGTTCGTTCGCTTTCTGTTTAAGTGGTTCCTAACTTAAAAGAAACCGATTGATGCTGCTTTAAGAAGGGAAAAGTATAGAAAAGAGGAGGAGAGGTCTTGTTAAAATTTTACGTCATAATTTCATAGCAACTCGTATTTTGGCTAAGATAATTATATGGGTTATTAAAATTTGCCAGTGCTACAAAATTCATTGTATCGAAGAAAAGTTTGAACGTCAAAGTGACAGAAGTAATCGAGCTCACTACATGCTCCTCGTCATGCCAAAGAAGCTCAGAATCGCATATCTCTGTAATGTATTTCCAAATGAAGAATAAGGTTTATAGGTTTCTACCTGTTTCTGAATTTTAAACAAAAGGGTTTGGTTCTTGTTAAGATATGTTGATAATTCACAATTGTTTTGACACAGAGTGACTAGATTAGCCTCATTCCCAAGGATTTCACAGATGTAACATTTGTGCCGTACCATAAGTGGGTTAGTCAATGGGCAAAAAGGACATGCCAAGTAAATAAAAGAAGACAAATCCACAGCCCCAGAATTTTAACGTCTTCATTTAGTGAATATGCAGGAGACGCGATCGCTCAGCGGCTTTCGCCAAATAATGTAGGTTCGACGAATTTTTGGGTAACTTATGTCAAAATGCTGCATAAAGTCTATAGCAAACTAAATTCAGCAATCATGATTTTAGACTTTTATAATGTGTACAACATTCCTGAGGGTCTTGGCGCCAGAATCAAGCAAATAGAACAGCCCCGATGGCACACATCCATGTTTTCTAAGACATGCGAACACATCAAGTTTTCCGTCATCTCGATGCAAGTTGGTGGATTGTGCCACTGTTTTTGGTCGGAAGATGTCATAGAGTTGATTAACATGCTACCGAGGTGTTCTCATAGTATATCCAACGTGAAACCTGGCCATAGGGACGAGCATTAAATCTGGCGATTAGGCTTTTTTGTGTAAAGAAAGGATTAAAATATATTTTCTGGTTGAAGCAACGTCTTAAATTTGGTTCTTTGATTCAAAAGCTACAGTTGCTAGCTAGGCGTCAGTTTAAACAGTCAAGAGGTACCAAAAGGTACCATCCATCTTAATGAGATTGTTACTTGCATTTTAAAGAAACTGTAAAATTTGAAATTTGCGTCAGCTTTACCACTCAAAGTAGTAAATTGACACAGTTACATAATCCCTCAGTGGCGAATGAATGTAAAATTAAACAATTCTCTCCCAGCCACACCTCCATAATCAAATTTATACCTCTCCTTTCAATCCGTGGAGATTTGAACTACAATGGAGAGGAGGGTCGAGATAAAAAAAATTTTGAATGCTACCAAGCAACCTGTTGGTCTCGGGCTGTACTAATCTCCTTTTGCAGAGAATACCGTAGACACGAAGTGTTTAGTTTGCATGGAAATTCACTATTTAAAGTCTATAGTTTATCCAAATTCTAAAGTTTATTCAACAAAACAAGGCCTTCCATACCATATCTCTTCTGCCGAAGCACAGCAGCAACTGTAATACAAGTCAACAAAGCTACTTCGTCTCACCCGGAAATGGATGGTAAATGCCTTTCCAAATTGTAAACTATCGACTTGAGGGAGATATTCACTTCTAAACTAATACCATATTTGTCAGTCGTTGGAGTGGTTATTTACAGGTGGATTAGCTAGGTATGAGGCCTTGGTTACGTTGCCGTAATAACAAATAATGCTTTTAGAATAAAGCGCAAGACCAGCGTCAGTTGCTAAAATTTGGCACAAAAAATTGCGTAAACCAATTTCGCTAGTGTTTACTCAAAGATATTAAGAATAACTTTTGACAACTGCCTAACTTTGAGCAGTGAACTCGCCTAAATGCTATTCTTAGTACACATAAGTTTCTCTAATGGCAGATAATGAAATGTATTGCAAAGTAATTCCTTTATAGCATTCTTGAAATTTTACTAAATTACTTTTGCTCCTGACACTTTTTAATAAACCAACTTTTGACTTTGCGCATATGGCGCAAACATAAAAAGGCTTCATTCATCATTTGGCTGACACGAAATACACACACGGACGCAAACGGTCCCATCTTGTCATGATGATGGTGGTGACGATGCTGAGGCAGTGTGTAACACAGATGGTGGCTGGCTGGCTGGCTGGCTAGCGAGTTGTCCGCCAACGCGCGGACACGTACGCTAGCACAAGCACGCACACACGGGACAGGGAGGCGCGCGCTCTGACACGAGGTTGGGGATACAAATTCTTGTGGGGCATTTAAGTGCTTAATGCGTTTGCATTTCCTTCTAATTCAGAAGAATTTCGGGAAACCCGATATGTACTATCTAGCCTTCCTCTCCTGCTTATTCCTCTTCTTCTTTGATTTCATTTAAGTGTTTTGTGTTCCCCTTCTGTCCCTCCTCCTCAGCTTGTAATGGGAAATGGGATCGTAAATATTTCGTCTTTGACAAAGGTAACTGGTAAACTATGAATTTTTCATTTAATTAATTAATTACTCGCAACAAGGGTACCGTTCATTCGAAAATTTTGGAAATGAGAATACAACTGCTATTGGCAATTAGAGAAAGCTGGCTTAAGCTAGCTGGTTAAAGAGAAAGAGAGCTGTGGTTCTTTTTAATATTTGCAGTTCAATTTATTTAGAGGAAACTTATAGAGACCTGAAAAATGCACTCAACTATTGAATAGCTGCACCAACTTATTGATACCGCAGCCTGATTTGGTTCTGACTTATGAGCTCCTAAAAATATTTTTTGGTCAAATCGGACGTTAAATTTTTTTGAAACGGTCAAGAGAGGTAGCATATTGCCTACAGAATTGTTGCACTTTGCGATGCCTTAGGTGGTGCAGCACTCAGAAATGGGTAAAATATGTAGCGAAAGAAAGCCTTCCAATTTGTGGTAAGGGGTCACGCGTCACTATTTATTAAAGTAGACCGGAATTGATGTATTAATGGCTTGAATTGGGGCCTGGTGCATGGGATGATATAAATCATTCACATAAGCAGCCACAACGGATTCCGCGTAAATTCGAATAAGTGGCTTTATGGGGAGTTGAAAATTATTAAAATCCACTGCTACCTGAGCGGACTTCACTGGTTATACTTTGGCAGTTGATGCAGATGCGTATCTTCGTATCATTCGCGTTAAACGCTACTGATTGGTTCGCTTTCCACTAAAAATTGATCTCTATTTAATTCGTTTTAACAGCGAGAAGACAATCTTGATGATTAGAGGGAAGAACTTGCTGAATTTAAATTAAGCTATCACGAGAGTCAAGCTTTTTAGGGATTTCCAAGGGATTCGTTTTAGTGAAGCAAGAAGTCATGTGAGAAACCAGTGTAACCGCTTGACCGTGATTGGCTGAATTTCCAAAGCAGAAGAGCCCTGATTGCACCGAGTTTAGGTAATACACTACCCCTTTTAAAGCGAATTACAAATCTGCAAGTGCTTTATTACCAGATTCGTAAGAAATTTTGAGCATTAGATCCTAGTGCTATGCCTCTCAAATGCCATAAAAACCTGACGGTTATTTTCATGGTCTTAAAAACGAGCTAAAACAACGGTTTAATGCTGTGAAGTTGAAATCGTACCCATCAGCTTTAAGCGACATTTCATGGGAGGAGGGAGAAAAATAGGGTGAAGTGGTGGAGGCCACAGTTATTTATATCAACATCCTTAGGCAACCTTTTGCCTACTGAGGTCTGAAGCAAGCAATACCAAAACTGCGCTAATCCCTATTACCCAGTAAAGTAAATATTCATTACCATTCCTGAAAAGCCCTTCCTGGAACTGTGAGCAGTTAGGGGTTACAAAAGCTGATACTCATTGCTAAATGGTTTAAGCCTAGAAATTGAAAAGGGAAGAGTGGATTATTATTTTTGTGGAAGCTGAGGTTGATCTCTTTCGAATTTTTAAAGGAATTATCGGGTAATGATAGAATTGGCAGACAGGCAACAGATAAAGCAAAGACTAATGAACATGACCAGTTCGAATCTCTGTTAAAGCATTGTCCTCAGTGCTATTCAAATTCTCTTTTATTAAACAGTCGAGAAAGTAGGTCATTGGGTGCTATTTGAGGTAAACAGGATTTCTGCTGCTCAAAGCAGGTCATGCATCGACGTTTAGTACACTCCGTTCCATTCGTCGGCTGAAAAAGAAATAGTTTTTTCTTAGAAAACGTCAAATAATGATAAACAAGACTAACGCCACGCAACTCTTCAAAGCCTCGTTGATATTTGAAGCATTAGCAAGTTAGAGCGCCATATTTGCGGTAGCACCTTTGAAACACAATGATTTCAATCATAAACAACGTCAAATCAAATTTAGCTCAAGGTATGAGGGTGACCACAAAAGATAAAATGTCCCTAAATCCGACTACAGCATCTGAGTTTGCTAACAAGTCTTTTAATTCTCAACATACTGCTTAGTCCCTAAGGCCAAGAATAAATTTAAAAAAATTAGACTAAGTATGAATAACTCGAAATTGTAGTAAAAAGCATAGAAGATCGCTGCTAATGGCACAGCAAAAAGGTTGTTAAACTGAGCATTACAGTTTCACAAATCCAACATCTTTCAAAAAATATACCACTAGAATGCCTTTGAACAGTATCCCAGCTAAACCACTGCACCAATCTACAAGCTGACCATGTATTCCAAGTATTGTAATCCCCAGGGCACAACATAAGCTCGCATTGACAAAGCACGCAACTCCTTTGCGACATGTAGAAACACCTGAGAATGAGCCAAAAATGAAAGCCGACACAACAATCGGTGACATGCCAATGCAATGCACTAACGCATGCTTCTCCCTTCCATTACACGCACCTCAACGACCTGCATCTTGCATGGAGTTCTTTTAACCAGCTACTTCGAGAAATGCACCAGTTTCCGGCATGCCTCCTTTCACCACCCATCAATCTCATGACCACACCTCCATTCCAAATCACGCATAGGTGTCAATACTTGCCGAAATTAATGTCCGCATCACACAGCAGGACAACTCGTCTGGCTGATCAGTGTCCCATTGATGAACAATTGGTGCTACTCACCTTGCAGGCTAAAGTGATGCAGTCAGTTGTTGATGTGATCTCCCCATCATTCACTAATAGTGCGCACATCTCATCTCACCTCAAGTAGTGCCAGTCTCCTCAGACATGACCCCTCTCACTCACACAATCACCCTACACCACTGTCTCACCCAATTCCTCCATTACTTGCCAACCCACATGGACTACAAAGTGCCAATTTTTGTGGAATAAATTTATCCCCCATAGCACCAACGCACACCACGCAAACCCGCATTCCTGCATCACTGTCCATTTCCCACCTCCTTGCTAACAACAAACCCATCACAGCACTCGCCGATAAGACTAGGAACACATACACACACGCAGAGGAATGGAGTAAGTCCGACAACGACATGCTAAGTGAGCGGGACTGGAGAGCCACGTAGTGGCAGTGGCAGTGGCAGTGACAGTGACAGTAGATATCCACTGCTGGTTCGCGTAGCCTCCACAGACGAGGTGGAGCAGACTTCGACCCCACTCAGTAAGCCATTTCTTGACCAGGAATTCGCCACACACTTCCAACACATTGGTGCATCGAAGTCACAACATACCGTCCAACACCAGTGACTCCTCCCGTGTTTCCGCTCTGCACCATTCATGCATACAACACATGCTATGCACTCCCAACCAACAGACATCCCCCTTTGGCAGAGGTGGTGCCTTGCTAATAGAGCAGCTAATGCTAATGGAGTTGCAGCTCTTCCGCAGCATGCGATACCAACATCCACTAGTAAGTGAGCTCAAGCTCAACTTGCTTGTCAACGGCAGCCACGAAAATGACGTCTGTCTTTGCCAACTGTCACACCTTCCACATCTCCTCCAATCGACTTGATTGAAGACTGTAGCATCACAGTGATCACCAGAGTGAAGACACGCACACAGAACATGCCTCCACTGCTCCAACAAGCCACTTCACAGTTCAACACGCATGGTGTGTCTGTGGGATGCGCAGTGATCGCGCTCGAGACGGACTAAAATGTGGTGGAATTTGTAAGCATTAGTGATAACTGTCCTCCCATTCGTGTTCACCATCGCTTCACGAGGACTGTCTGGTCGCTGTCCCTACCAGCGTGGGTGGTGTTCACACTGTGGCCGGTGGGTGAGAGGACTTCGTGATTCGTGGGACTGAATCAATCGAGGCATGCTACGGTGCACTTGCATGTTGCTGTGTTTGATGAGCTATTGTCAAACCATTCAACGGACCAACTGTCAACCGATTTTTAATTATAATGGGAGAGGCCTTTTTAGGGTAGTGAAAAAATGGATTCAAGAACAGCGATGGTTAATATGGAGGAAAATTAGCCATGTTTTAGCAATCATTTTGCACGCAAGTGCGAAAATTTGCGCGGCGGCAATGAGGAAAGTCGTCAGTTTGACATTCATACTTTCATTTTACTCTGCCGTAGTCTCGTGCGAATGAACGTCCGTGTGCTCCTGTCAGCGTGCCGTGGCCATCGTTTGATAAGTCCCCTGCCCTCCCTTTCCAGTCATCCACGCCGTCGTCCAGGCCGTCCGCATCGTCGCAGTCGTTGTCGTCGTCATCGTCGTCGTCGGCACAATGTCAAATCACCGACGTCAAAATGCCACCTCCTCGAGAGAAGCAAAATGCAAGGGCACGAGGATTCGTCTGTTGCATAAGTTCTGTCGCATTCTTCTCTGCCTTCCCCTCCCGATTTTTTCCAAATATACGGTTTTAAAACCATAGATCAGTGAACAAATTGTTTAGGAAATCAAAAAAATGGCCTATCAATCAGTCATATCCACCTCTTGTGCCTAATAACTGGTAGTTAAAACCATTGTAATTACAAGAAATGATGAGGTATTTGATTAATACTCAGAAGGAATTCTATATCAGTTATTATATTTGGCTTTAAATGCGGTAAATAATCAAGGCATTAGCTTGCGCTCAGGAAGAGGTGATCTCAAATACTGCAGGTTTTTTATGATTTCTTTACTACGAGATTGTGAGAAAAAGACTTAAAGATAAACATGATTTTCAACTCACAAATTTTATTACAAAAAAAGCGGTCTTCGATTTTTTCTCCAAAAAATTCAGATAGTACTTCAATTACATTAGTTCTCTATGGAGGTATTCTGCCTATAGCTAGACTTCTCATTGAAACTCCCTTTGAAAATAAGATTTTTCTGCCAACTGTTGGTCACTTTGAATCTAGCTAATGTGCTTGCAACTCTGTTTGGTGCATGAAATTCCATCTAGCCTGCAAATTACGCTTGGCACGGGTATTCGACTTGAGCTAGCGAGGCGTCAATCGTGCAAAGTCCAACAAATAACTCAATTACGCTACTTTATTGTTATTTTTATAACACTACCTACATTTTGGCAAATTCGCAAAATTAAGCATAGCCTGATCTGTATGGTCTAAAGAAGATACCTTTGTCTTGTCAAAATGGATGTCAGCCTCATAAATGGCGTTTGAACAATTTTTCTCTCTAAACCTACTTATTTTGCCCACCAATTCGCATGTTGTTTGGTGAGGGCGTGAGAAAACCTGTAACGAGTAGATTTGATTGTGAGCTTGAGACCTCATTAAAAAGTCATTCCACTTCATGGCAGATTGAAGACTGTAACGAAGGAAAGAAACGCATTTCAAGAAAAAAGCTATGGCAAGCAGGCAAGAGCTGAGGCTTTCGTAGAACAGAGAAACACTGCAGTTGATAAGCGAGCTGAATAGAGGAGAGGAGCGAAAGAAGGAAGGAGAGAAAAGCCACTTTTTTAACTGCTCAAATCCCTTTCTCCCTGCGGCTCAGATGGCGGTCGTAGAAAAAAAATGCAGTAGTAGTTGCTCCTGTTTCTACTGCTACTGCTACTGCTGCTGCTTTTCCGATGCAAGGGGAGATTAATCCTCATGAAGGAAAACGGTGAAAAAAGGAGAGTTGTTGAGGAAAGGAAAGGAAAGATGGAAAAACGGATAGTAGCGGTGGTGACGGCGATGGTAAAGTAGGAACATGCAACTTATTTGCTGCCTTGACTGCTCACGATTGAAGGATTGAGGAAAAATTCCCTTTGTGGAGAAAGTTTTAGACTGACTAGATTATTCTCAGTGCTGAGTTGATTTCACGTCAAGCAATTTAATTACTGGAGCGAAATGCAGCATTTTATACCCATTGAATACACTTGGTCACTGAAATTATTTGCGGTCATTTGGCTCAAGTCGGAAGGAATTAAAGTTAAGTTGAAGTTACACTCTCCGTAGAATCGAATTTCAAAGCTTGCTTCCTTTGAAATTGGCTCCGTGGTTACTTTGATGCCTCTATTGGAAAGCTACGGCAATAAGTACAAAAACTAGTGCTTGTGATTTGCAGTACCTTCTAAAGTACACTTAAACGCATACAAGAAATACCTTAGCATAAAGCGGTTTAGAGTAAATGTTCAACAAAAAATGTAAGTTAATATGGACGTTGGATAATGCAAACAGTAAACTAAGTAAATACTCAGACTGATCACTAAAATCATCCACAATCGTTTGGCCTGAAGGGCAGGATAAAGGTCATTTTTGAAAATAAATGGAATCTTAAAACGGATTCAAACAGGAGCGCCTTACCACGTTTCCCGTTCGAGTTATACTAATCCTCACTTTCATCCCTTGCAACTACCATCTCGCACTCTTAGGAGAAGGATGGATAGAAATGCAGCTCATTTGTAATTAGCCATAGACATCACAATGACTTAAATAGACTCCAGCAATTTTTTAGGGTGATATTTCACTAAGAAGGTGGATCATGAATGTCAGAGGAAAGTAAATGCCTGGTTAGCGCAATTGTGGTGCCGAGCGGGCAGCAAGACCGGACGCCTGAAAATCGGCAGTTGCATTTGATGCTGTTGCCAGTCAATTTAATTGATAGCACAAATCAACAGTAAAAAAGTACAAATAAATGAACCGTAATTTGCGGTTTTCGTTGACTTGATTATTTTGCAAGTATTTATCCCATTACCGAGATTAAGCACAGCACGTCATGTCAGTGGAAAATGTGCAGAATTGCCTTACACAATTTTGTGCACTTCTACAAAAGTTGAGTAAATACGTAAAAATTTTTGCATCTACAAAATGGGCAATCCATTGTCTACAACCTTTTCTGCTATCATAACCACTTGCCCACTCCATGTCCAAACAAGATGTTTTATCTCCTGCAGCGAAGAGGCTGTCTTACGACAAAACTTTTCAACGCTCTCTTATGGTTCTCTGCTGTCTATCCTGTCTCTCATTTGAGGATCTAATCCTGAAGGTTGGGCTTTGTTTCATATCGCGGAAAGTTTTGCAGTGCCTTGCAAGAATAGAAAAGGACAATCATGTAGTGGATTGATTAGCCTCAGAAAATGTGAAAATAATCTGTTCTCGCACACCCAGTCCCTTCGACTTTACTGACACAGTGAACGAGAAGTGCATGGCGCACAACTCTGTCTCCACTCCGCTGCATACATCCAGAATGAGAGCATCTCCTGCAAAGAACAAAGCAGTGCCTTTGTAAAATTTTTAGCGTGATGTAGAATTCAAATAATAACTATAAAATAACAATAGAATTAAATTGAAACACAGAGCCATAAAAAACCACGGTCATTTCCCTTTCAAGTCAGTCATACAATCAATCAGTACATTCGTCTCCGTGTCTGCCTGTCAGAAAGCATTCAAGTGTTGCGCCTTTTTTGGCATATTGTGAAGCACAGCACTACTTGCCAACGGATCATGTGTGATACGCATTTCCAACTTTTCCTTGCTCACACCTCGTCACCTTTTTAAAATGGTGACACATTGGTGAGAATTCTAGGCGTATATGTCTTGAACCAATTTTAAAAATGATTGCAATTAAATCCTTCTTACTAGTAATATGGGTTAATATTCGTATGATTCATCATCGCCGATATGTTCTGTCCAAACCTACTCGAGGATTAAACTGGCACGTGGTGAAATGCAGGGGTAACATAAAAGAGATCACGATAAAGAGTACCATGCCAATGTACTGGTACATATCTCTTCTTCATAATGCAATCATATAAACAGTGGCATGCATCTTGCTACACTGAAAACTGCGCGAACTTTTGCATTTCCATGTGTGTTCGTTTTATTGCCAGAAAATGCAATTATGTGATGTCCTAATGTTAAGGACAATGAGGAGAAACAGAGTGTGGTAGCTGGCTTATGAAGCTAAAGTGGTTGCAAGAGCTAATTAAATGATTTTGTAAAATCTTTGTTTTCAGATATTTTTAAGAGTCTGACCAAGCCTTGGATTCAAAAATTATCAGCACATGAGCATTGTAAAATATAAAGAAGCAGTGCCCGTCGAAAGAAGGCCACTATCCAAGTTTAGACGGAAAAAAACATTCAATTTAGTTTAGACTTTAGTTTAGACTCAAAGTCCGTTGAATGGTTTGACAATAGCTCATCAAACACAGCAACATGCAAGTGCACCGTAGCATGCCTCGATTGATTCAGTCCCACGAATCACGAAGTCCTCTCACCCACCGGCCACAGTGTGAACACCACCCACGCTGGTAGGGACAGCGACCAGACAGTCCTCGTGAAGCGATGGTGAACACGAATGGGAGGACAGTTATCACTAATGCTTACAAATTCCACCACATTTTAGTCCGTCTCGAGCGCGATCACTGCGCATCCCACAGACACACCATGCGTGTTGAACTGTGAAGTGGCTTGTTGGAGCAGTGGAGGCATGTTCTGTGTGCGTGTCTTCACTCTGGTGATCACTGTGATGCTACAGTCTTCAATCAAGTCGATTGGAGGAGATGTGGAAGGTGTGACAGTTGGCAAAGACAGACGTCATTTTCGTGGCTGCCGTTGACAAGCAAGTTGAGCTTGAGCTCACTTACTAGTGGATGTTGGTATCGCATGCTGCGGAAGAGCTGCAACTCCATTAGCATTAGCTGCTCTATTAGCAAGGCACCACCTCTGCCAAAGGGGGATGTCTGTTGGTTGGGAGTGCATAGCATGTGTTGTATGCATGAATGGTGCAGAGCGGAAACACGGGAGGAGTCACTGGTGTTGGACGGTATGTTGTGACTTCGATGCACCAATGTGTTGGAAGTGTGTGGCGAATTCCTGGTCAAGAAATGGCTTACTGAGTGGGGTCGAAGTCTGCTCCACCTCGTCTGTGGAGGCTACGCGAACCAGCAGTGGATATCTACTGTCACTGTCACTGCCACTGCCACTGCCACTACGTGGCTCTCCAGTCCCGCTCACTTAGCATGTCGTTGTCGGACTTACTCCATTCCTCTGCGTGTGTGTATGTGTTCCTAGTCTTATCGGCGAGTGCTGTGATGGGTTTGTTGTTAGCAAGGAGGTGGGAAATGGACAGTGATGCAGGAATGCGGGTTTGCGTGGTGTGCGTTGGTGCTATGGGGGATAAATTTATTCCACAAAAATTGGCACTTTGTAGTCCATGTGGGTTGGCAAGTAATGGAGGAATTGGGTGAGACAGTGGTGTAGGGTGATTGTGTGAGTGAGAGGGGGTCATGTCTGAGGAGACTGGCACTACTTGAGGTGAGATGAGATGTGCGCACTATTAGTGAATGATGGGGAGATCACATCAACAACTGACTGCATCACTTTAGCCTGCAAGGTGAGTAGCACCAATTGTTCATCAATGGGACACTGATCAGCCAGACGAGTTGTCCTGCTGTGTGATGCGGACATTAATTTCGGCAAGTATTGACACCTATGCGTGATTTGGAATGGAGGTGTGGTCATGAGATTGATGGGTGGTGAAAGGAGGCATGCCGGAAACTGGTGCATTTCTCGAAGTAGCTGGTTAAAAGAACTCCATGCAAGATGCAGGTCGTTGAGGTGCGTGTAATGGAAGGGAGAAGCATGCGTTAGTGCATTGCATTGGCATGTCACCGATTGTTGTGTCGGCTTTCATTTTTGGCTCATTCTCAGGTGTTTCTACATGTCGCAAAGGAGTTGCGTGCTTTGTCAATGCGAGCTTATGTTGTAAACTGGAGATGGCGTTGCCCTTTGACGTCCACTTTTGTTAAGATATAGTCATTTTGACACTTTTATGTTTTTCTTTAAGAAAATTGTCGTGCATTCTCTTTGTCCTTCTCTCCTTTGATCTTATTGCATTAACTAACAGTAGCGCCTTGTCTATGTAAAGCTTATCACCTTGTCTATTCCTTTTAATTCAATTTTGATGCCCTTACTGTAGAGTGAGGCAGTTTGGTATTTTTAATTTTACTAAAAGATAAATGGCTGCCTTTCCTTAATGTTGCGCAGATACTGGAACGCAATTCACTTCAGTAGCTGAACTCTACAATGACGCTTAGCTGCTTGAATAAAGGGTTTATACCATTCATTTCAATTTTCAAAATAATCTAGGAAACGTCTCTCAAGTTGTAACATTTTTATATAAAGCGTCTGAAATATACTTTTTGCTCCTTTAAAGCGAGAGATGGTACAAAGCATTTCGTCAATCAGCAATTAGTTGGTTTTATATGTCACCAGCTTTCAGCAGAGAACATTGGTATAATTTCAGTAAACATTGTTCCCACGGGCGCTGAGGCACTGAAACGAGTGCTTTTGTTCTGTCAAAGCCAACAAATATTCAACTGAACAGTGAACTTTTAAACTCTTATAGATATAAATCAAATCTTTTAAATTTTTGATACTTTAGGCATTAGATATACTTATTTGATTCAAGTGCAATTGCTGCATACTGCTAACTACACAGCCGCTCTCCTCAGCAGACATTTGTCGTCGAAGAATGGGAACCTTCGCACAGTATTTGTGCTGTGCCCAAATGGCAATAATTTCTGACTGGTAAATGAAGATACTCCATAAATGAGAGTAACTACTTAAAACTTTGAGAAATTCGGCAGCACTTCCAGTACTCTTTAGCCAATAAAAACCGTACCGGTTCTAAAAAATTTTGTCTCACAAAATGAAACAGTTTTTAAGGAATTAGGGTTATAAAATTATCAAACTCCTTTTCATATGGCGTGGGATAAGAAGGGAAGTATTTTTATACAAACTTCAGTTAAAAAGAAATAATTCTATTACTTTTTAAACCAACTACGCTGCTTCCCAAATAATATTGCCTTTTGTAGAGCAAAATATTTTATAAATACCTTATTTTTTCCTCCCCAAATACGAGTCTACGGCGACTGAAATTTGCGACGAAAAATGCGCGAAAGTGACGTCGGAAAAGTGACACTCAGACACCACAGGACAGCAGGGTGTGTGCATGTGTGGTTTTCCCTTTTCCCCTCTCCTCTTCATCCCTCCTCTTCCCCCTCCTTTCGTCCTTAACAAGAATTTATCAAACACGCGGTTGCTGCTTCTGCTGCTACCATTCCAATGACAGGCCGACCTCAGCGAGTGAAAGGGGGAAGGGGCTGTGCTTCGGGTCGGGATCGGTAGGAAGAAAGGAGGTGGTAGAGGAAGGAAGGGGGAGGTCTAGCAGTACCGTCAATGACCACTTGACAACAATGAGAAAGAAGTCAGCTTCAACACCACATTTGTAGGCGTGAATAAATGTTACAAGAGAAAGAAAGGAACTGCAATATTAGGGCTATAGGGTCAACTGAATGGGCCAGTCTAACCTCTTCAGGGAAAAAGAAAGAAGAAGTTAGATTTTGAGAAACGAACATTATTTTATAACTTTGGCGCCTAATTATTTGTTTTTCTACCTTTTAAAATATATAGTTTTTATTTTTAAACTAAGGATTTAAAGGATGGATATTTGTAGCCCCGTTACTGACAAGTTTTCCATCTGAAGGCTAAAAAATGATTGGAGTCATTCCCAACTATCAGTTTTTCCAGCTGTATGCAATTTTGCAAATCAGGAAAGCAGTTTAGTACTTTACAACTGGCTACAAAAAGGGATCACGTTTCTTTTAATCTACTCTAACAAGAACTATACTTGAGTTGAAAGGAACAGGAAGACTGACAGCTGCAAGGGCGAGAGCAGTATGGAGCCATAAAATTAAGCAGGAAAGAGAAATTTATTGTCTGTCAATCGAATGGATGCACCAGGTGGGTTTGTGCTCATTTAGGCGAATGCCTAGGCCATATTTCTACAGTTCCTGTCACGCATAGAGAGACCAGCAAGAGGGGAAAGAAAAGAAATTGGACTGTCAAATCACCGACGTCACGCAGAAAAGGTTCAGAAAAAACGCCCTGTGTCAGCATAGGAGGAAGAGGAGGAGGAGGAGGAGGATGCACGCTTCTTAGCGTGCACCTGGGTGCAATCGTGCATGTGTCAGTTAACCGACTTTACCGCTTTCTTATGCCTCCCTTCCCCATTCCCTTTTTCTACCACTTCACCTGCCTCCGCTCCTCCGTCATTTCCGTTTAAGCGATGAACCGCAAACTGTCTCCTTCTGCTACTCTAACTCCTACAGCAGTAGCTGCGGTATTCGTTTTTTATTTCTGCTTCTCCCAAACTTCACTTCTGTCAACGCATTTTTAAGAAGGTGATTGGGTGAGTGAATGATTTTAAGATAAATTTTAAAGATTTGCAAGTTGCTTAAATTCGGCTGTGTAAAACCTCAATGACAGTAGTCTTACTTGATTAATTAACATATACATTCATAATGTGGGAATGTGTAAACAAATGCAAATTATTTACCAAATAGTCGTACATAATTTATTTGAATTCAAGGCGTTGATACCACTACAGTAGTCTGCAAGTAAATTACTGCCATTGATTCACTGTAAGGGGAATTCCACGGCTAATCAGTGGGTATTAAATGAACAAATAAATAAAAACTCATTATCAACAAACTAAAGATTAACGCACAGGATCAACAGAAGATTTAGTGGGAATATTGTGGAATAACGAAAACCTCTTACAGCAGTATTAAACATATATGTATCGAAAATAGCATTTGCGTTGTTTGTTTAGTAATCTACGTTCGTGCTACTCAGTCAAAAATGCAGTAGTTCCCTGTAGTCCTTCAGCCTGTCTGAGAAATAACATCCCTCTCCCCATGACCCAACACCTTCGAGGACGTCCAAGCATTGCCATCGCTAACCTACTTACTGTAGGCTTTAAGTCCGCATCAATATCTCCTCCTCCTCCTCCTCCTCCTCCTCCTCCTCCTCCTCCTCCTCCTCCTCCTCCTCCTCCTCCTCCTCCTCCTCCTCCTCCTCCTCCTCCTCCTCCTCCTCCTCCTCCTCCTCCTCCTCCTCCTCCTCCTCCTCCTCCTCCTCCTCCTCCTCCTCCTCCTCCTCCTCCTCCTCCTCCTCCTCCTCCTCCCTCCTCCTCCTCCTCCTCCTCCTCCTCCTCTTCCGCCTCTTCCGCCCCTTCGGCCTCCGTCTCACATAACACCCTTCTCATTCCCATTTCAAGCATCGCTCAGAGGGAAACAAAGGCTTCGTCAATTGATGATGAAGATGTCAACGTTTTGCGTGTAGGAGTAGCGGAAACGCCTCCTAAGAGAAGGAGGCGCAAAAAATGCTTGACAGGTGAACGCAGATAACACACACATCTATGATTAATGCTCGCAGTCCTTCACACCTCCCCTCCCCTTCCCCCTCCCCATCCTTCTCCCCATCCACACCCTCATCCCCACCCCCATCCTCACTTCACCTCACCTTGCCTCGTCTACCCTTGCCATGGTATGCCATGCCTTGCCATGCCTTGCCATGCCTCTCCTTATCTTGTCTCGTCTCGCCCAACATGCCTACTTCCCAACTCACCCCACCCCACCCCATCCCATCCCACCCCAACCAACCCCACTTCACCCCAACCCAATCCAACCCAACCCGACCCAACCCAACCCAAGCCAAGCCAAGCCAAGCCAAGCCAAGCCAAGCCAAGCCAAGCCAAGACAAGACAAGCCACATCCTTTCACAAGTTGGACTTCAAAGTTGACCTCGCCACTACCCATGCCGGTGGCGACGACAAAGGCGGGCACACAACTCGCCGTTTCCGCATGCATTGCTTGCCCTGCCGCACCGTGCATTTCCATCCAGTGCCGTGGCATGTCACGCCATCCCCCATGACATGACTTCACACAGTGCGCTGTTTCGAGGCTCCGCTCTACACTGCACCATGGCTTGACCACGCCAAGCATGATGCTCGCGTAATTTACCCCGATTAAGTGCTCTACTTCCGCTTCTCACGGTGGTGGTCGGGTGAACGGTTGTGGTGCAGATGAAGGAGAAGATAGGAATGTATGTGCTTATTGGAGGGGTTCACCCAGATAAGGCCAGCGAGATAAGTAAAGTGCTTGCAAATGTACTGCATCCACATTGGTTCGGTCGGATTGCCACCTAACTTCCAACTTCCGTCAATTCGCCTGTTGATGCATCCCACATTCCTATGAACAGAGTGCTGCGTTGCAACGTTCTGCGGAAACAGGAAGAACCATACCCGACCTCCGCATTGCATTGTCCTCCTACACTCATACCAATGCACACATTTCCACCTCCATCCACACACGTCCTCGTGACTGCGGATCCATGCAGGCTGCATTGAGGACATGCGATCACAATGTCCACATGTGTGCCACACACATCCGTCCTTCTGCAAACTTCGTCAAGACAACTCGATGGATTGGCGCCTCCGACCTCATTGAAGAAGACACAGTTAGCACGTCTGGCCAATATGCATTGTGCGAAATGGCAGTCGAATGCCTACACCAATCGCGCAATGACCTCACCTTCCACATTCTGCTTTCTGCATTACACAGTTGGTACACCAGGTGATGAACCGGTCTCCCATGGCATGTGTATGCCGTAACCATGCCAGTTGGGAATGTGAGAATGTGAAGTCGAGAAAGAGGAAGTCGGTCAGTTAGACGGGCGGTTAGTTAGTTAGTTAGTCAGTCAGTCAGTCAGTCAGTCAGTCCGTGTGTCGAGGAACTGGTCGGGGAGGGGAAGCGAGACTGTACGGTTTGTACCACACTCACCGTCTTTCCTTTCAACGTACGCATCTCAAAGCTGACTGGCTGACGAAAGCTACTTGGCAGCGTTTGTTGCCTCATCTCATCTCACCGTGCATCACTTCATTCATCCTACTCGTCCAAATATGAAAAGCTACGTGTGACCGCCAACTCCTTTTATCAGCAGCGATCCACACAGCGTACACACATACATACATACATACATGCACATATACATACGTACGTACGTACGTATATATGCATTCATATATGCATTCATGTATGTATGTATGTATGTATGTATGTATGTATGTATGTATGTATGTATGTATGTATGTATGTATGTATGTATGTATGTATGTATGTATGTATGTATGTATGTATGTATGTATGTATGTATGTATGTATGTATGTATGTATGTATGTATGTATGTATGTATGTATGTATGTATGTATGTATGTATGTATGTATGTATGTATGTATGTATGTATGTATGTATACATGAATGTGTTGTGTCGTGTCGGATCGAGTGGAAATATCATTGGTGGCGACTTGAATGGTTTCGCACAACCAAGAAGGAATATGGTATTTTGAATGATGTGCATTTACGCATTTCCCGTCAATGGGCTGCATGGCATCAAACTGAAATGCTTTGTCACCCATCCAGTTTTTTATTAAATTTAGAATAAATTTTGATTTGTGAAATTATATAGCCTTCCATGCCGTAGTATTCTAGGTGGAATTAGCACTCTGTATTATAAACTAGGCTTTTAGTAAACATCTTCTTTTTAATTCCTAAGTGTGGCAATTGATATCCAAAGTTTGTGTTATTTTAATTTCGTTTTTCTTTGCTTAAAATAGACCTTATTTTATTGAGCTGCCTTTAGACCATAACCGACTTTTGCTCCGAAAGATATTCAGCTTAAGGTTGATAACATTAGCCCTTTAGGCATAAGAAAGGGACTTTATTCATGCCAGTTGTAGTGCATCTCATCACGTGTGATGACTTGTTTCTCAATTTACGAATCCATATACAAATGAATATGTGCGAATGCGACATGGTGTAGCAATAGTCTATCACCATCTAGTTAATCGGCGAAAAAGGGATAAATCAGTTTGGCATGTTTATCTCTGTATTATGCATGTTTTGGCCAACTTATTGCTATTTAAAACATACGGAGTAATGCATCGACTCACTTCAAATGACATTCCTACTGTCCGTCTGTTTGTTCGGTCATTCACCATCCATCTTTGCTCTGTCCTTCTCTCATCTCCTCTTCCTCCCGCCCCACCTCTTCCATCCTGCTTTACTTTGAGCACGAGTCATTGTATGTGCTTGTGTTGTAGGCCGCTGACCATCAGATAGTCCGGCGAGATAGGCTAAGGGGAGCAAGGAGAGTAAAGGGGTGCCTTTGATCTATTTTCCTACTCCTGTTCCCCATTCCCTCCACCTCTGATGCTCATTTTGAAGAAGAAATCAGCAAATCAAACCCGCCTGCCGGAGTGGATGCATAAAGATAATAATGGTGATGACAAACATTGCGCAAAAGACCTGTTCGATGCAAAGAGACAAAACGTGCGAGATAGGCATATTGTAGATAGGGTAGGAACGAGAACGCAGGGGTGGTTATTGAAGCTCTGGCAAATAGTTATTTCTTCATTTTGACAGTTAACATTACCTGTCAATAAGGAATTTCTAATACTTTAATACACTCCAACTGTAATCAATTTTGACTTCTGAAACTTCCTTTGGAGTAAGAAGCAAAATCACCTATTAGCCCACGATCCTTTCGTAAGGCGCTAATAGATGAGAACGAACAAAATAAGTCTTCTTAGCGGCACACCAGAAGCAGCATGGGGAGAGCCTTTTTGTGAAAGATCTCTCAACCATCTGCTTATGAATAAAGCTGCAGAACGTTAGAGTTATTCAACCCATTGCTTGGCAAGTACCTCTAGCACCAGGGCGTAGATCCATGTCTTGGTCCTGAGGCTCTGTGACAAAACAATTGGAAAACACATTAAAAAATTATTTCAATTGCCTTAGAGGTGAAGCATAAATGAAAAATTCTCAATAGGATCTAATTTTGATGAGTTTACTGCCTTTTTCCTTCAAAGACAGAAGATTCTGTTAAAACAAAAAGCAATGATTTAACAGTCTTGGAAGGGAATGAATTAGCTGATACTCTGGAATGGACACAGTATCTAAAATTGTGCCGATGATTCACCGGCAGTTTCGGATCCGATGGGTAGGTGTTTTCCTTGGAATGTAAATAAAATCTACTCCCGATTCAAGTGTTATAGCAATTCCGTTACTTGCCATTTTTCGAATTTGTTTCGGCATGATGGCAGTCTCAAGTTAGACGCCACCTCTTCATGGAATTCAAAGTAAGAATAATGGCATCTCCCTTTTCGCCTTTTGAAACGAATCTCTTTCAGACATCATTTTATCAGTACATTCCAGTAGGGAACCACTGAAATAGAGGATTTCCTTCACGCACAAATTAAAATCAAGTCGATTTTATCTCTTTAGCACTGAGAAGTTCATTTGTCTTTCAAAACTCAAATACGCTGCCAAAATCTTACCCCCTAATCTTATCTAAAATGATGTTATGGGGCCGATCGCAAATCGACAATTTGATTTCCATTCAAATGATGCCTTCTACGCTAAAATGAAACGTCATTGTGAATTTTAGTCTGATGCTCTTATAATTGTT
Organism: Taenia crassiceps; assembly: GCA_023375655.1. Classification (NCBI taxonomy): domain Eukaryota; kingdom Metazoa; phylum Platyhelminthes; class Cestoda; order Cyclophyllidea; family Taeniidae; genus Taenia; species Taenia crassiceps. The sequence goes on from JAKROA010000010.1 coordinate 2,212,180, forward strand.
TGTCAGATGATGTTCCAAACAAGCAACACCAGTAACTACTGCAAAAGAGGTCCAGCATCCAGCCAAAACTGGCACGATGAGAGAAAAAAGAATCTCATTCGTGCAATCACATACATTTACACTTCCAGCTGTCGAAGTGCTGTCTTCTTTCTTTCCTTCTTTCTTTCTAGCTTCCTTATAGCCAGCAGCAACAAAATATTTATTTTTTTCTTTCCTCCAACATTCCCTCTTCTCACATCACCCTGTGTGTTTTTTTACATCTTCACCCTTCAAATTGCCCCCTTTCCACCGTCTCCTTTGCCATCAACACCTTCGCCCCGCCATAAGCGTCTACTAACTTTTTGACCGAATTGGCGCGTGCGCGTGCTGTCGAGATTGGAGCAAAATTTCAACGGGCGATTTTTTGACGCGGATTTCAGGCCACCAGCTTAACATCGCTCATCCGTGTTGTTGTCGAAACATGTTGATGGTCAGTCTTCACACACTCTTGTTAGAAATATTTGCATTTTGACGACTTCTGGCTATAATGACATTGTCAGAGCTTAACTCTATGGATCACAAGTAATCACATGCATGTATTAATAAAGCAAGAGGCATGTGAATACATTAACGCTGTCCGTACTCACTTCTCTGGTTCACACAACACTGTTGGCCAAATTGAGCTGCAAGATGGGAACTTGAAATACACAACAACAACTAATCAACGCAGATACATTTCTATAGAGTTTTTTGTAAACTTTGATCAAGTTGCCTGTCACCCTCTCTCTGTAAGTATTTCTTAAACCATCCATTTATCTGTGATGTTTCAATTTGATGTCCTGACAGCAAGCACAGGTTTTTTGTTCCTTTGTGGTGACTTTGGCGTACTTTTATTGGCTCAATTCATGGAGGTCTCAATTCGTGCACGATTCCGAAATTAGGTTTACTAAAAATGCTACAAAGAAAGTAGGCACCAGGGCATGGCAAATAACAAAATGAGTCTTATAAAGCTGCATCGATTATATTAAAAATCATAAACTGCCGCTTAGACTTTAAAACCTATTTATTCTTGATTATTTGCAACAATAAATCGGTTGTTGGTGCTCCATTTGTACAAAATGTTAAAATAAAATTGGATTTCCATAAAATCTTCCGGAACACAGGAATACAGTTAAGTAAATTAGTAAAGCTAAAATATCATTCATAGAGTCAGTGAAACAACAGCTAACAGCTAGTGTCTAGAGGTGAGATGAGTCGTTTTTTAAGGAGGCACAAAATGGCTGTCAAATTTGGCTTTTTAATCAGTACGCAGCACAAAACATTCCCACGAAAAAGTCCTTGTTTACTCTCCGAGAGAGCACGGAAACGAGCAAAAAGCCTTGTGACACCAAGATGATAATAATTTCAACGGAAACACTAAAGGAACACCAGATGTCACGCTTGGATATCACCTCTTTTGCCTCTCATTTTTTTTCATCTCACTCCGCGTTTTCCGCCCTCATCTCTCTCCTCGGTAGAGATGTAATCCCAGAGGCCGGTATTTTTTCATGCACACGAAAATTCGCGTTATTTTTGCCTAGGTTGGTGGTTACCCTCTGTCTCGACTATCAAACATTTCCTGCGATTCGATTAACCCCTAACTTGCAGTCCCTTGTGGAAGTTGCACTTGATAATTCTGTTCAATTAGAAGCCGCGAAAGTCAATTTTCGTATGTTGGAAAGGTAAAATTTAAATTAAGGAGGGTAATTACAGGCATCAGAAGCTAGTCAGGAAGGAAGGAGAAAGTAGACTTCGGAAAAATTCATCCTGTCAGACACAAACTGGACCCCCTTCCTCTCAACCTCTTACCTTCCGATTTTGCTGTTAATTTTTTTCAAATTTTTGACACACACGCATACATGCACAGTTATTTGTGAAGAGAAGGTGTCAAAAGTAGAGAGTGGGAGAAGAAGGTGAGTGTTTATGTACGCTGCATGCCTGTCTGAAACTGCAATTAAACAACCACTGGCCCCAAACAATCCGCGTCAGACACGCTGTTGCAGTCAGGGTGGGGTCCTGGGTGAAAGGGTGATGGCGAGGGGAGACCTCGTTGCCGTCATTTGTCAGAATACCGCCGCCACCGCCACGAGAGGGAAGTTTGCGAGAGCGGATCTAGAGAGGGAGCGAGAGAGAGCGAAGATAAATGGGAATTCGTCAGTCGGTATTGTGACAGGCACAGCAGCACAACTGAATGCAACTAGTTTTCCCTTGCGCATAACTTTCCCTCCCTCTCACTTCCTCTTTCTATCTCTGCCCCTTAGCTTGTTTAGAATTTGCGCCCCCAGGGCCTCTTTTGTAAAGGAATGCTAAATTTCTCAAAAACTATTTTGCAGTCTGAAAGGTATATAAAGATAAGCGGATTCCTCTCTCGATCACTTTTGATTACTTTCGAGCCATTGAGATAAGGTCAGACAAGCTACAAAGTTTTAAAAATCATTTTCAAAAACAGTGACTCGTAATAAACTGACACAAACGAGATGTGGTGCCGACAATGAGCCCAATTAGTTAATGAATTAACTTGATCAAATGAAGAAGTTAAACACGCGGTTATGAATAAAATAACGAGTAAGTCGTAAATAGCAGAAGGTTTACGAGTGAATACAGCACTGGTTCTCAATACTATTCTGCCATATTCATGAAATATTACCAGTGTGAAAATGTCACGAAACTTGAGTATGTTAAAGTACATACCAAAGATGCTTATTCGTGCTTGAATGATATGCTATGTTAAAAAAGCAACAATCCTTATTGATACAGCTATTGCTTAAAATCAAGGTTCCGGGAATCTATCGGGACTAAAAAGAGCAAATAAGAATGAAAAATCATACCCTTCCTTCCACAACTACTACTAGGCGTTTCAGCTGATCGTGAATCCCGTGACAAATTAGCTTGCTAATAGTTTTGCTGGACTGTCAAACGTTTTTGTTTTGAGTTAAAATCAACATAAGCTGAGCTGTTTATTTGATCGAGAAAATTAAAGCATAAAGTAAGCTCAAACTCTCTACGGCAGTAAACATTAAAGAGTCATGAGAAATAAGCCCCAAGCATATGAAGGATTGCCTAAAAATCCTTAAGTTGGTGACTGACATGTTAAAATGAAAAGAACAACTTTTTAACAAGCTGCCACGGACCTAGCGGTGCCGACAAAATTAAGGCTACGGTCATATTAAGTGTCACATTTCCAAGGTCTAAATTGTACTAGCATTTGAAGACCAACCTCTTCTTAAGGTAAAGATGGGTTTCCTTTGGGGGTAGGATAAAGAACCTGCTACAGGTTAGCGATACATGAAGTTAACTTTAGTCGTTGAATAAGAGCAACCAAGAAGTTCATTCAATCTTCGATGTAGCCTGCTGCAATGATTTGCTGTGACTTGTAGAGACACGCTGGACGCATACGAATGACGCATATGTACGCGTTATGAACCGTAGACATGTGTTAGTCTGTCGGTTATCTGTAGTGCTTTTTGTACATTTCCAGTTGTCTGTTTTGAGAATTCAAACACTGTTTTCCGTAAAATTTATCTGGGTGGCACTTCAAAAAGTGAAGCAGCAGAACACACCACCAAGAATTGGAGGCACTCAAAGACGTGACTCACGCCAAGGATGACTTTCTAGTCCTGATAAAAAAGAATTGCTCGTTTTACCAGCAGATTAAATAGGGGTTTGCGTGCAAAGTTGATTGATGAAACAAAAGGTGGCAAGGTATAATATATGACAGGATTAAATGGAGGCTATTGTCATCAGGGTTGACAATAGCCTTCAATAACTCTCAGTCCCGTCTTTGTTCTGCTTCACAAGTTATACGAGTGTGCCGAAAAGTGAATGACTGCATCATCGCTTCTCTATTAACGGGACATTTCGCCATCGTTTAAACCTTTCGATGCACTAATATCTCAATCCTAAGAGGGCTACGACTTCTTTGCCCGGCACACAGCAAGTAAAAACATTCACCTTAGGGTGCTTATTCGCCGAAAGCAAAACAATTGGGACAGCGGCTTTTCATCTACTTACAACACACATAAAAGGTGTGTAAGAAATTGCCTTCTTTAGGTACTATTTTAAACTGACTATGCAACTGAAAAATGGAATCTTACAAGTCCGAAAAGCAATCGTTCATGTTTTTATGTGGTCTAACAAACTTGTATCAACAACACCATTTAGGCCTTTGTACGATTTATAGACATAACCATAGCTAAAGCACATGCAACTTCTAGGCTGCCGATAAATCGTTTTGCAAACGTGGATTTTAATTACAGCTGTTCCGAAGAAATAAGATCGGTGAATTGGCGCTATGGTTTGACGCCATGCAGCCCATTGACGGGAAATGCGTAAATGCACATCATTCAAAATACCATATTCCTTCTTGGTTGTGCGAAACCATTCAAGTCGCCACCAATGATATTTCCACTCGATCCGACACGACACAACACATTCATGTATACATACATACATACATACATACATACATACATACATACATACATACATACATACATACATACATACATACATACATACATACATACATACATACATACATACATACATACATACATACATACATACATACATACATACATACATACATACATACATACATACATACATACATACATACATACATACATACATACATACATACATACATACATACATACATACATACATACATACATACATACATACATACATACATACATACATACATACATACATACATACATACATACATACATACATACATACATACATACATACATACATACATACATACATACATACATACATACATACATACATACATACATACATACATGAATGCATATATGAATGCATATATACGTACGTACGTACGTATGTATATGTGCATGTATGTATGTATGTATGTGTGTACGCTGTGTGGATCGCTGCTGATAAAAGGAGTTGGCGGTCACACGTAGCTTTTCATATTTGGACGAGTAGGATGAATGAAGTGATGCACGGTGAGATGAGATGAGGCAACAAACGCTGCCAAGTAGCTTTCGTCAGCCAGTCAGCTTTGAGATGCGTACGTTGAAAGGAAAGACGGTGAGTGTGGTACAAACCGTACAGTCTCGCTTCCCCTCCCCGACCAGTTCCTCGACACACGGACTGACTGACTGACTGACTGACTGACTAACTAACTAACTAACCGCCCGTCTAACTGACCGACTTCCTCTTTCTCGACTTCACATTCTCACATTCCCAACTGGCATGGTTACGGCATACACATGCCATGGGAGACCGGTTCATCACCTGGTGTACCAACTGTGTAATGCAGAAAGCAGAATGTGGAAGGTGAGGTCATTGCGCGATTGGTGTAGGCATTCGACTGCCATTTCGCACAATGCATATTGGCCAGACGTGCTAACTGTGTCTTCTTCAATGAGGTCGGAGGCGCCAATCCATCGAGTTGTCTTGACGAAGTTTGCAGAAGGACGGATGTGTGTGGCACACATGTGGACATTGTGATCGCATGTCCTCAATGCAGCCTGCATGGATCCGCAGTCACGAGGACGTGTGTGGATGGAGGTGGAAATGTGTGCATTGGTATGAGTGTAGGAGGACAATGCAATGCGGAGGTCGGGTATGGTTCTTCCTGTTTCCGCAGAACGTTGCAACGCAGCACTCTGTTCATAGGAATGTGGGATGCATCAACAGGCGAATTGACGGAAGTTGGAAGTTAGGTGGCAATCCGACCGAACCAATGTGGATGCAGTACATTTGCAAGCACTTTACTTATCTCGCTGGCCTTATCTGGGTGAACCCCTCCAATAAGCACATACATTCCTATCTTCTCCTTCATCTGCACCACAACCGTTCACCCGACCACCACCGTGAGAAGCGGAAGTAGAGCACTTAATCGGGGTAAATTACGCGAGCATCATGCTTGGCGTGGTCAAGCCATGGTGCAGTGTAGAGCGGAGCCTCGAAACAGCGCACTGTGTGAAGTCATGTCATGGGGGATGGCGTGACATGCCACGGCACTGGATGGAAATGCACGGTGCGGCAGGGCAAGCAATGCATGCGGAAACGGCGAGTTGTGTGCCCGCCTTTGTCGTCGCCACCGGCATGGGTAGTGGCGAGGTCAACTTTGAAGTCCAACTTGTGAAAGGATGTGGCTTGTCTTGTCTTGGCTTGGCTTGGCTTGGCTTGGCTTGGCTTGGCTTGGCTTGGCTTGGGTTGGGTTGGGTCGGGTTGGGTTGGATTGGGTTGGGGTGAAGTGGGGTTGGTTGGGGTGGGATGGGATGGGGTGGGGTGGGGTGAGTTGGGAAGTAGGCATGTTGGGCGAGACGAGACAAGATAAGGAGAGGCATGGCAAGGCATGGCAAGGCATGGCATACCATGGCAAGGGTAGACGAGGCAAGGTGAGGTGAAGTGAGGATGGGGGTGGGGATGAGGGTGTGGATGGGGAGAAGGATGGGGAGGGGGAAGGGGAGGGGGAGGTGTGAAGGACTGCGAGCATTAATCATAGATGTGTGTGTTATCTGCGTTCACCTGTCAAGCATTTTTTGCGCCTCCTTCTCTTAGGAGGCGTTTCCGCTACTCCTACACGCAAAACGTTGACATCTTCATCATCAATTGACGAAGCCTTTGTTTCCCTCTGAGCGATGCTTGAAATGGGAATGAGAAGGGTGTTATGTGAGACGGAGGCCGAAGGGGCGGAAGAGGCGGAAGAGGAGGAGGAGGAGGAGGAGGAGGAGGAGGAGGAGGAGGAGGATATTGATGCGGACTTAAAGCCTACAGTAAGTAGGTTAGCGATGGCAATGCTTGGACGTCCTCGAAGGTGTTGGGTCATGGGGAGAGGGATGTTATTTCTCAGACAGGCTGAAGGACTACAGGGAACTACTGCATTTTTGACTGAGTAGCACGAACGTAGATTACTAAACAAACAACGCAAATGCTTTGTCTGTATCTTGGGTACATTTACAGATCTATATGTGGAAGTATATCATAGTCAGGGCGTAGAATTTAGTAAAAATTTTAAATAATATTTAAACAAGCCATTTTTGGCTTTAGAAATGTGAACTACCTATTATGGTCTCCATTATTTGGCTTATAATTGGTGGGTACTGCTTAGCACAAATTTAAATTTTTCAGTCCTGTTACTGTGCCGACTTTAATTTGCAATGGCATTTAAAGCTGTGTCCGCTGCCATCTTTTTGCAAATTACTTTGCTTCGCGTGCTGCCCTTATATTAATAAGGCTTATTGAAATATTAATAAAGGTCAAAAATTCGCCAAAATTCGTTGAACTTTAGGCATTTTATTAAACCCTCTAAAAACGATTATGTTGCCTTTACTCGAAAATGATGATTAGATGCAGCTTTTGATGCCAACATTCTCCTTTCGGATTTTAAAGGTGTATATCTTGTTCATATCAACCTCGAATACCGGGTGCAAACAATTGCTAAACGATTTCTGCTTGTTTATTTGGGAATCTTCTCTATAACGGTTCACGTAGGACGTTTTTATGCTCATTCGACCACTATCGAATCATGCGTACTGTGTAACGGTAAGGAAGCCTTTATGGCTGCATGCAGGATGTCGATTTGGTAGTTTAAGTCTTCCATAAAGTTAACTTTGTTCAGTTGGGCAAGCATGTGATTTACCATTAGGCTCAGATATTATCAAAACACACCGTTAAAATTGACACAAGTCAAACAACTTTGCAGTGCTATGCAATGCAATGTACTTCTTTCTTAACTTTGTCAAAGAAGGGTATTTCACTATTTTTTTCTTGTACTAAGCGAATAAGTTATATCTAACTGATTTCCGAATTTCCATGCGATGGATTCCATCTATCCCGAGGTTATCATCACACCGATTAATTAGATGTAATGACCAGCATTCATGTTAATAATGTTGATGGTTTTGATAATGCCAGAGTAATTCAAAGTGGAGTTCGAATCTAAGAGGCAATCAATCACTCCCACCAATTCTGATATCTGCTCGTGGACGTGACATTTAGACGAGCCGACCGAACACCTACCTGCCTACTTGCCTACCTACGGTCATGATAAATGCCCCTTAGCCCCTCTTCTGAATGGCGTTCGCCTGTCTGCCCGACTGCCTGCCAGCTTGCCTGCCACTTCACGCAATGCTTTTGAATGCTAATGACTAGGAAGGGAAGGAGGGAGGGCGAGTGTGTGAGTGAGGAAGCCAGAGGTAAGAAAAATTACTGGCACAATCTCCGGTGTACCTCGATACTAACCCCCACCTTAGTTTTCGTTTTCTGTTTTAGGGGATTAGAAAAGGACCATTAAAGCAATGCATTTTTTTATGCTGTCTTATTCCCTTAGGGAATTAGAGTGATCAAAGAAAAATTGACAAAGTGCATGTGTTAAATGACCCGAGTACAGGAAAAATCGGTGCTTGGGAGTCAATGGTTTGACTACATTGTATTTTATTTAAAAAGACAAAGAACTTTTCTCTGACTTAATTGCACATGCTTATTAGCAAAATCAGGGGAGTAAACCTTATAAGGCTATGGTAAGAATGTGAGTTTTAAATTCTCTATGCCACATTGCAAACGGCTGAGTGCAAAAAGGATCCGCTCCTGGAAATCACTGCATTGATGTGTTAATGCTTAAAACAACTTATGGAAATTTGAGCAGTGCTCTGAAAGACAGTCAAACTCAACATTTCTCTCTTAGTTTTCTTGCATTTTCGTGACTATCGCGTTACCAAATTCTCCCTTTTAATGGATGTGCTGGAACGTTGATTTTTAAAGTTCAAAAGTTGCTTGTACATACCTTGGACTATGAATGCCTTCAATTCAGATAAATGTGATCATAATTTTTTTTTTAAATTATCGCTAAATTTTACATAAATATCCGTTTTCTTTTGTAAAGTGCATGTGAATGCAGTTACTATTTTAAGCAAATGCTTAAAGATGAAAACAAATTTAAAAAGCATGCACCTCGAAAAATAAACACAACAATTTGGCAGCTAAAAGATATCTCACTCCATATTTCCCTATTAATTTTTTTCACCTACAAGCTAAACAAATTGCATTTAAATTGAGTAGATGATGCTTCAAAAAATAGAGCTTTCAGTTGCAAGTGAACTTTGGCAGCCATGACTAATGCAAAAAAATTAAAGGAGGTTATCATAATTTAGTCTTCTCCACTGGCAAGATAAGCATCTATTAGCTCTGCAAATAGTAAATTTGAGGCAAAGTAATGGAGTGTGGCAGAGGCTCTCTCCATAAATAGCCGCCTTTAGGTAATTTGTCAACCCATCAGAAGTCGATATATCGACTGGTATCGGATGCGCAAAACCTGGTAACTTGAATCGCACCCTCCAGGTTATTAAATGAGTCTTAAATCTAAACTAAATCAATTTCTTAGAATAAAGAAGGCATAGTTGCTATAAACGTAATAAAATGGGTCTAGATCAAATCATGAATTTCTTGCTAAGAGGAGTAATGAGAAGGTACAGCGAGCAATTTGAGTGGTGATTAAGGTCCAAATCATGGATAAAGAAAAAGGCAAATTCTTGATAGTTTGACCAACTGACAACAACGTTGGAGATGTGTGTATGTGTTTGTATGTATGTGTGTGTGTGTGTGTGTACATGTGTACACATGAACGCATGTTTGCTAGTATCCACAGCGACATTTAGGGATTGCGTAAACGCTAGAAAATGTCAAAAAGCCGAAATATTTACTCCTTTTCTCCCCTTTAAGACAGAACGACTTAAAGGAGGGAGAGAAAGCTGAAGAGAAGCAAGCAGAAACAGCACCAACAGGAGCTGAACGAAAAAAATCGGACATGTTAACTGCCTTACGCAGACAGGATAGGACTTGGCCAAGTTGTCAGAGCACCGACATCACAACCTAACTTTCACGCCTCCTCAAAGCTCAAAAGCTAAAAGCGATGCTGGCGTTGGTGGTTGCGGCAAGAGGAGCTGAAGATAAACGTAGTTCGTCAGTCGGTAACAAGAATCTCTCATTCTGGGATTTCCTCCCGCCGTTAAAGGTGGTATCTTCATTAAACTCCACCTCCTCTTCCTTCGTCACCTTTTTGCTTCAAGTAAGGCTTTTTAATTCTTGTTCTACTTTGTTTTTTTATCACTATTGCAGTTGGCATTCTTCTGCCAATTCGGAACAAACAGAAATTAACATCAATGGCGTCGCCTTTGCGCCTTCATTAATCATTAATAAGGTAAGTAGCTGTTGGTTGATTTGCGCTATGCCACTTGAGCTGTAGGTTTTTTATAATTAACAGACATTATTAAATGTCCGTAGTGAACGCTGTCTCATTATGATTGTCATCTGAGTAGGCCGTTATTTTAAAAATTATTCCGACCATTAGATACTTTTTACAATGGATCTGTAGTAGCTAGCTAAACGGTCGAGGTTTGCTATTCGTAATTGTGGCTCCTTTTTTGGTGACATGAGTCTCTCCCAATGCTGTACTACAGTACTTGCAAGAAACGAGTTTTATGCTTCACCGGAAAAATTAGTCAGGCGTAAAAAAGGTCATTTTCTTGTTTCAAGAATCGGACAAAAGAAATTTCGTTGCAATTTAACGTTAATATATTTACGTGCGCTTCGTTATTGTTTTGTGAATGCCTCAATCACCCGCATAATGTTGCAACAACTAATATGTAAGTAATTACAGGGTTTTAGTAACAGCTTGGAAAATAGATAGGGACTGCGTAAAAAGGTCCAACATTTTACGCTAATAATGAAGCTATTCTTCAACTTGCCTTCCAAGAGAACCATTACAAAGGCTTTGTTTTCGTGATTTAAACAATAAAGATAGTGTTTTAGTCAATGTATATCGGGAATTGATCCACTTAATTCAATAGAGAGCTTAGTTTCTGCCAAACCTCTGGCATTTTTAAAACTACACTCTATTAATTAAATAGTGGATATTTAATACTCTTAATCTACCTGAACGAATCAATTGTAATCCAGAACACCAAATAGGGTCACTCTTTATTTGCACACTTCGGAACCCACCACTCATGAATGTATTCGTGTGTACAAACGCGAAAGTCCTGCGCTACGCGCCACAACTCATGTCATTTTGGCCAGACGTTTGATGTATTGCAACTAGCCTTGTGTGTGTGTGCGTATTTATGTGTGTGTCTACTTCCTGTCTCTTATGACAATGACGGTGTGGTCGTTTGACGTGTGTTTGTATGTGCTGTGCACAAACCAGACATCGTATATCATTGTGGTCCCTCTCTTGTACATACATACATCCGTACACACACAGACACCTACATAAATGCATACATACACACATCCACGTTTCCTTGACATGTGAAGGGAGGGTAAGACATGAGTTAAACAAACAGCAGTGATTGGATTCATCCTTCCTATCTTCTCCCTCATTTACCAAAGCGGGAACATTGGCTAGCTGTTTCAAGAACCAAGACAGTTGTTTAGACAGCAAGCAAATGTGGTCACAGTTGTTGGAGGGCATTCAAAGCTCGCCTCAGCTCACTGCACCACCTGTTGATCAACGCAATTATTGATTTGGCAATCAACAGTTGTCAGCATTTCCACCTTGCAAGATTGCGAGGTAAAGCCATACGGCCCTACTCAGTTTGAAAATAAGAAATGTTTCCGTTTCACAGATACCTTTCGTATAAATGCATGTCTATTTTAGGGAAGGATTAGTCTTTTAACAGTGAGACAAGCCCAATAATTCCCACAGACGGGACGTGTAATTCCCCACAAATGGTTTTGTCATTACAACACGGGAGCATGCCACACAATAGATAGGAAGGATTTAGGTCCAGATAAATCAACTCCGTACGCGGTGGCATTTGGATGGGAATATAGGGCCTCTAGGATGAATGGACGTGAATGGGTTGTGCACTTTGCAAATTTGCTAGCGACGCTACCATGGTCGAAAAAATTAACGCACCAGCAGCAGAGGGGACAGTATTAAAAAAAGAAACTATTCGAGTTTGGCAGCTATCTATACCAGCAGTTAAAACTACACTTTCATGACGATGTTGTAAGAGCCACTTTGGTAAGATAGTTAGCAATTGAAATATGTTTTTAGCCTGCTATCATGCAACCACTGATTCTTTGATAAGAATCTGATTCAAAAGATTATTTGCATAGATTCGTTTTAGGTACCAGAACAGCCCTTCGTCTACTTTTTTAATGTTAAAATTATAAATCATTTAAATAGAAAATGGTAAAACTGTGGTTTTTGCCGAATTTTGCTTATTTTTAATGGTTTTAAATGGTTAATTTGTTATTATACGCACCAAAGGATCCAGCATTTTCATTTGCTTTCACCTTAACTGAAGTGTGAGGGACCTTGAATGCTTGGTTGAGGTAAGACACGGAGCAACAACAAAGATTTTGGGCCAGTACAGCATCTGGAACGGTTTTAACTCAGAAAATTACCAGTTATTCGAGGACTTGAAGACCCGTATTTAATAATATGGGATACGCTCATTAGAAAGATTAATATTCTGGTGTATTGGTCAAAAAGTAAATCAGACGGGTATGAACAAAGACACGTCCATATAGTGTCAGCGTTCAATAACATGAGTAGGAGGTCGACGTGTGGGGTGGAGTGGTAGATGGGTAAATCATATCGTCGCTCTAGCTAGTGCCAATGATGACGGGCTGTGGTGATGGCAGATGAAAAGGCCCACGGCGACGACGCTTTGAAGTTGTGTGTCGGTGTCTGGAAAACGCGACGTAATCAATCACTTTGATATGCGCGCACTAGCCCGTCCCCTCGCTCACATGCATACCAAGGCTACTTGTACGTGCATATGCCTGTGCTGATTTGCCTTGCGGCCTGGGCGCCATGACAGATCATCCACCTAGACAGCCTATTTTCATCAGCGTCCTTGTGTCATGTCTGCGCAGCATTAAAATCGCCTAAATTAATTTAATCACGCAAGACTCTTATCAGGCGTGGCTTTCCAATGCCGATTCAACGTGGCTTAATGCACATACGTTACGTTTTAATGGGACAATAACAAGATGCTCACTACCGCTGCATCTAGTCTCTAGAATTCTTTTTCGTTTGTCAGAGCTATTAACGTTAAATTAATAGTTCTAACTTCTTATTTGTTATAGTCAATACTGCGAATGGAAAATATGGAATATTGATGCTATCCTTCCAAAGTAGCATACGATACCATTATTGACTGGCTATTGTTGCCTATTAGTCCATACCCCACATTAAAGTAATTCGCTTAACCCATTATAATCTTGCCAACCTTTCTTAAACACACACATTGCCAAATCGGATTATAGCGCATAATTTTTACTGTGACCTAACTTAAATCAGATTTAGGTTTTTAATCTGTCTTTAATTTAAATAATAATCAGCCCTTAAAAATAAAATGAACAAGTTCATTTTTCTTAAAGACATTAGCCCTAGGCTCGCTTTGTCGGCGATTCGATTGGTTTTAATGCATCAATCAAAGCGAGGAAATTTATTCGCACTACTTCATGTCTCAGAAACGCTTTTTTTATGGCTTTAGTATGCAAAACGTGCAAATTTTTTTATTTTTACATGGATGTTTAGCATAAATTGACACTGCAAACGAGAATTCTTTTCAAAGTTTGTAAAGTAAATGCCTTGAATTGATAGCTTAAGTACTATTCCACCTGCCAATAGGATACTAGCGCTTAACAAATATCATCTGCCTTTGATTCGCTGTAATAAACCAATCATTTTACTGAATTTTAAGCCAAAGGATAAGCTGTTATAATTAAAAGCTGTGAATTATGTGTGCTTACATTGATTTTTTAGCGCGAGTTTTGAAATTAAAAAAGACCTGAACGAAATATAGATTGCTGAAGGTCAAAAAATTATGCAGCTACTTTAGTACTCCTTAGTTAATTAAATCATTAAAATGTGTTTTTTGCGTTTGGCTTGGGAAGGTTGGTTCTTGACAAGTCTACCGGATGTAGACGCAGCAGAAAAACGCGCCGGACGGGACTGGGAGAGAGGAACGAAGGGGTGCAGTGTCTATATAGATAGCGCAAATCAGCCTAACAACTAGCCGACTTGATCTCAAGCACTTTGATCTTACTTCCACACTCTGCTTACTGCCTCTGCCAACCTGCTGTCCACCCTTACTCCACCCCTCTTCCATGTGTCTCCACCATCCGGAGTCTGAGTGATAAATCAGCCACCAATGAAAACTCAGATTTGTCGGTCCTGCTCCTACCCCATTCTATTTTCCTTCAAGGTTGCCCACTAGTCGATATATGGCATGAGAAAGGATGTGAACTTGCAGGCCATAGTGTGATATAAGGCATAAATTAGCGCACCGCACGCACTCACATGCGCGCATTGGGGCTAACCAATAGCATGCTTAGGCGGCAATCTGGGTTCGTGGTGATTGGTTCGTGAAGGTGGGTAAATCTCGCACGTGGCTGGCTGACAACCTATGGGTCGGGTGCGTGCGTGCATGTGCGAATGTGTGCCTAGCTGATATTAATAACTTGCGTGAATGCTTATTCATACTTTGATAAGTCTCAGGCTGTTCTCACTTTTGTCCTTCACACCCTTCAGAGATATTCCTGAATAAAGTAGTGCAAAACCTTGTTTACCCAGTTGAAAACTTTTATTGCAGAGTCTACTAGGAAAATCAGAACATATGGCTTACAATCCGACTCAGATGTGTGGGTGCTATTGGGTCGGTTTTGATTTGTTTTTATTGTTTTACCGATTTCTCCAATAAACTGGCCTCTTCCTGTTCAATTTAAGCGGTGATTATAGCTGTGAATTTTAACCTAACTTCTCATAGTTAAACATGTTCTTAACGATTCTGATGTTGTGTAATTCTTGCTTTATGTTCTCCCCAAAGTTGGATGGAACAACCACTAAAACACTGTAACTACTTCTTACGGCTCATTTTGTTAAGAAACGATTTGCATTAGTTGGCGAATGCAGAGTTAAAGGCAAGCTATGCTCTGCAGCATCAAGATGCAAAAAAATTCTACTTGATCCTGGAGTGATTTGCTTTAGTGAGACAGTAGAGGCTCTGTTACCACCACTGTCGCCAACTAGGCGGTCTATTCAGGCGACGACTTACAATAGAAGCAGCAGGACCAGTCAAGGTGGTTGTGGTATTGTCTATCAGGGAAAACAACAACATAACTGCCTCCTCCCACCCTTTTCTGAGTGTGCGTGTGTGAAAGTTAGCGTCGGAATTGTCACTTCACCGACATCAATTTTCCGACTCCCTCTTGCACGTGCCGTGCCTCGCCGACATTCACTCTTCTTCCTTCTCCTCTCCCTCCCTCATCCTAAGTCGCCTTTGCGGTCTCTTCCTCCACCTCTGTCTCGTCCACACTACAGAAGGTTTAGAAGGATTAACAGTGATCCAAACCTTAAGTGCTAAAAGCTCTTACTCGACTGCGACTCCTAAAATCATCACCCGAAAGTAATTTGACATTTTGGTAAATTTATTGGGCTGTAAAATAACCTAAAGTTTATAGCACTAACTACCTTAGGGAAAATTCATTTAAAACGAATTTTGAGGTTTGAAAACAACATGAAATGGATAAACAAAACAGTAGTCATATATGCACTGCTCCGAATGAATTCCATCTTAGATCGCTTAGGCGGCTCTCACTAAATTGTGTGCCAAGTAAATTTTTCACATTTAAAATATCGAGTTTTGTACAGTGCTCTTTTTTACTACCTCAAGACAAATAAATTGACCACTTCTGTATCAGCATCACGGCAGAATAAAAAAACACAGCAGCAACCCCAAAACAACACAACACCGGTTATTTTATGTATCAAGAATATAGTATCATCCATTTATATTGTAGGTTCTTTTTTAAAAAAACAGTGAAATCTAGAAGTGCACTTCATTTTTATAACTGAATTTCAAGCCTCATGTCACCCTTTAGGAAATCTGTTTTAGCTTATTTTAAATCATCAATTCTGTAAGGAAAAAATGGAATAAATTTTACAATTATTTATTGTTAAAACTTTTTAACCTTACGTAACAGCGCCATGGCCTGGTTCACGTTTACCAGGTTTGACGCAGAGTCTTGATTACAGTGCTACTGTCTCAAGTCGTCCGGAATCGTAGATTTAATAATACCCAAAGATATAAATCACAAGCAGCAGTATAAACTTAAAAATTAGAGCGTCATTTTTTATGGGAAATCTTACACAAGAAAAAAATTATTAAAACGAGCTAAGTGACCGAGCAATGGCTATTGGCTCCGATTCCGCAAAGCGCTACAGACACACATAAATGTGGTACCTGCACTATTTTGTAACTTATTTTTAATGCAGGATGCCTTTGTCGAGCCCATCTGCTGGTTTTAATGGATAGGTGGAAGAAATACTAACCCTTTCTGGAGTTTTATGATTGCAATTCGCAATTGGGCAGTAAAACGTTTACTTTTTGACAAAAGTTTTCCATTTCAGTGTCTAATTGGCAGAACGGTAGAGAAGCTGCCTTTGAATACGCAATATAGACATTGACTAGCAAATCTGACCTTTGTTTTGTTGTCCGCAGACAAAGGGAAAGCAAACTCGTTATCTAGGATCATCGGAAAGTAAATATTAAAAAAGACTATATTAGCATCGTTTACCAACAAATTTAGACCACATTACCTTAAAATTTATGGTTTGGGCAAACGAAGTGTCTACTTCCGGTCGCATTTGTGGTTAGTCTATACGCTAAGTCATTGCTTTCAAACTCTGAAAGCTTCAACACTTTTGCATTCAATCCTTGGTATCTTCCTCAGATAAGGTGATGTGGATTCCAGCACAAAATTAAACATCCACAAGGATGAGATCATCAGAAGGATAATCTTGTACAATAAACTCGCGTAAAATGAGCGGATTTTTGTCAGAATAATAATTAAAACGTCAGAGTAGCGAAATCAGCCAAAGGCACAAAGCACTACAGTTAAGAATGGCATTGTAAACCCATTTGCCAAACTTCACAACTGTCAGACTTGTTGAAAGTTAACGTACTGCCCACCTCCTATTCTGTACAACTTTGTAAACAAAATTTTTTATACGAATCAGTCGGTTAAATATTGCATTAAATGAGAAGATTTTGGGTGGTGGAAAAAATCTTCGAAGACATCTGAGTCTGAGGTGAAATTATGCTCGAACAGCCCTACCATAACCTCCGACATGGTAGCAAAACCTGGCCAACATGCGACAGATCGTTCTGTTCGCATTTGCTACCCCCTCAACTGGATTCACATCTGTCACCTCTCCTACCCTGACATTCGCGAGGTTATGATACAAAGACTGAATGCTTAACCATGACATTGAATTTAGCAGCTTCGCCATCCAAGTCACAGACAGTTGACGCCTTGATTTTTACAGATAAATATCTTATCGGGTAATTTAGCTAAGGCTCATGTCTTTGATGCACGAATGCTTCATCCAGTCTTGCATCCTTTAAAGCTACTAAAAGTAACAAACATACCTTGCATTGGATTTAGTGACCTTTCAAATCTTTACTTTAACTTGGTTTTGATTGGCATAAGGTTAAACTCCTTCTTTACGAATAGTTAAGAATATTTCTTGTTGCCACGGCTAAAATAACATTAGTGTGAGCTTATGTTAGTCAACCCTTGTCCTTGACATCCGTGAGATCGTGACTACTACCAGATAGATTTGATGTACTAAATGTCAACATGAGACGTTTATTACTAGCCCTAGTGCTTCAGGATGAAATGATTATCAAGTGATATGAATGACGCATTGGGGTGAGTAATCAGTGAGGATAATTGCCTTAATATTACTCCATTGGTCGAATCGTAATTTTGGCAGCATCAGTCACAAAGGGTTTGTAACTAATATAAAGTACGAATCAGATGGTTAAGTTGCCTTCGCCCTGCAAGCGGAACGCACCATGGCATGTGTTCAGATTACATCACATGAAATTTTACAGTGAGATTTAAACATTTTCCTGACTTACAGTTGTCAAATTCTTGGAAAGAGACTTAACAGTTTTAGAATATTGTGGAAAATGCATCGAACAGAACCGTCTGGGCGCTATATTGGTTCAAAGGTGACAATTTTGGAGGTCAAATTGATTTACTAACTCATGACACGTGATTCCTTTCCCATTTTCACGACTAATTACTCCAGCATTCTCCCAACAAAAGGTGGCTCAAATTTGGAAAATGAGAAAAAAGCTTTTATTTACTAATTTTCTACTGCTTTTTACCTAAAACTTCTGATTAATTTAATTTCCTCTCATTATTTACGTCATACATTTCGGCATACTTTCGATGGCGGTGAAATAACATCATATCAAACTGCACTACGAGGATAAACTTTCATATTAAATGGTACCCTTTGTGAAAGCTCTTAAAATGATTATAGCAAAAAGCTGTTATGATAGCGTTCTTTATACCCGTGGTTTTCTGGGCTCAAAATCTTAAGCCATTGAACAAGTTGCTCGTATTTTTCGGTGATGGGACGGAATTTTGTTTTACATCCATGCTACAAGTATACCTGTCATTTCCTAGCTAGATAACAATAGCCGCTCTAGACACATAACTCACTAGCTAGCTCTTTATGGCCTATTGTGCATACTCCTTTAAGCCACGAGCTTTGATCCTTCATGACGACTGCATTGTGATTTAGACCAATTGCTTTCAGCAATAGTCATTTTATACTTCGCTGCACTACATCCTCATATTCTTCTACAATTTTGGGGTTCATTATAGATCTGTAATAGTGTCTCGAAGTTCCCGAACCTAATCGCTGTCTGACATCCCTACCTCCCGTAAAATTAGCACCCACCGCTTCTTTCACTCACTTCGCGTGCAGGGAGCTAGCTAGGGGAGAGAGAGATATAGGGAAATGGAGAACGAGAAGTGGAGTGAGAGGGAGATGAGAATTTATGGGACCGCGCAAAATGCAGAAAAATCGTAGTTCTTTCCGTCTTAAACGAATCAACCAGCCAACCAGGCTGGCCACAATGGGCATATATCACAAGAGCGTGATCTGTGCTCAGGTTTTGCACCACATATTTCATACTTCCTTTGCACCAGCGTGAAATCTCATTTGTGTTCCAGTAAGATTTCTCACAACGAGTGTTTCTCCCTTCCCATTTATGGTCCCTCCTCCCATTCTTCCTTCTCCAAAGCACAAGCCCGGCGGCAGAAGGGTGGATCTGTTTCCTTCCTGCCCTCTTTGGCTGTTTATTTGTTTGCCATTGAGACTAAATAACGATTTATTGAAGATTCACTCTCGACTGTTTGTTTTGCATTTTAATTAGCAATGCATTTTATCATTTTCGAGACTTATTTGTGGTGAAAGGAATTAAATGGCAATTTAATTGCCCTTTATAATCCATGCTCAGAAGTGTCAAGTAAATGCCGACTTCCTGTATGCGAAATGCTTAACTTCTGAAGCATCAATATGATCCCCCTTTTCCATGGAACTTTCCAACTTTTTTTATCATCTTCCAAGGTCATCTTCAGGTTGCAGTTGTTGCAAAAAGGCTAAAACGGTAACAGTGCTTGAGATTGGAAACCGATGATCACACGAGGCACATGTGTCTGGGACTTCAGAGTGAGGTTGGAAAGAAAGAGTAAGTGTTATTTTATTTCTTCTCCTTGGTCAATGCCAGTGCAATAAAAAGAATGATCAATTTATAGACGGATTTAAAGTCTATCTTAGACTAAGGGATTCTGGTAAATAAATTAAAAGCCGTTCATTTATGCGGATTTGTTTTTTTAACAAAAAATCCTTAAGTAAAAAAATTATTGATTAATGGGTGCTTTCATGTCCTCAGGCTCTAGAGTGTAACCAAGTTTCTTATAAGCACGTTAGTGTGCAGTAATGGCCACACCGATTAAGCCATTGACAGGTATGAAATAGAATAAAGACAATCTCTACTGCTAATGTCTGAGGACTGTATCGCGGATCGAAGATAAGAACTTACGCATCCTCGTAGGGTACAGCAAAGTTATCCCGAAAGCGAGGCAAGCATTGTTGAATTTTAAGTACTAATACGCTGCAGGCCAGTAAGTACGTTGCAGCATTAATCCTATCTGCATTATGCAATTTATTGCTTAAAAAATACCAAAAATCCTCAAGTTGACAGCAGAATTTGTGGTTTAAACGGATTTGTGTTTGTAATAAAAGGGTCCAAATGTCATTGCAGACATTCAAGGCATCGTAAATGCTATCAATATTTATTCTTTCAATCCTGACAGATAAGAGTGTCCGTTCTCTTCAACAAATATAGTGATTAGACTGCGATTAGACAAAGGACCAGAGGGCATTCTGCGTGTGATGGTTATGACGATGGTGGAAGCAATAATCTTGCATAATTGATGCCGTGTCGGCAAAAATGGATGGCATTTGCAGTCGCGTCATCATCTAGTTATCAAAGCTGACCATTTAGCTAGCCCAGCAATTAGTAAAGTGAGCAGTTAGTAGCGAAATTCTCTTTTCTACTTGCTATTATTCTCAGTACTGCTAAAGGAAAAGACAATAATCTCACTAACTATGAAGAAAATTTGAAGCCGCAAAAGTCCATTTTTAAAAATCAGTTGATAGCAACTTATGGCCTAAGCTTTCTGCTGCTTGATTTTCCAGTATTTATTTTTAAGCTTTAGCCATCGTCTGAACTAATCTCATTCCACTTTGATCGGAGTAGTTATAATAATTGTGGTATGTTAACAATCTAACTTCGTTGGTCCAGAATCTACCGTCCATTGACACATTTTAGTGAATCAATTTTGCTTAGTTCGTTCACTTTTAGAATCGCAGAAAAAAAAATAGTTTACACAGACCAGATTTTTTGCCTTTATAAATTATTTCACCCTAGTTTGCTTAATTTTTCGGAAACTAAAACTTGTTCATCCCCAAGCCTATTAAATACCTTACTTGCTTTAGCTTATTAACATTAACTTACTCCCTCACGAAATGCTTCGCCGTAGTCTGTTGTCACCAACTCCGAACAATACATGTCACGCATTTGTGGCGCCGAAACAGGTAGAAAAGTTAAGACGTTACTTAAACACTCTGTTAGTCGTAAACACGTTGAGCGACCTTGTTGATGGGATAACTAGCCCTGTCACCACAAGTAGCTCTGCCCATGTTTCGCTGGCAATCAGCCAGCGTTTATGCTCGTAAGCTTCAATACGTCCTCAGTGCACACGGCCCAGTTACTATTACACATATTGAAGATTTGGCGAAAATTGCAATAAAATGAAGAAGAGATAAAAAGATCAGGAGGGAATTACAAGGACCAACTTCCTTATCTTAAAAATCGTTAAACAGATTATGGCCTTCAGGTAACCACCTCAACAAGGAGCACTTTAACTAAAACATTAGTTTATGAAGCTGAAAGACCATGGAATACGATGAGAAAATGAGGTGAAAGGTAAGTCATCTTGTCAGTTAGTTTAAAATCATTTTGAGAAATATAAGGTGTATGGAGATGCAAATGAGGCATTAGGTCTTACTTTAAAGTAGGAACGTTCTTACGAAATACGTTGCTCCGTAGAATAGACGTGCAACTTCTAAATATATCCTTACCTTTGCGGTCCCCAAGACATTTGAGTTGTATGAAGCGGGTCTCAGCCAACATCTCTTGACAATGAACGGCGCATTTTTAAAAGATAACATTTGCATTTGAAGCAAACGTGTATATATACGCTGAGGCGTGTGAAACCCGTATCTTAGTGGCTTTAACAAAACGCTTTAATAACGCTAGCTATACCTGACGCATTAAAATCAACTTAACCCAGCTAATGACTCTACCTCAGTAGAAGCCTCCTTGAGCCTAATTTGGCTTCGAGTATTTTATCCCTGGGTCAGCAATCGCACCTCCTCTATATTCCAACCAACAAGCGTGACACGAGGATTTTGCTCCTCTAGAACAGCAATGAAACCCATCCTTGAGCGGACAAACCCAAAACGCATTCATCAAGCTTCCTCATGGATCGAATTGGCAGGAAAGCATTGAAGAGCAAGGTAGAGTCTACTGATGATAGATTGCTACATACCTCCCTTTCTACAATGCAGCCATGCAAACAATGGGCTGCTTTTCTTTAGATTCATCAAAGTTTTAGCAAGTCATTGCAGAGAGCCAAAATAAAAAATTGCAGGAAATTTTATTGGCATCCGGTAAATTAGAACATCACTCTCTCTATTCTAGAGCCCTTCTGCGCTTTTATGGCAAGGAAATTCAGTACCTTATCCATTAACAACTGATATTTGCCTCTTATATTCAATTAGGGTTTCATACAAATCGAGAAACTTCTCAACTTAACACGTTTTCTCGGATTTTCTGCAAATAATTAATTAGACAGGTCTCAGAAGTTTCCCTTGTACAAAATCCATTTGACAGTGTTAATCGGTTTATTAGAAAATCAAAATTTTAACGTCCACCAGGGTCCAATCCAGGCTGGTTGGGCTCTCATCCACCTGCGCATTCATTTGCTAAAGTGTCTGGTGGGGGAGAAGGTGCCTATTAATTTATGCGTGATCCCACTGTCAACGCAGTCCACGTCGATGCTGGCGCCGTGAGAACAGACTGTGCTGGCTTGTGGGGTAGTGGAAAATTGCCTTCCTGCTGGAACAGAATTCTATCTCAGGCGAGGCTGGAATGGGTTGTCTGGCCATCTGGTCGGTTGGACGACCCCATTTATGTCGAGCCACTCGTCAGTATACAGAAGTCGTCAGACTGGGGCAAAGTGATTCTGGGTTTAAATAAGTCCCTTTGCTGTAAAAACTACTAACGTTCCAAAATCATTGATAACTAGTTATTATTTTCAATTGTAGCGACAAGTGTTTGTGAAAATTTGGCCATTTTGGACAGCTAGTTTTCATGCATCCACGTAACATTAACCAGTGACCACAAAATCAGATAGTCATCAAGTTATCTGATTTCCTCTCACGTAAATGACGCTGAACCTTTAAAGCGACCTCAAAATAACCGGTTTATTATTCTAGTTTACTTTTACGCAACATTTAAAAGGTCTATTAAATCATTTGGAACAGCCACTGCACTGCTGATCAATTTTAATTCCAATCCTTAAAGTTTCGTATATTCTTAACGTTGGTTAATTGAATAATAATCCTGTAGATTATCTGGATTGCTCAATAGAACTAAACAGGAGTTCATTACGTCACATTTTATTTAACACTCATAGCATACCGCACCTTGAGCTTTGAAATAATCCAAAATATGAGGAGAGAATAAGTCAGACTGATAATTACCTAGTGTAGCGCTTTACATAGTGCTATCACAACTTTAATTCGTAAAAACGACAACTCTTTCATTGTTTTAGCCACGTATGTGAGTAACAACAATTTACCGGCGATACTTATTTCCTCTCCATGATTCAGCCGACACGAATTATTAGTTTTCATTTTTACGGGCCAAATGAACGCGACGATTGCCATGGCCGGCTTAACCAATACGCCAATGTTTAGGTCAATTTTTGAGAAGACCCCTAAAAATTAATGTAGATTGAGAATCAGTTTAATTGCTGTTAGGCCCATTGATATTATATGGATTGTGAACAAGATAGAGCATTAATTAATGCTGACAAAAGAAAGGGATCTAACAAAGTCGAGTTTAGCCTACGGAAATGTGAAGTGGTTGGCTGTAGTTTCAATTTAATTTTCAAATTAGTTTGGGCAAAAGTACCAAGAAAGGAAGTTGCTGCCGCGAGCACGTAGAGCGAGGTGTGAGTCAAACGCGGTAACTCAAACGCAAGCGTCATTTTTCATACCGTTACCACCATCACCACCGCCACCATGAACGCCATTCATCATGCGGACAAGCTCATGACGCTGTTGTCGCTGTCGGTTTGTTCAAGGGCTTTTATCTCACCGCCTGTCGTCCGGCGTGATGTCTCTCCTCCCGTCTCATCGTCTCAATACCTCCCAATTTCTCCGAAGTAAAACCATTCAACCTCACCGGTCCTCTTGCACTGCAAACAGACCGTTTTGTTCTTGATAATTCACAAGACGCATCTTAAAATCCAGATAAATTTTATCTTTAAAAGAGAAGTTTTTCAAAAAGGATTTTTATTTAATGAACCCATTAGTCTACTCTCACATTTGGTGTCTGTAAGCAGTAACGTGTTGTCCACAGGCGTGCCGATTATCTATTCCCGCTCCTACATACAGTGCATGGTTTAACAAATTTTTACCAAACCTCTAAATCTATCAAAAGCTCCTCATTTTGCTCAAAACACTTAGAAAAGACCAAAGCGCATCGACATTCTTTCACAATCTAAACAACGCCAGCAATGGTACCCAATTGCTCATGCAAATACATTTACCTTAGGGGTTAAAATGAGCATAGGGTGTACCTACGTTTGTGAATAACCGTAGGTGGTTCGACTGAGAGGAGGTCGGAGTTGTAGAAGTTATTTTATTAGCATTCAGATGCACATGTCTGGCAAAGTACATCTTTTTTGAGAGTAATCTTGACTTTTTATTTCTGCGCATTTGAGAATGTAGTGAGATCAATGGAAAGTGGTTGGCACACCCCATCTCAATGGTGGTGGATTAGCCAGCGAGCTATCCAGCTGCCTCATTGGCGGATTAACCGACAGGGCCATATGCTAACACTGTTGCTCTAATACGCGTCCAAAACTTAATGCATAAATTCACTTTGAAAGTGCCGACTTCGAAACGTGAAACAGGAGTAACCTGCCTGCTTGTGTCTTTCCCACTTCTTCCTTCCGTTGCTCATCTTCTCATGCTCATAAGCACGCAGACTAATGGAATGTATTGGTTGAAACCCAACCAGCACAATTCTGCTTAGAATACCGAATTCTTTGGATATTTGAACTTAAACGTGTTTATTCCAAAATTCTAAGTACCCTTCTGCATTGCAATGTATGCTGTAGAATGAGAGCGGGAACCTTTCCAATTTCCTCCAATTAGAATTTCACTTTAGCAGCACGGAGCCCCGATCATCTCACCCTTGCTACTGGCTGTCTTACATCTGGAAGTCCTTAAGCATAGGTGAAGCACCTGATTGAGACAATGTTGTGGGACTCACAGAAGAATCGACGAATTCGTTGCATATCACTAATTCAATGCGTTCTATTCGAAAAGTATCCACTTTAATGACTAAAATTGGCACATATTTACAAAAGAAGGGCTAAAAATCTTCGTCTATCCATTAAAAAATTGGACTGAATTTATCACATTTAAACAAGTTTAGCCATAAAGTAGATTTATCTGAAGTGCATTTTTGCCAGTAGGGCTATTCACTAACTGAATGATAACTTAAATGAATGGAGGAAATTCACGGTACCTTCCAAAATGTTAACGCACTCAAAACTGCTTTCTGCTGAGATGCAAAAAATCCACCCCAAACTATCAGTAATGCCTTTATTTACAACCGCATGCAGTCTGCTAGGACAGAACTCTTTTTCAGTCGCGGAATTGGGAACCCTAGATTGATCAAAATGTACCTCACTCACTAAACATCTTATAGTTTGCCATTTAATCCCTTTCCTTTAATTATTGATCACTTTATTTCACTTTCAGTCATTTCCGTTACTTTTTGATTGCGAACACAATCGGCATGACTGATGTTGCGTTGCCGACAGGCAGTAGCAAGAGGGAAGTAGCTAGAGAGCGGGGCAGAGACGCGTACAAATCGATGAGTCTGTCAGAGGAGTGGAGTGACAGACACCGGCACGCACACGAAAAGAGGGTGGGGGAAGGTGCAGGCTGGGACGGGTTGTCTTCTGACTCACGCTCAACATCTACATCAAAGCGTCTGACCGCCACTTTTATTTCAAGCCCTGCCTTGCCTCTCCTCTCTTCGTCGCTCTACTCCGCGGCACAATTACACCAACTCAACTGGAATGATGCGCACAAGCTCTAATGAGGTCTGGGAAGGGGATAGATGGATGCATGCATAGCAACACGTTTCAGTTGCTTTTCGAAAACTTCAAAATGCTGCATTTTAATAAGCACTATTAATGATTGAGCTTGGTGCTACAAATATGTGACACCTAGTTTTCATTAGCCCTTGAATACTGCTCCCACCAAATTCTATCCTTTCTGATTACTTGATGGTAAAATGTCAGAACTGATACAGGGAATCTTTGGTCCCAGGATAATTACTCTTCAATTTTTTGAGCGACAACACGGTAGACAAATAAGCCAATGCTTAAACTGCAGTTATTAATTTCTTGGAGAGTTTGGAGCCTAAAATATTAAAAAATGGGTTTCACTAACTGTGAAGTAAACTCATCAATATTCAATTATACATTGTTCCTGGACGCTTTTCTGTCTAAAGAACAAGCAGTTCGAAATGGCCTGTTTTCCTCATATAGGAATCATGTCTTAATCTCACGGATTTCACTTGCATTTTTAATTATATATTTGTAAAAAATGCAAACTATGTCAATTTTGAGGTGCATCAGTTAAACAGTGATTGAAATGTTAGAGGATAACGATAGAAATTTTTTTATTTGCGCTTTGGAGATGAAACAGTTGAATGTCTGCAAAATGTATTTATTATTATAAAAGCAGAACAAATGATGATTCTTAGAGTCATAAATAACTCAGGCGCATAAGTCAGACAGTTAAGCGTCAGAAATTGGTCCAAAAGGGAAAAAAAGATGAAGTGGGAGAAACTCTTCTGTTGCGATGGTGTTTGTGGTCAGCAGAGTATCTAAAGTACTGCATCATTTACATCAGCAGGATAGCGCTCCGACTTTTTATTCACATATCGACTACTCTAAGAGCAAAATTTATTCCTTGCCAAACGCATATGCCAACGGAGTCAATTTTGCGCTCCCGGCAAGCTCAAACACACACGCCTTCTGCCCACAAAACTCAGTTAATGACAGGAGGCTGTATTTTATACCTTCAAGGTGATGTGGGTGTGTCAAAGCGCTGTGATTTAAAATCACTTCTTTTGAAAGTACAAAAACACTTAAAATGAATACGAGAATGACGAGAGGTGTGAACAACTTTGACGTAAATTGCTTGTAGAAGATGTCAGTAGATATGACGTAAAGTCGCAATGTGTCAAAGTTGCAATTATATCTCTGTTTAAAAGCGTTTTCATTACTTTAATAAATCACTTCCAATACAACTTTCTTTTGTACTACCTTTTCATTCAGTCCAAATGCACTAATCCGCATCTCATTAATCTCGCTATGTCACGTATCCAACTCAGAATAAAAGCCCCAAAAGGACACCTAAAAGAAAAGCATAAAACTCTATCTACTTTTAATGAATCAGACGTTTTTGGGCTAAAAATAGAGACGCCACTAACACCTAATTAATCAATTTTAACAGTTTTTCTTTTCAAAGTTGTTGGTTTCAGTGGCCACCCAGTCAAAAGGACTCATGGCTACACAATTTAAAATACGTTTAATGTCAATCAACTTTTGAAAGTCCTTAAAGAATCCACAATGTAAATTTGCTAAGTCGCTGTTTATTGAAAACTAACTGGTGCGAGAAGCTTTGACATTCGTGGCAGATAGGCTGCCGCTCTAGAAGATAGCACTTTGAAGTGTGTATTTGTGTGACCAGTCATCACATCAATTCGACTTGAGGTGTCATTCTCCACTATTCCTTCAGCTCAATACAAGAGTGGAAAGTCAATACACAACCACAGCAAGCGGATCAAAAGATTACCACTGTCATTTCGGGAATAATCAAACCGCAAGTCATTGGTTATGATTAAATCCCATTTAGAAGGTCCAGTTATTTAAGCATTCCCCTTATCCAGGCCCACCACCAAAACGCACCAAACTTATCGTTTTCTTTATCACTAGGGTATTAAATAATAAGCAGGCAAGTATCAGGTAGATTTCGTATAAATTTGTAATAATGTCAGTTTGTTGCAATCTACTCAATTGCCAAACTTTTCTCGTGATAACTTTTCTCTCTACTTTTAGTTTCAATTTTTTTTATCTAACCGTCTTAACCGAGAAACCTGACCGTACTTTTTGCAGTTTCTGTCACCGAGAGACTTTTTTCTGTAACACAGGATGCCCTTTTTTTGCAATCCCTTACTGCGTTTAAAACGCTTAAACAGTTGATTTTAATCAACCAGAACTGCGATTGACTAAAATTCTGTTCCCAAAATTAATTAAAAATTGCATCTTCTAGTATTTCAAAAGTAAATAGCTGGCAAAATCTGCCCTACTGATAGGTGTTCAAAGCGAAGGCGTTGGCACTACAGCTCTTTATCGATTTTCCCGCGCTAGCGTCATGAGAAGGCAAAAAATCAATAGTTCTGGGCTTAGTGTGTGCTCAGCCAAATCATTAGAATTCGATCGATTTGACATGCCCCGACACCCCACCATTTGTAGTGCTAAATGTCTTAACAGATGCCTCAAAATGCAAGTTTTTTGACAGGAATTCCTAATTAAATTTACGGATCTCTAAGCCCTTTGACTAAAGTGATTCCTATCAGCAGAAAGCAGTAGAATGTTGGCAAAACTACTTGACTAATGCTAACCCTAATTTGAGTCCAATGTTCAATGTTCGCTGAGTGATTGATGTCTGGTTGACGCAGTGCGACTGCAAACAAATGCGGAGTAGTAAAGTAAATAGTGGATCTGAAATTTCAGACAAATCCATCTTGTTTTTCCGCTTAACGTTACCAATGAATGCAACATCACATCAGTTACACCGGATAGTTTCTATTTTGCAGATATACACACACAACAAAAGCCTATACTTTGGTATTCTTGATCAGTATACAGGTGAAATACCATTGTTCCGATTTCCAAGTTGTCTTGCATGTAGTTTTTGGCGCCATAATTTAAATTTATTTAAAATTATGTGCAATCACAGCCATTATTGAGTTCGCCACAGTAATATGCGTAAAGATACTGTAACCATAAGTAAACTGTTCATCAAATTCTAAGAAAACAGCTTCATTTCAAAGCTAACCCAGTAACTTTTAATTTGTTTATTTGTGCAGTTTTGGCCAAAACTAGGCTAATTTAGTCGTCAGAATTGGGGGTCAAGTAAACGTAAACGGAGTTTATTGTAAGATTAAATTTAAAAAACGCATAAAAACAGTACATTTTTGTTCTGTAAAGTAAATTATATCGGCTGTAGCAAAGTCAGTGACACCGCAAAAAATGCCAAATCCACCAACGCGGCCTTAGTGCAGTTAACACGCAGTGGAAATGGATAATTCGAGCTAATTAAATTCATGGCTGTAAAACACCTTTTAAACCACTTTAAATAAACAAGTATTAAGGTTTAGTTAAACTATGCAAACGTTTGGAGATTTTCTTATCAAAGCTATATTTAGCTATCATTTTTGCTCTCATTTTTCAAAGTCAGCTTTGATGTCTTCATTTTCGCATGGACAACAGTTGTTCTAGTGATTCAGTTCGCATAATGAGCCATGCCATACGAAACATCTCATTGTTATACCATCCTGTTCCGTAATGCCAAAAATAATTCCATTTTGGATTTAGCAATAATAAGCGGTGCGAAAATTACGGACATTTAAAAGGGCCACAAGAACCTCGAAATGAGTCAGTTTTAATATTCAATTTTCGATACGTTTTAGAACAAGTTCAATTGCCTGGACCAATAATCACTTGGCGAAGTGCATGCATGCATCAAATATTATGAATGGGAATTTAAATATAAACCCCAACATCTAAACGTGGCCCTATACTCGTCTAATTCCTTCTCCTTGTTTGAGGAGACATCACTCATTTGAGGTATAACGGAATACCCACCGCAAAGCAAATTCTGACGCCACTTAATTAGAGAGTTACCTTTTCTATTTGTTCCCCTTTATCCCAGAGGAAAAAAGTGCATTTAAAACAAATTTTAGCTTACAATGAAGAAAAGAATGCTGCTTCTAGGTTCTTAAGGTTATGGCCTTTGCTGCGTTAGAGCGATTTGAAATTCTACAAAGGTGTGGAGGCTCCTGCAGACGGCAAGGATAATTTAAAGCACTTTAAAACGCATTAATTATCGAATAAGCGTAGCATAAACATCCTAAATAAGTTTAAAAACGATTTCCCCTTCATTATATCTAGAGCGATATAGATCTCTAAAATAAGCACTGTAAGGCTTTAAAATGAGCCTACAACCGTAATCAACAGGTATTTAATAATCTTTTATGTGACGCTAATCCGTGCAGTTAAGAACTTGTTTAAAGGCAGTAAGCTGCATTGCGTTAACACGTTAAGAGTGAAAGAAGGCAAACGCTTCCTAAAAGCAATAATATCGGGATTCGGTCATACAAAAAGTGTGAGCGCACTTGGTGATGTATCGATAAAATGGTATCATGAGGATATTTCATGACATAGGGATCTTAATAAAAGAAACCGATCTGAACTATGCCACTTTCTAAGTTGCTAACAATGTTGTCACTTTAACCTTGGTTTTATGGCAAAATATTCGAAAATTGATGTATTTTGTATCACATAGCGTCTGAAAAACCAATAAAAGAAGAGCATGCGTCATTCTTAAATTGAATAATCTGTAAATAAAAAATAAGATCATGATAACGAGACTAAATTCTTAAGGGGATCGCGTAGGTTGCAGAAAAGGGGAGGAAGTTTTTCGTACATCCAAAGGGGGGAAGACCTTACTACCCTAC
Organism: Taenia crassiceps; assembly: GCA_023375655.1. Classification (NCBI taxonomy): domain Eukaryota; kingdom Metazoa; phylum Platyhelminthes; class Cestoda; order Cyclophyllidea; family Taeniidae; genus Taenia; species Taenia crassiceps. The sequence goes on from JAKROA010000010.1 coordinate 2,242,752, forward strand.
CCCCTTGCGCGCGTGATTTTCGTTGGTTCATTTCTCTCCCAGCGTTGCTCGCTTGCACATACATGCGCACCCAGTGATTGACATCGCTTCAGACAGTCATGAATCACGGTGTTTGATTGGCTCACCACAATCAGTGCGCGTGTCTACCTACATATGTCCCGGCCCATCACTGCACAATGACCTTGCCACCACCAATGACACCTACCTTACCCACGGATTGGATGAACGAGTTTGACTGCGGACGTGCTACCATTGCTGGCGCCCACATTGGCCATCACCTGACAATCACACTGCGTGCGTAACAGTTTTGAAGCGCGCATGCACTTGATTGGCTTACTGCCCCCTTCGTGCATTTGCGTGTAGAAGCAATGGCACATAAGTGCACGCAACCTCCAGACCGGCGTGGTAGCGTTGTAACGAGTTACGCTAACATCTCTTCAACTTTACGACTTATAAATACCCCACCCTCCTATCAACTTCATCTTCGTTGAAGCTTTGGTGGAACACACCACCACTTGATGAGGGGTCAGTGTGATTTGGAATTATTCAAACCCTAAAAAATTGTGCTCGAAGAGCCACATACATCGTCACTTCACTCTGTGTAAGTTTGTAAAAAAATAACCTTTTTTTCTTACACTTTGATAGTCTGGTGCCCTCTTTAATGCCTTCCATGTATTTCCATGTGATTCTTTTTACAATGGTCACGAGATGTTAGAAATAGAGAATCGAGGTAAAGCCTTACCGCTTCAAGTATCCCCAACAGCGTATTACTTATTGCTGAGAATGATTGACTCTTGCGATTATAGCGTCATCAAATGCCACTGAGGATAATCTTTGATGTGCAGCGAGTGGGTGGATAGATTGATGGCTTTATTCGAAGTAACCGTTTTTAAACCCTTCACAATTAGCGCATTCTGTCGCGCCGCGAATCTCGTGACTCAATTCGACGTATTTTACTATGATTCTATATTTTCTATCCTTTGACTGCCCGCTTTTGGTGCCCTCGATGCATCAGTGTGATGGCTTTAGTTGAGGGGATTATCGTTCGTCATTGTCTTGGTGAATAAAAGGCTTCTGTGCTATCTAGGACGATGTCTGGAAAGCTCAATGCTTCGTTATTTGTTTCGATTACCAATTATTTTGTCAAATCAACTGGGGATTTTCTGATGGACTATTCCGTGAGTCTTCTAACTCTTAAACAATTACCCGAATCTCCAATGATCCTCCAAAGTTGAGTGAATGGCTTTGTCACATAAAACCCGCACTGATTCCAAAATTTCCAACAATTATATAAATAAAATAAGTTTACCAACCATGAGTTCATTTTAAGCATACATGAATCCCTTTTTTTAGACCTCTAGTCCTGCAAGGGACTTACTTATTCCAGTTTGATTTCTTAAAATCAGGCTACTATATTTCTTTGCTGTCTTGAAAAGCGAACGTATCAGGGTGAATCCTGAGGATAGGGCACACTTTTAGCCGAAGCTCAAAGTTGGAGCATGTTAATAATTAGGAAGTCTTATTTCCCATCATTTTTATTAGCCCCTGAGGTATTGTCCATCAAAAGAAAGGCGCTTTTTAGCTTTGACAATATCATGCGGCGCTATGTTCACGAAAATGTTTTTTAGTGCACATAGGAACTAAGTATTCTTTAATAGACTTCATTATTCACGTTACACTTTGAACAGCTTTTTTTACCACCTACGGCAAATTTGACAACTGTGGCAATACTTCAGACTACCTTATGTTTGAGTAAAAATTTCCCTTATTTTTCGTAAATTACAAAATTAGGAAGTCTTAGAAACTTCAATATTTTATTCATTTAAGGTTTGCATCCCAGATAATTGTTTTTAAAGTTTTTCAAACAAAAGCCGATTAAAACTGTGCATTTTTAAGATGTATAAAGCCTTGGCTTTGTAAATATTTCTTGAGAACTCCGCATAAACTGCGCAGCAGCATCCAGATCTAAATTAGTCACCTTTTGCTTTGCTGGGCATTTGGTTTTGATTGCTACAATTCTCAAACCAACTGCACTTCTCAATGTAGTAGTTCTGAAATCGATTAGAAACTGATTGTGATTTTATCGTGCATCGGTTATCTACTTTTCATGTCTTCGCTTGGAATTCAAATTGACAGCTGAATGGCGTGAGGTCGCACGGTCGTGATTCTTCAACTATTCACATCACACACCTTCCGAGTCGCCTCATCAATTGCTTCAAAAATTATAATCGCAAGGGCCAGATTAATGAGACGGGGTTTTTATCTGGGATTTCCCGCCCCTTTCCTTTAGCAAAAAAGTAAAATATATGGTGTTTTAAGTAACTTTTCAAAGAGTAAATGATCTGTACAATTTTCGCCAAGGTCCGGTGGATGTCGCAACAAGTTAATTAGTAAATTACACGTACTTTGGCAAAGTAATTCTGGTTCATACGCTGTCAAGACAACCTCCTCCTTGATTAGTCATAAAACTATGAAACCGTTCAGCTCACTTCGATTTACAGCATGAGCTTGATAACAATTCTGATTTTACGTTTTTCCTAATGCCACAATGAAGCTGGTTGGCACTATGCAAAGTATTTTTCACCAGTCGTCCGTTTCTCTTTCTATCCATCTATCCAAGCGCTAGTTGAGTGATTCGATTGTGGCAAATCAGGTGCGTGGCACACACCAGACTTAGACGAGACAAACGCTAGCCTTTTTTCCACACCGCCTCCGTGACTCACGTTTGCTCTGTGTGTATGTGATTTTTCTGACAGATGGACGAGTAAGTGGGTGAACGTTGATAATGGCCGTCTAGTTACTTTACTTTTCAATCGTGGGAATGTTCGGGCTATTCACACACCAAGTCTCCTCTTGATTGGCATCCATTCTTCCCCTTCGGTCGTGTTGCTTCTCCAGCAGTCGCGTCTGAGGTCGGTGGTCCCTATATGATAATCTTGATGAGTTTATTGGCCTTTTTTACGTTCGTGATCATAACAGTAAAGCTGAATTCGTGATGCCCGTGCCATGTTGGTTATGGTTTAGGGCGACTTGAATGGAGAAATTAGGGCTAGTCCTGCAAAATGGAGGCGAGATGACAGTGACAATGACAACAAAGACGCAGGACAGGCACGCAAATCGCATCAATCATTCGTCGGCGACGGTGGCGGCGACCGCTGTATTGGTCTCGTTATTGTCGTCTTAGTCTCGGCCGCGCACACAAAAAAGCCGGTCGACAGCTCTCGTTCGTGTGTATGCATGCACGTTTGACATGTCGGCGTTTTGACAGCTTCCATTGCACACATGTGATTAAGACAGGCGAGCGGGCAGGCAGGCCAATTCCCTTCATTCCTGATTGGGTACAAGTAGCCTGCATTTGCATTTGCACTTGCACAAGGGATGCCTCCATAATCTCTCCTTTGCTCTTTTCCATAGAGTGATGCCACAGTTTCGTGCCGGGGCTGGAGTTCAATGAACGTGTTGTCTTCAACGAACCCACCTTTAACGTCGGCGCCCTCCAAATCATCGCCACGACCACCATCAACATCATCCCCGCCTCCCGAGCAAGGCCAAACGCAATCTTCATTAAATTCGACGCCTCCATCTGAATCGCCAATGACTATCGGAATGGTTTTCTCCTCAACTGCCAACAAGACACGACCGCTGGATCTCTCTGCCTCGGATAGGATTATTGCAACCACTTCTGCTGAAATTTCTCCCTTGGAGTGTCCCAAGCCAATAAAGATAGAGGAGGGGGAAATGGAGAGGGGGAACAAGGCTTCCACAGTTGATGATAAATCAGCCGTTGAGATTGAGCGATCTCTAAAAGTCGAGAGTGAGGAGGAGACCGCATCACCGTTGGAGAAGTGCTTTAAACCAATGGAGACGGCCACCTCGGAACAACCGAGATTGGAGGAGGTTTCAGCTCAGCTAAAAACCCTGACGGAGTTTTTTAAGACATTAACCTCCTCGTCCTCAACACTGGATGCCACAGTAGCGTCAATCCACGCCTTGATTGGGAAGAAGTTTGACAAAGATGTTGGGAGCGATGCTGGTTCTCTGGAAGCCCTTCATCAACTCGGCTGGCAGTTAATAAGTCTTGGGAGGAATGTCTCACTTACTCCTCAGTCATCCATCCCAACATCTACGGGTCCGTCGTGGATACCGGGAAGTAGACAACAACCTCCTCCTCAACCCCCTCCGCCTCCACCACCTCCACAGTCACAACCACAACAACCACCTCCAAATGTTCAACATCCGCATCCTCCTATGTCAGGGATATCAATGCGTGGAAATCAGAAGTATAGCGCATTCTACCAACATAACAGAAAGCATCAAGTGATGGATGAAGTGGAGTCAATTCGACAATCCGTCACAACTGCCGCACCATCTTTTCATCGCCTTGGATTCCCTTCAAGGCGTGTAAATGGGCCCGTTCTTCCTACGAGCCACACAAGAGGACACTTTTCAAATCCGTCAGCTGGTCTGGAATCATCTTTGAAACCTGCAATAAGTCAACGGTTGCAAAGTGAAATAACTTCTCCACCGCGCAGTCGAGAGACTGCCTTCCTTTGTAGTTGTGGGGATGATTTTGAAAGTCTCTACGGCTTCACTCTTCACATGCGTGATACAGGACACAAACCGCGGAGCAGTCAGCCAGAACGTGACATTCCCAAGTTGGTTAGGGGCCAGGATATGTGGATTAACAGTGAGACAGAGCAGACAAGGGAAATTCTTCGGTGCATGCGATGTAATCAATCCTTTCGCAGTCTGCCCGAGTTGACAATGCATATGATGAAGACAAGTCATTACTCGGAGATTGTCTACAGTGATGCGGGGCGTAATTTACTTGCTAGTCAAACATTCTCCTCTGTGGCTGAAAGAAATCGGTCTGGAAGCTCTGTGAACACCCCTTCGTGGAATGCTGCTGGTTTGAAAACGTCATCCTCTTCTATGACGCTAAAAAGACCTGTTCGTGGCTGTGTACTTCCCCAAAATGGGCTAGCAGTATCTTCTGAGACAACAAAAAGCATTGAGTTAACAACAACCGAGAAGAAGGTGAATGGATATCCTGAGACACCTCATGATGAAACCAAGTTGTCACGTTTGGAGGAGCCACAGAAATGCGAAAGGCCTGCAAGTTCGCATGAGATGCACGTAGTGAAACCTTCTCCAAAACCTGTAGCTTCACCAGAGGCTCTATCCTGTCCATCGGAGCTTCAGCGAAGCGCTGCGTCGTCCCCACGGAATGATGGGGAAAAACAGGAGCACAAGTACCTTAGTTCACCAACGTCCAGTCGGGAAAACACCAGTCCACGAGCGTCCGAAGAAGAAACGTCTCGTCGAAGTTGTACGGACAGTGTAATCAGGCAAATTGAAAGTTTTGTGGAAAAGAGCTTGCCAAAATCCAGCGCTTCAAGTCCCGTGGCTTCCAGACCTCAAACATGGCAGCAGAGGCAGCAGATACAGGGTCTTGTAAAACCAGCAGCATTTGGACGCTGCAATCTCTCCCCATTAACTGAGACAGATGCAAGCAGATCTACCCCAGACAAATGCGTACAACGAAAACGTCGATTCTCCAGTGGGTCCTCAAATTCAATGGCACCTTCTAGTGCCGCGGCTGTCAACGTATCCGCTGATACGTCGTCAGAGAAGCGTCCGCTTTTGTCCAGCCTTTCTGCTGAAGTTCAGGGCTGCGAAAATCCATTGTCGTCGCTACAAAAACTCGTAGAAACTACGCATCAGAGTGGAACGGGCTTAAAAAGTCCTATTCGACCATTTAGTCAGACTAGTGAAATTTCGCCCGTACCCTCTAATCACTCCAATGATCTGGAAGGCTCTGGAGGGACTAAACCTGCGCCTCCAACGGCAGAGGTAGCCCAGCAGCAGACCAACATTGCTGCAGCACTCTCAGCACTGCAGAGCTTAATGTCAAAGGTGTCAACGTCCTTACCCACGACCAATCCCTCCAAACAACCCCAGACTTCGTCGAATCTTGACTTTCTTTTACCTTCAAATGGTGAAGGCGATACAGCCAATTGGATGGGAATTCTGAGTACTTTTCTCAGCGCGACGAAACAATCGGATCCAGAGCAAAAGAGGTCTGATGCGAGCCTACCAATCTCCAATCTCCCTTCCCCTTCAAAAATGTTCGAGCAGCCTTCCACTGTTTTCCCTGCTGGAGGGTTCGATTTCGGCACTGTAGCGAAAGCTCAATCCCTTTCGGTGCACATGAATCCGCCAACGATGACCTCTGCAGGTCCCAGCATTGTAGCAAACATCACTAAGAAAGCAAAGTGTCACTTCTGTGGTAAGCCTTTTGCAAATAAAGGTCAAGTTCGTCTCCACATCAGCAAGAATAAGTGTCCATGTCTGCTCCAACAATCCGCATTGGGTAAACCATCAGGAGGTGCTCCATCGACAGGTAATATTGGTTCACAGGTCCCGGATAAGCACGGATTGCCATTTCCTTACCCCGGATTTCCACCTGGGGCTGCTGATTTGAGTAGATTTTTTTCACCTCCTCCCCCACCAACCCATCATCAGCAACAACCAGCCCAGCAGACTGCACAGCCACCACCGTCATCGCAATCTTCAGTTCCTCAACAGTCAACGCAACAGAAATCAATTGATGCGAAACCGCCTGCAGAGGCTGCTGCTCTAGCCGCACTTTTGCGACATTTTAATGTCCCTCAAACCGGTCGTCCAACAGGTCTAAAACCCGCAGATGTACTGGCATCTCTGGCAAGGTCAACAGAAACGAATCCTGGAAACGCTGCTGCCTCATCGAACCCCCTCTTTTCCATCTTCTTTCCGTCAACAAGCCTTGCTACTCCGGCTCCACCACCACCGCCACCTCCGCCGCCTCCACCCCCAACGCAGTCCATGGATACGTCCGGGCTAACTCCAGAGCAGAAGGCATTGTTCCTCTTTGCACAGGCCATGGTTTCTTTAGCTGTGGGAGCGTCTAGCACAGTAACCAGTGGCAAACTTGGAGAAGAAATGACACAGCCGCAACCACCACCACCGCCACCACCACCGCCACCTCCTCCACAAATACCAACGTATCCACCATTAACGAGTCTTCTACAAAACTTTAACATCACTCCAACGCCACCACACGAAGTGGCTGTGAATCCAGAAACTTTGGAATCCTACCTGAGCGCGATTCGACACCTTGCGTCGTTGGGGAATGCGGCTGCTCTAGCAGCAGCAGCAACAGTGAGCGTTGCCTCCTCGACTGCGATGGCAGGGACTAACACCACTGCCACCACTACCTTAACAACGGCGACGACAACAGCGTCCATGATATCCGCAAATTCCTTGCCAGGTGGTGAAAATGGGCCGATTACTGCCAAGGAAGCAGAGTCGCAATAATTAAATTCTCATGTTCCAGGCGTCGGGGTCCCTTCCTTTCTATCATTTCTAATCCTTAGCTGTTTTCTTCATCTCCTTCCCCTCCTTTTCAAATCTCTGTTTAAAGTGCTGTAAATAAGTAGTATGCAAATAAGTGTGATTGTGTGCCTAAGAGAGAACTTTTGGACAAAGAAACGACTTGCTATTTGAAATCCCATGTACATACACACATGAACAGATGGTACGCGAAAAGTTACTTCACAGCTTACTTGCCTGCATTATTTTTCTGGGAATCGAAAGGCGCAACGGAATTCTAGATTGGCTACACCTCGACTCACCGAAGCTCGTTGATATTGAGGTTTTTTTAACCTGCCTCTTTATTGCTTATTTGACTCCAATACGTGCGCTCAATACTTTACTAAGTCGTGTTGTCATTACGTCTAATTTATGCTTCCACTGTGGTTTACCGATATTGTTAGGCCCATAATTCGTAAGACCTCCCCAAATTAAATGTACCTCATTCTCTTCGGTGAGTGCAAAGTTCGGTACAAATTTAATTCGCTATTGATTTGGTTAAGCGCCACCGTAGTCAGGTGTGAGACTTAGTGGTCCAATCGAGTTGCAGTTAACTTGGTCGACTTGACTTTGGGCCGACAACTTTTTGATTTATTAGCACATTGAACGTTCCCGATTAACCACCCTTTACACCTTACACGGGTTTTGGTGATTTTACCACCATTGAGTGAGTTGTGCACAACAGAAATGTATGGAAGATCAATACTCGAAACAGCGGCTTGGCGTTTTACTTAGGAACGAAATTTTCCGCCTCCGTATTACTTTCTTTTTATGAAGAGATGGTTTGGCAAAAATAAAAAATTTGGATAAAATCGGCGCCACTCAAAATTCCCTTTAGCCATGCACAGCCCCATAATGGCGCGCGGGTGCGTACAGAGGGATCAAAGGTGAATTTGATTGAAGGCCGCTGTCACTTCCCATGGCAAAAACACAAACGCGTGCGACGCATACACACAGACACACGGACGCACCCATACAAGCGCGCGCGGAATAGGGCTGCGCGCAAGGGCGTGACGCTAGGGGTAATCGCGCGTCCTGTTGACGGCTCTTTCATGCCCACTTCAAATATGCGCTTCATGCGGTGGAATCGTTGGGGACAAAGTGTGATTGTTCACTTTATCACTCTACTAATTATGCATGCAAAATTCCCCAATTCTATCTTATGTGCTACTTAAAGAATAAATAAGTCCCTCTATTTTTACTTAGTTGGGTTGTCTAGTTGATACTAACACAACCTTATCGAGATTAAATTGAAGCATCTTTGTTGATCCCACTTTAATAAAGGGGCCACTGAGATGACACTCGGGTAACACCTTGAAAAGTAGTAGGGAAAATTGTTTTGTAGAAGAAAGATCATGCGTTTTGCCAACAAAAGATCTTTGACTTAACGTTGAATCCAGACATAGACGTAGAACAGTCGAAGCATTAAAGCTATCTCTTACAAATTTGGTTTGCAACTGTGATTATTGAATTGATATTAATATTAGAGATCTGTATTCTGCGGAAGGGTATGTAGTCTTCAGTCGCAATTGTCACTGCTACAATGCAGTTAGTCTAAGGAACGTGAAGGATAGATCTGGTCAAATCTACGTGATGCCTCTTACATCAGTAATACTAGGGTGTGGCATTGATTTCCCATCCTTTGATTTATAATAGACCTAATGCAAAAGCGCCGAACATTTACCTGCCAACTGCGGCACGAATATTGCAATTTATTTGCTTTGCTAAGATTGTAACAGCAAGAACATCCTTTTATGGGGTAAATTAACAAACACGTTGCACCTTAGCCATATCTACTCCCCTGGGAGTTCGGTTAGCACCTCCCAACCGTGGAAAATTCATTTTCACCGATCAAATATTAATGTTACGAGTGCTTAATAAACGGCTCTTTACTTTTCACTATCTGGTTTCATATAAATGCGGAGTGGAGAAAATTCACATTCCCATTTAATCCTGACTCTTCACTTTGACAAACTGCAAATGTCCACATGCATCAGACACTTCGAAATGTCACATCACTTAGGGACTGATCACTCCTGCACTTGTCACATTAATGCCATTTGTCATGACATACTTGATAGATATGTGTGCACATTTTATCCACAATGATTCTCAATCAAAATGGCTACTATCACGTTCGTCACTAGCATCACATATGCTACGCCCAAAAGTCACAAGTGGAGGACCTGTGCTTTGTTTTGTGACTGTGTTCATTACTGCTTAAATAGGACTTTATCATAAAATATTATTCAAATCGGTAGGTACAGCAATAATTGTTTTGGTGCCAGTTTAGAACACTAAGCCATCGCTGAAATCATTAGTGGCAGATGTAATTCCTGAGGCCTTAATAACAAGGGTGTTATATTAGGTAAGACCGCATTAAAACTAAGGGAAAGGAATGTCTGATTAAATGGCAGTTGTATCTATTCACTAAGAAGCGAGTCAATTTGTCAAAAGAAGGAAGAGAAAAAGGAATTTCTAGTTGACAAAAGCGAAGTAACGCAGGTGGACCTGTTTTTGGTAAACACGGCCCAAATGTAAAAATGAAATTTATGGTAGCCTAGAACACATCCATAAGTACGAAATACATAACTTATATGGTCAAAAAATAATTCCAGCTAAATGATTGGACAGCAGACCTCTTAGTCATGGCGCAGGACCAATGGGAGCTAAGGGAGCAGGTACGCGAGTTTCCACCTATTCCCAGCCAGCTAAAGTATGGAACAAAAAAATTATTTGATAAGTAAAAACAACTGAAATGGAAATTTTAAGTCTAATCAAAAGGGCTGGAAATAAGGCAAATCTACTCAAGTCTACCAAAAAACCCAACCAGGCTTCCTAATAAAGCACACATTAGCCTTCCAATCAGGCATTTGCCATTTCCAACCCCATTTGGTTATTTTAGTAGTAATCAGTAGCCACCAAATAAATAAATATATATATTACTTCAACAAAAAATATAAATACTGACAACTACTTTTTGAGAGGTAGAATAACATTTCTGACAGGAGACTTGAGTGGTCAAGTGGTTAACAGGTCGTCTTCTGAAGGACCGATGCCGTCTTGGACGGCTTTCCTGCTGGCAACAGTGACATTAGTGACAGTGACACTAGTAGTGTCAGTGACAGCGGTGGTTTTGACACGAGGTTTACCCGACAACCTGCATGACAGGCCTTCGCGACACATGCAAAGAGTGATATGAATAATTAGGTAATCTGTCCTCGTCCCACTACAGCAAGTTGACATTTGTGCTCTGGCGGAGACAGCAAACGTAAACACAACGAGAACAAATTTTTAGACCAAAAATTTTGCTTTCCTTGAATGTTGATTTCTTTACAATTTTTAGTTCAGCCAATGTCCAGCAATAAGGGACACTTTTTCCACCTATTACTCCGTAATATAAATTGAATAGGCCTTTTGAGAGGGGACATGGCTTTGTTTAGCACACAGAAAAGTCGGCTCTATAACATTCAGATAGGCGGAATGGAGTCTCGTCTTATAACACAAGAGCTACATCTTCATCGATGAGCCAAATGAAAATGCAAAATAATCCGAATTCTTGTTCGTTGGTTTTAAGGTCAGAAAGTTACACAAATGCGTGGTCTGCTTTAATTGCTTGGAAATATAAAAACGTTTCAATTTCTCACTATTTAGTCTATTTTGAATGTTATTGCCTGCAGAACACAAGTATGAGTCTGTTTCAGTATTTGCCTCCTCATTCTCGGCCTCAGCCGCTACAAAATGCAATACCAGATCGCGAGCTGTAATATAAGACCAACACTTTCTTTGGATTCATTGAATTTACTTATCCTCGCACAAATTTCATTTGCAAGGAGCAGTATCTGGTACGTGGATTCCAGTCTTGACGGGTTGATCTTCACTAAGTGGGACGGTGGTAGAGAACGAATGTACTCGCAATCAATCGAATGTGCATAAAACCACTACGACTTTTCGGAGATGGGAAAATACCTCGGAGGCATTGCGTATTAAAGCATCTGTGGATGACAATGCCGGTTTTGACTCTCAACGAATAATCCTGTTTTAAAACAGGATTTTAATGAGGCGAGTGAATCGCGGATCAAAATGACAGCATTAAAGATTTACTACCCTCAGGTAGTGACACCAATTTGCTTGGCAGAAACACCAGATTTTCTTACCTTTTTGATCTCAGGCAATCTAAACTGGTGGCGTTATGCCCTTTTATTGTCAATAAGAATAAAGGATCCTCCATAGTGTGATGTATTCACGGTTTAGGCACCTAAAAGACCTGCGTTGTAGTATTTAATGAGTAGATGCAAATGCTTCCAGTGGTGTGCAGTAAAAGTGCGTCTAGACCGGCAACCCAACTACAATGAAGGCTTTAAATTATCTTTTCTGATTATTAGAACAATACTATTTTTTAGTATAGCACTCCTTTCTTTTTTGAGTTATCTCCATAGCCCAATTTCACCACCCGCCATTGCAACTAAGGAGGTGCTGTAGCAAATACTCAGAAGTCAGTTATTATTTTAGTGAACCTTAAGCCACGCTCATGAAGTTTGTCAACTTTGCAAATACTTAAGGTACAGTCGGTAAACCAATTGCTGTATGTCAAAAGATGTTTTGAATGCAAAAAAATTGCCTTCAACTCCTCCATTTTATTGCCAATCCTTCATCTTATTCTTTTTCAGCTATTTCGTACACAGATTGGAGTTGCTCAATGCTACTATCTTTTCTGTGAGAACATGGCAAAAAAAAAGTTTAAATGGCTGCAGAACTGTCGGCGCCTTGATGACCCAAATGCTTTTTGACTGGTCACTCAAGTGAACAAGTTTCATGTAAGCCACGCCAAGGACAGACGTTGAAGTATTTATAACGCCTCCTTTCCTACGAGGCATAACAGCTGTGATGTTCTCCTACAAGACCAAGAGTGATTGGAAGAAAGAGAGGATTGCTTGATTAATTCAAATACTGAGCGAAATCGGATCTCATCCATCATGTCTACGATGCACATACAGTCACGAAAATGTGTGCTTGTCTGTCTGCCTCTCTGTCGGTGTTTTGATGTTGTAATGCAACCAAACCTTCATCAGATTGTGTTGTGGTGCGTTCAGACATTTATTAATCTGATACAGTGAACTGGGCTTAGCAAACCTAAAAATGTCCCTCTTTTGAGTGGGTGCGATTGGTAAGGCTAATGAATTACTCCTTGTGATCAGTTAAAATCCCTACCCCATATCCCCTCGCATTTAAACTTTTGCTTGAAGAACATCCTTTGCTAAAATATCTCATTCTTTGCCTTCTAAAAGTGCCACAAAAATTAACAAATTTGTTTTTTAGTGCCTTTTAGTGTGTTCCATGGGAACATTAATGACCAAATTGGTGGTGTTAAAACGAGATCTTTTAATATTGTACATGGTTTGCCTTGCTGCGCTACCTAAATTAAATCCATTTTATGCCTTTTCTTCTTAAGCTAGTAGTTTTTTACTAATTCTTTCATCTATTCTTCTACCCTCTGCTTGAAATCTATAAAAGTTGCCTGAATTGGAGTAGTTACTATAATCTACTGAAGGGTGATCAACGCATTGCCTTGCACCTCCTTGAAGTCGATGCTATGAGATGCAGAAACGTGAGGCAGGCTATTTCACAAATGCGTGAAAGTGATAGTTTGCCGCCAATGCAAAATTAAAAGCCCGCTTGGGTAAGTTTACAACAAGCACAATCACACACATACGTTTGCATTTCCTAAGAGCTAATCTCTACGCTCTACGAGATTACAACAGAATAGGTGACTTTTAACTAGCCACGAGCTAGGTCGGAGGTCATATATTATCAGCGTCATTCTCATGTATCAGTCTATCATTTGCCCTCATGAATAGACTTCTTTAACCTTCAACGGAGGCCTGTCAAATTTAGTTAGGGAGAGACAAAACTCAATTGACTGCTTAACCAAGTACTCGCCTCAGCCACAACTGATGCACCTTCACCTTTCTTATGGCGTACTCAGTGCTTGTAATTAAGCACCTTTTCTCTTTTTTAGGTCATTCACACTTCGTGTTTTGTAGGAATAAAGTCTTTTTAAATGCTGTTGTGATTATTGTCAAGGGTGTAAGTTCAGTAGGACATCTTGAAAGAGTAGTCTTGATTAACTTGACATTTTAGCAGTCAGTGACGCCCGGGTTGTCCAGCCTGGGCTCGAAGTGGCATGCAATCTCTAGCAGTTTGCGATACCTGGTCGGTTGGGTGATTCAGATTAAATTTGCTTAAGCCGTCTATCTCAAGGACTGCCCTTAGTTTGTTTACCATATGACCTTTTTTTTTTAACTAAAATCCAACTAAATGAGTTATTTTATTTTGGGATTCTTAAAATGCAGTTGATTCGGCTTGTAGGAGGCTGTAGAACAAATACCACTTTAATCTTACCGCGAGGCATGAATGTAAGTAAGAAAATTTGCACTCCGGTCTACTCCGTGCTCTCTTTTACCCTCATTTTACCTCTAAGCCTGCATGCCCTAGAATAATAGATGCATACAGTGGATGCGACTTGAAATTGTCTGCCTCGCCGATCATTTTAACTCAACTCTCGTAACAGAAAATGTGGCTCAAAAAGCAATTTCCACAGTCGCTCAAAGCAAGGTGCGTTGCCTTCATCATACCATCCTTAATTTCTTCTGACGACTTTAGAGTGCATTTTAGTGTACGATTAACTCGGATCAGTTGATCAAATTGATCAGTTGCATCTCTTCTTCTAGTCTGTCTCAATGTCAGGATACTGATCTCGTGCACAACTGTTCTTAAGCAAACGATCGTAACACTTCCAGTAATACCTTCTTCAGACAAAGGAGCATTATAAACATTAATAGTTTTAGTAAGACGCTTGAGCCTATTTAACAAGCGGTAAAATCTGAGAGATCGAAATTTTGGAATAGGTGATCATGGATGATGTTGAAGCCGCCGGTTTCAGGATATTTAACCCATCAGCAAGTTCAATGCTCCTATAAGTGTTTGCATGATGCAGATCTGCAAGCAGCAATATTCTAAAATGTTTCCCAATGAGCTCAAGTAAATTTAATCATCGCCTAATTTTAAACCTTAAGCCTACCCTTTAATAATATTAACGCATGTGATACTGGTTCAGCAATGATGGGGAAGTAAAAAATGAAGTTTTGATTGAAGGAATGGGGCATTACCTTAGTAACGTATTTCCCCAATAATGCATCCATTAGTCAAGGTGCTTTTGCGCAACTGCAGAATTTAGCATTAGCTAGCATGCCAAGGTGGAAGCATTCGTTCGTAAAGTTCTTCCACCCCCCTTGTCAAACAGGTGGACTCGATAGGAACAAACTTCTTTAGAGCGATTTTAAGGATATTTCTACTGGTGCTTAGAACTGATTCCTCATATGCTAGAGAATTAAGCGTTTACAACGAAATCATAGGCCTGTTCAATACAGTACCGTAAAAGCATCGTTGATCTACAATGTAGGCATTTGTAGCATTCATTTGCAAGTTTTGTCAAGACGGTGGAAATTGGGATCTTATCAGACGAAGTACATTCTTAATACGAGTTGTGGAAATGTCGAAAGCGCCAATTTGTCCGTGTGTGTGTGTGCCGCCAACTAATGAGGAAAATGCCGAGTTGACTCAGATCGCAGTCATAGGGAATACGACAGAGAACCGGTCTACTAGAAATGGAGATCCAACAGTTAAAAAGGTTGCGGACAACGCAAATGTCCTTTTTTAGCAGCCAATCGCTTAGTCAACCGTGTGTACCCTACTGTCAGAAAGCGGATCGTGAAAACTGACAATAAATTGGAAGGATTAGCCACTTTAGCATCCAATTATTATAGCATTTAACCTCTTGCATGATACTTGTAGCTAAAGCCACAAAACCTTCAAGACTTTGAACAGTAGCCAAAATTCGTAATTGGCTCACCTTTTGTTAAAAATGATTCAACTCTAAAATAATTGCGAAATTCGCTTCTGAGTCATTTCTATCTCCAAAAAGGTATTGAGAGAAACGAAACCCTATTCAGTTAATTGTGAGTAAAAGTTAGTGAAAATTGGAAAAAAACATAAATGCAACCATGTAGATCTTGCTGAGAATCTTTGAGTAATTTTATCGCTGACGCTAAGACTTGAAATTACTTGGGCGGAGAGAAGAGAAGACACCGTCAAATGCTGTGTAATAATTTTGCAAAAGAGCTACGGCAGCTTTGGAATGGGGTTTTACAACGCTATTTAAGCAACCTACAATCGCATTCATCCGGTTGATCCTGCGTTTTATGATATAAGGCCCCAAAATAATCGAAGAATGGATGCTCTGTTGATGCATATCTAATGCCTTTGATTGCGTATAAACAACCACGTTTGTTCTACAAGTTGCATCAAATGATGATATTGAGCTATGTCGGGAACAATAGCAAGTGCCAAAACCCAAAATCGACCTTAATATGTTAGAAGTTAGGTTATGCAGCAAGTAGGCTGGTACTACATTAAAACTTATATTGGCTGCCTTCAATGCAACCACAGGAGTCAGAAGCTAAGAAAAGTCTCTACATATGATAGATGGACTAGATTTGAGAAAAATCGAGTCCTAGTGTAGTACTGGGGTAGAATATGTGCCGCCGAAGTGCAAGAGGCTTAAGACCCGAGAGCCATACCACTGTGTAAAAGTATACGACAAAGCTTTAATTTTCCACGTGGCCAAAACCACATTTGATCTGTGTTGAAGATGAGAATACACTAAAAGAACTGCCTTTATCGTTCTTCATTACAACCCACTGATTGCTAAATGGACTTATAATGTAAATATCCCTTCATGAATTAGTATTGAACAACCGATCATTCGGTTTTTGGGAGATTGATTGTTTGCAGACCTGTAGCTGCAGTTTGGCTTGCTACCTTTGAATTGTCCAGTAAGCTAAAGACACTCACGGCTGCCGATAGGTTAGTATACTTCAGTTCTTCCTCCTATTTTTAAGTGCAGTAACTCAGCGAATGGTAAAAGATCAGTCACAAATCAAATGGATTTGATTTGAATAAGTCATGGGGCTTCTAGTGGAACAAAAACACAAATGCACTGACTATTTTATATGGGAAATAATGTGATTGAAAATAACTCAGAATTCGCTCCATTGAACTAACACAACTTTTGATTTGTAAAATTAAAAGTAAAGCATTGGGGAAAATAAGTAATTTTGTTAATGATTACATCAACAATAGCGAGCAGCTATCGATAATATATTTTTGATTTTCTGCCAAAGAAGATCAAACAAACAGACTTAGGGAAATTTTAGTGGTTAGATCTTGCTATTCGCTCACCGCAGTAATGAATGGCCATCTTTTAATTCATTAAATATGCTTTTCAGTGATAAGATAATACTATGATTCTGGAGTTTAATTGGCGACACGACTCAATTAAACACCGAAGTTGCTCTCCAGCATCAAACTAATCGACTTTGAGCGTTACAGTTATCGTACTTGAGATGAGGATTATTTTATGCCAGATAGGCCATGATACTCCACAATGCTTAGACAATGCGGACCTAAAGACAACTTGCAACCCACCGTTCATGGAAGTAGGACTTTTGACTAAACTGTAGCAGCAACTCAACGCAAAACTAAACGTCGGTGGAATAGCCTGTCACTTCTTCTTAGTGCCTCGGACTCAATTTTTAAATGGAGAAAAGCAATAAATTGGTGAAAGGAGAGATGCAAGAATGGCTGGGTCGACAGGTGGATAAATAGATGGGTAGAATAGGCTACCAGATAGCCTGACTGATGGATCGGTAGACGAATAGAAAACAGGAGATACTGCGAAGGTCAAATTAACAGATGATTTTCTTTTTCCATCAATACGGATAAATAGAAAAACATCTTATTATGCTTCAAAATTGGTGTCAGTTTCCAATTATTTGATTTTACAAACAGATGAAATGAAAAATAAAGTCCTTATTTCACAGTTCTGCATTTCAAAGAGCTCAACAAAACTTATGGAAGGTGTGCAGCTTATTCCTTATGCGAAGGAAGCTAGCAGGTACCCATTTTAGCCATTGGTAAGATTAGAATAATGCCATATTAAATGACTATCATTCCTGGAAACGAAAATGCCTGCCACCGTTTAAAGTAGTGTGAGTAGCGACTTTGCGTCATTGTTGATAGTGGCTGCCACTTTACATAACTCATTCTCAGAAGTATGCTGTTTGCAAACAGAGTCACGTAGGTGACAGTGTCATTACTCACTTTCAACAAAACTGTGACACTCAAAGCAAGTAGCGAAATTCAATATGGCAAGCCAAGCAGAAAGCTTTCTAAACTGAAAGTACCAGACCAGTAAGTTATGAAACAGCATAACTAGGCAGAAAGGAAAGTGGGGTACCGGAGTTCGTATGTTGTAGACTTTGCACACAATTTACCTTTTCAAAATCAATTAAACTACTCAAAATATAACTCGACGCACCGAGTGCTCAATTGCAAAAATCCGAGCGTCATACATTTGTCTTGCTAAATCATAGCCTGCTGAAATAGTGGAGTGGGGAAACTCCTAATTGCCTTAAAGACACTGCGATAACACCTGACCAAAACGCTGTATCAATACCAAATGGCGTTTAAATGAGGCTTTACATTCTTGTGACTGTCCATATCAATCAAAAACGACTGCAAAAGCGGAATTTGGGTGGTATTTACTGGTGCCATGTTTGTAGATGTCCATTCTGGCATGTCTATGTCTAAAGCCGAATATTTTCCATAAACTTAGTTTTTTGTAATGCAACCGCTAACCATGGGCAAAGAACACGGACGATCTTATTTACTAATGGTCTTTAGGAGGTGACATCGCTTTCGACGTCTATTTTTAAATACATAAGTAATTTTCCCTCCTCTGAACGAAAGGTCACTTTCTCCATTCTTTGAAAACTGAGGAGTCCAATCACCTCAGAAACTTTTAAAAAAATTACCAATGCAAACACGGAAAGGAATTTTAGCATGTTTCACTAACAAACGAAAATCCCTCTTCCGACCTTGTCCGAGAAGCCTTGACTAAATCAAAATTATGCCACCACCGATGAATACCTTTTATTCTTGAAGGGACCCTCGGTAGCGCTGTAAGTCTTAGCCTTATCTCGAAACAAAATAACCCGGGATATTTCATAATTGTACGCAAATTCTGATTTATCGTTAACGGAAGTGCTAAGGCGGGATCGTTACACTGCCTGTTAGTGACCCAAACTTGCCGTGATTAGAGGTGCCTTATAAAGCGATCCCTTTCATACATTTTGATTAGCCGGAATGGTGCTTAACGTGTGTTCCCACTGAAAATTCCATAAATTCCCAACCGACTTTGCATGCCTTGATCCAAGTAAAGACGATTTTTTATCGTCGGAAATTAAAATAATGGGATCAAATTGAGTATGAAGAAGGGTGTGCAAGTGTTTCCATGTCTAGGTGGTAGAAAAGAAAGAATGATTAACCATAGATCATTAACTTTTGCTATAACGGCTTCGTTTTCCTTGCAACATTTCTGATCTTTTTTGGGGAAAATTCCACATGTATTTTAGAATCTAAAATCAACAACGAATGCGCATTTCAGACGAACACACGCGGCAATTTCACAAGAGAAGTGCACGTGGTGCGTTAATGGTGGGTATGTGAGCCTGTATGTGTTATCAAAAAGCCAGACACTGCATGCACGGAGTGCGTTGCGGATGGTCCAGACTCGATTTATTGTCGCTATGCCTCGTAAATCGCCGCCATTGTATCAAATTTCTTGCTCGCACATTTCGCAAATAGTCCGAAAGGAGACAGACCTAAAAATCTTCTTAATCCGCATTTTAGTTTTGTAAAGTTGACCCGAGTTTTTACACGAAATCCATTTCAATTGGTAGATTTTACCCCCAACTCACTTTGAGCAATAACCTCATCAACAAATTCGCTAGAATTTAGTCAACTCCGTTTGCACAACAGCCTAAAGATATTAGTAAAGCTTTTTCATCCAAATATGGGCCAAATTTATCATTCTGTTCTCGTAAAAAAATGGGGCTTAGGAGGGATGCAAAGGGGAAAACAAAGAGAGAAATGAGTAACCACGGCACCAGTTAATCTCGTCACATTGACACAGTCTAGATTACGCTTTTTTGCACCCTCAAGGCCACAAAACTGAGATACCGGCTAGATAAAGAAGATTAGTTATTCTGAGCAGGACTAGCACTAGTCAATCAACGACCTTCATGACCGACCAATGGAGGCTACAGAGACATGTATAGTGACTTTAAATGACGAAGCCGCTCACAAGTTTACGCACATGTTAAACGCGTAAAGTTGGAAATAGTTGGAAAACAAAGTCACATCAACAGAAACTTATGTCCTCATAATGGGATACAGTATTTTTTTTTCGAACAGATCGACTGGATGGCATAGACGATGCAACAAATGCAAAATTACACAATTAAATAGCTCGTAGAATTAAGTCGTCTTGATTATTTGAATTGATAAACAAATTGACTGAAGGCCATTGAGGGCATGACGTGCGTGATTACGCTTCTCGGAAAAGTGCACTGATCACTAGACAGCCTTGTCTTATTTAAACATCCACAGAGGGACTGGTAATTAGTGTTGTAGCTCCAAGCCGCCCCCATTGGAGATCAATTTGGGCTAAATAACGAAGTGTTTGCCGCGACACATTAAAATTGCGATAGCAGGGAAAAGTATTTAAAAGATAGTTTTTGAAAATGCAATCAGAGTGGCAAATTACCTATATAAGACAAATAAGAGTTAGTGAGAGAGCATAATGCCAGATTAAATTATTGATACCCTTTGAGGCTTCAAATTTAATTATACCATTTGACGAACATCAATCAAATTGTCGACAGATGTCATAATAATGCTCACTCTATACTCACTCCCTCGATTCTGAATGATCACGAAAATATGTGAGACAGGCTCATTCACAGAACATATAAGTTGCTGCTGGATTTATTTTGTAAAATTTACAAAGGCTTCTGAAGGCCTGTTTTAGTAAAATATTTAAAGCTATTAAATTTTTGTGATGAAGTATAAGTCTAGAAACGTGTAGCCACTGGGTAAAACTTCCAATGCTTAAGAGGACATCTCGCTTCAAATGTTGTTGTCAAATGCTGGTACTCTCAATGATCGCTCTAGAATAAAACTTGTTCACTAACCTTAACCTATTCTAAGAAAGGAGGTTCTAATTCGCGAATTCAATTGGTGTTCCACTGAGTAGATGAGTCCTTGTTAGAAGTTTCTTATATCTGCGGCCAAAAATTCCATCTGTGGTTCACCAAGCAGACAGATTTCCAAAAAAGGGTCGATTTTCTGGACAGAACAAGGCATGCTTAATATGTATGGGTTGATTGAGGATGAATAATGCAAAACCATCAGTCATCTTATCTAAATTCATGATAGAAAGAAATTAGGCAGAGAGCACAACAAAGGGCTCCATATCAAGTATGATTGACACCTCTCAAAGAGGCTCGAGATTCTACCTTTTTGTAAAGCTCCTCTGGTAACAAATAATTGTGACAGATCCAATTTGATTTATGGGATTTTCCATGGGTGATGATCATCTGCTCTGCCCACTAGATAATCAGTCAATCAAGCCATGGATGGGGTGAGAGTTAATGAGGTGGCGCTTATAAGGAGCCTACGCATTGCATTATTTTGTGGGATCAGAACAACTAGAAGCGATAACAGCTATCAGCTCCGGAAATTGCGGAATGCCATGTCGATGTAGAATGCGAAATTGAAGAAACACAATTTGGTTGTAATATCGACGGTTTATTGAAAATCGTAACAAGATATTTGGTGCCTGTTAACTAATCTTGGATTTGGTTTTATTGAGAAAATCGTGCAAATGTGAAATCTACAATAGATGGAATTCAATAACGCGTTAGCATGTAAAGGTGATATCCGGGAAGGTAGTTAAAATAACTTCTCCTACAGCTGCCATTGCTACCTTTTCCAGACAGATGCATGATAATAGGGTGCCGGCTTTGAATGTCAAGCTTCTGGAAAAGTGGCTTCTTGACAGTGAATTGACGGCGATGAAGATTCCTTTTACTGGTTTGGTGGGGGAGAAGGGAGGATACGAATTTCATTAAGTACCATAAAGCCATCAAGCCATGCTGCATTTGGCGTTGAAGCGAAGTGAGTGGATTTCACTACTTCAATCATGTCATTTTTCACAGGCATAAAATGTCATCATTCTCAACTTCTATTAACTCGTGGATGCCCTTTTCCAATTTCTCAGTTCCATAAACCACGAAATTGCCTTATAA
Organism: Taenia crassiceps; assembly: GCA_023375655.1. NCBI lineage: Eukaryota > Metazoa > Platyhelminthes > Cestoda > Cyclophyllidea > Taeniidae > Taenia > Taenia crassiceps. The sequence continues at coordinate 2,264,432 of JAKROA010000010.1, forward strand.
CATTTAGATAAATAAGGCATAGGTGAACATATCCTTAATTTTATGTTTCAAGAAAACCTTTTAAGGGCTTTTAATTTTAATAAACGAGGGACAACATTGATTTGCACAGAAATTCTGTCGATGGAACAAAACCAACCCAAATTAGTTATCCACTCTCAGCCTAGAAGCTTCCATGTGCCTTTATACACCATTGACAGTTAAAGGGATCAAAGAAACTAACGAGCTGAAATTGATGATGGGCAACGAGAAAGCAGGAAAGAGGAGTATGGAAAAGATTGAAGGAGAGAAGAAAGGACGAGATTTGTCACCCAATAAGTTTTCTAACTCGTTATAATAATGGCACCTCTGTCGGTATCACGAAAAAAAACTTCAACAGCCAGTCCTCTTAAACCGCTCATTATGGCATTCTCATTAAATGGCTTTCAATTAAGCAACGAGCACCTGGAAACGCTCTGCACCTGAGAGTATTGGAGCAGGGATTCGCATGATGCAACTCGTGAACTATTCGCTCTAACGAGCTACAGGTGTGATTTAGGCCCCAATCCCCTATCAAACCCATCTAAACGCTAAAATTACAAGTACGGGTACTGCTATGGGGACACTCAAATAGCGTTGACTTGTGTTGAGATAGTTAGGCAACAGCGAAGCATAGAACTCGCTGCCTCATAGGTATCGACAATCCATCCTTTGTAGGGACTATCGACAATCAAAATCAGCCGATGCGTACATGCACACATTTTTAGCTCCAGTTATTGCAATCTGCATTGAGCTACTGTTGGCTGATGGATAAATCCGCAATACAGCCACGCAATGAGGTTAATTGCCGAAATATTTTCAACCCCAAAACCAGTATTGGGTATTATGAGCCAGAAAGACCTGACCCAAATCATCATTACAATTTGTACATGTAAAGTAACTTTCCGTGCATCAGTAACATCTGTAGAAATAGAATGACCGTTGATAGCTTTGGAGGCGAGAGACTGTACTCTCCTGAGTTTCATACTATGTGCAATTAAAAACTCAAGTCGCATGCATTTGTGTGTACGCATACACCTCCCTTTCCGACGGTTCTATTATTGGAGAGTTTATTAATGCCTGAGCTTAGTAAACCATACTTCCCGCGCTGAGTGTGATCAGACAAATAAATACAACAGATACGCGTTTGATTTTATAATAGAAGGTCGAATGACGAAACTCGATTGATAGCATGAAATCTCCAACTAGTTATTGACGCTGTCAATGGCAAATGCTACATTCACCACAAATACTCCTACTCAAACATGAAGGTTTGAGGTTGTGAGGCATATCTTTTATATGAGGACTATCATGTAAATGAATTTTCCTCTTTTGACAATTTACAGCATAGAGGCTTTCTTTAAGTTTTAATTGGTCAAAGAATGGTGCCCAAGTATCATATCTCGATTCAAAGTACAACTTTCAGAGACTCATGTCTCCTACAATTTGATCCGAGGATGAACGACACTCTTCTGTCTCTTGAGGGACTTGTCTCAGGTTGAGAGCGAGCACACGAACCTTTATAGCCTTTGGTGCTTCATTTATGCTCCCGATCCGTGTATTCTGGGAAGCTTTTCAAGCTACAAACAAATAACGAGTATTCAACTGATCCGATTTCGTAGTCTGCCAACTACGAATGGCATTGGGGTAGAAATCGGTAGAGGAAACCCATGTGGGTGACGATTTTCGAGTACTCTCTTACAACCCATTTGTGATAGCCAAATATCATCACAATCTGCATTCGCTGATATTTGTCGCAGATAGATGGGTGGGATGAGGGTGTTGTGTATTGCAAAAGGACACTTTGTGGCGACAAGTGGTTCACTAAGAACGCGTCAAAAGGGCAAAACACTTCTTGGAATTATTTGACAAAATAAAAGTTACTCTGAAGGTGCCATCAAACACTCTTCTTCTTGGTCGATTGATGCAGGTATTATTGTGCAGTAGATTTAGAATTACAAAATGACATTGCTGCTGCGGCTTACTAAAAGCATCAGTAGTGCGCACGATTTCAACTTGCTGCAAAGTGATACAAATGGGAGTTACCAAGACTGGTCATGTATGAAATGTCCAGGTCTGATTTGTAGGGCGCACTTACGATACGACAAAGACAATTGCTGCAAAATGAATGAAAGTTAATATGATAATGAAATACCGAACTTTTCAGTGAATGATTGAGAAGGAATAAACAAACAAATTGAACGATTTAATTTGCTTCTCATATGCTTAAGTTTTGCAGTCCAGCGGAGCAGCGCCCCTCACCGCAAAAATTATGAACGGTTGTTTGACAGTGCAGATGCAGTAGATGATCAGAAATTGCCTCGTCGCACGAATTGCAATGGAAAAGTAGGTAAGGCGGCCCTGTCCCATGAAGGCTATGGTGATTAGTTCGTCAAATAATTTGGTTGGGAATGTGACTATTAACCGGTTGTAGTGTAATTGTTTACGTTGTAGGGGTCAAGGTGTTGGATTTGAGATTCAACCCCGACATGTTCAGAGAAGAGATTTTCCATTGTTGGAGAGACTGTGCAGGGGGCTGAGTCATGCGAATCACAGCTTCAATATTATTAGGTGGAAAGTATTTATGGATGCATGTTATTTGGTTGTTAGTGATAATCAAAGATGCCATAGGGAGTGCCTTAAGAAGGCTGGCTTTCGAAGTACACTTTGATGAGACCACTGAAACGGTCATGATTGTCACAAGTGTGTGTCATTTTATTGCATCTAAAACCCTCACTTCATTTATTACAACAAATATCAAAATCAATCTCTTTTTCTTTCCATTTACCTGCCAAAGATAACCACTTCTCGACCTTCCCAACCTGTGAAATTGTTGCTCAGGGGAGTCAGTGTACGAAATTACGAGCGTCTCAGAAACGAGGTAGAGTGACCGGTCTAAAATTATTCTAATGTATTTGGATAATTCCCGCACCATTCCAAATTTACTGCAGTATTTATAATCGAGCATCATCATGAAGCAGCTATGCAATTCGCGAGTTAGAGTATGTATATTCCTGCACCATCAGCTCAGCATTGCGAGGCACTTATGGTTGATGTAAATAAGAAATGGAAAAGGGCATTTAAGGTTTCACAAGAGTTGAGGATAATGATATTTTATATGTATGATAATGACATGATTGAGGCAATGAAACCTACTAGATCCTCCTTCAATGTTAGAAGAAGCACCAACAGGAGACTTTAAGGGTCTAATTGAGTTTCCTCACCTTACCTCCCTTCCCTTCATCCTCCCCCGTAGTTGCAAAAGGCATCATCAGGCACGTCAAATCACTGTCAAGAAGCCACTTTTTCGGCAGTTTGACATTCACGGCCAGAGCTTCATGATCATGCGTCTGTCAGGAGCATGCAGCATTGGCATCAGCGCCAGTGGCAGCGGCTGCAGTAGCGGCAGTGGAGGCAGCAGAATCAGCAGTAACGTCACGTCACGTCATGGTAAATTTCTTTCGCCTCGCAGACTTTTGACAATCAGGGGCGCCAATGTATAGGGCACTGTCCACTCCAATCAAACCCACTCATCCTCCTCCACCATTCCCTATTCTTTCTTCTCCTACTTCTTCGCTGCTGCCGCCTCCCTGACAGCATTTGGACAGGCGCTTGTCTGCATGCTGCCTTCAAAATTTGTAGGTACGTATACATGTGTTACCGGTAGCTGTAATGAGTGTGCCATTATGGGCATCTGGAAGGTGGCAGATTTGAAAGCTTGCTTATAGGCAAGCTGGCAGACAGGCAGGCGCAGACAGTGAAGCAAACATTCGTCAAAAGTCATTCCAAACTGACTTATTTTCTTCGTGTTGAAGGCGAGCTGTAAAATTACTCCGAAAGAGGCCGTACGCTAGACGGGTAAAGAAGCAGGTTTGTTTCAAAAAACAATACCGAGGGCTCCTCGGACTAGTCAAGTTTACGGGTTTAGAATAGATACCATGCAGCTGCAGAGCTTCCACCGCGCTCCAATCGCTATTTGTATGTCTGCTGGTGATGAGAGGAGCAAAAGGCAAACTTCCAGTATTTATCTGAAAAGCGACTCTGGTATCTGAAAGCTTCCTACTATTGCAGAATCATGGCAAGTGTACCTGTAAGGCTTTCATGTGCCACTTTGTGCCAAATTATGCATCAGCCAGGCTTTCAACATGCTCGATTTTTATTGAAGGGATCTTTGTAGAAATTGGAGTTACAATAGCTAAGTTTACCCATGAAGTGAGGCTTTTAGATTGTCTTGAAAATGTTCGATTAATCTGATACTTCTCATTACAGCACTAAATTAAGCGAAATGCATTTCCAGATCCTACACCTTCGGTGATAGAGTACTTTACTCACCACCACACTCAGTTGCCTAAACTCTGGCAATGGCTTGAGAGTGAGTGTGTAGATGAAGTTAATTAGGGGATATGTGATGTTTACCACTGCAAATAGCACCTTCAGGAGGGCGGTCCTTTTTTATCGGGCAGACTAGGTCGCGGACCGTATAAGCAGACTTCTGTTGTATTGCTGGAAATTCCAAAACGCGGAAGGCTGACAAGTACCGCATAGTTCCTATAAATAATTAAACCAATTATCCATCCTCTAAATTGCCACTACTTTGTTTCTAATACCATCCAAGGGATAATTACCCTGAATCAGTCATTAAAAGACAATTTTCCAGTGATTTATGAGAGCCATCTATCAAGTGCTTTTGACAGTTACCTAAAGTGGAGAAGCTTTACCAGGCAATGCGTTTAAGGCCGATTCTAGTCCTACATTGTGTCCCATTTGCACAGTAGGATTTGATAGGAACAGTTGCCTTCAAAACCAACTTCCTTCTGCCATAAAATTGCACCTTAAAGTTCCGTCCTAAATCCGTTCCATTTGCTTTTTAAATTCCTTTGACATTCAAAATCCGTCCTGCCAGTTACTTGAGATCTTGGTTCGTGTCTTGAAGAGCCTTACAACCATCAAATTTCGAAACTTCATTAAATATTTGTTGTCACTATTGATGCTTTCGATGCCAGAGTTTGAGGAAAAATTTGTCATTACGGATCCCTTCTGTTGTTTTTTAAAATGGAATGAAAAGGTGAGTTGTATAATAGACTACCATAGAATTACAGGGAATTCATTTACACCGTAAAGCTTGGAACCGAAATCACAGTTTCACTGCGGCACAAATTACTTGAATTTTAAATACGAGAAAAGGTACAACTAAGTCCTTTAAAGAGGCACATAACGGTAAACTTAGGAGCTGTGATAAATGTTTTTCTTCAAAAATCCTCATGACGAAGCACGTTTTCATTAATAACTCATAATTACGGTTTTTGCTGGAGGTTCTCATGCATTTTTAGGCGATTCTTTTAGACAAACGTACAAAAAACTGACATTTTTACTTTAATATGAGAAGGTTGCCATTAGATGATGTGCTCGAAGGTCATTGTTATCGGCGCAGAGGTAAGTCACGAATAGCCCCGTAATCAAAATTCCATTGCTAACTTTGGAACCTAGAAGCACCTTTTAATTATCCCCATCTTACTAGCTAATACGTCATCAGGACGGGAGTATGGGGTCCTAACTGACCATGACAGCAAAAAACCACAATAATGGCAACCAGCGGACAGAGATGGAAAATGCAGAAATGGTGAACAACCGTGCGTGACCACTCGTCTGCCTGCGGTCACCTGTCAAACGCGTCACTCATACATACTAAAACTGCTGTCACTGCTTCTCTCCACCATCCTTTACCTATGCGCACACAAGCTAACAGCCGGGCATACCATCCAACATGGTGAAGGTGTCACATTCTACCGGCGGTGAAGTGAAGCGAAAAGATTCTATTTGTCTTTAATTGGGTCAACGGGGTGACTTGAGTGGCGTCAAAGGGCTGACTAAAGTCATCTTTAATGGCACTAATGGCAGTTCTTAGTGTACAGGCAAAGTGGATTATGAATTACTAATTGCTCGCTCAAGTAAATTGAACCAACATTTGACTATTAAGTCGAACGCTCGATTAAAACAAAGAACCATATTTTTTGCAGGCATTAAAATTGTTGCTGTAGTAGACTGCACACAGCAGTTAGTTACAAGCCTGTTCTACTGCATACGAAAAACTGCTGTAAGTATAGTGAGTCAGTCTAGAAGACCACAAGACCACTGAAATTCGATGGCAGTAGGCTTTGCTGTTGCAGGTCAGTTGAGTGGTGCAAATGGTTTAATAACAGCCAAACTTCAGCAAAAACCCTAGCGGTGAAATTGGCTGAACGTCAAATTCTTGTCACCAAAGAGATAGAAGCCTTGTCAGGTAACTCTGTCCGATTCTAGTTCCCTTCTCAGAGGATCCTCTTCATTTGGGCAAGGGGCGGAAACAGATGAATAACCATTCAGCAATACTCAGAATCTGACAAGACTTTGGTTTAAGCAGACATTTCTGCGTTCTGTACCTTTGGTTTACCAGTATTTTAACATGAAAATAGCGACTGTTACCCGAGGGTGGAAATATTTTTGTATTTTTAAAATGGGACATAAGCGTAACTGATGCCTTTCGCCCAACTCCAAGCACCTGATTCTGACTTCTAAAGTCTGGTTAGAAACGGCAGATACAAGCAGCCCCTAGTTAATTTTTATCGGTTTCCTTGCATTTACTGGGGTCAAAGGAACGTATCAAATGCAGAGCGTTGCTTACTGGCTCTTAAGGCATAGATTTTGGTTGGAACTTTGATGGGGACCTCTTTTACCGTCTTTGTGTATTGATAAATGCTACCATACAAAATCAGTTTGACTAGCTTCAAAGGCCTCTAAGTCTTTGAGATAGCATTCGTTAGCATCATTCAGAAGTCTGCTATGTTCAGAAAGACCTTTTATTCTTGATCATGTAGAAGAATGTTTGATAGATGGTACGTTCAATGAAGGCAAGGATGTCGGGAGCTCTCAGTAGAGTCTAACTCGTTTGCACCAACACTAACGGAAAACTTCAAAATGATAATCAGGCTGATGGTAGCTAAACACATAACAGCTAAGAAAGGATTTAAGTAAATTTCCCTAAAAACCACACCTTCTGTAAAACACATAACTACTAACTTGTTCGCAGTTGAAAATAGCTTTTGCACATCCATGGTAGTCAAATTAACATATTATCTTTTTCTCTAAACATGCTGACCGCAAACCATTCCATGAATTCAAGGCACCTCGCCCTTTTTATCTTTGGTGCGCTGTGCTAGCTTTGTGTATCTCCACGTGTGGTGGACTGAGTATGCAATGCTTACTTGCTTACGATCGAAATGATTGTGGGTGACATCTCCAAATCTGATACAATGCGAATAAATGGTGCAGTAGAACAGCTTCAGCCTCAAAAACAATCGAAACCAGTAAAGTAGTTGGAAATAAGTCTACCTCGAATTCCTACAAGAAAATGGCCACCTCGTTACCGACAAGGTGGTCTGCAGGGACGATTTGCCCTTTTGGGCAAAATTCCCCTTGTCTTCTCTGATCTCCTTGTAATGTGCCAAAGCATGACCAGTAAATGTAAGGTCAAAGCAGATATTTCTAGAGCTGGGTTCTCAGGACCCAGAGATATACACTTCAAAGCAGTGAACATTTTAAACTAGTAGGAAGTAGATTACAAATTTTTTGTTGAAAATTTTGGGACCAACTAAATTTATTTTGAAACATAGAGGATAAGTGTTTTCTCTAACACGTGTTTGTTTAAATAAATCTCTTAGGTCACAAGAGGTCAGTAAACACCAACTCCGTGGCTGGGTGGGCGCCAGCGGTTGCCAAGGCGATTGAAAACATTTATTTCCCAAAAAGCACTAATAGTCTTTAGGTCTGTCGGTGCCGCACTGACAAGCCCTTGCCTTAGTCGGTCCACCAGTTGCAGAGCTACTAAGTAGGAGCCAGAAAGGAAAAGTGATGTGGATCTTGCGTGTGTGTAAACTTCCACTAAATTGTGTGTTTGAGATTTTAGAGGTTTTGGCATTGACGGCACTCACTGTGCTAAAATAATGCTTTGCCTGAAAGAAAGGAATCTCAACATTAAACTACATTGACTTTCGTGTATGTTTCGCGCGCTTTACTGAAATGCATTAAAGTGAAGTTAGCAGCCATCACCGTATTCACTGTATTCGCAATGGAAACATTGATGAAAGTTTGCAACTCATGGTTACACTTATTTATTTCCCATTTTGAAGTCCAAATTCTAATCACAGTAGCTTGTTAGTCCATTTCAGTAAAACCTGGTTACGCGGTATCCTTTAATCCTGGACTGACAACGTATGAATATTCAATGACAATTTCAAATTTACCACTCTATGGTTGAGAAAATAAGGTTGCGTTAACTAAGGATAAGCCAGATAGAGACTGTGAAGTTTAAAAGTGCATCAAGGACTGCTGTCGTGGCAGTGCCACCTGTAATAGTAAGCACAAAGTGAGGGCACCTTATAATGGAAGTAATTGGATGGTTTCTTTGGCTGGGTTTATCTTTTGCGGAAACCAGAAAATCTTGATGTAGAGATTGCTAGGCAGGGAGAGCAAGGCGCTATTAAACAGTAGCAAAATACTTGGATTTTAAAAACATTTTATTGTTGTGCGCAAGTGGGGATCCTGGTTGTAGTAGTGCTTTTTCTAGCTTTCCTGTGCAAATATCATTTCTGCAGGAAACGAGTTCTGGGAAACAATGCCTAATCTACCGGAAATTTGCAGTGATTACAAATGAAAATTACAGAACGTCTGCATATTCGGGGCGACGAGCCGACCATGCACTGCGATCGAGTGCACCAAGATAGCCTCAGTCATGATGACAAATCCTATTATTACAGCATTGTCATTTAGAATTAACTTGGGTTCTGGCTTTAGTCGCTAATATATAAAAGGCAGTAGTTCAGAAAAGTGATTTGTTAACATTATTTCCCATTATCTTCTGTGATATTTGATCCTACTGTTATATTTTGTCTAGTTCTATTTTGGTGCGTTTAAGTCGTTTTAGTGTTAAACTGAGTTGCCCTATGCGCCGTGGGAAAATGTCGCTCACCCTCGTTGTGCAGCTCACATTTCAACCTTGTTTAGGTGTCGAGATGTTTTCGTTTTACCACTAAGCTGTCGCAGATTCCAGAAGCTAAGACATCACAATTTCATGAAATGGTGGGTCAAGGACGTGGGACCTGTAAATGCCATCTCACCTTAACAGTTGAACATTTTGCATATACAGATGGCACCCATGTTCACGACCTCAGAGAATGTTAAAGATGCCAAAATGGGGAAAAGGGGAGGCTATAGAGAAGTGGGGCGACAAACGGTGGCGAACATGGCATCCGGTCCGAGAGACAGAGCATACAGGTGTCAGTTTCAGGAAAGCGGAGGGGCAGAGCCATGTCGCAACTAGATTTTAACTTCCGCTTTACTGTGGTTTCGCAAAACATCCGTTTTAAAGGAATTCCATCATACACCATAAACCTGATCAAACGGGAACAGGGGTGACGAAATCTGGCCAAAATGGATGGATTGTAAAACTTTTAGCAAATTAGTTGTGTGTTAGTTTTAAAAAGTAGCTTCGCGACCTTAATAAGCACCGCCAGTAGCTGCACAGATTGCAAAAATCTCAGTAGGAGAGGCTTGTAATTGGAATATTCTTCCACTTCATCACTATGCACATGCGGTGCATCCATGGAGGGATATTAATTCGCCCTCAAATCACCAAAGTTTGATGAATTTCAAAAGGTGACTTAATCAGAATGAACTAACTAGCAGCACCCGCTTCGAAAAAACTGTGAACTTAAAAAAAATTGTGAAATATTTAGGTAGGATTTTATTTCAAATTTTTACAAGTTTAATTGTTTACTATTGACAGTTGCTTAGCTAACATTAAAACGATTGGAATGGTTGCACTGAGGCCAATTCAGAAATTAAATATCCAATGATGGGTACAAAAGTTAGGAATGTGATTAACACCTAATTTTTATGTTGCTCTGGATGCCAAAGTTCCTTACAATTAAAGCCGCACAACTTTAAAATACATGTAATAATGACACCGTCAATACTAATAATGAAATGAAGAAAGGAAGACAAATACCCTATACTTTATAGACGAAAAATATCAACGTCCTCTGAAGCAACAAGCAGACTGTCAGGTTTGAAGCTGCATGGCCAGGCTTCTGAATTGGGTCTGATAAGTGACTAGCTGTTGCACCTTACAAGGACTCCTAAGCGCCGAATTGTCGAAACCAAACGACAGGCTCTTTGGCGATACGAAGTGAAGCATTTACACTATAACGACTCGGATTCATTTAAACAGCAATTTTTCGTTCTTATTGCGAACTGGATCTTCCTTGTTTATTCGGGAATCGACTCAAGAGAGTTTCTTCGCCGCTTTTCAGCCAAAGCCATTTACAGGCACAGGACCTGCGATCCAACAATCGTCGTTTTGGACTCGCATCTACCATTTCACGGTGCAATAATTTAGTAGGTGCACGATGGGTAAAATATCTGCCTTCATTTTCCCAGACTTTCCTTAATTACTCAGTTTTCTTAAAACATGAATGTGCTTAGAGAAGGAGTAATTATTCATAAAAACCATCGCGCTTTATCAGCAAAATAAGCAGGGAGGAGCCTAGGAACTGTGCCCAACAGGCAAATCATCTGTTACAATAAAGGAAAATATCATGTCATAATAATTGTATTTTCCACCTATGGTTACGCTAGATAATGCAAGCTTAAAAATGAATACACATAACTGTAAGGTTGTGACTAGCCATGCCATTTTCATGACGGTCACTGTGTGCGAAAGTCATCGGCCTTGGAGGGGTTAATAATGCCTTAGAATGTTTTCGTGTACCTATTTGAAGGAGATAGAAGAGTCACTTTGTCCGCCTTAACCAAGGCACTGGCGGTATCAATTAGTGCTTATGGCAAACAACTATGTCAAATTGGGCTCTCTTACAGTGCCTTCTTTTTTCGCTGTCACTTCGCAAATGACGCAAAGGGTGTCAAGCATCTTTAATAGCCCAACTAAGGCGTCCAAATAATCTTTGATGTAGGTTGGTATGAACAGTTTAGCTTAAATTTGTGGCCGAACTGTCACCTTTGGCGGGATCCATGGTCGCTATTGTGCTTCGACCATAACAAGCTTTTCAGTATATTGTCAACAGGGAGGTACAAAGACAATACTCAGTTCTAAGGCTTTTTCAAAGCTCAAGTTACCTGAGTAGGTCTTTTAAGTAGTGTCAATCTAGAAAGAAAAAACATGTGTACACTTCCGTTAGACTTCAATTTCATGAAAATCCTGCAAATAAATATCCAAATTTCTTTTAGGAATTTACTGGATGGAAAAAAATTAAACTTATTTGTATGTCGAAGTGGGAATTGCCGGAGAGCTAGTGGAAGGATGCTAAGAGACTAGGAGCGAACATCCTTTTGCATTATAAGCTAAGCTTACTTTTTCTTCTCACTTGAAGGATGGGGTGAGATGCAGTCGTCTGATTGCCGATCAGTCAGATAATGGGTAGTCTTCCGTCCAGCTAATTGGATGGATCATCAGCGTTCCCAATAACAGACTAGAGGTGACAGTTTGGGATATCTGATGAATCGGGCTGAACCATGGTTCCTCATGGAGATGTGGCAGATTGCCAGGTCAAACCTGTCACACGCGGGGGAAGAAGTGGATGAAAAACAAGTGCTAAATGTGATTTTAGTGTTACAAAGTGGCATGAGATTAAATCCCACACATTAATAGGTAACTATAGCTCATTTTAACAACTTTGTCGTGTCCACGTGATGTCGACGTCTATCAATACCTTAAGGAATGTCGATGCCAGAGGTAGCAACTTCCAAGTTCTAGTAACAAATCTATGAGAGAAAGATGTATACAAAATTTGTCATTAGACTGAATAATAGCTGAGTGCAAGTTGAGGGGATCAAAACAACACTCAAATGAGGACTTATCTTTGTTTGCATCCTTTTCCTTTATATTTATCAGAGTGATTACAATTGTTCTGAAAAGTGGCGGAGGCATTGAGGATTTCTGCCTAAAATTTCAATTCTCTGCTTTTTAATAACCTTCAAATTTGCAAAAGGGGATGTTGCGTAATTAAAAGAAGCTAAAAATGTCCAGCAGATGACTACAACGAGCTTTTTCGCATTCCATGTTGGCCAGATTTGCAAGTTTAAGACAAAATTATACCATTTATTAGCGAAGTTTTGGGAGTCCTTCAAATGATTAATTTTTCATGTTGGAAGGGCGCAACTGAAGGATCTTTAAATGAGGTAAGAGCATCATAAATTACGCCTTTTTCTTGGAAGCCCTTTGTCATTTATTTTTACCTGTTCACTGCTTAATTATGAGGTCAGCTTTGCTATTGTTAATGAGATAACATTGCGCCATTTTCCTGTCCATCACTTTACCGATGCCCTAGAACACAGAATCATCATCACCGTTGGAATCCTGTGGGAAAATTATGAATGACCAACGTTTTTTCTTGATCTGCGTGGAAGAAGAGGAAGTATGCTGCAATTATCAACCCGTCATATGTGTCACTCTACTTTCTGCCTGTCCAATGAAGGCATGTGCATTGCCAACAACGTGGCCAAGTTGATTGGACTTGATTTGAAATGACTTGATTTGATTTGATCTTGTCTGTAATTGAAGGTATTCCATCAATTATCGTAGATGCGATGACAAGTCAGCCGACAGTTATTGCAAGTAAGACAGTGAACGCATGAAAAGAATGGGAGATACTTGCATATTTATGTTATGGAACCCTCTGTTAAGATACATTCTACGGAAGAGTCAAAATCACAGGTTTTTGCCTATTTTGACTAATTGGTAACTAACAACACTTCTAAAAGCAACTTTCAAGAACGTATTTCAAAGTTGGACAAGCGGTGGCTGAAACAGTGCACACAGAAATTCAACAAAATGCGAAATTTTGTGGCCTCATTCTAAACCAACTAAAACCTTAGCACTCGTCACTGGGTTCAATGAGAAATTAATAGCTGCGTGCGGAAGAAATCATAGAATTCTAGCCCTTATTCCCTTTTTAAGCAGCCAAAACAGACAACTTAACTTATCGATGGTTCAAAGTTATATGCTGTCGATTTCTTGGTTTTTTTCGCCTTTTGATTGCACCTATTAAAGTTTCAAAGGCTACTAATGTTCTATTTTTACATTTGTAATGCATAAACAGAAACGCGTGGATACATGTAACCTTCATACCTCAGAGCAGCTTCTTGCTGCATTGCGAGGCATACAATCGAAAGTATGTGGAAGAGATTTTACTTGCTTGGGATGTAATTTGTATGGTTTTATCAGGGGGAATCGTTTCCAAGCATTAAAGGGTTTTGATATGCCTCGGTCTGGTACCTAAGTCAAGCAATTGAAGTCATGCTATACATGAATGGCAGCTGCGACAGTGGCGGCTAGTAAAATTTGTGCGGCATGGATCACTATGTGCTAACGAGTTTTGAAGCCTATTAATCTAATGCTTATCTCTTCACGTGGTGTCTACTGGTTACCAACTAACGAATGACAGAACTTGGCTATTTTTATCGCGCATCTTTGCTCATGCTCAACCATTTACATTCAGCACCAGCTTACACTTCTGAAGCTCGTATTGGCTCTTCTTAAGGAGGGTACGATCTCTTCGGGGTCCGAGTAGTTATGATTGGAGTGTCGATGCACTTTCGAATTGTGTTGAGTCGATTGAATTTAAAATGTGCAATCAGGAAATTTAGCCAAATGGAATCCCTTTTGCAGGCATTGCAACATCCCATACTTTACAAGACCACAAAATTGAATCATGTAGCGATTATTATGCATTAGGTTGGGACAATTATTGAAGGACAGGACATATTGCCTAGGCATTAATTCTCTCCTTATTTCCTGCAAATTCTAGCATCCACCGCGCTTTCATGGCAGCGGCATTAGATGATCGTATAAAAAGTAGACTAAGGCAGAAAACGGAATGTTTTGGTTAAGCCGGCTACTTATATTTATTTGAAGATAAACTTTGCGAAATGTTCGCAGCTTTTTGAAAATGAATGGCATTTAATGCTATTTCCCTTTGATAATCGAAAAAAACATTCATGATAGCATCGGCAATAAAACTTTAAAACCGCATGTGCATTGTTTGCGTAGGTACAGATGTGTCCATTATTTTACGCTTGGCTTTAAAAGTCAAGTGCATATATCTAAAATTCGCTGTCTCGCATTTTTTATTAAATTTGCCCTCTACCTCCATCATTACTCCTTTTCTTAGCCTGATTTAACTTGACATTGTCACGATTTTTCCCTCCTCCCCAACTATTCTCCTTCTCGTCCACCCCATCTTCCTTCGAGTAATCACATCTGATCGGTCTGAGGTGGCAGATAAGGAGACATCGTCATTGTCATTAAAACTGAAACGTCCCCCTCTCTATCCTTGTTTTTTTCCAGGCTGAATGGCAGACAAGCAAGAGGCATGACGGTTTCCTCCCGTGCTACCTTACCGCATCAAAAATTTGCGAGTTTGCAGCACAATACCGCTTTTCGCAAAACTGTCAGTTGTCTAATCAAACGTGACTACTCCTGCCTCTCCACCTCCTCTTCCTTCTACCCATCCACAATCCTTGCCACCGTGTGCTTGTATCCCTGTGACAGTGGGATGATGGGAGATTAGATTAATTATGCTAGTCCTTGCGTCGTTTGCCTCCAGTCTGTACTGTCACGGTCATCTGCCGTCATGCCGCCTCCTCCTTTTCCCGGTCGACTGTCCATTTTCCTCTGAGTTTCTCTGCCTCGCTGAATGGCTGAATAAATGGGACAGAATTGTCCTCCACCATGGTAAACATGACCACCGAGAGTTAAAATCTGTCTCCATACCACGATAACACATCAGATAATAAAAGAATTGCATGTTAAAGCGGAGGCCGCTAATTGTTATTTTGTGACTGAATGAATGCATTCCTTTAGAGTCGCCCTCCATTTATATTAACGCCAGTAAACAATGATTTTTCAGAGTACATACAAGAGATGCAAATTGGTGCAGAAATTGTGAAATTGAATTTCTAATACCTCTAAAAACGTAATCATCCGGACATAATGACGAGTTGCGACACCTGCACATGGCAAATTGGTTAAAGAGACAAAAGCATATCCGACGTCAATGGCTTACAAAAATATCACGGACAAAAAGTCTCTGGTGGCGCTGAGCATGCTTAAAAGAACTAAAAGAACTACCAGTTCTTGACAAAAGCAGTGAAAATTCATTCGGTTAACTCGGTATCTTCTCAAAACAGTGCAAAATTTATGTCGATTATTAAATAATGCTAACATAGAGTAAGAAAACAATAGATTAAAAAACGAAATTTAACTCTTAATAGGTTACTTTAATGACAGGTTAGAGACAATTTTTGATTGGAATTCTTGCGTACGAAAAAAGTGAAATAAGAAATGCATTTATTATCCCTTTCCTATAGGTGTCTACATAACATCAACAAGGAGCGCTAAGCCCGCAACCCAAAAGAGGCCTTCATATGAGAGTTTATTTTGATGCGTTTTTTTTTCAACACCACCTCTTCTGCCATCACGACAGCGATATTTGAATTTGGGCCTCAAAACTGGAATCCAAAGTATAAATATTAGCGCCTATAACACAGATAAAGCCACCTTATAATGTGAAGTTATGAATTAAATTTGGTTTTTCACAGATGTTGTACGAAGCAGGTCAGAAAATTATGTCAATAGGAATTGAAGAGCGATCAATTAGATGTATAAAATTAGCTTCGACATTAGCTTTGTCGACAAAAAATTTGGAAATCTGTTTGCGTCATGCAGCAGATTTATCGACCTTGTATAGCAATACCCGGGGACCAATGAAATCCAACTCCCATTCCTAATGGTCGAATCAGTGAAAGTATTGCACACACAAGTTATTCCCTCTATTAACTAAAATCAGTAAGTACCTCTACTGTCATAATCAAAGCGTGCGAGCGTCCATACATGGCTGAAAAAACAAGGGTTGAAGGATTTACTTAAAAGTGCTGCATTGGCTCACAAATGACACTACTACTTACTATCCTGACATGCCAAGATGTTGCTTCATAGGTCCACAATAATATTTAGGAAGATCTCTCATTTTTCCTTCCAGTATACACATCAGCTGTCCCAGAGACACCCTTTACGTCTTGTCAAGAACTGGCATTTGAGTCGGAGGTGATGTCGCAATTCTACAATTTGATCCGAGGATGAACGACACTCTTCTCTCTTGAGGGACTTGTCTCAGGTTGAGAGCGAGCACACGAACCTTTATAGCCTTTGGTGCTTCATTTATGCTCCCGATCCGTGTATTCTGGGAAGCTTTCCAAGCTACAAACAAATAACGAGTATTCAACTGATCCGATTTCGTAGTCTGCCAACTACGAATGGCATTGGGGGTAGAAATCGGTAGAGGAAACCCATGTGGGTGACGATTTTCGAGTACTCTCTTACAACCCATTTGTGATAGCCAAATATCATCACAATCTGCATTCGCTGATATTTGTCGCAGATAGATGGGTGGGATGAGGGTGTTGTGTATTGCAAAAGGACACTTTGTGGCGACAAGTGGTTCACTAAGAACGCGTCAAAAGGGCAAAACACTTCTTGGAATTATTTGACAAAATAAAAGTTGCTCGAGTGCCATAGTTCAATTTTGTCACGAAAAGTACTCAGCACAAATGTCTGTTACCTGTGTTAAAGGCAGTGGCTTTAACTAGGAACCGAAATTCATGGGTAATGCGAGGTGGCTTCGAAAAACACGCCAATTTATTAGTAGTAGCCAGGTTAACAAGCAAGAAATAATAGATCTTGGTGATCTAGGTCAGGAGTGTCTCAACACTCTTTATTCTGGAGATTAATCCGAATGCAATTTGAGTTTGTGCAGATTGACTCATCAAAAGAAGCAAAGTTAGCCTCTCTTATCTAAAACAAAATGCAAGAATTACACCCCATGTTGCCCCAACCGTGGTTCATATAAAGATCGCCATATTAGGCTGAAAGAGAGAGAGGCAGGAAGGAAGGTACAACTTACTCTTCATTCTTGCTCTCATTCTTTCGCCTGACACCGGTATTTGACATTCACGTGAGAAATGAAATGATTGAGTAGTTAGAAAATGAAATCAAAATAGAGAATAAGGTACTCTGATCAAAGTGTTGGCTGCTGAAGTCAAAGTCTTCAATGCGGAGTTTGTGCCCACTTCTGTAATGGTAGTAAACAGTAAGTCTAATTGTGCTGATGGAGAAACCTGCACCAATTCTTTACTTTTGACGTCGGATTTTGGATATAAAATAGTTTCAAGCAAAAGGCAGCCTGACAAGAAAGAGTTCATAATTAGTCTTTCCTTTGCGGTTTGTTATATCTTTCCCGATTCTAATACTAGCTTTTCAAAATAGATCAAAAGTGCAGAGATAATAAGGTCTACTTTACTGGTAAATTTTAGCCTATGAACTTAGTACACTAGTGAATTTGTTGCAGAATTATAGCTGCGCTGGATAATTTCCCCGATTATAACTATTTCTTATAAATTTTGCTGCCAAAAGTAATCCGAGGCTTGTCATCAAATTGGCACTCCGAAGTCAGTCATTAATTGAAAGGCAAAAGTGAACGAAATTTTGCTTTTATTACTTCTTTCCCATCCTCTCCACGTAATAGATGATACACTAACCAGAATATGAAGTACATTTACATACCGAAATCTAAAATGACACTCTGATATCTCGGTTTTGCACATCTTGATGCAGCATCACTGCCACCCTTTGAGGCAACAGATGTTCCGTCCTTCGCTCGAGCCAAAAACAGAAAAAAAATTTCGGCAGCCTCTGGTCTCGAAACGGCTATTTGATTTGCAGGTGCGAAACGTTCTTAAATATTAAAAAGTACCCACTTGGCCCCTTCAGCACAGTGAGCATCTTCCATATCTCTAGCTTTTACGTTTTATCACTAATCCTAATCTTTTTTGTAAAAACCTTCTAATTGTTTCCTGTGTTTCGTAGGTTCGGCCAAATCGACGGCAATGAGATTAATAGGATGCAAGGCTACCCTATCTCTTTGACATTTTGGAGGGAATGAAGCAAAAATAACAGATGTCTTTGATGTCTATAGAATGCATTGATGTTTTAAAAGTGGAAACAAGACTACGTCATCGCGGAAAATAAAAAAATGTATTTCTCCAATCTCTTTTTACCCATAACGTGACCGTTCGTTCATCCCAACATCTTCTTTTTTCCATCCTTTTTGGTAGTCTATCGGAGGAGGGTACATGCTGGTGCTATGGGATGCACCGTCCCCGTCTGGCTTAGGGGCAAGTGAAAAATGACGTTTCTGGGCGATTTACCCGCTTTTGATGTTTAACCCGATGCGACCGCCTACATTTGTGCTGTGAATTAGGTGGAAACTGGAAAGGAATGAACAGGGAACATTGATCGATGAAAACGCATTTTCTCCATCGTTATTATTAATTGAGGCCTAGCCAGCTTTTTTAGCTTCCATTATGCCTAAGCCATTCTGTTCACACAAAACACTGTTTCCAAACTTCCAAAGCACCCACCTCGTCCATTTTAACACAACCCCATAACTCTGGATAATTGAAATACTTGCGATCTGAAAAATGCATTATGTTCTAATTTCATTTAAGTTGGCAGCTTTTTTAAACCTTTACTGTCTACCTCGTCTAACGGCTGTTTCAGTTCATGGTGGCAGTGGTGTAAAGACTACATATAACAACGATTTCTCATTGGATTTCTTCCAAGCACGGAGAAAATCATAAGTCTATTGAATGCCGGTAACTTTCGATGGAGCGCGGGGAATTCGAGATACACCCTCTATGTACAAAAGAACTTAAGACATTGGAAAGAGTGGCACCTGGTAACACACGCAAAACAAAAATTGATCAAACACTTCTACCAATGACGTTGTGTGTTTGAGCCACTGGTTAGGTGGAAGGAGCAAATAGCGCCTATTTTACTGTTGGGCTACAAATATAGTGGCGGTTTACTAGTTGACCTTTGTGGTCAATGCAGAGCGTAGGAAGTGACACTGCATTAGTTGTGTGATTCACCCAACAACTTCAACCAAATGGCATATTGTTTGCTTGATTATTGAATTCAAAGGTGTCGCAGAGGCAACCATTTATTGGCGTTCAGTAAGTCAAGTAATTACTCCCAAATTTATGATCTAAATTATTTCGAAGCAGTTGATTGCGACGACTGGCAAAGGGTGATCCACACCCTGTTGGGTAAAAAATCACTAATCCCTTCACGTGTGCGCAAAAAAATGGTTTAATAACCAAAAACTCACATTCTTATTGACTCCACTTTTTTAAACAAAAACTTATTCAAGCGTCTTGAAGGGGATCCAAGGAAACTTTTAATGTAAAGACTGTTAAATGGGATCCTGTGACACACCTGACGATTTTAATCATATCTGTGGATCCGAGGGGAGTAAAGAGAAGGCACGGAAGGTTGACATACGCGTTGTTGCTGGACTCTAGGAGGCAACGGCCCAAGAGACATGGAGCATGGGGGAATAATTATATTCAATTGACTAAGATCTTCTCCCTCTTTTCTACTTCATGCTATAATTGCTATGGTACTTGATAGTAAACATGGCGGTTAAATGGCAGAGCCTTTCGGCCCGATGGCATTGGGGCGAGCTGGACAATCAAACAAAGCGGAGAGCTCATACGCTTCAAGTAAAAAAAAATGTCGAGACTATTTTCGCGTCTGAATGATGCGAACACAGTGATCACAGCCTGTCTGCAACCATCATGCTATTGGCTACCAGTCATAACAACTCGCTAGTTTTGAATTTTCGCATTTTGAAAGGCTAATTATCTAAGGCCTTTACTAAAATGGGAGAGAATAGACTTCTTTGATTTTTAAATCTAAAATGGGAATCACATTTCAAAGGTGAAATAATGATGTCGATAAGTAGATTTTCCAGAGCAAAAATAAAAAATTGGGTGAATCAGCTGAAACAAAGCTTCTTTTGCAGAAAAGACTATCTTGTAAGAAAGCACAGACAAATTTGGTCACTAATGTTTGATAAAAACCAAATTAACAAGAAAAATTAAATTTATTATTTGACGGACAATGTTTTGATTTTTGGAGGTGATAAGACCTCTGAGAAACCCATGCTTCCTGAATTACTACCGTCTCCTATGCAACTGTGTAAATCGGTTGTAAAAATGTCGGAAAATGTTGATTTTTTGGCATATCGCGTGTGGTGACTCAGAGAAGAACACGTTTAATAGGTCCGCAATTTGGCTTTTCTTATTTATTCTTCAGGCAAACTGTCACTATCCTGTTTGCAAGCCTTTCTTTTGTTGGCAGTTTTTAATTAGTCGCACACATTATTCATGCATTCAGATGAATATGATGTTTTCAGTTCGCAAACAAATCAGTTGACTTTAAATCGTCTGATATGTGCATTTGACTTCAAAACGCCCTTTATGCATAACATTGGGTGGTTTACATCAACCACAACAAAAGAAGCAAAATCGAATCGGGTTTTTCCCGATGGACTTTCCTTCCTGCATTGTTGACTCAAACCTCCTGTCAGATACCGATTGTGATGGCGGTTGTCAAAATCCTGTCCGCCTTAGCGCCACCACATCCGAAAAGTGGGCACAGATGGGGTTTGAGCATCTGCTGGGTTGTCAAGATGTTGTCAACTTACCGCTATGTTGAGTGGGGCCTAGAAAGGGGGCACAGGAGTAAGGATGGTGATAGGGTGGGCACGGAGAAAATCAGGCGTATAATGCGGCAACCACTTGTCAACAGGGTGGCCGTCTCTATGGTTTTTTCTGCCCTCGCCACTACTGCTGACAGAGGGACTGAATTTAATCTACCTGCATTTCAGAAGTTTTCGACTCAAGCCTGACAAGGGATATCAGAGATTGTTTGACTCTACGATTGAGCAAAAATAAAATGAATTGTTGTATCAATAAAAGGGATTAGACTTTAAAAAATTAAAAGTTTTGGCAACTTATGAGAATTGAACACTAGTGCTAAGTAGGATGAAATACTTAGTGTTTCATCTTTCAAACTACGGGAAATCGTGAACTGCTTTTAAAAACTGAGCCCAAATTTGGCAGTAAAAAAAGAAAATTAATCAGATGGGGTTACAAAGGCCTAATCTATTATTCATTGGTTTGCAAAAACTGCTGCACTACTAACCCACTCCACATTGGTGCCATTTAAAAAGCCAAAAACCTTAGGTCTTTGTTCAAATTACACATCTTCTCGATTTAAAGCAACTCCAGATAGTTGTGTATGTAGTGAAATTTTTAAAAATTTCACTACATTGCTCCCAAGATATTTGCCACTGCAATAAATCAGATAAAAAATACTCCCTTTGGGATATAAACGCTTGTAGGGATCAAATTACTTGCACTCATGCTACTATTAACTCGATTTAAGTATCGTAGTGGCGTCTGCTTTAAAATATGCTATTACTATTCACAGGGTCATTTAGAGTTTTTTTTCAAATACCTCTAAATAGCCTTTGAAATTGGGCACACTTCAGGTGGATTGCCTACCTTTTACCTCCCAAGAAAGTTCTTAGGGGCCCGCGATGAAGTGAAGGAAGTTTATTGCTATACAAAACACCTGAGGCGATGACTTACAAACGCTCCTAGCGCACATTTTGACATCATTGCGGTCAATTATGTCTTTGAGCTAAAACATATTTGCTAACACCAAAGGGCATTTGACCATTAGCGCACTCGATGAAAAATCATTCGTATTTATTCTCTTAGTTAGTTAACCAGTGCTTTTGCAAGGTATGCTGAAGATAGCAAAAATGCCAAGTCTTTGTGAAGGGATATCAAGTCAAAGAAAATGGTATTAAACACGCGCTGATGTAAGGTTTCCACCGTGCAACTTCTTTTTAATTCTCGTGCTACTATCATCTTAGACTAATTTGAGTCATTTAAAAAAAAATAGAAGTCTAAACCAAAACGCATCCGATGGAATTTCTGAAGCCTTATGAAATTTGTACTAAAACTTAGAAACATAGTGGATGGTTAATAGGCAATAGGAAAATTTCTAAATGTGAGCATTGAAAAATTCGGTAGCGCAGAGCATATATAACAGCTTGAGCTCAACCACCTATAAAGGAATCGAGAAAGTTTCGGAAAAAATGGCAAAGCAGAGATTCAAATCGAGAATCAATTTCTTCAGCACAATTATTACATCCGCAAAGCACAAGACAGAAAAAATAATTATTTGTGAAAGTTGTGATAAGAACAAGCTTAGAATACAACTCTACAATTTTGACATTAAGATCACCAGTTTCATCGCAAGCACACTTCGAAGGCACACAAATGTGCATTGCTTCTTTTTGCACGTGTGCGCACCAAAACGCAATTTCACGCCCCTAATGGTTCCTCCCCGACGGACAGCCGCGTGCCACTTAGATCTTCACACCCGATGCACCCTCGCAAACTCTAAGTAGGTCAATAAGTGAGTCTGGCAAAATAGACGACCAAACGCAATAAATTGGTAGAATAAATGGTGCCTCCGCACACTCCCACGCCAACACACCGCGCCACACCGCGCCACACCACACCACACCACTCCACTCCATTCCACACCGCAACTTCCACTACAACGCCATCACGTTGGCAGAGAAGGCGTGACGAAGTCACCTCCTCCATTCCACCCTCTACATGCATTCAACGATACTTCTTCATACACTGCCTACCACCTCTTCGTGCCACTCCCATCACATCATCATCACAGGCCACTTGGAAGAGACAGTTTGAAAAATA
Source organism: Taenia crassiceps (assembly GCA_023375655.1). Lineage (NCBI taxonomy): Eukaryota > Metazoa > Platyhelminthes > Cestoda > Cyclophyllidea > Taeniidae > Taenia > Taenia crassiceps. Next base: position 2,287,199 of record JAKROA010000010.1, read on the forward strand.
CACACCAACAGACACCATGACGACCGGCTGCAGATGTGTTTCTTGCCTCGAGGCACACTATGCTTCGTACACATAGCTTCGCATCACGTTCGCGCCTCCTTCAGGAGCGTCTACAGGTCCGTAAGTTGTGCTTCCAATACAGTCAACAAACTAGGCTCTTTCCGCAGAGCCGCACATGCCGTTGAGGAAAGCAACTGTGCAAAGTGATTGGCTCTCCCAATCTTCCTGGTCTACGAAAGAGTCCGTCAGTGTCATTTGGCTCCTCAGTTATGCTGTATCAGCAATTCCTAGCATGCATGGTTTCGATGCATCCTGAGGACGAGTGGGGACGCCACGCAAACAACTCTCCTCCTCCTCCTCCTCCTCCTCCTCCTCCCCCTCGTTCTCCTCCTTCTCCTCAGAGTCACGCATCAAGTGTGGTACCTGTAATAAGTCCAAATTGGGCAAAGTGGAGGACCAAACTAGCAGCGAAAGCGATGCGGGTTGAAGTTGAATTTGAAGTTGAAGTTTAAGTCGAAGTTGGAGTTGAAGTTGAAGCCGAGGCCGAAGTCAAGGAGGTCGACAAGAAGGAGGGAGGGAGGGAGGGAGGGAGGGAGGAGAGAGAGAGGGGCTGGGGAGGATAGAGGGGAAGAGGGGAAGATGGGAAGAGGGGAAGAGGAGGAGAGGGAGAGAGGGAGAAAAGATCACACCTACTTCTGTTTCTGTTGCTGCTACTGTCGCTGCCACAGATGTTATTGGTGGGGGTGGTGATGGTGATGGTGTTGGTGATGTGATGCTGATGCTGATGCTGATGGTGATGGTGATGATAGGATGTGACAGGTTTCGTGGTGCAATTGAAACCACCACTTCTTTCCTCAAAAATGACCAACTTCTTTCTCCTCATCTTCCCTCCTTCCTTCCTTCATTCCTTCATTCCTTCATTCCTTCCATCCTCCTCCTCCTCCTCCTCCCCCTCCTCCTCCCCCCCTTTCGCCTTCCACTGGGCCTCGTCCGTCTCCGCACTCCCTCCTCACTCTCCCCTCCCCCTTCCACCTTCCCCCTCTCTCCTCCTCCGTCCTCTCTCTTGTCACTAACAGGAAAACACTGCCAAGTGACATTCACGTCAGTGGCAGATTTGGGCGGGTCGAACAAATTGGAAAAATAGGTCTGAAGCACGCGTCCCCGCTTTCATGCACCCTCCATCACTGCTGCATGCTACCATTCCCCTTCCATCTTGCTTTGCCGCATTTGAACCTGTGCGCGTGCACGCATGCAGGTGCACATGTGCACGTCACAAGGTGTCAACAGACACGACACTCCCTATGCATTCCCTACACTGCCACTGCTCCACTGTCTTAACTCTGTGCTGACAGAACAACGTCGAATGCAGCGTCGGAGGGTACACCCTCAGTCTGCCCGCAACCCATGCATAGACAGGCAGAAAAGAAGCCCCACCCAGACCACGCGAAGTGACCACCGTGACTCAATTCGTGGCAATGGTGTCGTGGAGAAACTGTGTGAGGGACACCCAACAGCCCACTACAACAAATGCCATAACTTTGCAAAGTTGGCTGCCCCCCTTTTCTGAGCACGTCCTTCAACGTCTTGTTCCACCGCCCCTCCATCTCAACCACACTTAGTGCGATCGAGGGGTTTGAAGTGCCTCTTCCCACGTGGAAGACGATCGCAGGCTGATCATTCCTCAAGGCGAGAGCAGCAAGAACAGGCAGAGCAGCGACAGCACATTCACTCCCAGTGCCAATGGTGCATCTTGCTGACTGATGTTAGCAAATTCAAAGTCATCCTTCCTCTCCCTTTCCCTTCCTTTACTCTCCCTGCCCTGCCCTGCCCTGCCCTGCCCTGCTCTGCTCTGCTCTGCTCTGCACTGCACTGTTCTGCGCTGCCATTCTCTCACCTTCTCTCCCTTCCCATCTCCTCCACCTCCACATCCACGTCCACGTTGACCCACTCAAACCACCACCTGCACCTGCACCGACACCTACACATCCTCCCCAATTGCATTCTGTGGTGTGTCTCAATTCATACGCTTAACTGTCTCCACATCACAGCACCCTCTCACATCCACTTCAGTCGACAAGCTTTGTCCATGTCTAGAAGTCAATATTGCCTCACACGTGACTACTCACGGGACCCTATGCATGACAGTGACATCCATATCCACATCCACGACTGTGATGTGGACTTCTGTCCGCGTAACGGCTCCACTCTACCAGTCGCTATGCCAGCTTACCTGCCGGCAGCATCATCACTACCTGCGATGTGAACACTCGGTTGCCTCCGCACCTGCACCACGTCACCCTTGGCTAGTTGGAGTGGATTTGTCATCAATGCATCCGATCGCATCGTCTACTTGCCTCTGCAGTTCTATAACCTTCACATGTGACACCGAATGGACGAATGGAAAGTTCACTATGCGCCATAAAGGCAGGACGCCACTCCTTCCTCTGCTACGTGATGCGCAGTCCATGTTGTGCGAGGGTACCAAGTGCCTCGAAGCAAGAAACATGGCCACAAGCAGTCACGGTGTTGTCTATCTTCGTTCTTTTTCAAATTGTCTCTTCTAAGTGACATGAGATTGTCTGATGCCAGTGTCAAGAATAAGTGACAATCAGCAGACCGAGAAATTTCTTTTCGTCCTACAAAATGAATTTCTACCCCTGTTTTTCTTTTATGTGAAGTTAAAGCATGAAGTTCGATTTGTTCAATGCTGCATTCAATCTGGATTATGCCGGGATTAAATTCTTTTTTAGAAGGATTCGATCATGTCTGCTTTTGATTTAGGATATTATCCATCCGATAAATGATTTCTACACAGTTTTTCCTGTTTTTGTACAAATAAACGGAATTGACTTGTGATTCTCTCCATTCCTACCCTATCCCTTTTCTCACAACACCTTGCCACTTCACTGCACTTCACTATAGCACATATGCATATGCCAGCAAATTAATCATGCTCTTCTGCAATTGAAATGTTGTTTTTGTTTTATCGCCTTATTGCTCACCACCACATTTCAAGGTTGACAATGCGATTTTAGTTTTGCTTTTAATGAATATCTCCCTATTACACCTCTCTCATTTATATGTTCAAAGTTGAATCGGCTCCCATTCCTACCAATCACCTCAGCCTTTAAGAACACTTTTCTACGTTGCTTTTTTCTGCGCTCTTCGGGGATCTCTCACAACTCAAATGTTAAATTTGTATTGTCGAATTGCGCACCCCACCGAAGTCAATATAATACCTTTTCTGCGTCGCATATAAGATAAAATATATCAAAATATAAAACGTAATGCTGGAGGGCATTCCTCGCCTAATTAACTTTGCCGCTCATTTTCATTTGATACTGGTTCTTCATGGTCGTGTAACATCAAAATGCTGCGTCGTGAATTCGCGTAGAATCTTGTACCTATAAAGCCTAACTTTCATGGAACTTTATACACAGCATCTAAGAAATCGGTCCACACCCTAAACTTGACTCACCGCATCGAGGCCAATTCGTATTGATAAAGCAAACATTCTTCAAAGTTAGCGTAAATTTTTTTCGATGAATTAAATTCAAATTAATGAACGGAAAAAAGTTTTGTGTAAATAGTCAAGTTTGGACATTCCAGCTTAATGTGGCAGGAATGTAATTGTAAATTACAAATGTCTTAATGGTTTTTCCAAAACACTGTTTAGAAAATTGTAAGAGAAAAAAATGAAAAGTCTGCTTGAAAAGTGCAGAAAAAACCTTTGATAGCGTTGTTACCTATGGATCGGTATGTGTGACTCCTTCAAAGAAAACGAGCAAAAGGAGATGGGGAGGTAAATGGGGTTAACTTCAATAGCCGGCTCATTGCATGTGTTTTCATCTTCTTTGATGCCACCGATGCGCAGAAAAGAGGTTCACATTAATCAACGTCCCAACATATGGCAGTAATCAGTCATGTCGTTTTCTCTATTGGTTTGACCCCAAAAAAGGGTCAATCTCAGTGTTCGTCCTCAAATAGGGAAAAACTTAGGCATCCCCTTAGAAGATTAAAAAAGGGGATAAAATACACTTCAGCAAACCATCAAAAATATATGGACCTAGGTTAAGGCAAAAAATGAAGTGGGTGTGGTTTCCAAAAAAAAGAGGAAGCTACCGCCTCGGTGTCAATCAGAATTGCGTCCCTTGTACCCCAGTCACGAAAGACACGTGTCCAGTAAACGGTCTACTTGTGTGGAAGCACTTAAGCCACTCCTCGCGAGACACAACTGTTGATTTCGTACCGACCTCAACATTTGCCCATTTGCCATGAGCACGACCCATGGTGCTAGCATAAACGCCCCGAGATGGGCATAAATCACCTTTTTCACTGTTCTCACTGAAAGCTTTTAAGGTCGTGGTAGAGGCACAGTGGGAGTGGGTTGGGGGTGGCTCGTCATAAAACGTCCCATTGGGTAATTAAATTTTGCAGTCCAACTCATCTCCATCGTACACCGATGTGATCCCATTTGAAGGCAATCAAACCAGAAAATGAGACACCTCACCAAAAACAAAGCAGTTTGAGTTGTGCTGGCTCCTATCCAAAAAGATACTCTGCAATTGTACTTCGGACGATTGTTTGAATGCAAGGAGTGCTGAGGCGTTTCACTGTTCTGCTCAGATCAACACACCTTCCACATCTCACATCCAATTGCGATTTGTTAGGGAACATCTAAGACCGGATTGTCGCAGTAAGCAGTTCTGCAGCGCCAAATACCCTCCCTAAGCATCACAGCATCACAACAGTAATTGCATGTACTTCGTTCTGTAGAAAATGAACTTCTCGCCAATGGTTTGCGCATAATAGCCGCCATCAATGAGCCTTCGTAGAGGTGTCGGCTACCATCGCGGCGGAGTTCCATCCTCCGCAAGCAGTAGTCAAGTCGTACCGATTTGCTTTATTGCGCTCCCCACTACTCTCATCGCATCGATCTGGTCTGATACACGTAGTTCGATGTTGGCTGCTTCACGAGCCCACACCACCTCGATGCCAAAAGCGCAAATGTCGGCATCTATTGTCAGATGCTCGGTATAGCATTTGGAGAAGTTGCTTTAGCCAAACCTGAGGCACAGGACTGGTGGAACCAACTTGTGCTGGAGGTGGATGAAGTGAGAAAGACCCTCCATTATTCTTATTGGTACTAATGGTGGAGAGGTGAATAAGTAAGAATAAGTAAGATTTAGGCGGTAACAAGATCAAATCCTCGGCGAGTTTATTACGAATGATGAAGCAGTGCATCTGCACCCTGTGAACTTTCCCACTGCTTTGGGACCTTCAAGGAAAGTTAATCTGCGTCATGCATTGGAGGATGTCGATTGACCTTTCCACCATCTTTTGAAGGGAATGCAGCCTCTCAGCCTACCCTACTCATTCACATCAACTTACGACTTTATGCCTCATACCCACAGTATATTGGCTAATGTTTTTTGAAGGCGACAAGTATATGCACGCCTTCACCCCCACCATATTCCCCTGACGGTCCTTAAATAAAATTGATTAAAACTTTAATACCGTGGCTGGTAGGCTAACCAATGTTCAGTGATAATTATGGCAGTTGTGAGTATAATGTATTTATTGTCTGCTACAAAAAGTATTTATATTACGTTTTTCTTTTAAGATCTGCTTTTTAATAGCATTGTTTGCTTATGTGTACACTCTTTTAGACTGCATCTGCATTTTTACCTGCAAATGGGAAAACTTTTATGCTTACACAATGGTTTTTGCAATTTCGATTACCGTGTTACGGAAAAGTCGTGTTGAAAATTAAACTTTCTTTTATTGTCCATCCTTTTTTTGCGGAAATAAGCAGGCAATTTGGGAGTGGGAGATAGAGGGGCAGCTATAGCAGGAGAGTAGAAAGAGCAGAGCATCATTTGTTATGATTTCGGCAGCTAAATGGGCGGATAATCTCCCCTAGCTCCTAGCGCACTCACTCACTAACTCACCCACCAACTCACTCAAAGCTGCACACACACGATTAATTAGTCCCATAAAACCTGCCCGCTCGCCCGCCTGCCTACCCGCTCAATCTGCGGTTATCGGTCGCGTTGTCCCATACACCCCTCCACCCACACCCCTTCCCTCCTCAAAAAGGCCTCAAAGCGCGGCTGTCATGATACCGAAGTCTTTTTTCTCTATCTGCCATGCGCGGCACACACACACGCACTCGTGTGCACACGCGCCACGTGTGGTGAAGACAACGCGTGCACGCGTGTCCGCATGCCGTGTGCGTGGATGGCAGTGTCCACTCAGTATCATGTGAACGTTCTCAAAAACCACCATCAGAAGACGCAGAAGAAGGCGGCAGCAGCGGCCGTGGCGGCAGGTCTGGAAAAGAGGAAGAGGAGAGACAGAAACACCGCATGTGTTCGGTGTGCTATCCCTTCCCATTTTTGCCCTCAAAGTGGTCAGAGAGAAAGAGAGCGCGTGTTAGTATTTTTTGTCTCATGAGCGGTGGTGGTTGTGCTGGAGACCTTTAGATGATAGGTAGGTAAATGGAAAGAGACATTCTTGAGCAAACTATCTTGCGAGATAGAAATAGGGACAGAGAGATAGCTTGTCTAAAATTATAACCTGCTGATAAATTATACCCATATTTAGGCATTAAGTGCAACTTGTGTAGCAGACAATAAATACATTATACTCACAACTGCCATAATTATCACTGGACATTGGTTAGCCTACCAGCCACGGTATTAAAGTTTTAATCAATTTTATTTAAGGACCGTCAGGGGAATATGGTGGGGGTGAAGGCGTGCATATACTTGTCGCCTTCAAAAACATTAGCCAATATACTGTGGGTATGAGGCATAAAGTCGTAAGTTGATGTGAATGAGTAGGGTAGGCTGAGAGGCTGCATTCCCTTCAAAAGATGGTGGAAAGGTCAATCGACATCCTCCAATGCATGACGCAGATTAACTTTCCTTGAAGGTCCCAAAGCAGTGGGAAAGTTCACAGGGTGCAGATGCACTGCTTCATCATTCGTAATAAACTCGCCGAGGATTTGATCTTGTTACCGCCTAAATCTTACTTATTCTTACTTATTCACCTCTCCACCATTAGTACCAATAAGAATAATGGAGGGTCTTTCTCACTTCATCCACCTCCAGCACAAGTTGGTTCCACCAGTCCTGTGCCTCAGGTTTGGCTAAAGCAACTTCTCCAAATGCTATACCGAGCATCTGACAATAGATGCCGACATTTGCGCTTTTGGCATCGAGGTGGTGTGGGCTCGTGAAGCAGCCAACATCGAACTACGTGTATCAGACCAGATCGATGCGATGAGAGTAGTGGGGAGCGCAATAAAGCAAATCGGTACGACTTGACTACTGCTTGCGGAGGATGGAACTCCGCCGCGATGGTAGCCGACACCTCTACGAAGGCTCATTGATGGCGGCTATTATGCGCAAACCATTGGCGAGAAGTTCATTTTCTACAGAACGAAGTACATGCAATTACTGTTGTGATGCTGTGATGCTTAGGGAGGGTATTTGGCGCTGCAGAACTGCTTACTGCGACAATCCGGTCTTAGATGTTCCCTAACAAATCGCAATTGGATGTGAGATGTGGAAGGTGTGTTGATCTGAGCAGAACAGTGAAACGCCTCAGCACTCCTTGCATTCAAACAATCGTCCGAAGTACAATTGCAGAGTATCTTTTTGGATAGGAGCCAGCACAACTCAAACTGCTTTGTTTTTGGTGAGGTGTCTCATTTTCTGGTTTGATTGCCTTCAAATGGGATCACATCGGTGTACGATGGAGATGAGTTGGACTGCAAAATTTAATTACCCAATGGGACGTTTTATGACGAGCCACCCCCAACCCACTCCCACTGTGCCTCTACCACGACCTTAAAAGCTTTCAGTGAGAACAGTGAAAAAAGGTGATTTATGCCCATCTCGGGGCGTTTATGCTAGCACCATGGGTCGTGCTCATGGCAAATGGGCAAATGTTGAGGTCGGTACGAAATCAACAGTTGTGTCTCGCGAGGAGTGGCTTAAGTGCTTCCACACAAGTAGACCGTTTACTGGACACGTGTCTTTCGTGACTGGGGTACAAGGGACGCAATTCTGATTGACACTGTGACGGTCATTCTTCATTTTTTAAACGAACCTTTTTGTTTTTTTTAGTGTACCTTTGGGATTGTTATAACGAGCAATGCTTTGTTTGCAAGCTGCTTATTGCACTTAGCAGCAGATAATCTTCCTGAAATTACTTTTAAAGTTTCCCTTTCCTCAGTCTCAATTAATCACTTTAGATGATTCTTTTTATTTTTTTCGTATACTAGATTAGAATTGCGAAAAAATGGTTCCGTGTATGCAACAGATACACACCGTGTGTATCATCTTTCAAGCATTCGAATCGGAGGGAGTAGATTTACTTTTACTCTGTTTGGTGACAAGGAAAAATGGAAAGCAAGGAGGGATAAGGGACAAGGAAGGGAGGTGTATGGGCACCATTTGCTTCCCTTTCTGTCTCCTTTTCTGCCCGTCACACGATATTAAAAAGGCGGAGTTGAAGGAGGAGGACGCGCTAAAATAGGTGGGCCTTTGGTGACAAATTTTTTGTTTCTACCAGCGCCTGAGGCCATTCTGACACCCTGTGATTTATATACAGGGTACGCAGGCTAGTTGTCTACCATTCCGCCTGCCTACCTACATGTGAGGCATAAATAACACGACAAAAAGTGGTGTGTGATTAGGAAAAAATGAGGAAAAATTTATTACAATCAGTTAGCAGGAGTCGCAGAGCAAAAGCAGTAGTATTTCCTGTTGCTAATGCTTCAAGTGCTGTGATATTTACGAAAATGCTCTTGTTCTTTTTTGATGAGCTGCTAAGTTTAAGGTAAGTTAATATGCAGGACTGTTTTGTGAATCGAAGTCAAATGAAATGGGCTGCGTAATATTAATGACACTAAGCATTTACCCTTAGAATAAGAGAATTGCTGTCATTTCAAAACTACGTGGTAAGGATTTTGCACCAATTCTTCTAGAAGTAGATGACAATTTTAGGAAGCGAGAACTTCACTTTTATCTTGCAAATTTTACCATGCTTAAATGGCTAAAAACGCTCCAATCTCTTGGTTTTCGAGTCTGTGGTAGAAAGGAAAATTATTCCATGGTGTCAAAGTGCTGAGAGGTGTTGCTTGTGATAGCAAAATTAAGCCCATTTAGAGGTATGTTGCTGCACTAAACTGAGCCATTAATGCGGTCTCCACTTCAACAGTCTTTCCAAACTAATATGGAATGTCAAAGCAATCAAAGCATGCTGCCTGTATTTACAAGGTTCACCTGCCTATTTATTCCTTGATATTATTGTATAAATTGTTAAAGACATACCTTTTTATAATAATGGTTCGTTTGTACTTATTTGTTGATCAAATGACAGTGAACAACGCTTGTTCTGTGGTCAAAGTCATCCTCTCGGATACGCTTTTGGATTACTGAGCTATTGACTTATTTCGAGGCTGAAATTGATGAAGACATTGGCAGCAGCAATTATCTCTTTAAATATTTTTCGAAATACCGCTAAGCAATGCAACAAGGGTGTTTAAATAGCTTTTTTCTCATTAAATCATTGCTACGGCTTCAGCATCTTCTACTGAATTTCTTTGCAATTCCTTGGTCACCTGAAATTCCTTTACTAGCACCTTTGTTTAATGTCTGGGCTTCGAGGCTGTCTGCTTCAACTCACAATCGAGAGTGCGACTTCTGAAATACCTCGTTATAGTCTCTACGCAGCATTTGAGAGATGTTGGTCAAGCTAACATAAGACACAGGAGTGATAAAACCCTTTTGGTTCCGATGATGTACCAGATAGAAGATAGTGATAAAGTGCGCATCACATTAGACAGAACTTCTTGTAGTTAGTAGTATCACAAAGTAGAAAATTAGTTGTTGTTGCCAAGGCGAGTAATTAGATTACATAATAGACGGCTCGGAAAAAGAGCTGATCTGATTCTAGTCATTTAGTAATCTGTTGTGCCAGAACTTTGGGCAAAATTTTTAAAACGGAAATTATCACAACACCTATATATCAAATCTCCGCCCTGCAGGCTCGGTTTAGTATACTCGTCAAGTTACAAGAGGGTAGACTAAACCGATCTCGTAGATGTAAAGGTGCCGTCAATCTGCGGAGGCGACAGGACTAAATTTCCTCCACCAAACCCTGTACATACGTAAAATTATGCTTTACTGCAACGGTTTCTAGACATAGCGATCTTAAAAACAAAGGATTCAGAAGAAACAGTAAACATATTTTCCAGCAAAAAAGCACTCGAACATACGCAATCAAAAAACGTTTATTTGTCACAACCTAGATGCACCAGTCATCGGTGTTGTTTTCTACAGGCCGTTCTGGAACTTGAAGCTCATACCGGTAAATACTTTCATGGTGGTTATGCTTCTCGAGTAGCACTCAATTTCTAAGGCTTGCCTATAAATTTGGTTGACAGCTACGGCTTAGTAAAATGAAAATTATAGTACTTAGAAGCTGTCTTTTTTTTTATAAAACCCAAAGTTCCATTTTAACTTGAACAGCTCCTATCTTTGCCTCCCGGTCCGGACACACCTTCAATATTGTTGTGAAGACCCATAAGGGAAACCAAACGTATAAATCTGTCTGCATTTCACCTTTTATTGCATTTAAAGTGGGCGAAATTCTATTGTTTTAAATAAAGTTTAGCGAGCAGACAGAAATTTATTGAGACTTTTTTGTTCATCTTCTTTCAAAATTAGTCTGACTGATCTTCTAATGTGGTCGAATAAATTAAATTTGACTTTAATAAGATAAATCTTAAATTCTACTTCTTCAAACCAATGGATTAAAAACTGGTCTTAAAAATTCCTAATTTTAAAACTGGTTTGTAGTGACTTAGTGTCTCCATCCTTTCAGTCAAACCGCCGCCTAACATAAAAAAGGGTGACATTTTATCCAACGTTCGATGGTAAGATATTGAACGGAGACAAATTTTGACCAGGTGTGTGAGAGGCACTGGCGATGGGCAGAAATTTTTATTGTTTATGATAAGGCATTTATGACCGCAATGAATCAGCCGCGTTCCTTTAAACTCCTGTCGCTCCATTCCTTCTTTTTCTTCTTCTTCTTCTCCTTCCACATCCACTCGTACCAAGCGGTCCTGGTGCTGCTAATAATGCCACCGAAGACATGCCAAATCATTTATAATGAGAACGAGGCGACGATAATGCAGGCTGGAGACTTCCGCTATAGAATGTCTGAAAGACATAACACACACAGACATACGTAACTCTAGCTGCAGTGGTGACAAGTGAGCTTTGCATTTTCTGCGCCAGTACGATGAAATCCGATCAGCATTCTGGAATGGTCTCGTTCAGATAATTATAAATTTGTCTATACTGCAAAAAAGGCGCCAAAAATGGCAGGTATATGGGGTTAAAAATAGTACTGTCAAACTGCACAACAAAGTTACCTTTGGGAAAAAAGCAGCAGGGTTTAAATGAATTTTTCGATAAATTTGGCGCATTATATGATAGATTGTGATGGACACCGTCATGTTACTTGCCCAAAAATGTTAATTTAATTTATGCGGCAAAAGATGAAAATTGCTTGGTAAAGTTCTAAATAAATTTAGGCCGTCTCTACGAAGTGCAATTAACATGCAAAATAATTTCGATGCAAAATGGTTTCCAACGTTCTCTTTCGCATCTTAATGCCAATTTTCTAGGCATACGACTGAAGGATATATCGCATTGCCTTCTTTGAGATGCATCACACAATTACTTTAGCCTCGACTATCAAAAGTTTAAGGTGATTCTTTGTAACGCGAACATAATGACAAACAAAGAAAGAGGCAGCAAAAGCCGAGATATAGGAAGTGAATAAGATATCCGAGGATGAAGTACACTCATCGCAAAACAAAGAATCACAACGATAAAGGAAGGAATGTAATTAGATTATAACAGCTACCGAAGGATTGGTCCATTTACATGTAATCTATAGTGGCCATTGAAGCACGCAAGCAACACTTCATCTACAAAAGTCAGTTCTTCCTTTGTGCGTGCTTATGAATGAAATGCGAATGCAAATATGCTTCATGGGTCAGTCGCCTGGAAATGTCAAACAATGCTGCAAATAAGTGGGATTCAGAATGTACAAAAGGCCAAAACAGGTGATACCATAAGAAAACCATTCTGTCAATGTGCATTCGATGCAATGCAAGCTTTCATCTTTCACACGTAGTGCTACAAATAAGGCACGTGATAACGATTCTCCTCTCCAGAAAATAAGGGACAGAAGAATGGCAACAACATAACTCCACACACCGTACGCACTTAACATTATTCCTCGGTCTGCTGATTGTCACTTATTCTTGACACTGGCATCAGACAATCGCATGTCACTTAGAAGAGACAATTTGAAAAAGAACGAAGATAGACAACACCGTGACTGCTTGTGGCCATGTTTCTTGCTTCGAGGCACTTGGTACCCTCGCACAACATGGACTGCGCATCACGTAGCAGAGGAAGGAGTGGCGTCCTGCCTTTATGGCGCATAGTGAACTTTCCATTCGTCCATTCGGTGTCACATGTGAAGGTTATAGAACTGCAGAGGCAAGTAGACGATGCGATCGGATGCATTGATGACAAATCCACTCCAACTAGCCAAGGGTGACGTGGTGCAGGTGCGGAGGCAACCGAGTGTTCACATCGCAGGTAGTGATGATGCTGCCGGCAGGTAAGCTGGCATAGCGACTGGTAGAGTGGAGCCGTTACGCGGACAGAAGTCCACATCACAGTCGTGGATGTGGATATGGATGTCACTGTCATGCATAGGGTCCCGTGAGTAGTCACGTGTGAGGCAATATTGACTTCTAGACATGGACAAAGCTTGTCGACTGAAGTGGATGTGAGAGGGTGCTGTGATGTGGAGACAGTTAAGCGTATGAATTGAGACACACCACAGAATGCAATTGGGGAGGATGTGTAGGTGTCGGTGCAGGTGCAGGTGGTGGTTTGAGTGGGTCAACGTGGACGTGGATGTGGAGGTGGAGGAGATGGGAAGGGAGAGAAGGTGAGAGAATGGCAGCGCAGAACAGTGCAGTGCAGAGCAGAGCAGAGCAGAGCAGGGCAGGGCAGGGCAGGGCAGGGCAGGGAGAGTAAAGGAAGGGAAAGGGAGAGGAAGGATGACTTTGAATTTGCTAACATCAGTCAGCAAGATGCACCATTGGCACTGGGAGTGAATGTGCTGTCGCTGCTCTGCCTGTTCTTGCTGCTCTCGCCTTGAGGAATGATCAGCCTGCGATCGTCTTCCACGTGGGAAGAGGCACTTCAAACCCCTCGATCGCACTAAGTGTGGTTGAGATGGAGGGGCGGTGGAACAAGACGTTGAAGGACGTGCTCAGAAAAGGGGGGCAGCCAACTTTGCAAAGTTATGGCATTTGTTGTAGTGGGCTGTTGGGTGTCCCTCACACAGTTTCTCCACGACACCATTGCCACGAATTGAGTCACGGTGGTCACTTCGCGTGGTCTGGGTGGGGCTTCTTTTCTGCCTGTCTATGCATGGGTTGCGGGCAGACTGAGGGTGTACCCTCCGACGCTGCATTCGACGTTGTTCTGTCAGCACAGAGTTAAGACAGTGGAGCAGTGGCAGTGTAGGGAATGCATAGGGAGTGTCGTGTCTGTTGACACCTTGTGACGTGCACATGTGCACCTGCATGCGTGCACGCGCACAGGTTCAAATGCGGCAAAGCAAGATGGAAGGGGAATGGTAGCATGCAGCAGTGATGGAGGGTGCATGAAAGCGGGGACGCGTGCTTCAGACCTATTTTTTCCAATTTGTTCGACCCGCCCAAATCTGCCACTGACGTGAATGTCACTTGGCAGTGTTTTCCTGTTAGTGACAAGAGAGAGGACGGAGGAGGAGAGAGGGGGAAGGTGGAAGGGGGGAGGGGAGAGTGAGGAGGGAGTGCGGAGACGGACGAGGCCCAGTGGAAGGCGAAAGGGGGGGAGGAGGAGGGGGAGGAGGAGGAGGAGGAGGATGGAAGGAATGAAGGAATGAAGGAATGAAGGAAGGAAGGAGGGAAGATGAGGAGAAAGAAGTTGGTCATTTTTGAGGAAAGAAGTGGTGGTTTCAATTGCACCACGAAACCTGTCACATCCTATCATCACCATCACCATCAGCATCAGCATCAGCATCACATCACCAACACCATCACCATCACCACCCCCACCAATAACATCTGTGGCAGCGACAGTAGCAGCAACAGAAACAGAAGTAGGTGTGATCTTTTCTCCCTCTCTCCCTCTCCTCCTCTTCCCCTCTTCCCATCTTCCCCTCTTCCCCTCTATCCTCCCCAGCCCCTCTCTCTCTCCCTCCCTCCCTCCCTCCCTCCCTCCCTCCTTCTTGTCGACCTCCTTGACTTCGGCCTCGGCTTCAACTTCAACTCCAACTTCGACTTAAACTTCAACTTCAAATTCAACTTCAACCCGCATCGCTTTCGCTGCTAGTTTGGTCCTCCACTTTGCCCAATTTGGACTTATTACAGGTACCACACTTGATGCGTGACTCTGAGGAGAAGGAGGAGAACGAGGGGGAGGAGGAGGAGGAGGAGGAGGAGGAGGAGGAGAGTTGTTTGCGTGGCGTCCCCACTCGTCCTCAGGATGCATCGAAACCATGCATGCTAGGAATTGCTGATACAGCATAACTGAGGAGCCAAATGACACTGACGGACTCTTTCGTAGACCAGGAAGATTGGGAGAGCCAATCACTTTGCACAGTTGCTTTCCTCAACGGCATGTGCGGCTCTGCGGAAAGAGCCTAGTTTGTTGACTGTATTGGAAGCACAACTTACGGACCTGTAGACGCTCCTGAAGGAGGCGCGAACGTGATGCGAAGCTATGTGTACGAAGCATAGTGTGCCTCGAGGCAAGAAACACATCTGCAGCCGGTCGTCATGGTGTCTGTTGGTGTGTATTTTTCAAACTGTCTCTTCCAAGTGGCCTGTGATGATGATGTGATGGGAGTGGCACGAAGAGGTGGTAGGCAGTGTATGAAGAAGTATCGTTGAATGCATGTAGAGGGTGGAATGGAGGAGGTGACTTCGTCACGCCTTCTCTGCCAACGTGATGGCGTTGTAGTGGAAGTTGCGGTGTGGAATGGAGTGGAGTGGTGTGGTGTGGTGTGGCGCGGTGTGGCGCGGTGTGTTGGCGTGGGAGTGTGCGGAGGCACCATTTATTCTACCAATTTATTGCGTTTGGTCGTCTATTTTGCCAGACTCACTTATTGACCTACTTAGAGTTTGCGAGGGTGCATCGGGTGTGAAGATCTAAGTGGCACGCGGTTGTCCGTCGGGGAGGAACCATTAGGGGCGTGAAATTGCGTTTTGGTGCGCACACGTGCAAAAAGAAGTAATGCACATTTGTGTATGAAGTGTCACTTGTGTGCCTTTAAACTGTACCGTTATAACCCATTTTATGTTTTAAATCGTTTGCCAGTTAGTGTGCATTTTTCCCTTTGTGTGTTTTTTTCATTTACATGCTTTAACATTGCTAAATTTTTTTAAACAATTTTAAACATTTTTAGGTCACCTTAATTGTTTCACTTCTTCATACGCATTTTATCAGAGAGGTTTCAAAGTCACATTTAGGGTATCAGCTTTAGGATCGGTTTGATTTGACAAGTACCTTATGGCAAGCAGATTTTTTGGCTTTGCTACTATTTAATGGATACAATAGGCTTTTGTAGGTCTTTCCATTAATTCCCTTTGGAGCTTAGTTAATTTTTGGATAAGTTTCACTTCACCACTTACAGTGGTTATTGACGTTGACAGTTATCATGGAACAATCGAAGTAATCTGCTCATTTGTTTCCCAAACTACAAGTACCAGTTGTGGCGATAGAAAGAAAGAGGAAGAGATGGAGTAAACTTCGCTCAAGCGACAAGCAATCACTTGTCAACGTCGTTTCCTCTATTTGTTCACTTGTCATGGCGCAAAATCATGTTCGCCATCACGCAATCTTTACTCCCTTCCTCTCCTCTTCTCTCCACATCACTTCACTTCACTTCACTGTGACACTGACATGATAACTCACAGTGTCAACAGAATTAATGCATTTCTAACCGATTAAAATTCTATATGCATCTCTTCCCTCAAAAATGAGAGAAAGCATGAGAGAGAGAGAGAGATGGAGGGGGAGTAAAAGAAAGGAATGGAAGAACAACAGAATTTGATCCTTTTGAGCTTTGATAAGTTGAAAGTGAATCTCACGAGTGATCTATGCTAACAATGGAGGAGAACGCATAGAGGGGATGAGATATTGGCTCGAGTTTGATTAAGGATGCATTGACATTTATACCTTCTATGTGTATAAAATGCATATCATCCCTTTTTTCTAAAAGATTTGAAAGCCAAAAATGCCATGCCGCTATTGTTAATGATTCGTTTGAAATATGAATGCCAGTGTAGACCTTTAAATTCTACTTAGATTAATGACTTCTTATAATGGAGGAGAAAGGAAAGAAAACTTATTAATTGTTAATTCAAGGTGGCCAATAAGAAAAGAAGATTTAAAAGACTACACAAAGGAAGGTGGGGCGAGCTAAGGAAAGCTCGTTTTGTAATTTAGCGCACGCAAAAAGTTGCGCTTCTTTGCGTCTAGATGAAAAGAACTAAAAAGGATAGCAAAAATTGCTTTCAAATGAACAAATTAATGCGTGCATAATTTCACAACAAAAGCTTTTGCAAATCCCTTTAAAGCTGTTTTTAAATGGGCATAGACCTTGCGATGAAATTCTACTTTTGTGGCACTAATTGCCTTTAAATGAACGAGATCCAGTCCTGTTCACCCGCTCTTTCTCTCTAAGTTCATGAGTCTCTATCTCCTGCATTTAAATAGTATCTGAATGTGAGCTTCGTCTTGTAGGAAAATACAACCGTTCGCTTAATGGAGCGATGATTAGGCGGTACCTCCATCACTCCCGCCTTTGAATACTTACTGCAGGGTTAAGACTTGCGATGGAGGAAATTTTGCCATGTTCAAATACCTTCCGAAAATTTAGCATGGAAGCTTTAAGGTGATCCAGTAGTTGTGCTTCTTTGTAAAAGGTTTCTTGACCCATGATAAGCGCTCCCATCCATTGTCCTTTACGTCAACAGTGCGTAGAGTGGTGTCTTGAGTGTGTGAAGTAAATTATTTTTGCAAAACTGGCAAGTGATATGCTCATTTTTCTACGGAGAACTTAAGTGTTAGTCATAACTCTGCCTTTCATAAAGGAAGTGGTTGGGAAATTGATGGTCTTAGAGACTATGTACCATCGACTTCTGCTCCAGCTTTGTCCACTTCTATTCCGACAATTAGCCACTACTCCTTACCCCATGAACTTACTGCCCCTTTGGTACTTTGGCATTAAGATCCATACGCTACCCTATTTTTTTATTCCATTGCCGCACCTCCTTCATCCGCATCATTTCAAGCTTTCAAAGGCCATTTGGACGATTTGGAGCACAGTTGACCTAACGTTATAGGTAAGGCAAGCTGAAACAGCTTTGAAATTCAAACCAAGAAAATGAGTCTCTCATTTGAATGAGCGGCATTTAAGCTGCAAATTTGCACTGCTCGTCCAAATTTGGAGGGATTTTATGTATGAAAAGTTTTTTTGTTCTGATGTGCATTACTTAATCGTAAAATACGTATACAGCAAAATTTGGAGAAGTTAATCTCAAAACCTTAAAAAAAACCCTGCTTTTCGGTTTAAGCACTTAAAACAAACCATTGTTACAGTACAAAGGGAAATGGATTAGAAGTCGGCTTGCATAATCTCATACATAAAATGCGGATTTGGTTCTTTTCCACTCCTCTCTCCCAGAGAGATACAATTTGTTATCTGCAGGAGCCAAGGCTCTTTTACTATAAAATGTGTCGATTGCTGAGTGCTATTAATCCTTTCTCATGTCAAGACAGAAGATTTTATTTCGTAATTACTTGTATAATAGAGCCAAAAAGCTTACCAATTTGTAGACATTGAGAGGAACGAAAAGAGCGGCATATGGGGAGCCTCAAGCCACTCTCGTGTTTTTTGTTGTTCCCCATGAACACACTTTTAGGTTGGCTTTCATGGGCCATTCAGGGACATCACAAGTTCCAATTGTGTTGGAACTAACTTTGTTGAGATACAAGATTCCCATTGTGACTTCTTCACCATCTCCTCCGCGGCCATTTTTTTCACCATTTATAAGCGGCACTACCACCAGTACAGCGCCAAAGTAACGCTTAAAGATAAAGTTGAGCCAGATTTCATGAGAATATCTATTCTACTATCAAGGAAGTCAATCTATTAATAGAAATACATTTACAGACTACCTGTACCAAATTCTACTCATTCTCTTGCCCTTAGAAACTCACGATAAGAAGCAAAGCAATTCAACATGACCCACAGGCACCATCATCAGCCCCCTTGAAAGGTGAGCGCAGAATAGAAGACAGCAATACCTTTCATCCACGCATTATACATTAATGATAATTCAGTCGACGTGGTATCCCTGTCAGAAGTGCCCAGGGCAAGCATGCAAACACGCCAGCACCATCAAGACACAAAGCTGCAGACACAATGGCTTAGACGTGTGCCCTTTGGAACTAATATTAATGTTTGCTTGAGCAAATTAGAGCACCTGATGATTTTTCCATGACAGAAAATGTAGCATGAAAGCAGTTACAAGTTAAGCTCAAAATGTTGAGCCTAGAATGGGTCCCATAATCCTGGTTAGGAAACAATAGCTTTAGAGGACACAAAAAGGGCTCAGTTGGCTTGTACCATTAGTCGAACAATCTAATCTTTTGACCCTCTCATACCGCATGAAAATAATTAATAAAACCATTTTCGTTTGTCCACCTATCAGTTCCTTCAGGGTAAATATATATTTTCTACTTTTTCAATGGATTTTCAGTAATTAATTTCGACATGGTTAATCAAAGCTCCTTTCTTGTTCACACAAAGTCATTCACGTTCCGTCACCAGTTGGCAAGTCATTTAAAAGATGACGTTTGGAGGAGGCATGTTGATCCATTCTCTGCTTCTAGGAAACAATTAATATTTTTATTCCAAAGTAATTATTCCTAATTACAGTAGCAAACAATTAAATTCTGATTGGCCGCTCCGCTGATTTCCTTTGAATGAAACACCTAAAATGCATGTGAACCTATTTGTAAATAAGTAAAGATAAACAAATCTTTTCAAATGACTTTAACGATTAAATTAAGTTGACACCAATGTCACCTCAAGCTCGTGAAATAAAGTTGAATTCACTTTAACCAAGCCTTTTTAAATTTGTGAGTTTGCTTACTGCTGTTGGAGATAAACTTCCCATCATTCGCCACTAGTTGCTAAAAACGACGACCGCTTCAAATACACCGACTTCATTAGAGCACGGCTTTCGCACTAGAAAATCCTATCAAATCACCTTATTCCCTGGATTAGTTACAACTGTAACCTACAATGCTTTTATTACAATGCGGCAAAAGTATGCGAATTCTGCCTTTATGAAACACCTTCAGAGGTGATAAAGCTAACTCCAGCCACCTTTGTTCCTCTCTAAGTTGTACTTAATGTTGCTAGTGATATTCTCCTGCCAAAGGCAGAAATATGCTAACCGTTATAAGATGTGTTAAAAAGAAAAAAAATGCTTCTCTCACTTCTCGCCTCGCCTAATGAGCAATTCGCTGCCATAGTCGCTCTTAGGCTGGAATGCTCTACGGCATTGTTTTAAAGGAAGGCGGAGAGAACTTTGCTTTTAAATGATTGACAGGTCTCATCTGTTTTTCAGGAGGAAGTTTTAATAAAAAATGCACATAACTTCATAGCAAAGGGCAAGTACGATACACAGGTAACCAACTTCATGATTTTACGCTGGCAAGTAGCAAAGATTTAATGTAGCGCTACTAGGCACTGTAGAACCCTAGTGTAGAACTATAAGAAAGTTATCCCGCTGTAGCACAATTGAAATATTAAAAATTCTTAATTAAAAAGCTACATCACAGTTTTAATAATTTTGCGATTCAGTGTACCGACCATGCACACCCTTATACACAGGGCCCATCCTGCCAAATGGCGATACGTCCTGTCGGGTTCAACTATTCACGGAAACAATTGGATGCTGTTAAGGAACAGTTAATAAAGTGAGGCGGAAGCCAAACCATACCAACACGATTGAATGACAATCAAATAATTCATTAACTGATGCTGTAAAAAACAGAAATTATTGCTTTACTTGTTCCATTTGTCCTAAATCCATAAAAACCACTCAAGCACCACCCAAATGAAATGACAGGGTTGTCATGGCAAACACAGTTCTGCCTGTCTACTTGTCGTCAGCGACGGAGGTGGCAACAACAGCGATGCTATCAGTGGAAATGAAGAGAAGAGCTAGGATGCAGGAGCTGAACGGGGTGGGGTGAAAATGTTATTTGGAAAATTTTACGGATTGCACGCGATTGAGGCACGACACTACGCGCCATCTTGACAACCCCTTGACACATGAATCGCGCTCACAACATGAGGCGTGGAAGAGCTTGTGTGTGTGTGTGTGTGTGTGTGTGTAGAGGAGTTGACTTATGATTAATTCCCTTTTTCATTGTCACCTACTCCTGTTCTTCTGCTTATCACCCAATTAAATTAAAACGCATCGTGCGTTGGATTCCTGCTTCTTGCTCAGAAGCAAGGCGAGAAGTGATGAGCAATTGTAACAGGCCCACTCACTCATCCAAGAGGTGTTAAAAAGAAATTTCTTTTTAATCAAAAATTGTTCTGGTTTTTTGAATTTTTTCTTTCAGTTAGTGACTGTTCAAGCACTGAGTTGTCAACAGCAGAAAATAACTAAGCTTGACCTTCAATCGTAAGGAATATTTTGTAGAACCTATTGTTAGTTTGTTTTATGTCAGTTTTCTAGGTATATGGCTATCCGATTCTCGAACCTGAACCTCGTGTCACGAAAATGACGCATGTTCCATGTTGAGGTGTGATGATTAGAGGCGTCAAGCAAAGTAAAAATAGGGTTGCCACCCTTTTTGGCTCTATAGCCACTTTTTTCTAGTTTTGGTGACTTTATTGATAGCTACGTTAGTGTTAAACCAGAAAATTTAAACATCTAAGCTGTGTTGACAGCATTTCGAGGCGATGACAATCACCCTTTGTTGAGAAGTTGCTAATGAAATTTGTCTGGCTGCTATAGACCTTAGTTTTTAAACTTGAATGAAATTATTTGTAAGTTGATAAATATGAAGTAAGTTATGACACCTTGGAGATACTCTTTTACGTGAAAGGGAGAGCAGTGCAACCACTCATAAGGCAACTCAAGTAATAAAACCGCAAAAGTGTCAAAGCCACATTAAATGAATTCTTATTTCGTTACAAAGTCAGTGAGGGTTTGTTTACCACATGAAGACAAGAAAAGAACCAGTATGATGAAAAAACTCCATTTTAATGCATGAAGAAGTAAAACCAAAGGGCCTATAAGATTACGTAAACAAAAATGATTCGCTACGGAGTCGAAAATTAAGAGGAAAGCCCTTGCAGAAAAATGACTGACTTGGCTGCCTGGAGGCTCATGCAACCAATTCTCTGCATTCATGGACTTATGCATGTGTTAGAACCTTAAAAACTGCGAACTCAGACCATATTCGCCTCATCTGAAAATAGAATCAAAATACAATATCCACTCACAAAACATAGTACAGCTTCTAGGGCTAATTGTTTGCTCTTGTGGGATAATTCTGCTCTCAAGAAGAGATTTTAATAAATTTTGGTTGGAAAAGCATTTGAGCTGTAGTATTTGTAAGACAAATATTTCCGACACCACCTCGCCCACCACACTGACATCATTCCAAAAGGACCCAACACACTTTAAGCGCGGATAGAGTCGGCCGCCGAAAAAATTTACCACACATTAAAAGCCAAGTAATTTCGGCTGTAATCTGCCTACTATATATTACAAATTTAAGGATGCTCATCGGTTGCGAATCAGTTCGTAAAAATTTGTTCTTCTGCCTCTCGGAGACAACCCATAGCCTCCTATTCCCGTGAAGGTTGCATCGTGGATTGTACTTGCAGCATCTGCAAACTTCAAAATGCTTTTTCTTCCTAGTTTTCAAATATTTTTTTCATTGAGTCTACCCCATAGGCATACTGAGACGTCTGGTTCAACCCTATTGAGTTGCTCCTGCGCCACTTTTAACTACGACACCGAAACCCATTATAATACTATAAAAAGGCAAGAATAGAACAACTTTGCACCCACGGTAGTCAGTTTGTAGTCAGGTACAAACATGTCGTGCCTCCTTAGCTTACTCACCCGTTGGCGATAAAGCCAGCAGCAACGAGGCCTGTTTCTTTGTTTGTTCAGACTTGGGACTCGGCAAGATCCCTGGTTGGTAAGAAATTCCACAGCACATAGAAGGGATACTAGATGCCATCCCCTTAAGCGTAACTGCAATCAGTAAGAGTTAACAGACGCCATGTTTACTTACGAGCAGCACATGAGCAATCTGTCTGCCAAGTTAATCTCCTATGCTTATTACTTTGAACTAAAAAAGAATTAAAATAATGCACCGCATGGACCTAATGAATGATAGCTGTTTATTACCTCCGATGGAAGCATGAGATTGCATAATTCTATTTAAGCGTCGGGTACTTATACAGAATTAGAGCTTGATACAGCTGTCAAAGGTTGACATAAAGTTGGTGGTCCATTTGTAGGCTTACTTATCCAAGATAAATGTCCTGCAATGTTCAGTTCTTTAATTTGGTGTCAAGCCAAGAGAAAGAATCATCGTGTTTGATTCAGTAAACCGCATCTACTGATATCACTAGTTCAGTTCCGCAAGTCGACCACTTAGGCATTAATAAAGTATCTGATATCAAAGATCGTCAGCCACTTACGGTAAAAAAGGTTACATCATTACAAGCGAAAAAACGATAGCTTTGCACAGAGACACGAGAAACCGTGTGTGCAATAGTCAATGGGATTCAGTTTAATAAACGACATTATAGATATAGGGAGTTAAGGAACGAAAAAATGTGTTTATTAAATAAAAAACTGCCAAGAATAATTAAACCAGGCTATATAATAAGATTTGTATATAAGTAAAATATCAAATGATGATATGCACCACAGCACAATTTTATAATGCATGACATCTGCCTTGAAGAGGTGACAAGCGCAATCGATGGGAAATCTGCCTGTCAAAACAATCTGTCCATCAGATTATTATTGTCTCACTGGACAGAAAGATTAGTACAGTGATAAATCTAATTGATTGATGGCTGCATTTTAGCCTTCTCAACATCACACAACAACGTTGCCAATTCATTCATCCCTCCTCACGTCCAACTCATCCACCACTTGGACGCCTCTTCTGCCCTCTCCCACCTCCCACATGCTCACCACCTGTCCACAGCTCGGTCCAACAACCCTTCTTCACTCGTCTCCTGCCACACATTCTCTGCACCATCACGATGTCATTCCCTACCCTCGTGCACAACCACCGACTTCCAGCCTCCTCTTCCCAACTGACACCAACCCTCTCTCACTGTCAGTGCAAATCATTCACCTACTTCAACACCCTCAACAGGTCAGCTTCTTGCAGTGCCAACTTCTCTCCACCCACTCAGTTGGTGTACAAACCACGACTGCAGAGTACTGATGTGTGGTGATGGGAGCGATGACAGGGACGACAACCAGCAGGTGGTGTGTCAACGAGGCGGCGTAGAGGAAGTGGCTATGAAACGATGGAAGCAGTGCATGAGCACTAAGTCGACCATCGGTTGAATAAGTGGAGACGACCACTGTCCCACTTGCTCGTGATTGGTTCTCAATCGCCAGCTCGTGGAAGGTGCGATACCAATCACTTAACGATCCTTCTGGCTGCTCGACTCACATAGCAGCCAAATGACCGGTTTGTCAGTCAGTGAACAAAGAACTAGTAAAAAAAAGTTACGAATTTAATGCCTCAAAGGTGTTGACTAGGATTGTAGACTTAACTATTCATTGATATTCACTGATGCATTTCGCATGATACCATCTGCAAAGTTGCTGCCGCTTATCCTTGTAGTTGAATTCGATGTCAAATTTATTAACACGTCAAACGAACGCAGATTTATTGCAGTTAAGAAGATTGGAATGCATTCCAAAAATTCGTTAGACTTAGCATCAAAAGGAAGCAAAGAAAAACCATTTAAGGGCGATGCGTTCCATTACTGCGTACTACTCCCTACTCCACGCACCTAGATTCTGTGGACAGGATCTAAACGCTCCAAAGTCTCCTGGAGCTGTGTAAATTGCTCGATAAGAGCCAGGGATAATCTATTTTGCTCAGCAAACTTTGATATGCAAAACCATTTTTTGTACAAGTCAATCTATCTGCAACGTACTACACCCGACTTGTTTTCACAATGGTAGCAAAAGAGGTAAAGAACTGAAGTGAATGACTTTGAAGCTCCTTGTCATTCGTTAATGCATGTGGGAGGAACTATCGACTTGACATACCTCGATTTTTCCTTTACTGTTGACATTAGTTGAAATGAAGTTGTTTTATTTCTCCTAGTTTTGCGTTATACAAGATAGTTGATACTTCATTCTCAAAACATTTTATTCGCTGATGTCGGCCGCATTATGTATTTGCGATTGAAAATGAAATTGTCTTGAGTGACATCGTTTTGGCGTCAAGCTGCCTCCAAGTGCTGTATGTATTTGTGAAACTGAGCCAATGTACTTTTATAAAGTAGAACAAAATAACTTGTCTGATTTTGGACCAAAAAAATGTTTCAACAAGGCATGCGCGTAATACATGCTTTCTTGAATGCACCTTTTAGGGAAAAGCTAACCAGTGAATAGAAAATTGCGATTAATCCGACTCTACTGGTACCTCGGAAGGAAGTGTACTGCAAACGCAATTGCGATGTCTGTACTTCCTTGGCCATCACCACTCATGAAAGGCGGTTCTCGTTTAACTCGGCCACTGGTTTCATGGGTGTGAAGACTGACGTGGCGGTGGAAAACAGGAAGCCCATTGCATGTTCACTTTTGACTTGTTTGATGTCCAAGGGACAACCGTTTCAAGACAGTGGCAAATGACCTTCCTGATTAATAGCAAAGAAATGCTGCCCGTTTTGCCCCTTTATAGCGGTCGACTTGCTTTTAAGTAAGGGCTTTTAGGCAGTTTAATTTGTTTTGGACAAAAGAGGAAAGAAAGGATTTTCACAGACATGCCCATTTAAGGGCAATTTAATTAGCGGTTTTACTTCAAAGTTTATTTGTAAAAAGAGCTTTGGTGCGTCCCATGGGGTGCCACTGGGAACGGAGGGAGTTTGAGCAAATTAGTCTACTTTCATGAGTGCACACACACACAAACAAAAAGCAATTTGCACGACATGCGCGATAATTCGCACATTTTTTACAAAACAATGGCATGAAGGGAGGGAAAGCAGGGAGGGAGGTTGGAAGAGAGGGAACTGGTGATAAGTGAAGGGAATTTTCTTCAAGGCGCCAAAATTTTCACTGAGTCGGCGCCTTTTGCACTTTGTAGGTGTGATTTATTGCCGCTATTGTGCTGCCAGCCCCGCAATTACCACGCCAAGTTGGAAGACCGCCCCTCTGAATTTCCTTTTAAATGCTGAAATGTGAAAATGAAGCGGCTGCATACTGAAACGATAAGTACACAGGATTAATGAGTGGGTTTTGGGGACTTGACGCCGTACACGCATAAACAATCACCTTTAAGTCACAACTATTGCACTACGTGATAATTGTATTCCCGAGCTGAAGGGAGAAAATTGTAGCAAACAAAAATTGAATTCCTAAAATTAAAGCGTTTTTTGAAGTTTGTGTAAAATTAAAGGACCTAAAATTTTGAGCTTTTGTGAAGACGGCTTAAACAAATTTGAATTTAAAATATGTTTCGAATGTTGGATACGGATATATTGTGCGGATTACTCAAAGTGTGTCGCTGCAACACTGGAAAAATTGTCCTCAAATTCCATTTAAGGCTGTCACTCAGTCACCTGACGGAATGACGCATTAAAAAAGGAAAAGTAAACGCTAGGTTATTAGTCTGAGCCTGAGTCAGGTCGATTTTGGTATGAATGAGGAGGCCAACTTGATCACAACAGCTCGGAAAGGTCGAGCGATGGAATTGCTTTCGTGATGTTACTGTGTGCCTACAAGAGGTATGATTTACTACAGTTAACTTTTGATAACGGTAATTAAATTCATTTACTGAGGCGTAAAATGGACCTTATTGCTCTACTTGGAATTCCACTTATAAACCGACAGTGCAAAGAACTCGATGCAAACTGTCAGTTTAAAGTGCTCGAGACACAATTTTGCACCAACAAGATATCAATGCTTTTAGCAGAGCCTGATAGAATTAGTATTTAAGGCACGAAGTAAGTAGGATTTGATGAAATCTTAACCAAATGTCACATGGCGTCTCATAAGTTGTTGCGTCGGCCTTGGACATGGTAATCTGAACGCTATACTTATGTTGCGGCACTGGCAAGCTTGACGGAGAGACAAAACAGTAACCTCACTTCTACTGCGAAACTACTGAAGGTCCTTATTCGCTGATAAGTTTTTAATTCCTGTGACGTTATCGGACGATGGTTTTGGGAGAACAGGCAGTGAGGAATGCTAAATAATCCGCTTTCTAATTTATTGCATGATATCGTTGGAGTACTCATGATTTAAGCGGCAAAAATGAGAGTGCACTAGCCTGTAACGTAATCACAATGAGGTGCTATCATCTCTTGCTCATTTATTTTCTTGAGGAATTCGAATATTAAATCTAAAGAAGATGTGATTGTAGGCATTAAAAGAATGATTTTGGCAAAAAATTTAAAAAAGGCGATAATCTGCACTTTTCTACTATTTTTCTGCTTGCTAATTCTACTACCTTGAAACTACGCAATTTCTAGAAAGTTTTGATTGATAAAAGTCGAAGAGCAGACTTCTTTACCTTATGGCTCCTGGATAACATTATTTTAGTGGATATTAAAGCTTTTTGTTGCATCCACAAGGATCAGAACATTAGGTTTAAATTGAAATGAACAATGAAGAAAAGTGATGGTTTTCTCCGAAATCCCGCCCGATTGTTACCTTGCACAATGTTGCAATTAACAGAAAATAGCAATTAATCACATGGTTCTGGGACTAGCCAGGACGACATGTAGAGTTGACAGGTTATGAAGGTGAGATGTCAGAGTGCTTATTTGTCAGCACACTACCACTACCTCTTAGCGTACATCCACCGTTTTTCCACCCTTCCGTCCGTCCACTCCCCTCCCCCCTGAGAGAACGTCACTCAGCACGGTGACCATTAATTCGACTGTCACATGTCAAGACTGTTAGTGAAAGTCACCATTCTTCTGTCAGGTAGTCAGTCATTCAGTTAGAAAGGAGGAAAGTGGGATGTTGGGGATGCGCCCTTCCCCTTTCCCCTTCTCAACATCCAGACAACAAATCACCAAGTCGGTCAATCAATCGGTGAGCACTGCTCAGCTAGTGTGTCTCAATAAACCCCTCCCCTCACCCATGCCATTCTCCTCCTTTGCCCTTGCTATCAATCAAAGGAGGGGAGGAGGAGGAGGGGAGGAGGAGGTGGAGGAAGAAGGAGAAGAAGAATGCAGCAGTCGGGCTTGCATCATTCATGCTAGAGTGGTTCCTATGTTCTGCAGCTGCAGACGATAAAGGACAAAGCATTTAGAGCTTCTACCTTAAAAGCATTTATATGAAAAGTCTGAATGGTTTATCGCATTTTTTAAAATGCGTGTTAAAGGTGCAATACAACCTTTAGATGAGAACGGACACACTCAATTTGTTTCGCCTCATTTGTAGTCATTTAATGACTCAATTTTCCCCTTTATTAGTCCCAAATTTGTCCCTTATTCCTGAAAACCAAAAGCTCAGTAAGTTCTGCGTGATTTATTGAATGAGTTTTGCCACGGTAATTCAAGGCAATCGGAAGGATTTGATGCCAAACAAATGCTATTCAAAAGTTTCTTATTGACACCACCGAATTTATTATCTCCTTTTCCGCCTTCGCCTTACTTTAACTTTGTCAGTGCAGTACATCCACCTTCTTGAGGAACCTATGCAAATGGCCTAAAAGTGAAGCTTAAACCGTTTAATAATTGTCTGATTCTGCCGACAAATCAATCAGAGGCACGCAAAAGTTGAGAGGGTTACTTATTTCGTATCAGGAACCTTCTGCCACGCTTAATAAAGGCAGAGAACAGTTGGTTCTACTTTCTAAGTAAGCATAGAAGCAGAACCTTAGCAAATGGACGCAACAACAGATTACGTTGAGCTTCAGTGAGTTTAATTCTTCTCTTCCCCAAAAGTGTAAAAACACGTCATGTCTTTTAATTGTTTGCTGACCGACTGACTGACCAACTAGTTAACCTGTGATGAGATTTGGTTTCTGTAATGCAAAATTTCTTGGACAAACAAAGGCAGTACTGGTCAATTCAGGTTGACCGGCCCACGCTTCTAATGTATGCATTTAATCATCATCAAATGACCCTTTGCCTTAGTTGAATTTTTCCTGCTGACGGCCAAATTAATTCTGCTAATAACTTTATGCAACTTCTTAAATTGCCTGCATTTTATTTGAGATGGGCGTACTGCTTCATGCTTACCTCCCGCCGTAGTATTCCTCCAATAATACCTCTTCCAGTCGGCATTATCTTAACTTGGCATCAAATGACCGAATGAAAAACAGAAGATAGGAACGAAGACAACGCAACCAAGTTTACATTCTGTGTCTCTCTGAAGAAGAGGTACCGATAAGGAAGGAATGGGGCAAAAATGCCGTAAAGTTCGGTTTAGGGATCAACATTATTAAGCATATTCGTTGTGGTCTACCAAGGGGTGGTAAATTAGGCCTTTCACCTCTTTGAAAGAACAGAGCAACTTTCTGATCTTAATGACGGACAAGCGGATTATAGCGTCCCTTATGGTAACTCTTCGGTCTCACAAATAAGCTATTCAACAAGTTGTAGCTAGCCTTAAAAAGGAATGGCTATTCAAATGCATAGAATATTACTTAGTTGGTTGTTAGTAGCTCAGATAAACAAATTGGTTTGGGAGTCCTAGGCACTTCACAGCTTGAAAAGTCAAAATAAACTTGGTAGGAGTTATTTGTTGAGCCAAAACAACACTTCCATTGTGTTGTGTAGTAGGTGCATTGATATCACTCACCAATGACTAGATCACTTCTGACTCCTCGGAGTTTGATGTTTCATAAAAATAGCTTTTCCATCAACCTGTTTGTGGTAAGTTTCTGTAACTTCAGCCATGGACAATAGGTTCAGTTGTCAGTGGCATATAAATTTAGTTGCTAATTAACAAATTAGGCGTTACAATTTGATTTAATTAGGTCTGCTTATTAGCACCACCAATATTGTGCTGCAATAGAGAGCGTCGATTTTCAGGTGTTTTTAATGGCACACAGGGTGGCTGGAAGTCTGTGGCGCCAAGAGAGCAACCGAAACAAGGCAACTTTAGCCACCGATATATTTTACAGGAAACTAATTTTTCAACACCGAGCAAAAACCAACTTTAAATTCCACCCTTTTTAGGCATTATGATGTTCTTGATCGCCTTTCTTGTAAAACTTGGAATTCAGAGGAAAAGGGGGGAAATGGGAGAGGACTGGATGAAATATCCCCTAACCTCTGATTAATGACCCAGGGCACAAATTAATCACCATCACCTTGACGCGCTCAATCGTGAGGGTCATTTGGCCCGTGATGCTTTCCCCAAGATGACAAGAGCAAAAAGGTAGGAAAAATTAATCGTTCGCCAGATATTTTGCTCTAAATCTGTGCAGATCCCGTAGGCGATAATCAATCATTATGTGGACACTTAAGTGGTTATGATGGCAAAAATGAGGTTACAGTTGGGTGTACATTTCACAAAATTTCACATTTATCATCAAAATCTAGTCACGTCTTCATTTTTATTGATAAGCTACCACCAAGATGGCATCTGCGATGCACGTAGCCTACCATCCATTTTAATTTAAAATCCCCAATCCCTTCTGGCTTCAAAACGCACATGCAAAATGACTCCCGATAGGATTTATAAAACCGCTACCCATTTGACTACCATAGCGTAAATTTTAGAATTACCAAATCGAACTTGCTTGTGGATTCTGCCTGACTGAACAAGCTCGGTATCTTGCGCAACTTGTCCGACTGTCGTGGTCATCTTCTGGTCTCGCAGCGAAACTTGAGGCGTCGTTGCCACTGAGCAAAACATCGGAGGCTTATTTGATGGGTCACACCAACTCTCAAAGCAACAACATGATTTTTTCTCACCTTTACAGGTAGCAAGGGATAAAAAATTTACATTTTTTATATGCTGTTGCAATAACCTATGTAGCATTCCTTTTCCTGTAAAACTAAATCCAACAGCTTGTGGACACTTTGGTATCCAAATAGGTGACTCCGTATGGCGTCGAACCCTCGCTAATATTGAACCAGAAAATAAGGATTCTGTGGAGCTGCATCTTACTAGGTCGCGAATTTGCTTCTGTAGCATCATATCATATCAGCTAGGGAGCGAAGGTAACGTTTGCATTTCATGAAAGGAATAAAAACGAGAAGTTTATTTTGCTGCAAAGATTTGCACAAATAGGAAGCTATTTACAAAGCACTTTTGCCATTACCAAATAGTATAGACGGTAACGCAAGTCCAAGTAGCGCTTATTTTGGTCTCAACACAACTCGTAATTATTACTGGTCCTGATGGACAGTTTGTGCATATGCGTGGGTCGCCATCGCCTAGTGGAGCAAGTCAGAGTGTTGTTACGACGTTGCCAATCCTGTTCACTTTGATTGACGTGAAGAAGGTGGGAGAATGCGTGAAAGAAGACTCATCCCGATAAGGGCTTTTAGCCGAGGTAAAATAGCCCTTGATTAGAAGTGAAAATTAATGTTGAAACATTCATGGATGCAATTTTCAGGGAATGAAGAACCTAGCCGTAGCCATTCCTGTCTCCACCTTCCCATGGCTCCTTTTAATTTGCGATTTAGAGGACAATGAGGTAATCACCACTTAAGGGGCATATAATGGGGGAAGTGGGAGTGCAAAGTCAGTGAATGCCTTCGCACAAGTCCGTTTTGAGAAACGAAGTCCTGTGTTGCGGCGAGGATTTCGTGGGTGAACCGAAATCTCTCCCCATCCACTACATTAATCCTGCCTGTTTCTAGGGAAGAAGTTAGGGAACCACGCTATCAGGTTGCACCACATCGACAGCCGGTAGGACTTCTTGACCTTCAGTATGTAAGTCATTTGGAGTGAATAATCACGACTGCTGACTTTAAGAGGTGAAATGGTGCATGCCTTACAGAAGTGTGAGGATACTGTCGTTTGCTTAACGTCTTTTGGGGACACGAAGGTCTTTCAATTCACACGTCAATTAGTCAATCATAGAACAAAGAATGGGTAAACAGAAGTGTATTTTTAATGCGTTGGATAAGGTGAAAAAGACGGCAGTTCGCAATGGTCATTACCATCCACCTGTGCATTTGATTTGACACCCATTCGCACAGCTGCTGCGACTTTTTCCTTAGTTCAGTTTGTGAAGTTTTATACAAAAGCGGTATACAAAGGTTTTACACCAAAGGTTGCTATATCTTATCAACAGAGCGCTACAAGGTAGGCCATTTGGGAGTGAGTTGCCTCTCCACCACACCTCCTTAAGGCGGACGAGCTCACCTCCGTCGCATCAAGATAACAACACTTGCAATGACCGAGAACTGTGCGAACATACAATAAAGACAGCAGCGCCTATGCAATTCCTTCACACGAAGGTTAATATGCACTCACCGAGTCCTTTGAAGTTCCAACAAGTTAAATACCCTCCAACCATTTATTGTCCAAGGATTCGGTGTAAAATGGCCAATGAGTTAGGCAAAAATGAACATTATAAAATTACTTTTTGGAATAACTTGCTAAAATTAATACAACTTTACTTGAGATGTGCAAACCACTTAACTATAATCGTAACTGTTATGTGATTTCCAAAAAAACTCCTGTAATAATGAATTAGTTATACTGAGTCAAACTGCAGCAGAACAATGGTCGTTCCAATTAGTTTCCCCAACACACGAGTTACCCAGTCGCCACCAAACTCTCCCTCTGAGAGGTATTGGGACTGAGTTTGATCAGCATAAAAGAGGCGAATCTTGGAGCCACTAATGCTTAAACGATAGTTCAGACCTCGGAGACTTATGCAAGGAGGATTTTGAATGATGGATCTTCACCAGGAAATCATATCAACTTCATAAAAAAAAGAGTACTAGTAATTGAATCGACGGCCGCAGAGAAATTTGTGCAAAAAAAATATCAATTTCACAAAGCTGCTTCGAAATACGGGATTTACTTTCAAGCGGCTGTTGGAGCACAATCAGGTGTTGAGCAGCTGAAAAGTGGTGGATTGGCTTCTTTTAATCTAAAAAACAGGCACATTTTGCCATAAATAATATTAGCTAAGATGACATCAGAAGACTGACTAGGGCTTTGAGGATCGAAACGGAAGGGCGACCCAAGAGCTCGTGCACACGAGTGTTGCATAGTATGTACGAGTGAATGCCAATAATTAATGAAAAATACCCACTTATTTATCAGTTCTTCTAAAGCGCAAGAGCGCAACTTCCAAATGCTCCCTTTCTGTTCAGTGACTGACCGGCTGATGGTCCTCAGACCGAGCGATTAGCGAGCAGATTTGGCCTTCGTACTCCAACATTCACCAACCAAACGACCATATCGTTGGTCATCATTGGGTAATGCAACCACCACCAGGTCCATACTATAGACACACGCCTGATCTCCTCCTAAAAAGACTGCAGTCACAAATGTTCACTAGGAATGTCTGAGCTGCTGGAGTTCAGCAAAGTCGCAACCCCCACCTACTTGTATTGTCAATGTGATACAACGCATTGGTGTGGAGAAATAATCCCTTTCTGAGGAGCAGTCAGAATGAGTTAGCCGGTGGGAGGACTACCTCACGGCAACAAAATAGCACCAAATACGACCTCATTGTGCGAAGGTGCTTCCATTTAGGAGAAGTGAGAGGAAGGTGCTGCATCAACTTCCTCAAACCGCCTCTGTTGCCGATGACGACTGTATGACACGATCTGCAAGTGATTGGTATCGCACCTTCCACGAGCTGGCGATTGAGAACCAATCACGAGCAAGTGGGACAGTGGTCGTCTCCACTTATTCAACCGATGGTCGACTTAGTGCTCATGCACTGCTTCCATCGTTTCATAGCCACTTCCTCTACGCCGCCTCGTTGACACACCACCTGCTGGTTGTCGTCCCTGTCATCGCTCCCATCACCACACATCAGTACTCTGCAGTCGTGGTTTGTACACCAACTGAGTGGGTGGAGAGAAGTTGGCACTGCAAGAAGCTGACCTGTTGAGGGTGTTGAAGTAGGTGAATGATTTGCACTGACAGTGAGAGAGGGTTGGTGTCAGTTGGGAAGAGGAGGCTGGAAGTCGGTGGTTGTGCACGAGGGTAGGGAATGACATCGTGATGGTGCAGAGAATGTGTGGCAGGAGACGAGTGAAGAAGGGTTGTTGGACCGAGCTGTGGACAGGTGGTGAGCATGTGGGAGGTGGGAGAGGGCAGAAGAGGCGTCCAAGTGGTGGATGAGTTGGACGTGAGGAGGGATGAATGAATTGGCAACGTTGTTGTGTGATGTTGAGAAGGCTAAAATGCAGCCATCAATCAATTAGATTTATCACTGTACTAATCTTTCTGTCCAGTGAGACAATAATAATCTGATGGACAGATTGTTTTGACAGGCAGATTTCCCATCAATTATGCGTCTGTCAGCTCTTAAGGGCAAATGCCATAATGAAGATCATCGTTTTCTTAAATGATGTTTGCATACTTGCTTACTACTGGCCTACAAGATTCGAACAATTTTTTTTGAATTTTGCAAGCAATTATGCACGCTTTTGTTCTTCCCCACTTTGTTGAGGTTTCAAGGATGTTGCAACCAGCACCTCATTATAACTCTCGCGGTTCGCTGTGCACGACAACAAACCGCTTAGACTAAAAAAATAAGTGAAATCAAACAAACGCCGCAAAATATTGCCGTCTTGTATGGAAAGGCGACGATATTGGCGTACTACATACTACAAGCTGGAACTTTGTCAGTAACGAGATAAAGACAAATTAAATCCAGAAAAATGCGACTTAAACTACTGCTCTTATCTCCATTAACAGTCACGGTATGTCTGGATGTCTGCCTGCGCCTAATTCCTCATCATAGGAATATGAAAGATGCGGTAGCACCCACCTTATTACATCTTTCAGGGCCAATCTGTTCGGCTTTGACTGATCTTAAAGTAATCCATGGCGTAAAAACGATGTTACAGCACCGGCTGAGCCTTTATCAAGTGAGTCTTTTTGTCCACAGTCAACCGCTTCCTTCTAGAGGACGAATTTAAGTTCACTCCTTAGAGGTGTGCTTGTTTCCATAACAAAGACGGCTTTACGCAGTCCCTTACTCGTCTCAAGTGAAGGAGCGAACTGAGTTAATGGACAATTTTCAGGTCGTTATGACTTAGTAGGAACCAACGACAAATCTGTAGTCTTTTGGGTTCCTTTGTTTTCATTACTGTCTCCTTCAAGCTGGAGTTGGGTGAAAACCAACTGTCGAGTAAAGTGTTTACCAGTCTGTGATTCTCCACCTCAGCTAAACATGCCTGAATCACTTCCATTTGTCCATTCGTTCAGTTGCCATAATTTCCTCAAATGCTATCCAACAAGCCTTATGAACGACCTCAGTAACTTTGGAGCCGAGTGAAGGTTGATAGGCGAGGTAGACGAACTGGCATCACACGTATCAGGAATCCACAAATTAAAGGGAATAAAAAGGAACGCTTAATGTTCAACCCTCTCAGTAAATTGGTCTGCTTCCCACATAATCACACCAACCGTCCTACCTCATGTAGGTCGTGAAACACTTCTCTAGAGCTGTGAGTCTACTTCAATGCGGATTATCCACATTCATTGAACTCCTGTACTTTAACCCAAGATAAGTAGCAGAGCAGCACATTTAATACAGCGAAATTCCGATATTCCTTTGAACTAGCATCATCCGCCCAAATATTTTGAAATGGAAGAGAGCTTAAATTTGGGATCTGTCCATACTTTAAATTGATGTCGACACTGAAAATTCACCATCAAAGGAACATGAGTTTTGCCTACACACACACACTGACGAAGTAATTAATCATGTTGATGTAGTTGTAGAATTTTATCTCTCCCATAGTGACAATTAATCAAACGCACGGAAACTGAGCTATGATTAAACATTTTCTGTCTGGCAGCTGCAACTGCTAGCTGCCTTGGGCGGTAGCTAAGCTTATTTCCAAAAATGAATATAAGCACATTACCTAGACTGCTAAAGGAAGTGGAAAATAAGTGCCTTCAATTCCCAGTCGCTGGAACAACGGACCCAGAACTATCAGACAACTACTTATCATAAAAAGGTACATTGATCGAGTTACCACTTTCAAAGATACATAACTATTAATTGCAACCGATAAAGAAAAGTCAGTCTTAAATTCTAGAAGCATGAGTAAAAGGGGCTAGTCATACGGAAATCACCAACCTGCCCAAGTTTGTAAAATAAAATGGGTCAATAAATTCGCAAGCATATTTCTCAAATCAAGTCACCACCAAACATCGAAGGAGCCTTCAAATGGGAAGAAAGAGGAGGCAAGTTCCGAAACGCATTTCTACCACTTTTAACTAGCCAAATCACCATCCGTGAAAGTCTTAGGAATAACCTTCCTGACACGACGCGGTCCGTAGAGGAGAATGTACGCGCTGTGGTATTCACCACCTCCAGAAAGCTTCAAAATATCTTCTTCACCCACTTCGGACACCTTTGTATCGTCCAATTTAAACCATTTACCTAAAAGATGGGAGTAATAAGAATTAAATGGAAAAGAGGGACGTGTTAGGTTAGAAAAATTAATGCTAACCTTTGCGCTTAATCCAAGCAACATAATGACCCATGCTCATGCGCCCCTGATGAGAAACCACGCCCTGGAGCTCATAGAGGCCTGTATTATTTGACCCAAGGTCATCCTCCAACCAATAAGGGTCATACGATTCGGGATTATCCTCAGGGTTTGGTGGTTTTTCTAAAATGGTTTAAAATGCCGTTGTGGGTAAATTGAAAAAAAGTGAAGGGTATTGCCATGTGGCAACCTTCTTTTGAAGCAGCCGTGATCTTCCGACTCTTCGCAGCCATCGCTTCAGCATCATCTTCAGCACGAACTTTCTCGCGTTGGGGTAGTAGCTTAACTTGCAGCTCCTTCGTGCAGAACTCGAAGAGATCCAGGCTCAAGGGGAACTTGACATCCTTCAAGATCTATGAGGTAACACTTCTACTGATTAGGCTTAAGTAGCAATTTGCAATAAACTAACACGTGGTTCGCAAGGTCAACGCTTTGAGAAAATATCACATGTCTGCTTAAATGCCAAATAATGGCAGAATAACAAGCTTTAGCAATATATGCAGCGAAATTCACCCAAAAATTGGCTGCTAATGCACTCGCTTTGTCAACTTGCTCGCATCAAAAGGGGACAGACGCCCGTCCTGCCATTCGCTTCCATTAGGCGGAGGACAAGTTGAAATATATAAAATGTCATTACCCCTAACTCAGCAAACTCCTAGAGCCGCGACAGTTTCAGAAGAACTACATATGAACGTCCTCAATCGTGACAGAACCAAGTACGGGAGGGTGCATAGGATGAGCACCCAAGCAGAAAAACAGAGTAAAAATCCATGCAGCGTGATAGATGTCCACAAATGAACTTGGGACAACCATCAATTGAAAGGTTGACAAAAAGTGACCCACAACATGTGAATCGAAATTCCACACCAAAAGGACCATGTAGCACAACTAGCATTTCAACAAAGCGACGTAATGCATCTAGCATGATTAAAGCGCTTATAATGTTTTCCTTTAAGCCATATGGACTTTCAAGGCGAACTAGGATTAAGCCAATTCAAAACCACAATGAATCGGCAGACGACTTGATGCCTGCAATCACTCCAGAGCTGAAGCGAAAGGCGGAACTATTAAGTCTACCAAATGATGTGAACAAAACCCTCAACCTAATCCGCCTGACACGAAACAAACTGAGTTTTTAAGTGAATGCGGGCAAAAAGGTAAATAGAGTGTTCTTTTACTAATTCATCAAAAGTAATGGATGGCAGTGAAAAGACATGAAAAAGTTCAACAACTCTGAGTTGACACGCTGATAATTTTTAGGCTTTATGACATTAAGAAACCTTTGTCCAAATGTCTTTATGGGCTTGTAAAGCCCATTGCGCAACATATGCCTTCGCTCAAACACTTCAACCCGTGATGTCACCGACAGAGCACATTTAGCAACTAAGGCACACGACTACTATATTATTAAAGATCTAAAAAAAGGTGCCAAAGATAAATGGAAATTTTTTGTGATAGAGAGCAGAAGGACAGAGTATTGAAAAGACTGAAAGAATTGACAGCAAGTGCAAAATGAGGCCAGTAATACTACAATACATTTGGTTCCACAGGTAGAAATAAGAGAAGACAAATAACCGGAAGAATTTCAAATATTCCACTTGCTTCGCCAAAAAACAGAACGAACATGAAACAAAGCCTGCTGAGCCATAAAAAAATAAAGGCATTGCAAAATAATCACCGGGACGTTTCTTTTAGAAAGGTTTGATACATCCTGCTGACCTTGGCATTAACCTTTTCCTTCTCCTTGTAGAAGAACCGCATAAATTGGATGCTGAGGTAGCCAGGAAGACGGGAGATACGCGAAACCTTTTTGTAGATCGCCTCACGACCCAAAGTGGTGGAATTCTTCGTCAGCGCCCCCTCTAAACCATTGCGAATGCCAGTGTGCAGATACTTCACATCTAATAGGATAAGAAAGAGTACCCAGTGAAAGAATTGTATGGTAACCTCAGAGGAGCAGAAGAATAACGCCACCTTTAACGATGAAACAGGATAGCTGAGAAAAAGTGTCCACAGCCTCCTGTGAAGCCTCTGCTTCATTCTCAGTGCAGGTTAGCGTGGAGACAAGGGAGCCGGTGAGATATCGATCCACAGGATTCCAACCTGTCGTCGTGCCAAAGGATTCAGGACAAGGCTATGAAATAAAATTAACATTACCATAGTGGTCTACCCAGGCTTGTGGTCCTCAATGCCTAAAAGCACCATTTCCTCAGCCATGACTAAGGCCTACACCAGGAATTACCGAAAGTAGAGCGAGTGGTTGGTTCGAAGTCCTACTTACTGGAAACTAAGAGCAAGATAAGGCTTCTACAAATCAAATAAGATTCCCCCTTGGTACTAACACATTCTGCCAAGATTGAGATACCCGTAGTCTTTCTTTACCCCACACGAGGTATTATTTTGTCGCCAGGGTTGATTCAGAAAGCTACACGCGAAAAAACCTGGCCTACCGTAGGAGACGAAGTCATAACTTTTGCATCTGCTGACAGCTGTTGCAAAACACGAATGATCTCAACCCAACATTCGTTGGCGTCTTGCTGTTGGTAGATCGGCTCAACGTTGCCTTCAGACGTCGACGCATCAGCATTTGTACGCGTAGCGAATTGCGGAAAAGCGGATTGCAGAGATTCGAGGAAAATGAGCGGAAAGATAGAGGAAGAAGAAAATGCGAGACCGTTGAAGATCAAACGCAAGGCGGTAACCACGTCCTTTAACTTTGGCGGTAATGAATCAACCGATTGCACTGGAGCTCTGAGAGGAAAAACGAGGGGCATAAGCCAGATGAGAAATACCTCTGAATGAAAAGTCTGATTTCTGGGATGGTAAACAGGAGCTGAAGTGCGCTATTCATGTAGCATGTATTGCCAAGATTCGCCATACCGACAGGAAGTCTTGGTGCGTCCGACTGATCTGCTTTTGGTGGCATTAAAGGGGCAATCGAAGATTCGACGACAGGCTTAGAAGTGATGCTAGCGGGTAACTCTCCTGCTGAACCCATTAACATTACGGTAGCGCCCTAGAAAAATAATACGCTAAAGGAGAAAGTGCACATTTCTCAGCTTTATCCGATCGTAAGACGCATCTCCAAGAAGACCACCAGGCATCATTACTTTTTGACGCTCAGGGGGAACACCCGTTAAAGAAAACAGTCGGGCTTTAAATTCCTCAGGAGTAGAGTCGGTATTGACCTCAATGTCATTGAATTTCTGAGAATTCCACTTTACGTTAACTAAATTCAAGTTACTTAGGAAAATCCACAAACCCCTGAATACTGGCATGACTAAAACCAGGAGGCTACAAACCAACCTGCGCCTAAATCATCAAGGCAAAATGCAATCTTAGAAAACACAAAAAGAAAATAGACGATGAAATTACAGTTCAACCTAACATCATATCGCTAACTGGTCTACAAATTTTATGATTTGAAAAAGCGTTGTCAAGATATTGCCCACTAAGAAAAAATTGAATCAGTGAGGAAGCCGACGTCTTCTATGAAGAAACGCAAATGCAACCTAATTAAGGTAACCAAAAGCAGCTACCTAACTATTTTAGAAAACAAAAAACCCGGCATTGCATAAGGTGCATCACCCTAACTCTTTTAGCCTCTAATAATTTTTATTTTACAATGATAATCAGCATATTATAACATCTAACAAAATAAACATAACTTCAAAAATTGTTAATTTTTTGCAAGTTGTTAAAAGTTGTTTAACGTCTAATTACCTTGTTGCAGCGACTACATCAATGTTGTCAGACTTTTTTGTTTGTAACATTTGAATAACAGCGCGATGGTCAAGTTTTCCTAAGGAAGCAGTTTTCGTTCCAACTGGTTAACCTTCCTTACGGCCGGTAAAAGAGATTTTATGTAAGATATTATATGTTTTTTTGCAATTTTTAGCATTGACAGTTGTTTTTCTGTCGAATGATGTGAAACTATTAAGTTTACTAGGATTTTAGAAAACATTCATTGTAATATTTGTTGGAAGTTTTATTATTTTTTCTAGAAGTTTGTGCCTTTGCAATTTATTTTAGTCAATTTTTAATATGGAATACTGCATTCGTTAATCAAAAATTATGAAATATTTTACTTATAGGTGTGATTTGCGCTTTTGCGATCCCAAAAATCCTCTCAGAATATTATTTTTATGTTGTATAAAGTTCCTAACAAGTTTTGTGTCTCTACTGTGTTTATAATATTGTTTATTGCTTATTCTTACAAAGTTGCATTCAAATACGACATGCCTTTGTATTTCATGTATATTTATTTGCATAAACTCAAATCGGCAGTTGATGTGCCCAACTACTGTTTAGTTTTTTGAAATTCCAAAATACTACGCGAGATTTATCTTTTTTCTTTTTTTATTCGTGCCTAGTTTATTTAAAGTAAGAGGATGCATTTCTCAAAATTTCATTAATAATTTTTCTGAATTGCTATGCACTCTTTTGTTCGATAACAAGGACTTCTTTATGCTTGTGTGCATAAGACAGATATAACTTTAGCTGTGTAAATTCTGCAGTCATGTTTATAGCGTTTCCAATCTATATTGGAATGCAGATAATGCAAGTAACTCATCAGTAAAAAATTACTTAGGAGATTCATGCCATGACAAGGATAAAGCCTAATCGTTCTTCGACATCTTTGAGATCTCTGAGTCAAATGCCAATTACCTCCCTACGTTGTCAAGTTAGGGCACTTATATTGCTCTATTATACCAGTGATTTAGCTCCCGTATCACAAGGATAAATAGATTTCATTTTTTCCTGCTTACTACTTCAAGTAAAATGCCTCACATTTTTGTGGTAATTTTTGAGATATAGGTAAAAATCAGCTCTAAAGCAACGAGTCAACAAGTTTACGTACACACTTCCCATGCTAAACCCTTTTCTGGAAACGATTTTAATAAATGTGTGTTCTCTGCACTTGCAGTGGGAGTCTCATGGCCTAATTACTTCTCTTGTTACTGGCTTATATTAGTCAGTGACGCCATTATTTTTTATTTTTTTCAAAATGGCCCCCTAACATGTAACGATTCATTCAAAACTGCGTACAATAAATCCCGCAACGTAGCCAGTCAATCATTCATCCACTCACTCATAAACTTATTCTCCCGATAGATAAGTGAAATAAATAAGGAGAGAACCAGCATCACATGACCTAAATGAGTGCAATGCTTACTTTGTCGTTTGAGATAATCATGTGATGAGGTTTACTAAGACACCTGCCCATGTAGGATTAACTAAGATTTACTGCTGTTTGAATAATGGTTGCGTAGTGCCGCAACAGCAGCTAAATGCCGACTTTTACATTATTTTGTACACAAGTTTTGCAAATCAAGAGGTGTCACTGTCTAAAAGCCTCTTAGGCGACCTGTTTGTAAAAGCGAGAGACAAAAATGGTTTTTTCCTAATAACGAATTATGGACGTTAGATTCCCAGTTTAAAAGAGATGGCCTTGAAAATATGCACGTTTGCATTTTTCAACTGTGATCACCTTCCAAAGCGCCGAATCTTGGCTTTAAGAATTTTTCTTTACGTCTGTTGGTAAATCCTTCATTTATTTGATCATAAGGAAGGTCCTGCTCACCAATTCTTTATAATTTCCGTTTTTTGCCAGTACTTAAAGGATGCAAATACTTAAAACTTGCCGGATTTCTACCTGTAGCTGTTTGAGCTTTAAAGTTGTAAAAATTTGCGTCTCAATGCAGTGCTCCCTCTTTGGCTCACCGGCTATAAACGTGTGACATGAGGCAGTGCCGTCTATGCAGTAATTAATGCTTGCAGTGATGAATGAAGTCCCT
Source organism: Taenia crassiceps (assembly GCA_023375655.1). Classification (NCBI taxonomy): domain Eukaryota; kingdom Metazoa; phylum Platyhelminthes; class Cestoda; order Cyclophyllidea; family Taeniidae; genus Taenia; species Taenia crassiceps. The sequence continues at coordinate 2,329,081 of JAKROA010000010.1, forward strand.
TGGAAGATGTATGAACGGTAACCTTCGGGAAAGTCTAGAGCTCTGGTCCATTCAGAATGAGTCACGATGATGATGCGTGTATGGGAACTTAGCACTTTTATGGAATGCTTATATGAACCGCTTTGGCACTATTAGTGCTTTATCCATCAGTAGATATTCCCAGTAAAATGCTAAACGCGAAGTTGTATTTTGCAGGAAAGACTATTAGCAGATAGCCTTCAAACAGGTGATTTTTAAGGATTAAGGTGACAGATTATCTCGACCTCTTTAAATTACCCGCTCAAGCCGACCATTAGCGCCCATGCTTTATGATCCTGTCTCGAGGAAACTAAATAGACAAATGCCGACAGGAAAAACACGGGATTCGGTATATGTCCTTTACTCCATATTTCTGAAAGATGTCAACGCATCTGTCTAGTTACTTTTGCAAGGAGAAGGAGGTCACACCGATTTAATTAAAAATTGTTTGTCGCTCTGCTGTCCCCTCGAACTTAGGAGACTCGCAATAAACAAATAAGAAAGTCTGGTAAGCCTTGATAAATAATAACCGATTCAGTACCAATGTCTCCTTTGAAAGGGTTGTTTGATGCAGCAGCTCTGTCACTCACTCCAGTGCAAACCAGAAGTTTATGAAGTACAAGCAAGACGCCATGTAGTCAACGACGTCCACCATGGCATCACTTTATTGCCAAAACTTCGTCTTCTTGCTTTCTAGAAGAAAATAAGCACTTGGGCAGTGCTGAGCAGTGCCATCACATGCAAGTCGCACTTTGCCTCGGCGTCATCTAACAGGAAAAATTTACTAGCTGTTCTTAGTGGTCGAGGACAACCCAAGCAACGAGCGTATGCAACTGGTCAAATTGACGTTGGAGAGTTATGCATTCAATAACGTTATTGAAATGGCTTAATTCCCTGTGTTGGTTGCAGTGTCTTCAAAAGCGTGCTATATCAAGCGACCTTAGAGGCATGACCTTAGAAAACACCATTCTGTAGGCCTTTGGTGTGCAAAAATGCTATGAAATGGTCCAATTAATGTGACTACACAAAGTATTCCCATAAATATGATATAGCATTGATGAAATTAGAACCACTTACTTTAAACACAATTTATGCAGTTCATTTTGGCTTCAAGCTTTCCACCAGCAAGGAAATCTTGTCCTGATCCACTCCCACCTTTACTTTATTCTCACGTCTCCATTGCTCGTCTGCTTCAATTGGTATTGTCTAGTACTGATACTCCCACCCGCACTTATCACGAGCGGATTCGGCATCAAAATCATGCTTAAAGTCAGTTTTTTTTAACATCGATAAATTTGCCGCCAACTTCAGTAGTTCTGTCTGTTCTTGAAGAAGACGATTTCCTTGCACGCCTTCAAGTTGCGTTTGAACCTCACCTTACCTGTTTATTCCCCACTAAGAGAACTAAGCACAGCCGACGGTCGAGTCTGCAGTCAGCTGTACACACACTTGTACAAACGATACATGCGTGGTGTTGTGAGGCGAAGCGGTGCGTGTTTGGTGATGAGTGAATCGTAGGAGATGATCAGTGATGTCTCCGCTTGCCTAACGAACGTCGCCTTGCGTAAGTCACTTCTCGGTAGAATTCAGTCGTTCCGCTGATCACTCATGCGATCAAAGTGTCCACCAGGTGGTAAACGGTCATTTTCCAACGACAACTTTTCGTGCGACATAGGAAGAAAGCAAACGGTAGTTTGCCAGTCTTTAAAAAGCATCATTGTCTGTGTACCCATGCTCAACTGCCTTGGGTTCTTCATTCCATTTGATGTAGGCGGCTATTACATGTCGCGGCACCCAGGTCGGACATTGCCGACATTCTGCATGTCAACAACGACATGCCTATGTCCTCATTGTTAGTAGGAATGTAGAATCTTCCCTGGTGTCACGCATCCGCATGAAAATTGAGTGCTCCTTTGCTTAGAAAATGTAATTGCAATCACTTTCTGGTAGGCGCACACTGCTGGCTCAGCTCGTTCAGAATCAGGAGGCAGTTCAACTTCTTTCGAGCAGCCCAAAGTGATTAGAAAGGCCCCTCCAGGATGTTGACGAGGGACGTCTGCAATTCAGCAACGTGGAATCATCAAATCTTTTTGGAGATCTTATAGTGCAATTTAGGGTGGCCGCTTTTTTTTCAAAAATCAGGCAATTCAAATGCATGCGCATGCTTTCTAGCTATGCTTCGCAATTACTGTAAGTATGCAAAGATGCATAAAACGCCCCTTAACTTTACATCAAATGCTGTGATGGGGTGGTCTGCAGTGCAAACAGTCCGTCAACCTCAATTCTGAATAAATTAGCACGCAGCTACTGGTGTCGCGTATATGTGACATAGGTTCGGTGTTAGTTTATTATGCTTGTTTGAAGCAAATTGCATTGCAAGTGTACTGGGCTGCATTAAAAAAGGAAACAAATGTGTGCTCTCCAACTGACTGGCCTTTATTTTAAGATAAGTGGGTGTTTAGTTGCCATTATGGAACAATGAAGCGTCTGATTTGTGGTGTTTGTATTTTCCACGCTACTCAAAGAATGATCTCTTTTTGCAAAGCGCTGATATGTAAATTCCTAATTCATCCCCATAATGGATTTTCACAGTGTTCGCGTCTTAATTAGGCCTAGTTGTTAACAAAATGCCAAAAATTACGAGTTTGAAGTGATTCCGACCGTTGGGAGGAGCGCCTTTCAAATTTAGCCATCTTAAGCAGCTGCCAACTTTGGCAGTGTTTATACGCCAATCCAGACATTAAATTCAAAGCCATTGTTCACTTAGATAGGCATTGCTTACACAGCGTCAACACTGAAATGCTCAAGCCATCCCTGGGAGTGGTGTAATGGAAGCTGCTGATAAAAGTACGCCGAATTAGTTGGTAGTTAACAGAGATGACGCAAATCGAAATTTGAGGAGGATGGATTAAGATTGATGAGTTTTCACACACAACTTTGGAACCTGAGGTTTTACACGTTTAACCATCTTACTTTATGTCGCATTCAGCTGACGAGATTTTAGAATTTTTACAGGAGCGATTGGGAATATGATGTTAAACCTTTTTGTAGTTTTATATGTCTCCGCCATGCCAAATCTGTTTGAATCGGCAGAACGACTATACAAGCGACTCTCTGGTGCCAATCAACGCTTCTCCCGGAAAGTTGACTCCCGTTCAAATGATGGAATAGCTCTTTCTGCCACTAACCCAATTAGTGGTGAGACAGCAGGACCATGGAAAAACTATTCCTCCTGTGCTAATAGCTCATCCAACCTCGCTACCTCCCCAAAATCTGATTCGAACGACATCAATTGGGTACCCCTTGCTTCACCTCGTTTCCCACAACCTCCCGGCGATTTGACTGAAGTTTCCACTCCAAGCAACAGTGAAGAAGGTGAAGGTTATGATTTGGCGCTAGCAAACTCCAATGAGTCTCGAAACCAACGTCTTCGACAGAGTTTACAACGCGCCAAAGCTGCAAATTTTGAAATGCCAACTGATATTCAAAATCGGTATCCTAGTGCTGAGCATCTCTACTCACAAAATACAGAAACTTTTGGTGATGAAGAAGAAAAGGAGGATGAAGACGTGACCTACGATGATCCAGAGAGATGCATAGATGATCACTCAGGAAGGGAAGAAGACGACGAACCGGGAAGTACGTCTCGTTCTTTTGCATCTTCGCAAATCTTGCAGTCAAGAGCTGGGATCCGTTGGTCATCCGATCCACCACAGCCACTGGTAAATATTCTGCCAAAAATTCGACGTGGTCTTACGCCGCCAAACACGGAATTTGTGCGGGCCATCTGTCAGCGCCAGTCCTGTCGATGTTTGCTTCGTGGACACGATGCATTGATGCTCTTTCCACTGTTTGATGCAGTTCTCTGTGAATCTACATGGGAGAAAATAAAGGAGAGTCAGTCATTTGCAGCTTCCTCCTCCTCCCGTTCAGCCTCTCATTTTCTGTCACGTTTTCAGCACGGTCATTCCTCAGGTCCTTCATCTGAAATTCAGGCTAATTTAATAATGTTTCGACAGTGTCGAGGATGGTACGAGGTGATGAACGAGAACCACGAACCCGTGCCTCACTGGACCGCCACAGAGGAAGTCCGAATAGCTAAGCCTCCAACGTTTCTTGTTCGTCGAGAACTAAAGTGCCTTTAGCTCCATGTGAGATCTGGGTACCCCCACAAATCAGCGACTGCGTTGGATCTAATTCAAACTCCGCTGACAATAATAGCTGTGTACCTCCGCCGATCCCCATTTCCTCAAAGATTATTATCGAAGCTGCAAACCCAAAAACTATAGCAGCAGGTACTCCTTTCATTCTAAAGCCAGGAATGCTGTTGTCCTACGTAGACTACCTTCACGACTGCACTGTGAGTCGAGGAAAGAAATTGAAGCAGATTTCATTGATTCTCGCGATGGAAAAGCAACGTTCTCAGCGTCAGGCTGAGATCCCTTCTACACCCAGAAGACTCTTTTACATTGGTACAGAGGATGCCTCTAGTCAGGCTGTTTTTCCTACCAAATTAGCCCTGAGCCCAATAGCAGGTCCAGAAAACATTTCCGGTGTGCATACACTTTCTTCTGTTCTACGAAAATTTCGACTTCCATTGTCGATTGTGCCTGTTGCAGTTCCTGAAAGAAAACCCTCTTTAATCGGCAGCAATTCAAGTAGTTTAAGCAATGATTCGGGATCGACAAATTATGCTACCGCGCAGTCCTCAAAACCTGTAAACATATTCCCAACGGTACCCGGAATCGCCTTCACTGAACGCAGTTTTATTCGACTCCGGGGCTTACTGCGTGGAGACATTATGATTGTGGCACCGGTGGACGCCCCAGACCGATTTTTCCTAATTACTCCAACTTTGCTACAAGACCACCTCTTCCAAATTGGATTCACGGAAGATGACAGGTATCAACGACTCGCTATAGGCCATAAAAATCGAACTATAAACTTTATCTCGATGGCACATCCACGTGAGTCTCTTGAATATCTTCTCGGTTACCTCAAGAATATTACGAATCGTCCGCGAGTCATAACATCAGGAGGCAAAAATGAGAGTGTTGGACGCGAACTATGGGATCGGCTCAAGGCTGGAGCACTGCAGACATGCGAGATCACTCCAGCAATGGCTAAAGCTATGTATGCCGAGACTGGAAGAGATCCCAGAACAGGACCAGCTTGTGATTTAACTCCGGAGGAACTGGAGTTCATGTACGATGAAATGGATGACCTATACTTTTTCACTCGAAATGGTTATTTTCCACCAAAATCACGGCAAAGACGGCTGAGATCGACTTCCGGAGCTCTACAACAGCCACAATTACAGAAACAAATGTCGATGTTATCAACCAAGACGTCCGCTAGCGGAATGCCAACCGAAGCTTTGAAACCCTCAGCTATTCCAAGTGCTGAGCAGTTGTTGGCTGCTAGTCTTAACATCTCGACGTATAAATAACGTATACAAATCCATTGCCTTGTACATTTTGCCTCTCCCCTAATTTCACTTAATAACACAATGATGTGATAACCTCTCTCAACATTGCAAGTAGCAAAAACATCGTTGCCAAAATCTCTCCATTTCCCTTTCACGTTTCAGCCACCATTTTATAAGTAGTAACTTGCTTGTGTTTTGTTTCTTTTTCTATAATCTACTCTTTCATCCATGCATAGTGTCTTTTTTCGTGTTGCCTGAGCCGGAGCGTTAATATGGTCATAAAGTGGACAAAAGGAATGCATGGCGTGGGCGTCACTATAGGCGTTAACAGGAGCCAACTTTTGGCGTCACTCCGCTCGGAAGTAAATGCTGAAAGTCAGGGTCGCTTCACAAGTAGACATCGGGTTTCACTTCCAATGCACATATTACAACGCATTCGGACTTCATTGCTTGCAAACAACGATCCTGAGAGGTTCGTCCTCCTTGCCAAAAGGCCGCATCAAGAGCATCTGTACCAACTGGAGGCAAAACGCTGCTCTCTACTCTGCTGCGTGACAACATTCGCCAAGATGGTAGAGCCTATTGTACAACCCAACAGTAAGTGATACAAGCGATGTGTGACACGAGGGAGGAACATGCGCGCCATGGTGATCAGATGTCTGCAGAAATGGCTAAGATGAATATGGCCCGAGAAGAGACAGCCACCACTGATGGAAAGGCAATTCAGAGACCCAAGGGCGTCCCATTTTGCAACGCTTTCACATTTAATTTGCGGGCTCATTCACCAAGGCATTAGACACCAAACCATCCATATTCATGCCATACAGGGACCTGTCTGCAAATACTCGACCGTTAATTAGGGTGCAGAGAGGCAAACACGCAAGCCTCCTTTGATAGCAAAGGAAAAACATTTAGCACCATACACCGTTCCAACCACAGTAGACCCACTCAAAAACGATCCCCCTAGACATTCTACTCATCTCAGTTTGACACGTGATACACTTAGATGTGGAAACACCAAACGTGTCAAGCCAGATCAGGTGAATTGCTTCGCATGCGAAGAAACGATGCGCCTTCTCCTTCTTGACCATTCGTCGTTCAGGCCTCGATAGAGACTTAAGCGACCTACAAAACACTTGAGGCATATACTTTGGAGTTCTTTTGTGGTGCTTTCCTGCCCATCTCATCGCAGCGAAAACAAATTACGACCAAAGTGCACGAATTCAACGTTCGGCTCGTTAAAACCAACTGCGAAAGGTGTGTAGGACCAAGGCGAATGAAATGTCCACCAGCCTTCAGTGGTAATCTCCAAAGTGCTCTGCACTGCTTCCGTTATTTGCAAGCATAGCATCCTGCTTGTCAGTGGCTCCAGCCAAGTTGAACTCGCGTCCGGTTCCGCAAATGCGAGTGCAATACCTCCCCACCAACCGTGTCATGAGACCTCCAGAGCAGTTGAAACAGCAGATCGCATTGCGCATGGCGCCGAGGCATTGCTTGCATTCTTGTCAATAGTGGAAGCATATGCCCGCTAATACTGACGCACCGATAGTGAACCAGCGTGTTAGGCGAAGGGACAATGCATGGTGCAGCCACCTACGTCAATCGCAAGGCAGAAATCAAGATGGAAGGTGAGCACATAGGCATCAAATGCCATGAGTGCACGTGCACAGGTGGTGATTAGCTTCGAGGACTATCAAATCGCTCTTTACCTGCTTCTTTTAGCACGCAAACACCTATCGCTGAAAAGGACCGCTTGCTGGCAGCATTTACGTCCTACCATCACCTCGACCACGTATTCCGCAAGACAGGAACTAGCAACTAAAGTGACACCATCACTGAGCCGTTGAAGTCCTGTGCAACAATCAGACAGGTGGCACATGGTCTACCTGGCTGGAAGGGACCCAGATACACGAGAAAGAATGAATGCAGAGCTTCAGCCTCGTTGACGGCTCTTGATAAGTGTCCCACAAATGCCGATCAGCATGCAATTCACACCCCACCTCCGAGCAGTCAACAAGGTGCGTCACTGCCGCCGGAGATACAACCATCTTCACGCCTCCACCCAAAGTCGGCCACAGGCGTCAGCGTCGTTGCATGCATGCGTTTGGCTCACAGAAGGCGGGACCACTCCGCTCTGACCCAACATTTCTTCAGCCATGCATTATTCACATACGCAGACCCTGTATCCGCGACTACTTCACAATAAACAATTTATCAACATCTTCACATCGCAAAATTTCTCTCTCGTATTCTTGTCTCTTTTACCATAAAATAAGGTAAATAATATTTTGCATTAGCAATGTGAAGACTGACAAGTAATTTTACATCGATGATGCGGCTCCGCGCACGTAAATCTGCCATGACCTTCAACTCGCAGTTATAACAATACGTCTACGAGGGAGATGCATCAGAGGGTTTAAAAAGACATAGAGCTGTTCAAAGGATGGCCTAGCCTCAGGATTCGAGTCCCAGCACGCCTGCATCCTTGTGTACATCTCCTCCTCGCATCGGTACCCGAGTTCACTGGGGTTGCACAGTCGACGACCGTTCTCCACCGCAACAATCACATCGTTATCGTCAGGGATGTCTGTGAAAAACGTTTTCCACAAAAGAACAATTTCCACTTTATGCATCTCAGTCATTCATTCTGCGTCTGCGCCATACCCCATCTACGCGCATTTGCTACGTTAAGCAATTCAGTAGAAATGACGTCTGTGCTTATGAACCTGTGTTGGTAGAACGATGCCATTCAATGAAGACTACTTCTACACCCTTACTCATTCACCTTGGCATGAAATTCGCCAGTGTAAGGAAAGCCGACAGAACTGGACTACGCATTCCCACACAAATAAGTAATAGCGCACCATCATAGGGAACCCCTCCGTAGGTGAACATCTTGTACATGAGAACGCCAAACGACCAGACATCCGATTTCGTGGAGTGAAAAACACCCACCTCTGTCGCTTCTGGCGGTGTCCGGCGAACCGGAAACATTCCATCTAGACAAACATTGCAACAATTAAATTGGAGCTAAGATTGCCGAGGTGATAACGTCATCTACATCTCGCTAAAGAAATGCTAGCAATTCAGTGCGAGCACTCCTTCGCACACCGACAATCAACCATCAAATTCTTATTCCAAGTAGTAGTTAGCAGCGCGCACCACATTTATCACGACCGTCGTAGTGGAGAATTTTCGCCGGTCCAAAATCGGCCACTTTTACCGATTCGTTCCCATCCACTAGAATATTCGCTGCTCTTAAATCGTTGTGAACAACTCGGTGCTGCTCCAAATACGCCATTCCGTCACTTATCTACAAAAATAACAAGCAGCACACACACTGAAACCAGATGCAGCGCATTGTAAAGGCCGTTGAGTCGGACAAGCATGCTGATCCTCAGTGCCTCTTGTGGACAAACTCCAACCCTAATTGTGTGAGCCGCCACTCCGCCCACCCAAGCCAATAGACACCTAGACACGCTCAACAGTTGCAATCCGTGGAATAGGATTGCTAGCACTGCGTCAACGCCTCATCTCTCATCCCATCTCTCTCCCTACCACGCCTTACCATACCATCACCACCCCTGCACCCTACTCAACAATGCACCTGCACCATTATCAAATGATTTATCGATGCCAGCACAAACTCTGCTCCACTTGACACAGCACTGACAGAGTCGTTGATTTGACGCATCGTCAGAAGACGCCAACACCATTCCGCATGCAAGCAATAACGTAAACTCAGAGTAGACATGGTACAAGCTTAACCCTATATCACACGGGATTATGGTGGCTTTACCTACCTGGAATATAATACCAAGTAATTCCTCATAGGACGGTTGCTTCTCCCGAAGGTACCCATCCAATGCACCATTTGGCATGAATTCTGTAATGATCATTACTGGCTCCGAGGGAGGCTCGCAGCACACACCCAAAAACGCACTAATCGTGGGTGATAGAGTTGGTGCATGATATCAGCCTCCTTCACAATCTCCTGTCGTGATGTAGTAGCCAAAGCGCGCTTTACAGCCACATCCACACCACAATATTTGGCCAACCAGACCTCACTCAAGTTCCCACTGTTCAGGCAGTGCTTCAACGCAACGCTGGCCCGACTCATGACGCAAATGCCGAATTTCTGCGCACTGTAACTCAACTTCTGGCATGGAGCACGGAGTGGCGCTGTGAGTGAGCAGGTTGTCGGATCTAAAATACCACACATTAGGCGCATAGAAACTCCCACATTTCACCAATTCTACAGATCGTCGCAAAATCGGGTGCCGTTCTGCCACAGCTATTCGTACCAAGCCCAGACTTCACTTTCACTATCGTAAAATGGCACAAACTGCACACATAGTGATGTGGATGAACAGTCGATTCGGTGCAACCAAATGTTGGCCAAGGCAACATCTGACAACCTTACTTCCATCCTAGCATCTTTTGCGAACTTCCCATTCGTCTCTAATCCTGAGTCAGTAATCCAGCAGTAAAGTACACTGGCAGCTCCATTTGCAGCTGCACAACTTTAGTCATATGAAGAACTCAGATGTGATAAATAATTGCCTCTACTGACAATGCATTCCTTCCACATGATATTCACGGACCACTAAGAATGAGTGGACTTCAGTGGATGCCAGTGCCAAACCAATGCCACGCTTACCGAAAGGCAGAGCGACTGCTTCACAACCACGCGCTCATCAAATGCGGTACCGCTATGCAGAGACTCAAACACCCACGAGAGACCACTGCCCCAACGCCTTGTCCCCCCAACATCATGATGCGATTGCATCCACTCACCACGGTAGAAGTTGATGAGCTCGTCCAGACTTCCCAGCTTCTCATCGCAACGCACATAGTACCCTCCACTTGCGACATCGTAAGTGACGTGGTAGTGCTGGACAAAGCTGTTGGAGTTCTCTCTCACCAATCTCGAGAGCGTGAGACTCCCCGCATCTGAGAAATGCAGATTACGTGGTCCCGTACTACATTCAGGCAGCCAAGACAAAAACACACGCTTCTGCTCAATTAAACAAGAGGAGAATTTGTATAGTAACGACAATGAAGACATTCACTTCCTTACTCCTTTACAGAAGTTGTTGGTGTAACTAAGCTATCTCGAATGTCCCCTCATTTTCTTCGGCTGAAAACACTCTTATTTTTAGAAGGCCAAAATAGGTGACATATTGTTTAAAGCCGACCATTGGCGTTTTTTACGACTAATTTCGGTTGCAAGCACTATGCTCCGTCATCAAATTATAAATTCCTCTGCAATTCATTCGGTTGCTATGTCAGTTCTCCGTGCAAAGTGTAAGTGTAAGTGCCAGCGTAAGTGTATGCTAATAGTGAATTCCCTCCCTCCCATTCACACAAAGGCTCTGAGCCTATTTTGGTGGGTACTATAAACGCCTGGATGTATTCCACTCGAATGAACGTGGGATCTGACTTTTCCAACTTCCCTCTAGTATTTTATATATCTCATCATAGTGCATATAAATAGTCCCCCTTCATGGAAGACTTGGGGCGCTACGCCGCCATAGCAGTGACTGAGCACCATTCTGAACTACAGAATTCCTCATATTTGCGACTAGCGCGCCACATTTCTGACGTTAACACATCACGTGGACGTCACACCTTCCAATTTGCCAAGCAGCCGTTCAGTCAGACGACAGTGGGCAACATCTTGCATATCACCTCTTATTGTAATTACAGCACATTCTATAGGTGTCGCAGCGCACCGCATTTGTACTCGGTACCAAATAATCCCTCGACACCAGCCTACATGACCATTGACTGTCAACTTTACCGAAACAATTAGTGCGATTGTCACACAGCTGTGTATTTCCATGTAAAAGAAGGAACAAAGTAACATGCAAAAATATCATTCGTGTAATTTGGGAGGGAAGATCACATGTTTCCCGCGTACATGCGTACGGCACTAGGAGGCCGAACCATGTTCATAATTCTCCTCTGAGGCATACGTCCAGCTCAAAATCTCACGAAAGCTGGGTCTATCTTCTGCCTTGTATTCCCAGCATCTCTTCAACATGTTGTACATTTCCACGCTAAGGCTCGGAGGCTTCTCTGGTCTGCCGCCAATGGCTAGATGTTGAGGAATCGCTGACATCTCCCAGCCTATCAGCCAAATGCAGTAAAGTTAGGGACTACATCAAAAAGCTTTATTAAAATCAAGCGCATTCTTCAACACACCGCTGAATGGCTGAGCATTGAAGGAGCATGACTGGTGACGCTTCACTACCGTCTCGTAGTCCATTAATCGTGAGGAACGCTTACGGGTCAGTAGTTTGTGCTGGCTGAGTACATTCCAATGAACGTCAACAAGTCAAGTTGCATCCACACACACACTGACGCTGGAATTTGGAGGAGCAAAATAACCAATGAGATTCATGAGTCGTTCTCCTATACCAACATGTTCCCACTGCCAAATGAGATAATTTCAAATACGACATTGTCGAAGCCATGCACACATGCTGCAATACTCAACAGCGCATACGAAACATCGCGTCTATGCATGTCTGCTAGGTGGAAAATGCAAACATACTTGCACTTCCTACTATCATGCCATTCAACTACCGACTGCGCCAGTGATTCACAGGCAACACTATCATTCCTGGCGTACGCCGACGAAAGCGTGCTTTGTTCCCATGACAAGTCATTTCAACAACGAGATGAGCACAGACGTGCATAGTAGCTACTAGTCATTGCGAAAACAAAATGACTTACCTTGGTATGGCTCCGCACCACGCGTCAAGATGACATAACTGAGAATTCCAAACGCCCAGACATCTGATTTTATGGTGAAATTTGTTGGATGGCTTTCCAGTTCTGGAGCCGACCAGCAATCAAATGCAAACGCCCCTATACAGACAAAACGCCACCTTTATCCTGCTCACTAACATCCAACGCAATGGGTCCACGCATTTTTGGTAAGAACAACGGAGCATACCCAGACCATGGGAAAGTTATCACCCGATTCCCACCATCGACGGTGGGTTTACGAAAACATCAAATTGGTCTGCGGGTAAGCAGCTGATTTGCGTAATTTTAAGTGGTTTTTTTTAAAGCATGCACACCTCATGCAATTGGACAAGGCCTTCTCCCAATTAACGTCTTAAACAATTTCTGAACTAAATTACGTTCTCTGCCACAAAAACTGAACACGCAACAGCGCCACAAACACATTTTTATCAACCAATCGAAGGAAATGGTCATACCTGGAGACGATTCATAGACTGTCGAGAGTGCGCTTCGAATGCCTATATCCACGAGTTTGACACTGCCATCGCTTTGGAGGAGGACGTTGGTGTCTTTCAAATTTGTGTGCACCACTCCCTTTTCCTCCAAGTAGTCCATCCCACTTGCAATCTAAGCGAAGCATAGAAAACCGGTTGCGTATTAGCAGTCTCACTTCCAACTACTTAATGGTTCCAACACACAACAATAAATCATGCGCCACGAACTCAACATTGATTTGCGTTTAGTAGTCCTTGATGCGTGTCAAGCCACTAGCGCACCGGACGTGCAAAGGACACTGGTCCATCAGCAAGCAAGTACATGCTCTTCAACCAGTCTATTGTGGGGCAAATTCTGTCACCAGTTGACGCAAACGTCCTCACGAGGACTATGAACCTCCGGAGCAAGTCAGGAACACTGATTTACAATGAGGAGCATCTTCAAGGGGCGTAAATGCGCCAGTTTACTCCACACCATCGTCTACCCTAAAGTGCCCAATTCGGAGGTTCCCTTACAAAAGTACAAATTGCGCTAATTGCAGCGATCGGATGCAACCGCTCCCAACCTTCATGCTCAAAAGCTTCCTTAATTGAGTACAGAATAGAGCTTCTCAGGGTTCGGCGATAACTGATGCCTACTGAGGCAGTCAGCCTGTGCCTGCGTTCGAATGTGTTTGCCAATCCAAAAGGATGATCGCTCCCTTTCTCCACCCATTTTCGATGCAGGCTACGTCGATCGGCTGTCAAGACTGTAGACTGTAGCCAGAATCACAGTAGCTGTCCAAGTGTACGACTCCCTTCGGAGCACATCCACAATTTCAATATATTTTGGGTGCTCAATACCACACTATACCCCCATGAATGTACTGACATTTCTCCCCGTCATCCTGATCCACGAAGCCAAAATTTCCGAAAGATGTGTTAATAAATAACAGCCATCTATTGCTACGCTTAGCACTACCACAGCAATTTCACTGTTTGTGTGCAAAAGTAAGCCTCGCCGCCTACTTAAAGGCGCCTCAATGAAGCCGTGAGATAACTCGATACTGAGAATCCATCCAAGTTCGCACATAAGATAAACAAAGCATTTACCTTTTGTATTTTGCCCATCAAGCCTTCGAACGGCATCGCCTTGGCTTCAGGCGTTGTAAGGAAATGCTTCATTGAACCAAGATCCATCATTTCCATGGCTAATACTATTGACGTTCCCTTTATAGGCATTGCGCTGCAGAAGACGTCAAACACTCTTACGCAATAGGGAGAGTCAAGAGTCTTCAAGATTTGCAGCCACCTGTAGAGCGTTTCAGTGCATGTTAGGTGTTTAAAACACTTTACAACAGCCTCCTGAGCATGCCAAGAGCCATGATAGACATCGGCGAAACCACCAGTACCAATAATTCTCGTAGTAAAAATCTTCAATCCCTTTATTTGAACCACCGAATCGTTTGTGGCTGGGGGTGAAAAGTAGGGTTTAAATTTGGTGCACCGTAGAAGATCTGGATTAGCTGGAATTGGAGAAAAGGACTTTTCAGTACATGCATAACAGCAAGTGCAAAAATGTATTCTCACAAATTCCTTCTTCTCATATTCCTCCAATCAATGTTTCACTGAGACCGGCCTCCTGTATTTTAACGCTTAAATATGCTTGTGCTTGCAACATAAAACCTATGCAATAAGCCGAGGTAGGACACTCATTTTGTCACCATTATCTTCCAGTAAACCCCCCAAAATGACATTTACCCAACACAATCGCCTACGAAAAAGGCCACACACATACACACACACACACATGCGTCTACGACATAATATACAAAACACAAAAAAGCAAAGAGGGAGATCGAGGCTGACACGCACACATGCGTTTAAAGACATAACGCCTGTTTTAAATTGCTTACTAACATGCAGCGCAATGAGCTCACGCATTTTTGGTTAGAACAACGAAGCATACCCATGCCATGGGTTTATGGTGCTTATGGAAAATATTGCAAAATCCGTCTAATATTTTCTATGTGGGTAGAAATGGGGAAATAAAGGAGGTACTACCTGCATCGATATCGGCGATGGGTAGAGTAGACAGCGCTGTTGACACTATTTCGTGTAACGCGATAAATTCTTTAAGACTATCCCGTTTCATTATCAGAGTTATTGGAAACACTGAACAGGAGGAAAATAAGTCTTTGACAACTTTGTTTGCGCTTATTTTTTTGCTTGTGATAATGCAAAATATACCAGAGCATTTATATGAAATTTCTCGATGGGGTATAATCTCTTTCGTGCTTCTAGTTATGGAGCGTATTTTGATGACTAGTTTCATTGTAATGAAATAAAACATGGTTCTTCTTTACTAAAAAAATATTTTTAGGGAAATGCGTTGTATGTTTTGTCTTGAAATAGGCTTGGTATGTTTATTTTTTTGTTTATTAAGAAATCTTACTGCTCGCTGAATTCTAAGGCCAGGCAGGCTTTTCGCGCAGTTTAAACCTTGCGGTGAAATCTGTTATCATGGTACGTTGTCGGTTGAGTCTCCGGCTTTTTACTTACATTAGCGCCCTGTCTACATTTTAAGAATTTTTCGCACTCTATGCGCAGTGGTTTATTAAACGCCGCGCTAGTTCTCTGTAAAATATCTCATAAGTAGGCCTTATGCATTTATCGCCAGCTTTTTTGTAAGCTATGGAGAAGTGTATGTCGCAAATTCCTTTCCAGTTTATGTAGCTTTATTGTGCTAAACTAGCTTTGCTTTATCTAGTCCTTTTTTCGCTTCTTTCGACGTCACAATCGTCACCATCACTTCAAAAGGCGTCGCTTTCACCGAAGACATCGGCAGCAAAATTTGCAAGTTGATAATACTAAGAAAATGGCTTCGTCGCGTTTGGGCTATGTTTGTGCCGTCCGTGATTTTGGGCATCCAAATTTCTCAGTTAGACGTGGAGACATCCTTATCGTTCTTGAAAACATAAGTGATCAATATATTTTAGCAAAAAATATACTGACCCGTGAATCCGGTCCCTTACACAGAGGTGCAGTAACCAATGTTGTTGGCAAGTCCCCGGTGTTTGACGCCTGGCGCGATGTTGATCGTGATGAAGCTGTTAATTTACTCAGCAGGTCAGAAGTGGAACCTGGTACATTCATTCTCCGTCCCGCAGCAGGTAAGTCACCCTTAAGTTCTCCTGGTTTTGACCGGATAAGTCTTTTAAAGGTGATGATACTTGTGTTCAACGATTCATAGCTGTCCAGTTTACCTGACCAGATTAGTTGATGTATGTTCACTCTTTCGCTCACTTTTCTGCACAGTCGTAGGCATAATACCCTTTAGCTCATTGTGGAAATTTTACATTTAAAATAGGGAGGAATTAAGCTGATTATTCCATTGTACATATTCGAAAATGCCATTCTTTATTGTCTTTCACAACGCATTATGCATTGAGAAATAAATTGTGCCACAATCTGTTGAGACTGAGTAGCCGAGCATCGTCTCGCACATCACCGATCGTAAGGTCTTAAAAATAGCAGAGTATGCCTCCTTTAAGAGTGACGAAATTGTTAGAAGGGTAAGTTAATTTGTCATGTGCAAGAGACTTGTATGCGTAGTAAAGAAAGCTATTTATACCCTCTCAATTAACCTATATGCTAAGCAACAGTTGCTCTTGGATGCACATGACTTGGAGTTTTCCATAGGAATGCTTAATTGTACGTCAAGATGTAAACTCGTACATTATTTTTAACCCGCTTCTCGCTAGATGGTGAGGGCATTGGCTTGAGTGTGCGCCCCGATACTCAGTTTAATGTGGTCCATTACAAGATTCAGTTAGACGCCAGTAAACAGTACTACTTAAGTGCGTCTAACCCATTTGAGCAACTGACCGATCTCATCTCATACTATATAGGTGAGTCAGCCTCGATCTCCCTCTTTGCTTTTTTGTGTTTTGTATATTATGTCGTAGACGCATGTGTGTGTGTGTGTATGTGTGTGGCCTTTTTCGTAGGCGATTGTGTTGGGTAAATGTCATTTTGGGGGGTTTACTGGAAGATAATGGTGACAAAATGAGTGTCCTACCTCGGCTTATTGCATAGGTTTTATGTTGCAAGCACAAGCATATTTAAGCGTTAAAATACAGGAGGCCGGTCTCAGTGAAACATTGATTGGAGGAATATGAGAAGAAGGAATTTGTGAGAATACATTTTTGCACTTGCTGTTATGCATGTACTGAAAAGTCCTTTTCTCCAATTCCAGCTAATCCAGATCTTCTACGGTGCACCAAATTTAAACCCTACTTTTCACCCCCAGCCACAAACGATTCGGTGGTTCAAATAAAGGGATTGAAGATTTTTACTACGAGAATTATTGGTACTGGTGGTTTCGCCGATGTCTATCATGGCTCTTGGCATGCTCAGGAGGCTGTTGTAAAGTGTTTTAAACACCTAACATGCACTGAAACGCTCTACAGGTGGCTGCAAATCTTGAAGACTCTTGACTCTCCCTATTGCGTAAGAGTGTTTGACGTCTTCTGCAGCGCAATGCCTATAAAGGGAACGTCAATAGTATTAGCCATGGAAATGATGGATCTTGGTTCAATGAAGCATTTCCTTACAACGCCTGAAGCCAAGGCGATGCCGTTCGAAGGCTTGATGGGCAAAATACAAAAGGTAAATGCTTTGTTTATCTTATGTGCGAACTTGGATGGATTCTCAGTATCGAGTTATCTCACGGCTTCATTGAGGCGCCTTTAAGTAGGCGGCGAGGCTTACTTTTGCACACAAACAGTGAAATTGCTGTGGTAGTGCTAAGCGTAGCAATAGATGGCTGTTATTTATTAACACATCTTTCGGAAATTTTGGCTTCGTGGATCAGGATGACGGGGAGAAATGTCAGTACATTCATGGGGGTATAGTGTGGTATTGAGCACCCAAAATATATTGAAATTGTGGATGTGCTCCGAAGGGAGTCGTACACTTGGACAGCTACTGTGATTCTGGCTACAGTCTACAGTCTTGACAGCCGATCGACGTAGCCTGCATCGAAAATGGGTGGAGAAAGGGAGCGATCATCCTTTTGGATTGGCAAACACATTCGAACGCAGGCACAGGCTGACTGCCTCAGTAGGCATCAGTTATCGCCGAACCCTGAGAAGCTCTATTCTGTACTCAATTAAGGAAGCTTTTGAGCATGAAGGTTGGGAGCGGTTGCATCCGATCGCTGCAATTAGCGCAATTTGTACTTTTGTAAGGGAACCTCCGAATTGGGCACTTTAGGGTAGACGATGGTGTGGAGTAAACTGGCGCATTTACGCCCCTTGAAGATGCTCCTCATTGTAAATCAGTGTTCCTGACTTGCTCCGGAGGTTCATAGTCCTCGTGAGGACGTTTGCGTCAACTGGTGACAGAATTTGCCCCACAATAGACTGGTTGAAGAGCATGTACTTGCTTGCTGATGGACCAGTGTCCTTTGCACGTCCGGTGCGCTAGTGGCTTGACACGCATCAAGGACTACTAAACGCAAATCAATGTTGAGTTCGTGGCGCATGATTTATTGTTGTGTGTTGGAACCATTAAGTAGTTGGAAGTGAGACTGCTAATACGCAACCGGTTTTCTATGCTTCGCTTAGATTGCAAGTGGGATGGACTACTTGGAGGAAAAGGGAGTGGTGCACACAAATTTGAAAGACACCAACGTCCTCCTCCAAAGCGATGGCAGTGTCAAACTCGTGGATATAGGCATTCGAAGCGCACTCTCGACAGTCTATGAATCGTCTCCAGGTATGACCATTTCCTTCGATTGGTTGATAAAAATGTGTTTGTGGCGCTGTTGCGTGTTCAGTTTTTGTGGCAGAGAACGTAATTTAGTTCAGAAATTGTTTAAGACGTTAATTGGGAGAAGGCCTTGTCCAATTGCATGAGGTGTGCATGCTTTAAAAAAACCACTTAAAATTACGCAAATCAGCTGCTTACCCGCAGACCAATTTGATGTTTTCGTAAACCCACCGTCGATGGTGGGAATCGGGTGATAACTTTCCCATGGTCTGGGTATGCTCCGTTGTTCTTACCAAAAATGCGTGGACCCATTGCGTTGGATGTTAGTGAGCAGGATAAAGGTGGCGTTTTGTCTGTATAGGGGCGTTTGCATTTGATTGCTGGTCGGCTCCAGAACTGGAAAGCCATCCAACAAATTTCACCATAAAATCAGATGTCTGGGCGTTTGGAATTCTCAGTTATGTCATCTTGACGCGTGGTGCGGAGCCATACCAAGGTAAGTCATTTTGTTTTCGCAATGACTAGTAGCTACTATGCACGTCTGTGCTCATCTCGTTGTTGAAATGACTTGTCATGGGAACAAAGCACGCTTTCGTCGGCGTACGCCAGGAATGATAGTGTTGCCTGTGAATCACTGGCGCAGTCGGTAGTTGAATGGCATGATAGTAGGAAGTGCAAGTATGTTTGCATTTTCCACCTAGCAGACATGCATAGACGCGATGTTTCGTATGCGCTGTTGAGTATTGCAGCATGTGTGCATGGCTTCGACAATGTCGTATTTGAAATTATCTCATTTGGCAGTGGGAACATGTTGGTATAGGAGAACGACTCATGAATCTCATTGGTTATTTTGCTCCTCCAAATTCCAGCGTCAGTGTGTGTGTGGATGCAACTTGACTTGTTGACGTTCATTGGAATGTACTCAGCCAGCACAAACTACTGACCCGTAAGCGTTCCTCACGATTAATGGACTACGAGACGGTAGTGAAGCGTCACCAGTCATGCTCCTTCAATGCTCAGCCATTCAGCGGTGTGTTGAAGAATGCGCTTGATTTTAATAAAGCTTTTTGATGTAGTCCCTAACTTTACTGCATTTGGCTGATAGGCTGGGAGATGTCAGCGATTCCTCAACATCTAGCCATTGGCGGCAGACCAGAGAAGCCTCCGAGCCTTAGCGTGGAAATGTACAACATGTTGAAGAGATGCTGGGAATACAAGGCAGAAGATAGACCCAGCTTTCGTGAGATTTTGAGCTGGACGTATGCCTCAGAGGAGAATTATGAACATGGTTCGGCCTCCTAGTGCCGTACGCATGTACGCGGGAAACATGTGATCTTCCCTCCCAAATTACACGAATGATATTTTTGCATGTTACTTTGTTCCTTCTTTTACATGGAAATACACAGCTGTGTGACAATCGCACTAATTGTTTCGGTAAAGTTGACAGTCAATGGTCATGTAGGCTGGTGTCGAGGGATTATTTGGTACCGAGTACAAATGCGGTGCGCTGCGACACCTATAGAATGTGCTGTAATTACAATAAGAGGTGATATGCAAGATGTTGCCCACTGTCGTCTGACTGAACGGCTGCTTGGCAAATTGGAAGGTGTGACGTCCACGTGATGTGTTAACGTCAGAAATGTGGCGCGCTAGTCGCAAATATGAGGAATTCTGTAGTTCAGAATGGTGCTCAGTCACTGCTATGGCGGCGTAGCGCCCCAAGTCTTCCATGAAGGGGGACTATTTATATGCACTATGATGAGATATATAAAATACTAGAGGGAAGTTGGAAAAGTCAGATCCCACGTTCATTCGAGTGGAATACATCCAGGCGTTTATAGTACCCACCAAAATAGGCTCAGAGCCTTTGTGTGAATGGGAGGGAGGGAATTCACTATTAGCATACACTTACGCTGGCACTTACACTTACACTTTGCACGGAGAACTGACATAGCAACCGAATGAATTGCAGAGGAATTTATAATTTGATGACGGAGCATAGTGCTTGCAACCGAAATTAGTCGTAAAAACGCCAATGGTCGGCTTTAAACAATATGTCACCTATTTTGGCCTTCTAAAAATAAGAGTGTTTTCAGCCGAAGAAAATGAGGGGACATTCGAGATAGCTTAGTTACACCAACAACTTCTGTAAAGGAGTAAGGAAGTGAATGTCTTCATTGTCGTTACTATACAAATTCTCCTCTTGTTTAATTGAGCAGAAGCGTGTGTTTTTGTCTTGGCTGCCTGAATGTAGTACGGGACCACGTAATCTGCATTTCTCAGATGCGGGGAGTCTCACGCTCTCGAGATTGGTGAGAGAGAACTCCAACAGCTTTGTCCAGCACTACCACGTCACTTACGATGTCGCAAGTGGAGGGTACTATGTGCGTTGCGATGAGAAGCTGGGAAGTCTGGACGAGCTCATCAACTTCTACCGTGGTGAGTGGATGCAATCGCATCATGATGTTGGGGGGACAAGGCGTTGGGGCAGTGGTCTCTCGTGGGTGTTTGAGTCTCTGCATAGCGGTACCGCATTTGATGAGCGCGTGGTTGTGAAGCAGTCGCTCTGCCTTTCGGTAAGCGTGGCATTGGTTTGGCACTGGCATCCACTGAAGTCCACTCATTCTTAGTGGTCCGTGAATATCATGTGGAAGGAATGCATTGTCAGTAGAGGCAATTATTTATCACATCTGAGTTCTTCATATGACTAAAGTTGTGCAGCTGCAAATGGAGCTGCCAGTGTACTTTACTGCTGGATTACTGACTCAGGATTAGAGACGAATGGGAAGTTCGCAAAAGATGCTAGGATGGAAGTAAGGTTGTCAGATGTTGCCTTGGCCAACATTTGGTTGCACCGAATCGACTGTTCATCCACATCACTATGTGTGCAGTTTGTGCCATTTTACGATAGTGAAAGTGAAGTCTGGGCTTGGTACGAATAGCTGTGGCAGAACGGCACCCGATTTTGCGACGATCTGTAGAATTGGTGAAATGTGGGAGTTTCTATGCGCCTAATGTGTGGTATTTTAGATCCGACAACCTGCTCACTCACAGCGCCACTCCGTGCTCCATGCCAGAAGTTGAGTTACAGTGCGCAGAAATTCGGCATTTGCGTCATGAGTCGGGCCAGCGTTGCGTTGAAGCACTGCCTGAACAGTGGGAACTTGAGTGAGGTCTGGTTGGCCAAATATTGTGGTGTGGATGTGGCTGTAAAGCGCGCTTTGGCTACTACATCACGACAGGAGATTGTGAAGGAGGCTGATATCATGCACCAACTCTATCACCCACGATTAGTGCGTTTTTTGGGTGTGTGCTGCGAGCCTCCCTCGGAGCCAGTAATGATCATTACAGAATTCATGCCAAATGGTGCATTGGATGGGTACCTTCGGGAGAAGCAACCGTCCTATGAGGAATTACTTGGTATTATATTCCAGGTAGGTAAAGCCACCATAATCCCGTGTGATATAGGGTTAAGCTTGTACCATGTCTACTCTGAGTTTACGTTATTGCTTGCATGCGGAATGGTGTTGGCGTCTTCTGACGATGCGTCAAATCAACGACTCTGTCAGTGCTGTGTCAAGTGGAGCAGAGTTTGTGCTGGCATCGATAAATCATTTGATAATGGTGCAGGTGCATTGTTGAGTAGGGTGCAGGGGTGGTGATGGTATGGTAAGGCGTGGTAGGAGAGAGATGGGATGAGAGATGAGGCGTTGACGCAGTGCTAGCAATCCTATTCCACGGATTGCAACTGTTGAGCGTGTCTAGGTGTCTATTGGCTTGGGTGGGCGGAGTGGCGGCTCACACAATTAGGGTTGGAGTTTGTCCACAAGAGGCACTGAGGATCAGCATGCTTGTCCGACTCAACGGCCTTTACAATGCGCTGCATCTGGTTTCAGTGTGTGTGCTGCTTGTTATTTTTTGTAGATAAGTGACGGAATGGCGTATTTGGAGCAGCACCGAGTTGTTCACAACGATTTAAGAGCAGCGAATATTCTAGTGGATGGGAACGAATCGGTAAAAGTGGCCGATTTTGGACCGGCGAAAATTCTCCACTACGACGGTCGTGATAAATGTGGTGCGCGCTGCTAACTACTACTTGGAATAAGAATTTGATGGTTGATTGTCGGTGTGCGAAGGAGTGCTCGCACTGAATTGCTAGCATTTCTTTAGCGAGATGTAGATGACGTTATCACCTCGGCAATCTTAGCTCCAATTTAATTGTTGCAATGTTTGTCTAGATGGAATGTTTCCGGTTCGCCGGACACCGCCAGAAGCGACAGAGGTGGGTGTTTTTCACTCCACGAAATCGGATGTCTGGTCGTTTGGCGTTCTCATGTACAAGATGTTCACCTACGGAGGGGTTCCCTATGATGGTGCGCTATTACTTATTTGTGTGGGAATGCGTAGTCCAGTTCTGTCGGCTTTCCTTACACTGGCGAATTTCATGCCAAGGTGAATGAGTAAGGGTGTAGAAGTAGTCTTCATTGAATGGCATCGTTCTACCAACACAGGTTCATAAGCACAGACGTCATTTCTACTGAATTGCTTAACGTAGCAAATGCGCGTAGATGGGGTATGGCGCAGACGCAGAATGAATGGCTGAGATGCATAAAGTGGAAATTGTTCTTTTGTGGAAAACGTTTTTCACAGACATCCCTGACGATAACGATGTGATTGTTGCGGTGGAGAACGGTCGTCGACTGTGCAACCCCAGTGAACTCGGGTACCGATGCGAGGAGGAGATGTACACAAGGATGCAGGCGTGCTGGGACTCGAATCCTGAGGCTAGGCCATCCTTTGAACAGCTCTATGTCTTTTTTAAACCCTCTGATGCATCTCCCTCGTAGACGTATTGTTATAACTGCGAGTTGAAGGTCATGGCAGATTTACGTGCGCGGAGCCGCATCATCGATGTAAAATTACTTGTCAGTCTTCACATTGCTAATGCAAAATATTATTTACCTTATTTTATGGTAAAAGAGACAAGAATACGAGAGAGAAATTTTGCGATGTGAAGATGTTGATAAATTGTTTATTGTGAAGTAGTCGCGGATACAGGGTCTGCGTATGTGAATAATGCATGGCTGAAGAAATGTTGGGTCAGAGCGGAGTGGTCCCGCCTTCTGTGAGCCAAACGCATGCATGCAACGACGCTGACGCCTGTGGCCGACTTTGGGTGGAGGCGTGAAGATGGTTGTATCTCCGGCGGCAGTGACGCACCTTGTTGACTGCTCGGAGGTGGGGTGTGAATTGCATGCTGATCGGCATTTGTGGGACACTTATCAAGAGCCGTCAACGAGGCTGAAGCTCTGCATTCATTCTTTCTCGTGTATCTGGGTCCCTTCCAGCCAGGTAGACCATGTGCCACCTGTCTGATTGTTGCACAGGACTTCAACGGCTCAGTGATGGTGTCACTTTAGTTGCTAGTTCCTGTCTTGCGGAATACGTGGTCGAGGTGATGGTAGGACGTAAATGCTGCCAGCAAGCGGTCCTTTTCAGCGATAGGTGTTTGCGTGCTAAAAGAAGCAGGTAAAGAGCGATTTGATAGTCCTCGAAGCTAATCACCACCTGTGCACGTGCACTCATGGCATTTGATGCCTATGTGCTCACCTTCCATCTTGATTTCTGCCTTGCGATTGACGTAGGTGGCTGCACCATGCATTGTCCCTTCGCCTAACACGCTGGTTCACTATCGGTGCGTCAGTATTAGCGGGCATATGCTTCCACTATTGACAAGAATGCAAGCAATGCCTCGGCGCCATGCGCAATGCGATCTGCTGTTTCAACTGCTCTGGAGGTCTCATGACACGGTTGGTGGGGAGGTATTGCACTCGCATTTGCGGAACCGGACGCGAGTTCAACTTGGCTGGAGCCACTGACAAGCAGGATGCTATGCTTGCAAATAACGGAAGCAGTGCAGAGCACTTTGGAGATTACCACTGAAGGCTGGTGGACATTTCATTCGCCTTGGTCCTACACACCTTTCGCAGTTGGTTTTAACGAGCCGAACGTTGAATTCGTGCACTTTGGTCGTAATTTGTTTTCGCTGCGATGAGATGGGCAGGAAAGCACCACAAAAGAACTCCAAAGTATATGCCTCAAGTGTTTTGTAGGTCGCTTAAGTCTCTATCGAGGCCTGAACGACGAATGGTCAAGAAGGAGAAGGCGCATCGTTTCTTCGCATGCGAAGCAATTCACCTGATCTGGCTTGACACGTTTGGTGTTTCCACATCTAAGTGTATCACGTGTCAAACTGAGATGAGTAGAATGTCTAGGGGGATCGTTTTTGAGTGGGTCTACTGTGGTTGGAACGGTGTATGGTGCTAAATGTTTTTCCTTTGCTATCAAAGGAGGCTTGCGTGTTTGCCTCTCTGCACCCTAATTAACGGTCGAGTATTTGCAGACAGGTCCCTGTATGGCATGAATATGGATGGTTTGGTGTCTAATGCCTTGGTGAATGAGCCCGCAAATTAAATGTGAAAGCGTTGCAAAATGGGACGCCCTTGGGTCTCTGAATTGCCTTTCCATCAGTGGTGGCTGTCTCTTCTCGGGCCATATTCATCTTAGCCATTTCTGCAGACATCTGATCACCATGGCGCGCATGTTCCTCCCTCGTGTCACACATCGCTTGTATCACTTACTGTTGGGTTGTACAATAGGCTCTACCATCTTGGCGAATGTTGTCACGCAGCAGAGTAGAGAGCAGCGTTTTGCCTCCAGTTGGTACAGATGCTCTTGATGCGGCCTTTTGGCAAGGAGGACGAACCTCTCGGGATCGTTGTTTGCAAGCAATGAAGTCCGAATGCGTTGTAATATGTGCATTGGAAGTGAAACCCGATGTCTACTTGTGAAGCGACCCTGACTTTCAGCATTTACTTCCGAGCGGAGTGACGCCAAAAGTTGGCTCCTGTTAACGCCTATAGTGACGCCCACGCCATGCATTCCTTTTGTCCACTTTATGACCATATTAACGCTCCGGCTCAGGCAACACGAAAAAAGACACTATGCATGGATGAAAGAGTAGATTATAGAAAAAGAAACAAAACACAAGCAAGTTACTACTTATAAAATGGTGGCTGAAACGTGAAAGGGAAATGGAGAGATTTTGGCAACGATGTTTTTGCTACTTGCAATGTTGAGAGAGGTTATCACATCATTGTGTTATTAAGTGAAATTAGGGGAGAGGCAAAATGTACAAGGCAATGGATTTGTATACGTTATTTATACGTCGAGATGTTAAGACTAGCAGCCAACAACTGCTCAGCACTTGGAATAGCTGAGGGTTTCAAAGCTTCGGTTGGCATTCCGCTAGCGGACGTCTTGGTTGATAACATCGACATTTGTTTCTGTAATTGTGGCTGTTGTAGAGCTCCGGAAGTCGATCTCAGCCGTCTTTGCCGTGATTTTGGTGGAAAATAACCATTTCGAGTGAAAAAGTATAGGTCATCCATTTCATCGTACATGAACTCCAGTTCCTCCGGAGTTAAATCACAAGCTGGTCCTGTTCTGGGATCTCTTCCAGTCTCGGCATACATAGCTTTAGCCATTGCTGGAGTGATCTCGCATGTCTGCAGTGCTCCAGCCTTGAGCCGATCCCATAGTTCGCGTCCAACACTCTCATTTTTGCCTCCTGATGTTATGACTCGCGGACGATTCGTAATATTCTTGAGGTAACCGAGAAGATATTCAAGAGACTCACGTGGATGTGCCATCGAGATAAAGTTTATAGTTCGATTTTTATGGCCTATAGCGAGTCGTTGATACCTGTCATCTTCCGTGAATCCAATTTGGAAGAGGTGGTCTTGTAGCAAAGTTGGAGTAATTAGGAAAAATCGGTCTGGGGCGTCCACCGGTGCCACAATCATAATGTCTCCACGCAGTAAGCCCCGGAGTCGAATAAAACTGCGTTCAGTGAAGGCGATTCCGGGTACCGTTGGGAATATGTTTACAGGTTTTGAGGACTGCGCGGTAGCATAATTTGTCGATCCCGAATCATTGCTTAAACTACTTGAATTGCTGCCGATTAAAGAGGGTTTTCTTTCAGGAACTGCAACAGGCACAATCGACAATGGAAGTCGAAATTTTCGTAGAACAGAAGAAAGTGTATGCACACCGGAAATGTTTTCTGGACCTGCTATTGGGCTCAGGGCTAATTTGGTAGGAAAAACAGCCTGACTAGAGGCATCCTCTGTACCAATGTAAAAGAGTCTTCTGGGTGTAGAAGGGATCTCAGCCTGACGCTGAGAACGTTGCTTTTCCATCGCGAGAATCAATGAAATCTGCTTCAATTTCTTTCCTCGACTCACAGTGCAGTCGTGAAGGTAGTCTACGTAGGACAACAGCATTCCTGGCTTTAGAATGAAAGGAGTACCTGCTGCTATAGTTTTTGGGTTTGCAGCTTCGATAATAATCTTTGAGGAAATGGGGATCGGCGGAGGTACACAGCTATTATTGTCAGCGGAGTTTGAATTAGATCCAACGCAGTCGCTGATTTGTGGGGGTACCCAGATCTCACATGGAGCTAAAAGGCACTTTAGTTCTCGACGAACAAGAAACGTTGGAGGCTTAGCTATTCGGACTTCCTCTGTGGCGGTCCAGTGAGGCACGGGTTCGTGGTTCTCGTTCATCACCTCGTACCATCCTCGACACTGTCGAAACATTATTAAATTAGCCTGAATTTCAGATGAAGGACCTGAGGAATGACCGTGCTGAAAACGTGACAGAAAATGAGAGGCTGAACGGGAGGAGGAGGAAGCTGCAAATGACTGACTCTCCTTTATTTTCTCCCATGTAGATTCACAGAGAACTGCATCAAACAGTGGAAAGAGCATCAATGCATCGTGTCCACGAAGCAAACATCGACAGGACTGGCGCTGACAGATGGCCCGCACAAATTCCGTGTTTGGCGGCGTAAGACCACGTCGAATTTTTGGCAGAATATTTACCAGTGGCTGTGGTGGATCGGATGACCAACGGATCCCAGCTCTTGACTGCAAGATTTGCGAAGATGCAAAAGAACGAGACGTACTTCCCGGTTCGTCGTCTTCTTCCCTTCCTGAGTGATCATCTATGCATCTCTCTGGATCATCGTAGGTCACGTCTTCATCCTCCTTTTCTTCTTCATCACCAAAAGTTTCTGTATTTTGTGAGTAGAGATGCTCAGCACTAGGATACCGATTTTGAATATCAGTTGGCATTTCAAAATTTGCAGCTTTGGCGCGTTGTAAACTCTGTCGAAGACGTTGGTTTCGAGACTCATTGGAGTTTGCTAGCGCCAAATCATAACCTTCACCTTCTTCACTGTTGCTTGGAGTGGAAACTTCAGTCAAATCGCCGGGAGGTTGTGGGAAACGAGGTGAAGCAAGGGGTACCCAATTGATGTCGTTCGAATCAGATTTTGGGGAGGTAGCGAGGTTGGATGAGCTATTAGCACAGGAGGAATAGTTTTTCCATGGTCCTGCTGTCTCACCACTAATTGGGTTAGTGGCAGAAAGAGCTATTCCATCATTTGAACGGGAGTCAACTTTCCGGGAGAAGCGTTGATTGGCACCAGAGAGTCGCTTGTATAGTCGTTCTGCCGATTCAAACAGATTTGGCATGGCGGAGACATATAAAACTACAAAAAGGTTTAACATCATATTCCCAATCGCTCCTGTAAAAATTCTAAAATCTCGTCAGCTGAATGCGACATAAAGTAAGATGGTTAAACGTGTAAAACCTCAGGTTCCAAAGTTGTGTGTGAAAACTCATCAATCTTAATCCATCCTCCTCAAATTTCGATTTGCGTCATCTCTGTTAACTACCAACTAATTCGGCGTACTTTTATCAGCAGCTTCCATTACACCACTCCCAGGGATGGCTTGAGCATTTCAGTGTTGACGCTGCGTAAGCAATGCCTATCTAAGTGAACAATGGCTTTGAATTTAATGTCTGGATTGGCGTATAAACACTGCCAAAGTTGGCAGCTGCTTAAGATGGCTAAATTTGAAAGGCGCTCCTCCCAACGGTCGGAATCACTTCAAACTCGTAATTTTTGACATTTTGTTAACAACTAGGCCTAATTAAGACGCGAACACTGTGAAAATCCATTATGGGGATGAATTAGGAATTTACATATCAGCGCTTTGCAAAAAAGAGATCATTCTTTGAGTAGCGTGGAAAATACAAACACCACAAATCAGACGCTTCATTGTTCCATAATGGCAACTAAACACCCACTTATCTTAAAATAAAGGCCAGTCAGTTGGAGAGCACACATTTGTTTCCTTTTTTAATGCAGCCCAGTACACTTGCAATGCAATTTGCTTCAAACAAGCATAATAAACTAACACCGAACCTATGTCACATATACGCGACACCAGTAGCTGCGTGCTAATTTATTCAGAATTGAGGTTGACGGACTGTTTGCACTGCAGACCACCCCATCACAGCATTTGATGTAAAGTTAAGGGGCGTTTTATGCATCTTTGCATACTTACAGTAATTGCGAAGCATAGCTAGAAAGCATGCGCATGCATTTGAATTGCCTGATTTTTGAAAAAAAAGCGGCCACCCTAAATTGCACTATAAGATCTCCAAAAAGATTTGATGATTCCACGTTGCTGAATTGCAGACGTCCCTCGTCAACATCCTGGAGGGGCCTTTCTAATCACTTTGGGCTGCTCGAAAGAAGTTGAACTGCCTCCTGATTCTGAACGAGCTGAGCCAGCAGTGTGCGCCTACCAGAAAGTGATTGCAATTACATTTTCTAAGCAAAGGAGCACTCAATTTTCATGCGGATGCGTGACACCAGGGAAGATTCTACATTCCTACTAACAATGAGGACATAGGCATGTCGTTGTTGACATGCAGAATGTCGGCAATGTCCGACCTGGGTGCCGCGACATGTAATAGCCGCCTACATCAAATGGAATGAAGAACCCAAGGCAGTTGAGCATGGGTACACAGACAATGATGCTTTTTAAAGACTGGCAAACTACCGTTTGCTTTCTTCCTATGTCGCACGAAAAGTTGTCGTTGGAAAATGACCGTTTACCACCTGGTGGACACTTTGATCGCATGAGTGATCAGCGGAACGACTGAATTCTACCGAGAAGTGACTTACGCAAGGCGACGTTCGTTAGGCAAGCGGAGACATCACTGATCATCTCCTACGATTCACTCATCACCAAACACGCACCGCTTCGCCTCACAACACCACGCATGTATCGTTTGTACAAGTGTGTGTACAGCTGACTGCAGACTCGACCGTCGGCTGTGCTTAGTTCTCTTAGTGGGGAATAAACAGGTAAGGTGAGGTTCAAACGCAACTTGAAGGCGTGCAAGGAAATCGTCTTCTTCAAGAACAGACAGAACTACTGAAGTTGGCGGCAAATTTATCGATGTTAAAAAAAACTGACTTTAAGCATGATTTTGATGCCGAATCCGCTCGTGATAAGTGCGGGTGGGAGTATCAGTACTAGACAATACCAATTGAAGCAGACGAGCAATGGAGACGTGAGAATAAAGTAAAGGTGGGAGTGGATCAGGACAAGATTTCCTTGCTGGTGGAAAGCTTGAAGCCAAAATGAACTGCAGAAATTGTGTTTAAAGTAAGTGGTTCTAATTTCATCAATGCTATATCATATTTATGGGAATACTTTGTGTAGTCACATTAATTGGACCATTTCATAGCATTTTTGCACACCAAAGGCCTACAGAATGGTGTTTTCTAAGGTCATGCCTCTAAGGTCGCTTGATATAGCACGCTTTTGAAGACACTGCAACCAACACAGGGAATTAAGCCATTTCAATAACGTTATTGAATGCATAACTCTCCAACGTCAATTTGACCAGTTGCATACGCTCGTTGCTTGGGTTGTCCTCGACCACTAAGAACAGCTAGTAAATTTTTCCTGTTAGATGACGCCGAGGCAAAGTGCGACTTGCATGTGATGGCACTGCTCAGCACTGCCCAAGTGCTTATTTTCTTCTAGAAAGCAAGAAGACGAAGTTTTGGCAATAAAGTGATGCCATGGTGGACGTCGTTGACTACATGGCGTCTTGCTTGTACTTCATAAACTTCTGGTTTGCACTGGAGTGAGTGACAGAGCTGCTGCATCAAACAACCCTTTCAAAGGAGACATTGGTACTGAATCGGTTATTATTTATCAAGGCTTACCAGACTTTCTTATTTGTTTATTGCGAGTCTCCTAAGTTCGAGGGGACAGCAGAGCGACAAACAATTTTTTAATTAAATCGGTGTGACCTCCTTCTCCTTGCAAAAGTAACTAGACAGATGCGTTGACATCTTTCAGAAATATGGAGTAAAGGACATATACCGAATCCCGTGTTTTTCCTGTCGGCATTTGTCTATTTAGTTTCCTCGAGACAGGATCATAAAGCATGGGCGCTAATGGTCGGCTTGAGCGGGTAATTTAAAGAGGTCGAGATAATCTGTCACCTTAATCCTTAAAAATCACCTGTTTGAAGGCTATCTGCTAATAGTCTTTCCTGCAAAATACAACTTCGCGTTTAGCATTTTACTGGGAATATCTACTGATGGATAAAGCACTAATAGTGCCAAAGCGGTTCATATAAGCATTCCATAAAAGTGCTAAGTTCCCATACACGCATCATCATCGTGACTCATTCTGAATGGACCAGAGCTCTAGACTTTCCCGAAGGTTACCGTTCATACATCTTCCAAGGGACTTCATTCATCAAAAATGAGGTAGTTTGTGGTTGGGTGACTTTGTCAGTGGCAATGAAAATTGCAGTGCAGTGCATTGCGTGTGGCAGGATGCACAGGTGACTTTGTATCAAGCCACCTTCTCAGTAGCCGTTGGTGCAGCTGTGATTATCGCAGTAGTTCTTCCGTGCAGTGCAAGGCAGGCGTAAGTGTCTATGTGCGATGTTGCAAGTCTGTCTGCACCTCCTTACACTGGCAGAGCGTCCTCGCTGCCAATGTTGGTTGTTGCTTCCACGCTTAAGGGGCAGATGCAAGGAGGCGGTCTCAACTTCAAACAATAGCAGTCTGTGTGGAAATGGAACGGTCAGGCAGAAGTCGGTGTACGGACTGCAGCCCTGTAAGGGAGGGAGATACGAGATAGGCTTAAGGGCTGGTGTGACGGTTGGGCACGATTGAGAACGCAAAGGAGTTCTGTCCGAGTGAAATTCTTTCTGCCCACCTCTTCATCGGCCTGCAGACGTGCAGGTGTCCAGGGTGCCTTTGATATCCGGGCGGCTTCGTATAGTTCTGTGAGGGGTCGAGTTGTGACACTGGATTGCTGATCTGTATGCACCACTGCGAGAACTCCATGCTGGCAGATCCGCAGATCATGGAGAATGGAAGCAGCCACTTCATCGCCTTATGAAGGCGTGAGTTCTACTTCTGCCACTTCCGCCAACACGACTATTATGGACTAATTATACTTACTTTTTCTTTTGGTGAGTGCTGGAGGAGTTTAAATGTCTGTGCCCAGCCTCTTCTCCAGAAGCCCTGCCAACACAAGTTACAGTTGCGCAGTGTAAGGGAAGGTAGGGTCTTTCTAGGCTGTTGCAGGTGACGCAGGTCAGGTGTGCACCAAATACATCTGCAATGGACGAAGATCACCAGCGTCACTGCTCGCTACTTTCAGTGTCTTCGCTCGCTTGGCCAAGCTGGTTGTGCATGTCTCAGAATGATGCTTGCACCAATGACTCTAGCACTACCAGGTGCTAAGGAAAGAAGCGTCTCCTCAGTGCCACAGAATGTCATCCTCTGGAGAGCTAGTATCGACCAGTCTTGCAGAATTCCTCTGTTGGCTTTGCTGCACGGGGTCATCTCTTCCGGTTGAAAGTCGTGGGATGAGTTAAGACAGCCCTCGTACACCAAAGCTACGTCAGTCTCACTAGCCGCCGTATTTCCCAATGCCGTTGAGTGGGCTCAGTGAAAGGCACGTTCCACACCACAACACCATTCGTTTCCATTCCACTGCCACTCATCGATAAGAAGAGGCGTCTGCATAACTATGCCTACTCTCCCTCCTATAGTGCAGTGTTAAATCGCACTTCTGCAGTCCCTCCTATTGGCCTGTAACTAAAGTGCTCAATCTCCTTCATTGCCTTCAAGCGGATGCGCTCCTGTTGAGCATAACCTAGAACTCGAAGATAGCACTGCACACTTTTCTTGCTTTAGCCATATTTGACACAGGGAATGTATTAGCTCTCATGGCTTGATTGATGGACATATAATGAATTTTGCTATCTTGACTTTTTGACCTGGGTGGATCTACAGCCTTGTTGTGGAATTTTTCGGTATCCTATTATCGTACCTGATGGAAAAGAAAAACATATCGTATGACAAAAGTTTGGGAATGCTCAAAAGCTTCTTTTTGCTGTAGGTAATCTTGGGTGAGATAGGTAAAGGACATGAATATTCAAGACTGTTTGGGGCTTGCTAGAATGTGTGGCAGCCGTTTAAGACCAGACAAAATATGATTTGAAAGATTTACTGATATTCGAGACATGATGCGGTGAGTCCCAGACTGAAGGTATTGAGTTTGAATACTTGATGTGATTGTTGCAGCTCTGAACTGTAAGCAGCTCGTTGAGCTTCTCTACTACGGTCTTGAGGAGCTTATCATTACTTTCACAGAGTCTCTCGACCATAAAAAGCTTCAAAACTCTGCGTCTTAAACTGGGTGTTTATCCAGTCAGGGATTCTGTTTCAGGTCAAGCAGTGGAAAGTTCCTTATTCAGAAGTTGAAGATTCTGTACAACCTTTGTTTTTTACGCTTCTTGCTAGAGCTAGACTAAGTTTTTTGTAAGAATTGGCTTTTTAGCTATTGATAATAATTTTGGTTGTGTTCATCATCGAAGCCGATGCTGCCCCTTTTGGAGGGGAAATAATCAGGCGAACTCCTAGTAAAAGAATCCGTTTACAGTATCGCGTATTTAATTTTTGAATTTTTTAAGCACTGAACTTGTTTGATGAATGGCATGGTAATCCGCAATAAAGTTATGCGGATTACAGGTCAGATGAATTTCAACGATGTGTTCAAAAGAGGTTTGCGTTCGTAGAGCACTTCGCACAGTAAAGGAATCTAAAATCAAGGTATAAATCAGAGTGCCTATCAAACAAAACCAAACTATATTTCCGTGCAATTTTACCTAGTTAATTTTCCTTTATTGCTTATGTTGATTAAAAGGTGATAATCAAAGTTAGCCTAGCATACATTTTTAAACATTTAATCATTATTCAATTGATTTTGCCTTTTTTACTTGCGAATTTTAAAAAGTTAAAAATTTTCGGTGAAACATCTGAACTTTGCCTGCTTTTGTTTATATGCGCCAATACTTGAAAATCGGTCTCATGTAGTCATTTCGTATTTCTGTTTTGGATTTCTGTTGGTTAGGCATTCGACTTCGTCTGCGTTGAGGGTCAATGGCTCGCACTAAGCAAACCGCTCGTAAATCCACAGGTGGAAAAGCACCGCGTAAACAGCTTGCCACTAAGGCTGCTCGCAAGTCGGCACCATCGACCGGAGGTGTTAAGAAACCCCACCGGTACAGGCCTGGTACGGTTGCCCTTCGTGAAATTCGGCGTTATCAGAAGTCTACAGAGTTGCTTATCCGTAAGCTGCCTTTTCAACGGCTGGTCCGTGAAATCGCTCAGGACTTCAAAACTGATTTGCGCTTTCAAAGTGCCGCTGTAGGCGCACTTCAAGAGGCTTCTGAGGCATATTTGGTCGGTCTCTTTGAGGACACGAACTTATGTGCTATTCACGCCAAGCGCGTTACTATAATGCCGAAGGATATTCAGCTGGCTCGTCGCATCCGAGGCGAGCGGGCGTGAATGACGTGACGATGCAGCTTTTTAATTGTTAGGAAAATTTCTGTAATTGGTGTTATTACTACTATAATCACTTAATTATTCGTTGTACTTGTTGTGTGCATCCATATAAATTATTCGCATTTATGCCCTTTTTAACTCTTGATACTCCTTGCTCGTGTTCTACTGGGTGGCTTCCTATCATTTACCTCTTTTGGACTGAGTTTCAATACAGTCTCTGATGGTTGTAACTTTAGTTTCTTTCTCATGGGAGTTGTGTTAACGCGCTATTTGTCAGATAAATAAGTGGGACTGCCGCTTTTGGAGGTTTGGCTTTACCTCGCATGCCTGGTTTTATCGCTCAGGTCGGTTTCTTCACTCTCTAAGAGGCAGGTTCTCTTGTGAGATGTAGTTTCACCGCCGTTGTCACATCTCTGTGCTCGGTGCCTCAAGTTGGTGCGGTCAGTTGGAGTTCGCCCCTACTTTGTATCAGCGCTTAGTCATGCCCCCAAAATGGTGGAATTGAGGTTGCGGAGGTGGATGAACGTCTGGTTTTGGGGGCTGCAGCCCTAGACCCTAAATGGCATAGACGTTTCCGTGTTTGGTTGTACGCCCGCACCTGGCGCGCGCACGACCGCACCTGAAGTACGCGACGCATGCGTCTGTCTGTCACACTATGCCGCCTTCCCATTGGTCGGTTCCGTGTGCGGTGCACGCGTGCTGCTCTAAGCAAATGCGCTAGGCAAAACTCCGGAAAGCCGTTCGGTTCGAACCCACTTTGTGCATTTTGAGAGGTAATATCTCTCTT
This sequence comes from Taenia crassiceps, assembly GCA_023375655.1. Taxonomy (NCBI): domain Eukaryota; kingdom Metazoa; phylum Platyhelminthes; class Cestoda; order Cyclophyllidea; family Taeniidae; genus Taenia; species Taenia crassiceps. The sequence goes on from JAKROA010000010.1 coordinate 2,364,132, forward strand.
ACAGAATGACCTTTTGACATCAAACTTAAGGTGCGATAAGGGAAGAGCAATATTAATTGCCTCACTAAGTTTGAACACGTTCAAGCTGGTGGAAGGGCGTTAAAACTGGGGTTGAATAAAACAGCTCTCAACTTTCGCATGCGTTAACGAGGTAGAGAGCCTTAGCGGCTACAGGCTGCGTGTGTGTTTAGCTAGCAACTTAACCAGTGTCGATCGATGGTTGCCAGCGTTGAAGGTAGTGTGCGCGCGTACGACAAACAACCTATGTGGCATGTCCTCAGAACCTTGCCACCGCGTCTAATCGATATCGCCCAACCAATCAGTTTGCGAACAATGGTGCTGAATGTTAGCAGCTGCATTGGCGTGTGGTGGGGCGCTGAGATGCCTGCAGCTGGCTTCAAGGCAAATTAAGGATTTTTGGTGGTTTTTTCACGTCCATCCAAACATCAATGACCTGCAGTTGGCTTGTAAGCGCTAACCATCTCGAAATTAGTTAGCTATTACTGGAGTCGAGTTATTTTCTAGGAACAGTCAAATTTGAAACTTTGTTACTTCTGTGCCATTTGACAGTCAATCAAGACTGAATATGGTTCCAACTTCATTTTTGTGAGCAAGATTTACTGGAGGGTGCAAATGAGCGATGCGAAGAGCGCTAGTCATCGATTTTTCTCGAACCGCATTCGCATAAGGTCACGCAAATTGAGATTGCGAGACTTATCCGGTTTCAGACCTCGTAAATTATTGTCAGAGCGGATTTAGTACGTTTGCGTATGCAGCCTAGTATGTCTCGTGATTAAGCCACATTTAGTACACTTGTGGCAGGCCTGATGATGCGACTTAAGCTACCAATGAATGGGGACCTTAATGTCTAAAATTTGTTTCAAGATGTGGATTTTGCTTTGACAAAGCAATGAAGTAAAGTATTGATGGAGTGCCTGATTACTCTGAACCAATTTACCCAAATGTTACCTTTAACTGTCTGAAAGGACAAACTTCCAGTGTCGTTGACGTCCCCGCCTCAAGTGGGATAAAGAGGTATGCCAAACAAAGGAAACCAGTACTTCGCGAATTCGTGCGTCACGTGGTCTAACCAACCAATGCGATTGCAGCACCTGTCAAACGCATGACTCACTCCTGACTGATAATTTTTGGGTACACTTTGAATCTAAAGCATTCGGCTTAAGTCAATGTCATAGAACGTTCTGCTTGTCAATTTTCACCTTTGTCACCAAAGCATTAGCAAACTGTTTAGGCAATAACCTGCGCAGTGAGGACACGTTTGAACAGATGTGCTTACATAATTGAATGACCCAGATTTACCATTGCGTCAGTTGGTGTAAAATAAATTCGCTTTACAACGAGTGGGATCAACCCCTTTACACGCTACCTCCATCTAATGACAATACGCCCCACCCTTTGGATTTGAGGCGCTCCAACGTTGAATAACTTAATGATGTGGAAACCTTCTTGATTTTTGCAATAATTACGAAAACTTCCACGTTAGTGCGTCTTAAATCTGAATGCGCTTAATGATACTACTACAACAAATAAGTAGAAGAGAATTTTACATTTATAATATACTTCAATACTGACGAAAAATTGACAAATTCTTCAATTCTTTAATTATGCAAATAAATTAATTTCACATTTCTCTATTCGGTTTCCACCTTAGTCCTTTGGACCGGGGATTTTGGGTAGAGATTAATAATTTATATTTGTTAGAGAGGGAGTGTTGCATCTACAAGAGAAGGTCGTGATTTGTTTGCTCCGGGAGCCGATGAGGTCCACACTGCGACAAGATCGATGTAATCCAGCCATGGGTATGTTCACTATCTGCCAGCTCTTCCTCCATCTTCTTCATGAGTACATAGCCAACCATTCTCTAAATCGTACGACATCGGGGTCCGATTGTCGCAGACGGTTTTGTTTTTTTGACTGAACACCAACGTCCGACTTTGCAGAATGATGGCCAAATTCGCAGAGCCTCACTGCAGAAGTGGCTTGAAGGCGTAATCTGTATGCAAGTCAGAAGCCAAATACCAAGCCGAGAAATGAAATGGGTAACTTGAGGAAGAAGTTCAAAGTGTATTAGCAGATTTGTAGACTTCGAGAAAAGTCTTTTCATCGTGCCGATTTTCGTCGGATATTTCTATGAAAAGCAATTGTTCCTCGCAAAACTATTGATTGATCGGTATCTTTAATCCCCATCAAGCAAGATTATTTTTGGTGATATAATCCTTCTATCTTTGGACTTCCGTTCTGAGAATTCCAAAAATTGACATTGTTGCCAGATTGAAGTCTTTTGAGGAGACCAACACACCTTACTGCCTCCCACCCGGGCTTATTGCGCTCCTACTTTCGGACGAATCCTCCTAGCACTAGAGACTTTGCACCAACTCGAACATAGAACAACGAGAGGCCTTCCCTTTTACCTCATTTGGTTTTGACTCTGCCCATTCAACTCCAAGACCCATTTGCTCCTTGAGGTTTTTCATTCCCCACTGTGTGTGACCATTCATCGATGGTAGAAGTTTCACATGCATTACTTGTGTTAATGACCCACTTTTACACAAGCCCGCTGCATCACAGCCTTAGAAATGACTCAGGCACAGTGCGATGATTAAGCTCCTGTCTTTCCTGAAGCGAATTGAGGCGTTAACTGCACCATAATTTAAACAAAAAGCTCTTTTCTAATAAGAAACTCTTTAGTAAAAACTATCGCCAGTTAAATGGGTTTTAGGCCGCTTTGAGAATTCCCAATTTGATTCGTATGGCATTTCCATTCACAATACTCAAATAGATTTCAGGAAAGAAAATTGAAAAAAAACAGAATACTGCAATTATATTACATACAAACTGCTGATAGGGCTGCGCGATTCAGTGCAAAACTGAAATGAAGAGTATCTTGTGATCAAGTGACTGGAAAATGTGTGCAATTTTTGTACAGTTTGTTGGAAAAAACATGCTAGAACTCGCAGAAGCCTGCAAACTCACGCGATTGTTGATTTGCATGTGCTGTTGAGCCTCAGTCGACGCTATTCTGCCAGGGTACTGCGTTTGCTTTGTGCGGGTACGTGCGTATGCGGTGGAATGAAGACAGAACTCCTGGGCGCGAGTTGGTGGTCAGCCAAAGATCACTCGAGAGATCTTCAACCCCAAAAGCATGGTACCACATTTTTTTAAGGTTTTCGTCAATGGCCCTCTTCGTGCCTTATTTTCTTTAATGCTCTACCCATATTTTACAGCTTGCGAATACGCCTGACCGACCAATGGTAAAAACTGACGCAGTTTATATGGGTTGGTAGGTCCTCTTCACCACATCGTGAGGGTGCCCTGAACTGTGCTGCCATAACGCCATCTGCCTGCAATTTTATTACCAGCGGTTCACATCACCTTAAATCGTTGCACTCTGAAATATTCAACAAATAATACTGCGAGGTAGAATATAAAAAATGTTGGCAAAAATTGTAGTGCTTCGAGACTTTCCTGAAGGTGAAAGAAGACATAGCAATAAGACAGAATGTATATTTAACTGACCGAGGGGTAGAGGCAGTTGGCATGGTTCAAAGTCCAGTCCCACTCGGACAGGGCAAGATGACCGCTTAAGTGACCTTCACCGCCAGTCATACAACCAAGTATTAGAATAATGCACAACAAAATTTAAATTTCTGCACTCATGCACAGACAACAGGGATACTCTTTTGTTCGCTCTGAATTATACCGGAGAAGCTCCAACCACATTAGTCGCTCGTTAATCAGTTGCGTAGACAGCCGTCTGTTTGAAACTACACTTCCACGGATCGAACTTTATGCAGGGCAAAAAACGCTATACGCTTTCCAATCATTGTGGCGAACGCTGTTGTCCTATAAATAAGTAAAGCATGGCATTGTTTTTCGCAACACAGTTGCCAGTTGCGGTCGCATTCTCCCAAGTCAACGTTAAAGTTGGTGGCTGGGCACTCTCAAGGGTGGCAGTATATTTTTCCGCAATCCATGAAATGGACGAGCTTAGGAGACATAAACACTGCTTCATTTAACTCCTCCACTCCGTCATCTTCTCACTTTGGCAATTGTCTAATGGTTCAGAATGCCTGAATTTCTAGTGCAGTTTAACATAGGCCAACCTGTAGATCAAACTTACTCTCTAATTGTATTTTATGGAAAGCTTATAATGTGGGAAGTGTTTTTCAAACAACTTTTTGGTTTTGTTAGAGATGTTGATGGCTTTAGCCCTAAACAGACATCATCCCCATTCCAGGAAGGTATAAAAGACAAGATTTTATTTTCATGCTTTAATAAAGGAAGAGCAACCCGCTCGCAGTGAACAAAAACCAATTTAACATAGTCATCGTGGAACAACGGCTTTTATTTACCACATTGCACAATTCTTTTTCTTTAACACAGTTTCTGCATTAATAATCCTCTTTTATCGGCACACAAACCATTTCACTGTCAATTTGGGTTTTATCAAAAACTAGACATTTCTTTTTAAGGCAAAAAAGTATAGAGCACGCTGCTTCACAATCCCAACCACAATCAGTCAGGTATTTACAACGACGAAACTCAAACGGGTCCCAGTTCTTTAACAAATGACAAATATTCAATTTACGTGGACCATCATGAGGGCAAAAAATTGAAAAATTAAGTGTTTCTTAATTGTCAGAGTCATTTGGCAACGAGAATGAGGTAGCCGCTACCAAGGCAGTAGCTTGGTCAGTCTCAATAGGGAGTTCAAAAAGGGTAAATTACGCCTCCAACATGATTGCAGGTCCAAAATCGTAATTGTTTAATGGTTCATACGATAAGCGAGTTTAGTCAAAGTTGATCGCGCTGTCAATAGTGATGCGTGGTGTGATGCTTTTACTGTGCAAGCTGTTGCTCCAAAAGTTGGATCAGTACCACTATTCGATGATATCGCTAGCACGATGAAACCACAAGGAATAAAACGAGTCGCATTGTTATTATATTGGCACCTACTCAATAACGGCACCATACATTTGTACAAATTTACAGTATTAATGCAGCTACCACCATTTGGACTGTATGATTGGTGGAAAACATTGTCTGGCTAAAAAAGCGAAAAGACAGACAGTGGACTCTGCAAAAGCCTGAGTGCAGCACAGGAGGTTAAATTTTGCCTCCACTTGCATGCCTGCATTTGGATGACGTGGCGTAGTGCAGCCTCGAGCCGCATCCACGTCATGGCGGTCAGCATTCCAGAAACTGCCACGCCGATCAAAGTAAGAGACAAATTTCTATTTTTATGGTAAAAACTTAAGAGACCGACAACAGGAGAATTAGCATGCTCTCCTTTCCTTTACACACTCATGTAGTTTTAGCATAGTGTTAAAGGGTGGAGATAGTAGCATTTACATAACCATCAGAACTCTTTTCGCACTGGTGTGTCTTATTTTCATCTTTATCGTTCTCACATTTCAGGGCTAACCTAGTCTGTGATGCTTTAATTTCTCTGTTCATGGACCAATTTAACATACAGAGACGTTTTGTCCATAATAGCAACGGCACTCGCAGAAGTCACTCAACTTCTTCGTACAAATGCTTCAAATCAAGCGCTATGAAATCTCACTTCCCCGCTAAATGGGGTAGAACTGGCGAATTAGTTTGTGCGTTCACAATCCCCTTTTTCACAACTTCCTCACTTGATGCATGAGCAAATGAAGTGCTTTATTCTTTGCATGAAATGCCAACACAAACTCTTGGCAATACGGTAAGATCAATTTGCGATTTGAATAGCAACACACATTTTCCTTGTGATCAGGACCATTGAGTTCACTTAAGCGTGATGCACCACTCGGTGATTTTTCCAACCAAATCAACTTGTTTAAATTGGTTTCAACATCAGCAAACAATTTCTACGAAAACTTGGTTCGACTACTCCTGCTCTGCGCACCATCTATTGTGCGCGCACATCTTACAGAAGAGCCCCCAAGCGCGATAAAATTCACTTTTGAGGCAAGCTTCCCCATTAAGTGTCAACTGCGAAGGTAGAAAAAACACAACCATAACCTTTGCTGTCTGGCGTGGATGTTGTACCGGTAATATAGAGTGGATGATGTGCTCAGGCTCTGTTGCATGACGACAAAGTACGCAGTTATATTTTTTGATCGGAGAAGGATTCTTAAACTGTGCCATTAACTGTCATTCGATCTGCGATTCTTCCTTATCGAGAAAATACATCAGTGTAAATAAAGGAAAATTTTTACCACACAATCAATCGAAATTTATACTTTTAAACTTTAGTTGGGATCCATAAAATGTCTATAAAAGTAAACCGATTAATGAATTCTGTGAGTTGCACAGAAACCCGATCGCGACCTTCAGTCATTGGCAGCCCATCATTGTCTCGGATTCTCCCTCCCACCTATCCGCATGAGGTTCTAAACATTCCATAGTCAATTGGGGCCCATCAACTCCTTCAGTCTATCACTATGACCTGTAATGTCTCCGGAGATGTGCTGAGTAAAACAACCTTATTAATTTTATTTCCATTATTGCTTAAACTTGCTAGGCTTTGCTTCATCGAAATATTCTGCTACTCACTCATTCCTTCTACTCAAAAACAACCACAAAAAAACTTGTTTTGTAAATCATCAGTGATGCAAAAAACAAAAAAACAACGCAAAATGCATGCTGAGGCAGAAATTTCTAACTTCTTCTTCTTGCTTAAATTATTCAAGACTCGAGGTGGCACTAAAAAGGCAGCTCATCTCAGGGCAATCATCGCTAACTGAAGGGAACAAATTGAGTGCTGATGTATTTGCGTTAATAGTGATGCGTTCGCCTTCTATAAAGGTCTTGGGTATCAGACGCTCGTAAAAAAGTCTTTTTACTATTTTATTGCACAAATTACCAGTGAAGTTGATGTGATTGCGGGTGCATTTCGTCCAAACGTTTCCGCATATTTGTCACATCGGTCATTGGGTTGTCATTTTTCGTGAAAAAGACTAGTACAGCTTATTGGTGTGGTACGTTATTAATTTATTCAAATCTTTGGATAATTAAGGCCCCACTCTTGAGTTTTTAAACCCCGGCTTTGTTTCTGGACCATTTCAGTGGCCTGCTTAGTCCTTCCGCACGGCGGCACTAAGTGGTCCCCCTAGGCGGTGTGACTTCTTTCGCCTTCAGGAAAGACACGGAGTGCAACACTAGGCCAACAATGAATGGATATAACCCTATTTATAAATTAAAAGTTATGTTGCGTAGTTAGATTGTTAAAAATCAGGCTTCTACTCAAATGTGTGCAACAGCTCTATTATTTCATGGCAGATTTTTGTTTGGTGGAAAGGTTCTTGACCAAATTAACGACTGAGTGGAGAGCAGTTCCACAATTCTTCACAAGAACCGAATGAATTTGAATGATTGTAAGCTAATGAGAATCTGACGGAAGAAAAACGGCATTATGCCTTCCGGATTGCTCAGTCCACATTGCGCATCACTAAAAGAAAAAGCTCAATTTCTAAGTTATAAATTCGACTAATCCTGCCTTTTCCAATTCACCATATAAATCATTCCTCATTTTTCCTTCTTTTCCACTGTTAAAGATCAGAGTGCGGCATCGAGAGAATCCATAACCATTTTCCATATTAAAATATCCCCACACGATAACGCTTAGAGCCGTTTAGCATTCAAGCCCAAGCAGAGCTTTAAACCTAGCTACATCACATCCTTCTGATTACATTAACTTCTGGAGCTATTCCACTCATATGCCTAGCAGTTGTGGCCTACTTCCAAGCATTCATATTTAGTTTTCCTTAACGCGCGCCCGTGTGATATTTTAAGGTCAGTTAACCAAAGAAATCAGTCTAGAAAAAAGCAGTCAACGACGTGATTAAGATAAGTGTGTCGCAAAATTTCTAGTGGGGCATTTAACTTTTAATGAATACCAAAGCAATCTAGTGCGGCACACATAAGCAGTGGAATAATGCTTTCAATAGACTTACAGTCGCTAACAAGCAAATACACCCACACCTACATCCTTGCAAGGGAAATTTTGCTTAAGAAGGGAAGATGTTCGGCACCAGTGAAACAGCGCAGTACGACGCGGCGCTTGAAGTGCGAGTGAACATGGCTGCTTGGACAGCCAACACACCTTCCAACTGCATGTTAAGAAGCGATGCAACGCGGTGGGTAAACCGCCAATCTGCTTGCAAACCTCACCTCGCCTCACTTAAGAACCCTTAGATCGTTCAGTTAAATTCCATTCTTCGATACAGAGAATCGTCCGACATGGTCCAAAAATTAGGGCAAAGACTTTAACGCAACCGATAAATGCTGTGAACGGAGAAGGGGCAAACCTTGGACTGTGGTGTGCATGCTGCTTGCCGTGAATCCAAGGGCGGAAAGGAGTGATCGGTGAGGCCTACTGTGTTTCACCTTAACTGCAAAAAAGGTGCAAGTCATTCTTCCGTACTTAGAAATGAGGCTCCTTCTATGACAGTTGTCACGAAGATGGCTAGTCGAATTGACGACTTCTGAGTGTATGCTGTTGGTTCATCTACTTTGCAATACTTACGCCGGCTAAGGTGTGTTCTGCAAGTGCCAAGTAAGCAACCAACTCTAACCATGTGCTGGAGAAGTCAGGTTTCGGCGCACTCGGCGCTTTCGGCCTGATCTCAGTTTGTCCTAACTATTGCTAACTCAGAATAACACAAACGCTCCAGTCGAATCAGCCTGTGCATTTAAAGGACATGGAGGCTGTCCATTCGGATGCCTTCCTCAACTGGATGCAGTCAAACTGCCAGTCAACACACAGGCTTTCCCCACCCCTTGCAGCGAGATTGAGATGTTTTGTCCTTGCACAAAAGTGCGTCGAATAGGGCATTGTTTTGCTTCCAAAAGGAGACGCGACTGACACCGACAGCGCTCGTTTTGAAGCCGCTCCTACACCGAAAGCTGAACACAGCAGCTAGGGAAGACGCACTCTCGTTGGCACGCGTAAGTGCTTTTTTAAATTGAAATCGGAGTACTGGTGAATGGAAATGAAGGCAAAGGAGAGAGGGAAAGCAGCGTTATGCAGCCGAAGGAGCTTTTTGCGCATCAGTCAATGCTTTTGTATTCTGCAGCACGACGGCCATCTTCCAACATCTGACGCGCATCGCACGCACTGCTTCCATCCCATAACATTGCATAGTTGATCCCGACGAAATTGCCACCTCTAGCAGAGATGGTTGTGAACATGCTGCCAACCCCAAACCCAGTGTTCAACCCTCCACCAGACGCAGTGTTGATCCTAGACTCCAGGTAATGCCATTTCTTGCAGAACTCCATTGTATCTCTCGGACATGCAGTCTCATTAGATGGCATAGCAGTCACAGGAGACGGAGAAAAACAAGTGGAAACTCTACCAGCATCAACAAATCAGACAAAGCCCTGCAGTTTGGTTAAGGCTTCACCAAGATCGCCAGCTCACTGGATAACTATACGAAGTAGGAGGAAGAGAATGACGAGACGTCCAAAGGACTGACGTGGTTGCTCTGCTCTACATCGGTTCTGTCATTACTCAACTCTGAATGGGGCGCCTCAATTCGCTTGTAGTGTGCTCTCACAAGGGGGACAGGGAAGGCTGGCACACGTCGTTGCCTACGCGGGTACTACACCAGGCCACAGAAAGGAAGCAGCCAAGGTGAGCACAACGTGAGCTGTTTGCCCTCCACACAATGGCTAGACACTTACTCAGCCACCACCTAAAGCAAGACAGTTCATGAATTGAGTGGATCAACAGGAGCGCATCCGCTTGAAGGCAATGAAGGAGATTGAGCACTTTAGTTACAGGCCAATAGGAGGGACTGCAGAAGTGCGATTTAACACTGCACTATAGGAGGGAGAGTAGGCATAGTTATGCAGCCGCCTCTTCTTATCGATGAGTGGCAGTGGAATGGAAACGAATGGTGTTGTGGTGTGGAACGTGCCTTTCACTGAGCCCACTCAACGGCATTGGGAAATACGGCGGCTAGTGAGACTGACGTAGCTTTGGTGTACGAGGGCTGTCTTAACTCATCCCACGACTTTCAACCGGAAGAGATGACCCCGTGCAGCAAAGCCAACAGAGGAATTCTGCAAGACTGGTCGATACTAGCTCTCCAGAGGATGACATTCTGTGGCACTGAGGAGACGCTTCTTTCCTTAGCACCTGGTAGTGCTAGAGTCATTGGTGCAAGCATCATTCTGAGACATGCACAACCAGCTTGGCCAAGCGAGCGAAGACACTGAAAGTAGCGAGCAGTGACGCTGGTGATCTTCGTCCATTGCAGATGTATTTGGTGCACACCTGACCTGCGTCACCTGCAACAGCCTAGAAAGACCCTACCTTCCCTTACACTGCGCAACTGTAACTTGTGTTGGCAGGGCTTCTGGAGAAGAGGCTGGGCACAGACATTTAAACTCCTCCAGCACTCACCAAAAGAAAAAGTAAGTATAATTAGTCCATAATAGTCGTGTTGGCGGAAGTGGCAGAAGTAGAACTCACGCCTTCATAAGGCGATGAAGTGGCTGCTTCCATTCTCCATGATCTGCGGATCTGCCAGCATGGAGTTCTCGCAGTGGTGCATACAGATCAGCAATCCAGTGTCACAACTCGACCCCTCACAGAACTATACGAAGCCGCCCGGATATCAAAGGCACCCTGGACACCTGCACGTCTGCAGGCCGATGAAGAGGTGGGCAGAAAGAATTTCACTCGGACAGAACTCCTTTGCGTTCTCAATCGTGCCCAACCGTCACACCAGCCCTTAAGCCTATCTCGTATCTCCCTCCCTTACAGGGCTGCAGTCCGTACACCGACTTCTGCCTGACCGTTCCATTTCCACACAGACTGCTATTGTTTGAAGTTGAGACCGCCTCCTTGCATCTGCCCCTTAAGCGTGGAAGCAACAACCAACATTGGCAGCGAGGACGCTCTGCCAGTGTAAGGAGGTGCAGACAGACTTGCAACATCGCACATAGACACTTACGCCTGCCTTGCACTGCACGGAAGAACTACTGCGATAATCACAGCTGCACCAACGGCTACTGAGAAGGTGGCTTGATACAAAGTCACCTGTGCATCCTGCCACACGCAATGCACTGCACTGCAATTTTCATTGCCACTGACAAAGTCACCCAACCACAAACTACCTCACTTTTGACACACAAACCCACCCTCAGCCAATTACCACGCAGCACAACAAGATGCGACCCTACGAAGGTGCGCTTCACCACCGGTCGGATGAGAGGACAAGGCGTGTGCACAAACGGAGGAACGAGAAGCACTCAATGGCACTTTCAAAGTCGGCTCATACGAAGGCATCAGGCATGGTAGTGAGGAGGCGAGGGGGCTATATCCTACTCGTGTTGTCTGCAAGTACCATGTGGGGCAGAAGCAAACAACATCACCTGCAACCTCGCAATGCAGAAGTCGTCAGAATTGGAAGGGGTGGAGAGCAAGGCTACACCGAACGTGTGGTCTTCCTCATCACCTCTCACTAATAGATGAGGCTTAATCAGACCAGACCAGTCTGTTTGTCTATGGGTGATCGAAGGCCAGCGAGGAGGTGGTGAATGACTAAATGTCACAACAGTGCCGTGCTTCCGTGTCCCACCTACAGAGTGGAGAAAAAGGAATCAGCATACACCACTTGCGCATATGGAGCTGCAGCCAGAGAGTTCTGCACTTTCCTTCGCCAATCGCATGATTTGGTGGTGCTTACATTTGCTCCATTCCGATCCTTGAGCACAACGCCTTGCAAGTAAGTTAATCGCTGACACTCCAAAGTTCCTACACACGCAATGCCAGAAACTGTTGGAGACGAAAGGCGTGCGCGAATGCACTCCCTCAGACGAAACATCAAAGCGAGAGCGTTGGGGTAGGAATGCAAATCACGGAAGCAGACTCTAATTCAAATGAATGGTGGCCAAACATCAGTTTGATTTATCAGAGCTAATTAATCTGGGTGTAATTGCAACCATAGCAAAGCATAGGAGTTTGTACCACTCCTGGTTGAAACACATGACACGCCCATCTCACGCATCTTGGAGCCGCTTCACCTTTCGCCCATTGGGGTACACCTGCAAGTTGTACTTACAGCACAGCAAAAGTCCTTGACATAGTGTTAAGATGTGTGTGCGATTGCCACGAATAAACGATAGCCAGTATTACCACTTCACATTCGGGCCATTCATTGATGTCTACTATATGCGACAGCAGTCGCCACCTTTGTTTTGCTGGACTTGTTGTCCGAAGGCCATTGCCTTGTGCCGCAACTTGGGCCTCATCTTCCTAATTTGAGAGCAATTGGAAAGTCACGCACAGTGATGAGAGTGACTAGACAAAGTAGGAAGCGAAAGTCACAGAGAGTAACTGCCCGCTCCAAAGCAATTCGCTGTAGGCTCATTGCTGTGCCACACCTATTAATGCGATTAGTCATACCTTCTGTAGCGTTTCGTGCAGCAGCTTCATCTCAGCGTCTGCCTTTCTGTCCTTTGTCCTTTAAAGCCAAACCCCCTATTGGCCCTGAATATCAGACTAGCATAGGTGATGCTGCAAGCGCTCCATCACTGGACTTCATGCAAGAGCATTTCTATAGGGAGTGGAAGGTCTGGGGTCCTGAACATACTTCTCTGTCGCGAGACGTTGACGCATTTCTAAGGAAGGTTAAGGACGACAGGTACGCTCATTGTGAATTGGTGACTGACACGCGAGTCTTTTTACGCCCTACTGCTAAGTCAGGGCCACCAAGCCTAGTGATCTCCATCCCTTCAACGTGGTATTGCACGGCATTGTTGGTAAACACTGGTGCATATTTTGTGGTGACTGTTGCAGATTTTCGCTAGAGGGAGCCCTGGTGCTTCTGTTTCTCCATAACTACAACATCCAACACACTTCCGACGATCCACCCAATTTTGTGCCCCTACCCAAGAAAGTAAGTGCCCGAAAAGTCAACTCCTCCCTTTTGTGCAAGTGTCGCATTCCTCTGGGACAATGCAGGCTTCTGTTCCTCATTTGCTTGATCGCGCCGACAAAGATGTGCCCGCACCCGAATTGCTGGTGCTTTGAATTTAGGGTACTCGTCTTGGCGACACGGCTGTTGCACCTCCACCCAGTTCACGACTTCCATCTGATTCCATTGTCTTGTCACTTGGGTGTCGCGAATCTGCTTGCACTGAGTGGTTTGCACACATTGGCACCGCATTAGATGGACACGGTTGACAACGGTATGACCGCGGTCCTGCTCGAGTGCGCACAGACCCCGGTTAAAGGGAGGGTTTCAGCCCCAACCCAAGAGAGATGGGTTGTAGTGCGGAGGGATTGAGCTTTTCACAAAGCCTCACGTTTTGACACTGGTGAAGGGAACATGCAGCAGCCATGTCAAATGACACTCCCAACCGCATTACCGTGTCTACAGGCATCAGTTGTTCGTGTTCCATCAGCCGTCATCATGATCACTTGTATGTGGCGAGTGAGTCATCATGCAAACATTCCCTCAACTTTGCTGAATGTCTAACAATGATGCATGACTTGTGTCTCATGGAACAGAGGAAGTGAAGAGGTGTTGAAGCGCCTACCGCACCCAGAAACTCACGCGTAGATGGAGCTTCACCCCTAGGGGTGCATTCCACAACTTGTGCCAAGGTTCTCCCAAGGCTTCATTTGGTTAGCGCTTGCTTCAGTAAAAGCCACTTCTTGCAACCATGGAATCGCAATCTAACATATGCCTGCTTCTGCTTTTGGCGTTGCCAGCTTGCAGGGAGAGGTCTTACGACTAGGACGCTTAGCACATGTGTGCATTGCTGTTTAGAGCACCGCTACTTGTGCATTTACGTTATGCGGGAACCTAATGCATTTCCCACTGTAGGACCGAAACCTCAGTGCCACCACAATTCTGAGCATAGGAAATGGGGAAGTTGAAGAGTCGTCCGCTGAGGAAATGGAGGAGGACGCATCGCTAAGCCGCCGGGTTAAAGTGCCCAATGAGGTATGCGCTATTCATGGCTCCTCAATGCTGATCAGCACTTCGCTTCTGCATCTCTAGCCCATAATAATGCAGCCAATTAACGGCAAAGAGTTTGGTCCGACACATGCTGGGAAGAGGGAGAGGAGTAAGCCTAATGACGGGTGACAGCCTTGACTCCCGCATTAACCCCACGATCGATTAGTAAAGCCTCGGCTCCACAATGTTGTTGTGGTGCACTGTATGCATGCGCGTGTTTTCTTCTCAGATCTCTCGTGCCTGGTCGGAAGAGGAATTGGCAAGCTTCGTCAAGTCTCTCCTCGCTCATGGCAAAGACTTCGAGGCCATTGCACGAGATCTGGGCACAAAGTCGGACAGCTTCATCCGCGATTCCTACAACACTTACGCGGGGCGATATGACTTTGACACTCTTGTTGGGTATGTCCGTCTCCTCTGTGCTGCTTCACGATCAAACAGCCTTTTTTCAATCTGAGCATTGTTTGCGGGTTGGCGTTGCAGAAATTACGCATCTCTTCCCGCCAAGCATTTGCCTTGCCACTTCTAGCAGGAGAAGGGAGGAGTTCAAGCAGGTCGGTGGGAGTGTTGTTGAGCACGCGGAAGGTGCGACTGAAGCCTCATCAACACCTGAACCAGTGACAGTGCCTCTAGCGGAAGCCGCGGTTGGTGCCACGACCTCGACTGCCCTCCCAGTTAACACACTGGAATCAATGCTAGGCAGTCCCGAGGATGCTTTGTCGCCGTTCTGTGACGTTGACTCTGACACAAACGACAGTACCAAGGCGACTTGGGCATCCACCACGCACAGACTGAATACATCAAACGAATCAGATGACGATAAAGGAAATTGGCGTCTTCAAAATACTGTACTTGATGGAGCAGAAGTTGAAGGGGTGCAGATGAAAGGGAGGCCAAACTCGGAAACAGAGCTCCCGGGTAAGCACATGCCGAGTGCTGTACTCATGAGAGCAACTGCGATGGTGCCATATGAATGCAGACAATGTGAAGAGAGCTGTGTCCACGAGAAAGTGGCGTTGGTTGCAGGCGTCGCCGCGGAAGGGGAGGGGACAGTAGAGGGAGAGAGACGTGATGAAGACTCCGACGAGACACGCGTCCGCATCCGGGGCTTGAGGATCGGCTCCTGCACAGTACACCGGCACCGCAGCGATGCACCCTCCCATGATGAACAACTTGTAAAGGCGCCTCCACGTCTCTCCCCTTCCGCATAAAGCATTTCCTCACCCTCTCCACAGCGTTTCGTTTAACTTCTTTCGTACATTTGTCTAAAGGAAGACTTCTTCATCATCATCATCATCAGCAGCAGCAGCAGCCGACTCCTCCTCTCCTCTTAAGCCCCTCGTGGCAGCTTTGAGGTAGCTGACCTCTTCAAATGCTTGGCCTGCATTGGTGTTGCAAACTTGGTAGACCATGTGTTCTGCACGAAATGCCTCAGCATACTACGAAGGTGGCCTCTTGACATCCACTTCCTCAACCCGCGAAGTCATCACATGTGTTGCAGAAAGGTCTCGCTAGTCCAAAGTGCCATGCATAAGGTTGTCCAGTGAGGGAAAGTGCTTTTGCGATTGGTGGAGCACTGTCCAGACGAGACACCGAAAACAGACCAGCCTTTGCGCTTACAAACCCATAACTGGCGAGTGCAGAGAACAATCACCCAAAGTAGCACTGGGACTACTTAGGACCAACCAACCTCCTCCTATTGCACACTTTGCAGTCAGGCGACTGTCCTTGCAGTTTGCTCCTGATTGTACTAGTGGACGCCACTAACTAGACGTTGATGTTGGCTGTAACTCAGTGTATCATTCCTGCAGGCAGAATGATGGTTTGAGTTGAGTGATTTTGGGTCTTGTCAAACCAAAGTGCTAGAGTGGTTCGCCTTCGTGTGCACAAAATCCACTTGGCATTGAGCATTGTGTTTTCCTTCCTGCCTGCCTTCCTGCCCTGCCCTGCCCTGCCCTGCCAATGGCTTGACTTGACAAGTCAACTCTAGTTGCCGCCTTCCAGGTACTTCCTTCGGCTTCAATGCCAACCCGTCTTCAAGCCAAGATCCCAGCCCGAATATGTAAATTATGCCTCACATTTGATGTGCTTTTAGTGGACAATTGGCATGAGTTTCGGGCCCAGCTTCGGATCTGGCGTTTCGTAGATTGGACTACCTCGCTATCGAAGGCTGTATTATGTCGTTGGGATGGCGTCCAAGTGCGTTTGATGCATGTACTTTCAAACAATGCGCAGTTAGTCTCGTCCATTCTGTTGCGATGAGCAGCAACCAGTTCAGCATCTACTTGTCTATCGTCTGCATGCTGACATGCTTACAATTCACAGAAAGTGTGGTGCCAGCTGACGCGGAAGTTGGTCTCCGGAAGGGGACAGAGAGGAGCCTTGATGGCTGATGGAGTGACTACTCCACAGACTGCTGCGACATCTTCTGTTCGTGGGCATTTCCTCACCTTCAAAGTACCACAGTGCCTGGCCTGCGTTGATAGACATCACTTTGTGTTCCACCTTGCTGCAGTGGATCATACTGCACAACTTTGGCGGATCAAATCTCCAGTGATGACCCCAAGCAAACTGTTGCAGATAGCATTGCATAGAACTAAAATATTGGCATGCGAGAGTAGGTGCAGCAGGTCAATCCCAATGACAAGCGAGCGAGTGAGTTTGGCAGAATTGTCTCTACCACTCCTATTCTTCTCCTCCGCCCTCAGCCCATCTCTCTGGCATCACTCGCCTTACTACAGCCCCTAGACCAAGAATGCAGACACTTGAAGGCATCCAGATGACGTGATAGGATGTGCATTTCTGCCTCGCCTCGTATGGCTAAAACGCTGAGCGCAGCCCACCAACCTTAGTGCCATCACCATTCGCCCACGTGAATGACGATCAAGTGAGAAGGGATCTTTCCTGTTTATCTCGTCTTCAGCAGCCAAAAAAGTACATTTCGAGGTGACAGTGGACGTTTCCAACCGAAATGAAACCTCAGTCCCTCCTACCCAACAAAAAGGCTTTGGGTCTACTAGGAGGAAGAAGTCGCAATGTGAGCCATGGTATGGGAACAATGTGCTTGGATGCTTGCGGCGATTTGCCTCACGCACAAATGGCATGCAGCGAGTCTGGTTTGTTTGTGTTCCTGAGTCAAACATGAAAAGTGTAGCTTTGCGCTTGCAGTCATTGTTGGATGTCACTGCAGCTACTGACGCGCATGTCAAAGGCAGGGGAGGTGACACTACATGGCGTTGGTCGACGTGATACAGCCACCTACTTGACTGCCTGCAGCATTACGACGAGTGCTTGCATAGTGGAGTAGATGCACTCACTTAAGAGTCTCTGTCAGAATCAGTAAGTCGCCAGCACATGGTGATGCAAGGCGAAGCATTGCCCAATCAAATGACCGCCACAAATCGTGTCACAGATGAAACAGGCTCCAAGTGGCGTAGTAGTTTCACTGCGAAAAATGCAGCAAATAAGAGCGAGTCATAATGAAGTGTGCTTTGAGGGGCGGCGCATCCCGAAAGCTCAGCTCACAAAGGCAGGGTGAAATTAGTTTAGTGATGCTTTGACCACTTACGGCAGCACCAAGTTGTCCAAAAGGCGTCACAAATTCACCAATATCCAGCTCACACAGCCACTAAGTGCTAACAAGCAGATCGGCATAAGACTAGAGTAAGGTGACCAGCACTCGCCACACTCAATCAAGCAGCCAGCTTTAAGGTGAATTTGTAGTGATGGCGAATGAAGTTCACTCCTCGTCTTCAGTTGTGATTGTGGCCTGGTCGAATAGGTGACAACAGTCTCTGGCACAGAGGCCACTACATGTGACATCGCGTTCCCAGCCATTTAACTTGGTCAGCCAGCCACAACAGACAGGAGAGTCCTTCACCCTGAAAGTCATCGCGACTATTCACTTTGCGTCAAATCGTCCTGCAACTCAAGGTCTTCACCTCCTCTATGTCAGCCACTGCTGGCCATCACACCAAGGCTAAGTGTCCTCTGCTCCTCATGCTGCCCAATACTCCAAATGGTGCAATCTTCACTCAATGCAACGGTTGTTGGAAGGCATTCACACCAGGTGGATTCTTCATTAAATTCAGCGAGCTAGTCACCAAAGCATCACGAGTTTGGCATCGGCGTGAATAAGTTGTTTGGAACTAGGACATCAGACCTCCCAAAGCAATGCTCACTCCACCTGAGAGCATCTGCGGCATCGCGAGGAGAGTGTCCACTTAGTGCCATTTCTTGTAAATCACCGAGTACATAATTCGTGCAACCCTGGTGAAGCAAAAAATCGAGGTTTCGTTACTGAGGCGAAGCTGTCGTGTCATTCGGCACGTCGTCCTATCAGAGCCACGGTGACATAACAGCCGGTGCTTAGTGCTATAGTGAATGGTTGAGTGGTTAGCAGGGAGTTGGGATGCGCGACGAATGAACTGTAATGGGGCTGTGTTAATACTTCAGCTCACACGCGAGCAATGTCGCGTGAACAGCGCGGACAATGAAAGTGAATTCTTTGCAAAGTTAAACCACTCGTTGTGTGAGCAGAAGCAGAAGCAGAAGCAGAAGCAGAAGAAGAAGAAGAAGAAGAAGAAGAAGAGGAAGCTTCTCTCTTCCCATATAGAGCAGCGGTGACCTCATGTTGAGATGAACATGCTGGGAATGTTGATGCCTGCAACAGTTTATTTGAAGGGATCTGTCCATCTCTCTGGCGCTGGGATCCCACCATCATTGTTAGTTGACGCGAAATTCGCGTTCCAAGTAGCTACTGGCAAGCGTCAATCAGTGTGTGCTACAAGTGTGCTGCTAAACTGGGACACACTACAACCTGCTTCATATGCTCACTCCTACGTCCAAGTCGGTGCATGCAGGCGTGCATTACTTGCGCCAGCAACGGAATCACACACGCAACGACAAGCAGCAAATCCACCCGTTTACTTGCAGGCCAACGTTCGGCACAATTTGTAGCATCAAGTAAGCAGACGGTGCAAAACGAATGAGACGCCAGTGCATGAAGGACATTGGCCAGCCAGTTGGTCATGCAATTTCAAAGGCAAGTGAATGAGGATGACACACCAACTGGAGGTAGCCCGATTGGCGACTGTAGGGACAGCACATTCACCACTCCACTGTTGGCCGACAGAGAGTTGTTCCACAAAGACCTCGAGGCAACGATGAGTACCAAAACTGCGTTTGAAGTGGTGCACACATTGTCATTATCATTGCCATTGCTATTGCCATTGTCATTTCTCGCACCAATGGTTAGCATGACTCGGTGAGGTAGAAGATAGCCTCCAGCCCTTGACGACTCCCTTCCCCCCGACGATGCGGACTGCGACGTCGTCGTCGTGCACCATCCTTAGACTGGCTTGCTTCACCAACATTTCATCCTCCATAGTCGGCGGTTGCGTTGATTCCGACGCTAGTGATAGCTCCAAACCGCGCCGTTGAAGAAAGCTGGCCAACACGTCCAGACAATGCTGTGTCCGCAGACGCGAGTGCAAGTACGAAGCATGAAGGAAAGACAGAAGGGGGAATGGACATCTCATGGAGCAAATCATTTCCCCCCGAAGCCCAAAACAACTATCCCCTTTGCTGTGTCAAATAGAATGCGCACGTCTGAATGGGGCGCAGTAAATGCAATATGCATGATTACGTTGCATCCGATTGGCCTCCTTATCACTGGGAAACCTTCGAAGAAGACAGGATGATGATGGCACTTGCTTGAGCTCTGACGAAATTTGTGGGGAGGAGGGAGAATCCCGATGAACAGCATCTTGCAGTGTTGCCTGTCCACTCACATCCAATTGCGGCAGTGCTGATTCAGTGCTGTCTGGGTAGAGAGCATCAACGTCCAAGGAGGAAAGGTTGCGCAAAGGTTGAGGGGCTCAGGTAGTGTCAGTCAGTACTTGCATGCTCCGCGCACTGCGCTATGTGGAGCATCCAAGAATGACGCGCATGCGTCAGTCACTAAAGCAGTACATTTTTTCCATAAAATGCTGAAGTGCTTTTATTTGCATAATTATGATGGGGCGGACTTGCCTCACTAACGACCTTTTCGAGGCGGCATTCTTGTCGCCACGCCCACACACCCATTGGCACGATCTCTTGCAATTCTTCTTGCAAAGGCGGGTCAATCTGCATTTGCTCTGGGTTGAGGGAAACACACCATGCATCTCGTGGCCAGCGCAAAGGCTAGTCTAACCACGTCGAGGCAAATAATGTCGTCGCGGATTTATGCAAGTGAAAATACAAAGAGTGCTATTGCCATGTTATTGCGGTGGTTCGTCCTGAGAATCTCCGAGGTTACGAAGAAATTCGATTAAACGGCAAAGAGCAATGAAGGAGTGGTGTTAGGCCTGTTTCATTTTGAAGCTTACTTTATAGTCCAGATTTTCTCCTCATATTTCCCAGCTACATTGACGGCACTCTTGCTTTCGCATCCACATCAACAGCACATCCACTTTTGATTTGAGCACTTCTCTCCCCAATAGTCGCACTCACTAGCAATGCATTTGTGGAGGTCATTAGGCGTCTGAAGCGAAGGGAAGACCACTTGTCACGACTTCACTTTTATCAGTTGTAAGCTGATTGGTGGCTCAGCAACAGGCCGGATCATGGCTCATTTACTGTTGACGTGTTTGGTGTTCAAGCGCATGCCTATGCCGGCAACTGCGACACATGGGCAATAGCTGTGATAGCAGTGATACCTGCTTAGCCAAGCCCAATGGTCTCGTGCGATTCCTTAAGATGGCTCGCGCATTGGCGCAGGGTTGTTAGACTCCGTCACCGCTGCCGGTTGGGTTGGTTGTACAGCATTGCAAAGTCGCGAAATGTGAAGGTGGTGTGTGCACAAATGAGACAAGACACAGATCTTGCGGGAAGTTTGGAGGATCGTGATGCACCCTCAAAGAATGCATTGCGGTACAGTTCAGTCGTAGCGTTACTTTTGCAAAATCTGCTCCTCGTTGATTGCTTTGCGAATTCAGTTTGGACCTGTTTCTCACTCGACACCGCGCTTTCACCACCTCAACTCTCCCTGTGACTGCTGCACTTTTACCATCCGGCAAATTGTGAGCCACAATTGCTGCAGTTTCTATGGAGTTTGGTGAAAAAATTTGGCGGTAGCATTAGAAGCTGTGCCAATTGGCACGTCAAGTGCAGCAGAAGGTGAGTCCTACGATGTAGTCATGGGACATCTTTGGGACTGGAAGGCAGGGGGTGTATAACATAGGGCATGAAGGTGGTAAGAACACCGCATCGAGGGGCACCTCGGAAGTAAGCCAGGTGATGGGAGACAACGAAAGTTCATCTCTCGAAAAGAATGCGGTCTAATCCTAAGCCTAGGCCTAAGCTGCCTTCAAGCTTACTTTGCTTCTTTTTTTATTTTCTGTAGTGACCACTTTGCAAGCACTCAATGGTGACCAACTGGGATGGGTGGCAGCGCTCTGCCCGCGGACTGATTGAATCGAAGCGAGTGACTTCTCTTCTGAAACGGAAAACGCCTTGGTATGTGGAGCCCTATGTTTTCAGGTGATACGCTTGCAGTCACTACATTGAATGCTTTTTTCAACAAGCAGTTATCCTCTTGCTTCGATAAGGAAAACCAAATCGTTTTCAAACTAGCCATGGGGTCGACTCCCCACCTGGGAGGAGGTAGAGTTTAACAAACCATCTACCCTCCAATTCGCCGCGCAGTCAGATCTGCTTCCAAATGCCTTCCCAGTCGGTAAGGTGGTCTCTGCGTTTGGCTTTCGTTTGTTGTAGGCTGTGGCAGCTTCGATTTCATTAACGCTTGTTCCATTTTGAATGACAAAGCACAGTCAGCTTCACATTGACACCACTTGTGGTGAGGCAACTGCATCATCTGCAGAGCAGAATAAGCATCAAATGTGAGAAATCCTGCCTGCTTAATGCTCATTAAGAGTTGTGATCCTCACTGAGTGGCGTGCGGAGTAGTGCCATCCTCGCCTGCATCTCACTGCCAGGAATAGCACAAAGTGCTTTAGCAGCTTCCAGCACTGCCTGAACCGCTGTCAAACAACTGTTTCACTATTACATAGTCAGAAGCATGCACGGAGTAAGCTGCGCCTTTGACCTTTCAGCTGTGACCAAAACCGTAACGAAGGTGGAGGGGGTGAAAAGGCAAGATGTTGAAGGCAAGCAATCACCTAATGTTCAAACAGATTTGTGGGTGGGATTTTTTCAAAAAGCAAATGCTAGCGACACTACTTTGCGGAAATCAGTCCACATAATGCAAATTTGTGAATTCCAATTGATGACCCATCATAGCATCTAAGTCAAGGAAGAAGTCTTGGCTATGGCAGTAGCGTCTTCCTTCTTCCGGTTTCGCACAAAACTCAACACATTTTGCAGAAGACATGCCTTCGTGACTACCAATGCATTGTGACGGCGTCACAACTCAAGCAACCTATTCATTGCAACCTTGCACCGTACCGCAAAATAGCTGTAGTTAGACGAATTGTTGTACTGCGCTTTGTGAAATGACGTAAGACTAGCGTATACACATATTAAATGCTCCCAATTGAGTGATGCCTAATCGAGGTTGCACACGGGAGGAGGGTGAGTGGCTACATGTGCCATCCAACGTGACTGTAGGGAATGAATGCACGCAGCTCATCGACTTACAGAGACACGCGCTGTGGAGGTAGCTGGGCTCACGCGACTCAGCCATGTTCACTCGCACTTCAAGCGCCGCGTCGTACCGCGCCGCTTCACTGTTCCACCAAACTGATGCAGAAGCAGTGCAATTGCTGCAGTTGCACGTGACAAATTTGTATTCATCGAGATCATCAGTCCACGTCTACTGAGACACGTTCCGCACAGAGAGGAGGATTGAGACAACGTCATACACGAAAGACAGCGTGATCAACCTAGCTGCATGATTGGTATGTGTGCTGCCTAACTCTTTTCTGCTGCCAGTCGTACCTTCTGCACACCCTCTTTGACAGGGTGCAAACTCATGGATGCCACATCTTCGTGATATGCAGAGTTAGTCGTCTCGACCTCATTGTTGCCACCAGTCACTTTGGCTACACACGTGATGCTGATGTAAGACTTTACTCCTGCGTGCACCCACATCCCCCTCCCCCATCCAGGTCGTGCACACACCCCTCACACTGATCGGTTGTGTGACCTCTCAGAGAAGCACCGACCTCTGAGTAGATGCGACTATCGTGGCACCGCACATTGACGGGCAGTTGCAATGTTCAAGGGGTAAAGTGTGGCTCCACCAATGGTCCAATTTATGTCTGCTATAGTTCGATCAGATGCCTGCAGTGGGGTCGGAGAGATGAGGTGGTCTAACCAGGTCGGCATGGAATGGTGAATGCAGACTGGTGCTGCGAAGGCTCTGCAGAGTTTGTTGCACACCTCTCTCAGAATCAAGTCTAAGGAGCGCCAAGCCACTACAGCTGTCAGGATTCCTGCCCTATATTAGGCTGTGGATTGGGACGAAGTGGCTTCATGCTCAATGCCTATGCATCCGCCTCATCATCATTCGCGTCCCACATGTTGTTCTGCCTCATATGATGCCGTGGGTGAACCGCAAGATCCACTACTACTTCTTGAGTCTGCCTAGAGCAGGAAATGTCGTACATGGCTCAGTGTCCTCACCTCAACGCCATGGTCAAGAACGAATTCTTTTTGCAGTAAGTGCTTGAGCAGTTGCAATCGCAGGTGTGCGTGGTGAAGAGGTTCGCCGAAGTGTATCGGATCAGAGTGGACATTTTCCGCTAGGGATTACGGCGCATTGCGGTGCATCCAAAGATGCAGCACCTTGGGACGGGTAAAAGACTGACATCTTTGAGGAGGCATGGAAAGGTGTAAGGGAGGATCAAACGAATGCAGTGATATCATCCAATAGGGGGGAAAATCGGAAGTCCTCTGATAGGGTGGTGAATGTGGCTTGTCAGCATCCAGTATCCACATTATTTTCCTGTCCATACAGCTTCAAGTTTAAAAGAAGAAGAAGAAGAAGAAGGATAAGAAGAAGAAGAAAGGCAGTAGAAGTGGAGCTTTATTGCAGAAGGTCCACTTGGTGAGGACGACTGTTCTGATGCCTTGAACAGTGAAGCGGGCGTCTGCACCATCACCGTCACTAGAGCTTCCATGCTGTTTGTCGACAATTCAGAGGGTTCCCATATTCCCACCACCCGAATTACCATTTCACTCCTTATGCGGCATCCATACCTGTTCCAGCATAACCGGTGCCTTCAGAGGAGGCAAACAAATGCAAACTGAGCAGTCGACCTTGTTCATTGGAACGGATTTAGCAAAATTCCGATGTTTATGAAGCGGTCGGAGAAATGCTTGCTCGGTAGTCATAGTAGGAAATATCACAGCATACAATTGCCAAGTGAGAGGAGTTTCATGGACCTCCTGGATGGAAGAAAGGTCTTCGAAGGATGGTTGGTCGATTTGGAGGGTGACTGGACTACTGCGTACCACGTCCACGTCGTCCGTCGTCATGACGTGCCTGTCCTCTCCCTCGATGGCAGGTCGAGAATGAGGTGATGGTTACTATGCCATTCGTTAAGCAGCTCTGACATCCGCTATTCCAACCCCACTAGTACCATCCGTAGTGTGGTGTCAGAAGGAGACTGAACGTAAGCTGGGAAAACCGCAGTCAGCCATTCCCCTGTCTCCATCACATTTGTCGTCTACCGACTTGTCAAAGCTTGCATTGGCTTCAAAAGTGTTCAGGAGTAGTGTACGAACACCTCATTGCCACGCACTTCTACCACCGATAAAGTCCTTCCATTTGGTGCGTAAAGGCCTCATTGGCCCAACAAGAAATAGTCTAGCCACAGTAATTTGTAGAAACACCTGTCTGCGGGAGATACAGTTTTGTCAAATAGAACATCAAAAGCGGCCTGCTTTCTCTCCGTTCATCCCACGACACACGTTTGCAGGGGCAATCAGTCACACTAGGCTTCTGGCCATTCTGAACCGCCAAATCGTCTCTCTTCACTCCTCCTGCTACCAGGCTTGTGCATTTGCTTGTTGCCTTTCGACTGGGCTATCCGAGTCTCAGACTTGTGAGTGAAGGCAAGTAGGTGCTAGCAATCAGGTCATACTGCTGCTTGTAAATCGCTGCTTCATCTTTCCGCGTAAGGCGATGGAACACAACAAATAACTATTTCTCCGTAGGAGCTTTGAGTGCTGACCTCTCCCCTTCTTGTGCTTGGTTTCAATCAGCCAGAGCCACTTGATGCATTCCATGTGGGTTTTCTGTTGCGAAGCCCCTTTGCATGGAACATTGGAGGCAAGCCTGCACACAACTCAAACAAACGCCTACATTTGCCGCAGCGAGGCCACCCTTTGCAGGTCTGCCGTTAATCAAGTCAACAACTCTACTCACAATGCGTTCGTTATCCAACGTTTGATGCGCTTAAATGAAAGCTCTCAACAACTCCTCAGTGCAGTTCTGCAAACGAGGCGTGGTAGAAAGATCGTCACGCAATCTGCAGCCACATTTAAGTCGTTTAATTGACGCCCAACCATACCTCATCCTGCATGTTTTTGAAAAGCCGATCTTTGCGACTATTCTCTTTCGATGATTAGACGTCAATACTAGCACTTACTTACTTGTTGTCTGCACGTAGACAAGGCCACATTTCGCATGCAGATTGATGACAGCCGACTCGGAAGTGGAGTGCTTGGAAGGAGCAGATGACTTTTACGCGAAGTAGCACAACTTTCTCTGTCTCTATGGTGTTTATGGTCTGCGTCACTGCCACAGCATCAGCCTTGACGGTGGATGATGGCTCAAACATTTAAGCTCTTAAAAACCACATTCATCCCCGCTACATGAGGATGCTGAGACTGAGACTGAGGCTGAGGCTGAGGCTGAGGCCGAATGTCACTAGGTGAGTAAGGGAAGTGACGAAGAACTGCCATTTGAAAATAGCCAAACGTAATGACTCGAAGAAGTTGCATGCTTTGCGTCCGATCGCTCTTGCATATGAGTTGACAGGAAAACTGGGCGCTAGCCGAGGTGGGAACGTTTCTCTGCACTTTCGTTTGTTCCGCCTGACCCTTGCAGTCAAGAGGGATTCAAAGGATGGCGACATTTAGTTATGTGAAAAGCCTTTATAACAAGTTCTACGTAAAAGGGATGGTAGTGTGCTCCTGTTTGCTTTGAAAGCCCGTCAACCGCAATTCATCAACGAGACAGAAGCACTTTCACTGAATCGTGGCTCAAATGTTCAACTTCACTTGCGAACTACGTAGGAAAACACTGTCCAAGAGCTTACACCACCTGTGGAAAAAGTGTGTTCTCGAGTGTCCAGGGACCTCATACAATTACACAGTCAAATGCCCCAACTTTCTGCAAAGTTGCCTCACAATTGGCGTGCTCATTTTGAGTAGACAGCGTTATAATCTACGTCGCGTGTTGCCACACATTCAGCATCGCAAGACGGTCAATCCGACTGAATTAGCGCTCTCGCAGATACCTCTCCTTCCATACCACTGAACTTCAACACTCCACCAACCACAATCACGCGTCTGCACAACACCAAACCTCCATCCAACATGCCCTGCCATCCACCATTCGCCAGCCTCGACTCGAAGTTGGCAATCCAGAAGTTGAAATAAAATGCAACTACTAAAGACACTTGCCTTCAGCACCTGGACATGATCTGGAAGTGCTACCAACTGCGCTGGTCACTCACTTTGTGACTCGAAGACTTTTGGACCACACAATTGAAAGACCAAAAAGGGCTTGTCACCGAGGATTGCCCAGAGCTGAGAAACAGCGTGCCACCCGTTCTACCAAGCAGGAATAATTGTGGAGAAGTAGTGGTGGAGCACATTTAGCAGGGTAGTGAGAGGGAAGAGTGAGGGACACAAACTTTGTCAGGGTTGGAGGATAGGATTGAGAGATGGTAGGCCGCAGTGAATGTGGAATCGAGCATGCAGACCTTTTAAGGAGACGCAATCCGGGATGCTGGACAGACGTTTTGATATCACCGGCAATCATTTTAGAAACCATGCTTTACTGTTGTACGCACCTACTAATCACGCAAAGGCCGTAACAGTTGGATAAGCAGCCAAATGCCCTGCCTTCAGGTCGATTAACAAGCAAGTTGGCGAGGGTGAGTGTAAGGACGAGAGTTGTGTACGTGACTACCTCCCCATCACTGCATTGGGAAGGCTTGTATTTGCGTAGACCACTCATGGCGACTGCTATGCACACCAACGATTAGGAAGGAGGAAGTGTCGGGTAAAACCGCAGGCGGATGACAGCCAGCCATGCGAGTTTGCGCTAATGTGTGCTACGATCCACTGGGTGCCTGAGTGCGAGCTGTGGCAGGAGAATGTCAAGTGCAAATCTGCCTTCAGCGTATTTTAGGAGTAAAGCACAAGCCTCTCACCATTTCTATCCCACTGTCCCATCCCTGAGCGATAGCACTTGACGCCGGCTAACTCTAATCAATTGACGTTTAGGCCGGGATTCGTGACATTCTGGCAATGGGGAAGAGTTGATGCTGTTGGACCTTGAACAACCGTTTTTCGCGCGGGCTTACGAATTAGACGATGGAGCAGCTCAAGGCGCATTCTGCTATTCATTTTAATGCCAGCTTTGACGCTCATTGCGCAAGTGCGAACGCAGAAGAAACTGTCGCCTTTCCACTTGGACCAATTGACTCCTAGAGAAATGCATGCACTTGACTTGAGCGAAATCGTAACGGGCTGGCTGAGTAGGCATCATGCTAGGGATACGTAATGAGCAAATGTGAACGCTAAAGCCAGATTTACCCAGCCGGTCGTTTTGCTCAAGTGGAAACGCCACATGGGAGAAATGGCTTGAGCACGGCTGACCTTTGGGCAAGGGTAGCAAGGCATCGCCAGAATCCAACGTCATGGCGACCCAAGAGGCGTTGAACCGTACTGCAAAGAAGCGGGCAGTAGTCAGCAATGCAGAGTCGCGGCGCATTTCGTTTAGCTTGATTGCTATTGAAAGGACATAAAGTAGGCGCCTTTTTCTGTGCGCCAAGATGAATGCACAGGAAACATGATGGAAGCGCGTCATGGCTGCCATAAATGAGCAGACTCTGAAGGTCAAAAGCGATGTCGAGCCCATGAAATTTAACGCAGGGCTACGAAGCACTTTTCATAGGGAACTTTCAGCCTTCTACTTGCGCTGAAGTCTTCATTCTACGCATTCGGGTTAAGGCATGGACTCATTGCACGTGAAGTGATATTTGTCTCGTGGAATGGTTTTGCACACAAACTATCCATTCCGTCCACGTAAACCATACACGCTCCCACTTGCATGTTCGCCTTACTGTCCACAAGTTTATGGACATACTGGTTGGTTGCATCAGCATTTCTTATTCGTGAATGTTTAGTGTGACTTGCCACAGGAACCAGCATGAGATCAGTGGCACTGTGTACTACCGACAGGAGAAATCTCTGCAGCAGTAGCATGCATCACGAGGCTCACACGATGAAGTCGTCCCAATCACCTGTGAGATGTGGCCACATTGAGGCCTCGCTTGCCATCATTACCTCGAAGGGCTGCAGAGCGCATTAGCTGGAGTTCAGCCAACTTCTCATCAGGCAATGCTGCACCTCGTAAAGCACATGAAATCGGCACCTCAGTCTGGCACAAAACAACTAGCACAACACAAGCAGCTGTTTTCCACCTGATCCGGTTCACTTCCTAAGGGTGCCCCAGACATTCCCTCTACCTCCACTAATTCACCTTGCACACAGGCATCCCACATCCCCACATCCCAATATGCACGGACAGCATTCGAGCAGTTATTGCAAAGTGCTGCACAACACTTAACTCGTCTAACTCAACCCCGAGACACGCGTACTGAAGGGAAGAGCACCACTCCAGTTCGCGCCTTCTAAGCTGAAGTCACATCTTTGATGCTGCTACCGCTGCCGCTGCTACATCACTTGGAGCTGCTACCACCCTCAATGGTCAATTCTCGCCCATGGTCGGAGGACGTGGTGAGGCCTGTTGGGGGCGTGATGCGAGCACCTCGAAGGTAGAAAGCACCATCCTCCCCTGTGCGCACATGTTCAAGTGGGAAGCACACGAGAGTCGCCTTGTTGCAGGTGGTGATACACCATTGCCTGTGATGGTGCAATGCACTGCAGACTTGACAACACAAGCACTGCACACATGCTGCACAAGCCACACTAGCTTCATGAGAGCTGTGCACGTAAGGCTGCTGTCTCCAACACTGCATGGTTGATCCCCGGTCTCGCCATGTCATAGGGTCTTTATGTCAAACTTCCTTCTTCTGCTCCACATTCGTCACTCGCCACGCTGACGACAGCACTGCTCCAAAACCCCTGCCACCACCCAACAGGATAGGACGAAAGGAAACGCACTCACATGCGCCTGCAATATTTGCGTCTAACTACAAGCCCATGCCATCCTAATGGTAAATGTTTGCAGAAGAAGTGCTTCATGGTCCGTCACATGAGATGGCATTGTCGGAAGACTTGTCGTCTGCAATGTTTCAAATATAAGGTGGTCTTTCTCATGCGACTAACGACGCGCCAACGGCTAGACATACCCTACGTCTGTGTATTTACGACGCATCCCGATGGCAAGGTTTTGAGAGACAACTACTAGCATAAAAATGCCACCCACCTCGTAAGGCTTCTATTGTGCTGCTTAGAGCCCAATCCTAAAATACCAAGCATTCTCCAACTTGGCAGTGAGGACTAGTGAAATAGAAGCCTTTTACTTAATTAGAGTGATGAAACCTACGTCGTTCGGGTGTGACGGCCAGCTTGCTCAGTTTCTGCAGCCGCTTTGCATTCATCTCACCCACTCTTCCACTCGCCTGTGTCCCGTTTCGTGGCTCAGAGTACTTTGTCGGGGCTATGCCGAGTCCACAAGGCATGATCGACGCCTCAGGCTGTGGTCACACAGCTTGCGATGGTATCGCCAAAGTAGCAGAAAAGGTGCACCCGCAAACGAATTCGCCGACACTGCGCGCCCTGTCTGCAGTTCAGAGTTGGGCTAACAAGTTTACTAATCTGTTGTTTTCTCAGCTCGGCTCCTTCGTTCCTTCATTCATTCATTCATTCATCCATTCATTCATTCCATTCCATCCCATGCCATCCCATTGTCCTATCTACCTCAGATTAGTTGCAAAGTAAAGCTAGTAATGGATTGGCAGGTGAACGCATGAGCGCAGCCGTCGCGAATAGTGCTCCTTTAGGATGTGCACGAACATCGGACTAGGCTAATAACTTTGCCGAGAGTAGAACGGTCCTTCCAAAGGCTTAAAAGGACACCTTTAGCCTTTCTTATTTGAAGCACGAAGCAGTAAAGTTGAAAGCAAGCATTATTAGGTAGTCCCGTGTAGGAGGCCGTTGTTCGCCGTTGAAAGTGAAAAACATGTCGGCCGATGGGTAGGCTTCGTTCTCTCCTCTACGTCATTTATCATTCATCAGTTGCGTTAAAGTCTTTGCCCTAATTTGTGGACCATGCTGGACGACTCTTCGTATCAAAGAATGGAATTTAACTGAACGATCTGAGGGTCCTGAATTGAGGCGAGGTGAGGTTTGTATGCAGTTTGGCGGTTTTCTCACCGCGATGCATCGCTTCTTAACATTCAGCTAGGAGGTGTGCAGGTTGTCCAGCAGCGTTGATTTCTGGTTGAAACGACTCATGATGGAAAGCGTAAACGACAGTCGGGAGCAACGGAGCCATCTCTGCTAGTAGCATGCTTGGGGCATAGCTACAGCAATATCATTTTCTGGCCTTGTGTGGAGTTAAGGAGCGATGGGTCACTCTAATCAGCCACGAAGTCATTTGAGACCGTGCACTCTGTGGAATGGGGAAGGTTGGAAACCATAAATTGACTGGACATGCCATACAATGAGAAGTAAAGATGGACCTGACTGGCTCTGTAATGCTGATCGTGACGTGCCTTCGTAACTGATACAGAAGCGGTACCTTTTAACGTCGCAGCTCTTCACAATATGCCCAACCGGTGGTAATTGACAAGGCGCACAGCTTCGCATCCCCTCCGATTTGGCACCTGTCGCATTGGTGGGGGAAGAAACTGCATTTGATGGTACTTTAGCTGAATTTCGCCTATAATTCAGCCTTTTGTGAGTTGCCTAAATGCGCGATGAGAAAATCGTGGCGCGATTTGCTGTCAAGCGAATTCGAATGGCAACAGTGTTTGATAACAGCTTCAAACTTGCCTCACACCAGCCTGCAACATACTCAGTTATCTGAGGATTAGCGGAGCCTCGTTTAATGGTTTGATAACAGTAACTGTGTTTGTTGTTTGCAATGCCAGATGCATCCATCATCACATTGACCAGTGCCTCCAACCACCACCATTCGCTTTCCCACTGCCTTAGACCCTCGGATGCTGCTGTTGCGGCTCACATCCATGCGAATGCATGCTAGACTCAGATCCGCTCGCTCGTCCCGCTCACCTCGTTCGCCGTCTTTGCCGCTTCCACCACTTCCACCGCCGAAACCGTTCACTCAGCACACAGTCCTTCAAAGTCGTTCAAAAGAACCATCACCTGACCTCAGGCAACGCAAAGCAGCCTTTGCTGACTCTCTTCTACTGCACTTGGTGGATGTGCTCTGCTTCAGTGCTTTCTCATCTCTCACGCGATTCCGTGTCGCCACTTTCACCTGATTGTGCTTCGTCCCTCATGGGTGAAAATATGCTCAGCAAAGCGCACCACCTTTCCTACATTTCTCCTGTCTGTGTCGTTCTCGACTAACTTCAACGTCTTCATCATCCACCCATATTACTTGGCTCTGAGTCCGCCCGCCACTAAGGCATTCACAACGTCTCATCAACACACAACTATCCCTTTGTTACTTCGAGATTGCTGACACAGTTTTATGTATGAAAGCGGTTAATTCAGCATGTCCGTTGAAAACTTTGGAACTCATCATCGTGTCGCACGACACATTTTCGTGTGCAATATCCTCTTCCATAGTTCGCAATGGATCTCCTTCCAGTCATACGCGCTAAACAATAACAAACGCACTTCCACCTGCCAATTCAGGCAAGGCAGAAAGTCATGGAGAAGCAAACACACTCACAAACACCCACCCACCCACCCACAGCGCACACGACAGCTCACCAATCGGCAGTTGGTGCTGCTAGCGACCGTGGTGACAGCGAATAGTCACGCCAGAATAAGTGAAGCTAAGCAGACACTAAGCGCGGATTGGCCCACTGTGACCTTGAAGTCATTCTGCACTGTGCCTATATGCGCTGGTGGTTTCCTTTGCCACTTCGTTGCGACTGTCACCATCAGCGCCGTATGTTTCCTAAGCTTTTGAAAGTGCCCTTAAAAATTCCATCGCCAAGATTTTAAAGCTCCTTATTCCACACCTTATCACTTGTAGCCTACATAAGACCCCTGTTATTAGCAGCAGCCCATGTAATGTCCTAGTTGGTATGCATGCGTGAACTTACCAAAATCCCTTCCAAGTAATTTCCTTTTTTGCAGCCAGTTTTAGTGATCTTTTTTACTTACCTGCTGTTGCGCTCCCCAAAGAGTGACTGCTGTGTGTTTTGGTTAACTTACCTCCCAACACTACCCATGTTCTTGAGCATATTGACCTCGTGTTTGGCAAATGCTCGAACGCTCCTCTTGCCTAAGACACGAGTGTCGCAGGGGAGAATGAGGCAATGGAGGAGAGTATGCATGTCATTTGCGCGGTGTCCGGTGAATGGTGTTTCCATTGCAAGCAAACAGTCCTACTCACTTTGATCGCCTTTCCATCGCACAGATGTCAGGTCCCACAACTCAGCGTACCTTCTTCAAGGACCTGCAACAACTCTACAGGACTATTGAAACCTCAACGGATGGTCAGGCAACCATCACAGGAATCGACGAGATGTCTGTTAGGGTATTGCTGCGGCCCAAATTTGGCACCAACGCACATGCAGAATTCATCCTGGTTGTAAGTGCTCTTCTACACAGCTTGCGCGTCTCTCCAGTCCCCAGTCACAGCCTCGTTGATGAGGCTGCTGCATTTTTGGGTCAAAGTGGATGTAGTTCGTGTGGGTGAGGGTTATGATTGTGGTTGTCCAATAACCCCGTCTGCTGTGTGCGGGAGCCAATGGCTTTCCACTTCTTGTCTCATGGTTTCACATTCTCTCATGCAGTCGCACCGTGATATTGTGCGTTAGCTGTACCACGTTGAAGCCAGTTACTTGCAATCACCCTTCAACGCGCAGTTGCCATGAGAGTCCTTCCCACCTTAGCACTAATTGACAAGGCCCGCCAGACCGCTTACGAGTCTTTCTCCACTCACATAAGCAAGCAGCTGTGCGAATCATCCACAGTGCGCTGCGGGACGGCAGTCAGCATCTCATAAGGCAAACATAGTAGGAAAATGTTTAGCCTTTAGGCTGTTCCCTTTGAGGCCAAGCATGCATCACACAAAATGCACTTTTACTGAACTCACCTCAGCATGCTTTGACGCACTGTTTGTTATTCAAGTCACCATGAGTAGTTGGCCCTTGTAGTGCATTACAGAGGCCGTGTAATCTGGTGAGAAGGCCGCACACTAGGCGTCGGCCGTTCAGCTGTCCTTGCAGAAGCCTTGATCTTCATTCCACTTGCCAACTTTAGATCAGTCACAGCTTCCACCACTGTGTTTAAGGGCTTCACTCTGCTTCATTTAGGTAAGGTGTACTTCTTCTTATCCAAGGAGCGCTCCTGAGGTGAACTTCAGCTCTCCCATATTCCATCCCAACATCGATTCAATGAGCGGGTCAATATGTCTGAGTCTCCTCAACGAGTGGCAAAGGCAAGTCATATCCTAGCATGACACGACTCGTCAGTGCCAAATAGTAGAATTGAGTAGGGGAGTATGGCATGTGGGTGGAGTGATTTTGTAACAAAAGTATGCATTGGACACGCAAACTCTAAGGCTGCTTAAATGAGATGCAAGCCGAAAGGAAGTTGCGATACACGCAGGTACCAGAGAAGGCATGGTGCTTTGCATTTAGTGCATGCTAGCCCAGAGGCATTGTCTGTGTATGCAAACCACCAATGAGTTTGAGTGCTGTCCATTCAGAGTAGCAGTGGACAGATTGGTGTGCATTTTCCACAAGTGAGAAAGAGAAAGATTCACCCATTTGCTTGTTAATAACTTCGCCTCCTGCACGCGCAGCTGCCACAGTCTGTTGGATGTGGTGAAGGCAATGCTATATCTGATCGAGCACCCTAACTTCTCCTCGGCTAACAACTCGCTGGCGACGCTGGAGAAGCCGGAGCAACTGGCCTCAAAGACGGCTCGTCTGCTTGCTGGACTGCCTGTCAACGGGCACCGTTTCCCGCCCAACACCGCGTGGTGCGAGTGGGCCCGCGCCAACGGCTGTCTGCCGACCCGCGAAGAGGAGGTGGATGAGACGAACGAAGTTGAGGCTGAGGTGAAGGAAGGAGCAGTGGCAAAGGAGGACGAATCAAGCAAAACCGATCCAGCAAACGACTTGAAAATCAATGTTATCACTGACGACGCTGCATTGAGAGATGAGGTAGCTCAAACCTGATTTAGCTTAGCAAGTATTTGTGGGAGTTACTAAACTGTGCAACTAACGCCATACGTCAACCTAGGCATTAAGCACCTAAAGGTGTGTTTTATCCACAAGAAAGTTATGCGCTTCAACGCCTGCACATCCTCACAAGCATTTTCACCGTTTTAGAAGTCCGATGTGGATGCGCTTGATGGAATGTCGATTGCCACCTCTGACACCGTCCCGTCTTTCGCCAAAATTCGCTATTCCATAGGTACTGAGGATGATAGTCAAACATGGATTCCTTACAATCGCAAGTACACTCCATTCGGTATTGTCTCCCAACGTATTTTAATCTGGGAACCGGAGAGCTGCGAAGAAGTGGAAAGGAATTCTGTCTTCTACTTTGTGGAATTTGTGGGGAGTGAGCATCATCAAAACGAATTGGGTTTACTCTACACCACCCTCTTTACTGGCAACGCCTTGCGAGACAACCAGACCCATTCAGATTCCAGACAAACGTCCAGCACCTGTCCATGGTACTCCTTCTATACGAATCCTTGCCCTTCCTACTACTCATATCCATCGTACGATTCCTATCTGGAACTGGACAAGTTGTTTCAGATTATCGAACCCACTTACAATACGTTAACGTCCGACTTTTGCACGTGGTCGGCAATGGATGGGCTGGGCGTAAATGACCTCTTTGGTCGAATTTTCTTTGAAGGGGAACGACATGGTTCAAATTTCACCTGCTTTCTATATGCTGACGGTGACAGCGATAGCAAAAGTGAGGGCATCGCACGCCTTTTCGAAGAGGGAGTGTCTGATCACGATGCTGCTGCAATTGAATTCGAGGAAGGGGCTGATGGCTCTGACAAGTCTGAATTGGAAACACCCAGCGAGGTGTTCGACAATGAAGCATGCTTGGTCTCCCTATTCGATTCCTCAGCCACGGATGATGAAGACAGCTATTCACGCAAACCTGCTAGGGGAGGTGTGCGATCTTCGTCGCCTGCATCATCTGCTACGTATTCGGATAACTACGAACCATACCCTCTAATGCGGGACTGCACTAATTGTAACGCTGAACTCAATAGGGCAAGGGAGATAGTTAATGTGGATCTGGCTCCACGTTGGGAGTGGGTATTTCGTCAGACCCGATGGCCCATTCGGTTTGCACCACAGCAGAGTGTAGACCTCTCAACAGCAGGCATTACCGTTCCACCGTGGCGAGTCAGTGTGGGGCGTTTGATGTCCGACGTCTGCCGATTTTGTGCAAAGAATGGTGAAATGAAAAACCTGGTTCTCCTTGATCCCATGGTGCGTTAGTTTGAGACACTCCTTGTTCCCTTGGATCGATTTATTGCCTTCACTTATTTAGTGCATGCTCGTCAAATTGTGAGTCGCGCAGTTACGTGTAACGGCCATATTGAAAATCAGGAGCGCATGATCTGGCTTGCGTGATTGGTGTAAGTGATCAAGTAGGCCTGTTGACGGGGCACTTCACAGTCTGACATAAGAAGTAGCGTTGTGTTAATCTGCGTGTTAGGCACTGAGTGAATGTGCAATGACTAGTGTGTGTGTGTGTGTGTTTGTGTAGACAAAGTGAGAGGATGATAATGCGGACATATTGATGTGTGTACACAGGCACTATCGCCACTGTCGCCTCTGCTCAATCTGATGCGGCACTGCGTGGAGCCGAGACCTTGCCTCAGTGGCGTACTCTGGATGACGCCACTGGATGCCCTTTCGCCCTCCTACCGCATGCCCATTCCTGAAAGGCGACAGCAAGGCGAGACAGAAGACGATGATGGAGGAGGAGGAGACAACGATGCCTACCCATCGGCCGCCCATTTGCGCTTCCTTACCCTCACAGCCTTTCTCACCAATTGGGCGGCATGGCTGTCGCGGGTAGAGGCCTACACGGTGCTCGGAACGTCGCGCTTCTCGCCGGCCCTCATCAGTGCCCCTGTAGCCGCGTATGTGCTACAACCCCTCAGTCTGGGCTGTGGACAGGCGCCTCTTCTCGATCTCTGGCCCTTGTGGCTGCTCCGCCGCCTCTTTTCTCTGTCCCTGCGACTGCCCCAACTTCGTCTCCTCCCCTCCCTTCACAGCCACCACCATCTGTCATTTCTCTTTCCTTTCTCCGAACTCGATGAGGTCTAGCATTGTTCTTTCCTCCATTCCACCTCTTCCCTTCTCTCTGCCCCCACCACCAAAACACAGACGCTTTTTATCTATTTTTCCACGCAATCTTTATTTTTGCAAAATTTATCCTCCCAGATTTGAGATGCCGACATGTTTTTCACTTTCAACGGCGAACAACGGCCTCCTACACGGGACTACCTAATAATGCTTGCTTTCAACTTTACTGCTTCGTGCTTCAAATAAGAAAGGCTAAAGGTGTCCTTTTAAGCCTTTGGAAGGACCGTTCTACTCTCGGCAAAGTTATTAGCCTAGTCCGATGTTCGTGCACATCCTAAAGGAGCACTATTCGCGACGGCTGCGCTCATGCGTTCACCTGCCAATCCATTACTAGCTTTACTTTGCAACTAATCTGAGGTAGATAGGACAATGGGATGGCATGGGATGGAATGGAATGAATGAATGGATGAATGAATGAATGAATGAAGGAACGAAGGAGCCGAGCTGAGAAAACAACAGATTAGTAAACTTGTTAGCCCAACTCTGAACTGCAGACAGGGCGCGCAGTGTCGGCGAATTCGTTTGCGGGTGCACCTTTTCTGCTACTTTGGCGATACCATCGCAAGCTGTGTGACCACAGCCTGAGGCGTCGATCATGCCTTGTGGACTCGGCATAGCCCCGACAAAGTACTCTGAGCCACGAAACGGGACACAGGCGAGTGGAAGAGTGGGTGAGATGAATGCAAAGCGGCTGCAGAAACTGAGCAAGCTGGCCGTCACACCCGAACGACGTAGGTTTCATCACTCTAATTAAGTAAAAAGGCTTCTATTTCACTAGTCCTCACTGCCAAGTTGGAGAATGCTTGGTATTTTAGGATTGGGCTCTAAGCAGCACAATAGAAGCCTTACGAGGTGGGTGGCATTTTTATGCTAGTAGTTGTCTCTCAAAACCTTGCCATCGGGATGCGTCGTAAATACACAGACGTAGGGTATGTCTAGCCGTTGGCGCGTCGTTAGTCGCATGAGAAAGACCACCTTATATTTGAAACATTGCAGACGACAAGTCTTCCGACAATGCCATCTCATGTGACGGACCATGAAGCACTTCTTCTGCAAACATTTACCATTAGGATGGCATGGGCTTGTAGTTAGACGCAAATATTGCAGGCGCATGTGAGTGCGTTTCCTTTCGTCCTATCCTGTTGGGTGGTGGCAGGGGTTTTGGAGCAGTGCTGTCGTCAGCGTGGCGAGTGACGAATGTGGAGCAGAAGAAGGAAGTTTGACATAAAGACCCTATGACATGGCGAGACCGGGGATCAACCATGCAGTGTTGGAGACAGCAGCCTTACGTGCACAGCTCTCATGAAGCTAGTGTGGCTTGTGCAGCATGTGTGCAGTGCTTGTGTTGTCAAGTCTGCAGTGCATTGCACCATCACAGGCAATGGTGTATCACCACCTGCAACAAGGCGACTCTCGTGTGCTTCCCACTTGAACATGTGCGCACAGGGGGAGGATGGTGCTTTCTACCTTCGAGGTGCTCGCATCACGCCCCCAACAGGCCTCACCACGTCCTCCGACCATGGGCGAGAATTGACCATTGAGGGTGGTAGCAGCTCCAAGTGATGTAGCAGCGGCAGCGGTAGCAGCATCAAAGATGTGACTTCAGCTTAGAAGGCGCGAACTGGAGTGGTGCTCTTCCCTTCAGTACGCGTGTCTCGGGGTTGAGTTAGACGAGTTAAGTGTTGTGCAGCACTTTGCAATAACTGCTCGAATGCTGTCCGTGCATATTGGGATGTGGGGATGTGGGATGCCTGTGTGCAAGGTGAATTAGTGGAGGTAGAGGGAATGTCTGGGGCACCCTTAGGGAAGTGAACCGGATCAGGTGGAAAACAGCTGCTTGTGTTGTGCTAGTTGTTTTGTGCCAGACTGAGGTGCCGATTTCATGTGCTTTACGAGGTGCAGCATTGCCTGATGAGAAGTTGGCTGAACTCCAGCTAATGCGCTCTGCAGCCCTTCGAGGTAATGATGGCAAGCGAGGCCTCAATGTGGCCACATCTCACAGGTGATTGGGACGACTTCATCGTGTGAGCCTCGTGATGCATGCTACTGCTGCAGAGATTTCTCCTGTCGGTAGTACACAGTGCCACTGATCTCATGCTGGTTCCTGTGGCAAGTCACACTAAACATTCACGAATAAGAAATGCTGATGCAACCAACCAGTATGTCCATAAACTTGTGGACAGTAAGGCGAACATGCAAGTGGGAGCGTGTATGGTTTACGTGGACGGAATGGATAGTTTGTGTGCAAAACCATTCCACGAGACAAATATCACTTCACGTGCAATGAGTCCATGCCTTAACCCGAATGCGTAGAATGAAGACTTCAGCGCAAGTAGAAGGCTGAAAGTTCCCTATGAAAAGTGCTTCGTAGCCCTGCGTTAAATTTCATGGGCTCGACATCGCTTTTGACCTTCAGAGTCTGCTCATTTATGGCAGCCATGACGCGCTTCCATCATGTTTCCTGTGCATTCATCTTGGCGCACAGAAAAAGGCGCCTACTTTATGTCCTTTCAATAGCAATCAAGCTAAACGAAATGCGCCGCGACTCTGCATTGCTGACTACTGCCCGCTTCTTTGCAGTACGGTTCAACGCCTCTTGGGTCGCCATGACGTTGGATTCTGGCGATGCCTTGCTACCCTTGCCCAAAGGTCAGCCGTGCTCAAGCCATTTCTCCCATGTGGCGTTTCCACTTGAGCAAAACGACCGGCTGGGTAAATCTGGCTTTAGCGTTCACATTTGCTCATTACGTATCCCTAGCATGATGCCTACTCAGCCAGCCCGTTACGATTTCGCTCAAGTCAAGTGCATGCATTTCTCTAGGAGTCAATTGGTCCAAGTGGAAAGGCGACAGTTTCTTCTGCGTTCGCACTTGCGCAATGAGCGTCAAAGCTGGCATTAAAATGAATAGCAGAATGCGCCTTGAGCTGCTCCATCGTCTAATTCGTAAGCCCGCGCGAAAAACGGTTGTTCAAGGTCCAACAGCATCAACTCTTCCCCATTGCCAGAATGTCACGAATCCCGGCCTAAACGTCAATTGATTAGAGTTAGCCGGCGTCAAGTGCTATCGCTCAGGGATGGGACAGTGGGATAGAAATGGTGAGAGGCTTGTGCTTTACTCCTAAAATACGCTGAAGGCAGATTTGCACTTGACATTCTCCTGCCACAGCTCGCACTCAGGCACCCAGTGGATCGTAGCACACATTAGCGCAAACTCGCATGGCTGGCTGTCATCCGCCTGCGGTTTTACCCGACACTTCCTCCTTCCTAATCGTTGGTGTGCATAGCAGTCGCCATGAGTGGTCTACGCAAATACAAGCCTTCCCAATGCAGTGATGGGGAGGTAGTCACGTACACAACTCTCGTCCTTACACTCACCCTCGCCAACTTGCTTGTTAATCGACCTGAAGGCAGGGCATTTGGCTGCTTATCCAACTGTTACGGCCTTTGCGTGATTAGTAGGTGCGTACAACAGTAAAGCATGGTTTCTAAAATGATTGCCGGTGATATCAAAACGTCTGTCCAGCATCCCGGATTGCGTCTCC
Source organism: Taenia crassiceps (assembly GCA_023375655.1). Classification (NCBI taxonomy): domain Eukaryota; kingdom Metazoa; phylum Platyhelminthes; class Cestoda; order Cyclophyllidea; family Taeniidae; genus Taenia; species Taenia crassiceps. Next base: position 2,404,369 of record JAKROA010000010.1, read on the forward strand.
TTAAAAGGTCTGCATGCTCGATTCCACATTCACTGCGGCCTACCATCTCTCAATCCTATCCTCCAACCCTGACAAAGTTTGTGTCCCTCACTCTTCCCTCTCACTACCCTGCTAAATGTGCTCCACCACTACTTCTCCACAATTATTCCTGCTTGGTAGAACGGGTGGCACGCTGTTTCTCAGCTCTGGGCAATCCTCGGTGACAAGCCCTTTTTGGTCTTTCAATTGTGTGGTCCAAAAAGTCTTCGAGTCACAAAGTGAGTGACCAGCGCAGTTGGTAGCACTTCCAGATCATGTCCAGGTGCTGAAGGCAAGTGTCTTTAGTAGTTGCATTTTATTTCAACTTCTGGATTGCCAACTTCGAGTCGAGGCTGGCGAATGGTGGATGGCAGGGCATGTTGGATGGAGGTTTGGTGTTGTGCAGACGCGTGATTGTGGTTGGTGGAGTGTTGAAGTTCAGTGGTATGGAAGGAGAGGTATCTGCGAGAGCGCTAATTCAGTCGGATTGACCGTCTTGCGATGCTGAATGTGTGGCAACACGCGACGTAGATTATAACGCTGTCTACTCAAAATGAGCACGCCAATTGTGAGGCAACTTTGCAGAAAGTTGGGGCATTTGACTGTGTAATTGTATGAGGTCCCTGGACACTCGAGAACACACTTTTTCCACAGGTGGTGTAAGCTCTTGGACAGTGTTTTCCTACGTAGTTCGCAAGTGAAGTTGAACATTTGAGCCACGATTCAGTGAAAGTGCTTCTGTCTCGTTGATGAATTGCGGTTGACGGGCTTTCAAAGCAAACAGGAGCACACTACCATCCCTTTTACGTAGAACTTGTTATAAAAGGCTTTTCACATAACTAAATGTCGCCATCCTTTGAATCCCTCTTGACTGCAAGGGTCAGGCGGAACAAACGAAAGTGCAGAGAAACGTTCCCACCTCGGCTAGCGCCCAGTTTTCCTGTCAACTCATATGCAAGAGCGATCGGACGCAAAGCATGCAACTTCTTCGAGTCATTACGTTTGGCTATTTTCAAATGGCAGTTCTTCGTCACTTCCCTTACTCACCTAGTGACATTCGGCCTCAGCCTCAGCCTCAGCCTCAGTCTCAGTCTCAGCATCCTCATGTAGCGGGGATGAATGTGGTTTTTAAGAGCTTAAATGTTTGAGCCATCATCCACCGTCAAGGCTGATGCTGTGGCAGTGACGCAGACCATAAACACCATAGAGACAGAGAAAGTTGTGCTACTTCGCGTAAAAGTCATCTGCTCCTTCCAAGCACTCCACTTCCGAGTCGGCTGTCATCAATCTGCATGCGAAATGTGGCCTTGTCTACGTGCAGACAACAAGTAAGTAAGTGCTAGTATTGACGTCTAATCATCGAAAGAGAATAGTCGCAAAGATCGGCTTTTCAAAAACATGCAGGATGAGGTATGGTTGGGCGTCAATTAAACGACTTAAATGTGGCTGCAGATTGCGTGACGATCTTTCTACCACGCCTCGTTTGCAGAACTGCACTGAGGAGTTGTTGAGAGCTTTCATTTAAGCGCATCAAACGTTGGATAACGAACGCATTGTGAGTAGAGTTGTTGACTTGATTAACGGCAGACCTGCAAAGGGTGGCCTCGCTGCGGCAAATGTAGGCGTTTGTTTGAGTTGTGTGCAGGCTTGCCTCCAATGTTCCATGCAAAGGGGCTTCGCAACAGAAAACCCACATGGAATGCATCAAGTGGCTCTGGCTGATTGAAACCAAGCACAAGAAGGGGAGAGGTCAGCACTCAAAGCTCCTACGGAGAAATAGTTATTTGTTGTGTTCCATCGCCTTACGCGGAAAGATGAAGCAGCGATTTACAAGCAGCAGTATGACCTGATTGCTAGCACCTACTTGCCTTCACTCACAAGTCTGAGACTCGGATAGCCCAGTCGAAAGGCAACAAGCAAATGCACAAGCCTGGTAGCAGGAGGAGTGAAGAGAGACGATTTGGCGGTTCAGAATGGCCAGAAGCCTAGTGTGACTGATTGCCCCTGCAAACGTGTGTCGTGGGATGAACGGAGAGAAAGCAGGCCGCTTTTGATGTTCTATTTGACAAAACTGTATCTCCCGCAGACAGGTGTTTCTACAAATTACTGTGGCTAGACTATTTCTTGTTGGGCCAATGAGGCCTTTACGCACCAAATGGAAGGACTTTATCGGTGGTAGAAGTGCGTGGCAATGAGGTGTTCGTACACTACTCCTGAACACTTTTGAAGCCAATGCAAGCTTTGACAAGTCGGTAGACGACAAATGTGATGGAGACAGGGGAATGGCTGACTGCGGTTTTCCCAGCTTACGTTCAGTCTCCTTCTGACACCACACTACGGATGGTACTAGTGGGGTTGGAATAGCGGATGTCAGAGCTGCTTAACGAATGGCATAGTAACCATCACCTCATTCTCGACCTGCCATCGAGGGAGAGGACAGGCACGTCATGACGACGGACGACGTGGACGTGGTACGCAGTAGTCCAGTCACCCTCCAAATCGACCAGCCATCCTTCGAAGACCTTTCTTCCATCCAGGAGGTCCATGAAACTCCTCTCACTTGGCAATTGTATGCTGTGATATTTCCTACTATGACTACCGAGCAAGCATTTCTCCGACCGCTTCATAAACATCGGAATTTTGCTAAATCCGTTCCAATGAACAAGGTCGACTGCTCAGTTTGCATTTGTTTGCCTCCTCTGAAGGCACCGGTTATGCTGGAACAGGTATGGATGCCGCATAAGGAGTGAAATGGTAATTCGGGTGGTGGGAATATGGGAACCCTCTGAATTGTCGACAAACAGCATGGAAGCTCTAGTGACGGTGATGGTGCAGACGCCCGCTTCACTGTTCAAGGCATCAGAACAGTCGTCCTCACCAAGTGGACCTTCTGCAATAAAGCTCCACTTCTACTGCCTTTCTTCTTCTTCTTATCCTTCTTCTTCTTCTTCTTCTTTTAAACTTGAAGCTGTATGGACAGGAAAATAATGTGGATACTGGATGCTGACAAGCCACATTCACCACCCTATCAGAGGACTTCCGATTTTCCCCCCTATTGGATGATATCACTGCATTCGTTTGATCCTCCCTTACACCTTTCCATGCCTCCTCAAAGATGTCAGTCTTTTACCCGTCCCAAGGTGCTGCATCTTTGGATGCACCGCAATGCGCCGTAATCCCTAGCGGAAAATGTCCACTCTGATCCGATACACTTCGGCGAACCTCTTCACCACGCACACCTGCGATTGCAACTGCTCAAGCACTTACTGCAAAAAGAATTCGTTCTTGACCATGGCGTTGAGGTGAGGACACTGAGCCATGTACGACATTTCCCTGCTCTAGGCAGACTCAAGAAGTAGTAGTGGATCTTGCGGTTCACCCACGGCATCATATGAGGCAGAACAACATGTGGGACGCGAATGATGATGAGGCGGATGCATAGGCATTGAGCATGAAGCCACTTCGTCCCAATCCACAGCCTAATATAGGGCAGGAATCCTGACAGCTGTAGTGGCTTGGCGCTCCTTAGACTTGATTCTGAGAGAGGTGTGCAACAAACTCTGCAGAGCCTTCGCAGCACCAGTCTGCATTCACCATTCCATGCCGACCTGGTTAGACCACCTCATCTCTCCGACCCCACTGCAGGCATCTGATCGAACTATAGCAGACATAAATTGGACCATTGGTGGAGCCACACTTTACCCCTTGAACATTGCAACTGCCCGTCAATGTGCGGTGCCACGATAGTCGCATCTACTCAGAGGTCGGTGCTTCTCTGAGAGGTCACACAACCGATCAGTGTGAGGGGTGTGTGCACGACCTGGATGGGGGAGGGGGATGTGGGTGCACGCAGGAGTAAAGTCTTACATCAGCATCACGTGTGTAGCCAAAGTGACTGGTGGCAACAATGAGGTCGAGACGACTAACTCTGCATATCACGAAGATGTGGCATCCATGAGTTTGCACCCTGTCAAAGAGGGTGTGCAGAAGGTACGACTGGCAGCAGAAAAGAGTTAGGCAGCACACATACCAATCATGCAGCTGGGTTGATCACGCTGTCTTTCGTGTATGACGTTGTCTCAATCCTCCTCTCTGTGCGGAACGTGTCTCAGTAGACGTGGACTGATGATCTCGATGAATACAAATTTGTCACGTGCAACTGCAGCAATTGCACTGCTTCTGCATCAGTTTGGTGGAACAGTGAAGCGGCGCGGTACGACGCGGCGCTTGAAGTGCGAGTGAACAGGGCTGCTTGGACAGCCAACACACCTTCCAACTGCATGTTAAGAAGCGATGCAACGCGGTGGGTAAACCGCCAATCTGCTTGCAAACCTCACCTCGCCTCACTTAAGAACCCTTAGATCGTTCAGTTAAATTCCATTCTTCGATACAGAGAATCGTCCGACATGGTCCAAAAATTAGGGCAAAGACTTTAACGCAACCGATAAATGCTGTGAACGGAGAAGGGGCAAACCTTGGACTGTGGTGTGCATGCTGCTTGCCGTGAATCCAAGGGCGGAAAGGAGTGATCGGTGAGGCCTACTGTGTTTCACCTTAACTGCAAAAAAGGTGCAAGTCATTCTTCCGTACTTAGAAATGAGGCTCCTTCTATGACAGTTGTCACGAAGATGGCTAGTCGAATTGACGACTTCTGAGTGTATGCTGTTGGTTCATCTACTTTGCAATACTTACGCCGGCTAAGGTGTGTTCTGCAAGTGCCAAGTAAGCAACCAACTCTAACCATGTGCTGGAGAAGTCAGGTTTCGGCGCACTCGGCGCTTTCGGCCTGATCTCAGTTTGTCCTAACTATTGCTAACTCAGAATAACACAAACGCTCCAGTCGAATCAGCCTGTGCATTTAAAGGACATGGAGGCTGTCCATTCGGATGCCTTCCTCAACTGGATGCAGTCAAACTGCCAGTCAACACACAGGCTTTCCCCACCCCTTGCAGCGAGATTGAGATGTTTTGTCCTTGCACAAAAGTGCGTCGAATAGGGCATTGTTTTGCTTCCAAAAGGAGACGCGACTGACACCGACAGCGCTCGTTTTGAAGCCGCTCCTACACCGAAAGCTGAACACAGCAGCTAGGGAAGACGCACTCTCGTTGGCACGCGTAAGTGCTTTTTAAATTGAAATCGGAGTACTGGTGAATGGAAATGAAGGCAAAGGAGAGAGGGAAAGCAGCGTTATGCAGCCGAAGGAGCTTTTTGCGCATCAGTCAATGCTTTTGTATTCTGCAGCACGACGGCCATCTTCCAACATCTGACGCGCATCGCACGCACTGCTTCCATCCCATAACATTGCATAGTTGATCCCGACGAAATTGCCACCTCTAGCAGAGATGGTTGTGAACATGCTGCCAACCCCAAACCCAGTGTTCAACCCTCCACCAGACGCAGTGTTGATCCTAGACTCCAGGTAATGCCATTTCTTGCAGAACTCCATTGTATCTCTCGGACATGCAGTCTCATTAGATGGCATAGCAGTCACAGGAGACGGAGAAAAACAAGTGGAAACTCTACCAGCATCAACAAATCAGACAAAGCCCTGCAGTTTGGTTAAGGCTTCACCAAGATCGCCAGCTCACTGGATAACTATACGAAGTAGGAGGAAGAGAATGACGAGACGTCCAAAGGACTGACGTGGTTGCTCTGCTCTACATCGGTTCTGTCATTACTCAACTCTGAATGGGGCGCCTCAATTCGCTTGTAGTGTGCTCTCACAAGGGGGACAGGGAAGGCTGGCACACGTCGTTGCCTACGCGGGTACTACACCAGGCCACAGAAAGGAAGCAGCCAAGGTGAGCACAACGTGAGCTGTTTGCCCTCCACACAATGGCTAGACACTTACTCAGCCACCACCTAAAGCAAGACAGTTCATGAATTGAGTGGATCAACAGGAGCGCATCCGCTTGAAGGCAATGAAGGAGATTGAGCACTTTAGTTACAGGCCAATAGGAGGGACTGCAGAAGTGCGATTTAACACTGCACTATAGGAGGGAGAGTAGGCATAGTTATGCAGCCGCCTCTTCTTATCGATGAGTGGCAGTGGAATGGAAACGAATGGTGTTGTGGTGTGGAACGTGCCTTTCACTGAGCCCACTCAACGGCATTGGGAAATACGGCGGCTAGTGAGACTGACGTAGCTTTGGTGTACGAGGGCTGTCTTAACTCATCCCACGACTTTCAACCGGAAGAGATGACCCCGTGCAGCAAAGCCAACAGAGGAATTCTGCAAGACTGGTCGATACTAGCTCTCCAGAGGATGACATTCTGTGGCACTGAGGAGACGCTTCTTTCCTTAGCACCTGGTAGTGCTAGAGTCATTGGTGCAAGCATCATTCTGAGACATGCACAACCAGCTTGGCCAAGCGAGCGAAGACACTGAAAGTAGCGAGCAGTGACGCTGGTGATCTTCGTCCATTGCAGATGTATTTGGTGCACACCTGACCTGCGTCACCTGCAACAGCCTAGAAAGACCCTACCTTCCCTTACACTGCGCAACTGTAACTTGTGTTGGCAGGGCTTCTGGAGAAGAGGCTGGGCACAGACATTTAAACTCCTCCAGCACTCACCAAAAGAAAAAGTAAGTATAATTAGTCCATAATAGTCGTGTTGGCGGAAGTGGCAGAAGTAGAACTCACGCCTTCATAAGGCGATGAAGTGGCTGCTTCCATTCTCCATGATCTGCGGATCTGCCAGCATGGAGTTCTCGCAGTGGTGCATACAGATCAGCAATCCAGTGTCACAACTCGACCCCTCACAGAACTATACGAAGCCGCCCGGATATCAAAGGCACCCTGGACACCTGCACGTCTGCAGGCCGATGAAGAGGTGGGCAGAAAGAATTTCACTCGGACAGAACTCCTTTGCGTTCTCAATCGTGCCCAACCGTCACACCAGCCCTTAAGCCTATCTCGTATCTCCCTCCCTTACAGGGCTGCAGTCCGTACACCGACTTCTGCCTGACCGTTCCATTTCCACACAGACTGCTATTGTTTGAAGTTGAGACCGCCTCCTTGCATCTGCCCCTTAAGCGTGGAAGCAACAACCAACATTGGCAGCGAGGACGCTCTGCCAGTGTAAGGAGGTGCAGACAGACTTGCAACATCGCACATAGACACTTACGCCTGCCTTGCACTGCACGGAAGAACTACTGCGATAATCACAGCTGCACCAACGGCTACTGAGAAGGTGGCTTGATACAAAGTCACCTGTGCATCCTGCCACACGCAATGCACTGCACTGCAATTTTCATTGCCACTGACAAAGTCACCCAACCACAAACTACCTCACTTTTGACACACAAACCCACCCTCAGCCAATTACCACGCAGCACAACAAGATGCGACCCTACGAAGGTGCGCTTCACCACCGGTCGGATGAGAGGACAAGGCGTGTGCACAAACGGAGGAACGAGAAGCACTCAATGGCACTTTCAAAGTCGGCTCATACGAAGGCATCAGGCATGGTAGTGAGGAGGCGAGGGGGCTATATCCTACTCGTGTTGTCTGCAAGTACCATGTGGGGCAGAAGCAAACAACATCACCTGCAACCTCGCAATGCAGAAGTCGTCAGAATTGGAAGGGGTGGAGAGCAAGGCTACACCGAACGTGTGGTCTTCCTCATCACCTCTCACTAATAGATGAGGCTTAATCAGACCAGACCAGTCTGTTTGTCTATGGGTGATCGAAGGCCAGCGAGGAGGTGGTGAATGACTAAATGTCACAACAGTGCCGTGCTTCCGTGTCCCACCTACAGAGTGGAGAAAAAGGAATCAGCATACACCACTTGCGCATATGGAGCTGCAGCCAGAGAGTTCTGCACTTTCCTTCGCCAATCGCATGATTTGGTGGTGCTTACATTTGCTCCATTCCGATCCTTGAGCACAACGCCTTGCAAGTAAGTTAATCGCTGACACTCCAAAGTTCCTACACACGCAATGCCAGAAACTGTTGGAGACGAAAGGCGTGCGCGAATGCACTCCCTCAGACGAAACATCAAAGCGAGAGCGTTGGGGTAGGAATGCAAATCACGGAAGCAGACTCTAATTCAAATGAATGGTGGCCAAACATCAGTTTGATTTATCAGAGCTAATTAATCTGGGTGTAATTGCAACCATAGCAAAGCATAGGAGTTTGTACCACTCCTGGTTGAAACACATGACACGCCCATCTCACGCATCTTGGAGCCGCTTCACCTTTCGCCCATTGGGGTACACCTGCAAGTTGTACTTACAGCACAGCAAAAGTCCTTGACATAGTGTTAAGATGTGTGTGCGATTGCCACGAATAAACGATAGCCAGTATTACCACTTCACATTCGGGCCATTCATTGATGTCTACTATATGCGACAGCAGTCGCCACCTTTGTTTTGCTGGACTTGTTGTCCGAAGGCCATTGCCTTGTGCCGCAACTTGGGCCTCATCTTCCTAATTTGAGAGCAATTGGAAAGTCACGCACAGTGATGAGAGTGACTAGACAAAGTAGGAAGCGAAAGTCACAGAGAGTAACTGCCCGCTCCAAAGCAATTCGCTGTAGGCTCATTGCTGTGCCACACCTATTAATGCGATTAGTCATACCTTCTGTAGCGTTTCGTGCAGCAGCTTCATCTCAGCGTCTGCCTTTCTGTCCTTTGTCCTTTAAAGCCAAACCCCTATTGGCCCTGAATATCAGACTAGCATAGGTGATGCTGCAAGCGCTCCATCACTGGACTTCATGCAAGAGCATTTCTATAGGGAGTGGAAGGTCTGGGGTCCTGAACATACTTCTCTGTCGCGAGACGTTGACGCATTTCTAAGGAAGGTTAAGGACGACAGGTACGCTCATTGTGAATTGGTGACTGACACGCGAGTCTTTTTACGCCCTACTGCTAAGTCAGGGCCACCAAGCCTAGTGATCTCCATCCCTTCAACGTGGTATTGCACGGCATTGTTGGTAAACACTGGTGCATATTTTGTGGTGACTGTTGCAGATTTTCGCTAGAGGGAGCCCTGGTGCTTCTGTTTCTCCATAACTACAACATCCAACACACTTCCGACGATCCACCCAATTTTGTGCCCCTACCCAAGAAAGTAAGTGCCCGAAAAGTCAACTCCTCCCTTTTGTGCAAGTGTCGCATTCCTCTGGGACAATGCAGGCTTCTGTTCCTCATTTGCTTGATCGCGCCGACAAAGATGTGCCCGCACCCGAATTGCTGGTGCTTTGAATTTAGGGTACTCGTCTTGGCGACACGGCTGTTGCACCTCCACCCAGTTCACGACTTCCATCTGATTCCATTGTCTTGTCACTTGGGTGTCGCGAATCTGCTTGCACTGAGTGGTTTGCACACATTGGCACCGCATTAGATGGACACGGTTGACAACGGTATGACCGCGGTCCTGCTCGAGTGCGCACAGACCCCGGTTAAAGGGAGGGTTTCAGCCCCAACCCAAGAGAGATGGGTTGTAGTGCGGAGGGATTGAGCTTTTCACAAAGCCTCACGTTTTGACACTGGTGAAGGGAACATGCAGCAGCCATGTCAAATGACACTCCCAACCGCATTACCGTGTCTACAGGCATCAGTTGTTCGTGTTCCATCAGCCGTCATCATGATCACTTGTATGTGGCGAGTGAGTCATCATGCAAACATTCCCTCAACTTTGCTGAATGTCTAACAATGATGCATGACTTGTGTCTCATGGAACAGAGGAAGTGAAGAGGTGTTGAAGCGCCTACCGCACCCAGAAACTCACGCGTAGATGGAGCTTCACCCCTAGGGGGTGCATTCCACAACTTGTGCCAAGGTTCTCCCAAGGCTTCATTTGGTTAGCGCTTGCTTCAGTAAAAGCCACTTCTTGCAACCATGGAATCGCAATCTAACATATGCCTGCTTCTGCTTTTGGCGTTGCCAGCTTGCAGGGAGAGGTCTTACGACTAGGACGCTTAGCACATGTGTGCATTGCTGTTTAGAGCACCGCTACTTGTGCATTTACGTTATGCGGGAACCTAATGCATTTCCCACTGTAGGACCGAAACCTCAGTGCCACCACAATTCTGAGCATAGGAAATGGGGAAGTTGAAGAGTCGTCCGCTGAGGAAATGGAGGAGGACGCATCGCTAAGCCGCCGGGTTAAAGTGCCCAATGAGGTATGCGCTATTCATGGCTCCTCAATGCTGATCAGCACTTCGCTTCTGCATCTCTAGCCCATAATAATGCAGCCAATTAACGGCAAAGAGTTTGGTCCGACACATGCTGGGAAGAGGGAGAGGAGTAAGCCTAATGACAGGTGACAGCCTTGACTCCCGCATTAACCCCACGATCGATTAGTAAAGCCTCGGCTCCACAATGTTGTTGTGGTGCACTGTATGCATGCGCGTGTTTTCTTCTCAGATCTCTCGTGCCTGGTCGGAAGAGGAATTGGCAAGCTTCGTCAAGTCTCTCCTCGCTCATGGCAAAGACTTCGAGGCCATTGCACGAGATCTGGGCACAAAGTCGGACAGCTTCATCCGCGATTCCTACAACACTTACGCGGGGCGATATGACTTTGACACTCTTGTTGGGTATGTCCGTCTCCTCTGTGCTGCTTCACGATCAAACAGCCTTTTTCAATCTGAGCATTGTTTGCGGGTTGGCGTTGCAGAAATTACGCATCTCTTCCCGCCAAGCATTTGCCTTGCCACTTCTAGCAGGAGAAGGGAGGAGTTCAAGCAGGTCGGTGGGAGTGTTGTTGAGCACGCGGAAGGTGCGACTGAAGCCTCATCAACACCTGAACCAGTGACAGTGCCTCTAGCGGAAGCCGCGGTTGGTGCCACGACCTCGACTGCCCTCCCAGTTAACACACTGGAATCAATGCTAGGCAGTCCCGAGGATGCTTTGTCGCCGTTCTGTGACGTTGACTCTGACACAAACGACAGTACCAAGGCGACTTGGGCATCCACCACGCACAGACTGAATACATCAAACGAATCAGATGACGATAAAGGAAATTGGCGTCTTCAAAATACTGTACTTGATGGAGCAGAAGTTGAAGGGGTGCAGATGAAAGGGAGGCCAAACTCGGAAACAGAGCTCCCGGGTAAGCACATGCCGAGTGCTGTACTCATGAGAGCAACTGCGATGGTGCCATATGAATGCAGACAATGTGAAGAGAGCTGTGTCCACGAGAAAGTGGCGTTGGTTGCAGGCGTCGCCGCGGAAGGGGAGGGGACAGTAGAGGGAGAGAGACGTGATGAAGACTCCGACGAGACACGCGTCCGCATCCGGGGGCTTGAGGATCGGCTCCTGCACAGTACACCGGCACCGCAGCGATGCACCCTCCCATGATGAACAACTTGTAAAGGCGCCTCCACGTCTCTCCCCTTCCGCATAAAGCATTTCCTCACCCTCTCCACAGCGTTTCGTTTAACTTCTTTCGTACATTTGTCTAAAGGAAGACTTCATCATCATCAGCAGCAGCAGCAGCAGCAGCCGACTCCTCCTCTCCTCTTAAGCCCCTCGTGGCAGCTTTGAGGTAGCTGACCTCTTCAAATGCTTGGCCTGCATTGGTGTTGCAAACTTGGTAGACCATGTGTTCTGCACGAAATGCCTCAGCATACTACGAAGGTGGCCTCTTGACATCCACTTCCTCAACCCGCGAAGTCATCACATGTGTTGCAGAAAGGTCTCGCTAGTCCAAAGTGCCATGCATAAGGTTGTCCAGTGAGGGAAAGTGCTTTTGCGATTGGTGGAGCACTGTCCAGACGAGACACCGAAAACAGACCAGCCTTTGCGCTTACAAACCCATAACTGGCGAGTGCAGAGAACAATCACCCAAAGTAGCACTGGGACTACTTAGGACCAACCAACCTCCTCCTATTGCACACTTTGCAGTCAGGCGACTGTCCTTGCAGTTTGCTCCTGATTGTACTAGTGGACGCCACTAACTAGACGTTGATGTTGGCTGTAACTCAGTGTATCATTCCTGCAGGCAGAATGATGGTTTGAGTTGAGTGATTTTGGGTCTTGTCAAACCAAAGTGCTAGAGTGGTTCGCCTTCGTGTGCACAAAATCCACTTGGCATTGAGCATTGTGTTTTCCTTCCTGCCTGCCTTCCTGCCCTGCCCTGCCCTGCCCTGCCAATGGCTTGACTTGACAAGTCAACTCTAGTTGCCGCCTTCCAGGTACTTCCTTCGGCTTCAATGCCAACCCGTCTTCAAGCCAAGATCCCAGCCCGAATATGTAAATTATGCCTCACATTTGATGTGCTTTTAGTGGACAATTGGCATGAGTTTCGGGCCCAGCTTCGGATCTGGCGTTTCGTAGATTGGACTACCTCGCTATCGAAGGCTGTATTATGTCGTTGGGATGGCGTCCAAGTGCGTTTGATGCATGTACTTTCAAACAATGCGCAGTTAGTCTCGTCCATTCTGTTGCGATGAGCAGCAACCAGTTCAGCATCTACTTGTCTATCGTCTGCATGCTGACATGCTTACAATTCACAGAAAGTGTGGTGCCAGCTGACGCGGAAGTTGGTCTCCGGAAGGGGACAGAGAGGAGCCTTGATGGCTGATGGAGTGACTACTCCACAGACTGCTGCGACATCTTCTGTTCGTGGGCATTTCCTCACCTTCAAAGTACCACAGTGCCTGGCCTGCGTTGATAGACATCACTTTGTGTTCCACCTTGCTGCAGTGGATCATACTGCACAACTTTGGCGGATCAAATCTCCAGTGATGACCCCAAGCAAACTGTTGCAGATAGCATTGCATAGAACTAAAATATTGGCATGCGAGAGTAGGTGCAGCAGGTCAATCCCAATGACAAGCGAGCGAGTGAGTTTGGCAGAATTGTCTCTACCACTCCTATTCTTCTCCTCCGCCCTCAGCCCATCTCTCTGGCATCACTCGCCTTACTACAGCCCCTAGACCAAGAATGCAGACACTTGAAGGCATCCAGATGACGTGATAGGATGTGCATTTCTGCCTCGCCTCGTATGGCTAAAACGCTGAGCGCAGCCCACCAACCTTAGTGCCATCACCATTCGCCCACGTGAATGACGATCAAGTGAGAAGGGATCTTTCCTGTTTATCTCGTCTTCAGCAGCCAAAAAGTACATTTCGAGGTGACAGTGGACGTTTCCAACCGAAATGAAACCTCAGTCCCTCCTACCCAACAAAAAGGCTTTGGGTCTACTAGGAGGAAGAAGTCGCAATGTGAGCCATGGTATGGGAACAATGTGCTTGGATGCTTGCGGCGATTTGCCTCACGCACAAATGGCATGCAGCGAGTCTGGTTTGTTTGTGTTCCTGAGTCAAACATGAAAAGTGTAGCTTTGCGCTTGCAGTCATTGTTGGATGTCACTGCAGCTACTGACGCGCATGTCAAAGGCAGGGGAGGTGACACTACATGGCGTTGGTCGACGTGATACAGCCACCTACTTGACTGCCTGCAGCATTACGACGAGTGCTTGCATAGTGGAGTAGATGCACTCACTTAAGAGTCTCTGTCAGAATCAGTAAGTCGCCAGCACATGGTGATGCAAGGCGAAGCATTGCCCAATCAAATGACCGCCACAAATCGTGTCACAGATGAAACAGGCTCCAAGTGGCGTAGTAGTTTCACTGCGAAAAATGCAGCAAATAAGAGCGAGTCATAATGAAGTGTGCTTTGAGGGGCGGCGCATCCCGAAAGCTCAGCTCACAAAGGCAGGGTGAAATTAGTTTAGTGATGCTTTGACCACTTACGGCAGCACCAAGTTGTCCAAAAGGCGTCACAAATTCACCAATATCCAGCTCACACAGCCACTAAGTGCTAACAAGCAGATCGGCATAAGACTAGAGTAAGGTGACCAGCACTCGCCACACTCAATCAAGCAGCCAGCTTTAAGGTGAATTTGTAGTGATGGCGAATGAAGTTCACTCCTCGTCTTCAGTTGTGATTGTGGCCTGGTCGAATAGGTGACAACAGTCTCTGGCACAGAGGCCACTACATGTGACATCGCGTTCCCAGCCATTTAACTTGGTCAGCCAGCCACAACAGACAGGAGAGTCCTTCACCCTGAAAGTCATCGCGACTATTCACTTTGCGTCAAATCGTCCTGCAACTCAAGGTCTTCACCTCCTCTATGTCAGCCACTGCTGGCCATCACACCAAGGCTACGTGTCCTCTGCTCCTCATGCTGCCCAATACTCCAAATGGTGCAATCTTCACTCAATGCAACGGTTGTTGGAAGGCATTCACACCAGGTGGATTCTTCATTAAATTCAGCGAGCTAGTCACCAAAGCATCACGAGTTTGGCATCGGCGTGAATAAGTTGTTTGGAACTAGGACATCAGACCTCCCAAAGCAATGCTCACTCCACCTGAGAGCATCTGCGGCATCGCGAGGAGAGTGTCCACTTAGTGCCATTTCTTGTAAATCACCGAGTACATAATTCGTGCAACCCTGGTGAAGCAAAAAATCGAGGTTTCGTTACTGAGGCGAAGCTGTCGTGTCATTCGGCACGTCGTCCTATCAGAGCCACGGTGACATAACAGCCGGTGCTTAGTGCTATAGTGAATGGTTGAGTGGTTAGCAGGGAGTTGGGATGCGCGACGAATGAACTGTAATGGGGCTGTGTTAATACTTCAGCTCACACGCGAGCAATGTCGCGTGAACAGCGCGGACAATGAAAGTGAATTCTTTGCAAAGTTAAACCACTCGTTGTGTGAGCAGAAGCAGAAGCAGAAGCAGAAGCAGAAGAAGAAGAAGAAGAAGAAGAAGAAGAGGAAGCTTCTCTCTTCCCATATAGAGCAGCGGTGACCTCATGTTGAGATGAACATGCTGGGAATGTTGATGCCTGCAACAGTTTATTTGAAGGGATCTGTCCATCTCTCTGGCGCTGGGATCCCACCATCATTGTTAGTTGACGCGAAATTCGCGTTCCAAGTAGCTACTGGCAAGCGTCAATCAGTGTGTGCTACAAGTGTGCTGCTAAACTGGGACACACTACAACCTGCTTCATATGCTCACTCCTACGTCCAAGTCGGTGCATGCAGGCGTGCATTACTTGCGCCAGCAACGGAATCACACACGCAACGACAAGCAGCAAATCCACCCGTTTACTTGCAGGCCAACGTTCGGCACAATTTGTAGCATCAAGTAAGCAGACGGTGCAAAACGAATGAGACGCCAGTGCATGAAGGACATTGGCCAGCCAGTTGGTCATGCAATTTCAAAGGCAAGTGAATGAGGATGACACACCAACTGGAGGTAGCCCGATTGGCGACTGTAGGGACAGCACATTCACCACTCCACTGTTGGCCGACAGAGAGTTGTTCCACAAAGACCTCGAGGCAACGATGAGTACCAAAACTGCGTTTGAAGTGGTGCACACATTGTCATTATCATTGCCATTGCTATTGCCATTGTCATTTCTCGCACCAATGGTTAGCATGACTCGGTGAGGTAGAAGATAGCCTCCAGCCCTTGACGACTCCCTTCCCCCCGACGATGCGGACTGCGACGTCGTCGTCGTGCACCATCCTTAGACTGGCTTGCTTCACCAACATTTCATCCTCCATAGTCGGCGGTTGCGTTGATTCCGACGCTAGTGATAGCTCCAAACCGCGCCGTTGAAGAAAGCTGGCCAACACGTCCAGACAATGCTGTGTCCGCAGACGCGAGTGCAAGTACGAAGCATGAAGGAAAGACAGAAGGGGGAATGGACATCTCATGGAGCAAATCATTTCCCCCCGAAGCCCAAAACAACTATCCCCTTTGCTGTGTCAAATAGAATGCGCACGTCTGAATGGGGCGCAGTAAATGCAATATGCATGATTACGTTGCATCCGATTGGCCTCCTTATCACTGGGAAACCTTCGAAGAAGACAGGATGATGATGGCACTTGCTTGAGCTCTGACGAAATTTGTGGGGAGGAGGGAGAATCCCGATGAACAGCATCTTGCAGTGTTGCCTGTCCACTCACATCCAATTGCGGCAGTGCTGATTCAGTGCTGTCTGGGTAGAGAGCATCAACGTCCAAGGAGGAAAGGTTGCGCAAAGGTTGAGGGGCTCAGGTAGTGTCAGTCAGTACTTGCATGCTCCGCGCACTGCGCTATGTGGAGCATCCAAGAATGACGCGCATGCGTCAGTCACTAAAGCAGTACATTTTTTCCATAAAATGCTGAAGTGCTTTTATTTGCATAATTATGATGGGGCGGACTTGCCTCACTAACGACCTTTTCGAGGCGGCATTCTTGTCGCCACGCCCACACACCCATTGGCACGATCTCTTGCAATTCTTCTTGCAAAGGCGGGTCAATCTGCATTTGCTCTGGGTTGAGGGAAACACACCATGCATCTCGTGGCCAGCGCAAAGGCTAGTCTAACCACGTCGAGGCAAATAATGTCGTCGCGGATTTATGCAAGTGAAAATACAAAGAGTGCTATTGCCATGTTATTGCGGTGGTTCGTCCTGAGAATCTCCGAGGTTACGAAGAAATTCGATTAAACGGCAAAGAGCAATGAAGGAGTGGTGTTAGGCCTGTTTCATTTTGAAGCTTACTTTATAGTCCAGATTTTCTCCTCATATTTCCCAGCTACATTGACGGCACTCTTGCTTTCGCATCCACATCAACAGCACATCCACTTTTGATTTGAGCACTTCTCTCCCCAATAGTCGCACTCACTAGCAATGCATTTGTGGAGGTCATTAGGCGTCTGAAGCGAAGGGAAGACCACTTGTCACGACTTCACTTTTATCAGTTGTAAGCTGATTGGTGGCTCAGCAACAGGCCGGATCATGGCTCATTTACTGTTGACGTGTTTGGTGTTCAAGCGCATGCCTATGCCGGCAACTGCGACACATGGGCAATAGCTGTGATAGCAGTGATACCTGCTTAGCCAAGCCCAATGGTCTCGTGCGATTCCTTAAGATGGCTCGCGCATTGGCGCAGGGTTGTTAGACTCCGTCACCGCTGCCGGTTGGGTTGGTTGTACAGCATTGCAAAGTCGCGAAATGTGAAGGTGGTGTGTGCACAAATGAGACAAGACACAGATCTTGCGGGAAGTTTGGAGGATCGTGATGCACCCTCAAAGAATGCATTGCGGTACAGTTCAGTCGTAGCGTTACTTTTGCAAAATCTGCTCCTCGTTGATTGCTTTGCGAATTCAGTTTGGACCTGTTTCTCACTCGACACCGCGCTTTCACCACCTCAACTCTCCCTGTGACTGCTGCACTTTTACCATCCGGCAAATTGTGAGCCACAATTGCTGCAGTTTCTATGGAGTTTGGTGAAAAATTTGGCGGTAGCATTAGAAGCTGTGCCAATTGGCACGTCAAGTGCAGCAGAAGGTGAGTCCTACGATGTAGTCATGGGACATCTTTGGGACTGGAAGGCAGGGGGTGTATAACATAGGGCATGAAGGTGGTAAGAACACCGCATCGAGGGGCACCTCGGAAGTAAGCCAGGTGATGGGAGACAACGAAAGTTCATCTCTCGAAAAGAATGCGGTCTAATCCTAAGCCTAGGCCTAAGCTGCCTTCAAGCTTACTTTGCTTCTTTTTTTTATTTTCTGTAGTGACCACTTTGCAAGCACTCAATGGTGACCAACTGGGATGGGTGGCAGCGCTCTGCCCGCGGACTGATTGAATCGAAGCGAGTGACTTCTCTTCTGAAACGGAAAACGCCTTGGTATGTGGAGCCCTATGTTTTCAGGTGATACGCTTGCAGTCACTACATTGAATGCTTTTTTCAACAAGCAGTTATCCTCTTGCTTCGATAAGGAAAACCAAATCGTTTTCAAACTAGCCATGGGGTCGACTCCCCACCTGGGAGGAGGTAGAGTTTAACAAACCATCTACCCTCCAATTCGCCGCGCAGTCAGATCTGCTTCCAAATGCCTTCCCAGTCGGTAAGGTGGTCTCTGCGTTTGGCTTTCGTTTGTTGTAGGCTGTGGCAGCTTCGATTTCATTAACGCTTGTTCCATTTTGAATGACAAAGCACAGTCAGCTTCACATTGACACCACTTGTGGTGAGGCAACTGCATCATCTGCAGAGCAGAATAAGCATCAAATGTGAGAAATCCTGCCTGCTTAATGCTCATTAAGAGTTGTGATCCTCACTGAGTGGCGTGCGGAGTAGTGCCATCCTCGCCTGCATCTCACTGCCAGGAATAGCACAAAGTGCTTTAGCAGCTTCCAGCACTGCCTGAACCGCTGTCAAACAACTGTTTCACTATTACATAGTCAGAAGCATGCACGGAGTAAGCTGCGCCTTTGACCTTTCAGCTGTGACCAAAACCGTAACGAAGGTGGAGGGGGTGAAAAGGCAAGATGTTGAAGGCAAGCAATCACCTAATGTTCAAACAGATTTGTGGGTGGGATTTTTTCAAAAAGCAAATGCTAGCGACACTACTTTGCGGAAATCAGTCCACATAATGCAAATTTGTGAATTCCAATTGATGACCCATCATAGCATCTAAGTCAAGGAAGAAGTCTTGGCTATGGCAGTAGCGTCTTCCTTCTTCCGGTTTCGCACAAAACTCAACACATTTTGCAGAAGACATGCCTTCGTGACTACCAATGCATTGTGACGGCGTCACAACTCAAGCAACCTATTCATTGCAACCTTGCACCGTACCGCAAAATAGCTGTAGTTAGACGAATTGTTGTACTGCGCTTTGTGAAATGACGTAAGACTAGCGTATACACATATTAAATGCTCCCAATTGAGTGATGCCTAATCGAGGTTGCACACGGGAGGAGGGTGAGTGGCTACATGTGCCATCCAACGTGACTGTAGGGAATGAATGCACGCAGCTCATCGACTTACAGAGACACGCGCTGTGGAGGTAGCTGGGCTCACGCGACTCAGCCATGTTCACTCGCACTTCAAGCGCCGCGTCGTACCGCGCCGCTTCACTGTTCCACCAAACTGATGCAGAAGCAGTGCAATTGCTGCAGTTGCACGTGACAAATTTGTATTCATCGAGATCATCAGTCCACGTCTACTGAGACACGTTCCGCACAGAGAGGAGGATTGAGACAACGTCATACACGAAAGACAGCGTGATCAACCTAGCTGCATGATTGGTATGTGTGCTGCCTAACTCTTTTCTGCTGCCAGTCGTACCTTCTGCACACCCTCTTTGACAGGGTGCAAACTCATGGATGCCACATCTTCGTGATATGCAGAGTTAGTCGTCTCGACCTCATTGTTGCCACCAGTCACTTTGGCTACACACGTGATGCTGATGTAAGACTTTACTCCTGCGTGCACCCACATCCCCCTCCCCCATCCAGGTCGTGCACACACCCCTCACACTGATCGGTTGTGTGACCTCTCAGAGAAGCACCGACCTCTGAGTAGATGCGACTATCGTGGCACCGCACATTGACGGGCAGTTGCAATGTTCAAGGGGTAAAGTGTGGCTCCACCAATGGTCCAATTTATGTCTGCTATAGTTCGATCAGATGCCTGCAGTGGGGTCGGAGAGATGAGGTGGTCTAACCAGGTCGGCATGGAATGGTGAATGCAGACTGGTGCTGCGAAGGCTCTGCAGAGTTTGTTGCACACCTCTCTCAGAATCAAGTCTAAGGAGCGCCAAGCCACTACAGCTGTCAGGATTCCTGCCCTATATTAGGCTGTGGATTGGGACGAAGTGGCTTCATGCTCAATGCCTATGCATCCGCCTCATCATCATTCGCGTCCCACATGTTGTTCTGCCTCATATGATGCCGTGGGTGAACCGCAAGATCCACTACTACTTCTTGAGTCTGCCTAGAGCAGGGAAATGTCGTACATGGCTCAGTGTCCTCACCTCAACGCCATGGTCAAGAACGAATTCTTTTTGCAGTAAGTGCTTGAGCAGTTGCAATCGCAGGTGTGCGTGGTGAAGAGGTTCGCCGAAGTGTATCGGATCAGAGTGGACATTTTCCGCTAGGGATTACGGCGCATTGCGGTGCATCCAAAGATGCAGCACCTTGGGACGGGTAAAAGACTGACATCTTTGAGGAGGCATGGAAAGGTGTAAGGGAGGATCAAACGAATGCAGTGATATCATCCAATAGGGGGGAAAATCGGAAGTCCTCTGATAGGGTGGTGAATGTGGCTTGTCAGCATCCAGTATCCACATTATTTTCCTGTCCATACAGCTTCAAGTTTAAAAGAAGAAGAAGAAGAAGAAGGATAAGAAGAAGAAGAAAGGCAGTAGAAGTGGAGCTTTATTGCAGAAGGTCCACTTGGTGAGGACGACTGTTCTGATGCCTTGAACAGTGAAGCGGGCGTCTGCACCATCACCGTCACTAGAGCTTCCATGCTGTTTGTCGACAATTCAGAGGGTTCCCATATTCCCACCACCCGAATTACCATTTCACTCCTTATGCGGCATCCATACCTGTTCCAGCATAACCGGTGCCTTCAGAGGAGGCAAACAAATGCAAACTGAGCAGTCGACCTTGTTCATTGGAACGGATTTAGCAAAATTCCGATGTTTATGAAGCGGTCGGAGAAATGCTTGCTCGGTAGTCATAGTAGGAAATATCACAGCATACAATTGCCAAGTGAGAGGAGTTTCATGGACCTCCTGGATGGAAGAAAGGTCTTCGAAGGATGGCTGGTCGATTTGGAGGGTGACTGGACTACTGCGTACCACGTCCACGTCGTCCGTCGTCATGACGTGCCTGTCCTCTCCCTCGATGGCAGGTCGAGAATGAGGTGATGGTTACTATGCCATTCGTTAAGCAGCTCTGACATCCGCTATTCCAACCCCACTAGTACCATCCGTAGTGTGGTGTCAGAAGGAGACTGAACGTAAGCTGGGAAAACCGCAGTCAGCCATTCCCCTGTCTCCATCACATTTGTCGTCTACCGACTTGTCAAAGCTTGCATTGGCTTCAAAAGTGTTCAGGAGTAGTGTACGAACACCTCATTGCCACGCACTTCTACCACCGATAAAGTCCTTCCATTTGGTGCGTAAAGGCCTCATTGGCCCAACAAGAAATAGTCTAGCCACAGTAATTTGTAGAAACACCTGTCTGCGGGAGATACAGTTTTGTCAAATAGAACATCAAAAGCGGCCTGCTTTCTCTCCGTTCATCCCACGACACACGTTTGCAGGGGCAATCAGTCACACTAGGCTTCTGGCCATTCTGAACCGCCAAATCGTCTCTCTTCACTCCTCCTGCTACCAGGCTTGTGCATTTGCTTGTTGCCTTTCGACTGGGCTATCCGAGTCTCAGACTTGTGAGTGAAGGCAAGTAGGTGCTAGCAATCAGGTCATACTGCTGCTTGTAAATCGCTGCTTCATCTTTCCGCGTAAGGCGATGGAACACAACAAATAACTATTTCTCCGTAGGAGCTTTGAGTGCTGACCTCTCCCCTTCTTGTGCTTGGTTTCAATCAGCCAGAGCCACTTGATGCATTCCATGTGGGTTTTCTGTTGCGAAGCCCCTTTGCATGGAACATTGGAGGCAAGCCTGCACACAACTCAAACAAACGCCTACATTTGCCGCAGCGAGGCCACCCTTTGCAGGTCTGCCGTTAATCAAGTCAACAACTCTACTCACAATGCGTTCGTTATCCAACGTTTGATGCGCTTAAATGAAAGCTCTCAACAACTCCTCAGTGCAGTTCTGCAAACGAGGCGTGGTAGAAAGATCGTCACGCAATCTGCAGCCACATTTAAGTCGTTTAATTGACGCCCAACCATACCTCATCCTGCATGTTTTTGAAAAGCCGATCTTTGCGACTATTCTCTTTCGATGATTAGACGTCAATACTAGCACTTACTTACTTGTTGTCTGCACGTAGACAAGGCCACATTTCGCATGCAGATTGATGACAGCCGACTCGGAAGTGGAGTGCTTGGAAGGAGCAGATGACTTTTACGCGAAGTAGCACAACTTTCTCTGTCTCTATGGTGTTTATGGTCTGCGTCACTGCCACAGCATCAGCCTTGACGGTGGATGATGGCTCAAACATTTAAGCTCTTAAAAACCACATTCATCCCCGCTACATGAGGATGCTGAGACTGAGACTGAGGCTGAGGCTGAGGCTGAGGCCGAATGTCACTAGGTGAGTAAGGGAAGTGACGAAGAACTGCCATTTGAAAATAGCCAAACGTAATGACTCGAAGAAGTTGCATGCTTTGCGTCCGATCGCTCTTGCATATGAGTTGACAGGAAAACTGGGCGCTAGCCGAGGTGGGAACGTTTCTCTGCACTTTCGTTTGTTCCGCCTGACCCTTGCAGTCAAGAGGGATTCAAAGGATGGCGACATTTAGTTATGTGAAAAGCCTTTTATAACAAGTTCTACGTAAAAGGGATGGTAGTGTGCTCCTGTTTGCTTTGAAAGCCCGTCAACCGCAATTCATCAACGAGACAGAAGCACTTTCACTGAATCGTGGCTCAAATGTTCAACTTCACTTGCGAACTACGTAGGAAAACACTGTCCAAGAGCTTACACCACCTGTGGAAAAAGTGTGTTCTCGAGTGTCCAGGGACCTCATACAATTACACAGTCAAATGCCCCAACTTTCTGCAAAGTTGCCTCACAATTGGCGTGCTCATTTTGAGTAGACAGCGTTATAATCTACGTCGCGTGTTGCCACACATTCAGCATCGCAAGACGGTCAATCCGACTGAATTAGCGCTCTCGCAGATACCTCTCCTTCCATACCACTGAACTTCAACACTCCACCAACCACAATCACGCGTCTGCACAACACCAAACCTCCATCCAACATGCCCTGCCATCCACCATTCGCCAGCCTCGACTCGAAGTTGGCAATCCAGAAGTTGAAATAAAATGCAACTACTAAAGACACTTGCCTTCAGCACCTGGACATGATCTGGAAGTGCTACCAACTGCGCTGGTCACTCACTTTGTGACTCGAAGACTTTTGGACCACACAATTGAAAGACCAAAAGGGCTTGTCACCGAGGATTGCCCAGAGCTGAGAAACAGCGTGCCACCCGTTCTACCAAGCAGGAATAATTGTGGAGAAGTAGTGGTGGAGCACATTTAGCAGGGTAGTGAGAGGGAAGAGTGAGGGACACAAACTTTGTCAGGGTTGGAGGATAGGATTGAGAGATGGTAGGCCGCAGTGAATGTGGAATCGAGCATGCAGACCTTTTAAGGAGACGCAATCCGGGATGCTGGACAGACGTTTTGATATCACCGGCAATCATTTTAGAAACCATGCTTTACTGTTGTACGCACCTACTAATCACGCAAAGGCCGTAACAGTTGGATAAGCAGCCAAATGCCCTGCCTTCAGGTCGATTAACAAGCAAGTTGGCGAGGGTGAGTGTAAGGACGAGAGTTGTGTACGTGACTACCTCCCCATCACTGCATTGGGAAGGCTTGTATTTGCGTAGACCACTCATGGCGACTGCTATGCACACCAACGATTAGGAAGGAGGAAGTGTCGGGTAAAACCGCAGGCGGATGACAGCCAGCCATGCGAGTTTGCGCTAATGTGTGCTACGATCCACTGGGTGCCTGAGTGCGAGCTGTGGCAGGAGAATGTCAAGTGCAAATCTGCCTTCAGCGTATTTTAGGAGTAAAGCACAAGCCTCTCACCATTTCTATCCCACTGTCCCATCCCTGAGCGATAGCACTTGACGCCGGCTAACTCTAATCAATTGACGTTTAGGCCGGGATTCGTGACATTCTGGCAATGGGGAAGAGTTGATGCTGTTGGACCTTGAACAACCGTTTTTCGCGCGGGCTTACGAATTAGACGATGGAGCAGCTCAAGGCGCATTCTGCTATTCATTTTAATGCCAGCTTTGACGCTCATTGCGCAAGTGCGAACGCAGAAGAAACTGTCGCCTTTCCACTTGGACCAATTGACTCCTAGAGAAATGCATGCACTTGACTTGAGCGAAATCGTAACGGGCTGGCTGAGTAGGCATCATGCTAGGGATACGTAATGAGCAAATGTGAACGCTAAAGCCAGATTTACCCAGCCGGTCGTTTTGCTCAAGTGGAAACGCCACATGGGAGAAATGGCTTGAGCACGGCTGACCTTTGGGCAAGGGTAGCAAGGCATCGCCAGAATCCAACGTCATGGCGACCCAAGAGGCGTTGAACCGTACTGCAAAGAAGCGGGCAGTAGTCAGCAATGCAGAGTCGCGGCGCATTTCGTTTAGCTTGATTGCTATTGAAAGGACATAAAGTAGGCGCCTTTTTCTGTGCGCCAAGATGAATGCACAGGAAACATGATGGAAGCGCGTCATGGCTGCCATAAATGAGCAGACTCTGAAGGTCAAAAGCGATGTCGAGCCCATGAAATTTAACGCAGGGCTACGAAGCACTTTTCATAGGGAACTTTCAGCCTTCTACTTGCGCTGAAGTCTTCATTCTACGCATTCGGGTTAAGGCATGGACTCATTGCACGTGAAGTGATATTTGTCTCGTGGAATGGTTTTGCACACAAACTATCCATTCCGTCCACGTAAACCATACACGCTCCCACTTGCATGTTCGCCTTACTGTCCACAAGTTTATGGACATACTGGTTGGTTGCATCAGCATTT
This sequence comes from Taenia crassiceps, assembly GCA_023375655.1. Classification (NCBI taxonomy): domain Eukaryota; kingdom Metazoa; phylum Platyhelminthes; class Cestoda; order Cyclophyllidea; family Taeniidae; genus Taenia; species Taenia crassiceps. The sequence goes on from JAKROA010000010.1 coordinate 2,428,874, forward strand.
CTTATTCGTGAATGTTTAGTGTGACTTGCCACAGGAACCAGCATGAGATCAGTGGCACTGTGTACTACCGACAGGAGAAATCTCTGCAGCAGTAGCATGCATCACGAGGCTCACACGATGAAGTCGTCCCAATCACCTGTGAGATGTGGCCACATTGAGGCCTCGCTTGCCATCATTACCTCGAAGGGCTGCAGAGCGCATTAGCTGGAGTTCAGCCAACTTCTCATCAGGCAATGCTGCACCTCGTAAAGCACATGAAATCGGCACCTCAGTCTGGCACAAAACAACTAGCACAACACAAGCAGCTGTTTTCCACCTGATCCGGTTCACTTCCCTAAGGGTGCCCCAGACATTCCCTCTACCTCCACTAATTCACCTTGCACACAGGCATCCCACATCCCCACATCCCAATATGCACGGACAGCATTCGAGCAGTTATTGCAAAGTGCTGCACAACACTTAACTCGTCTAACTCAACCCCGAGACACGCGTACTGAAGGGAAGAGCACCACTCCAGTTCGCGCCTTCTAAGCTGAAGTCACATCTTTGATGCTGCTACCGCTGCCGCTGCTACATCACTTGGAGCTGCTACCACCCTCAATGGTCAATTCTCGCCCATGGTCGGAGGACGTGGTGAGGCCTGTTGGGGGCGTGATGCGAGCACCTCGAAGGTAGAAAGCACCATCCTCCCCTGTGCGCACATGTTCAAGTGGGAAGCACACGAGAGTCGCCTTGTTGCAGGTGGTGATACACCATTGCCTGTGATGGTGCAATGCACTGCAGACTTGACAACACAAGCACTGCACACATGCTGCACAAGCCACACTAGCTTCATGAGAGCTGTGCACGTAAGGCTGCTGTCTCCAACACTGCATGGTTGATCCCCGGTCTCGCCATGTCATAGGGTCTTTATGTCAAACTTCCTTCTTCTGCTCCACATTCGTCACTCGCCACGCTGACGACAGCACTGCTCCAAAACCCCTGCCACCACCCAACAGGATAGGACGAAAGGAAACGCACTCACATGCGCCTGCAATATTTGCGTCTAACTACAAGCCCATGCCATCCTAATGGTAAATGTTTGCAGAAGAAGTGCTTCATGGTCCGTCACATGAGATGGCATTGTCGGAAGACTTGTCGTCTGCAATGTTTCAAATATAAGGTGGTCTTTCTCATGCGACTAACGACGCGCCAACGGCTAGACATACCCTACGTCTGTGTATTTACGACGCATCCCGATGGCAAGGTTTTGAGAGACAACTACTAGCATAAAAATGCCACCCACCTCGTAAGGCTTCTATTGTGCTGCTTAGAGCCCAATCCTAAAATACCAAGCATTCTCCAACTTGGCAGTGAGGACTAGTGAAATAGAAGCCTTTTTACTTAATTAGAGTGATGAAACCTACGTCGTTCGGGTGTGACGGCCAGCTTGCTCAGTTTCTGCAGCCGCTTTGCATTCATCTCACCCACTCTTCCACTCGCCTGTGTCCCGTTTCGTGGCTCAGAGTACTTTGTCGGGGCTATGCCGAGTCCACAAGGCATGATCGACGCCTCAGGCTGTGGTCACACAGCTTGCGATGGTATCGCCAAAGTAGCAGAAAAGGTGCACCCGCAAACGAATTCGCCGACACTGCGCGCCCTGTCTGCAGTTCAGAGTTGGGCTAACAAGTTTACTAATCTGTTGTTTTCTCAGCTCGGCTCCTTCGTTCCTTCATTCATTCATTCATTCATCCATTCATTCATTCCATTCCATCCCATGCCATCCCATTGTCCTATCTACCTCAGATTAGTTGCAAAGTAAAGCTAGTAATGGATTGGCAGGTGAACGCATGAGCGCAGCCGTCGCGAATAGTGCTCCTTTAGGATGTGCACGAACATCGGACTAGGCTAATAACTTTGCCGAGAGTAGAACGGTCCTTCCAAAGGCTTAAAAGGACACCTTTAGCCTTTCTTATTTGAAGCACGAAGCAGTAAAGTTGAAAGCAAGCATTATTAGGTAGTCCCGTGTAGGAGGCCGTTGTTCGCCGTTGAAAGTGAAAAACATGTCGGCATCTCAAATCTGGGAGGATAAATTTTGCAAAAATAAAGATTGCGTGGAAAAATAGATAAAAAGCGTCTGTGTTTTGGTGGTGGGGGCAGAGAGAAGGGAAGAGGTGGAATGGAGGAAAGAACAATGCTAGACCTCATCGAGTTCGGAGAAAGGAAAGAGAAATGACAGATGGTGGTGGCTGTGAAGGGAGGGGAGGAGACGAAGTTGGGGCAGTCGCAGGGACAGAGAAAAGAGGCGGCGGAGCAGCCACAAGGGCCAGAGATCGAGAAGAGGCGCCTGTCCACAGCCCAGACTGAGGGGTTGTAGCACATACGCGGCTACAGGGGCACTGATGAGGGCCGGCGAGAAGCGCGACGTTCCGAGCACCGTGTAGGCCTCTACCCGCGACAGCCATGCCGCCCAATTGGTGAGAAAGGCTGTGAGGGTAAGGAAGCGCAAATGGGCGGCCGATGGGTAGGCATCGTTGTCTCCTCCTCCTCCATCATCGTCTTCTGTCTCGCCTTGCTGTCGCCTTTCAGGAATGGGCATGCGGTAGGAGGGCGAAAGGGCATCCAGTGGCGTCATCCAGAGTACGCCACTGAGGCAAGGTCTCGGCTCCACGCAGTGCCGCATCAGATTGAGCAGAGGCGACAGTGGCGATAGTGCCTGTGTACACACATCAATATGTCCGCATTATCATCCTCTCACTTTGTCTACACAAACACACACACACACACACTAGTCATTGCACATTCACTCAGTGCCTAACACGCAGATTAACACAACGCTACTTCTTATGTCAGACTGTGAAGTGCCCCGTCAACAGGCCTACTTGATCACTTACACCAATCACGCAAGCCAGATCATGCGCTCCTGATTTTCAATATGGCCGTTACACGTAACTGCGCGACTCACAATTTGACGAGCATGCACTAAATAAGTGAAGGCAATAAATCGATCCAAGGGAACAAGGAGTGTCTCAAACTAACGCACCATGGGATCAAGGAGAACCAGGTTTTTCATTTCACCATTCTTTGCACAAAATCGGCAGACGTCGGACATCAAACGCCCCACACTGACTCGCCACGGTGGAACGGTAATGCCTGCTGTTGAGAGGTCTACACTCTGCTGTGGTGCAAACCGAATGGGCCATCGGGTCTGACGAAATACCCACTCCCAACGTGGAGCCAGATCCACATTAACTATCTCCCTTGCCGTATAGAATTCATAGTTACAATTCGTGCAGTCCCGCATTAGAGGATATGGTTCGTAGTTATCCGAATACGTAGCAGATGATGCAGGCGACGAAGATCGCACACCTCCCCTAGCAGGTTTGCGTGAATAGCTGTCTTCATCATCCGTGGCTGAGGAATCGAATAGGGAGACCAAGCATGCTTCATTGTCGAACACCTCGCTGGGTGTTTCCAATTCAGACTTGTCAGAGCCATCAGCCCCTTCCTCGAATTCAATTGCAGCAGCATCGTGATCAGACACTCCCTCTTCGAAAAGGCGTGCGATGCCCTCACTTTTGCTATCGCTGTCACCGTCAGCATATAGAAAGCAGGTGAAATTTGAACCATGTCGTTCCCCTTCAAAGAAAATTCGACCAAAGAGGTCATTTACGCCCAGCCCATCCATTGCCGACCACGTGCAAAAGTCGGACGTTAACGTATTGTAAGTGGGTTCGATAATCTGAAACAACTTGTCCAGTTCCAGATAGGAATCGTACGATGGATATGAGTAGTAGGAAGGGCAAGGATTCGTATAGAAGGAGTACCATGGACAGGTGCTGGACGTTTGTCTGGAATCTGAATGGGTCTGGTTGTCTCGCAAGGCGTTGCCAGTAAAGAGGGTGGTGTAGAGTAAACCCAATTCGTTTTGATGATGCTCACTCCCCACAAATTCCACAAAGTAGAAGACAGAATTCCTTTCCACTTCTTCGCAGCTCTCCGGTTCCCAGATTAAAATACGTTGGGAGACAATACCGAATGGAGTGTACTTGCGATTGTAAGGAATCCATGTTTGACTATCATCCTCAGTACCTATGGAATAGCGAATTTTGGCGAAAGACGGGACGGTGTCAGAGGTGGCAATCGACATTCCATCAAGCGCATCCACATCGGACTTCTAAAACGGTGAAAATGCTTGTGAGGATGTGCAGGCGTTGAAGCGCATAACTTTCTTGTGGATAAAACACACCTTTAGGTGCTTAATGCCTAGGTTGACGTATGGCGTTAGTTGCACAGTTTAGTAACTCCCACAAATACTTGCTAAGCTAAATCAGGTTTGAGCTACCTCATCTCTCAATGCAGCGTCGTCAGTGATAACATTGATTTTCAAGTCGTTTGCTGGATCGGTTTTGCTTGATTCGTCCTCCTTTGCCACTGCTCCTTCCTTCACCTCAGCCTCAACTTCGTTCGTCTCATCCACCTCCTCTTCGCGGGTCGGCAGACAGCCGTTGGCGCGGGCCCACTCGCACCACGCGGTGTTGGGCGGGAAACGGTGCCCGTTGACAGGCAGTCCAGCAAGCAGACGAGCCGTCTTTGAGGCCAGTTGCTCCGGCTTCTCCAGCGTCGCCAGCGAGTTGTTAGCCGAGGAGAAGTTAGGGTGCTCGATCAGATATAGCATTGCCTTCACCACATCCAACAGACTGTGGCAGCTGCGCGTGCAGGAGGCGAAGTTATTAACAAGCAAATGGGTGAATCTTTCTCTTTCTCACTTGTGGAAAATGCACACCAATCTGTCCACTGCTACTCTGAATGGACAGCACTCAAACTCATTGGTGGTTTGCATACACAGACAATGCCTCTGGGCTAGCATGCACTAAATGCAAAGCACCATGCCTTCTCTGGTACCTGCGTGTATCGCAACTTCCTTTCGGCTTGCATCTCATTTAAGCAGCCTTAGAGTTTGCGTGTCCAATGCATACTTTTGTTACAAAATCACTCCACCCACATGCCATACTCCCCTACTCAATTCTACTATTTGGCACTGACGAGTCGTGTCATGCTAGGATATGACTTGCCTTTGCCACTCGTTGAGGAGACTCAGACATATTGACCCGCTCATTGAATCGATGTTGGGATGGAATATGGGAGAGCTGAAGTTCACCTCAGGAGCGCTCCTTGGATAAGAAGAAGTACACCTTACCTAAATGAAGCAGAGTGAAGCCCTTAAACACAGTGGTGGAAGCTGTGACTGATCTAAAGTTGGCAAGTGGAATGAAGATCAAGGCTTCTGCAAGGACAGCTGAACGGCCGACGCCTAGTGTGCGGCCTTCTCACCAGATTACACGGCCTCTGTAATGCACTACAAGGGCCAACTACTCATGGTGACTTGAATAACAAACAGTGCATCAAAGCATGCTGAGGTGAGTTCAGTAAAAGTGCATTTTGTGTGATGCATGCTTGGCCTCAAAGGGAACAGCCTAAAGGCTAAACATTTTCCTACTATGTTTGCCTTATGAGATGCTGACTGCCGTCCCGCAGCGCACTGTGGATGATTCGCACAGCTGCTTGCTTATGTGAGTGGAGAAAGACTCGTAAGCGGTCTGACGGGCCTTGTCAATTAGTGCTAAGGTGGGAAGGACTCTCATGGCAACTGCGCGTTGAAGGGTGATTGCAAGTAACTGGCTTCAACGTGGTACAGCTAACGCACAATATCACGGTGCGACTGCATGAGAGAATGTGAAACCATGAGACAAGAAGTGGAAAGCCATTGGCTCCCGCACACAGCAGACGGGGTTATTGGACAACCACAATCATAACCCTCACCCACACGAACTACATCCACTTTGACCCAAAAATGCAGCAGCCTCATCAACGAGGCTGTGACTGGGGACTGGAGAGACGCGCAAGCTGTGTAGAAGAGCACTTACAACCAGGATGAATTCTGCATGTGCGTTGGTGCCAAATTTGGGCCGCAGCAATACCCTAACAGACATCTCGTCGATTCCTGTGATGGTTGCCTGACCATCCGTTGAGGTTTCAATAGTCCTGTAGAGTTGTTGCAGGTCCTTGAAGAAGGTACGCTGAGTTGTGGGACCTGACATCTGTGCGATGGAAAGGCGATCAAAGTGAGTAGGACTGTTTGCTTGCAATGGAAACACCATTCACCGGACACCGCGCAAATGACATGCATACTCTCCTCCATTGCCTCATTCTCCCCTGCGACACTCGTGTCTTAGGCAAGAGGAGCGTTCGAGCATTTGCCAAACACGAGGTCAATATGCTCAAGAACATGGGTAGTGTTGGGAGGTAAGTTAACCAAAACACACAGCAGTCACTCTTTGGGGAGCGCAACAGCAGGTAAGTAAAAAAGATCACTAAAACTGGCTGCAAAAAAGGAAATTACTTGGAAGGGATTTTGGTAAGTTCACGCATGCATACCAACTAGGACATTACATGGGCTGCTGCTAATAACAGGGGTCTTATGTAGGCTACAAGTGATAAGGTGTGGAATAAGGAGCTTTAAAATCTTGGCGATGGAATTTTTAAGGGCACTTTCAAAAGCTTAGGAAACATACGGCGCTGATGGTGACAGTCGCAACGAAGTGGCAAAGGAAACCACCAGCGCATATAGGCACAGTGCAGAATGACTTCAAGGTCACAGTGGGCCAATCCGCGCTTAGTGTCTGCTTAGCTTCACTTATTCTGGCGTGACTATTCGCTGTCACCACGGTCGCTAGCAGCACCAACTGCCGATTGGTGAGCTGTCGTGTGCGCTGTGGGTGGGTGGGTGGGTGTTTGTGAGTGTGTTTGCTTCTCCATGACTTTCTGCCTTGCCTGAATTGGCAGGTGGAAGTGCGTTTGTTATTGTTTAGCGCGTATGACTGGAAGGAGATCCATTGCGAACTATGGAAGAGGATATTGCACACGAAAATGTGTCGTGCGACACGATGATGAGTTCCAAAGTTTTCAACGGACATGCTGAATTAACCGCTTTCATACATAAAACTGTGTCAGCAATCTCGAAGTAACAAAGGGATAGTTGTGTGTTGATGAGACGTTGTGAATGCCTTAGTGGCGGGCGGACTCAGAGCCAAGTAATATGGGTGGATGATGAAGACGTTGAAGTTAGTCGAGAACGACACAGACAGGAGAAATGTAGGAAAGGTGGTGCGCTTTGCTGAGCATATTTTCACCCATGAGGGACGAAGCACAATCAGGTGAAAGTGGCGACACGGAATCGCGTGAGAGATGAGAAAGCACTGAAGCAGAGCACATCCACCAAGTGCAGTAGAAGAGAGTCAGCAAAGGCTGCTTTGCGTTGCCTGAGGTCAGGTGATGGTTCTTTTGAACGACTTTGAAGGACTGTGTGCTGAGTGAACGGTTTCGGCGGTGGAAGTGGTGGAAGCGGCAAAGACGGCGAACGAGGTGAGCGGGACGAGCGAGCGGATCTGAGTCTAGCATGCATTCGCATGGATGTGAGCCGCAACAGCAGCATCCGAGGGTCTAAGGCAGTGGGAAAGCGAATGGTGGTGGTTGGAGGCACTGGTCAATGTGATGATGGATGCATCTGGCATTGCAAACAACAAACACAGTTACTGTTATCAAACCATTAAACGAGGCTCCGCTAATCCTCAGATAACTGAGTATGTTGCAGGCTGGTGTGAGGCAAGTTTGAAGCTGTTATCAAACACTGTTGCCATTCGAATTCGCTTGACAGCAAATCGCGCCACGATTTTCTCATCGCGCATTTAGGCAACTCACAAAAGGCTGAATTATAGGCGAAATTCAGCTAAAGTACCATCAAATGCAGTTTCTTCCCCCACCAATGCGACAGGTGCCAAATCGGAGGGGATGCGAAGCTGTGCGCCTTGTCAATTACCACCGGTTGGGCATATTGTGAAGAGCTGCGACGTTAAAAGGTACCGCTTCTGTATCAGTTACGAAGGCACGTCACGATCAGCATTACAGAGCCAGTCAGGTCCATCTTTACTTCTCATTGTATGGCATGTCCAGTCAATTTATGGTTTCCAACCTTCCCCATTCCACAGAGTGCACGGTCTCAAATGACTTCGTGGCTGATTAGAGTGACCCATCGCTCCTTAACTCCACACAAGGCCAGAAAATGATATTGCTGTAGCTATGCCCCAAGCATGCTACTAGCAGAGATGGCTCCGTTGCTCCCGACTGTCGTTTACGCTTTCCATCATGAGTCGTTTCAACCAGAAATCAACGCTGCTGGACAACCTGCACACCTCCTAGCTGAATGTTAAGAAGCGATGCATCGCGGTGAGAAAACCGCCAAACTGCATACAAACCTCACCTCGCCTCAATTCAGGACCCTCAGATCGTTCAGTTAAATTCCATTCTTTGATACGAAGAGTCGTCCAGCATGGTCCACAAATTAGGGCAAAGACTTTAACGCAACTGATGAATGATAAATGACGTAGAGGAGAGAACGAAGCCTACCCATCGGCCGACATGTTTTTCACTTTCAACGGCGAACAACGGCCTCCTACATGGGACTACCTAATAATGCTTGCTTTCAACTTTACTGCTTCGTGCTTCAAATAAGAAAGGCTAAAGGTGTCCTTTTAAGCCTTTGGAAGGACCGTTCTACTCTCGGCAAAGTTATTAGCCTAGTCCGATGTTCGTGCACATCCTAAAGGAGCACTATTCGCGACGGCTGCGCTCATGCGTTCACCTGCCAATCCATTACTAGCTTTACTTTGCAACTAATCTGAGGTAGATAGGACAATGGGATGGCATGGGATGGAGTGGAATGAATGAATGGATGAATGAATGAATGAATGAATGAAGGAACGAAGGAGCCGAGCTGAGAAAACAACAGATTAGTAAACTTGTTAGCCCAACTCTGAACTGCAGACAGGGCGCGCAGTGTCGGCGAATTCGTTTGCGGGTGCACCTTTTCTGCTACTTTGGCGATACCATCGCAAGCTGTGTGACCACAGCCTGAGGCGTCGATCATGCCTTGTGGACTCGGCATAGCCCCGACAAAGTACTCTGAGCCACGAAACGGGACACAGGCGAGTGGAAGAGTGGGTGAGATGAATGCAAAGCGGCTGCAGAAACTGAGCAAGCTGGCCGTCACACCCGAACGACGTAGGTTTCATCACTCTAATTAAGTAAAAAGGCTTCTATTTCACTAGTCCTCACTGCCAAGTTGGAGAATGCTTGGTATTTTAGGATTGGGCTCTAAGCAGCACAATAGAAGCCTTACGAGGTGGGTGGCATTTTTATGCTAGTAGTTGTCTCTCAAAACCTTGCCATCGGGATGCGTCGTAAATACACAGACGTAGGGTATGTCTAGCCGTTGGCGCGTCGTTAGTCGCATGAGAAAGACCACCTTATATTTGAAACATTGCAGACGACAAGTCTTCCGACAATGCCATCTCATGTGACGGACCATGAAGCACTTCTTCTGCAAACATTTACCATTAGGATGGCATGGGCTTGTAGTTAGACGCAAATATTGCAGGCGCATGTGAGTGCGTTTCCTTTCGTCCTATCCTGTTGGGTGGTGGCAGGGGTTTTGGAGCAGTGCTGTCGTCAGCGTGGCGAGTGACGAATGTGGAGCAGAAGAAGGAAGTTTGACATAAAGACCCTATGACATGGCGAGACCGGGGATCAACCATGCAGTGTTGGAGACAGCAGCCTTACGTGCACAGCTCTCATGAAGCTAGTGTGGCTTGTGCAGCATGTGTGCAGTGCTTGTGTTGTCAAGTCTGCAGTGCATTGCACCATCACAGGCAATGGTGTATCACCACCTGCAACAAGGCGACTCTCGTGTGCTTCCCACTTGAACATGTGCGCACAGGGGAGGATGGTGCTTTCTACCTTCGAGGTGCTCGCATCACGCCCCCAACAGGCCTCACCACGTCCTCCGACCATGGGCGAGAATTGACCATTGAGGGTGGTAGCAGCTCCAAGTGATGTAGCAGCGGCAGCGGTAGCAGCATCAAAGATGTGACTTCAGCTTAGAAGGCGCGAACTGGAGTGGTGCTCTTCCCTTCAGTACGCGTGTCTCGGGGTTGAGTTAGACGAGTTAAGTGTTGTGCAGCACTTTGCAATAACTGCTCGAATGCTGTCCGTGCATATTGGGATGTGGGGATGTGGGATGCCTGTGTGCAAGGTGAATTAGTGGAGGTAGAGGGAATGTCTGGGGCACCCTTAGGGAAGTGAACCGGATCAGGTGGAAAACAGCTGCTTGTGTTGTGCTAGTTGTTTTGTGCCAGACTGAGGTGCCGATTTCATGTGCTTTACGAGGTGCAGCATTGCCTGATGAGATGTTTGCTAAATTCTAGAAAATGCAGTTTGCAGCGGTTCTTGTCGTTTCGCTGTATGAAGTGTAGGTGTCGAGTTCGCTTAATTAATGTGGATTCTTCTCTTAATACGTCTGTGGTATTCAGCTGGCGCTAACGGTATCGGCATGCCCTCTATAAATATTCTTAGTGACATTTGGTTTGGCGCTGATTTTTGTTGTTTAGTTGCTGTTGCTTTATTTCGTAAAGTTTACTCGCATTTTTACTTTATTTGCACGATTCTAGTGTAGCTTTTTATGCTAGCATCACTCATTGTGTAAATTTTATTTTCCTCTATTGTAGCGGACTTCTCCACAGAAGATTGGAAAAGTTTTTTGGATTGTTTTATATTATTATACACTTAGGATGTTTTTTTTCCTCGCTACTATAAGTAAATTTCATGAATATAGAGCTTAGTGTTTGTTTCTTGTAAGGTGTAATGATTTTGCAAAAATTTGCTTATGGTGATTATTTTGTTGCCAGAACTCAGAGAACTGATTTGGTCTCTTATTTCAGAATTACTTTTGACTCCTTGACAAGAACTGTTCGCTGCCAAAGGTGAGTGGGAAGCAAAGAAGGTAAGACAATGGACATTTTGCTATAAAAACGCACGCTGACTTTTGATTTGTCTCCTTGTCTGATGGCTGATTATTTCTGGCACTTCATCTGGAAATGTGGATGGTATCACTCTTAAGGAGTTGAAAGTGATCAGTTGTCATGGCTCTTGACACAGACATTAATATGAGCCTCACTTGTGTCCTAATGTGAGGAAAAAAGCCAAGAAGTGTTGTCCAGCTTGTAAGTTACGTACAACTTTTTGATGAGAATTTTAAAAAAAGTGGTCTTTTATCTCTGCCAAACATTTGATGGTGTCTACACGTATACAGCCAGAGAAGAGAAATGTGGAAATAAGTGTGCTTGAACTAAAATTTTGTGTATTTTTAGAATCCTCGACAAAGTAGAGTGCGGGCAACTTAAAGATTATTAAATCCGCAGGTAAATGCAATAACTATTTGTGACCTAAAATGCGTTGTGCGATTTGTGCATTTTTGTTCCTTTACTGCTCTCTGTCATTTTTTCGAATTTTTTCCAGGACTTTTGATGGTGAAGAAATTGTATTTGCGCAAATCAAAGAAGAATTTCAATCAAATGGAAGTACCGAAACACTGCTTTATTCAATAGATTAAAGTAGCGTTTGTCTAGCCCACGGCTTCGCCATTTTTCGGATTTCGCCAGTCCTGCGGTGACTGATACCGCAGTCAGTTTTACAATGACTTCATTTGTAATAGAACATTTTCACCCACCTCGGAATAAATAAATATTTAACTTGAACAACTCTGCTAAGTAAATGGGCATTTGGTAATGAAATCGTCGCTCTTTGCTGATGCTGAGCACCATTTTTTTCACATACTACTCAGCAGTACTTTGTAAGTAGGCATTAACAACAAAGCGTTCCTATTAGCTGCCATTAGCACGTGTACTGTCGAATACAAGTTTCCCTTTTTAGATTGCTAAGAGCAATTTTAAAGTGCTGTGTTTCTTTGGCTTTGCCCTTAAGACCCAAAGAGTGAAGAAAATGTAAGAAAATGAAAGACAAGCTGTTGGAGTGGGAGAAGCATTTAACGCCTACACAGATTCACTCATTAATTTCAATGACACAAAACTGTGTAAATTTAGTCCTTGTCAAAATAACATGCAAATTGTGCATCGATGACGCAATGCAGCATTTAGGTAAAGGCTTCTTCCTCCTATTTAATGAATTTATGCAGAAGCTATGGCTAGGGAGTCTCCTTAAAGTGTGGGATCAATGTGCAAAGATCCACAGGCCTGTTGTTTTGTTTTCTTACTCATCTAAGTTTTGCTTAGCCCATTTTTCAGGGGATTTTCTCCCGTGATGATCAATTTATTGTGCTTGTTAGAACTTTGCACCGCACTACGAATAGCTGCAGCTAATTGGTCTGTTTCATCAGATCCTGTTAAGTGATGCAAAAAGAAATTTTTCTGTAGTGATAACTCTTTTGCATTAAGTTTTGGCTTGGCTACTTTTATCCAGCAAATTACACTAGAGGCACTGTGTTTGAGTCTGCTTGGCGAAATTGAGCTCCTCATTTTTGTTAGGCCGTTGGCAAAATTTTGCCGCTATTTGAATCCGAATTCATATTCTATGACTTCATTTTATTAATTGGGTATATTCTTGGTGTTTCCTCAAATAATCTACAGTTATGCATTGCTATGGCATATTTCATAAATCGGTGCATTGTTCCTTGGGTACTGAAGACCTCGCAGTTCATACTTCCTCTCGGTTGGCAGCCTCAGCCCAACAGCTGTGCAGAAGTTTTTGACTTCCGCTGTAGTAATACAATGCTCCTCGACTTTAGAGAAGACTCTGAGTGCTTTCCTTGCATTTTAATTTGAATTTGTCTGTGCACCAAACCTAGTACTTTGTATGCTTTCATCCACAGAGAGGGGCTCAGATTTCAGAAGGGATGGACAGCGGCCGGCACAAAGCCGTTATGATAAGAAAAACTGTTCCATTGGCAATTAACCTACTGATGATTGGATTGTACTGTTTCCCATTTTTTTGATGTTTTGTTTATTCTGAATACAATGAAAAGTTGATCTCGACTGAAATCATTGATGTTGTTTCGTGAGAAGGAAGCCCATAAGCAAACCAAAGGAACTGCATGGAATTGCTGGTCGGCTCTGCGACAACGAGGTTTAGTAGATAATCGCGACTGTGGCACCATTCGCTGTCAACGTGGTGTTAGTGGCCAAATGAAGGGAATGAAATGGAACAACCCCAGTCATGGAGTGGAATAGACTTTACCGCTCCAATCCATGGCAAATGGGATCTTCAACAAAAATCCCGACTTCTCTGGATCAAGGCGTAATGCATTTTAAGTGCATTTTTATTTTCACCTCTAGAGCAAATGCTTCAAATGTAGATCATCACTTTGAAGTATTGAGGTCGTTAATGCTTATTTCATATTAATTTAGCATTCTAAATTGCAAACATTATCAGAAGCAGATTGAGCGTCTCCTCTCTTCTTCAGTTTGATTAAAGTCCTTTGTCGCAATTAAGGTAGATCAATCAATAAAAGGTAACTTTCAGAAAAGTTTAAACCCTGAATAATAATAATAATAATAAACGAGATCTAGGACGGGTTCTCAAGGACAGAATTAATGAAAATAAGACAATTCCATGCTCATTTACCCCTTTAATTCTCGTTTGTTTAGCCTACTTCTGTAAGCCTTGTACGTCTGTCCATGCATTTGTTGCAGCAATTATGAGTAATGCGGAACCCAACCTTTTCTCTGGTTTGAAAGTTTAATTGCTCAGCATGTGCTTGCTTGAAACAACTGACGGTCTTTATGATGCACTTTCAGTCTCTCTGTGTTGTTTGCCTTTAACTTTACCCGCAATACCCTCGTTTCGATACATAGGATAGACAGCCATAAACCATTTCCGATGTGATATTCTATGAAGCAGATTTTATAGGAAGAAACGGGTTCTGGAAAATGTCAGGTGGAGTCGTAATCTGTAGGATGCCATGTTGGACTTCCCCTTTCCTGATATGCCTCAAACTCAGTTAGTAGTATTGGTCCGCACAGGTGCAATTTACAACTTTGAAGTCCTCGAAGGCTTCTCCAATGCTCAAATAATCGTCTTCTGACTAATAGTCCCTCTCAGAGGCCTTTTGTGGCCCTAGCTTTATTGATGCTTTGACTGAACAAAGTTTGCATTCCACTGAGATCACCACTAGTGGTTTGCGGTCATTTAAAGGTATCCGATGTATCAGTAGCAATCATCGTAATACTTTAGAAGGTGTATCCCCCTCCTCTGTTAGCTTTAGTAATGCACAAAGTGAAGGGCACGTGTAACCCAATTAATTGCATGTTCTTTCAAAGTCTCCAAATCATTTTTTCACGGATATCTTATTGGACAGTACAACCTTGTTCGAAAAATACTTAACAATATGCATCAAATATGCGACGTGGTGCGGACCACGTTGCTGTCATTGTTTGAAATAAAAAATGACAGGTCATTACTTCAAAGCGTGATCACATTACCTAAGTCGTGCGATTGCCTCCTTGATGTTAGTTTCTCGGAACCTTCTTTGCAAAGAAGGAAGTTTTTCGTCCCAAGTGTACCTACCCCTTGTCGTGCATATAATGGGCGAGGTTGCAAGCTGAATACGCATTAATCAACTTAGGCTGCAATTTAATGCCTCACGACTTCTATAAAATCTGTTTTATGGACCAAGTTCTGAGCTAAAGATTTTATATATTGCAAAAACCGGTTCAAATTTCCATTACATTTCATGCTGGATAGCGGGACAGTCGTATTCTTTGCTAATGCGTATTATGCAATAATAACGCTTGGAAAGCTGGCTTCAAGTGGGTTACAGGTCTTCACTCCCATAACAAGGGAAAGGCGTTTCACTGATGAAGGCGGCGGTGGTTGCGAAATGTTCTCTGTGCTGCAGAATGCTTGCCACCTCTCATGCATTGTTCTATTGCAAACGACAACTGCGTACTTGACGTCTGATTTAACTACTCAACCGGGGTTAGCCCCTACATTATTTATGCTTTCCACTAAACAAATTTGTTTAACTGAAGTGTTTTATAAAATCTTTTTTTGTGTGCAGGATGATTTTTGAAACTTCTAACAGCGTTCACCATGTTTATTCTCACCATTTTGCTCTTAAAGTCGACTAAGTCTTTGAAACTGTGCGGGTACAGACGCATAAATAAACAACAATATAATTAGCTTCAATGAAATTCGCATTAGTTCCTGCTATTTAACCCTTCTTTGGCAATTGTGAGACACATTTAAAATGAACACTGACTATTTTTAAGAGTCTATACATCATGATGACTTCCGAAATAACCCCCATTCTACTCGAGATATCAAAGCCTTAGGAAGGTCCCTTTGCTTACCCATAACTTCTTAAGACTTGAAAATTTTTCCTTATCTACTTCGCTTTTATGCATTATTGAATGATTCACGAAGAAATAAAGCCCTCACCGACACGTTTACGTCCTGGTCCGATGTTTTAATGCAGTTCTACGTTGCATAAATAACTACATGCAACCAGTCAAAAACAGTGCACCGATCACCAAAAGAGTCCTCCTGACCACCACACCGAGGCTTGAGACGTCAGTAACAAGGATGTTTTGGCTGTGGAACATAAATTGGTTGATAAACTCTTGTGTAGGTGATGGCTTCATAAGTCTCGCGACCCTTCGCAGATCCCCGTCGATTTTGTTGGGCATCTGAAGCTTGAGAATGCCACATACTAGTGCGTAAATGTCGACCTGTTGAATCTCCTGCACGTCATCCAACTGTCTCACATTCGGTCCAGCTGCTACCATCAAGGCGTGCATTTGAGTGTCCTGATTATCATAGCCATGTTCACCTCTGCCATCTGAATACGGAAGACACCCAATTATTGCAGTCATTGCATTAAAAATTGTCACTTGTAATTTGCGTATGTTTTGTTATCGAATTGATTTTGAGTTTAAAATACTGAAATCAAACTGATACCAAGGGGATACAGTAGGGCGCATTAAGGCAGAATGTTTAATGTAGCTGTGGTTTACAGATATTTTGGTAAGACATCTTTTTGTAATAACGTGGTTGCAAGGACTTTGCGGATACTTACAGCGCTGAGAGGGCAGATAACGAATGGCATGTTCTAGATCGGCAATCAGGACCAAGGGAGGGCAACGAGTTGTGCCGGCGTAATGATATCGGTTTGGAAGATCCTTTTTAAGGTAAACGGACAGGCCGCTGGCATTTGCTTTGATCAGCTTGTTATACATTTGCAGCACGGTCGGACCGCCTAAGGTCATAAGCACAGTAATAAAATAAAATTCTGATGAATCAGCTAAATGCAGCTGTTTAGCCGCTTATGCAAGAGTGGTTTTGGGGTGGGCGGAGCTTTGCAGAAGAGCAATGGTGGTTCGTTAAGTCGGGAAATGTTTCTACGGGCAGTGTCTATATTCGAGTAAAAGTGTTAATCAGACATAAAAAGCATTTTGTTACTAAAAGAGGAGCGTACCCTGCTTTGGCCAAATACCAAAGAAAACTCTCGATGGATTGGCAATATACTTATCAGGATCTAGGATGTCGTAAAGCTGCACTATATTCTGATCTTGAACTTCAGCCATCCCATGGTCCGATGTCACAATCACGTTGACAGTGTCGCTCATTCCAGGCGTTGCGTTGATCCTTTTAATTAAATCCTCTATTAAATAATTTAACTCCTCCACTTTATTCATTACTTCCATTGAATTTGGTCCAAAACGATGTCCACTAGCATCTGGCTCCTCTATATACACCATGCATAGGGTTATTTTATCGTCTTCCTGCATCCACTCTACTATTTGATTGATGCGCGTTGCAAAATCAACCGAGGCATTGTAGGCGGTTCTCCTCCTCGCAGGAAATTTATTTGCATATGGAGACGAACTTCCGGGCCAAAAATACACACAACTTTTGCGATCGCCGTGACGCTCATTGGTCATCCAAATGGGTTCATTGTCATTGTAGTTCCACCACCGAGGATCGGGAGCATCTAGGACGTTTCTATAGGAAAATGAGGCATTGTACTCGGGAGAGTAGAAGATATTAGCCATTATCCCATGGTTCTCGGCGTAACGCCCAGTTGCCGTGCCAAAGTGAGTCGGAAAGGTGATTGTGGGCATAATGGGCACAACTCGGCCACGAAATCCTCGCTTATAGAGAGCCTCAAAGGCCGAGACATCAAGGCCTTTTGATTTGGCCATGTCCAAGTAGTCATGACGAAAGCCATCAAAAGAAATGAGAATAATCTTATTTTTTTTACAGCAGAATGGTTTAGAGAATAGACAGAGAAATATTAGGATGAACAAAGAAAACCTTTTCGTAGATGGTAGAATCATGACTGAAGAAATACATCACCAACTAATCTCGAAGTTGTACCACTTTCTGCTATGATTGGACAACACCGCGTCCAATCATATGTCAGTAGGTTACTCCTGCTAAATTTTTGGAATGTTAGCGGTGATTATTATTTCTGTTTGCTTAATCAAACCGCCCAGCATACGTTTAGTGACGCTGTTTTTTACAAATAGCATAGTTATTCGAAAAATTGAGGTAAATCTCAAATATAATACAAATGGTTAGGGTAGATGTGGCGCCCTGAGACCTGCCTTAAGGCAGAAGAAGGTATAATACCGGGGAAGAATATATGCATGCAGCAAACCAAAAGGGATTGAGGCTGCTGGCTTGGCCCAGAGGCTTGGCAACCCGGCCAAGGCAGTATGGCCGCTGGGTCCTCATCACCAAACGAAGTATTGAAGATGTCATTCTAATACTTATGTTTGTTAATAAAATTGAACGCACTCTTGGTCAGAGTCACGTTTTCCAGTTTGGAGCAGCAAGTCTTATCATTACGAAAATCAGTGATTTTCCGATTAGATGCCACCGTTAAGACGTCATTCCAAAGGCATAGGATGGAGCCTTGATTGGACTTTGATATTGGAATAGAAATGATTGGGGATAAAGGCAACGGGGTTGCTGTAGAGATCGTCACAATGTGATCCACTGACGACTTTTTGGAACATTTTAAAATCATCTAGTGAACCATTCACAGTGATTATTTCTCCTGTTCCATCCATAAGTATGCGTTAGAAGGTGGTGGATCATGATAAGATGGTATTCTTTACTGCGCAAAAAAGTCGAATAGTTTTGCGAGCATTAACCTGTTTAAGCATATCTCGTGATGCAGGATTCTTTGGAGTCTTGCTCCACTTCCAATCCTAACAACAATTTTAAGCATGACTGGTCCACTAACATCACACTTTTCCACTACCAAAAAGTCATTGACCATATTTCCCAAAAAAGGCATCCAGATTAATAGAACAAGTTGAACTCGAGGAGGAATGCTATGAGCGCAACAGACCCATCACCTCACGGAAACCGGTTTTGTTATTAGTCCCTGTCCCTCGATAAAAACCTGAATGCCGAATTCTGCCTACGGCTAGCATTCCACTTACTTATTAAGCAAAACTACTAAAGGTATTGTGCTTCCCCTGTAAAGATGAGGTGCTACTTTCAAACATGGTAAACAAGGGGTAAAAATTTGACTTTTGTACAAAAGTTTACAGTTTTCAAGTGGCTAAAACACTCTAGTTCTCGTAAGGGGAAACGAAGTAAGGTACGCGAAAAAGGTCAACTCCCAACTCCTTATTGTTTGAAAAAGGAAGGGAGAAGAAGGCCAGTGGAAGGCCACCATCGAGGCTTTATCATTACGCAAACACTCAACTAGGCCCACTACTATGTCTAAACGCTTAGCAAATTGCCTTGTGGTAATTATTCGGAAAGGAATATCAGCCAAAAGCATGCAAAATTGTTAGTGGCTGAAAAATGGAACGAATTTATGAGTATCATTTTACTAACACTTAAACAAAAAAATTGACCTTAAAGCCATTTGAACTTCGAAACAAGGATAGAATGCAAAGAGTTTGACACTCACTTCCCATGAATCCACTTCAAATTGAAGCAGGCGTAGAGGCGCAAGAAATTGTTTGCATTCACTATTTGTGTGTTTTATTTGCCTCTTCATCTTTTTAACTCGCAACCTTCCAGTTGTTGGCACTTTGTTTGCAGAGGCTCTGCCATAATTAGTGTTTGCGATTTTGGGAGTTTGCGTGATAATAGTTAAAAAGATATGCACGTCTTCATAATTTTCTAGGCCACTTGACAGGTTCAATTACAGGTATGAAAAAAGTAAACCTAGAAACCTTCTGATTGTAGCTGCGTTGAAGACTACTGAAAAACAACTCGTCATTCTCCATTTGCGAATCATGGAGCACACTGCGTTTTCTGCTGCATTTGGTAAGGCCTCCAGCTTGCAACGTGACCTGCAAAGGTAACGGAATATTTAAGCGAATTTTTCTCTCGGTATCAAAATTAGTTACCATGGTGTACTCATGCTGCCATGTGGGGTTTTTAAGGTGATTCCAGGCCATATTTGAGCTGACAGGAAAATGCCAATTCTTTGTAATTAAGATGGCTGGCTGGAATTTATTCTACAACCAAATGACTATCCCGAGCCTTTGGTGGGATGACAGCTAGTCGCCTCTTTTTTGGGCTGTAGTTATCTGTATTCTTTACACCATAATGTTGATAAATTTATTAGACCGAAGATGGAAAATCCAAAGGGTAGAAGAACACATTTTGGAGACAAAGAGCCAGTCTCCGCTAAAATAAGTTTTCCAATACAAACCACAATGCCTCATGGTTCAAAATAGCACCATTCTATGCGAATTTATTCATGCATCTAACATTCAAATCCGTCGCCCGACCCTGTAGCGACAAACATTTTTGGCGGCCGATTTTAATCTGTGGAAGTATTCCCGGCTTTTACAGGTAAGCATTATTCTTTGCCAGATTGTGGTAAGACTGAGGTGCCAAGGGGGGCTTTGCCTTGAATCCAGCCCCATGTAATTTGCCACAATTGACGAAAGGGCAACATATTGGAATTTGCTGTTGTTTAAATTCAAACGACAACAATGCCATCCGAGAGGTAACGAAACCTCGTCCATTGGTCTAATGCCATTCCGCTAGGAGTATGTGATGCATTTGTCCGTGGTTTGAAAAATCTTTCTTAATGATCACCCATTATGGTTCCGGTGGTTCATAGGCAAATGGAATATCTGCAAAACACATCGACTTCATTGTGACGGATCAGTGGATATCGCCCACCGTTAAATCATACAGTCCTTACATTTAAAATGTTTTTCCTTGTTCACTTAGCTTACCAAAGGTCTTTAAGCTCAGCCATCTGGGACTTGTCACGGAACAGCGAATTGATATTGTCTAACCTTTCCAAATTTCTGGCTGTCAACAGATAAGACAAATGAAATGAATGGAGCCCTTTTGCGATGCATCAGCATCACATACAATGCCGCTCACTCGGCGTCACCACGTGCCAGACATTGTCGACGTAATTTGGGTGAGCCACCTACTTGTGTGACGCCAGCACCGATGGACACTGGCTACTTGATGTACCTATCAGTTCATAATGCGTGTAAAATGTAAGAAGTAATTTTCCCTGCCATTGCCGAATTTGACCGGTAAGGCCATAGTCACTGTGACTGCATAATCGCTTTTTACTTCCGTCAATAAGGGCTCTTCAAGCGGCCTTCACGATTGTTGCACCATCCAAGCAGAACAAGGGGGCGGAGAGATACAGAGGAATTAAAGCAACTGACGCCCACTCACTTAGAGGGTTGACGCCAGTTGCGCTTGCCAATAAAACGCATGATGGCAGACAACGTCCTTATCTCAAATAATACCCTTTCTCCCTTTGTGCGTCTCACCCAAAGCGATAGTCTAGGAGTCGCTCTGTCTTTTGTCCATGATTCAAATTTTTCTGCATCTTGGCAGGGTGGAGGCATACTAATTGCGGGTCTGGTTAGAGATAGAGGTACCAACAGTCAGACCAAAGAAACATTAAATAGCAAGCAGTGCTTCTACGTCCCTTCTTCTCATGCACTTGCAGGTAGTTAAATCTTCCACAAAAAATAGTTTGAATTTGTCTTTAAAGCCCTCCATTTGGGAAGCATAAGGAAATGCGACAAGTGAATTGGAGCAATTTGAAAAGTTGAAGGATATTATCGCAGTTGCCTATATCAGTGTGTTAAGCTGGTCCGCTAACCCACCGGACACTCAAAGGATCCCTTCCTTTTCTGCAAAATCTCAACTTCCAGATTGCCCAGTTATGCTTGCAACTGATGCGTGACATCAATTTCGGACCTTTTCAAAGAGACACTTGTAACTGATTTTCCGTAACCGAAATTCACGTTAGCAGTGGTAATGCGAACTTATGCTCGGGTGGATTTTCACTAATTGGACCACCACTAAATTATAGTCTCGGTGGGCTTGAGTGACTGTGCTTTCCGTTAGAGAAACTATTTCAGTTGAAAAAGGAGACTTTATTGCTTAAAGCTTTTTAAGCTATGCTGCATTGCAAATTTTCAAAACGTTTCAAACGTTTGAATTTCACTTTTGAGTAGAAATGGAGTAATTAGTTGGTAGTTTGCACACATGTGAGAGATGGTGGATAGGCCATTACGACACAGAGTATTCAAGTTAAAGCAGCCTAACTTGGACAGTATTCGTCAGTCCTTCTCTGAGCCATGACCTTACTGACCCAACTTGACTTTGAAGGCTGAAGTTTCGTAGATATCAGCCCACTGATGACCCACCTTAAGCCATTTGCGTCGCCCTAAATTTCAATTTATTGCATTTGACTCTTAATGTCTAATGTACTCATTTGGTTGTGCCTACACCAACACATGTTACTGTAGAGCGTCCATACCGACGCTGGTGTGCACACCACATAGACATAGATGCTACAGTTGAAAATTGGGCTTCCATAGCTGCAAATGCACTGATTTCACACAACTTCTGCAGCAGAGGCAACCAATCTCTCGCTATACTTTCTTCTGAGTCATTGCATTGTTGGATGCAAGAAAACTCAGGTTGGCTTACATTGATCTTACAAATTCGCCTGTTAAAAGTAGTCCAAATCCCCCACCTCCAAGAAGGCAAACGTGCTGCAAAACGAAACCGAAGCCAAACCCTTGAAGAATAAAGCCAATAAGGTGCACCTTGAAATTATTTTTAATGAAATGGTATTTGCCCTATTTCTGACGTACCGATATGGAGGTTGTGAATTAACATCTTTGAACAGCTACATAGTTTGCCTCTACCACCTCCTCACTAAAATTGAGATCATGAATTTCAACAGTTCATTTTGTGTGAAATTAACTTAGGAGGATGTTCAAGGATGAAATGCATTTTCAAAATCAGTTTTTTCCCATAGTTTTCGTTTTGGCTTACCAGCTGCCGTTTTGTTGCCAGTGGAGTCCAATAGATTATTTGCATTCTTCTTTGCCATGAGGTAAGGAGAAATCCGCTTTATTGAAATGTTGCCTATATAATGGGGGCTGGCGTTCAAATTTTGCCATCCTAGTTTCTGCTTCTAGGCTGGTGCTGTCACCATGGAACAGTCAAGTTGGTGATAAAGTTGTACGAAAGTCCCAATCCTTAATTGCAGCCTAGGTGCCACTCTGCCGTACCTCACCATTGTTGCGCTTGAAGTGCTTTGTGTGGAGAACACCGTCACAAAGTGCTTTGTTTATGCCATTTGGACTTCTGTGATGGTTGCTGCTGATATTCAAGTGATGTCAAAGTCCGACAAAGCGTTAAACGCAGGCAGTGTTTGTGCACAATCTTTATATTGCTGAAAAATATTTGAGCAAACACTGCAAAGCCACATCCAAAAACTGAATGGGACCTCGTAACCGGCTGCGTCTTTAATGTGTAGAGAGGTTGGTAGATTGAAATGGAACTGCGCTGCTATGGTGAGAAAGTTCTATTCTGGCCTGTCCTATGTGCCAAGAATGTGCTATAGTAAATGTAATCATGAAATCGAATCATCAAATATTCATCCTAAAAGTCGTCCTTACTGACTTCCGCATACCTATAACTCCTGAAAGCAGACCTGTTTGACTTTTTGGAATTCTTGGATTAATTAGTGATTGTTGAAATATTTAAAAGTTATAAGCTCTCCAACTTCCTCCTGCTCTGCCCCTACCAAATAGGGCCTAGGATAATCGGTCGCCATAATTGTGTGCAGCTGGAATCACCGAGGCATACAGATTCCGTCCTTGACAATCTTCAAGCTCCACCCTTAACTATGCAGCAATCAGTCTACTCGCTTCGCTTGCTTAAATTCATCCGTAATAATGACGCCTGCTCATAAATCTTTGTCCACTGTTTGCCCAGATGGAGAGTCTGATGGGAATAAAGCCGCTTCCGTCCACGAAGAAAGCAAGACCGCTTGTAACAGTTTATGAAGTCCGTGAAAATGTCTTTATTAACACATTTCATAGTTTGACAACGCAATATGTATTAGGTAGATAAGAGTCTACATCGAGCGTAATCTCCTCAGGCCCAATAATGCCCCCAGTTTTTCCATAAAAACAATGCTCATTTGTGGCGTAGCATCGTCCTTATATGTGCATGTGTGTAGAGCCATTATGCAGCTTTGCCTTGAAAAATTGTTGCTGCAAATTAAATGCCATTTTCCATGGAAGTAACGCACACAGATACTAAAAACCATTTGACGTTTAATGGGGTGTTATAAAGCCACTGGTAAGATTGAATGTTCGTTAGGAGTGAAGAAGTAGTTTTTCGGCAAAACAAGATTGAGGAACACCTAATCACGCATCTACGGAGCAGTCTAAAATGGTGCGCATGAGATGCCAGTGGTATAATACTCAAAAAGCCACTATGCAAAAGTCCAGACAATGGCTGGAAGATGTAGTCGCGCATAATCAAGAGACATCTTTAACACAGCAAAATGGGCTGGAGGAACCGAATTTTGTAGACCTATAGGATAGTAGTGACAGCTTTTAACCTTTCAAGTTCAGCAGAATTTCTGTTCCACCAGGTCTGCCTTTATTCTTTAAGCAGTTTAGGAAAGGGAACTTGAAATCCACGCTCATTCCGGTAGGAAAGTGCCTAAAGACTATATTTAACAAGTTTCTATTCGCTGTGTTTCAGTAGCATATTTGCTTCCCCCTATTCGCCCATCTCACTTAGTTTTGGTCCCAAAAAGAGGGTGTAGAAGGCGCTTTGTCATATTAAAAAGCGTTTTCTTCCGTCGAAAACTGCAAGAATTCCAAAATAAATTAAAAACGCCGACCTTGCTATGTTTTTTTATTACCGAAATGCTTTTGATGAGGGAGGAAGGGAGGGAGGGAAGGAGGGAAGGAGGGAAGGAAGGAGCGATTTGGCCAATCTGTCTGTCAATGCAAAGCTGGCAACCTGTATGGATAGGTGCAAGTGTAAGGAGGAGAGAGGTGAAAGGAGGTAAAGTGACAGAGAGACGTAGAAGATATCCAAATGGCGAGGCAGCACATCAGCAGGTAGAAATGGAAGAAGGTGGAAATTTCGCCTTGTCTTAAAAAGGAGTGCAAATGAGATTACAAATCAACGGTTGAGGAGGAAGATAAAAAGATTAAAGACAAACGTCAAAAAGGCGCAACTGTTTAGATGTTAAGGATTCGCCTCACTTCCGAATGTGATAGAGACGAATTAAGTCTTTTCCGCACTTGGAATTGTGTGGGTGGTAGGTCATAAGGTCATCGTAAAATAGCTACCAAGATTTGACACTAACAGGAAAAGGTGAAATTGCGCAAACGGAAGTTCCAAAATGTCTCCTCTAGCAGATTGAGGCACTTTGTGAGGCATCTGTCATCGCGCGCATAAATGTCGATTCGTCTTTGAAGGCCCCTGTGCAGGTGGTAGCGCTGGTCTGGGCTGAGCTCAATTAGACAGTCACATCTTCGAGCGATAGCAATCAAACGACGATCCCCAGATTTGCAAAGATCAACAGTCTTGGTGTCGTCCACCCACAGCCAGCAGTGTACTCCTGCATCCAAAGAGACGGTTTCGGTGTACCAGCGCCAGTCCGCCTTTTCTGGCTTCTTGGTAAGGATTCGTAATCCTGGTGGAGGCAGATGTTGATGGACATACCTTGGCTTCACTGCATACGGCATCACTTCTGATGAAATTGAAGAGGATGGTGGATTACTGAAAAGGGACTCTTCGCAAAAATCGGAATCATATTCTTCATCCTTCATTTTTGACTTTGCTTTGGCTTTCGGCTCAGCTTTCTTCGGCATACTGCCCTTCTCTCTGGCGGACAAATTTACTCCTTTTGTGTCGTCGTCCAGAGGGTAAACTCCAGTCTTATGCCACTTTGTCCACTCCTCCAAACTACTCGCCTCATTCTTCTTTTTTGCACACTTTCCAATTATTTCACCCATTTATAGTCCAAATAACACAAAAAAATTACCTGTCAGTGAAGCGGTCAATCAATGAGTTGTGTCAAATTCAAAAAATATCGACCTTTAAAGACCATCAGCGTATTGTCGGTAATTAATTATCAGCCGTTTGTTGGACGGTTTTTTCAAGGTCCTTCTTATTATTGCTCAAGAATAAATATTTTGCAATGCAAAATGTTGGTTTTCAGGTGAATATTACAATTTTTCTGCGCATTAGGAGTTCTCCTGTTTCCGCAGATTAGGCTCTTGCTAGGTGATACCAACCTTGTGTGTCTATCCACAAAACTCCAACGTCACAACTTGACAGGCAGCAAGTTTTTTCAAGCCCTTGCGCGTTAAGTAAGGCGCATTGCATGGTAAAGGTTAATCCATTTATTTTGATGACTTGTCATTTTCGCACTATTTTCTTGCTTTTGTACTCTGTTCATGACATACTGGTGGAAAAAAGTTGTGCAACGAAACTATTTCTGACGCCTAATGAGTTCGAGCAACGTGTCTCCTTTTCTTCCAAAGTTTTTATGGCTGTCAATAAATTTCCTAAGAACTTTCCCATTTTCTATAGCGATAGTTATTTTTTAGATTACAGCCTTGCAATGTTTTAATTTTGGCAGGAAAAGGGCACCCGCAGTTGACGCCCTTCACCTACCTTATCATTTTTCCATACTCCAATTGACTGGGAACATGAAATACAAATTCAGTAGACGCAACATCATAGGTTGGAGATGAAAATCTGCATCCACGTAGAATTATTTCCTTCTTTTGAGCATGAAGAGATGAGAATTTGCCTGAATCTGAATGTAAATTCTGTAGTGATAATAAAAAAGGTCTCTACGACAGCTGGTTCTTGACTCCAAAATAGAATAAGCAAATAATTACGATTTAAATAAATGATTGCGCATCTTCGAAGCACAAAATTTAGGACTGACAAGATAATGAGGTTTGAATGGTCGCGGCTTTATTGGGGGCATCCCATCTTTATTAGGGGAAAGGGAGTTCAAACGCGGGTTTATGCATTGCCTTAACTTCTGTCCGGTGGTGTTCATAACACGAAGGATTTGCGTAGTCAGTGGGTGAGGCAACTGATCAAGAGTTTGAACTCGCACTCTCTGCTTATTCACTTGCCAAATGCTGCAAGATGAGGTGAGTACCGGCAAAGAAAGTAAGCAGACAGTGGAGATAATTGGGAAGAAGCAGTATCAATGCTGGTGATGAAAAATTAGGCGAGGGGAAGCAAAAAAAATGAGGTACAGCATGATCTCACGTGTTGTACACTTTCCTGTCGCAGCATGCTTTGATGCAATGAACCGCTTAGTATTGTCGTAAATTGCCTATTAAAAAAACCTGAAGTATGTGCCTCAGAGTCACTGTGCATCTATTTTTCTTTTGGCATTGCATAGAAGACGTTCGTCAGGATGCTGTGCATTCCTCTTTAGCTTTCAAAAGCTTGACATTCAGAGGTGCAGGAAGCGTAAACTATTTCCCACATTCAGGACTTCAAGCTTGCAACTTGTGTCACCACCCAGTACTTTTAGTCCACGAAGCCAAGAGCGGTACAGAGGCGCTTTCTTGTCTTTCTACGTGGGAAGTTTATGCCAAGAAGGTTGCCATTTGTAATGCGTGAAGGCATTTTTTCCAAAAAGGAAAGTAGTAGACGGTGCAGCTTTGTGAAAGCAATATCTTCAGCAAATTTAAACTACAATAGGCACTATTTAGGGGATTCTTGTCAGGATTTTTGAATTACTGAGTTTTTTCCTGCGTGTCGCGCAATCCACGTATGTAGGATGCTCTTTGATGTTTCACTATTGATCAAAAGCCGCAAACTTGTCAAGAAACTAAAAAAAATGTGTGGAAAGGCTGCAGCGCCCATCGAAGACATCATTGGTCGTACTTATTGCACCACAACCCCAAAGTATGTTTCGCAAAGGAGGTGTTAAATTCCTGTTCTCCAATTTTTTTCAAGCAAAGAGATCCCTATTTTGCTCGGCTACGAAACCTGCATCACTAACCGGCATCTGATCTGCAACTCCACAGGTCAGAAATGGCGGTGGTGACTGTATTTTGCAGCTTCAACATAATAAAGCCCCACCCAATGCTGTTTGAAAAGTGTACAAGCATTAGAAGGGAAGTGCTTAAATGTCCGTTGGTCGTGGTGGTCGAATGACTCGACAAAAGTTAATAGGAAAGTGTGAAGGAATAATCGTATGATACTGCCATGATTGGGAGTTTTTTTTCAGTGAAAGAATGCAGTGCATGAGTAGGCAAGTGGTACAGTGAACAAGAGTATTCGCCCCATTTTCGAAGATGTATGCATTTGTCCACAACCAAATTGAACATGGAATCGGATTAGACCTTTTCAAAAGCTCTATTTAGTCCATAATAAGCTATTCTAAGTTTTTTTAAAAGAAACAATACTTACAAGGTCAAGTGGAGAGCTTGAACACAGACAGCGTAGACGGCGGATGTTGTGGTGCGGGAATTTGGCTGCCTTCCTGTCAAAGTCTTGGATGGCTAGGGGATGCCTTACGCAGTGTAGGATGGGGCTCAGTACAGCGCCGAGTTCTTCTAGATATTCGGTGGTCGCCTCTCCCACGGGAACTGGTGACGTTGGCTCAGTTGGCAGAAGAATGTAATTCAACCTCCTATTACTCAAGAGGTCATTCAAAAAAAACCGTTATTGCGGCTAGTGATACTGTTCCGCCAATCCACAGCAGAATATCCAATTCTCTTCAATGCATTAAGTTTTCCTTTTTGGGGTCTTAAAACAGATTTTCATTTACAACCCACAGAGAATATTAATCCAATCCGATTTGCTCTACTTAAAATTTTGACTTCGATATCTCTCTGCTTCTCAGTCCATCAACATTGTGTGTTAACTTCAGCTTCTTTGATTTTGCGCAGAATGAGCTTGTCAGCAGTAATATTTTTTCAGTTGTTAATTTGTCAAGTTATCAATTTTGCATCAACACAATTGACAGATTACTTCAAATCATTGTTCCTAAATGTGCAATTTTCCCTTTATCAATTTTAATTATCCACAAAGATTAGCATTTCTGCTGGTTTGTTTGAAAATAACTTACATTAACTAATGAGCCTGCTTCGTATGCATCTAATACTTAATTCATTCAGCAGCTTCACAGCCTTTGGATTGTAAACGATACTACCGCAGCAAAATAGCATGGCTTTTAAAACTAAAACGCAAAATGCGTTTTACGGTCAATTACCTTCTAAGCCGCCTTTTGCTTAAAAAGGGTGAAGATGTAATCGCGACCAGGACGCATCGTCCGCGCTCTCCTGTCTGCAATGAAGGGCCGGACTCCCTAACAGTCGCCGTTCTCATGCATTCATGCGCTATGCATTATCTTTGTCTTCCCTTGATTTTAAACATAAATATAAACGCATGCATAGGTTCGAGTGCACGTAATACTGGTTGTCCCATCAGAAGTAGGAATTGGAAATTCTGTGGAATTTGAGCCCAGAAAGAAGGTCTCCCCAATGCCACGGCGGGAGGTTTTTTGGGATCCGCAGATGTCCCTTTTGAAATGTTTATCACTGAGACAAAAGTTTTGGCTTCCACCTGCCGGTTATTGATTCGCTTCAAAATGTCAAAAATTGTATTCAGTTTTAGAGTTTATTCCATAGCCAAATGCTCCGTAAGTTGATTTTGTAGGCCTAACACCGAAAAAATATCAGAGAAGCCAACTGCAGCACCCAACTTTTGGCTTAAAAACTTATTTCTCTCGAATACTTGTCTGATTCTGACTGTTCCTTGGCGAGGGTAGAAGTACAGCTATTTCTGATTTCCTAGTGTGAGTAGCGCGGCTAGTAATGAATCCAACGTTTTAAGCAATGTAACAATGTAAAATCATTTCTCATTACAAATTGGTCTAAAAGTTGTCAATAAACGCAAGTAAGCATTTCACTGTACACCTATGCTGAAGATGAGTGAACTCTGGGTTCACCGTTTGATCTACCTGCTGGGGCTGTGCTTTAGGTACACTGCTAGAGTCCCTGGTCTGAAGGCCGACTGACTGCCAGTGGCTGCTCACGCCTTAGCCGGCCAAGTGACCCAGACGCGGACGCAGTCTCCGACTCAGCCCTCGGCAGTCGCCATAAATCAGCAACTCAGACTGTGTTCGCATGTTGAAGCTGTGTGTTGACTCGCCCGTCCTGAAACAATGCAGACGTCTAGCCTGCGTAGAAACTCCACAAAAACGGTCGAAAAACAAGTTTAAAATAGCCTGAAGTGTTATTACCGTCCCTTAAGCGTGAAACGCATAACGATTCTCATGGCCCTCACGAGTGACACAAGCAGAGGTTTTCCCAGCACATCACAGTCTGATGGCTGCAGTACTATGGAAGCGTGGTTACTTATTAGTACGAAGGAAGGGCCCTCCTGGCCACACCAAGCCTTTGATTGACCCGTTGGGAGAATTAAACGACAGTAAATCGTCTGTGGCGACACGCTTTTACAGCTCAGACTTTGAAACTATTTGCAAAGGCCCCAAACACCAGTCAAAAGGGTATCTGACCCAGAGTGACTATCGGCATTGGGAACTTCTTGAAGGCTGAAATAAAAACATTTGGCTGAATTTTTGAGTAACTGCGATATGACAATTTTTTCCAAATTTCCTCCCGGTTGCAGGAAAGGACGTCATTACTAATTGTGCATCGGATCAAAACTCCCGAGATCTGCCGATATCTTTTAGCTTTAGTAACCTAGAGGATCCATCTAAACCTGCTGTGTCACTTAAGCATCTCACCGCAAGTAGGCACCATCGAAGAATCCACTGGTTAAGAGTTGATTAAAGCAGAACTAGCCATCTCCCCATAAAGATAGAGTCCCTCATGGGATCAACACATTCGCAACCTGGCGCTCTAGCAAGTGCCGATTTTACACACCCTCCCGGCATTAAAAGGGCTCGTTTCGCCAAACCACACGAATGTCCGCGTCAACAAGACTGCGCAACTTCAAACTGGCATCTTCTTCACAGACAATTCATCTTACTATCCGAAGTTGGGTCAAAGTAAAGAAGTGAATTAGCAGTTAATGATTGTGAGTACCTGCACAGAGCTGCAAGGACAGTAAAGATCAAGGGATGGTGGGCAATCACAGTACAAAGTGATGAAAAACTGGTACAAGTTAACCGAGAAGAGAGTAAGTAGTGGCTTCTTTGCGATCCTGTCTGTCTCATTTGTCTGCACCATCACCATTTAATCGCGGTGCCGAGATCGTTTCACCCTTTGCTCCACAATAGCCTGCCTATAGATACAAAAAATAATTAACCAGACGAGCAAACGAAGTGCCTTGCTTAGATACTCCTCCTTGAGAACAGCAAGCCGGAATACGGAAAGAGAAGGAAACAACCTAATTGCAAGGCGGACTAACTTTGAGGCTCGGGCGATGAAGCCTCGGCGTTTGCTGCGGGATGTCTAGCGCCTTACGCAGATGGGCGCGAAATGCGTCAGTACATATACGACCCTCTTTGTCCACACATTCCGTCATTATGGCCGAGGTCACCTTGGCTAATCGAGCCGAGGTGGTAGAGGAGGGAAAGGACGCGCACTTCTCAGTCCCCAAACCCTGAAAACGATTTAAAATGTCTAGATTTTCTATCCTCATCAAATTCTAACAGACGTTCTCGAGTCATTAAGGAATAAAATGAGCCTACATTGTAAGTAATGCTAGCTTGACAACACCTAACTAGTGGGTTTCGGTTGGTTCAGTGTCCGCAACACTTGACACTAGTAAATAAATTGGAGAGATGAAAAAGAGTCTTTAAATAAGGCATCGCCCATTAAATGAATAGTCCTTGTTGAAAAATACCTCTTAGCATGCTTCATACAGAGCTCAAAGTTTTGAAGCTGTTGAACAGGCGACTATTCAGCATGACAATGGGGCTAAGGAGGTAAGCCTTCAATAATCAAAGTTCGATTTTAACGATTAAAATGTCCCTGATCTCAGTACATTTTTCGTTTATTTCCAAATAGAACAACATTTGCATCCGTGATACTCCCTTTAACCTCGTTTTGTTCATCCCGAACTTGTGACAAGCCCCTGGCCTTCTCGTAGAAAGTTGCCAGCCTGACAAAAGGGTCGATTTCTTTGTCACCGAAAAACTGAAAAGATAAGCAGGAGTAGAGGATTTCTCACTATTGTTTGCTAACTGCCAAATCCCTTTTATGTTAGCTTGTGTAAATGTTGCTAAGGTTTCCTCAAAACTGTTAGTAGCCTCAACTTCCATTAGCACAAATATCCACTTTCTCGACTAACAGATGGGAAGAAAATAACGAGTAGGAGTGGGAGTCCAAGCATACTTGAGAGGCAAGGAAGAAGCTATAATAAAGGGAAAGATCACCTTGTCAGGATTTGAAAATGCGTTAAGAGAAGCTGGGTATTTAAGGAGTTGCTCGTATCTGGCCAGCTTCTCCTGCAACACATGCTTTTCTTCGCGATATTTGGCGGTAGAGCACCTCTGACTCTCCAGCTGCCGCTTCAGTAAAATCTGCTGAAGGCTGAGTTGCTTGTTATCTAAAGGAAAGCCGAAGTTTATGGTTAGCAAAGAAGACGTTCAACAACGCACGTTCTGATTGATCGGGAAGAAGAGGTAAAAAATACGTAATCACTTAAGCTAAGTCACGTCCCAAAGTACCCGATTATAGCATATAATTTTGGAAAGCAATCACCCTCTCTGGCACTGCGAAGATGTGCTTCCAGCTGGAGGAGATTGTCGTTCAAACTGGCAGTCTGTATGCGCTGTTCCACTAGATGTGCCTCTTGAGTTGCTATCTGATCACCCAGTCGAGCGTTTTCTGCCTCTACGGCGGAAATTCGACTGGTAAGGAGCGTTGCCGCCCTGGCTACGTCTAGTACTGTTGGAAGAAATAATGCTACTTATATTAACATAAGTAATACATTTCATCTGTGCATAGAGCGCCTGATAGTACAAATACCAGAAATGGTAAAATCGTTTTAAAGGTGTAGATACTTCAGCGACACCCTCACGCATTTGTTTGACAGAAGTGAAACTGCAAGCATATATCCTACACTGGATGGTTATAAACCACTTCACCAACACTACGCATAAAGACATCTCTCCATCAAGAATCAAGATGCCTTTGAGGCTCAATATAAAACTAGCTTGCGTGTTTGACACTGAACATGTCACACATTTTAAAATTAATTGTAACTTTGGTAGGCCTTACTTTGACGTCTTTGCATATACTTAGATGATGAATGATTTGGTGCTTCTCCACTTTCACTATTGCAGATCTCTGGACAGTTGGAAAGGGAGATCCCAACCATTCTGAGATTTTCACTCAATGCGACTTCATTGGCTTCTCTGATCGCAAAGCACACGCAAACCAAATTTATTAACCTCCACTTTATAACTCTGCTCAGCACTCGCATGAAGAATTATGCACTATTTTGTTAAAAATGAATAGCACGTAATGGTCAGAGTGTTAGTACAAACGATTCACAGCAGAAAATCAATGAAATTCTATTCTGAGGTGCAAAGGGAACTCCTACCTCTCCATTTCGAATTTATTTAGCAGGCCCTTTAACTCTGCAATCTCTTGATTAGAATTCTCTCGCTGGCATTGTAAGTTGGTACAACTGGAACGTATCTCGTTAACTGTGCACTTCAGCTGCTGATTTGTAGCCTTCAAGGCAACATTCTCTTTCTCCAGGTGCTGTATCCAATCATGCGCCTTCCTCGCTTCCTTTTCGGCTTGATCTAGCCTTTGCTCCAGCAATTCATTTGTTTGCTCGCTTTCTTTCACCTTGGCCTCAAGCACTGCTAAGAAGATCTTGCCAATTAGTAATAAATGATGGTTTAGGTGATTTAATGGTGCTTCTGCTTGAAAAAAGGTGTTGGTGAATATAGATGACTCACGGGCATTTTGCTGAACAGAGGCCTGAAGGGAAGAGTTAAGTTCTACTATCTGTGCATGCATCGCCTTGAAACGCCTATCTGAAGCAGCAACTCGCTCTCGAGCTACTTCCTGCTCCAAAGCTAGATCATGCAGGTTCTGCTCAGAGGATGCCAGTGCACCGCGGCAGGCACTTAGTTCAGTCTCCAATTGGTTAACTTTTGCTCGTTCTCGGACAACTTTGACTTCCGTCTCCTCAACTCGTGTTTGCATTGAATGACTGAATCGCTCGAGATGTTCAAAATCTGCTTTGAGTCTGTTGTTGCACGTTTTTAGGTCATCAATTTCTTGCCTACCAAAGACAAAGTTCTAGAAAGACAAGCGAAATACAAAGGCAAGCCTGCAGAGAATCGCGGCTGCTACCACCCACCTTTGCGACTCCAATTGAGCTTGGAGTTGAGTTGTTCTATGCTGCAATTGGTGGATGGTGTGAGCATCTTCTCTTACTTTTGCTTCCTCTCGTTTGGTAACAATATCCATCGCTTCAGCGTGCGAGACCTTCAGGTCTTCAATTTCTCGCTCTAGACAGTCTATTTTGTCTACGGTGGCTCCCTCGTTCTCAGTAAAAAATTGAGCCCGTAGCTGCTCTGCCTGCTCGCGCAGTGCCTCTTCGAAAGCTACGGTCATCTGGCTAATCCTTGTCTCCGCCTCTCGACGTCCTGCCGCCTCATCTAAAAGCAGAGCAAAGCAAAATCTAGAGGGCATGAAAAGTTAGATGAGAATAAGCGAGACAAATACCCACTAGACGGACGCACCTTCAAGCTGGACAATACGCGATTCTCTAGTAAGTATCTCTGCAGTAAGATGGTGGATCTTGGCTTCCACCTCTGAAAGCTCCCGCTCACAGGCTCTGGCCTCGGAGGCAATCACTTCTCTGTCGACCAGACTACTCGAGAGTAAGGCGGATTGACGGCTGCGCGCCTTTTCTGATGTGATCAATTCACTTCTTAATCGCACTACCTCCGCTTCTGTCCTAGCATTCCGAGAGTCCCGCTGACGCAACGCTTCGCGAAGTTGCAGCAGCTCTTTTTCTTGTAATACACACTGCTGTCGGAGTAGCCAAAAGTTTTCCAATTTCGCGTCCCTTGCCTTCTCTTCTAACCCTACATCATCATCTTTTTCTTTTATATTTATCTATAAAAGATTCAAACACCATGTGTTTTATCCACTATACATTCTGCACAACGACTAAAAATGCATCAATATGCGTCAGAATTTTTTTATTTGCTCAGAATATGAAACGCCTTTTAGTGTGATGGCAATAACTCACATTTTTGGTCAGAGAAAGCCTTTCCGTAAACAGAGCGTCAGGTTCGTTGATGAACCTTACATTATTCGAGTTGGAGGAGAAGGTCTTAAATCCCTCTTGATCTTCTCCTACAGTCAGATTTGGTTCCGAAGGATAGTCTACTTGATTCGTAGGTACAATAGCCAGATTTTGTGTTGGATGGCACACACTATCTTGTGAGTTTGGCTCAATCACGACAGTTGTGTCGTCATTGTTACATTCGTGGCCTGTGCCATATTTCTCATGGCATAAGGACATATCTGTTGCTTCGTGCATCGAAAGCTTCGGAATAAAAGTGGTTCTGTTTGTATCATTGAAAAAAATTGAAGAGAGTATGAAACATGTTTTTCATACTGTATACCATAAAGCACACACATGTACCGACATAACTAAAACATGAAGTTTGTTAAAACCAAGTAAGTTTTAAATGTTAGGGCAATTAATTTTGGGCAAGTCGCTTGCATAGAAAGTGCATGCATGCATGCAACAGGTTTAAACCACAAATAGTTAAGAAATAGAAGAAAAGGCCAACACTACTGTACTCAATTAAAACGGTTTTGAGCATGTCACAGATACAACAGGAACTCATGCAAAAAAAGGCAAGAATCTTTCAGACTCTATGACAATGCGTTTACGTGTGCACTTAAAAAGTTGCAGTTCCGTTTGCAGTTATAAACATGCAACATTTTTATGAGAGATCGACATCTAAATTTAAATTTTAAAATTTAAATTTATGTTTTCAAATCGCTTATTTTTATCTATCTTTTTCAAAACAATGTTCTTATCGAAATGACATTGATTTTTGTTGCCACCTCGTAATCCGTAGAATGAATGTTTACCAAAAGAAGGCAAGGACAACACCACTTCTTTTTCAGAAGCCTTAAGACATTATGATTGGTTATAATGTTTAATCAGATTTCGGGGGCCATATAGCTAATTTGTGCCCGTTAATCCATAATCAATTTTACTCTTGGAAGGGCACACGCCTAAACAATTTTGAAAATACCCCGCCGAGTTGGCTTCATTCGGTCCTCTAAATACCTACGTGGTGCCCCTGCTTTTGCCACTCGGAGCTTGATTTCACTGCAAAGCTCCAAACATCCGTCAAATTTCTGAACTCCTTGAAGATGTAAGAGGACTCAATAGTGTGGAAAGAGGTATATTACTGACGTCCGAAGGAGCTTAGAATAGTAAGGCGTTTCAAAGGTCATGTCGTTTAGCAAGAATGCAAGATGTAAAGGTCAATATGCTCCAGCACATGAAATTTGTCTTAACCAAACCATCTAAGCTCCCAATAATCCACTATAATGATTATCATCACTTTTAGTGGAAAAAGAGCCTTTTATTGACTGTTTTTGTTCAAAGATCCAGCTGAAGCGTGGTAAAATTATCCATTTTATACACTTTTGGCAATTCGACGTGCCATTTTCGCCTCGATTCTCGGCCCTTATTTGTTAATAATATTGAAGAACTAACTTTGATCACTGGACTTGAGGGAAAACATTAATCGTTTCACTTTTAATATGGAGATTTGAACCAACTTCTTAGCATACGTGGAGTGTTTTGTTGTGCTTCAGCCTTTGTAGGTCGTGTCCCTTCTAAGTGGCATGGATTCCCGTCTATATGGGTGGCCTTCAAGCAATAGCATGGTCTGGAAGCGATCGTCGAGAATTTAGACCACGGATTTGTATTTGCAGAGCAGTGGCCACTTTTAAACACTGGTCGTTCCTCTAGTATTATTTTCGAATAGTTACGTCTAAAGTCTCCTTTTTACTATCATAGGCTTTAACATTTTTGACGTCGTCAAGATTCTTTTTTATATTCCGTGAAAACATTGTTCTCACGCAAAGATTTCTACTTCCCGGAACTAACAGAACTAAGCAGCAAGCTTTGATATAAATACGGGTGTGAATTTTACTTTTGATTGCGCGATAGTCTTGATATGTTTTATGGAACAGTAGATGACTTTCGCAGAGCTCTCTGTGGCATTATTAGTCCCCTGGGAGCAGGTACCATGATACAATGGGTGTTTTACAAAAAAACGTTAACAGGTCCTCTGCAACTCATTCATGTTAATAATGGCGACGTGCACTTGAAGAGACTTTGAAAACGGACATGACGAAAAAGGCCCACTCGGACGTTGGTGTAAAGTGAAGTCTAATAACAATAGTGGAACATGACTGCGATTTGTAGTTTCCAATTATTTTGGAAGCATTCTAAAGCCTTCATTCTCTTGCATTCTCTGATTAAGCGGGATT
The DNA here is from genome assembly GCA_023375655.1 of Taenia crassiceps. NCBI lineage: Eukaryota > Metazoa > Platyhelminthes > Cestoda > Cyclophyllidea > Taeniidae > Taenia > Taenia crassiceps. The sequence goes on from JAKROA010000010.1 coordinate 2,465,560, forward strand.
GTGTCAATTGCACTGTGATTGCCCCAAAAGTAGTACCAGTCCAAGGCCAATTGGTCACCATGTCTTGGTTCAAGCGGGATGACTAAGTGACTTAGAAGCAGACCAGGACCCAGACTCACAACCACTCTCCAGAGATTCTCCGTATGCTCCGTACCTTCCCGACTCGCTTTCACCTATTAATAACGACGACGTTCGCATCAAAGTTTTCCTCCGCTAGTGTTTGAAATGGAAACTCTGCAGCCCTTAAGTTCACCCACATAAACGGCAATTTACTGCCATCACTACCTGCGCACACTAAGTCCTTGGAACTGCCAACGTCCATAAGCGGTTGAGTGGTTTCTTTTTCAAGCTTATAAAAGGTTGTAAGTCATCTTTGAATTGTACGCACCATTCAGCGGTTTTACTGTAGCTGAGATTCCCACCTTTAGAGTTTGCTTTAGACCTGCAAAGTTATTCCAATATCTAATTTTCTTTCACGATTACCTTCCTTGACACTCAACGCACTGTTCACAAATGTGATAAATATCAGCTGAACAGCCTCTTGCATTGGAAGTGTAGCGACCTTTTTCCTAGCCTCTCCATTCAGCATCCGTGGGTGGCACCTTAATGATAAAGTCTAGAACTGTAAAACTTCTCTCTTAATTTTCACCGGTGTATGTAAAAGTTGCTTATACAAAAAATGCGTCCAAATATTTGCTAACAGAATCACTTTCATAAAAAATATATTTAACTCTCACAATTTGCCCAACTAGGGTCGTAATTGCCATCCAGAGCCTCAATAATGTACTCCATTTTTTGTTTTACTTCCTTAAAGTTTGGTCTGTTCTCGGGCTCATGCCGCCAACACGATCGCATCAACTCATATACTCGCCATGTACATTCCTCTGGTGGATCGAGGGTGTCTCCACTGCAAATTGCTCTTATGGCGCCTTCTGTTGTGTATCCTGTAAAGGGTGGAAGAAATTCGCGTTTTCACGGTTGACTGCTTAAAATCATCCAGCAGTAGCGTTAATGTTACCTTCGTAAGGTACACCACCGTAAGAGAAGACTTCATAGCCCAAAACACCGTACTGCCAGACGTCGCTTTTGGAAGTGACTTCTTTCTCATTTGTCAGTGCCTCTGGCGACGACCAGCGAATTGGTGTCTGGAGATCTGTCAGTGTGCCAAAAAAAGCTACTTAATAGTGCCTAGGTTTCTAGGAATAAAACATCAGGATGTTAGAAAGTGTAGTTATTTTTAATATGCATTACTACAGATAAGTTAAGCTCCCCATTGTTTATTACTGGCCATTGGCAATATCCCGGCTTGGGTTTTTTAATGAGTGCATAGCCATTTAAAAGGTGGTTTGTGCAAAATTAGCTCCCATCTTTAAGTGTATTGCTGCATTATTTGACTTAGGGGAGTAAAGGTTTTAGATAATATGAATCCCATTTAATCTATTTGGCGAATTTTTGCTGTGTTCTGAAATTGCAAATCTACGCATCATATAGTTCTTAATGCGAAATTTGGAAAAAGTTACCAATGGGGTTAGAAGATGGCATGGAGAGCATTTTTGATTGGCCAAAGTCCCCGACCTTGACCCTACCGTCTTTGGCCACAAAAACATTAGCAGCTCGGAGATCGCGATGCACGAATTGAATAGACTCTAAGTAGACCATACCGTTTGCAACCTTAAGAAGAAGTCGTATACTTCAATCTAATAGTGTAGGATTTTTGGGCTCTTATTCTATTTGCTAACAGCGTCACGTATTTATGACTTCAGTTGCTTATCTGATAATTATAGCCAAAAGTAGACTAGCTTACAACATTAAGACTATGTTGAGGGCAAAATATCTTGACTGTGAGCAGTATTTGCATCGGTCAAAGTGCCAAATCATCCGTTGAGTGGTGGTTTAGCTACCTACAGCATAGCGATTATCAACTTTGAACTGAGGGGCGTGTTTACACTACTGACATCTAAAGTAGATAGGAAGTCTTCATTGAAAGTCCTAACTTTATGTAGGATTGTATAAAGACAAGCAAACTACCTGATCCATTATTGAGAGTAGATCTGTCTGTTTCAAATTCCTTCCTTCCTCTGTACGAAGGTACTTATTCAACGCCCCATTGGGCATATACTCTGTAATTACAAGAACCGATTCTTCGGGGGGTTTTGTGCAGACACCAAGGAATTGCACCAACTGGGCATGCCAAATAGCGTGCATTTTCTTTGCCTCTCGAATAAAATCCTCCCGACATGTCGGGACCAGTGGAATCTTCACAGCCACCTCAACGCTCTGAATTCGGCCAAGCCACACTTCACCAAAGCTCCCTTTCGCTATGATGCAATTCAGTTGCACCGATTCACGACTTATTTCCGCTTCCCGAAACGGTGTTTGGGGCTTTTCTCCGGTGCAAGGTATTGTCAGTTTGCAGTCGTCTATTATTGGATGCTCTAAAACACCACTCGGTGAATTAGTGCCACTGGTTGATGGCAAGGAACAAAGAGGACAGGTCAAGGCTTCTAACTAAGTATTGGAGATAAACTTGAAGAGCACTCCAAGCACTAATAGTAGCTAGCATTCAGCTTAGTGTTGTTTAGTCGGAGCTGTGGTAAATAATCAGTGTTATTTGACAGGATGCAAATTTCTCTTGGAATATTGTTTAAAATTTGCACAATTTTTGGACCTTTTGTAAACAGATAGCTCAATTAGCAAAAATTGATGCTCTAAAAGGCTTAGGTGGACGAACTTTTTAAAATAAAAATGGATTAGGTATAATTTGGTGGTACGGGATGGGCAAAGCAATTCTTTCCACTACTCGATCCGCTTACTGTTAACTTACTCATGTAGAAATCGAGTAAATCATTCAAATTCGCGAACGGAACCTCCTTGGCAATGTAGAAACCTGTACATTCGTTGGTGCGGCGTATTTGAAAATGGCGGATTTTGACCACGCCTTCACAAAGGGTTCTGCATGACAAGGCGTAGGTCATTGGCTCTAATAACAAAAAGTCAACAGTCCTTTCATTGTGCAGTGGTGAAGTCTACTAGAGGATGCCTAAACTTCAAAAATCCAGCAAAATTCTGTTGCATTTAAATAAATAAGGTTTTTGCACCATGAAACGTCAGTGCGCTAAACAGAGTCCCAGTAAGCATCACCTACTGTGGGTTAAACTATGTTGAGGCGATTATTTAAAAGGGCCTTAGAACATCAAAGATTACACCAAATGCTTTGCCGATAAAAGCCCTTCTAATAACTGAAAACCAGGCATACACCAAAAATGAAAGAGTGCAGGTTATCAGGGAGACCTCTCACTCTTCATTGGCTTAGTGCTGACAGTGAGGCTGTTCTAATGTTTGGCGCGCAGCAACTTCACTTGTCACGCCTGCACGACTTTTTGCTCATCTAACTTTATCTAACTTCACAAATACTCGACAGGTATGCTTCATCAATTCAGAATAGACGACTACCGTGCATAATGTTAACTAATTAACTAATTAAAAGCAAATTTGTGATGCGATCTGATCTGTTGATCTGATTTTTAATTTCTTTGGAGACAGTCAAACAGACGGAAAAAGTGACGACTACCAATGTCAGAGTGGAAAATTAAAACCTGTTAATCGTGCTTGCTAGTGCAGTAAAAAAGACTACATAATCCATTCATGAATAATGTAAGGAAAGGGCCAAATATGAGCATTCGAAATGACTCCTTCAGTGGGGAATTGCCCATGAGACACCTTGACTAAATCCTACTGGTGGCCACTAAGAGCCTGGTCATCTCAGAAGAGTGAAACTGCTTTAATTAAGTCTACCTTCAGAAGCACTTTACCAGTGGCCCAAAAACAACAGGGGTAGTGTTTTTTACACAAGGTTATCATACTTGACGTAGCTGTTGTCCAACCTTCGCTCTAAGGCACTTGCCGTAAGGTTACTGTCGACAACGAAAACACATATCTGCATGCAATCATTTGGATTATGTTTGTAAAAGAGTCTGTGATCCACTGTCAAGTTTGATCATATCATCCTTGAATGGATTTGTGTAAGCGGTTAATTTGATACATTTGGCACTTCCTCCTCGAATCTCTTGTCATAATAGCATAAACAAAACTTTCTGATGTATCGAGGAAGCATTTACACATTCACACAGCAGCACATGAAATTATATAAAGGAAACCAAATCAAAGGCCCACCTCTAGAGGGTCGAATAAGAAATGTTCCAGTTACCGTCCCAGGAATTAGCAACTTTTTTTCTGCCTCAATGCGGTTAACCGGATACCAAGCTGACAGAGCACCAGCGATCGCCGTGTCATTTATCATATAGTTGAATGGAATGAGACCTCGTTCACTGGTTCTCATGTTAACTGCAGTTCGCCAGGGCTGGTCGAACTGGCCGATTATTGTGAGCACATCATTCCGCAGAAATGCGAGCTCACTGGACGAGTTGGGTAGGTAGTCGTAGAGCGCATACACCTTGTCGCCCCTGAGGTTGGTCACCTTTGTTGATCTTAGACTCAATTGAGTTGCAGTCGGAAAAGCGGGTTCATTTACAATTTTTGCAGGCTCCACGTACTTTGAAAATGCTGATTTACGTTTGCAAGGGCAGAGAAATTTCATCATTGCATCAAGGACTCTAATTGTCAAAAGAACATGAGGGAAATGATTACGGAACCAAATGCATACTTTTAACCTCATCACCTAAGTTTACATTGTGGGCTTTGAGCCAAATCAGTAGTTCAACAGAGAGCTTCTAACCAGCGTCACATAGTCGTGAAATACTTGTGTATGTTCTGGCTGCTGCATAGTTAAGTTCAGCAATCACCAGCTCCATTTGAATGCTTCCACTGCCTGGAAGACCGCCACTGTCAAGCTATCGATGGGTGCTGCTTCAAGTGGTGTAGTGGAAACTGCAACCTGTTGAATTGAGACTACGCCCACTCAAGTAACCTCGTTTGCTTTTGCCACTTTCGTAAGTACGCAAAATTTGTGAAGCGCCTCAACTGCATATTGCCATGGTGTTGTTAATTCAATTCAAGCATTATGGAAAACATGACTGCTACGAGTTATCCCAATGTGTGATAGTCATAAGCCACCAAAATGGCACCTCAAATTGCTGCTTGTATTGTGTAACCGGCAACACCAGCCTCACTCCTATAGCACAAGCCCATCTAAGCGGACGTCTGCGTTAGAAAAAGACTCACCATTTTTAGTCCCTTGCCGTATTTTCACATACAACGATACTATCTAACAAATTGCATCCAGCATTCAATTTGATACTTATCCATTAAGTCATCCCACTCGAATCCCTGGGTTATTGTATAACTCTTCTTTTCTTGCCGTATTTTAGTTAACGTAATTAGCAAAGAGAAACATGCTACTTATACAATTAGTAGATTATAGATGACCAAAAAAGGTAACTTAAATATGAAGTCACTGCAAATCAAAAACGAGGAATTTAGCCTCGGATGCATATATTTCCTACCACTTTATCGATTCACACCATATTTTGCATTAACTTTTACCTCCTAAAATTAGGCATTATTTGAGTGTTTTTTTGCCTTTAGCTCGCCATTTCAATTAACTTCACTTTCTCACTCGGTACTGCAGTAGCTAACCGGGGAAGAAGCAACATGGTAAATTGTAAAACTTGTTTTCAACTTACCACTCCTTACTGTTCTGCAGAAGTTGGAAATCCATTTAGCAATCACACATTTGAGATCACATCTTTTTATCGCAGAAGGGCTTCAACCAATCACCACTCGACAAATTGTGGAAATCCTTTCTTACACACCGTAGTTACGTCTCGCATGCTAATACCCATTTTTTCTGCTTAAGTTACACTTACCAACGGTCAACCCGTATGAACTGCTAGATAGCAGTTTTTGTCGTATTCATTGTGATCAAATGGCATCATCCAAATGAGGTAGAACAGGTATTCTCATTTCAATTAAAATCTGAACTCCTTTTTAGTTGTGATATTGTTCTTTTTTCTCATTTCAAAAAAGACCTTTTGATGTGTAAGCATAATTATTTTTTCTGAATTTGGAACATTTAAGTATGTGAGTATCACGTCTAAAAGACGTTCGAAACATTTCTATGAAAACAAGTTGTGTAGCCACCGAGCCTTTGGAAACTTCATTTGATGCAATTAAATCGCAAAACTCTGGGAAAGTGTGTGGTTTAATGGGAAGCATGGTATCTACAGATACGTCGGTTGGCTAAGGTAATGTACCATAAAATTTGGTAATTCCATTTTTGCGAATTTGCGGTCCTGTGATTGGCAGAGGAGATCTTAATGCGGATACTAGCGCGTTTATAGTGCATCCACTTTGCAACCGATTAATGAGGGAGAGGACGCTCAACGAGAGAGCTAACTGCGGTATGTTCTAGAATGTTCGGGAAACGGATAATCCTGAAGGCAATATTAGGACTTTAAAGCAACTCGGTATCTGGAGGCTGATTGTTTACAAAACTAGATTCACAGAAAAACGGAAGACAAATATATTCGGCGGCGCCTACTTCAGAGACGCAAGCAACTGCGCCGAGAGCAAAGAGCTGTAAGGCTCTGAAATTAAAAAGCCAAAACGGAATTGCTCACCGCGGCAAGCAGATGAAGTCGTTCTTAGAACTGCCCACCATCACTCCATTAAGTTGGTCATAGCCGTTTTCCACGTTCAAAGTGGTATAGCAAGGTCGTATCTTTGATGGCAGAATTACGTAGGAGATAGTGTTAAAAGATAGGCGGTGTCTCTGAGCGAGCCTATTCTGTAAGTTAGTTGCATCTTATGCTATCGAGGGCTTAAGGAGGCATCAAGAACGGAAACACAGTATACTCAGATCGTGTCAGAGCACTCAAAACCAATAAAAAGCTTCCTCCATAAGTAAACTGTGATTAGCTGAAATCTGATCATGCTCTACCGGAAATTATTGTTTGGACTACTTAAATGGGTATTTATAGGAAAACCACTTTTAACTTTTCAGCACCGATTTTCCTTCTCTCTAGGCATGCGTGGGGAACAATTCCATCCCCATTTGAGAATAGCTCTTCGCATGGATTGGAACCATTTACTGCTACCTTTATTATCCTTTTCCGCAGCTCCTATAAACCGTATTAATTTGAAGGGTTGGGCGACTTGTGGCATAAAATCGACGCAGACATAAATTCCGTGAGGCTTAATGAGTTTAGCTAGTTGGGGATGCATTTAAACAACTGTTAATCGCATAAACATGGTAAATAAATTCCTTTCTTTAAGACTTCGTTCCCGATGATCCGCCTTTTGCAGTGAGCCTTGACAAACCATTTGTGGGACACGGCAGTAAAATGTGGATTTTTCTGGTGCAAAAATGCTCCGTATTTTGTCAATTTTTAGCAAACGACTTTGGTCTCCTGCTGTATAAAGTGATTAAATTAAGGATTTACAAAGTATATAGGACTGTGGCGTAATGCGTGTACCTTTTAGAGGTGTTAAACATCTACAGAATACCCACCTCAAGACTGAACAGGCTTCTATGGTATCTGTTAAAGAGACTGACACTTAACCCTTTATATAACATGGCGAACATGGGAAGCATCCATATTAAACGGCAGAAGATGTCTTCGTCTAACCAGTATTTTCGGTCCATGTGCATGGAAGCAAAGGCGAGGATTAAAAATCAGCTGAAATAATAGAGAAGAATGGACGACCTTATAACAGTGTGTACTGAGCTATTCCTGTGTAAACAATTGTCTAGAAGCAACATTGAGGACACCGTATCTATTTATCACTATTGAAAATTATCAGGGCTACTATCACCATGGTAGCGTTGTAAATCATTTTTCCACCAATCTCGATATTCTTTTAATGGCTCCTCCATTCACTGCTTCAATACATCCGATCAACTACTCCGTGTGCCTTCCTCTTGTAACGCTGTTGAGTGGCACCGAACCTGACTCAGCGTCCCTTAGGAGTGAATCCTTCAAAGCCACTGATGGTCTAGAGTTTGACTTGTACCTGATGGTGACATGATGTGCGTGGGTGGGAGACGATTAAAATATCTCACTCGTGGTTCATTCCTGAGACCCAGCAATAATACATGCTGATGTTTCTTTCGCATCACAAATCTCAGCTATAGAAGTAGCGTGTGTGTGTGTGTGTGTGTGTGTGACGGTGGCATAATGCATCACACCGTCACATCGATTTGTCACTCAGCCACTCCATGTATGTCAATCATTCCAACCATTGAGTTAAATTGCACTTGGTCTCTATTTTTATATCCAAATGTGTAAATAAATAGCATTCGATTGCCCTTCTAAACGTTGACTTTAAGGTCGAAATAAAGGATGGCTTAAGAGCCTCTCATCAGCAACGTGAATGCAGGCAGTGAATGGACCAATGGTTGTGCCTTTACAGCTCCTGATCGGTGCGTGAAGTTAAAATTCTTGGTGGAGACATAGTCTTTTGGAAGACTCTCCTGCATCGGTCCCAAGACATGAAGTTCATGCATAAATACTTGCCGATTTTCAATCAAAATGACTCATTTCATTGTTCCAGTATGCAACTGCCTTTCATCTCCACTCGGACATCTCGAGCGCTAACCCCGTGGAGGTGTGTTCTTGCTGCTGCTCGGTCAGTAAAGTTGAGTCTCAATTGTTGTTGTGGTTGCAATATGAAGATTCTAGGCCAAATCGCAGGATTTAAAGGATTTCCGTTGTCGACAATCTCACTAGGAAATTGTAACTCACAACACTTACCTGTTTTCTGAGATAAATTTTCCAAGTTGGTGACTTGGTGTTCTTATATTACGCCATCCAAATTTTTTTACACTGATTATACAACCCGTAATTTAACTGCAATTGTCACCTTCTTCGTATGGCTTCGTTCTCTGCTTTTGTAGACTCGAATGCCGCCCCTTCAGACCGGTTAGGTGTTTTCATCGTAGGTTCTCTGTTTGGCTCCATGTAACTACCACATCTTAAGAACAGTCGAAAATCCAGTAAATGCGGTTTCCGTGTGGATTGGTTGCTGCCCGATTTCCTGCTTTAACCTCGTTGAGCGCTAAAGGTAGTGGATTAAAGTCTCTGTTGTTGAAGCTTAGAATTTTGCACGTATCAGTGCAGTCACCCACTCCTTGATCCATTGATCTCCACGCCCTCATCTACCGTTTAACCTGAGCCGTCATCCCGACTCCCTGAATTTCACAGGTAACTACACAAATTATTCATAAATTCTTGCGTCCTTTAAAACCCTCAAATATAATATAGACGATTGCAGCCTTACTGTGATTAATTGGTCAAATTTGTGAGGAATGGAGTGAGCAGTGGTGAGACTGAGATTGGTCCTCTTAAAGGAAATGCGGCATCCTTTCCAGGGATACCGTCTCACTGTAAAACTTCCTCAGCAGTAAGGCCTAGGTAACACCACTCTGAACGCACAACAAGAACACTTTGTGTAAAATAGGGCAGAAAGATGTCATAAGCTGAGATCATTGCCCATTCAATCTGTCCTGCTATTCGTAGCTCTAATTATGCAGAAATTTCAAGAAATCAGAAAATACAGCCAAAAAAGCAACCATTGCTCGCTAGAAACACCGACGATGAAGTTATACGGAACTAAAACAACAACATTAAATGCGATTACAGCAATCAAGAGGGTAAGCAGGTAGTATGCGACGTCCAAACGGTCTATCCGATGCACAGTACCCACTTTAAAAGAGCGCCCGCAGTACTGGCACTCCAAAAGACCGACTGCTTTCAGTGGGTGTGTTGGTCTGCTTTTGTGATTCTGTTTATGTTTGCGGTGGGCCAACGATGAAATGATTAAAGGAAAATCCCTCCTTTGCTGAAGGCCGAACAGTACCCACCTCTGAAGCCTATCTTCTCGAAGCACAAAGTGTGTGCAATGGCAGGCTTATTCAAGCGGATGAAAGGAACAGCGAAAGACCTGGCTCCTTATTCCATTAGTAAAATGTAAGCCTAAGTATGGAGGAAAATGGAAAATATTTTTATTATAATCACCTCTTCGTGCCATTAACTTCCCAAAAATTGGAAGAGAATCAAAGAAAGGCGTAGAAGTATGTTGGAATATAGTGAACTTTGTAGCAAGCTTTCTTCTCTTTGAGAAAAGGTTAATAAAGCACCAAAAGCTATTCACTGAAAAGATTATTACTTCAAGGTCTTGTCAGAGTCAAGTGGCGAAAAGTGTTCATCATAGTAGTCTAAATTTCTTAGGTCTTTTGCTCCTTCTTCAAGAAACGCCTGTATTCAACGTGTTACACTTGGTTTAACCAGAAGACACATCTGAGTAGCTAAAAATTTCTGAGTCACATTGAATTCCTCAGGCAAGGTGATCAAAGGCATTCCAAAAATGCCGCCTGAAGAAAGAGTTCGGTTTCCACTGTCTCTGCTGGCTACCCACTTGAGTTTGATGCAAAAAAAGAAACTCACAGTGCGTTACGGAGAATACTCATTAAAATAGATTCATTTCTATTCCACATTTTAAAAATCACTTTTTCATTTATTACTAGTAAATAATAAGACGATAAAATCTAGCATCCTTATGTGCCACTAGCCTCGGAGGAGTAGTCTAATGACAGGATTTCAAGCAAAATAAAGGCTGCCTCTCCGGACTCGGTACCTCTTTCATAGTTGCAGAATGACTCAGAGAAAGCACATGAGTCGCTTTCATCCCTCTGAGAGGCTGCAAAGGACCTTCAAAAAATGCGGTTAAGGCGCCGATAGGTCGATGCCTTAGGAGCTACAATTCATTCCATTATTAAAGTGAATTGTCTTCACCTCCATCCGGAAAGGCACTGAGATTGACCATCAGGGGGCACCTCGACTATCGCGGTGGTGCACTGGGGTGCGCATAAGCTGACTCATCACTGAGAGGTCGGGATCTAGGTCACACTGATCGGGTGCACCAACTCCACGGCCTCTCCCTTCCCTCGGTGTCCAATAGTGGGGTCGGTGTAGGTCACACATGCACACACGCCCATGTGTGCATGAGCGGGTGCGTCCGCACACGTGCCCTCCAGTGGGCGTCCATTTGGGCCAATTACTGTTTATGCTTTCCGAGAATTTTCCACACTCGTCATAGCAAAAAAACCATTTTCTGCACTAAACTCGAGTCTTCCACGCTTTTCTGGTTTAACCTCGGCCTTCTTAAAACAAAAAGACCTTGATTTTGAGCAGAATGCATTAGCAAATTAAATTCCGACAAATGAGCGCGAAAAAGCACAAGCTAAATTACGTAGTAGAAAACATGAAATCATCCACTTTGATTATCACACTGCAAACTGGGGACATATTTTGTTCACAAACCAGAAAATTGGTAGTGTAATGATGCTGGGAACGACATCCAGTCTGTAGTTTGTTAACCAAGTAATGGTGTCATAACAAGCATTTGTGAAGTTAAAGTTCGTTTCCCTCAACGGCTCCGTTTTCAGCCCTACCTTCTCACAAATTGTAGAGGAATACAATTGCTATGTACTCGTTGCATTGAGTAGTGCGTTGCAAATCAGTTGCTCCCATCCAATGTAGCTTACAAAGAGGGCGAACAGTCAACAGTTCTTCCATCCTTCGACCTTATTCTATGGTTCACACGGAAATTTGTGTGCTTCCAAATAACCTACGGATGCTCTCGCAATCAGTGCTATCCAATTGCCCTAAATTACAGCATAAGTAAAACCGTTCAGTTCAAATAAATAAGTGAATAAGTTTGGCCTCAGAAAGAAATTTTGCCTTTAGTCTATCTTTAATATAGAATATCTCTTAGCCTCTGAAGATCAATGTGTTAACCTCTTTTTCCCAAATAAAATAATGAAAAATGCACTTTTAACTCGTATATAGATCAATGAAAGCCGACTGAATCAGCAAAAGTCATAGGCAACGATCTTAACTTGTTTGTTTAAATGGGGATCATTGCAAAAAAATACCGGTTCGCATAATTTGCATTCTGGCGTATATAGTGTGCATTTGCATTCCCAGGCACTAATACTCAATCTGTGTTGTCTGAAAGCCAGTCTAAGTGGTGCCATTATGTGTCCTCGATTCATCACCATCGCAAATGCACCCTCCACCCATCCATTCATCATCGTATAAGAGCGATCGTACTACTTATTCACCGTAAGTAGCATCATTCAGGTATTGTTGGCCATCTGTAGAAATCCAATGTCATCATCGCCCATAAAACCATTGAAGTTGGTATTATGTTTTCAGACTAACCTATTTTACCTGTAAAATTGATACCTTTATTTGTGCTAATTATCAAGAAAACGCACTTATGACACAATTCATGTCAACTGCTGTCACAAGACACCATGCAATTTTTGCTCTAGTCATACTATCTACCAGAAGCATATTCTGTAATTCCGGAAGTAAGTCGAGCTTGGTTTGTAACCAGGCCAGCTCTTATCACAACAGGTTCCACTTCCCCGGAGTAATTAAGTACCCCAACAATAAAGAGTACCCATGATTTAGTGATGCCATGCTTATATATGACGCATGATTCCCATAATGCATGCGCATAAACAAAGACAAGCGCTTAACACCTCTCTATCTGTTTCAAGGAATGGTTGTGCTGACCTCAACCAATAAATGCGCAAGTCTTTAATCATTTGTGGCGTGATATCTCGGCGATATGACCTTGAATTAAAACAATTCTCCACAATTTGCGTATTTTGATGTTCAATTGTGCGCATTTGATGCTTTACAATTTAGTTATCATGTGCCACACCGGGGCGGAGTCGCAATTAATCTCAGGGCAATGGCTTCAATAGCTCAATCTACTTTGCTTGTGGCACAGCTGTTAGATCTGTTAATGAGCGCACTATTACTTTTCAATATTTTTTTGGTTCGTTTTAATCTTTTATTTTTAATAAACATTACCCCAGAGCTGTCATTTGACAGCTGTGTGCTAGGTTCTGCACCATTTCAACTGCTCTTATTTCAAAACCGCGTTCTCATATTGCCCAATGACCTTGAATAAAGCCACTACCTCACTAAACCGACACACAGTAAGAACTCGTAGTTCCCCAACCATCCCAGTGCCGTGGTAACGTAATACCTCTTCGTGGTAGCTGCTCGGAGGCCTGAGTGAGCTCCCTACCGCCCACTTTGGGAGGGAAGGGAGAGAGAGACACTTCCCACAAGTGTGCATTAACACGAGCTGGATGCAGGTGGGTCTATCTCTTCCCCTGTGTAATAGTAGAACGCACCTTCAAGACTGTACTGTGCTCACTCGAGCGTTTACGCATAGCCTGTGCTTATTATGTGTTGCCAGTTGAACTATTTGAGGGAAAATAAAATTTTCTACTTCACGTAGCTCAAGGGTATGAAATAAATCCTACTTTATGCGCGTCTTTTGTTTTAGCATTTCTACTGTTGATTAGTTTGTCTACTACAACTATAAGTTACCATGAAGATAATTTTTTAAAATGTATTTAGTTGAGGTAAAAATTTTTCTAGGATTGAGCTCCTCAAATTGCTACAGCAAAGGCTTCGGGCGACCACTTGCCACTACCGAAGGGAGAATCCTCACTTCCATCCAGACTCTCAGCCTAACCAAAAGGGCAGCACTAAGCTGGTCACAACAAATTGCCAGATGTTTAGGTGGATGATTTACAGACGATTATATGACGCGATCTGGGCTAAATGAATGACTCTGGGAGAAATGAGTAAGCCAATGGGCGTGTGGCCAGACGGAAAATGAACGAATTATTGTCTAGGCAATTGTGTTAGCTTAGTATTCGCTCAATGAATGTCCATAGAATTTCGTCCAACTTTGAAGGCTCACTTGACTACCAATTCAATTGACTGTTCCACAAATCTGGTTTTACAAATTCTATTGCCTATAAAAGTTGACTACTTCTGTTGTGAGCGGAGGCCGAAGAATCACCAACACTTAAAGGAAAATAATGAAAAACGCCTTTCTACAAAAATTATTTGTTAATGCCTCTTCAATATTTGTGGAATCGTTAATAATTGTTTTTATTAATTAATTGCACTTTGACTAAGTGGAATGCATGAAAAGCATACAAAATGTTAGCGGATGTCATTGTTGATCCTTTGCTTTTAAATACATGTGTATTTTGCCCCACTTTCAATGTTTAGGCCACATCACCTACCCATGCACAGTGCACGGATCACTCCTTCAAAACCAATGCGAATTGGGACGGAAGGGAGAATAGCGCCAATTAACCCGACCGCAGACGCACTGTGGACCGAGCTAACCAGCCCATGAATACCTAATGGCAGAAGGTGAGGCTTAGTGATAAGCAGCCATCGTAGATCTCCTGCGAGGCAATTCGCTATGGTACAACAACTAAACCTTTATAATCTTAATCAGTTCTCCACACAAATTTTACTCCAAATGCAATTTATTTCCAGTGTAACATTTTATTTACCAGCACTGAATCAGCTACATATCTTGCTTCAAACATTTACGGAGATTCTAGCTTCTAGTCATTCTTTTCTGCAAGTCATTTGTAACTCGTGGTAACTTAATCTCTTCTCATTATAGCCTCTTTGGGGTAAAATTCGGCGAGCCGTCTGATTTTAAAATTTTTTATACATCTCGAAAGGAAATGCCTAGGACCAATCAACTGCTGATAAGAATTGCCTCTCTGTGACGCCTAGATTCGACAGCAATTGGTAAAGTCGGAAGTTTTTCTAGCTGGATTCATTTACTGTTGTCTCGAGTCTTCCTCGAACCCGTAACCAAGATGTGACTATTGTGAAAGGTTGGCTTAAAACGGCTAAATTTCTTAAGAAGCTCTGCAACCTACTCAATGTCATTAAGCCCTATAAGTTTGACTTATGGACATGGTTGCTGTTGCAACGGATCTGCTTTTGTAATCATTGTACAGCTAAAGCAGATCGGGAGCGCGTCTCTCTTCGCATATTTCAAAGCACAGAGCTCACATGAGCTGAGTAACACCGCCATCAGATCGTGTTTACAGGTGTGTTGAGCAGGCGGTGGAGATACTGGCTCCTCGTTGCTAAGCCACTTTGGGTCACGAACGCGGTGCACGAAACGGTAGCTGCGCATTTGTCGCAATGCGTCGTTAACCTTTATCAATGGAAGTAAGTGACTAACCTCGTTGACTCAGCCGCAGTGAGTAGCGCACATGCCTGCGGTCCTGTTTCACCAGCAAATGCTACCTTTAACCAAACAAATTCCCTCTCAAACTTCGTTTTTCTGCCGTGCAGAAGAATTTTTAGGCAGGTGAAGCCTGTCAGCTTAGCAGCACAAAAATCCCCGGCAAACAAGTGGCAATAGGTGTTTTGGAGGTAGAAGAAAATCCCCTAATAGGCGAACGTGCCAGTTGCGAAGGCGTAATTACGACACATTCCGAGGCTGTTGAAATGTAAATTAAAATGATTGCTTCTTTAATTTATATTTTCAGAAATGATTTCATTGAGAAATATTAATGAAATGCCCATGTTTACTAAACCGCACCTTCCCAAAGAAGAAACTGCTGTAAATTTACATTTACAAAATGCTTTGCTTCAAAATGTGAAAACAGCGTCTAACTTCTTTCTTTCCTACAACTAAATTAATTCCAAAATTACAGCTCAAAGACTACCCTCACCAGACACAGAAGTAAAAGCCACAACCTCAATGCAATCGTCCCTGTTGTGCATTGCGAAGATGGGCTTCGAGGTAAGTGCCGCTTAACCTTCAGTATACCAACCACTTCCCATTCGCCATCCCATCCCCACCACCACCTTCCATCCCCAGCACACCACGAACACACACACACACATGAACGGGCATGTGTTAACACACACTCCTTCCCCAAATCCTACTGCTGTTTTCGTGTGTGTGTGTGTGTGTGTGCTCTTCGATGTGAGCAGTGGGCATTGGGTGGATCGGATTGACGTGGCTGACGATATGCTCATCCACCGCACAAACGTTGCAATCAGAACAGACAGGTGGCCTCACATCACAAGTGAGGCCACTCACTCATTCCGTCAGTCGACAATCAATCTGCAGAGTGTGCCACGCCTTACCCCCCAAGGCCACATGAAGCAAGGAAGTAGTGGAGGAGTAGGACAACACCTCGCAGTCTTTGAAGCATCTCACACTCACACCACTCCACCAGCCTCATGACGATTGTGCTCGCTGTAAGTGTAACCCTACGCCTCCCATGACTCACGTCAACCATCACTGCTACTTCCTCATGTCAGCCTAACCACCCATTCTTCTCAACAGTAGTGTCCCGCAAAGCCTCACCACAACAACGACGAGGGAATTCTGCCAGACATGCTGCACACTCGATTGCCTCGAGGACAGGACAGAATCGAATGAGTCGTGTGTGATCCTGTGGCAGTGGCACGATCAGCTGCCGCATTCTTTCCAAGTGCAATGCAGCCAATTTGATACAAGAGGCGTCTTCGGTCCGCAAGTGGACTATGCGGTCGGAGGGTCATTGGCTTTGATTGAGTTGCATTGCATCGGATTCGCCCACCTCATTATGACGAGGCACGACATGATCTGACCTGATCTGACATGGCGTGACATGACATGATATGGTGTGACATGACATGAGGGTGAGGAAGAGGGAAGAGTAGGAGAAAGCAAGGTGCAAAGTGGAATGTGTCTGTTCTGATAGAATGCCACACAATTCGCATCTCAGAGGAGGCACCAGGAGGTTATGCTGTGCTATAGAAATGACCTTAGTTTTGATACCTGCATCTCCTTAGCCGGGAGGGTATTATGCAGCTTCGCTCTCAACTCCAGGAGCGTCGAGACTGTCGCAAGTCAAAGAAAGACAGTGTAGCAATTTAAAATACAATCTCTTATAGTAATACTGTTTTCTTTAGCCGTTATTAATTGCAGATTTTTTATTCATTGCGGTATGCATTTCCGGCCATTTCTATAAATCCTCTTCCTCCCCTAAATGAGGGTTCCAGGTTTGCGCAGCTAATGGTTTATGTGACAAATTAAATTGTTTTAGGCTAACAGATAGATTTGTAAAATCTCTTATAAAAAGGTTCGATAAAGTAATCACTTTTGCCAAGGCAACGCTGTATTAGTAATTTCGAGTTTTCCACTTCAGACCCCCAATTTGAAGACCTTTGCTAAGATGATGTTAAAAGAAACTTAAAAAGTCTCATCCCAGACTTTGCAATATCGAATTAGCTGCTTAATACCGACTGGCGTTGAGAAAAGCACAGAATTAATAATGTAAACTTAGTCGCATCGATTGAAAGACGAGGAGCCTTCAAGGCAACTCACCTCCTCAGCGTTTATGTAGGAACGAGATACATTTCCACTAAATATAGATGCTCTTACCTTTTTACGCAGTGCCCTTCAAAACACACATAAATGAAATGCTTCGACACAGGAAGATTAATCGCTGCAGCCGGATTTAGCTCACAAAGTTGTTTTGGAATTCTAAGCGCTCATTTCAAAGTGTACTTCAAATCGGTCCTACAGGTCGGTTGCGTCCTGCTAGACTCTTAAACTGCAAAGCCTAATATTCAAAGCTATTAATCAAATGCATTTCTAAGGGGTAACAATGTGTGCCTCTCAAGTACTTAACTGTGGTCGAATACACCACCATCATTAGACATAATTACGCGGACACTGACAGAACTTAGGATTTTGTTTGAATTAGCCCTCATCATTCCAAACTGTTCCCCGCACGTGCTACCGTTTTTACCTGCCACTACCATCAAACAGAGCCTAAGCTAGTCCAAATGCATGTCTCAGCCATGAAAAGTAGTAAGCTTGACCTGTACACGAACCCCAAACCAATGTCATTCTGTTGCATTTTGTACTCATAATATCAACTAAATTCTCCCAATTTTGTTAATTTTAATAACACTACTGAAAAAATTAGATTTTGCTACAGTAGTATGTAAAAATCTTAAAAAGTTTGAGGGTGTTCAATGACTACATTAAAAAGTACTATTTCGAAGGGAGTTGGAATCAAAACAAAGCGATGGCCAATTTGTCATACGCCAATTCCTTCACTTGGTGCATGCATTGCTTAACAGGGGCGTAGTGGAAAGTGGCGCGATGGCTTCCCAGGGCTGACGACATCTGGTCATTAAATGAACAGACTTTGCAGATTCACAACATCATTTCCTGTAAGGATCTACTATTCACAGACCGAGTTTTCCTATTTTATAGAAATCCACCATTAACCTCTTTTTTTTAAAAAAATTCGCTACATATTCACGAGAAGATAGGCAAACCAACAGTGCTTCCATTTTGCATTGAATTCTCAATACATGGTGAATCATTGTAGCACGTGATCGCGGCAGCATAACCATACAAACGTCCAGGGTGTAAACATAAAGAGAAAAATCCTGTGTTTACCTTCAACAGAAGAGGGGGAAGCCTTGAATTGGAGACAGAGTGCAGGACCAATTCCAGGTGTTCAAGAGTCAAAATTCTCATCAAAAGCCGCCATGGAGGTGTGTAAATACATCTAGACTTGGTTTTAAGGGCTTCCGGTTATCTTTCTTGATTTTAGGTGTTCAGGGCCTTGTTAAAAAGGCAGTTTGATTAACGTTAAAATCTTGCTTTTTTCAAGCATCCCAATTTAAACAATCTCCATAGGTGAGTATTGAGGAAAAAATACAAAAAAGCAATACTTTATTTATACACGATCGGTGGCTTTCCGGTGAGTGTCTGGAAACTTTAATGATCAAGCGCTACTGGGATCAAAAATATCCCAACATTTTTTTTTTTAAAAACAATTGGATAGTGACGTTAGTATTTCTTATCAAGCAAATCAATCACCCTTTGCGGGTAGCATGTGGATTATTTGGCCATTGCGGGACCTAGTGGCATGCCTTTAGCGCCAGACGATCATTAATCCAAGAGGCCGGTGCGATGAGGGCGGATCACTATTACTGGTAAAACGCGGAAGTGGATCGCTATCGTCATCATCACAATAGAAGGCCTCTGAATGACCTCAGATCATTAGAGGCTAAAGTCACTCTCCCCGCATTGTTCTGTTTGATGGTCATTTTGATGTCTGTAGCATTACTAATTTCTTTTCAGTGAGCTAAATATGCTCACACCTCTGTTCCCTCCTATTGTGATGCGTTAAATATGGAGGAGGTTCTGCATTTCAACAAAGACTGAGTTTCTTGGATTTCACCGATTTCACATCATGAAGTGGGTGCTTACTGAAACACATTCAATGCAGCAAAATTATGGAGACCCGGGTCAGGCCATAAATCCCAAACTCACCTAGTCTACAGCTGACCTCATTCTTGAGATGATACTTAGCAATGATGTGACAAATAGGAATTTTTTATTACCTTCATTAGGAGGTAGTCCGCCTTAATTACAACAAAATCTAGCAACACGGATACTCTGTGAAGTGATTTGGCTCTACACGTTTGTGACTCTCTTGTTAGTAATGGAGAACAAAAGCCCTCAAAAGCCGAGAATCATTGGCTAGTGGGCATCAAATACTGGTTCATAATGAATGCAGTTAAATGGCATAGGCGACAAAAATAACTATGAACGTGAATAACCTTTATTCACGCTTACTGAACGCGCTTGGGAAGTCACCAACTGCCACAATCCCATAAACAAATTCGATTGACTCCGATTGGCAGATCAAAGGCAGGAATTAAACGACCCCCACCTCACTATCAACCTACCGAGCAGTTGTGTCACTTTTTGTCTTACTAGATAAAGAACACACGTGGCCTTGGTACTAAAACGCAATTTTTCATAATATTACGTTCGAATAGGTAAAGGTGGTAAAAACATTCTGATGGCTAAATGTAGCTCCCAAATGGATTATCGTAGTGGTGGAAGAACTGCCACAATTAAAGTTCTCTATTTAAATTACTGATAGAAAAATTCAGCTAAAGTGACTTGTAAAGGAAACACATTCACATTTCAAAGTCTGTGTAAATAGATTTTTTTGCTTGATGTGTTGATAGAGGAAAAAAAATGAGTGGATCAAGCAGAACTAATTAAACCTTGCTTGGCAGGATCGAGATATGTGCGAAGCACCGAGTGGTGTCTAACACTTGACACAACTCACAACAGGCCCGTGCGCCCCACGCGACGGTTGGGGTAATCAGACTGGGTGAGAGGGGAGCGCCTTCATTGGTCTCTCCCCCTGGCCCATCGCACAGACATGTGGCGATACGGTGCTGAAACGAACGCCAATTACTGATGCTTGATGTGGTGAGCGTTTCGCGAGTGTTACGTGATTGAACAGGTGCTGCCCACAGCCAAATGACAACTTAATTAGTTCTTGTGGTGATGAACTGTCGATTAGGGTGAGAATCAGATCCAGGACACCAAAGGGTACTACCTTATTTTTCACATTCTTTAGGGTATGTTTTACTTGCATATAATGCAGCATTTTAGCTCATGCTGTTTTTGAAGTCTCTAAGCTCTGCCAGTTGAAAGTAGCCCCGCTTAAGGTAATTCTGAGGTTACACTGCTGTTGGCGGGACA
The DNA here is from genome assembly GCA_023375655.1 of Taenia crassiceps. NCBI lineage: Eukaryota > Metazoa > Platyhelminthes > Cestoda > Cyclophyllidea > Taeniidae > Taenia > Taenia crassiceps. The sequence continues at coordinate 2,485,963 of JAKROA010000010.1, forward strand.
GGGATGATTCCCGTCTCACCGTTTAGATGCTGACTCAAAGCGCCATTTAGTAGAAGGTTGATTAAATAAGAGATATTCTTGGAATCAAGACCTGGGTTTTAGGAGTCTCAAGTGTTGTGCGATTGTCTGTAATCGAGTGGAGCTGGCTTTTAATAAAAGAGGATCTCAAACGGTTGATCATAAGAGTGAATCTGAATTCCACACATTCTATTAAATACCTTCTATTTCATCAAGTTGTGCCACCGTGAGTGCACTCCTTATAATAATTATCCAACTTTAAGCAAAAATTAACAGGCGGACTTTACCTGTGAAGATTGGGACATGCTAAAGCCGCGGACACGTAAAGTCGGTGATATGAAGACGGAAGTGCGTGTTCGGTTAACCGTTGCCTTAATTAGAACGGTGGCCTATGGCGCACAGAGGCAACCTGTGCCTTGGTCCCATGCTAATTAGTCCTGGGAGGGGAGAGGACGCGCCCTCAAACAGCACAGTAAGTTTTAAAGGGGTTAAAGGGGAAGAAACTACCTGGGTCACAATCTACAGCCATTGATGATATTCTGTGTCCTGACGTATATATTAATAATTAACCCTCGGGTTCTTATTCAAATCGAGAAGGCTTGAGCTTTAGCAATGTCTACATGACTGAACCCAAATGCATAATACTCTGGTTTTCATTACAACCAATCAGCAATTTGTATTTATTTGTAATTTTTTCCTACTTTGAGCGCACGCTTGTTAGTTATTTCCTTTACTCTGAATCGAGATGTTCGAATATGATACTTCGCAAATGCAGAAAAGGCAACGTAGTCTGCTTAGTAGAAAATTAGCAACGAAAAAAGGCCAAGCGGAATATACATTCTCCTACATAATAGTTGATGTCGCATCTTGATGCTTACGTCTGTTCTACTAGACACGCGATTTTTAATTCCGCCGTTTATGCAACAACTCTTCATGAGACCAAGAAAAAGCTGCTTTAGCCACCTCCACTGCAGCAGCAACACAACTTGGCTTTCAAATGCTGAGAAAATAGTCATTGAAGTTCATTGTCATGCATTGATACACATGAGACCCATGCAATTCCACTGGCTTCCATGGTGGCTTTAGTTGCTGTAGGCCGAACTGCATGATCATCCCATCGCTTATGCCATGCTATCCAACGTTTGCTCAGACCAGAAGATCACAATTAGTTGTCTCTGCCAGCAACAAGTTTTCTTTTGTACACATTCTACTTTACTTTGCATGAATAGTGTGACAAATAGTTAAGGCAATTTGAGGTTTAATCGCTCACTAAAAAGGATTGAGCCTTCTGTCGACGGCTTAAATAGGACTGGCCATTTTTCAAGAAGCTCTGCATGCCCGTGTTTAAGTTGTGGACAAGAAGCTGATTTCTCTCACGCGCAGGTTCTGACAGGTCTTCAATATGTGTGCAACTCCTTACCAACCCTTCCATCTGCAATCCACTCAAAGAAGCGAGAGATTGCTGAAAAGCGGTAGCACTTGCGTCCTTTAAAGTGTGCAATGAACGTTGTAATGGCCAGAGGTGCGTTCAATTACACAACAGTGAAAATTTTTCCCCTTTTTAAAGAGGAAATAAGTCAAACTGAAAATTTTTACCCGACCATCAATATCTGTAATGGACAATGTTAAATTATTTCACCTTTCATACCTCGTCATAAACTTCCACTTGAGAAGGGTTACACCAAAACGAGATTTCAAGAAGAAATCAAAAACAAAATTACGGCAATCAAGAAGGTCTCATAACCAGATCATCAACTGGATTTATTGGTTTGCTCTGCACAATGGCTACAGGTCACCAAGGCATTTAATAGCATGCGGGTAACATTCCACGTGGAAATCACATAAAACTGTCGTGCCTTTGTGGCCTTGGACAATGGTCCGACCTCCCAGAGGACCAATTGACTCATTTAATTAATGTGACTCGAACTTGACGCGCAGAGTTACGTAAGCATGTCTCGTGAAGTCTGCCGGAGTGAACTCCTGGTGCCTCCTCTGAGATGCGAATTGTGTGGCATTCTATCAGAACAGACACATTCCACTTTGCACCTTGCTTTCTCCTACTCTTCCCTCTTCCTCACCCTCATGTCATGTCACACCATATCATGTCATGTCACGCCATGTCAGATCAGGTCAGATCATGTCGTGCCTCGTCATAATGAGGTGGGCGAATCCGATGCAATGCAACTCAATCAAAGCCAATGACCCTCCGACCGCATAGTCCACTTGCGGACCGAAGACGCCTCTTGTATCAAATTGGCTGCATTGCATTTGGAAAGAATGCGGCAGCTGATCGTGCCACTGCCACAGGATCACACACGACTCATTCGATTCTGTCCTGTCCTCGAGGCAATCGAGTGTGCAGCATGTCTGGCAGAATTCCCTCGTCGTTGTTGTGGTGAGGCTTTGCGGGACACTACTGTTGAGAAGAATGGGTGGTTAGGCTGACATGAGGAAGTAGCAGTGATGGTTGACGTGAGTCATGGGAGGCGTAGGGTTACACTTACAGCGAGCACAATCGTCATGAGGCTGGTGGAGTGGTGTGAGTGTGAGATGCTTCAAAGACTGCGAGGTGTTGTCCTACTCCTCCACTACTTCCTTGCTTCATGTGGCCTTGGGGGGTAAGGCGTGGCACACTCTGCAGATTGATTGTCGACTGACGGAATGAGTGAGTGGCCTCACTTGTGATGTGAGGCCACCTGTCTGTTCTGATTGCAACGTTTGTGCGGTGGATGAGCATATCGTCAGCCACGTCAATCCGATCCACCCAATGCCCACTGCTCACATCGAAGAGCACACACACACACACACACACGAAAACAGCAGTAGGATTTGGGGAAGGAGTGTGTGTTAACACATGCCCGTTCATGTGTGTGTGTGTGTTCGTGGTGTGCTGGGGATGGAAGGTGGTGGTGGGGATGGGATGGCGAATGGGAAGTGGTTGGTATACTGAAGGTTAAGCGGCACTTACCTCGAAGCCCATCTTCGCAATGCACAAAACCAGTTCGAGAAAGAGAAATCAGAAACGTTCAAGCAGTCTAATAGAAGCCCTTGAGAGCAAAATGAAATCTAATTCACGTGAATGAAGAAGAGAAAAAGAAACCGTATTTCTTATCATGGTAATTCTTTTAAGTCTGAATTTCTCTACACGCACATGATGGCACTGAGAGCGTAGAGAAATGTTCGTTCATAAGATCTCAGTCGCAAACATTTTTAATGCTCTAGGTCAGTGCGTTTCGCATCTCCATCCATCCCGCCCCTTTCCCTAAGGGTCGGTAAATCACCCTTTACCTCTTCGCATCGTAAAGTGATACAGGTGGTGTTTGTGTAGCCACTGGATTTTATGAACGTGTGGAGCATTGGCACGTACACTGTCCTTCACCCCTCCACCTCCACCCCCGTCCTCCACCCCACCTCTCAACCGTAAAACACAGGCACAGTAGTCGCCTTAGAAGGAGGGGGAGAGAAGGAGGTGGCTATATCTCCCTCCCTATCACTTTTAACGCCATTGAGGATCTTCTCGTATCAAAGTGGGTTTAAATTTAGAGATGACGCAAAACATATCCTCATGGTAAAGCTGGATAAAGAATGCAATTCTCAGGTGGATAAGCATGCATTTAAATTCCGTTAATTTATCCAGCTTTTTACCACTATAAATAGGTAATAAATGCAGCCATTGCTACCTCTGTTTGCAGTTCATCTCGATTCCAGTTGCGACTGACTAAGATTAATGCGGAGAAAAGATTGTGAGCATTGCATTGCAGAAGTAAAGGATCGGGAAATAGCAGAGGGCAGGGTAAGGGTAAGACAGTATCACAAATCCTTAAGTAGAAGAGACTATTTTCGACGCTTTTGTGTTCACCCAAGTAGCAGCATATTCTACATCTCCTTTCAAACCTATGTAAGCAAAAAGCGAAAATAGCGTCAGAACCTGACCAGTTTTACCAAACTGCCAATAGCAAATTCGATATGAACGAATAATGTCATCTTTAAGCCTAGTTTTGTCTTTGCGATCATTTCAAATATCCAAAAAATTAATTTGGATTAGGAACCTTAATTGGGTGGCAGGTGTTTCTTCAGGTTTAGGAATCGTTGCTTAGAAATATAAAAAGATTTTAAAAAATTATTTACTGAAAAGGGGCTTTCATAAAGCAAAATGGAGAATGACTACTTATAACGGTGTTAAATTTAACAGTAGCGAATTTCCAGATAAATACAGTTAGGTAACTGTCTTCTTAACCTTACCTAACCTGACCACTAACCTATCTACCCACTTCCTTACTCACAAATCCATCTTTCTATCTGCCTGCCCACTTAACTGCCTGTCAACTTAACTGTCAAATTGACAAGGAGGCCTAAGGCGACTATTCATCTAGGGTCATTCAAAGCTTTTTTTGCAAAGCTTATTGCAGTAAAAGCCAAAACCAAAGCAACCTTTTTGCCATAAAATCATGTGCAAAATGGCATTAAATTTTAACTATCGTGCGTAGCAACTTCATAAGCTGCAGATGTACCTGTTTATTACATACACAAGTGCATTTATAACTCTGGTTCTTAACTTCAAATGATTTCTTGAACATTCAGCTGCTCAAAATGGGGTTATAAAATATTTTCTTGAGAAAAAATCTATCACCTTTAACTATATAAGCATTTTGAGCTGCCAATATTGTATAAATATCTGCCATACTTTTTGTATCCAGAAAGAGTTTTGAAATGAATTACCACCGAAAATGGAAGGAGAATGTCTCATATTACCCAAAATTTACCGTTCTAATGTTTCACTGCAATCGTATCAAAACTGGAACTGTGTGTTCTGTTATCCAAACCTTCGTTTTTCCTTTCTTGAGGACGTCGCCTCTGAGAAGGAGTTTAACGTGCACACGTAGTCCAGGCTCTTTCAAAATTCGTCAACACACATGTCTCCTGTATAAAGTAATTGCCATCTGGCAGTCTGTCAGATTAAAGTTCATTGTCAGATTATTGTTTGCTCAGCTGAAGCATTTTCAACCCTTTTTAATGGTAGAGAGTCAAAGTACATGCCAATTCATTGCACTTTCTCACCACTACTGCTATCTTTTTCTTAATGGCTCACCACCAGTAAGGTGGGAGATGAGGAGAAATATGCAATAAAGATCTAAAGAAGAGGAAATTGCGTATAATCGAGATAGGGTCGTTACTTTAACTACATAGAAAGTATCGCTCTACCACGCACGAATGATCTCGAGCATCGCCAAAGCAAATTCCCATGGGCAAAACTAAACAGCCTCAGTCTTGCGATTTCCTATAATTAACCCAAGGATAATATTTCCCAATGCAAAAAATGACCTCATTTTTAATTATAACGGTTAGACGCATTCTTAAGGTAACCCCATTCACCTTGTTGATGTACGTAACTTCCAAAACATGACTTCAATATTTAACTTATTTTATGATGAAGTGGTTTACTTGCATAACCAAAATAATTGGAAATTACTTCCTAACTTTTAATTATTTGCAAAAATGACGTTCAAAGGTCAATTACACAATTCAACTCACCTATATATCCTATGTAGTGCAATTTTTATGCCAAGGCTACATCACCAATTCCAAAACAAAATATATAAACCAAAGAAGGCTTTAACAGATTTATTTCTTCCGGCGTTGAGGAAGATATGCCAAACCGGCTATTCTCGTCAAAGACTAAAAAATTCAGAATCATTTTAAATTTTGGTACAAAAGGGCAATTCGCTTTGTTCCACTTCTAACTTTATCACCCAGAGCACGTCATACCTCAATTTTTTAATCCAATACTTATCCGTTTAAAATGACTATGATATTTCTCTTGTCCTCTGGAGTAAATATCCACCAACTACTGATGTCCAATGTTGTGACGTTTTTTGAATATTATTTTGTTAACAATAATTAAAGTACACTTTCAGATGGCGTGCTTTATTTGTAACGCAATTCTTAATACCGCTCTATTTTTTTAACGAAATACTTGTTTTAAATTGTAGTAATATTAGGCTGTACCCTCTTTGCCGGCGCACGACTCTCTGATTGATCAGACGCTCTTCTTCCCCATTGGTGAAAAGTCAGTCTCAGATGATTGGAGGACACCGCCTGGCCAATAACCTTAGGACTCCTGTTTTCCTCATTCAAGCCCGGCCATTCCAACGCATAATTTCCGCAAGTACTCGCTACTATGTGTGAGAGGAAAAGTAGATCGCCGTCAAGGAGGCTATTTCAAGACTTTAGCAACACCAACAATCGTTTGGAAGAAACCATCGATGAAATTATTGATCGAATCACTGATTTGAAATGCTCTACATTCCGCGAAACGTATCAGTTTGATTTGAAAACCATGCAGCCTTGCAACAGTGAAAGCGATCTAAGGATGAAGTCTACGATTGGCGGACAGCTTCGACAATGTTGGAGTTGGGAGGCGGTTAATGCTCGCCTACTTCCACGTTTCTACCGTCCGGTCATAGTCCAGTCAAGACGCTTTGAGAAGACCACAGTTCAGGTGTCAATGCTGCCTCCCGAAAAACCGCCTAAGCCTCCAAGGGAGCCGCGAGTCTCACCCCCTGTTAAATTTTTCTTTCGTACTGTTCGAAGGGCAAAGAGTGTTGACGCTGTTGGACGGAAAACGTTCAACAGTGATCCAGCATCCCCAAACTCATCGGCAGTTCTCAGAGGTCAAACGACCCTGGATTCTGTAGCCATCCCCTCTTTGAAGACCACCGATCCTTTTGAGGTAGGTTTTGATTTCTTAAGTTAAAAATAGTTAAAATAAATTACATTGGTGGAAGCACTGACTGACCATAGCAAACGTCAATCAAATCTCACGTTAGAATGAATTGCACCTGTGACTATGGTTAGCTCAGGGGGGAGGTAATATAAACTTACAGGATGCACGTGCGCCAGTAGTACCAACATCATCAGCATCCAGTTACCAATCAGGTTAGCGGATTGGAGAGCGGCACTAACACATCTTTCCTAGCCTCCCCTCCTCCGCTCCCCTTTTCCCACGCCTGTCCACCTGCCCAAATGTGTGCATACCTTGCTGTTGATATGTCACCACTATTACACCTTGATTTCGTCCCCACAGTTTTATTCGTTTTTCCACTTAAGCGGCCTACAACGGAGCGAGACGCCAGCAAGGCGACCGCATGACTATGGCCGTGACAAATACAAGGTCCAATGGCGTCTCTGTGATGTGGAGAGATTAAAATCACTCTCACACTAATGTAGAAAATCTCTCAAACTCGTCTAAAGTGTTTGAAGGCTAATGGCCGAAAAAGTTAAAGCAATTGAGAGCTGTTGTATTTATTGTAAATTGTTGTTTTAAATTCCTATTGGAATCTTTGGAATCCTGCTGATTCCGCGAACACCCATTTTTACCTCGAGGTAAACAAAATGTACACATTTAAATAAAATTGTTTTACTGCTCTTAATATTCTTATGTATTTAATACGAAGAAAACTTATTCAATCACAAAATTAATTGACTTTACAATTTTGTGGAAAAACTAATTGGTAGTGCGATAGTTCCTCATTTTAAGCTCTAATAATTTGCAGTAATGTAAATAGCAATGACTGAATCAAATTATTTTTTAACAGGCTAAACGCAAACGATTGCCAACGACAGTTGAAGGTGCAGTTAACAAAGGACCCTTAAGTGAATACGAAGTTAGAGCAATTTCCTAACAGTCTCTTGGGAGATCTTCCCAATGCCACCCACTAGCAGAAATGGCATTCTCCGGTGCCATTAATATCGAATGTTTAATCACGTAGATTAAGGTATTCCAGGCCTTAAATGAAATCATAGTAAGCAAAAGCAGTAGGGAAAGAACCTGTACCATTAGTATTGCCCTCGGGTCATGCTGACGGGCAAAAGTGTGACCTGCAGAGATTCTAGTGTCGTCGAAAAATATTGTGCAATATTAAACAGCAAAGCTACCTCGCAATGTGTATGCACGTGTCCAATTGGATCCAAGCTCAGCTTTTCAGGCATTCCTAATTACACGAAATTTTTCCTTTTACGTGTCGCTATTACAAAGGCTTTTGTGTATCACTTATGCCACCAGCCCGTTAGTGAATTCGTTGCAAGAATTTTTGTTAAAATTAGAGAAATAACCCGAGCCGAATACCGCGCTAATGGTGCCTCCGTGTGGATAGGTGGATCTTCATGTTCATGGGAGAGATGAGTCTATAATGTGGAGGTTGGATGAGCAATAGCCTCACGTTACCAAAACAGCTGCAATATTATGAAGTGAAGCAGAAAGGAGGGCTGAATATAAACCCTTGGACATGACCTGGTTGCTTTCGGGTAGCTAATCCAAGCAAAAGACATGGGTTTTGTACAAAATATCATTCAACCTTGAGGATAGTTTGGCTAAGGATTTTCCTAGTGGTAATGGTCAAGATGATACCGATAAACTCAACAAGATGGAAAGCGACTAGTAAATTCAAACATTTCTACAAAGGGACAGAAGGGCTACTTCTTTTAAAGGGTATTAATAGTTCACTTTAGCTTATTTGCAATAGCTAGGACAACTGAGTGTGATTTTAACTATAGCTCAGAATTTCCCCGCTTTTCTGTTTTATTTTCGCTATTCCATTGCTTAGGAATTCACTTATGGAAAAGTTTGAGTGTTTTCATCTCATTTTATTGTTTCAAAAAGCACCAAACATCTGGTTGTACTTTCCTTTCAAACTAATTATTTTTTCAGTCTTGGGTATCCTTTTTTTATCATGGAAAAGACATGACGTTCGGCATTGTAGACTGTCTATTGCTCGTCGTCTGTTTAGGCGGTGCCAAAGCACTTTCTGCCCATTCGAAGGTGCCGCGAGCCATTCAAGCGTTCCAAGCCATTCCCCTTGGTGGTCTATTTCTCTTCAGGGCAGTCACACCCTGTTCTAAAATGTCAGCAGAAGGTGCGTTATTGTATAAAAGATGGGCTGTACTTTCTAGCAAGTGAAGCAAAAAATGACTGAATGGGTGAAGGAAGAAGTGGACAAGTGAATAAATTCATGCACCAATTAATGGATGGGCAAGTGGATGAATTAGGGCTTAATTGGGTGACGATGTGAAAAAAATGAGTGTGCGATTAAAAGAGCATGTAAATGGGTAAAATCTTATTTGATTTCCAGGTCTCCTTATTCTCTCCAAAGGGCATTTATTTTTTAATTAACTCAATTTAAAAAGATATTTTTATTCGCCTTTTAATAAAAAATGTTGGTCAGTAAGTTCGCAGTCCTCGAAGCAGGTAATGCTGCGTCCTCTCTTGGGTGAATCCTAGTTCGCACTTCAACAAGGAGACGGCTTTATGAATTGGCCATGCAAAAGATGTGTAGCATCAAGGGAAAACTAACCACAATAGCAAGCATGATAGAGGGCATGGCGAATCTCCTATTATTCTGTTTATTTTCCTGACAAATTTCACGATTTTGGGCGCAAAATTTCCATTTGATCGACTTTTCCTCCTGAGACACACTACTGAGTCATCACAAGAGTCTTAAATGTTCACAAGCCTTTTGTATAAATGTAAAAAAAAAATAAAATGAGGAATGAGAGTAGATTTTTTATATTAAAAATTAACACAAACGAACTGCATTTTAACATTAGGGGAATACTTTCAAAGCAAAAAGCCCAACATTTTAGTAGCTGATGAGCTGAGTGCCACTTTCCGAGGAACATCCCTTTTGAATACTCGCTAAGGCTGTATACTTTTCTTTTAAATTCAAACAAGGCTAACGTGAGATACACATATTTTCACCTAGCCTTTCAGCTTAGGCATAAGGGCATTCGGTTAAACTATTATATGATGTGTGAATTCTTGGGTAACCAAACAAACCTCGTACTACGTGGCTCGCCCCTGTGGCTGATGGTTATTCTCTTGGCCTCTTCACGCATCACTTTATCCCCAGTACAATTTATTGTTTTCTCCTCTTTTCCTCTTACCTTAAAACTCGGCCCTGTAATTAATGGTCAAACACGATGAATGCAACGGACAGCGTTCATTCGCGTAATGATTCTAAAGCAAACAACAAACAAATAAAGTACAGTTGCAGAGGAGAAAACAGTTGCCTTCAAAAGTTAACAAAATTTGCTTAATGCTAAATGTTAAGCTAGCTAGGGAGAAATCCACCATTTCGCAAGGCTCCAAGTAACAGTGAATCAATTGGCTAAGATTATTTAAAACGCATTTCGGCAATGTATAACTTGAGTGATGAAACAATTCTGTAGGTTCGCACCAGGATATGGACAAATGCGAGTCCCTCATAGTACATTATAAAACGTGGTTTTGTGCTTCGTTTTTTGGCTGTCGATTTCGGCTACAATTACTTTAGTGGCCATACTGTCTTGTCCGGCTGGGCGTGGCCTTCAGACCATGCCAGCTATTCCAATCCTCAAGGAAGTCTGGAGACGCGGATTCCACATTGTAGGATTTCTATTCTCGATCTAAACCGCTCGTGGCAAACGGTAGCGGCGCAAAAGAAGTGCATGTGCTACGGACGGGAGACTCCCTGGCACCCCATAACGGAAACGACGTCTTTTTCCGGCATCTGCCCCATCCCCGCGTTCTGCAAGAAAGCTGTCTATTTCATGCTGCTTTACTGACTGGCATGTGAGGACTGGTTATGCTCACCTTACTAGCCTTTAATTTACCTCATGAACCAAAAATCGCATTCGTTTAGCATTTCAAATCAAGACGTGAAAACCATGCTGTACGTTTGGGGAGCAAAGTGGTCGCTTTAAACTAGACAGTCCTACTTAGAGTAAATTCCTTCACAAAATTTGACACCCGTCTGTAGTGTCACATTGATTTTTGAATGTGAAAAGAAGAGTAAAGACTAATGTCATAGAGCTCGCTGGCTATCTTTGCAGGCTCCGTAAATACTTGTTCAGAACACTTTTACGAGGAAATCACAAGAGGCACCGAGTAAAATGCAGACAAAGATTAAGAATAGTGAATATCAGCAGCACTGGGAAAATTTGTGAAAAAAATTGACAGTTAGTTTATTTTGGATGCAAGAACTCTAATAAGAGAAGCAATTTTTTCCATAGGTTTTTGGAAATTCCACCAAACAAAGGACCCCAACTACTTTTCACACCCCTTTGTGTCTGAGTTTTAGTTGCTACGTCCAAGCTCTCCTTTAGGGTCCACAAACTTATCTGCTTTGTTCTTGCTTAGAAAAAGGTAAATCGCAAATTTCAGTTCGCATTCTAACATTCATGTTCAAACCTGAAATGCGTGGCCCTTACACAGGTCTGCTAACCGGAGCACCACCTTCGAGTCCAAAATCCGCGCGTTTCGTTGGAGTATCGCGTGAATAAACAAACACACCAACACACACGCATCCATGCCTGTGTACTCTGATCACTTTTCCGTTTTGCTGTCAATGCCTTAAATGTAGGTCAAAGTTTGACAGCCTTAGCCCATTTAAGAATACAAAAAACGGCTGCTTTCATCTTTCCAGGTTAATTGCATATGGAAGATCTGATAGGGAGACCTCGCTTCCAGGTCATTGGGTAAACGTAAATTCAATCTGTGCATCTGTTAATTCTTTCTCCCAGGCGTTAATGAACATCGTCTCCATGCTAAAATTAGCGGCATTTTTTGAAAAAAATTAGTAAGGGCAAGGCAAATCTACGTGCCTCGTTGGGCGGTAGCAACAGAGGCGCTCAATGGACAACGCATTCGGCGTAACGGCAGTGCACTTGATGTTGCATGGGGCGTGAGATCCGCTTCTACGTTATCCAGGGCAATGCCAGAGATAGTGCAACCAGTTGAATGCTGTTGAAATGCAGGTTATTTATAAACATGCTTATTGTGTCCATTAATCATCAGAAACTAGGGTGTCCGAGTTACTCTTAAAGCATTCCGCGCCATCCAACTGTGGGCGTAGCTATTACTGTAAGGACAAAGTGGAAGAGCGGAAACTGTAGCTTAAGAAGTACGTCACACAGTCATTAAACTGATTTGAATCGCAGAACTGGTGAGGGACACCGCTGTAGTCTCGATCTTGGGATAGTCTTGGTGATGTATTTTGCAACTTTATGATAGCTGCCTTTGCTACGCATCATCCTTAAACAATTACTAACGAAATATAAATGGAATTAAAATAGAGGCGACAACGACTAGTTGCTCACTTGTGTCTTGTTAAAAAAGTTGCGAGTTAGAATTCCTTTGTTGAATCATCGAAACTTATCGTTCAAAAATAAAACCCTTCTGCTGCAGGTTCAAAATCCAACCTGGACTGTACTTCTCCGTCATAATCCAGCTATTTACTATAATACGTGTCTGACCTTTCGCTTTCGTCAATCTTTGCTAGTCGGTTTAAGGCGATACTGTAGGGAGTTCTTCTTTTAGTCAACTTGTACTATAGAGGAGCCCGAGAAGGTTCGACCTATTCTATGATGCCACGGATAACTCACTCGGTAAACTTTTCTCAAGGTGCTTCAAAAGCAGTTGTGTCGGGATAGAAAGCACAAAGTAGTTGGCGGAGTGGGTAAGTTGACAAGGACTTTATGCTGAATTCCAATTTGCTGCTTATTACAGCAAAACTTTATGCTGATGGCATTATCTTGAGGACACAGTATTCAACCAATCAGAGCAAAGAAGTTTGTTGCTATCACCGTCTTCCACTTGATGCGTTCGTGTCCAATTGTTTGTTTCGCTTTCCTATTGTCTGTGTTTATGGGTTTCGCTTGTTGCCAACCTCTTCCATTGTGTAAACAGGCATAATTTTGAGGTGGTGAAGAGCAGAGTCGGCCCATTTCCTTCATTATTTATTCATGAAAGCATATGTTTATGCTGAAGGACTTGAGCATATATTTTTTCATAAACGAATCAGCTCGGTCCTCTTTTTTGGACTGGGAGCTAAATAAAATGCTCGATTGAAACTAAACTAGAAATTTTTAGATAAATTTTGTTACAATTCTCGGTTTTTCCTTCATTCACTATTAACCTATCATTCCGTGTCTTGATTTCACTAGCAAAGTCTCCTTTGTGGGAAAAATTGGTGGAGCATTTTTAGGTGATTATGACTCATTGAATTCCCTTTGCTTCAGCACTCACTCCGTCCCCAGAATAAAGCTGCATCTCGCCAGCCGCTGTTGTGCGTTGCAGAGATTGTCGCCAACGTTCGAGCCAATTGACACCCATCAGTGGCTCAACAAGGCTGCGTGAAATTTGTCTCCTCGGTGAACACGTGGTGTTAGGGATGGCCGGTCCTGTTACCCGACCTCCAATTGATCAAAGGCACAGCTAATCTCCATCTCTAAATTCCCTACCTTTATCGCTTCTAATAAAGGTTTAAAAGAACCTTCAACTGTCACTCCTCCCGTAAGGCACAATAACTGCGATACAATTGTTGGAGTTTATCATGAGTCACCTTGTCAAGTTCTGACAATTGGTTGTTGTGGCCTTTTGTGTGAGTTGAGGCTACATAGACTGTGAAGAACGGCCGTCACCCAGACATCCTGCGCAGAAGTGTCCCCTCGTCTCAAGCGTTAGCCAAAATTTGCGTGGGTGACAGCCGAGCATCAAAACACCTGACTTTGTTTGAATGTGGTATTTGACGCTTAATTAAAAAAGCTTTTACGCTTTCGCATAGGTACTGATTAAATCGAGTGATATCAGGTGCTTAATTGCTTGTCCTGCATTGTTTTCAGGGAAAAATTGGGCGAAAAGACGCTCTATATTGGTGGATGGATGTATAAAAAAAAACATCACATGGGGTTTACAAAGAAAGAAATCTTCAAATTAATTCGACCTTATTAACTGTTTTAATATTAAATTGTGTCTGGTGCACAAAAAAAGCTACCTTTGGCGGACCCGTTTAGTAAAAGGTAACAATGCCGTTATCTTTTGACTGGCAAAACTGAGAATGGGTGAAAAAATTGGGGAGAATTTGTGATGACAACCTTCTACATGTAGGAACTTATGATAAAATATTGTCAGATCTTTGTTGCTACAGCCTAAAACGATGAAAAGAGTGGAACAAGAGGTTGAACAGTAAAGCAGCTTAGATAATAAAGTCGAGTCGTAGTTCTGACTGTCAGCTTACTGCCAGGCGAGCAGGGCAACAGCAGTCTATAAAGCAACGGTAAGAAAATAGAAAAGAAAAACCCGTTTAACTGAGCTCAAATTACTTGCTAGCATCTGTCTCCCCTCGTGTCACCTTTAAGAAATGCCCGTGTTTTGGCATCGAAAAGCGGATTTCGAGATATGCCCCAGCAGCGGCCTGTGGTGTGAATCGGAGCGGTGAGTGTCAGTGTTGACCTTGCACCATGCACCGGCACGTGTGAATGCGGTGAGGGGCCTAATTAGGGCCGCTACAGATGGGAACATAGGGCAGGACGGTAGGAGGGATGTGATAAGGGAGAGGGAGTGGGAGTGAGGGTACGGTGCCATGCGCTCCCTCGCACGTGCCCTTCAGAACGATAATTAGCAAGGGGTTCTGTACCGCGGAGGTGAGTTGCACAGTTTCGACGTGGGAATTTTGCAACAGTAAAGTATAGAATTTGACGGATTTTTAGGTGAAGTTTGCATTTGCGTTTTATTTAATTGGTACTATAAAAATTAATTATTTGGATGTTAGGGCTTAGTGCTGAAGACCGATGACTTTTCAGAGAGCCGCTATAGCGTTCTACTGAGCTTCATTAAGAACCATCTAATCTACGCTAATGCAAGCCCTATTCGTAGCAGCGGTTAGAGGATTAATGTCTTTGCGAGGCCGTCATTACTTGGCATACAAGCCAGCCGTCGGAATTTATGTTAACAACGTAATGCATTTTTAACGGTCTCCTGGTGGACATTCGCAAACTGAACCTGCCTAGGATCGCTCTACTTGTTCACTGGAAGAATTTGGGATAGCTGATTTTTAAGGCCTTTCCTAAAGTAATTGGATTACTTTGGTCCTACAATACCCGTCAGATTTTAAAAACTTGCGTTATTTTATTCGCCTTCTGTATAACACCTTTCCGTAGTGACCTCCAAAACCAGTGGAGTATTGACACAGATTTAGGATAAATTGCGTCCTTTCACTTCCAAAGCGAGTACCTAAAGTACAGATGAATCATCGTTTTGTACGTGTCAAGGCACGCAACTGACACATCCATCGCCCCATCGGCCCACGTGCACTTACAACGAACCAGCTTGCAGCATAATGGCAAGCATTTTAGGTGCTCAATGGATTCATGGCAAAGGTAGGCCTTCACTGCTATCTTAGAGGACAATACCATTAATGTCGCATTTAAAATCCAGGTACACTGAATGCTTACTAAGCAAAACATGGTCTCAACGTAAACAACGCACCATGGGTGCATGTTTTTTTGGCGATTAGCAGTGGTAATGACAAAATGATCTCGTCTTTTGTTAACAACCATCAAACTGATGGTAGTATAAGGAGGAATTTGAAAGAGTTGCGATCACTTGTCAGAAGACCACCGACAACGATTACTTAGGGCCTGCAAAAATAGATTAAATTCGGTGAAGTTAAGAACGAATAACACCTCGACTCCGACCAGCTAATACTTGAACCAACAGCATGGACCTTTCATATTCGAAATGGACGGAGATTAATATGCACGTCGTAAGACGTCAGCCACACTACAAGACGCCGATGAGCCGTATTAATCCCCACTTTGTGGGTATTGCAAAAAAAACCCCGTAACAAGGACAATGCAACAGTTATCAATTAAACCAGCGTTTTTATAATTATTTAAATATCCATACTACTTTTTATCACCTAAGTATGTAAAATAACCGACTAACGTTTTTTCCTAAGGGCAGGCATCAGGCTTGACCATGTCCTAATCATTGCAGGACAGTCAAATAGCCAAATTTGACAAGTAAAGGAGCTAGGAGAGTTCATTTTGTTAACAGGACATAAATAGTTGTTGTAGGGTCCTCTGACAACATGCCGGCAACTGCGTCGGAACATCTTTTGCCCAAACTAAACACGGTGTTGGGAAAATAAGTGTGTGAGAGATTATAGGTAGCCTGTACTGTAATAGATCGTTTTGAATGCAGCTGCCTTTTTAATTAAGCCAAGAGGAAATCTGTGTTTGGGCATGCTTAGCTTAAGGGGACATTCTTTAAAAAAGATGTGCATTCTGTCTCGGAAGATACAGAGGCAGCTATCCGATAGCCTACTATGTTAAGCTTGCGTGGTCATTGCTAACTATGCCCTGTCATGCAATACAACCTTTGGACTGTGCCACTAGACATCATGCTTTCTTTGTGGAAGGCTCAGGGCTCTGCATAATTTGCAGCCAAGGGAAAAATTGGCTCTCCAAATTATCATGTCCCATAAGGCATTGGGATGCTGTCATTGAACTCAACACTACCAAAATCAGCAGTACAAGCCTTGAGAGTAAAAAAGTAACTTCTTGTAATTTGGATGAAACCTTTACTCTGTTTGCTTTGTTAAACGATATATATATTTGTCAATCAATATCCATGGTTTGATAGTTAAACAGTATTCTTTCAAAAAAATTAAGGAATTATAATTTGGGTCATGAAACCCTTTCTTATTAGACATAGTAATTTTTCATTTAACACTTAATAAACTTTTCCCGCTGAATAAAAATGTCGTCAGGTGTCCACACATTTGAAATTGAACCAATTATAATCGACCGTGCGCTGTAGGGGTCGCTTGGTTAGCGTGGCGTTGGTCTGTTTTTATGTTCTGGTTTACACAACCCTTTTATGCTTTTTGTTGAGGATTTACTAATTAGTATTGTTTGTCTTGTGATGCTGGCTCAGATTTGTGACTTCCACTACGGTACTTATACAGTCTAAACGGGCTGACTGGTAATGAAGTCATTGCTTTTCTAATAGTTTTAGCGCGCAGTTACTCTCTTACGGTATGTTCTTAGCCATTGCTTTGATCTATCGCTTCTGTGTTAAATTGATTTCGAATAGCTTGGGGTGCGCTCTCCACTAGATTGTCAACATCTTTATCTTCACTTTCCTTTTTAAGACCTTGCAAAACCGCCGGAATGCCTCTCCCACGTTACACCATTCAGCCCACACACATTAGCCGGGTGCATATGCCCGAGAAGCTTGACAATGAACTTGAGTATGTTTCGAATGAGACGCTTTGCAACCTCATGCACCAGATGGCTTCAGTGGCTTCAGTCGCCTCGGAGATCTTCGAAGAACTCACTACTGATCTGGCTGCCATCTCCACTCGTCTGGGTCGCATTGAGGAGCGTGTCAGCAGCGTCTCAACAACCCTTCAGTCTCTGCCTACTAGTGAAGAGTTCCTCTCCGTCGGCCTGCAGCATCTTACAGCACCTGTGTCAGGTGTACGAGAGCAGGAGTTGGACAGTCAAGTACTTCACCGCAGCACGAAACCGCGCTGTATGCAGGCACAGTACGAAGCAGCAGAACCACCGCCACCGCTACATGTGATGGACGCGCTGAGGGATGATGGTAAGACTACAGCGAGACTCTACTCAGATCCTCGATTCTTCTTCGATCTCTGGCGCAAGGAGATGTTGGAAGACGCTTTTGATGGAATCGGTGGTGTTGGGGGTGGTGTTGGTGGCGCAAAGGGAGGTAGAAAGGTTGCGAAAAAGAAAGTGAGTTCTGGTATTGGATTCAGCAATTTGGACTGAGTTTAAGACACTTGCCAAATCGGGTTTTACTGTTGTTGTTTGCCTTATGATTGCACAATGAGCCCTCGGGAAGTTGTTTACTTAAGTGAAAGCGCTCGCTTCGCGGTGGTGGTGGTGTGGTAGTGGTAGTGGCAGCCGTCATGTCATTGATCCTTGAAAGCTCATACTCTGCTGTCATGGTGAACTCACACGATTGCAAGAGATGAAAGTTATCGGTCCTTGCAACTTGGGTTACCTTTGCAAGTTGGGAAGTAGCCTTATTGTAGGCATATGAAAGAACTAGAATAGCCATTAGCTGGGAATGAGTGAGTTTGCTTGACAGTGATTTGCATCTGTGTTTGGATTAGTGTTAAGTCAGGAGTTATAATTCTACTTTTAAGCGTCCAAAGCCCAAATCGAAGCCGTCATCCACTCTCGGTGTGAACGACTACCCACCACTGCAACAGCAATTTCCGCCACAGCAAGAACAAAAACCACTGCAATCTCAGCCACAGCAGCAGTTGGAGCATCAAGCGTCACAATCACAACAGTCACTCCCAGTGACCTTACCATCTTCAATGCCCAGTGAGGGGAGTAATGTAGCGGCGAGCTCGGAGTATGGAGAACCCGAGGAGACGTTGACTCATCCCAGCGAGTGGATAGCCGGCGCTGCTCGTCCCACTCCACCCTTCCCCTACTATCGTGGCGGTAGTGGTAAGTACCAACTCTTCCCTTTCATCCAACACTTGAACAGCTTTTTTTTGGTTTATCAAAGGTGAAATCTTTGGCTTTTTGTTCTTATCGTATGCGTACTGTGACCTCTTGTAAAATTCGTTGTATTAGTCCGCATTTGGTTATTTTTATCACTGTCAGCTTTCAGTGGATATTTGAGCACTTTAGTTCGAGGCGTAGAGATCAAGCGTACGTTTTGATCAAAGTCTAGTGATTATTTCGTCGCTACTTTGGTGGGTTTTGGGTGCTAGTTTTGACTCGTTTTCGTAGCTGTTTTACTATTTGTTTGGATCCATATGTGTGTACTGGCTTTCCCTTTGGTAATGGTTAATTGTCTTGCTACCTAGCCGCTCTTACGAAAGTTGTGCAGCTTTTATCTTGCCTTCTGTCGAAGGATTCCCCGGATCGGTAAGTGTTTTTCCCCAGTCTCAAGCGTACTAGTCATTTCTGTCTGATGTATCTCAGGCGGAATTGTTTAATATGAGTTATTTAGTTCTTGAGTGTCAAGCAGCGGTTGTAGTTGCGGACTACTATATCGGCACGATACAACCCGAACATGAGCGGGAAAGACTTTAGAAACAGCTGAGAGGGGTAAAGTACTTGTCCTTATGCTCCGCCCCTTCTTGATGCTGATACTCTACGCTACAGCAACAGCCCCTGGCATTGGAATTAGGCACCCGCACTTCAAGTAGAGGGGGCCGTTGTAGAATTAAACTGAGATAGTAGCAGAGAGGATAAAGGTGCTATCGTTTACCTTTGGAAACAAGCGGAATTGGTAGCCTTGTGTTTCATTGGAAAGGGGTTGCAACTAGTACTTTACGAAGCTCACCGCAAGTATTTCCATTTTTATTATAAAATCATTAACTTTTGGCAGGTGATGTTTACCTGAGCCTAAGTAGATTTATTAGGCTAGTAAGTGTAAAGTTGGCTACTTTATTATCAGCAAAAATGGACTTATCTATGCCTATCTGGAACGCTCTTGGTTCCTATCTAATCGTCGAATTAGGTACAGTAGAGATGTGCCATCGCTGTATAAACGAATGACAAAACAATTAACTACCCAACAGGGACTTTCTTTTCCCTACGGGTGTGGCGCTTTTTCACTCTTAAATTTATTCAGAGAAGCCATCGCTCTCCAAGGCTATCGTTTCTTTGCGCGAAGGACATTCGGTCTCTTAACATCGGGGTAAATTTGGCATCACAAACAATACATTTTTCGTAGTCTTAAAACTAATTATTAGGTATTTTAATGCGCAGTCGACTGTGGGCTGTCTCTGAGCAGAAATGCTGCTGGGCCACATCAGGACGGCAAAAGTTGGACATCCTCTACTTAACAATTACTGAGTGGTCGCGGGTCATTCCGTTGTTGGTAGTCCAGGGTTCTGGATGCAGCAGTATTGCTGCACGATTCGCATAGGCTTTAATTGCTTTTGGAAGAAAGTTGCCTTTATCCCTGCCACTGCACCGATAGAAGTGCTTAGCCTCCCTTGGTCCAGCGGTTTCTGGTCCCGCTCCTCTCAATCTTTTAGTTTCTGTAATATTTAATCTTTTCATTTTCTCTGTTTTAAAGCTATTGTCCCCACTCAGTTGTCATTTGTGCCACTGAGTTCCTGCGGAAATTCTACGATAGTATCGGTTTTTTTGTCTTGCCATCGTTGAATTAATGGGTGTTTGTGTTTCTCAATTTTTATAAATTTACGATTTTCGGATAAGTTTTTCTATACTTGTAAAGGAAATTTCTCCTCTATTTCTCCTATCTGGAGTGAGTGGTGTCATGCCTGCAGTACACTGAAATGTAAACCTGATGAAGCCCTTAGCCACCGCCTTCCATCTTTTTTGTAACTCGGCTTACTGTAGTACTTGTTAGTTGCTCTGACCTCAGTCGAAAACTTTGGCTTTGGCGATTTCCTGAATGCGGGCCCCTTCCGTCAACAAAGTTGCCTTTTGGTACGAACTGGCAATCTTGGCATGCGCGCAGCATCGATCTCGTTCTTCTGATAGCTAAATACGTCTTACGCCTTCCGTCGGATTCCATAACCTATCAAGTTGCCAACTTACTGCCTGTCCTTTGTCTATTGCCTCTCATGCTGGATGGATTTCTCGTAGGCTTGTGTATTGTTCACTAAGCGAAAAGGGCGATTAATTGTGATGGTGCAGAAAGTTTTGGGTGTCCTGTTGTTTTGCCCTCTGGCATTTGCACATCAGTACGGGAATTCGTTCGTGGCTGTGCCAGGGACTGAGAAGCTTACAATCTTCCTTTTACTGTAGGTGCTAACCTCGCTTGTGTTATTGCATATCTAATTGCGAACTCGTTTTTTTCGTTCCTGAAAATGTCGTTTACCATGAGTGCTAATAGCAAACAGCACGCGATTGTGTTTGGTTATTTGCGGGTACATAACCCGTTTTTTCTCACTATACGTGCTGGTCTTACGTCACACCTTTGTGTTACCATTGGTGCCAACTTTGATTTGGGGTTTGCGTGAAACAAAGCTCCTGTGTTGTGGTTACTGATAAATGCAAATAGTTTTTCTTGCATTTGAGGCTAACTGCATAGAAATGATCACTTAATTTTTTGTCCCCGCGTTGACTGATTCGCTTCACATTTGATTGACGTATTGAAGTGCACCGGAGTTTTGCGTTGTTCAAGTAAAAGTTGGTAACTTCGTTTTTATGCTTCAAACCAATTGCCTAATCTTGCGTTTAACGCCCATATTCTCAAAAGATGCTTTTTTGCTTAGCTTTGTCCAATTTATTTTACATGCTATATTTTACTGGGGTTGCTCTATCTACTGAGGGGATCTCAGTGTCATCGAAGGTAAACTTTTAAGCTAAAACTCTCTACTGGAACTGTTGTCCCATTCTCTTCTTTTTAGATGGTGACCTCATGGCCAGTTCATGTGAGTCGCCACCGCCGCCACCACCTCCTCCTCCACCTCTGATGGACCTTTCCGTCTCCTCCGTGGGTGGAGCCAGTGCAAGCGGTTGTGCAGGTGCAGCCCTTTCCGTGGAACCCATTCATAACCTTCCACCCTATGCTCCCTCCCTATCTGTAGGTTGCACAGATTAAATGAACTACTCCGTCTACTTACTTTATTTAAGTAAAACAATTTCGACAGCCACAGCTTGATGGAAGCGGTGACGCTTTGAATGTGAGCGCTGATCTCCTTCCACCGCCGCCACCGCCTGCCGTGATGACTAACAGCTCTGACAATATCCTTTCGACATCCTTCCACACCGAACATCCACCACCGCCGCCTCCCCCTCCCCCACCTCCACCTCCTCTCCCCCTCTTTTCCTCAACTGCTGGCGAATCCTCCTCAAAGCCAGTACTGCCTGGTCCTCCACGAGACCTACTCTCTGATATTCGAGCAGGTGCCTTTCAGCTACGCAAAGTCAGCGAGCGTCAACTACCTCCGAGGGCCGAGGCGAAGTATTCGACTGCTAGTCGTATCTGCGACGTTTCTGTGAGTTTATTATCCTCCTTCGTTCCTTTCCATTCTGCTTCATATATTCTCTTCGCTTTTTTTTAGGGAGTTTTCTCTGCTTTTATCCTTCTCTCATTTGGAAATGCCTCACCACCCCTAGTCATGTGTGGCTTGTCCAATTTGCCTTTATTTTTGACTTGTAGGATATCTTCGAAATGGTGAGCAGGAGGCGGCAGTGTTTGGAGAACACTTCGGAGGATGACGATGACAAGACGAGTGATTCTTGTGGATGGGAGGATTAGATTGCAAAAGGCGCTGATTTCCAATGCATGTATTTCAATCTGGTCGACTTGATTATATCTCATTGATTTCGTCTCCAGTACCACTCCGATTGTGCTCTTGATAGTCAAATACACGCATTATTCTATCTATGTATGTCTTGTACTGAAAAGGATTGCAGTTTTGACCGAAATAATCTGATTTCATTGTATCCTACTTTAAATAGGTAGTTTGAATTCCTTTTTAAGTTCATCTTCAGAAGAACATTTCACTGTAGCGTTGTCCTCGCTAGTGCACTAGCCTCATTGCATCTTCTCATTAAGTGGTTCAGCATTAATAGGACAGAACATTACAGATGTTAGCCCCAATCCAAAGTTACACATAAAAACGTTCAGGTAGAAGGTTCCATCAACCCATTGGTGTTGCACAATGGAAATTACCTTGGGAAGAAGTGATAGGACTAAATGGGAGGTGTTGAAACCGTTTACCATTCAGAGTGGGCTTAAAGGTGCGGGGCGACGACAATTAAGTTCTTCAAGTTAGATAACTGAGCATTACAGGTGCAGTGGGGAAACGGAGGTGACAAGACCTATGCATTTACCTGCCTTATAAAAAACAAGGATCCGTATAAGTGGAATTGGCAGCTTGTGCTACCAGAGGGCGACAAGTGGGCTCTAAGATTATTCCACCACTTATAGTGCTTTTGGAGACCTTTGGTACTTAAGGGATCCGCGCTGTCAAGCACACATAGTGTAGTTGAAGGAAAAAGTGGATTTTACCGAGTCGTAAATTAGTCTGCACGCTTCACTTGGCGATTCAATGTAGGTGAGTGAAACTGTGGAGGCTGCTCTTAGAAGGTCAAATGACGTCTGCTTGGAGTAAATGGCTGCCTCGTTGCATACACACACACACACACACACACACACACTCCCGAAAGTGGCAGCCGATCTCAAGAGCTTGATTTATTTGCGTGAATACACAAATTCCGTCACGATTGGCATGTAGCCTTGGCAGCTGGTGTAGAGATGGATTTTTCCGGTGCATGTGGACTCACAGAGCCTCGGCTTTCAGAAGACTTGTCGGATGGACAACATGTATCGCCACTTGTATGTAGCATTCTTTTTAAAATACGGATGCTTGAATTTTGTTCGATGCCGCCTTGGGATCACTGGCAAGCCGCATGGAGATATGTTAGGACTGAGGCAGAGGGGAATCTTTCGGCTCCCGGCGACGCCTACAGCTCCTCAGCCATTCTTCACTAACTCGAAAAGTTGCGCACTGACAAAGGGCACTGCAAATTTCACGAACATTTGGGCTGAAGTGGCGAAGAAAGGGAGGCTAGACAGCGAGTTCAAAGTCTGCCTTTACTTATTTTCGTTGCAGCATTTCCCTGATAACACTCAATACAACACAGTAAACTTATCAACGCAAGGCTTGACTAAGTATTACTGCAAATATACTTATTTACCTTTCAAGTCTGGTCAACACTGATGCCATAAGCAGAGTAGTTGGCAGGCCATTATTGCTTTTTTGGGGTTGTAGGTTTCCTGACTAGCATAATCAGAAGAGGACAACATGCCTTTCAGAGTTTGTTAAAGCATGACTCAAGTAGAGAGACTCTCGTACTTTCTAAGTGATCATCAAATCTTATAAACAGCCTGATAATATGGGGACACTGAGAAGAAAACTGAACTACTGCTAGCTATTCGACATGGGCTCAATCCATTGTCATACGCGCTAGACGATGCTGAAAATGGATGACTTTTCAGCCAATGGAAACCCATTGCCAAGAATGGCCAATCCTATCTCCCCAAACAAGAAGATCGCCTTCAGTCCTTTGGCTATTGTTTACTTTAGGCGAATATGACTATAAAATGCACAAGTAAGGCATACAACCCAGTACTTTAGCACATCCAGCTGCACCACCCAGTCAGTAGTAAAAAGCAACGCACAGCATTCTTCCTCCTGATAGGCAATCACAGATGTTATTTTGCAGGGGTATTGAAAGCACAACTTGCCACCCATAAAGTGGGAAACAACTATCATCGCAGTAGACGAGACTCTCAGAATAAGAACTGGCTTAAAGGATAAGTGGAGGTGCAACCTCTTCGGTCTCCATCATTTTTTGCATCCGAACCCCGCATTATTCACATCTTCAGCCGTCACTTCCTCATCCATGTCTTCCCATTATTACAACTTCGTGACGATGCCCGTGGGCGAGGGTAAACAAAGTTAAGGATTGTACTACGACTTCTTCCTGCATGAAGCGTTCAGCTGAACAAGAAGTGATGACATACAAAGTTTTGCTCTTAGATAATAAAGCTCTATCAACCATTACGAATCCCCGCCAGCTTCTCCTCTCTCCGCACAAGTTAATTTAACTTTCCTCATCTCCTCGATTCTACCACTTACTTGAGCTTAAATGGCAGAGCGGCGTTGGGGCTTAGTGCCCACTGATTAAAATAAGTTATTCTCAGGCTAATTTTACTGTTATGAAAATCGAATTGCTAAAATTGACCCCATTTGGATCAAAAATTCTCAACCAATCTTATTAAAATCCTACCTCGATGTGATGAAAGCATTCGATTGAAAGGAGCAGAGAAGCAGACAAACGAATTTCACTCCAGCTCCTTGCTCCATCGCCAGTTTCTCTACGCGGATCTATGTTAACATCCTACTCCATTAGAACACCCTTTCAGGCCGTCTATAGGAAGCTAAAATGCAATCGGACGTCAGTGCCACCCACCGAGTTGAAGTTGAAATTTAAATTAGCCCAAAGTGGACCACATTTGGCAGTTCGTGGCAGCTTCGTTAAACATACACGCACCAGTCGTGAGGCTCATGGGTCCTGGGCAAAATGATCCACTGGTACGTCATATCAGATGACACGAAAATTTATTTATTCATCCATTTATAGAAAAAAAAACAATGTTCTACTGCCTTAGTGAATTCGTTCCAGTCCACTCCACTTTACTATGGTAAAATTCAGCCTAGGCTGTAAGCGCCATAGTTGCTGATTATTATGAAAGTTCCAGTAGTAGGCCCTTCGTTATCAATCAAGCCGCTGGCACACTAGTAAAGTTGTTTATTCATCAAAGGCTAGCCCCAACCTAAAAAAACATTTCCACATCTCGTAGCACTTAAAACAACACACTACACAGGGACTGCAGGCGCCTAAATGCAGGTAAGATTGCGAAGTGGAAGGGTAAGATTTCCCCATCAACGCTGGCGCGCCTCCAACTTCACCATCTCTTGTGCCAACTTGAGTGCTGTCGTTGCATCCTGGCTTGGAGGGCACAGACTAAGCACCAAAAGCTCCTCCTCATTCTCCTACGCCTCAGTCCTATCGGTCTCGGTACTAGCACTGCAATGTGCTCCACCAAAGGCAAACCTAGACAGCGTACACATTTGTGATCTGTTGAGACACCTTCAAATGAAGAAGAGGAAGTAAAAGAAGAAGAAGAAGAAGAAGAAGAAGAAGAAGAAGAGGAAGTGAGCCGTGACATTTTAACAGTATTGGTGTGGGTCTTGGCTCCCTGCTCCTGGGTGGTGGGTCGATGACATGAACAACGTGATGACCGAAGTGGGGAACCAAACATGCTCGTCAACACTAACTAAGCATCACACACCACAAGCTTCAACAACCCAGTTGGCTGACACTGCCTGGAAGAAGGTGGGCTCTACAGGCCGAAAGAAATCTAGACGACCAGTCTGATTCACTGTGTCATTCATGCAGGATGCAAAGTCAGAGATGCAAGATGCAGCAAATAAGGGAAGGAGGGGGGAGGAAGGAGGAAGGGGTTAAGTTGGCGAATTGGACATTTAGCATATTTTATGCCCAAATGTGCAGACCACCATGCCAAGGTCTGTTCGTTCAGTCGTTCCTTCCCCACGAGAAGGCCTCGAATAGCCTTGGTTTGACACCGACCTGCCGCTATTCAGTACTGACTCAACTTACTTCACGCACCATCGGTTCGGCTCAAAGGGTGGTGTTGAGTGCCACGCCTCCTGTTCGCTGCCACTTGTAAGACCTTGTCGTTCTGCCAGCACAAAACCATGACCACAAAGAAGGCTTGCATCTGACTACTCGGAATTCCAGTTATGCAGACATGATGAGGAAGTGGAGTACCGACAGGCAGATGAATAACAAATCCAGCGGAGGAGAAGGCACTGGTGACACCACTATTGGCGAAGCAATAGCGGCCGCATGCTTGACGCTCAGCAGTGAGGGCGTCAAAGAAAGGCGTGATTGCAAAGGCAAGCATTACAGGAAACTTGAAGCTCTCCGTAAACAGCTTACACAGCAGTGCAATTTAAGGTTGTGTCTGCAAATTCCGAACGGGTGAAAGCCTTATATCTGACACGCCTTGCATGTGGAACATTAATACATTCCCAATTGAGCAGCAAAGCAAAGCCCCAAAGGCAGTGGTCTGTTGACGCTTTCACATCTGCGAGGCCTGTCAGCGCGTGCTGGATTGCATGACTCCGAGGTGAAGGGCAAATGACGGGGGCTAAAGAGCTCGCGTCGTCGAACGTGAGTGATATTGAGCTGTTCCAGATGCAAAAATTTGCATAATTGTAGCTTACAGTCCACACCGTCATTCGTGTTTCCTCATCACTGTCCACCTTTGACAATTGTACCACCCCATCTCTTCCGCCATTCCGCTCACCTCAAGCACATTGCGCAAATCCAGGAGAAATCGGAGGATTGCTCTTACTTCTCAGTGACTTCTTCCACACTCGTCAACTCCCACCCAGGAGAGCTGACTTGACTGCTGCTTATCTCAGTGTCATTGCATACTCCGCACACTGTGCATCCCAACTTCAGCAATCACAAATAGAGTGCCACTTCTGTGTCAGGAAAGCTGACTTAAAAGGCAAGTAAAACGTCCCCTGTGTTTGTGCTAAGATTAGTGGCTATGTCATGCAGACGGGGTGACACAGCATCGGGATTAAGTCAGTCGGGTAAATTTGACGCTGTAAGAGAGCTGGTCGGCATCCGAATGCGCAAAACTATTTTCCGCCAATCACTGACGTGTCACAACCCCTCCCCTTCCCTCTGCCCTGAAGGGGGTGGCAGAGGCGCTACACATTTCAACTGTGTGGTGGGAAGGGAACGTGATAAAATGGCAAAGCCAACTCGTTATACTCTGGGCTCCCGTGTCAGTTGAAGCGCATAAGTTAGTTGTGCTAATGGATAATGGATGGTGGATAGAAAGTCGTGGATGCAGCAATCGCAGTATGCTGCAGAGAAGAAGGGATGAGTATTTCTAATTTGCCAAATTGTGTGAGTGTCGGATGTGCAGAGGGAGCCAATCACCTGATGCACCTTAAGCATCAGGTGATTGGGTCTCTAGGAGTCAAGAACTCATGACAATGACGTGAACAGAGTATGCCTTTGCTTATGCTTCCCTAAGCAGTGGTTGTCCCAATGCCAGAGCGCTCCATCCATCCTGATGGTGCCTAATAACAACCCACCCTCCCTGCTGAAGCGTTCTTTCTACACGGCATCCCACATTGGCGACTGTCGGTCGACTGACAAGTCACTGACAGGTCATCTTCCTTAAAAATAGGCGAATTTGTAGACATTCACAACGGAAGAGCAATCGCGACCACATCAACCCACAGTCACCACTCCCAGCTCAAGTCCTACCTCATGATGACAGATAGAGCGAAACCACAAGTTGACGATGTTAAAGCGCCCTCACCGCATGCAGAGCATGACACCCTCTTTCGCCCTCTTCCTATGACCTACTGCCCCTAAGAAGCGCAACTACTGCACACAATACAGTTGTTGTGGGTGGCTCATCTCACTGCAGCAGCATTGATGCAGCACATCTTGCCAGCCTCTGGGTAGTGGCGATGCGCAAGAAGCACAGCCAACATACCCTACACACCACATTTTCGCCAATGATGGTGATGATGGTGAGGCAGATGGTGGAAGTGCATCAAATCAACCAAAATGATGACACGTTTACACGCGCAGCATAGGCCTACGATTCGACAACCATTCAGTCCATATCCGAATCCGTCAGTGCCACAACACCCGAATGTCTGGGTGCTAGTGCGAAACATGGAGTGACTGACCTTAGTCTGTTTGTTTAGCATACTGATACTAGTCACGTGCATACACGTGCGTGACATGGAATCCGAGTCCCGCTCCATCCATTTGCCTTCATGAGGCTACAAAGAGGTTGGTTTTATCAGACCGAATCTCTTTGTTCAATGTGGTCTGCGTTGCTGCACCCCCTCCGACCTGAAAGCAGTTTCCTATTCCCATTCCATCCAGCCCATGCGAGATGGATCATTTTGGACACCAAAAGACTTCACTGCAGTAACACCTCCCACTGACTACAACGAGGACGCAGGTGTCAGTGGCGAAACGCTAGAGCACACTCAAGTACTGCATAATTTATCGAGCAGAAATTGACTCTCCCCATCTTACCTGATCTTTGCAATGACTTTGTACACGACCTTTATCCTCCAACATTACAATTGACCTTTCATCTTTTGTTGACCCATTGGGAAAACAAAATGCTGCGCACCTCTAATTGGCCCGTCGGAGGAAGCCATTCTCTTGGCTGCGTCATGTTGGACTCCGATCCGCACGATGGCATCACCTCTGACCGGCTCCGAAGTAGAGGCTGCTACTGCCACTCAGGTACCGGCGTGTGAGTCAGGCCACCTCAGGACTTTCAGGAGGTGACCATTCGTGGTGAATCATGGATAGGCATCTCGAGTGCATTTGGAGGCTCGCCAACACACCGCTTGCCGGACGAATTAGGCTTAATGGTGAACGCGAGAAATGCACTGCACGGGCAGCGCACAACATCGCCATGGCAAGGTTCAAAGAGGGCCGACGTTCCACAGTAAGAGATACTCGGCTGTCTGATTGCACTGTGAGGATAATATCTATGGCTATGAATACTCTCTCACTCTGTTTTGTGGACATCTCTCCTCCTTCTCCTTCTCCTTCTCCTTCTCCATCTCCTTCTTCCCCTCTTTTTGCCTTCCACCCTCTCGAGTCTTGTTGGGTAGCCTGCAGTATTGACAGTAGCCCGCTCTATACCTCCACTCCGACCACACTTCTATAATCCATGACAAGAATTCTTTGCTAATGCTAGGTCCTGATCGCTACTGAAGGTGAGTAATGGGCGTAAGATGCGAAGCTCTAGCAATCAGACGTGTTCAGTCTGGCTGCTTTGCTGTGAGCCTTCACGAACACTGCATGGTCTGAGCTGTATGGTTTCCACAAAACCACCTAAGCGCTAAACTCAATCCACCATCCTGTACATTGTCTCCAATCAGAGTGTGCATGAGCATTTTGGAAGCAGCACGTTCGCTGTATGCAACTCGACCCACCAAGCTGCCGTCTATGCCGCAAGATGTGGGAGCATATGTGTGACAAGCGACAAGTGACAGGTGACAAGTGACAAGTGACGGTTTACAATGGAAGGCGGAGGATTGTCTTGACAAAACGTACGCGATTAGGTGTAGAATGAAGGAGGAAACAGCACTGCTCTACGAACAAATGATTGGCAATCCCTGACGGATGTCACTGTGACTGCAAACACGGTACCATTAGATCAGATCAGCTCGGATCAGATCAGATCAGATCATACCAGATCATATCATGCAAATACACACATTCATTGGATTTGCTAACGTCCTGCTGGGTACAGTGTGGCGAGGAAATGACCGCAACAGCCGGCAAATCTGATCGCCTGCACGTAACTTCGCGTGCCGTCACATGGTGATATAGCCACAACTCGTGATTCACTTCAAGCACCTTTAAGCCTGCACTTTCTCATGCAGACATGATGCTGCTTTAGCAGTCCACTCTGCTACCCTGTCTCGACCTGCCCTCCCAATAAGTGGGTGCATTGGCCACATTGTTGAGCACTGCCTTCCCAGGTCCCGACGACACCACAACAGCACTGTGCAGAACAGAGATTCTGCCCCATACCCAAGTAGGTTTGTGCATTTCTCAAGGATGACCACTGCACAACTGACTGACTGTCAAATGCTGTTCAGGGTATTCTTCGGCTCTCTCTCATCCACATACGACCTTACGAATCCCACTTTTGTGCGATTCCTCATTGCTACAATGTCAAAAACCACCTACTCGTCGTCGCTCGCGCTTCCACCGAGGCTTGGCGCTCCAATCATTTAGGCCACTAGCCTTGTGACTGTGTGGTGCCATAGCAATGCTACCCACACGAGAAAGTACCATTTGGGGTGTGTGCGAATAACGTGGGAGGCAGTATCGCCACCTCCTCCCCAACCCAAAGCGCTCACCTCGCCACACATCGGTTCGATGACAATGAGTGTGAGGGATTAACCCACGCCACGTCCGACCACACGTAGCGAGTGCTAATGCTAAAATCTCTAACCAAAACCCATTTGTACCTGGCACAACCAGGCCGTGATTGCCCCGGCTACTTCAATTTTCGCCCCAGCTTATGCACATCCCTACTACCGTCCCTACCAATGCATGTCGAGACGAACGCCGTACACTTTTAAGCAAACGTGGTACCATTCAAGTGTGACAGCTACCTAATGGGACCTTGGTCTGCCATCACTAGTCACTTCCAATTGGGGGAGAAAGGGAATGCAGCTCCAACGCAAAGGTGAGCCTAACGCCACAGCCATCGAAGAGCTCGCAAATCGCAATATTTTATCGAAGGCATCCAGTTGCTAAGTCAACTACTCTTCTGCTACACCAATCATGGTGTCAACACCTGCAAGAGGATGACGAAGTGCCACCAATTGATGTGACTACTTGAAGTTTTCCATAGTCGCTCCATACTTAACACAAGCAACATCTCTCAACTTCATGCTTCCTTGCCCATCGACGACAAGTGAATGGTGGTACTTTTTACAGGGTGCATTTCAATTGCACTGAATTGCTTAAAAAAGTGGTTGAGCCACACTTTGGGGGCTTGATACGGCACTGGTGGTGAGGGTGACCAGGTACCTTTGACAGTCTGGTGGATGGTGTTCAAGGCACCCAATAAACCCTACAAAATCAGATAGCGTTTCAAAAGCAAGTTTGTCCGAGCGCCAAATTTGCATTCCCATGCATTCCTTTTACTGCGAAAGCCACCTTCGCAGAGTCCATCACTCTCGGAACTGAAAGCTCAATACGTGTTAACTTGGGAAGCAAAAGGCCAAGTACACTTCACACACACACACACACACACACACAGAAAGTAGAACCTCAGTTTCCACCGTCACCTTTCACCTTTAACCCATTTCTCCCAACAACTCATGCGGAAGCGGTCTATAGTGCGCTAGAGGCAACCTGTGCGATAAATCACAAATGTGCCGTTTTCAGCCGATTGGTTGATAGTGGAATGCGCAAAAACCTCGACCAATTGCAGGCGTCCGCGTACTCTCTGGACACGTGGCAAAGGAATGGATTGTGTTTAGCAAAGTGTAAAAAAGGCGGGAACATGGTGAAGTAATCAAGTCCACCGAGTAATCCCACTTCATGCTCTGTGACAACATGGCGACTCTGAACTAACTGAAGACAGTATGGAGGTGAATGTCAGGACAGCTTCATGTGCTGACGTTTGCTTTGAGGCGACTCAAGAAGTAGGTGGAACTGTGCTGAGTAAATGACGAAAATGAGACACCAAAAGTTGAGGAATGTAGTAGACTCTACAACCCAATCTGACTCGGCAAAGTTTGCTCTCAACAAACACACAGAGCAGCTAAGACACACTGATCCATAAGAACCCTCTTCTATAAAAGCCGTCAATGGACCTTTAATGTTGAGATGCGTACTCAGCACCTTCCAACGCTTTATGAGGAGGGCGAACAATGCAGAATAATTGGCTTAGCATTTTTGCATAGGAGAAACAAAATGCAGCAATTAAAAGGGCAACAAGCTTTGCTGGCAAAGGATTTCGCATAATTCCACTTGGCCCGTAACGAATACCCAGAGCAGAGTTTGCCTTTTTTATAATGGCTTTTATTAGCAACCCTTTTTGGAAAAGAAATGTAGAGGGGTTTGATTTTGTAATTGGATTCTAGTTCGCCATTTTTATCCATAATCTCTTCGTATTTTTAGTGCTGTGAAAGAATTTTTTCTGACAGTTCTTTTGCACAATTGTAGGTTTAGAGTTAAGTCTGACGGCAGTGGTACATTAGTGCAAATTTAGCAAATGGACAGCAATTATCCTGAATTATTTAAGTTGTGTGAAGCAATAAAAATGATCCTTCAAACTGGTTTCACCCTAAATGCGTATTCTGCGTAGCGGTAAATTATGAACCGAAATAACGTCTTAACAAGACATTAACGGATAATCTGTGAATATACATCTTCTTTGCTATTCGCTGTACTTTCCTATTGGCTCATTTCTTCGAGTTGCGGTTGGATGGAAACATAAAGCCAGGACACACGATTATATGGGGCTGACCTTTCCGCCGCTAAACACATCATCCTCTCTGCGGACCTCCTGATGTCGTCGGAGCCTCGAAAACGTCTCTTCGAAACACACGAAACCAATCAAGCTGAGGGTGGAAAAATAAGCGAGGTTATTCCAAAGGTCGATGATAATTTTTTACTGAAATATTCCCTTTCTGATAAACCAATAGACTGGAATTTGGAAAATAGGGAGAACGTACCGGATTTTTACTCTCGTCCTCCCAAACAGAAGAAAGTGTCGGCATCACCTCCAAGGAGTCAAGCAGCTCCAACCAAGACTCCCTCTATTTCTCCTATACGAAGTAAACTGAAAAGGCTGAATATCAGGAAGCCGAAGTGGAGCGATAGCAAGTCCAGAAGCAGTGCCTCCCCGAAGGCTTACAAAAAAGCCAAAATACTTGGAGATGCTACCAATGTCTTTCATTAATGTGTAAAGTTTATTCACAATAAGAACGGGATTGTATAGCATTTGTTGGGTTCAGCGGCTAGTCCGATGAGGAAGGTGATCTTATTGCATTTACAATAAAGTTCATTAGCGGATTAAATCTATCATAATGACAGCATAATGACAAGAAAGCATTTATTTACTGAAGCATTTTGCCTTTCGACACTTATTACCATAGAATTAAATCCTTTTGAAATCCGATATTTCTTGATTTGATGGTTGAGAATTCTTTTCATATCACAGCTACAAGTCTGTGACAGTCAATGACTTTCCCAAAATAGTCACGAATTCAAAGCATGAAAGTCATCGCAGTAGCAATTAAGGTCAGATCTACCCCAAAATTGGCTCCTTTTAATCACAAATAAGCAGATTATTCAAATGATGGCGATGTTCAGAATGCATTGATGTGACCTCGTTTATGGTGAACTTGTGATCATGTGCCATATTTAGTTATCAACAAACATACCTGTGGTATGGAAATAGCAAACATGAGTTTGTTGGTTGCTTAGCCTTTGCAAGCCATTCTGCACAGCCATATTGTCATAGGTGAAGCTGTTGGTACCTGCAGCGCAAAAACAGCGCAAAAAGCGGACAGCATCGAGGAGGACATTGCCACGAGAATGCTGTTACCTGACCGCATGTTATGCAAGCCAACACATAAAACATTCAGTACCTCAGAAACTAACTTCGGCAATAATTTCTTGATTATCCTAAAAAGTAAACTACTAACTAGAATTTTAATTGCTGCATTTTGTTTCTCCTATGCAAAAATGCTAAGCCAATTATTCTGCATTGTTCGCCCTCCTCATAAAGCGTTGGAAGGTGCTGAGTACGCATCTCAACATTAAAGGTCCATTGACGGCTTTTATAGAAGAGGGTTCTTATGGATCAGTGTGTCTTAGCTGCTCTGTGTGTTTGTTGAGAGCAAACTTTGCCGAGTCAGATTGGGTTGTAGAGTCTACTACATTCCTCAACTTTTGGTGTCTCATTTTCGTCATTTACTCAGCACAGTTCCACCTACTTCTTGAGTCGCCTCAAAGCAAACGTCAGCACATGAAGCTGTCCTGACATTCACCTCCATACTGTCTTCAGTTAGTTCAGAGTCGCCATGTTGTCACAGAGCATGAAGTGGGATTACTCGGTGGACTTGATTACTTCACCATGTTCCCGCCTTTTTTACACTTTGCTAAACACAATCCATTCCTTTGCCACGTGTCCAGAGAGTACGCGGACGCCTGCAATTGGTCGAGGTTTTTGCACATTCCACTATCAACCAATCGGCTGAAAATGGCACATTTGTGATTTATCGCACAGGTTGCCTCTAGCGCACTATAGACCGCTTCCGCATGAGTTGTTGGGAGAAATGGGTTAAAGGTGAAAGGTGACGGTGGAAACTGAGGTTCTACTTTCTGTGTGTGTGTGTGTGTGTGTGTGAAGTGTACTTGGCCTTTTGCTTCCCAAGTTAACACGTATTGAGCTTTCAGTTCCGAGAGTGATGGACTCTGCGAAGGTGGCTTTCGCAGTAAAAGGAATGCATGGGAATGCAAATTTGGCGCTCGGACAAACTTGCTTTTGAAACGCTATCTGATTTTGTAGGGTTTATTGGGTGCCTTGAACACCATCCACCAGACTGTCAAAGGTACCTGGTCACCCTCACCACCAGTGCCGTATCAAGCCCCCAAAGTGTGGCTCAACCACTTTTTAAGCAATTCAGTGCAATTGAAATGCACCCTGTAAAAAGTACCACCATTCACTTGTCGTCGATGGGCAAGGAAGCATGAAGTTGAGAGATGTTGCTTGTGTTAAGTATGGAGCGACTATGGAAAACTTCAAGTAGTCACATCAATTGGTGGCACTTCGTCATCCTCTTGCAGGTGTTGACACCATGATTGGTGTAGCAGAAGAGTAGTTGACTTAGCAACTGGATGCCTTCGATAAAATATTGCGATTTGCGAGCTCTTCGATGGCTGTGGCGTTAGGCTCACCTTTGCGTTGGAGCTGCATTCCCCTTCTCCCCCCAATTGGAAGTGACTAGTGATGGCAGACCAAGGTCCCATTAGGTAGCTGTCACACTTGAATGGTACCACGTTTGCTTAAAAGTGTACGGCGTTCGTCTCGACATGCATTGGTAGGGACGGTAGTAGGGATGTGCATAAGCTGGGGCGAAAATTGAAGTAGCCGGGGCAATCACGGCCTGGTTGTGCCAGGTACAAATGGGTTTTGGTTAGAGATTTTAGCATTAGCACTCGCTACGTGTGGTCGGACGTGGCGTGGGTTAATCCCTCACACTCATTGTCATCGAACCGATGTGTGGCGAGGTGAGCGCTTTGGGTTGGGGAGGAGGTGGCGATACTGCCTCCACG
The DNA here is from genome assembly GCA_023375655.1 of Taenia crassiceps. NCBI lineage: Eukaryota > Metazoa > Platyhelminthes > Cestoda > Cyclophyllidea > Taeniidae > Taenia > Taenia crassiceps. Next base: position 2,521,246 of record JAKROA010000010.1, read on the forward strand.
TTATTCGCACACACCCCAAATGGTACTTTCTCGTGTGGGTAGCATTGCTATGGCACCACACAGTCACAAGGCTAGTGGCCTAAATGATTGGAGCGCCAAGCCTCGGTGGAAGCGCGAGCGACGACGAGTAGGTGGTTTTTGACATTGTAGCAATGAGGAATCGCACAAAAGTGGGATTCGTAAGGTCGTATGTGGATGAGAGAGAGCCGAAGAATACCCTGAACAGCATTTGACAGTCAGTCAGTTGTGCAGTGGTCATCCTTGAGAAATGCACAAACCTACTTGGGTATGGGGCAGAATCTCTGTTCTGCACAGTGCTGTTGTGGTGTCGTCGGGACCTGGGAAGGCAGTGCTCAACAATGTGGCCAATGCACCCACTTATTGGGAGGGCAGGTCGAGACAGGGTAGCAGAGTGGACTGCTAAAGCAGCATCATGTCTGCATGAGAAAGTGCAGGCTTAAAGGTGCTTGAAGTGAATCACGAGTTGTGGCTATATCACCATGTGACGGCACGCGAAGTTACGTGCAGGCGATCAGATTTGCCGGCTGTTGCGGTCATTTCCTCGCCACACTGTACCCAGCAGGACGTTAGCAAATCCAATGAATGTGTGTATTTGCATGATATGATCTGGTATGATCTGATCTGATCTGATCCGAGCTGATCTGATCTAATGGTACCGTGTTTGCAGTCACAGTGACATCCGTCAGGGATTGCCAATCATTTGTTCGTAGAGCAGTGCTGTTTCCTCCTTCATTCTACACCTAATCGCGTACGTTTTGTCAAGACAATCCTCCGCCTTCCATTGTAAACCGTCACTTGTCACTTGTCACCTGTCACTTGTCGCTTGTCACACATATGCTCCCACATCTTGCGGCATAGACGGCAGCTTGGTGGGTCGAGTTGCATACAGCGAACGTGCTGCTTCCAAAATGCTCATGCACACTCTGATTGGAGACAATGTACAGGATGGTGGATTGAGTTTAGCGCTTAGGTGGTTTTGTGGAAACCATACAGCTCAGACCATGCAGTGTTCGTGAAGGCTCACAGCAAAGCAGCCAGACTGAACACGTCTGATTGCTAGAGCTTCGCATCTTACGCCCATTACTCACCTTCAGTAGCGATCAGGACCTAGCATTAGCAAAGAATTCTTGTCATGGATTATAGAAGTGTGGTCGGAGTGGAGGTATAGAGCGGGCTACTGTCAATACTGCAGGCTACCCAACAAGACTCGAGAGGGTGGAAGGCAAAAAGAGGGGAAGAAGGAGATGGAGAAGGAGAAGGAGAAGGAGAAGGAGGAGAGATGTCCACAAAACAGAGTGAGAGAGTATTCATAGCCATAGATATTATCCTCACAGTGCAATCAGACAGCCGAGTATCTCTTACTGTGGAACGTCGGCCCTCTTTGAACCTTGCCATGGCGATGTTGTGCGCTGCCCGTGCAGTGCATTTCTCGCGTTCACCATTAAGCCTAATTCGTCCGGCAAGCGGTGTGTTGGCGAGCCTCCAAATGCACTCGAGATGCCTATCCATGATTCACCACGAATGGTCACCTCCTGAAAGTCCTGAGGTGGCCTGACTCACACGCCGGTACCTGAGTGGCAGTAGCAGCCTCTACTTCGGAGCCGGTCAGAGGTGATGCCATCGTGCGGATCGGAGTCCAACATGACGCAGCCAAGAGAATGGCTTCCTCCGACGGGCCAATTAGAGGTGCGCAGCATTTGTTTTCCCAATGGGTCAACAAAAGATGAAAGGTCAATTGTAATGTTGGAGGATAAAGGTCGTGTACAAAGTCATTGCAAAGATCAGGTAAGATGGGGAGAGTCAATTTCTGCTCGATAAATTATGCAGTACTTGAGTGTGCTCTAGCGTTTCGCCACTGACACCTGCGTCCTCGTTGTAGTCAGTGGGAGGTGTTACTGCAGTGAAGTCTTTTGGTGTCCAAAATGATCCATCTCGCATGGGCTGGATGGAATGGGAATAGGAAACTGCTTTCAGGTCGGAGGGGGTGCAGCAACGCAGACCACATTGAACAAAGAGATTCGGTCTGATAAAACCAACCTCTTTGTAGCCTCATGAAGGCAAATGGATGGAGCGGGACTCGGATTCCATGTCACGCACGTGTATGCACGTGACTAGTATCAGTATGCTAAACAAACAGACTAAGGTCAGTCACTCCATGTTTCGCACTAGCACCCAGACATTCGGGTGTTGTGGCACTGACGGATTCGGATATGGACTGAATGGTTGTCGAATCGTAGGCCTATGCTGCGCGTGTAAACGTGTCATCATTTTGGTTGATTTGATGCACTTCCACCATCTGCCTCACCATCATCACCATCATTGGCGAAAATGTGGTGTGTAGGGTATGTTGGCTGTGCTTCTTGCGCATCGCCACTACCCAGAGGCTGGCAAGATGTGCTGCATCAATGCTGCTGCAGTGAGATGAGCCACCCACAACAACTGTATTGTGTGCAGTAGTTGCGCTTCTTAGGGGCAGTAGGTCATAGGAAGAGGGCGAAAGAGGGTGTCATGCTCTGCATGCGGTGAGGGCGCTTTAACATCGTCAACTTGTGGTTTCGCTCTATCTGTCATCATGAGGTAGGACTTGAGCTGGGAGTGGTGACTGTGGGTTGATGTGGTCGCGATTGCTCTTCCGTTGTGAATGTCTACAAATTCGCCTATTTTTAAGGAAGATGACCTGTCAGTGACTTGTCAGTCGACCGACAGTCGCCAATGTGGGATGCCGTGTAGAAAGAACGCTTCAGCAGGGAGGGTGGGTTGTTATTAGGCACCATCAGGATGGATGGAGCGCTCTGGCATTGGGACAACCACTGCTTAGGGAAGCATAAGCAAAGGCATACTCTGTTCACGTCATTGTCATGAGTTCTTGACTCCTAGAGACCCAATCACCTGATGCTTAAGGTGCATCAGGTGATTGGCTCCCTCTGCACATCCGACACTCACACAATTTGGCAAATTAGAAATACTCATCCCTTCTTCTCTGCAGCATACTGCGATTGCTGCATCCACGACTTTCTATCCACCATCCATTATCCATTAGCACAACTAACTTATGCGCTTCAACTGACACGGGAGCCCAGAGTATAACGAGTTGGCTTTGCCATTTTATCACGTTCCCTTCCCACCACACAGTTGAAATGTGTAGCGCCTCTGCCACCCCTTCAGGGCAGAGGGAAGGGGAGGGGTTGTGACACGTCAGTGATTGGCGGAAAATAGTTTTGCGCATTCGGATGCCGACCAGCTCTCTTACAGCGTCAAATTTACCCGACTGACTTAATCCCGATGCTGTGTCACCCCGTCTGCATGACATAGCCACTAATCTTAGCACAAACACAGGGGACGTTTTACTTGCCTTTTAAGTCAGCTTTCCTGACACAGAAGTGGCACTCTATTTGTGATTGCTGAAGTTGGGATGCACAGTGTGCGGAGTATGCAATGACACTGAGATAAGCAGCAGTCAAGTCAGCTCTCCTGGGTGGGAGTTGACGAGTGTGGAAGAAGTCACTGAGAAGTAAGAGCAATCCTCCGATTTCTCCTGGATTTGCGCAATGTGCTTGAGGTGAGCGGAATGGCGGAAGAGATGGGGTGGTACAATTGTCAAAGGTGGACAGTGATGAGGAAACACGAATGACGGTGTGGACTGTAAGCTACAATTATGCAAATTTTTGCATCTGGAACAGCTCAATATCACTCACGTTCGACGACGCGAGCTCTTTAGCCCCCGTCATTTGCCCTTCACCTCGGAGTCATGCAATCCAGCACGCGCTGACAGGCCTCGCAGATGTGAAAGCGTCAACAGACCACTGCCTTTGGGGCTTTGCTTTGCTGCTCAATTGGGAATGTATTAATGTTCCACATGCAAGGCGTGTCAGATATAAGGCTTTCACCCGTTCGGAATTTGCAGACACAACCTTAAATTGCACTGCTGTGTAAGCTGTTTACGGAGAGCTTCAAGTTTCCTGTAATGCTTGCCTTTGCAATCACGCCTTTCTTTGACGCCCTCACTGCTGAGCGTCAAGCATGCGGCCGCTATTGCTTCGCCAATAGTGGTGTCACCAGTGCCTTCTCCTCCGCTGGATTTGTTATTCATCTGCCTGTCGGTACTCCACTTCCTCATCATGTCTGCATAACGGGAATTCCGAGTAGTCAGATGCAAGCCTTCTTTGTGGTCATGGTTTTGTGCTGGCAGAACGACAAGGTCTTACAAGTGGCAGCGAACAGGAGGCGTGGCACTCAACACCACCCTTTGAGCCGAACCGATGGTGCGTGAAGTAAGTTGAGTCAGTACTGAATAGCGGCAGGTCGGTGTCAAACCAAGGCTATTCGAGGCCTTCTCGTGGGGAAGGAACGACTGAACGAACAGACCTTGGCATGGTGGTCTGCACATTTGGGCATAAAATATGCTAAATGTCCAATTCGCCAACTTAACCCCTTCCTCCTTCCTCCCCCCTCCTTCCCTTATTTGCTGCATCTTGCATCTCTGACTTTGCATCCTGCATGAATGACACAGTGAATCAGACTGGTCGTCTAGATTTCTTTCGGCCTGTAGAGCCCACCTTCTTCCAGGCAGTGTCAGCCAACTGGGTTGTTGAAGCTTGTGGTGTGTGATGCTTAGTTAGTGTTGACGAGCATGTTTGGTTCCCCACTTCGGTCATCACGTTGTTCATGTCATCGACCCACCACCCAGGAGCAGGGAGCCAAGACCCACACCAATACTGTTAAAATGTCACGGCTCACTTCCTCTTCTTCTTCTTCTTCTTCTTCTTCTTTTACTTCCTCTTCTTCATTTGAAGGTGTCTCAACAGATCACAAATGTGTACGCTGTCTAGGTTTGCCTTTGGTGGAGCACATTGCAGTGCTAGTACCGAGACCGATAGGACTGAGGCGTAGGAGAATGAGGAGGAGCTTTTGGTGCTTAGTCTGTGCCCTCCAAGCCAGGATGCAACGACAGCACTCAAGTTGGCACAAGAGATGGTGAAGTTGGAGGCGCGCCAGCGTTGATGGGGAAATCTTACCCTTCCACTTCGCAATCTTACCTGCATTTAGGCGCCTGCAGTCCCTGTGTAGTGTGTTGTTTTAAGTGCTACGAGATGTGGAAATGTTTTTTTAGGTTGGGGCTAGCCTTTGATGAATAAACAACTTTACTAGTGTGCCAGCGGCTTGATTGATAACGAAGGGCCTACTACTGGAACTTTCATAATAATCAGCAACTATGGCGCTTACAGCCTAGGCTGAATTTTACCATAGTAAAGTGGAGTGGACTGGAACGAATTCACTAAGGCAGTAGAACATTGTTTTTTCTATAAATGGATGAATAAATAAATTTTCGTGTCATCTGATATGACGTACCAGTGGATCATTTTGCCCAGGACCCATGAGCCTCACGACTGGTGCGTGTATGTTTAACGAAGCTGCCACGAACTGCCAAATGTGGTCCACTTTGGGCTAATTTAAATTTCAACTTCAACTCGGTGGGTGGCACTGACGTCCGATTGCATTTTAGCTTCCTATAGACGGCCTGAAAGGGTGTTCTAATGGAGTAGGATGTTAACATAGATCCGCGTAGAGAAACTGGCGATGGAGCAAGGAGCTGGAGTGAAATTCGTTTGTCTGCTTCTCTGCTCCTTTCAATCGAATGCTTTCATCACATCGAGGTAGGATTTTAATAAGATTGGTTGAGAATTTTTGATCCAAATGGGGTCAATTTTAGCAATTCGATTTTCATAACAGTAAAATTAGCCTGAGAATAACTTATTTTAATCAGTGGGCACTAAGCCCCAACGCCGCTCTGCCATTTAAGCTCAAGTAAGTGGTAGAATCGAGGAGATGAGGAAAGTTAAATTAACTTGTGCGGAGAGAGGAGAAGCTGGCGGGGATTCGTAATGGTTGATAGAGCTTTATTATCTAAGAGCAAAACTTTGTATGTCATCACTTCTTGTTCAGCTGAACGCTTCATGCAGGAAGAAGTCGTAGTACAATCCTTAACTTTGTTTACCCTCGCCCACGGGCATCGTCACGAAGTTGTAATAATGGGAAGACATGGATGAGGAAGTGACGGCTGAAGATGTGAATAATGCGGGGTTCGGATGCAAAAAATGATGGAGACCGAAGAGGTTGCACCTCCACTTATCCTTTAAGCCAGTTCTTATTCTGAGAGTCTCGTCTACTGCGATGATAGTTGTTTCCCACTTTATGGGTGGCAAGTTGTGCTTTCAATACCCCTGCAAAATAACATCTGTGATTGCCTATCAGGAGGAAGAATGCTGTGCGTTGCTTTTTACTACTGACTGGGTGGTGCAGCTGGATGTGCTAAAGTACTGGGTTGTATGCCTTACTTGTGCATTTTATAGTCATATTCGCCTAAAGTAAACAATAGCCAAAGGACTGAAGGCGATCTTCTTGTTTGGGGAGATAGGATTGGCCATTCTTGGCAATGGGTTTCCATTGGCTGAAAAGTCATCCATTTTCAGCATCGTCTAGCGCGTATGACAATGGATTGAGCCCATGTCGAATAGCTAGCAGTAGTTCAGTTTTCTTCTCAGTGTCCCCATATTATCAGGCTGTTTATAAGATTTGATGATCACTTAGAAAGTACGAGAGTCTCTCTACTTGAGTCATGCTTTAACAAACTCTGAAAGGCATGTTGTCCTCTTCTGATTATGCTAGTCAGGAAACCTACAACCCCAAAAAAGCAATAATGGCCTGCCAACTACTCTGCTTATGGCATCAGTGTTGACCAGACTTGAAAGGTAAATAAGTATATTTGCAGTAATACTTAGTCAAGCCTTGCGTTGATAAGTTTACTGTGTTGTATTGAGTGTTATCAGGGAAATGCTGCAACGAAAATAAGTAAAGGCAGACTTTGAACTCGCTGTCTAGCCTCCCTTTCTTCGCCACTTCAGCCCAAATGTTCGTGAAATTTGCAGTGCCCTTTGTCAGTGCGCAACTTTTCGAGTTAGTGAAGAATGGCTGAGGAGCTGTAGGCGTCGCCGGGAGCCGAAAGATTCCCCTCTGCCTCAGTCCTAACATATCTCCATGCGGCTTGCCAGTGATCCCAAGGCGGCATCGAACAAAAATTCAAGCATCCGTATTTTAAAAAGAATGCTACATACAAGTGGCGATACATGTTGTCCATCCGACAAGTCTTCTGAAAGCCGAGGCTCTGTGAGTCCACATGCACCGGAAAAATCCATCTCTACACCAGCTGCCAAGGCTACATGCCAATCGTGACGGAATTTGTGTATTCACGCAAATAAATCAAGCTCTTGAGATCGGCTGCCACTTTCGGGAGTGTGTGTGTGTGTGTGTGTGTGTGTGTATGCAACGAGGCAGCCATTTACTCCAAGCAGACGTCATTTGACCTTCTAAGAGCAGCCTCCACAGTTTCACTCACCTACATTGAATCGCCAAGTGAAGCGTGCAGACTAATTTACGACTCGGTAAAATCCACTTTTTCCTTCAACTACACTATGTGTGCTTGACAGCGCGGATCCCTTAAGTACCAAAGGTCTCCAAAAGCACTATAAGTGGTGGAATAATCTTAGAGCCCACTTGTCGCCCTCTGGTAGCACAAGCTGCCAATTCCACTTATACGGATCCTTGTTTTTTATAAGGCAGGTAAATGCATAGGTCTTGTCACCTCCGTTTCCCCACTGCACCTGTAATGTTTATTTATTCGACTGCTTTTAATGCGATAAATAAAATGCCAAATGCACATCGTGCAATCGGCCAGGTGTTAGGAATCTGAATGTGACAGTGTCAACCTCCCATTCTGCAGGGAACATCACCTCACAGATTGGCTGCGTGAGATTTGCCTTGTCATTGTTTTGTAGAAACAGGACAATCTTCTTCTTGCTAGTAAATCTAGGCTAGTTTTGAAGGCGAATTTGCCTTTGCTTTTTGTATTGTATCGGATCAGCAGATCTCGTTTGGAAATCCTGTTTGATTCAAAGCGACGCGTAGTTGATACCTAAATAAAAGAAAGTTTGCCTGAAAGAAAATAATTACGACGGTAAAGCTTTAAGAATGACGACTCAGAAACATAGCATGTCGAATAATAACTTCATAGAAATTTTGCCACTTATTGGGAGAATGATTTTTCTACGTGAGTCGAATCGCCTGATGGTGTAACAAATTCAGTTTGTTGTGCCATTTCTCTAATCGTAGTAGCAATTAATTATAATAGTGTAAAGCAATTGAGGTACCATGGACGGGTTTCGATCACCTACCAATGTCGTGGAACAGAACACTGGAGATGGAAGCAATTCAAATGTGTATTGAAACATTAAAATGTCTTTTATTTGGCCTCTTAAAATAATTTTCTTACCAGAAGCAAAGGAGTCGGTTTTTTGTTTCGTTTACGAAGGATCGCGAGTTGTGGCAGCAAAAGCATCAAATGATGGAACTTGCAACTGTATCCCGGCCTATCTGCGCAAAGCACTGAAGACGATGAATTGTGAAAACTTATGTGCTTTGATGATTTAGAGGTAGCTAAATTTTGCGTGAAGAAAAAAGCCAGCTACTGGGTTCCGCTTTGGCTTCCTCGATGCATCCACATACTTCCTTTATGCAAAAGCATAAAGCATTCCACTCGACTGGTGCAATTGTACACGCTACGGTTGGTTGCCCTGCTTCTGTGTAAGTAATCAGCTTTCAAGACCTCGTTGTCTGGACTGGCATCCCAGCATCGCGGCCTAACATAACGCCGCCAAAGAAGTGTACTACTGTAAATGGAACATGCAGTTGTGCGATCCACTCACCTAAACAACCTCAGAGCAGCAAGTCTAAGACCACTCAATGACACCTACTCATAATATTCAAAAAAATCAGTTTAGACCAGACAAAATTTGAATGAGCACAAAGTGCTAATGCCACAACTTCACCGCCAACATCAAAGACACGTTGAGACGAAGCAAGGTTGCATATTTTCATTAAAAAATCCTTCATGTGATGAAGGCCTCGAGTTATTACCCCTCGCACAAGGAACGATAAATTTGCGAATACTGCCGTAGGAAGGGTCTTCAAGGAAGCCTTGATTTGTAGTTAACGTCATGCATTTGCCAAACACTTTGTGATTTGGTTGGTATCACTTGTGTAGGAAAGGGATCAGTTGAGAGTTGATTGCATCCACCTGAGGGTGAGCGGGTGGAGGGAGAGAACAAATGCAGCAGAATTCCACACTCTCTAAAGACGATAGGAGGGACGGACATAACCTATGAATAGCATTTTCGCAGCGGTAAATACTTCGGTGTTGAGAATGATATCAACGCGTCCCTCTGCATGCCATTACCAGTGATAGAGAAGGTGCTAACCGGCCAAGTGGTCCGCCTTGCCTTGCGTCACTGACGATGAAGCCTAAATATAAAAATAAAATGAATTAATTTGGATGTAATCATATTATTCTTAACAGCAACATCCACAGGAAGGCGAAAAACGCATAATAAACAAGGAAGGCAATGGTTGTTCCCTCTGCACCATGACTGCAAATAGCGGTTTCATACAAAAGGTCATTTCGCTCAGATCTAATAATTTATGGTGCAAACTTCTATTTAAATGTATATTGACTTTGAAGACAGCATATGAACGGAGAATTGATAGAAAATTTTTCCACAACACGGAATCGACAGTTACACCATTAAGTTTGGCGCGAAACCGTCCACTGCCAACATCATCGATAATTTGTGCACCTTGTTTAAAGAGGGCCAAGAAAGAGATCCTCTGATATCAGTAAATAAGCTCAAAATTATGGGAGGGAGCAAGATGCATAATCTGGCATTTTTTGGCGGTAGAGGTGTGGAGATATGGAGAGTTCGCATCTTCGGTGTATTTATGCAGAAAGGGCAAGTTCATCTGCAAAGGAATTTTTGAGTTTGTCAACGATAAGTGTCGGTGTCGTGGTCAGCAGCTTTCCTGCAGACCTCGAGACCACGCAGAGTTGCGGAGGTTTGACGACCTTCTCAGGTCTCCTGTGTGGAGTCGTTACCAAGTCCCCCATCCGTTGAAAATGCACCTCTATTACTTCCGCTAGGGATTATCTATTAGTAGTGAAAATCAGGATTGACTTCATTTAAGATGGGGTTTGCTGTGCCCTGCAATCGTCAAGACACAAAGTGTCCCCTCACTAGCACCGATATTAAGTCAAGAAGCCTATAGCACTGAAAATGGATGCATCTGTTTGTGCTTGCAAGGATCTATGCTGTTGAATGTGATAAGGTGGATAAGCACGAAAGCATGTGTGAATGTTGGAATGCATTTTTCGTGATATTTTGAGTATTATGACAAGTACCCACCTACTTTTAATGCAAAAACAATCCATTGTCTGGCTTTTACTCTGGATACAGCATTCTATTAGAATGTCAGTTTAGCAGATTTCCACATGGGAACAAACAGACTTCCCGCCGCCAAAACTGCATCAGCCTGCGCTGTTCACCCTTAGGGTTCTTGGTGGACTCGTTCTCAATTGACTCGCTCTTAGCACATCAATTCTTACAAATTGCCGGCACAGTCTGTCGCAGTGCTACTCTGCTCCTCTTATTTTTAATGTTGCTAACTTAAGTGCACCCTTGCCAAATTATTCAAGTTAATCTGTTCATTCATACTTCGCTATTTTGTTCCGTGATAAAATTCGACCACTACGTTTGTTTGTAAACTTGCTAAACGGGTTATATTGTCATGGCACTTGCAGGGCGTATTTAAATACACCTCAAAACCAAGTAAATAGAGGAGAAGGCGACTCCTATTGTCATGAATTTTTTGTAGAATAAATACATTTTTCCTTACACGGACATATGAGGAAACCAACACACAGTTCAGGTGGTGCAACTTTGCTTCATCGTCCACTAGTTGCAATTCACCACCAACGCAGGCAGTCCACCCGTCTGCCTGTTAAACCAGACTGAGCAGAAACAACTCCAGACGATGCATGTGATAGGAATAATTCCCACATCATCAAGTTGCCAAGATAGGATACATGCGTTGTGTCAATTACAGAGTTGAATGCCATCCTAAGAACGCGTGATGGTTCTCCATTTGCAACGTCTTCTCCTTATCACGGAGAAGCATCACGTTTCACGCGACGCAGCTGTCTAAGTCATCCCGATGAAGTCACTCAAAGTGCCGAAAGAAACACTCTTACTTCTCCATATTCCACACGCCACTTTGGTAACCATTAACGGTGAAGGGAATGTAGCTACTTCCACATGGAGCCTTCTTTTTAGCCAAATATGCTTAGTCTTTCGTCAAGTGACAATAGGTTGCCTCATTGTGAGGTCTGAACAAGCGGACACAACTTGGAGGCAGAACAAACTGCATAGGTTGGGCGCTCGCAACAGCCAATCGTACTTCACACCATAAAGGCAGATAATTTGTAGGAAATCGGCTGTCCAATGCACATGGAATAGCGTAGAAAGGCTAATTCGTACATCGTCTGAGGAAAAACGACCCAATGTAGTGAAGTATTGCAACTTCCGGTCTATCGACTCTCATGGAGCAAAAATGATTATGCGTGAATGCTAATATGAATACATTCCCATTAGCTGAACGATTCCTGGTCAATAGTAGGCAAATGGAACACTCGTATGCTATAGTAGCCCATGGCAATTGGCCCACCATACTAGTCAACTTTACCACATAGTTTCCTTGCCGCAGGTTGGGCGATTCCTGCCTGCACCTGTCCATTCCATTTTGGCACAACTACTGTGCATGCAATATGCGCATTACTAAATGGTTCTTGCAAACCATTCAGTGTTGAACGCCTCAACGTCACTCAGTCCATCCTTCAACCAATCAGCAAGTTGAACGCTTAATTGAAAGCAAGTCTTACATCTGCAAAATCAATCATAGCGTTGAGAAAGCTGCTGTGATAGGGTGCTTAATCTTGAAGTGAACGAAAAAGCGTCAGCCCACTCGCATCCTCCATGCTCGTCTCACAGTGCTTCTTCGTGTCATCGTCATCCCTCACGGCATTGGCACCGGACCAGTGCCCACTACGCAAAACAGACAGGTGTGGAACCAAAATGAGCAACAAGCAGAGTAAACATCATTTCTAAACAAATAAAATCGACTATACTGTGTCTTGTTTGCAAAAGAATGTGAGCTGAAATATTGAAGACATCCGACGAATAAGGCAGTTTAGTATGCTGTCAGTAATAGCTTACTTCTAGTGGAGGAGAAGAAGCAACATGTAAAGTGGGAAGGGCTTGAACGCTCAATAAGTGGCTCAGAGTGAAGGTGGTCATAAGACTCGGCCATTGCATCCGACTTTTGGCGTCTCAAATGTCTCCTCGTGTTCTCCAAAACACGAGTTCTTGAAGCATTTCGTAGTGAACGCACTCGTCGGCTTCCTTCTCCGCGCAGTGGTTAGCATCAAATGACGACAGGTTAGTTGTGCCATCAGTCGCAAAACACCATGGATGCTTGGGGATGGACCCACCTCCAAAACTCGTGAGGCACAAAGCCGTTTGAATGGCCATACATTCTGCTTCTGTGTAAGTTGTCGGCATTAAAGTCCTTAGTCCCTGGGCTATCTTCCCAACCTCCATTCGTCTGGCCAAAAACCCGACAAGATCTCATCCCACTCACACGCATTGCGGTCTATACTATCATTCCGTCCAATTGCACCACTGTAAATACAACGAATAGTTGTGCCATCCACTCACTTCAACATGTAACTCGCAAACTTGCCATTTGACTTCAGTCGGGCGAGACTATGACCACTCAATGGCATCCACTCATACTATTCAAACAAAAAAGTAGGTTAGCCGAAGCAAAGCTGAGATGGAGAAAGAAATGTATGGCAAAGGTCGTCAACCTGTTCTGCACACTCTCAGATCAAAACCGAAATGTGAAAATTTATACCACAAATTTGCTGCAATTATCAAAGCAACCGGAAGACCTTCAGCTCTGTATGCTTCCTGCACAACTGCCATCCACGCGGTAAAAAAGCTGAAGAGATCCATCTACCAGCTCCTGCGAAAACGCTGCTACCCTATAGGATAATGACCTTTTACTACGACGTGCGAGGAGTCTGCCCGGTCGTCGCGATTTGGTACCATCCCAGATGCATTTTCTGCCAACTTTGCAGTTCTGCTAGCTTTCCATTTGCTGGGAATGGATTAGTTTGAATGAGACGTAGAAGAGGAGAGGAAGGAGGAGAGAACTCATCGAAATTCTATCCCCATGTGGAGAACACTGATAGCACCATTTTAAGACATGAAGCTAAGCTTCAAGCACTCACTCATTAAATCCACATGTTCTGACATCAAACCATTCCATAGCAACTTCCGCACAAGCCAAAAGGTGACAAATTACAAGCTACAAGGTGCCAACTTCTTCGCTTAGCTCTGCATCATCAAAAAATGGCTTGGAGTAAGTTAAAATTAGCTAGACTTGGCTAGGAGCGCACGAATTCGACCTGCATCTCTTTACAGTGCAGGAAAGAAGCACCGTAAAGTGGCTTAGTGACGAGAATATGGTTTTCGATGGCTTGATTTTAGCAAAGGGGCAAGAGGCAACTTTGATGACAGCAAAAGACATTAACTTTGTCAACCCCAGTAGACGGCTGCACACAAAGCATTGGTGTCGAGAAAACGATTTTCCTTCCATCTCTAACCATGCGTTAATTAAATCCCGGACCAACAACAACTCTGAAAGACATTCGATCGCGGCACTTCTAGGCAAAGATCCTCACAACACACCAACCGTTCCTGCTTCATTGGGGTTTGAGGGGACGTTTCCAGAGCACAAGTCGCCAGAAAACAATGTCGATTAAATCAAAAAAAGGACATGAAAGGAACCTCTCACAAGCAGCACTTGTGCACGAATTAGCATTTCCACACACACTCTCCTGGCTTGCGACGCAAGTGGCTTCATTTGCCTTTCACTATTAGCTCTCTCTCATGTAATTCAGTTGGCCTTATCCTATTGCAGATTTGGGTGAAGTCGCAATGTGCTACGACAGTGTGACTTAAAGTTGTCTTGTCAAGATAGCACTGCATCGTAGATCGCTTCAACCGCCCACAATTTCGCTGTCTTCGACGACGCGTCTTACAACCAGTGAAAGTCGTCCACGCCTTTGCGATTTCAATAGCTTGCATTTAAATCTACCGGAACAATTAACTATTCGGCCTAAACGGGTGACTTACACACTTCATTATTTTTGCTATCAGGTTCTGAGTCGAGGGGCCGACAAGGCTGCAGAGCTCAAAAGATGGCTGATGTACTGCAATTCAATTGCTTTAAGTCTCGATGACGCACGCCTCATGGATTTCTCACAAGACTATCAAGCAAATCTGTCAACTTCTGTTACCGTTAAGGTACATTTTCCAAAGTTCCTTCCGTATAAAATGTGATGGGCTGCGCTGACATGGACGAAGACTTATTACGGAGGAGGTGGAGGGGAGGATGTGGAAAGTGGAAGTATAGTTGGGTACAAATAAAAGACACAAGGCTTAAGGCTTCACGCTTCACGCCTCCTCGCCCGCCAAGTTGACACAATTCCAGACCCTCTTTGGACATTGTTTGCAGCGCTGCCTCGTGAGTGCTCCTCGACCTTATCATAACGCGTCTTTGGTTTGATCGCAATGTCTGTCAGTTGTGGCGCACGTTGTGGGAGTGACCAGGCTGGCTGAGGGCATCCAATGTTCTCGATGGCCAGTTGTGTGGGAAATAACACACTTGCGCTTCCGTGTGCGAGCATCGCTATTTTGGGTTTTCAATCCAAATTGGCTTTCACTCAGAGTGGAGACTGCTCTAACCCCCTCACAAGGAGACGTCACAGATTTCCTCACCTGCACCACATGTATGCCAAAACTCTTAACATTGCTGAGCGGCCGACAAAGATGGAATTTTTGCTTGATTTTAGGCCGTACTTGCCCACTGATACCACCAAAGAAGGCATCTGAGTGCCCCCCCAACACTTTCACAATGGGATGCGCAGAAGTGGATGAAGATTGATCTCAGGCACACAGCAAATGAACGCGTCTGAGTGGAGGTGGGAGAGTGCGCCGTCAGCAGAGTCGACAAGCCGTGAGACTCTAAGGCGTGCAAAAGAAAGCCAGATGGAGGGGCTGGCCTCACGAGTTTATCCATCCAATGCAGGACGCGTTAGAAATGCGAACAGCAAAGGATGCAGCTCTGCCACATTAACATCGCAATTTTCCATGTGAGCGGCAAATGTCCTCAAGGAGCGAGCGCCAAACGATTGTGAGAGTCGAGAGCGCCATGGTGCTGGTTGGGTCGATGGCTATGTCTTCTGGATCGGATGCGCCGTCAGGTTAGACCGAGGTGTCTTAGCAGTGTCAGCACGCCGTTTGTCTGGACGGTAGTTGAATGGTGCGAAAATCGTCGCAGTGATTTTTGACGGATGCTCAACTGAAAGCGTACTTTGTCGGTGGCATGTTCTATTCATGCATGTGGTTTGTTCTGTGACCTCCCTGACTTCCGTGTTTTTGCTCACGTGTTTGCATGAGCTTGCAGTGAGAAGGACATTAATCCGATCTCATGTTATGATGCAAACAAATAAACGAAATGCTATTAATCACATAGCGCTTGTTCCATGAGAAGATCGTTCCAGTTCTTATTTGGCATACGCGTCATCCATTGCGATTCCCGATGTTGCTTCAAGCCGTCAGAATTTGGGAATGAAATGTAGAGGTTTCGTTTAATGTGGATGCAAGTGCTTACTCACAGGCTAGAGAAAATTCCACAGATGGCTTTGCTGGTGCCCCGTGTTTCAGTGGTTTTATGCAAACGTGCATTCACTTTTAGGGTCAGCACGAGGAGTATCACGAACTTTGGCTGCGCCAATGGCTAAACAACTGCTACGTGGTTGGGTGGTAGCGATGGGTGTTGCTGCATAAAGGGAAGTAGCATCGATATGTCCGCATCTAACGCACGAACGCGGGTTGTGCAATGGCAAAGTTGGATGGAGACACGAGGAAATTGGGCTGCAATGTGGATTCTGGTGTGGAGAAAATGAGGCCTCGTAAGTGTAAGTGGGCGGAAGAAGATGTGATGAATGTGCCCGAGTTCTGCACTCGTAAACTCAAAAGGAAAGTTCTCACGAATAAGCCTTTGAACTCGCCTTCAAATGCGTCTATACGCAAACAAGAAATGGATAACGTCAGCAAGAAACAATCAGTGAAGAAGATTTTTGTAAACCAGGACGAGGATAAAGAAAATATACCACCAGCTGAATCAACGCAAGGTTAATTGGAGGGAAGATTGAAGAATTACGGTGAGGCTTGATTTACTATAGCCTACTTCATTGCATTTATATGTCGTGTGTTTTGTAACAACATAATCAAAAGATGTGATACTATGACCAATATCAAATGTGAGAACTTGGTTTACTTGTTCGCTTGGTTGGTCTTACATAGGCTGCATAGGCACCTTGCACCAATATGGGGAATGTGACGCGTAAGAATTCCAAGATCACGGTGTTGGTCGAGGGCGTAGGACCAGTAGCACAAACCACAAAGACGAGTGGGCGGGAGGTTGCATTTTGAGAAAAACTGTTGTATTTTGTCAATTAGCTTGCATCATACTATGAGATCGGATTTAGGCTTTTCTCATTGCACCCTGTATGTCTGCATGTTGAATGCGGTGGTGGTTTGATGAAACCACGCCAAGGAGGAAGCACTCCCACCTCCATTTGTCTCTGTCCATCTTTTGAACAACCACACCATGCAACCCAGCCACGTGTCTCAAATACATAATTGACTTGCTTGTCCATTGAACACCATCTTCACGCAACAAAATTGACATCCGTTTACTTGGTTACTTTCTCTATTGTGAGCAGTGTATGGTGCCGTACGTAGGCCAGCTCAGTGCACTGCCATCAAGGAGGTGTGAGAATGATCCCTACAGCGCTCGAAGGGCTCTCTCCCTTCCACAAAAATAGGTATGAAAGCGCAGATGTTGAATTGCGTTTTGTTGGCAGAAGAGGTAGGTTGGTGGGTGAGCACTCGTTTTACCTGCACATCATCATCTCGTAAGATCACACCACCTTCCCAACTATAAACGCTGTTTCCTTTTCTTCGACGAGCCAAATTCACGGATAAATCAACCCTTTCATGCTTCCGCTCATCCAATTTCTCGCAATGCACTGTCGGTAGCCAAGACCATGTGGATAGTGAGTTGGCCACGAGAATGATAGGAGGAATAATTTACGATAAACTTATTTGAAAGGAATTGAATGAGCTGTGTCACGTCACAGTGGAGTGATTGGCGCTTTTCATGGTGAAAGAAAATTGCACAACTCTCGGCTGTGTTTTCCTATTGCACTCCTTCCTTAAACAATTTTGATAGGAGAAACGTTTATGTTCTGCAATGCACACAGGTGACTGGAGTAATAATGTAGTGTGGTATAAGTCAAGCTATCTCCATCCATTCCTCTCTGATTAACCACCTACCCACACTGCAATAATTGACGTTGCTCAAATCTCCGATCTTACAGTTGTTTCAACAAGCTTATGCAAACACGTGAGCAAAAACACGGAAGTCAGGGAGGTCACAGAACAAACCACATGCATGAATAGAACATGCCACCGACAAAGTACGCTTTCAGTTGAGCATCCGTCAAAAATCACTGCGACGATTTTCGCACCATTCAACTACCGTCCAGACAAACGGCGTGCTGACACTGCTAAGACACCTCGGTCTAACCTGACGGCGCATCCGATCCAGAAGACATAGCCATCGACCCAACCAGCACCATGGCGCTCTCGACTCTCACAATCGTTTGGCGCTCGCTCCTTGAGGACATTTGCCGCTCACATGGAAAATTGCGATGTTAATGTGGCAGAGCTGCATCCTTTGCTGTTCGCATTTCTAACGCGTCCTGCATTGGATGGATAAACTCGTGAGGCCAGCCCCTCCATCTGGCTTTCTTTTGCACGCCTTAGAGTCTCACGGCTTGTCGACTCTGCTGACGGCGCACTCTCCCACCTCCACTCAGACGCGTTCATTTGCTGTGTGCCTGAGATCAATCTTCATCCACTTCTGCGCATCTCATTGTGAAAGTGTTGGGGGGACACTCAGATGCCTTCTTTGGTGTCGGATAGAGGGAGTTATGTGATGTAGGTTGAGCCGATAGATAGGTGACTTGTCTAGGTCCGTGAAATGCGCTGCCTCTTATAATCAACATTCTTCTTAAGATTCGGAGGTGTTGCATTAAAGTTGGAGTCCTCAAAGAATCAGCAACACTTAGCGAGGGAGCAAAAAGTACATGTTAGTTGTTCAATTATGTCTGCAGCCTCTCAGTTCTCTGTTTCCCAATAGACTGTATTAGTTGATCGGGGTCATTTTGCTGTGAGTGATAACTGGGTGTGAGAAGGAAAGTGATTAGATGCATCAGACTAAATTGCAGGGTTAGAGGTGGCATATCTGGCTAAAAAGAAGGCTCCATGTGGAAGTAGCTACATTCCCTTCACCGTTAATGGTTACCAAAGTGGCGTGTGGAATATGGAGAAGTAAGAGTGTTTCTTTCGGCACTTTGAGTGACTTCATCGGGATGACTTAGACAGCTGCGTCGCGTGAAACGTGATGCTTCTCCGTGATAAGGAGAAGACGTTGCAAATGGAGAACCATCATGCGTTCTTTGGATGACATTCAACTCTGTGATTGACACAACGCATGTATCCTATCTAAGCAGCCTGGTGCTGGGAGGAGGCACTATGGGGAGTCCGCATCTTTTTATGCGCTAGCCCTCGCTAAAAGCAGACTGCCTTGCAGCTAATGGAAGCGCTCCACCTGGAACGGATTTTTCCGCCCCATCAAACAAATAAACCGACGTTGGTCCAGCAACACGGTTCAATGAATACCTACGTTTAGTCGTCGCTGTCGGTTCTGCAGCATGTACATTCACTCCTACCATTTGGTAATAAGTAGCTCTGAGCAGCGTCTTCCTCCCCATACAAATACACCAATCCACGTTTGCTTCCACGCTTTGGAAACATCAGGTACGACGCTTAAAACGGATTATTGAAATCAGAAAGATGAGAGGGCTGCATATAATCTACTAACTTAGGAGAAATCATGATTTATTTAGGAATCTCTGTCATTTCTTTCCCTCTAAGGCTGGAGAATGTGGACTGGGTAAAAGAGTTTTCAGCGCCATAGTAGTATCATTTATCCAGGTAACACAAATTATTCCCAATTTATCTGACGCAAATCTCAAGCCAATCTATTATACCGTTACAATAGTTACAGAACTTTTTAAAAGCAGGGGTAAATCAACGACATTGCAAATTCTTTACCACAGGGCATTCTTCCAGTGCATTCTCCTGCATAAGATACAGGAAGTCGTGTTTAGCCCACATCAAATGTTGGTTGACAACTTGTAACAGACACATTCAAGGGAGACTATCTGGCTGCGCTGGAATCGACAGTATCCATCTAAATAATTAGCAGTGGTGCACTGATATTAGCGGTGATGTCTGTGAATGTATCGCTTGACAAAGTGACACACGTTGCAGTGCAAACAAGAAGGAGGAAGCGGCGCTTTCGTGTCTTACATATTGGAGCGCTAAAAGATGGAATGTAAGGTAGATTTGTACGTAATCAGTCTCTGTGATATAGGTTGGATGGGCCGACAAAGGTAGTCGTAAACCTCACAACTGTTGCTGTTCACAGATTAAACAAAGAAGTAGTGCCTGCGAGTGGACAGGAGTAGACACTAGGCCCTTACTACTTGCACCATATGAGAGTGGTTCTGCTCAGCCTCGTTCAATGGACAGACAAGTGGGATGCCTGGATTGGCGGTGAAATGCAGTCAGTGGACGAAGAGGCAAAGCTGCATTACCTGAATCATGTATCAGTCCTCTCAATTGGCTTTCAAAATGCAGATCCACGTATTTATCTGGATTTATTAAAAGTTTGTAACAATCATTCATTTTGGCAGAAGATGATGCGTACTTCCAGAACTCTTTAAGGGTTTAAACGCTTCTGCAAAGTGCTGTGGGATAGATATTCTTGTTTACCATGTGTCGTAGACCAAAAAGAACTAAAAGGAGATTTATTATGGAGGAGACAAGGAAAGTCTAACCTCGGATACATGGCATGGAGTCTTAAGAGTTCTCGCCTTTTTAAAATCACCCACCATCACCAACGATCCGGTGCTTGAATAGCTACTGTCAGTAAATGGGACCAATGAGGTTGATCAAACAAACATTCTCTTTGGCTAACTGAATTAGAAACGAATTTCCTTTAAAACAGAGCTCGAAGCGACATTTATTTGAAGTGCCATCAAAACTGGGAATTCGCCACAGGTCTTCAGGTTTGATTGAGATTCGTTGTAGCGTGACTTCTCTCATTGGAAAGTCTTATCTGCAATTCGAATTTGGCATTTGCCCTCTGCAAGGCGTCAACGCAGGTTTGCCTACCCACAGCAAACACCAACCGAAAGGCATAGACCTGAGAACCAAGAAACCAAAAGCTATCACTAGTAAAAGGCTATTTTGTCATTCAAAGGTGTTCACTTGGTAGGGATTAATAATGTGATTCAAGTTTGATCTCAATTTTGTGGCAGTTAAACGGGACTGAAGGAGGAGGGGAGAGAGAAAGTGCGCCGTACAGAGAGAATTCAAACGGCGAAGTCTCACGGAACGAAATTGGACAGACAGACTGGAGGGCTTCTTTGTCATTTTATGCAAAAGGCGTGAGAAGCATGGATAACTAAGGTTGCATGCTTTGCCAGTATATTGAAACTGCGTCGTAAGACCTATGCCATCATCATAGCATTACCAGTGGGTCTTCTAAGCACCGCACTAACTGGTGGGATGCCGAACTGATTCATGACCCGTCGCGTGACAAAGTGCCATACAAACGCCCTTCTCTGTACGGTCACTCGCGAACATTTGCAACTTCAAAAGGCAGGGATAAAAACGGTCTGATACATCAATAATAAAACAAAGTGAAAAAGTGGAACGGTTGCTTGGCCATCTAATCTCGAAACCACACTGGTCATTATGCTTTTCAGAGGCTGATTTTAAGTAAATGCAACAAACAATTGGTGGATGACTCTTGAAGTACTTTCGTTGAGGAGCATCTCCTAATTTGGGAAGAAACGTCTTTAACCCCCACAGTAGGTGCTGGCGTCTTGGCACAAGGCCATCTCATAGGTTACGCATGGATCCACCTCTTACACCTCGCTGTAGACTTGGGATGCCATTTTGTCATTTGGAAATGTTGATTGGCCTGACCATGCCAAGTGCGTCTTCCTTATTCACCGCTGCAAATCAAGTAATTTTAAAAGGCAATCACAGACTTGTCCTCACTTTTTTACCAAACACAGTAATTTGGGTTGCCAACTTCCAAGTTGATGCGTTTTTTTGTAGCTCTGCAGAGAGTTTCAGTTAACCTTTACTGAGATGCTGCATTTAACTTGGAAGTTGTCAATGGCAGATTAGAGAAAAGAGACGGGTTTTTCCTAAAATAAATTAACTGGGTCATATTCCATCTATTGGCTGAAACGCAAGTTATTTGCGAATCTGCGCACTGTGGATATGCGATACAGCTAACCTAAGTGGCATTGTTGCCATTTGTAGAGCCTTGTATACACTGTTCATCTGTTGTTGAAAGAATTTTCCTTTGCCCAAAATCTAAATCAAGTCTAAAGGGCGTGGATTCGAGCTTGACTAATGTGCAGATTTAACTTCCGTTCCAAAGGTGTAATAGCAAACCGTAGGAACTGTTGCAGAGCATTCGGAGAAGACGCGATAGTGCAACGCACCATCCAAAAGTAGCTAAGGAGGTGTGCAGTATTTCAATGAGTTACAGCATCACCGTGATAAAATTGATGCAAGAGAACTGCTTGCCCGTACCCACATTACTGAAAATGGTCACGATGATAGAATTGGTGTCACTACTTCTTTTTACAGGAAGGAGTGAAGCCTCTGGTGCTATAGGAGCGGTATTAGGTGTATTTGGCATCGGATTTGAGTCTCATTGTCACAGAGGTTACATGCAGAGTCAGCCGGAAAAACGTGAAAGGTTGTACATTGCCAGCGAAGGCGGGGTTGGAAGCTCATTCACAATTGGCTTGAGTTTGATTTCATTTGCTGAAGCGGACTCCATTTATATCAGGTACTCATCAAATGGACGCTGTTGTGTGTAGCCATTAACAAGAGTTGATGTATCAGCACAACACCCCTTAGCATGTTGCACAACATTCATTCGTCGGTATTTGAGTTGGTGTCTCCTATAACTCCAAAAATCAAGCAGACTAGAGGATCCGAAGGTGGGACACTCACAGGTGAACCTTTTTAATCAATGCTTGTATCACTTCGCACTACCTGCCTATTTACGTCTGCATGCCTTTTCACTTAGTGTCACAAAGGAATAGCTTCTTCTGCAGGTGGGAGGCCCGAAAAATTGTCTTAACCTTGGGTAAATATTGGTAGTTAGAGCTCTATCAAAATCCTCCACAGCTTAGGAGTTTGGCGAGGGAGTATTTACATTGACGAATCCTGAATCTCGAACGCTGGCTATCGCCCTCTGGGCTCAAGTTCTGTAGGCACTAAACATTCGTCCTTTTTAAATTGTCACTATGATATTCTCTATGGCACCTGTTCAAAGCCTTGTGGATTGTGAGAATCAGTTGGTGCCTCCCTATCTCATCTCTAGGAGCACATTGAAGTCGGGATGGATGGTTGGGAGGTGAAAGAGAGGAAGAGGCGCAGAACATTAGCCTCATGAGAGCGCATCAAAGAAATTCCTATACCTGCTTCTACGAATACTCACCGGGTCTTGAATTGCCATCGTCGTGGAGTGTCCTTTAGCCTGTGAACTGCCCTTCCATCTCCAGACATTATAAAGGCGATTTTAAAGCATATTTCTTCACCTATCATAAAAATTTAATGGCACTTCTCTATCAGACAGCTTTGTTTTAGGTGCGAGTGCTACTTGTTGACTGGTTTAGCATAATGCGTTTTTGTGAAGATCGAATCAAACGCCTGATAAGCCGCCTTGTTTATCGCAGTCCAGCTCTTATCTGTGCAATTGTAACTACCGAAAGGCCGCCTGAGTTGTTTGGATAACACTTTCAAACCTCTGCACTAGCGACCAATTAACTTGCACAGGCCTCTTGAAATCGCTCGATCCCTTCGCCCATGAACACTTCCCTCCAATGGACCCATGGGGGCTCAGTTTACAAAGCAATTTGCTTTGGTGAACATTTCAACCAAACTGTGGTGAGAATTGGAGCAAAACCAAGTGCCCAAAGCACCGTACTGATGATGAAAATTTAATGAGTCGGCAGTAATGTGCCCATTCACAGCAATGCAGAAAGGATTGGGTGAGCAGAGAGCCTTGTTTAAAAATGCATTTGCTTTTTTCTAACTGCAATCGAAATCACCACCACTTTTCGCCTTTTAATTAGTGCATTACATCAACCTTATTAGGCCAAAATAATTTTTTAGAATAGCACAGGACTTCCATGGTCTGCTCTGAGGTTTAGTTAAAAGCAAATAATGTATTGTAGCACAATTTGATCAGCCCATCTAGTCAAAATCTCACCGGTTCCACTTCGCCATTGCGCGTTGTCTCCAGAAGCCGATAAAGTAATCCTGACTTTGGCCACCTCCGTGCCGACCCCAACCGCCTCTTTTACACACGCCTACTTGGCATATGAACACCGAAGGGTAATTCTGAGGTTAGGTAAGTACCTTCCACACTCCTAGTCTTGGTTCTTACACTCGGATTGTGCGGCATAAGGTGGGGCGTTGAACCGTGTGCTCCTTTCTTT
The DNA here is from genome assembly GCA_023375655.1 of Taenia crassiceps. Lineage (NCBI taxonomy): Eukaryota > Metazoa > Platyhelminthes > Cestoda > Cyclophyllidea > Taeniidae > Taenia > Taenia crassiceps. Next base: position 2,545,010 of record JAKROA010000010.1, read on the forward strand.
TGACCGAATAACTGGTACCGATGGTTCCCTAAGGATTTCAATGTTGCGAGCAAATGCGTAGCAAACAATTGCCGTTCGGCGCGGCAAACGGAAAGAAGGTCTGATCTGCTGGTGGCAAAGCAGTGTACGCCTTAGAGACGTGAAATGTGTAGTAGTAGACGCACAAAGGTTCTCTTTCATTAAGTCAGTCCTAACTTGCTTAGTAACCAAACAACACACCTCATAGTTTTCATGGCATTTGAGGAAATAATTGATAACCTCGAGATTCTTCGAAGTGATTTTTTTATCCAACAGAAGTTTTTAAAGGTTGTCTTTCACACTTTGACCTTAAACTAATACTTTTTTTCAGTTCTTCACAAAGTCCAGCTGGTTCTCACGCAGCTTACGCTGTGAATAGTTTGCTAAAGTAGACTGCATGCTTTTCAGGGCAAACTTTTTTGGATGAATTAACAGACCCATGACGGACAAAGTTGGAAGCTTTGCAGCCCTTCCGAACACTAGCAAACAGTGTGCTCCTCCACACGACTTTGACCTCTAACGTCTTCACTGCAAACTCCGGATGCTACAGCCTGGATTATTTATGCCTCTTTCGAATGAGTAGGTATGCTGAAAATTTGACAAATTTTGGGTCATTAATAATCAACGAGAGAAAAGTACCCAGGGTTCTCTTCTTGTTCCCATTCTCTTTAGAATGAGGTGAGAGTGGTCAGTGAGCAGGAAAAAATCACGCCCTCCCGAAGCACTGACTGGTGAGAAGATACGCACTCTATAGATGAGAAGCCGAGCAATAATACTACGTCGCGGTCCTCGATATTCTCCTCCTGGCGACCATTTCGTTTTCCTGACATCTACCACTGACGATCAGATGCGCAACAGCATAGATGATTGAAAAGAAGTTAACCGTCTGCCTCTGTGGCCTCTTGGGGCATTTATGTCTCGTTCTGAGAGATTTGCAGGCATGAGCAACCACTTTAATTGTTCGAATAATGTTATAAAGAGGTAAATGAACTTATCTTAAAGTCTCAGGCTCCCCAAATGGATCAGTGGAAGTGAGTACCAATGACCATTCATTAGTTTAGTAAAGAAACCTCTCAGAAAAGGGTGCGAAAGAGAACTAAATCCCATACAATTTCAGATGGTAAATTAATTAACCAGGTAAATGAATCAACGGACCCTAAAGAAAACCAGAGTAGTAAAGAAGTACTCTTTGGGATCTCATAAAGCAGTATATTACCAAACAGTAATTGGACACAAATCATCAGTTAGACGCAGACAATTGGAACATATGAAGGCAACAAGAGGAGCAACTGTACCACTCATTCAGTGGGCGTTCGTTCATAAAAACGGCGATGCATCTCGTCAACGTGAGCCAAGTAGTAGGTGCCTGGGAAAAAGCGCTTTTCCAGATGCTCCGTTGAATAATCAAGCGGTGCTAAAGATAGGATGAAAATTACCCACATCTTTCGGCACCCCCTTGATAGATTCAAGCAAATTATTTTGGCAGCGAAATTTCCCCATGAAAGATTGCTGACATCTAGAATGAGTTCTCAATAAGTTACAGCCAAAGTCAACGACGCCAACCTATCCCATCTTATTGAAATTCATCACATACAGAACTTTGACAAAACATTGCAAAGTGAGTTTAGGTGCTGCCAATCTGCCACCACATTGGTACTATATTGGCATGATTTCTTTGCATGCCGATAACAAGACCACTTTAAGGTATGCAAATCTTGTTAAGCCTTTAAAGACAATCCGGTGCCGATATTACTGGTAGCTGCAGACGAATCCATCTTAATTTTGTTGGCAAGATATTAGTCTTACCTACCATAGGATGCACCGGCCGCGAATGATCAAAATAAGAGGTATTGATATTGCCTTGGAACAAATTGCTACAGCTGTCAAAGATCGCTCGACCATCACAAAATTAACCTGCTACGATAACCAATGGTGAGGAGAGAGAAACGCACCCTTGTCGAGAGCGGCCTCACGAGCCTGAAGACCATCGTTGAAGGCCTCAAATGTGATGGGTGTGCGTTGTGCCAATCGATCGAAGGGGGAACGCGAGGAGGCGCCGAAGATCGTCTCCATGTCAGCGGTTTCGGAGACTCGCAGACTGAACATCGATGAAGTGTAGCCAGAGCCGTAGGAGAACATCAGCACACGCCGACCACGCAAGTCAACCTCCGGCACTCTGCCAGATTGGAAAATAAAAGCCTCACGATTAATGATGCTCAAAACAACACATGGGCAGAGGCACGCTTGGACACATCTAGTCTGCTAACAGCAGATGCAACGAATTCCGATTTGCATCAACACTCCCAGACAGTTGAGTGAAGACAGATGCAGATGTACGCACCAATACTACTGAAGAAGGATAAGTCATGGAAATCGAAGTGACGTCTATGCTCATACCTGATTATGAGTAGGAGTACTTGCTATAACGTGCGTGAAAGTCTCAAAAGATAGAGACCGTTAGCAGGAATAAATCCGAATGCATACACCAATGCTACTTAACGGATAAATAAGCAGGCGGATGAAGGAATGATAAATATCCTTCCTGGAGTGAGGCAGGCGCCACTAAAAGACAGGAAAAGAAAATGATTCAAGGGATAAGACAATACAGGGGGAGGCAGATAGTCTAAAAGAGATTAGTCGTGAATTCGAACTCCGTCAGTTTTGGTAAAAAGTTCATAGAAAAAATTCACCTCTGCGGTTTCACTACTGCTTTGATCCATGAAGGCAGTTAAAAAAATAATCGTTTAATACCGTAAACTCAGGGAAGATTAAAAAAGGAGGACAGATACATGAGTAAGAGGTAAGGAAAAACTCACGAGCACGCAAGAGAGATGAGACAGGCGTAGAGCGAGGCGGTATACATGTTGCCCACCTCACTAGAGATGCGCAGACCGGGTGCAACCTTGAGGTTGAATAGATTGCGTGAGGCGGATAAACAGACTTCGTCCACCACCCGCGATATTTCCGTGCTATCAGAATGGGAAAAGGCAGGAACAATGGCAATGCTCCATAATCACGGCGAGTATTCAATGGGAAGATAGAAGTGGCAGAATTCAGCACTACTAAATATTGAAATAAGTATGATGTGGGTAGTTCCAACGATTATTTTATGAATAAATGGCAACAAACCTTCGCTTCTTTAATTAACGCGGCTTACGATTGGTCTTTCTACAGGTTTCCCCAAGATTAGATTACACAATGTTAATGCCTTTCTTCCATAGCTATCGGTAATTATCTGTTCAAATGTCAACCAACCATTCCTCCTGCTAACTCCCAAACACACAAAGTATCAAAGTCAAAATAATCTGGCTTGAATATAAGCAACACGGCCAAAGGATGGCACAAATGACGCACATGCAAATGGTAAATGGGTATAACGTCACACCAGGTCACAAGGAAAGTGTAAACACACTTTCGAAAGGAAGCGTAAAAACATACCTATCAGCCTCGTTGGCAAGTGGAGCCAGCTCACGGACTAGTGCACTTTCATCCGTTGCTCCACCGTTGTGAACCTCGCTGGCATTATTGTTCACGGCCCTTTTGGCCTCCGGTGCTGCTGTAGATGCATCCGCCGCAACTCTCCCTGTCGCCACTACAGTCCTGACGTCCTGCAGCACCATCCAACCGAAGGCCTTGGCAACCAAACGATAGAAAGGAGAGTGAAAGCACACAAAGTCTATGGGGAACTCGCATTTGCTCCGATCCCCGATCACCCGGACCTTGCGACCTACAGAGGGAAGTTTTGTAATGGGATCCAACCTACTTACCGGTAAACTTTTCCACTTTCTCGCGGTAGAGGCGGTAGCAAGAAAGTATGGCCTCCTTGTAGCAAGTGATACTCAGCTTTCCATCCACCTCAGGGAAGATAGATCTCATTACGGGTTTATAAAAGTCGTAGCGGTGACGCATTGCACACACACGGAGGCCTAGAGCACAGACAAAAAGCTGGTAGGCAATTTGTGAAACCGAGTGTTTAGTCAATGAACCAAAAACCACCAAGAAAATTATCAAAATTAACCATGAAAAACCTCGCAAAAAAACACGACTTTAAGGAATAATAGTTTCATATACTGAAAAATTTGTTGGATGAAGTCGAATGCTTTTGCTGCTAAAGCCTTTAAAATAACTGAATCAGGGTTATGGACCTTCAATGACAGGAAGTGAACAGTTTGTAATTACTGAAACAGAGACCGGAGAAATTGGTTGCAGAATATGCTAACATCTACCATAAAAGACATTAAGTTTACGAAAAATTCGCCAACACAAGCATTCCGCGTCATCGACCGAAAATCAACAAAAATTTCCATAGATTTAATAAACATTAGCTGTCATTGCGACCGTAGATCAGGGAAACGATATTATGGGCAAGGAAAGAGACCAGTAACCAGCACAATGCGCAATTCTTATGCTAAATATTTGGTTAGAGGAAGCAACCTCTAGACAAAACCAGAGACATCGTCTCTCCTAAATAAAAATGGTATTCATTGGTTTTGACTAAAGGTTCCCTAAACAGATAGATTGAGGGAGTGTTGGAGACTTGAAACGTATCGGTCAGCGTCCATTGACACGCATCCTACGGGTAGAAAAACGGTAAGAGCTCGGCAATCTATTAGAGAGTGGATGATAAATTTCCTACTTTGTTGTTTCAGAAACACAGACTTGGTGTTAAGAGAACGTAACCTTAAATAAAACAGGAAGTACCGTCCATTCAAACGCATTTTTGTTTGCAAAAGCTTAGAGAGTTTTTCAAAAATTTGAAGGACCACCAAAAACATTTAGAAACCTACGAGTGTTGTGCATTTTTGTGCTGATAACATGACACTAAAGAAGGAATAGCTGCTGCATAAAGAATAGCTCACGGCTGTTTAGTAAAAAATGACAATGTACGCAATTCTGTAAATAGAAACTGGATTTCAATAAACCAAATCCTGGAGAATAAAAAAAGGAACCTCATTTCAGATAAAATGCAGCTCAAAGGAGCGAATTCAGTATGGATTAAAAACAAAAAGAGCCCTCCAACAGGGAATATAATGAGGAACAGAAAGGCTGACGAACCAGAATCGATAACGAGGGGAGCATCGGGTCCCAAGAGAATGGCAACAGCACCAGCACCACCAGTGGGTTGGGTTGCTGCAGTTAAGTACGTCGCAATGTCTGCTGCTACGACCAGGGCCAATCGACCTTTGAGAACGTAACGAAACAGACTGTAAAACCTGTCGAAGTCTTAACACGATATCTGTAGCACTTTAAAGCCACTAATAGAACTTGGCCAAGTATCGCAACGCCGATTCTAATTCAAAACTGGGGAACTACAGAAAGTGGATTACATCCAAACAGCAGCAAAAAGCCTTTTCAGTTACAGAAATTTAAAGGCTGTAAAAATGTGGATAAATAATCTGACCATCGCATGAAGAGGACTCGAGCCAATTAATGGCATTGAAAACAGCGGCAGTGCCACCGTAGCAGGCACTCTTGACATCGATTCCAGCCAAATCGAAGTTTCCAGACTCCTCGAATAGCACCATAAGGTGGCTCTTGATTGCCTTCGATTTATCCACCAAGGTTTCTGAGCCGACCTTTAAGCGATACGAAGTTCAGATTTTAGGCAATAATAAGCAGTATCGCTATCCTAATGGTAGCTTCCAACAGAAGAATGAGTTGGTAACAGTCACAATGCCACTAGTCAAACCATCGGCAAAAATACAATAGTGGTCTTCAATCGCTTCCCCAAATACCTTGCTCTTGTAATCCGCTGTGGGATAAGAACTTGGGTTTATAAAGAGGTTAAAGGTAACAAGATTAGAAAGTGATTCTACGGTGTTTAAAACACTCAAAGTTGTAACATCCTAGAAAAAGCATAGGCTAAAAAAATTCCACACCAGTATGAGCTGCGCTAACAGTGAAAATGAAAAAATTCCAGTGCCACATAAAGAACATCTAAAACTCGATAAGGACTGGACGAATCATGCATAAACCAAGACCGATTTCGAGTCAAAAATTATGAATATCATTAACTAGTTTCAGCGTCTAGGATGCCAAAAACAAAGTAACCGCTAAAGACGACCAATAATATTTACCTCTAGAAAACCAACTTTCGTCAAATCAAGTCCAGTACGCTCAATTAGGCGTTTGGTGACGGTTAGTGAAAGAGAAACGACGTCCTCGGCTTCGTCACAAATGGCCATTGACATCTGACCAAGACCTTTGGTGTATTTCTCAGGAAAACCATAATGTGCCTCAATGGTAGTTTGCGGAATGTATGTCTTCGGAAAATAAACTTCTGCAGCCAGAATTCCAATATCCTTCTGCATCTTACTGCAACACGTGCGACGGGAATATCCAATAGGCCAAGTAAGCAGCTTACATAGGTCCAAGGTAATTCTAGGTCATCCGGGAAAACATTACATTTGCTGAAACAGCCAAATGAAATACCAAGGGCAAATCTTAGTTAGCAAGTAAATGTATTTCACTTTGCTGAATAAGTTTCGGCTTATTTAAATAAATATAAACTTCTATGAAGGGTTTAGAGAAACATTAGAGCATGCTTGTTTCTATTGGTTGATGGATTGGTTACAGAGACTAGTGCTTTTTTAACTTATTTGCTCACGTTTCAAATGGCTTCTGGTATGGAGATATCAAAGCTTGACATTTCAAGAAACCTTCTGCAGATGAACTTCATGAGGCGGACTCTCATTGCGTTGGAAAAGCTTGAAAAACCTGTTAAAAGGGAGGAACTGCCCTCCGTGGCAGAGCTCCAGCTCTCAATGCCACAATCCGTTTTAGACGTCCTAGGTCGGCGGCTAGAAGATATATCGAGGCGGTTGGTGGTTTACACTTCCCTCTCTAAAGTTTAGTAGTATTATAGGACTTTCGCTTTTTAGAGGCGTCGTCCTGAGTTGTCTTTTTGGTCCCTCCGGGGAAAGGATTTTTTATTTTATTCATACCCTTCAAGGCAACCTTGGCAGCTTGCTGTCTTTTTGCCGAATCATAACCTCTACTACTTATTACATTTGTTAGACCACGCACCTGCAATGTCTTGGAATGTTGCGCTTAGTCGGATTCCCTTTCCTTTTCTCTATTTTTTTTGCTTTTAATCGTGGTCATTTTGGGCGTTTCTGGTGTTTGTTTTGAGTTCTGGTTATTCCCTAGGGAATCAATACATACAAACCCGAGGGAAGCTTTGCTTCTTCGATATTTGATATAGACAGGGACATATGCTTCTATCATGGGCTTAAAATCCTGTAGTGCCTAGAAAGTTTGTGCAGCAACTTTTGAAATTGTAGCATACATTGGTCTACTTCATTAAGCAAGGGGATATCAATAATCCCTACCATCAATTATGGAACTTTGTTGATTTCGGTTTTATAACTTTTCGTACTTAACTACAGACCAGTAGTGAGACACGTGCCAGGCCGCATCGGTGTTGCGAATTTTGGATTACGTGCCAGTTACGGCGGCTTCAATTCGTATCTCTTGGAGAAATCAAATTTGAATCTAACAGCCCCAGTGAATGAAGGGGAACAGCAGAGGAAGAGCAAAGATGAAGTCCGGAGGAGATTTTCCACCCGCCGTTCCTCCTCCAACCGCAAAAGAAAGTCCCATGGTAAGCCGCATCACTGATCCAATCTCCACTTTTATTTTTCCTTGTAGGCGGATGTTCTCCCGCACCGGCTAAGAAGTCTAATAGGAAACGCTCACTGTGAACTCACCTTTCTTATCTCTATCGTGCATTATCCTATCTGTTTGCCAGTGCTGGCTCTGTTTACAGTGTCTCCCTAAGCCCCTCTAGGACTGCTACTCTGCCTATACAAGTCTCATGACACATTGCTGTTTATATTAATAAAAGGCTTATCCCATGTTCTAAGGTATTTAGGCGGCGGCTTTGATCATTCGTAGCGCCACATGAGCACTCGCCATGGATAACCCCACATTTCGTTGTGGCATTGACAAATACAAAGTGGGCCCCATTCGTCGGAATCGTTTGCATCACTGGTAGAGTTACTTCACATAAACGGCACGCTCACATGTTGCTACAGGGTGCTTGATGCGACGTCCGCGCGTGCCCCACCCACTCACCCATCTAGCGAACAAATTAACATGACACAAAATGCATTTGCTGCTTGTATGAAATTTCGCATGCCTTTACTACAGGCACCAGCCCGTTTACATGGAAGTCGACCTGGTGGTTAAATCTTTAATGACCGTGAGGATACCCAAGTAAGTCGAGTTTATTAATACTTTAAAAATCGACAAACGTCACTGCTATCGCCGTAAGCCATGCTTTGAATCTCATGCAAGCAAATTCGATGGTGCGTTAGGTCATTATGCAAATTGAAGCGAATACAAAAAGAGGGCATTAACAAGATGAAAGTGTAATTCACAAACTAGAAAAGAGAAGATCAAGATATCGTCTTAATTAGATGTTAAGTCGATGGTGGTGACGGCGAGGTTGGAGATGCCCGTGAGACTATGGAGGAACAATGACAGGAGAGAAAAAGGGTTGTGCGCTTTTATCTCTCACTGACTGAGCGACTGGAATTAGAAACTGAAACAAAAAAGTGCAAGCAAAGTGGGAGGTGTGCCACAAGATTAAATCATCTGCTGGCGTGATATTGCACGCTCATAAAAATACACGGAATTTGGAGAATATGACAGTATGGAAGCATAAAGTTGTGATATACCTTCTGAGATTTTTCGATAAAAGCTGGTTCGGGTCAGCAATGTACCCGTATGGAAGTACAGTATCTAATTAAGACCGGAAAGTTAGCATCAAACAGTCAAAGAGGCTCCTCCTTCGTACAAGAAGAAGAGATACGTGACGGTAGAAAAAAGCAGTAGAATGGATTTAATGGTGACTAAATATGCTAATTGAAGTTCTCACGATGCGTGATCACGTGTATGGGACGCGTTGCTACCGCCATACGAGAATGAGCGAATTTCATTCCCGCCATAAAAATCGGATTCAAGAGGAACTGGGTTGCATAAAATAGAGGGTACAAGGTTACCAACGAGACTTCAACCGCACATTTGGCGAGCAGCGATGGAGTTGTGTGTGATTCAAATTAAGCCTGAGGGACTTTTCTATAGAAAACGTTTCAAAAGGTGACATTTTTTGCAGCGATTCGAACTAATGTTAAGTCACTCTCACGTTGCAAATCGGGTCCAACGCAGTGTCAGAATGTTTGGTGATGTCGCGATAATTCCACTAGACTTCGGGAGTATATTTAGTCTCCAGTGGTTCAAACTCTAAAGCAATGGCATAGAATTACATCCAATTCCTTATGATAAAGCTGCTTCCAAAGTTACGCGCTTTGCCATTTTAATTAACAATGATTCTATACTAGTCTGGAAGAATGCCATTTTCTTGTTATAGTGCCTTATATCAACATAGGTGAGAGAGAATCGCTAGTGCTTTACTCTACCGTAAAAGTTCACTAACAGAAGAGTTGCCTTAATGGCGGAGCCTAAAATTAATTGGTCAACTTAAGGATTACCGTTGAGGTAAGCCACCCACCCACGCAACAATAATTATCATCCAAGGTTTCACAAGAGTACAACAGTCTTACCGGACATAAGTTCACCTAATGTGCTGATCGAAATGGTTAGGTTGAACATCTAATAAACTCATTTTCAAAGTGCGGTGTCTTAAAAACAGAGTGAATTAATTGTATTGGCATAGAAAATTGGGACAACAACGAGAAACAGACGCACAATCATCGCGGCGGCCGCAACACCAAGTAGCGAACCGACGATCACATCAATTGGACGATGCCAGTTATCCTGAATTCGCGTTAAGCAGATGTAATAAGCGATGGTGGAGACAGAAATCTGGAAGAAGGCCTTAAGCATCGGCGCGGGACATTTCGGAAAGCGAATTTGCAGGTAAAACTAATAAAGAAAGATAAAGTAGAACTAGGAGGAAAATAGAAGCAAGCTCAATACAAAAAATGGCCTTACTGCTGTCATGGCCGCACCCCAAGCAGAGGTGGAAGAATGACCGGAAGGAAAAGACATTCTGTAAAGGAGACAAGAAGGCATATAATTTAAAAAGCAACCAACTGAACTACCTAGCTTCCTCGATCATCCGAGCATTGTCAGCGGAGCAAATAATTACGGGCTTGTAGTCGGTGCCAACGTTGTTGCTTGGTTTGCAAGCCTCGAGAAAAAACGGTCTCAAGCTGCCGATAGACTCCTTTCCAACTTGAACAACCAGCAAAACAGCAGCGAACGAGAAAGCCACCAACCCAAGTAGCTTGTAGAGTTGGATAATAACCTTTTGATGTGTCAAAGTGATGAAAATCAAAGCCTACCAGTGGTATATTGGTGGTTGAATCTCTGGGGAATCCGTCGTGATACGAATTATATATTTCAATTATAAAAATCTGGAAGTAGAAACCAGTGATTTGGACATAACTTACGGCGAGCAGTGGTGCTCCTAGTCCAAAGAACGCGGCCCAAAGCATTGACACTGTGTTGGGCCGCTGAGGATATGCGATGGCAGAGTCATTGGGGAAGAATCCGTTTTGAAACGGTACAGTAAACTGGAGAACAATAGTGGGTATGGCAACTAAAAGAGGGGAGTAATTTTTCCTGTGTATCTATACTTAAAATCAATAGTGTTATTTCTCCAACAGTATAGGCAGCAAGTTTCCCAATGGTAGACATTATCACAGATATTGGCAGCTAAGGCAGTTCAACAGGTGTTCTGAGGCGCTTTTTGTAGCAGTAAACTATATAAACGAATTCTGAGGACTGCCACCTGAATGGAACTGGTTTTACATTAGCTACCGAAGTTCACCAGAGAATGAACCAATGGGAAAATGAATTCAACACTAATAAACACATGGCGACAGAGATGTGTGAACAAAAAAGCATTAGAACGAGGTGGTTCCAGCCAAAATCGCGCACGATATTATTGCAATCTAAAAAGGACAGGGTGTATAAAAACGTTCTTATAAATTTAGTAAAAACGGGTATACGTTTGGAAGAAAGATAGAACTTTAAAAATAGAAGGCCGCCAGCATGTGGATCAGACACGATTGCTCGTCACAGGAAGATTAATTTGTATTAATCTACACAGAGTTTACGCATTAATGCAACTGATGCAGTAGGTTTTGCGAATGGACGAGCATGCGTTTGGTGATGAGGACAATGTGAGGATTAAATTATTGTCAAAACACAATTGTGGTAATTGGGATAAAATATATGACAAACGTAACGTAACGTGACGTAACTAATCAAACCAAAATAATAACGATATGCCACAGCATGATCAGAAAGAGAAACTAGGGATACGTGAGGAACGAACAACAGGTAGTACATGTGGACAATATGCTCAGTCATTTGTTTAATTGCCAGCACTGCCTCCACATGTTGAGCTGCGGCAAACTACTAATGAGTGAATGTCGCTAAAAAGCGCTGGCTCAATGCAATAAGATAAGAGATCTTGTAGTGTCATGGCAAAAGTGAAACACCTTATACAAACTCAACAGTATGAATGCACAGTGTGTACTGCTTACGTTACATTAAAAATATTTTTTGGTTAAGGTGCTCGAATTCAGAGCAAATTTCGCGCTTAATGGGAATGCCAATTCACTCAACGAAAAAAATGACAGGCTTTTAAAGTTTTTTTGAATTTTGCATTGATTCCTTATGCCTAAGGCATCAAGAATACCTCTTACTAATAATTCCTATCGTCCCAGGTGTAGTCGCAAGGAAAATAAGTTTGTTCCACAAGCAGATTTAGAGGTAATTAATAAATTACTGACTCAGACAAGAGACATTCAAATTCATGTCTCCTTGCGACAGTGGCACTTCATATTTCCCTGTAGATTATGAGCTTAATCTTCCATTTAACTTTCACAAAACTTGACCAAATGTCATGGGTTGATAAATTTGAATCAATTCAAAATTAGTGCGCAATCATAGGCATTAAGGGAACACATTTCATGATTTATGGATACCTTGATGAAATGCTTCAAGGGCACTAGCGTAGGCGCTAAATCAAGTCGTCCTTCATCGTAGAAATCGCAAATGGCGATATCGTATTCTAGTGTGGTTGCAACTGCGTCATATGGTGCATTTTTTCGTCTTCTTTGTCGTTGGAAAGGAAGTATTTATAAGCTCATATGGGTTGACTTGCTTGTCTTCTCCATATTATACTCCACCATCGCGCTGGTGTATCATCTATCTCCGATATCTTCACCAAGCTTACTTGAAATGCACAAATATATTCGTAATTTCTTGGATTATGTCAAATCTATGTCTAATTCGTTACCTATTTCCTTCATTTTGGGCTTTTTCGTCACTCTCGTTGTCAATCGTTGGATAGATCAGTTCAATTACCTACCCACTTCAGATGGCGTAGGTTTGTTAACCTGCGCATATATACAGATTCCGATACGTAAAAGTGATCAAAAGGGTTTGGAGATCATAGCTGATGAAGTGGCAGTTATTCGTCAAAGCATCGCAAGATATGTGAACTTGGCAGCTGTCTTATGCTTCCAAACCATCGCACCAAATGTGAGAAAAGTGTACGAAAATACGCAAAACTACATTACTAGTGGCTTAATGACTGAAAAAGAGCACGAATTCTTTGGACAAGTTGATCCTCGTTACCATCCTTTCTACGTGCCTCTTATGTGGGCAATTACTATTGTTAAGCGTGCCAAAGCTCATGGCTATATAGCCCATGAAAGGCATATGAATGCACTTATTGATGAGATTTTAAAGTTCCGCCGTTCCTTATTCGCTCTTCTTAATTACAATACCGTTCCTATACCTCTTGTCTATACTCAGGTGCGTAAGTGATATACCATGTGGTATTTTTCCCAATCATGACTTTACTTATTGTGCCCAATTAGCACAATTGAAATATACCTTACACAAAAATTTATTGCTACACTTGCAATAATTTGTGACCTATACACAAAGAGTGAACACGTATATTTCGTAGACCTCTCGCTTAGTTGCCCCACCGTTTACCTTATCCACAACATGAAAATTACGATACAGTTTTTGCTTGTGGAAACCTGTTGGTCATTTCCGATGCCTAAAGTATCGTGAACTTATCGAAAGACTGCCACTGTAAATTTTAAATTTTAGTGATAGGGTTAGTCGTAATCTTTCTTCCTTCCCACTGTTGAGTTGAGGTATTTGACAGTGTTTACAGTGGAAACGCTATCATGGAAATCGGGTTGTAATTTTCATATGAATACTTCATCTAATGTTCTGATGGTGTCGAAATATCTAGTGCACTTTTTGTTTGAAGTTGTTTATGTGAGTATTCATGACCTGAGTAGTGAGTTCCTATCCTACGATGAGATCAAATAAATGCAAACCTGATGTCGCACTTCCCTCCCAAGGTGGTGAACATCGGCGTCTACGCGATTTTCGTAATCTCCCTCGTGGGCAGTCAATTTCCCCGTCAACTACCTGAAGTGCCGCAATTCTTTCTGAACTCCACCTATAACCTCCCTAACTCATCCTCTGAACTGCCAGAACCCATCCTCTATGTGCCTATTTTTTCCCTTCTCGAGATCACATTCTATTTAGGCTGGCTTAAGGTCGCTCAGTCCCTTCTCAATCCATTCGGTGATGATGACGAGGACTTTGACCTACTTCCCTTGATGGAGCGCAATCTGGCCACCAGTCTGTGGATGGTGGACCTGCGCCATGGCATGCCAGCACAGTCGCCACACGCGAAGCCGCAGGATGTCAGTCGCCAGCAAAGCCTCTCATTCACCAAACCGACCGATACCCTTTTCTTCCGTCAAATTGGCCCTATCGCCTCAGATGCCGACCCTTTAAGCGAGTTGCTTGCATCAGCCGCGCAGCTAGACGTGCCAGGGACACTGGCTCCTGCAGGAGCCGGGGATAACCTTGAGGGAGGTCCCCATCAGGGCTCGGCTGCCATTGCGTTTGAACGTAAAGAAAGTCGTCGAATGAGCTTTGGGCTGGAGGAGCCATTGAGACGAACTTCTTCGAGCATGGCGGTAAGAGATTTGGATTTACGTCCAGCGGACTAGTCGATTTTACTAGGTTTTTAATCAACCATCTCATCGACTATCGTTGGTAAAATGTGACGATGAATGCCATGATCTTTTAACTAAGGGTACAAAAGTATAACCATCGTTAATAAACACGATTTCGTAGCCATTGATAGATTTCTAGTTATACCAAAATGTAGTTGCCACTTTAAAAGCCACCTCCAATCAGAGGCGATAGTCAATGAATTCTCATGGAAGGGAAAAAACGACTGCTCTCATTACCAGTAATTTGTTTTCATCAACACAAACTTTCTCCTGAGTTTTGTCATCTTTGTAACGAGGGAAAGGCAGCGTACATGCCTTGAAACATTTAAGACTAGAGGATGCGCCACAACAGTGGCGATCTAAGGCTTGGTTATTATTTGTAGAAGGAGGCAAAGAGATTGCTTTGATAAACCCTCATAAGGCCAATGTTATGCGTCTCTTCCTATTTTTCACTTACCGACCATCCATCACGACTTCAATGTGTTCCTGGAGATGAGAACAGGGAGGCACCAACTGATTCTCACAATCCACAGGGCTTCAAACAGGTCTGGTGTCACTGGAGCTGTTCATTGTCTGTCTGCAGAGCTCGAGAATAGAGGATGATAGCGACGATTGAATTTAGAGTAGGGGATCCTCTTGTAGTTAGACGACGAAGTTGGGATCGATGTCCTTGTGGATCTAATGCACTTGTGGGTGCCACTAATTTTGCGTCCCCGGCCTTCATTGAAATCATAAGAAGACGCACTAGCTTCAAAAAATTTTTATCACTAACACCTTGTCGGCCTAACAGACTGTAGATATGGCTAGAAAGCCTTATTACCAGGTCTTTAGCATTGGAATAGTTAATTCTATGATTTGAGCATTATGATGTAGCGACATAGCAGCCGAGGCTATTTCGTTTCATTTGATGTTACCCTTTTTTCGTGAATCTGCAACCGTCATGAGTACAATGGTTGCATGTGCCCACAACTGCCGCGTGTTCTGACTCTTAGAGAGCTGCTTTATCATATCCCAAGTTGCTACCGTTATAAGCTGTTTTTGCTCGTTTCCTTCTCAGACAAGTTGGCTCATTTTCCTTTGTTGTTGCAGGTTTTTTACATCTGGTATCTTGACCTCGTGATTATTTAAATTTTCATGCTAAAACGGGGATGTTTTTGAGGCATTTCTGACAATCCCTCCTAACTCACATGCTCCCCTGCGTTTGGTCTTTTTGTTGCAAATTTAAAGTATAATTAAAACACCAGATTATTTCTGTAGTTTGCAATTTCACTGGTGTGTTGTGTTCACATCGGGCGCGAACTTACTTCTCACTATGATGAAGTAGCTTGTCTGGGATCAGCCTGCACGACACAGCGACATACTTCATGGTCGGCCATGTTGTTGGCTTTCTGCTCGCACGCACGTCCGCAAGTCCTCACCCTTTGCTTGACACCTACAAGAAGTGCTGATCCACCGTGTCAGTAGACGCTAAAGAATGCACGGCATTACTGCATTCTTTTGTATGCCACCTCAACTTTACAAAAGGTAGTCCATTTGCCTTGGCAAAAGAACACCAAAAGGCACACCCGAGGAAAGCCTGAGCATTTCGCTTTTAGTTTACACAACCGAAGACATGCACGGGCAGAGGCATCAGAATGCAGAAGGCAGGTGAATTTGCATGCAATTAGAGCGTAGGCAAGCAAGGTCGCTTAAAATTACTTTTGATGGAAGTTGGGGTGACTTCTATTGCCATTGTCCAACTTATTAGGAGAAGTAACCGATGTTTGAATGAATCTTTTTTGAGGTTTTAAAAGGAAGACCTGAGATTTATCTTCATTTTTCCTCTCCATCATTTGACAGTCTTTCGTGTCATCAATGATTAGCAGGTTGTCACCTAATATTAACAAAATCGGTCCCTGCAAGGTGCTAGCCATGACTAGTAATAGCCTCTATGAGATTTGTCGGTAACTTGACTTTCAGATGATGCTTTCCGTGTGTGCATCCCCTTGTAATCCAATGGAAATGCATTTCTTTGCGTAATTTTGCACTACTCGTTTTGGTGGTCATTTTGAAACAGATTCCTGATTTTTAAGTCAAATTGGCTCTCCTTGGTGTAAGTATTTTTGTTTGCTACAACTGCTACGAGCCATAGGTGGTATAGCATCACAAATTTAGAAATAATTTGTTACTCCCATTTATTTTATCTGCCAATAAACACTCACCTTTGCTGTGCGATTTTGGAGGAACATGGAAGTGCTTTTTTTAAACCCTGACAACTCTTTTTTTTATTTAGCTTTTGCAAGCTTCCACTATTTTTTTCTGCTTTTTGAGAAAGTGAGTCGGGTACGGAGTTGATAGGCATTGAAAAGCCAGGAATTGAAGCAATGTAACAGTTATTTGCGGCTGTAAATAGCACACCAATTTTAAGTGTTGGCAAAATCCACAATTGTTCACCATAGGGCGATGCTCTCCAGAAAAGGCGTCGAACCTAAGCTAGGTGAAGATCCTCCTCAAAGAGTCTTTGATAGTGATTCTGCAATGTTATTCAATGCTGGGAGCATCAGACCACCCCTGACCACTAACCAACGACCATTAAACCAAACAATATAGCGGCTAATGAGTTGGGCTTAATAGAACGGGCAATCCCAGTCCATCGTTGCATCACGAAGCGAATCTGGTAGGAAGACGAAGAAATAGCTCTACGAATTGGCCTCACCCATAATCCTCCTCTTTTGTCGCAGGCCTTCATGCACCTAATTCGCCGCAAAAGCAGGGTTCAATCACCGTCCCCCCCACCTTCTCCGGACACTTCCAGCAACGGAACCCATCAAACTACAACTAGCGGGGAGGAGAGGGAAACTTGAAGAGCCTCAACCGATCCAATCTCGACTCAACCCTTGAAAACGATGTTGGCTCGAAGAAGTGTTAACGATAACATACAAAATACACCGTGATCTCACCATTGAGAACCGTTTTGCTTCAACTGTCTGGCTTGGAGACTACTAGGCTCTAAGTGGTTACTGAACTGAAACCGAACGAAAAGACATGTGCTCCGATAAAATCTCATCTGCTCAAACGGCTTGGATCTTTAAGTTACACAAATCGAAGGCCAACCACGTGCAGAGAGCACCACCTTCCCACCCTAAGGTGAACCCTCGCAAAAACAAGGTGCACTCGTGCTTCAACCCCTTTTGCTGCTCAAATCAATCGGACTCCTCACACCGCGCACACAACCAAGCCGACGATCCCCAAATCCAGTCACTTCAGTTTAAGATAATCTCAACAAGGCATCACCTAACGGCCTCACGCACTCTCGAAGGTTCATGCGCCACAGCCAATATCTCGAACGACTAACCGATCCGGAGGTTAAACCCTCCAACGCGCATCCTTCCCATCTATAGACGTTCACCTGTCGCATTCATACAAAAAAAATTTCACAGGCCTCCACTTTACTTGCGAGGAGGTTAAGATAGAAACCCAAACCCTCCACTCCTTGCGTGGACGCGGTCGACCAAACTCCCATCAGCAATCAAGCCCACCCCGATCCTCTATTCTCACTAAAAGCAAGTGCTCATTAGCTCGAATCAACACCGTCACTCGACACGCCGAAAGCGAGAACACCTCGAATCTGCTGAAAGACGGACCGCAATTGACAGCATCAGAAAAGCCAACAGCAGTATGAAGAACTCCACCACACCAACCTCACCGCAGCGAAACCGTTGACCATAGATCGAGGTCCAAAAGTACTAAATCCCGACTCTTAGCTTATGCAGTCTTCGCGGAAGACAATAGCGACATCCCGCGGGAATGCATTGACAAATCATGAGCTCTTGCCGACTGAAATCTTCCAAACAAGATTGACGACACCCAATCAACTGGTCCGTCAAATTCTCAATAACGAGGCAGCATAAAGATACGCTGGCTCACAATCGCCTTTTTACAGGTTTTTTGATTAGAGGTCTATCTTTTCAAAAACCGGGATTTCAACTCCCAAGATTGAGGCAATAAATCTCAAAAACTTGAAATATTCTTCTTTACAATCACAAAGAAGCATTAAAAACGAAGGGTAATTCATATACAGGTACTCGCTCGCACACCTACAAGGGGAAAAAGAGTGCAAAATTAACAAATGGCATTCAATTGGAGTTTTCACGCTGGTAAAAGTCAGCTTCGGCTCTAAGAGTACATCAAAAAGTTTATGTCAATTCCCACGCAATTAAGTTAAGGAAAAAGGGAGAAATGAGCCACTCTAAGCAGTTGGCCAAGGGAATCAACTCAGCCAGAGATATCTGAAAATAAAGCAACTAAAAGGGAGAAACAAGTAAATAAATAAAAAATCCGACTTACCAGGTGAAGCGGCCAAACTTGCCTAAAAACCAACAAATTAACGACGTCGTCTCCTGCTACCGCGACGAGATGATAACGATGACGAGGGAGAAGATGACGCGGACGTCGATGAGGGAGATCGATTATGCCTACGGCGCGAACGACTGCGACTACGTGAACGTCTGCTTCGCACCTGACTGCGGCTACGACTACGCGAGCGTCTGCGTCTCGAGGTGCTACGGCTTCGTGAATACCTTCGACGTTTGGTCTCTCGACTGCGTAAACGTCGACGGCTTCCCGAACGCCTGCGGCTTCGGGAGCGTCCACAATGCCTTTCATGGTTACGGCCCCGACTTGGTCTCTCATCGCTAGTCTCCTTTTCAGATTTTTTCTTATCACTTCTACCTTGAATATTTCGACTTGTGCTTTTTTTATTCTTAGACAAGGAGGAGGAGGAAGAAGGATGCCCCTGCTTGTCATCCTTGGAAGTTCTTTTCTTGCTCTTCATTTCTACTGAAGCGTGCTGTTTTTCAACATCTTTCTTTCTCTCCCTCTTATCATCTACCGTTTTTGGGGTCTCTTTACTTTGCTCTAGAACCGATTACAGGAATTACTAAGTTACTAATCAAAGTCGCGGATAATGAGCAATTCAGTTGACTGACCTCTCTCAGCCCCAAAGGAGGGCATGATGACACTAGGAATTTCCGCCTTCTGGTGAGTTTCACCGGAATCCGGTTTTGTAGAGGGTTCAACAAATGCCTCAGGCTCTGGTGTTAGTTCTCGCTCGCATTCCTTGTCAGAGTCACTGTCACTCATATAAGCAGAGAGACCTTGAAGGAAGACCTTAAGAAATGCTGAAGGCATTTACCTAACACACCGGCACCAAGTCTTTCATGAGTATCACTGCCACTGGAATCAGGATCATTATTGTCATACTCCCCTTTTGAGTCACCAGCCACATCAACGATTGGTCGCTTGCATGTATTACGTGCCTCTTGACACGCCTCTTCAGCCACATCGAGAACGAATTTAGTTGTGACATCCAGAAGGACGTCTGTCAGAACTCGGGTAATACAACGATTCTAAGAGGGTAGGAGAAACACAGACGAACGTACCAGTTCGGATATGAGAAGGCTTTCAGGCAGACGCGCGCAGACAGCCACGTATTCCGCCTCGGTGACGTGAGGGGCTTCGAGCCCATGCTCTGTATCCACAAATCCAGAGTTCTGGTTGGACGAAACGAGGTGAGGAGAGAGTTAGGAAGTTAGACCAACTGCACGGTGGTGGTCATGACCGGGGTGGACGAGAAGAGGGTGGGTGGGGAGAGTGCTTAGACGAGACAGCTTACCGAGGCCTTTGTTCGCGGTGAACCGCCGTGAGGGGAGTTGGCGCCCTGGGCGCTAACGTTACCTAAATTATGCTCCTCCTCGTCGTCGCTAGAATTGTCCCTTCCTCCTCCCCTACTTTCCCCGTCCTCATCCTCCTCCATTTCCTCCTCTTCCATCACAACTGCACCATCAGCGTCGTGTCTGATATTGTGTCCAACACTTAAACTGCCCCCACATTCACCTGAAAAAAAGTATCGCTTTGGAAGAACAAATTTTCAGTCATATAGATAGCTGACACTCCAAATTTTCCGCACATTTATATTCAAACAATTTCTGGATCCGCATTTATTTTTGCATCCTCAAAGGTATCTCCTTACAGCTCGATTTGTGAGCCGCACAAAAGAACTGGCTGCAATATCTCTGCAAAGCAATACCTGACCTATTAGGACGCACTATCGCATAACTGGTTCGAAGAAAAACAATGGGTAAACAAAGCAAAACCACCACAGAAAACTATGCTTAAGCGATGCTTGATGGTATGAAGAGGAGCACTGACAACGATTATGAAAACAGGTAACACCCATACCAATGACATAAACTACCATAAGGAAGGCTCAGTAAATGGTAATCTCGCTTTCATAGCATTAACCTATCGACTACCAGCATCCTTCTCATGGGTTACAGATGCAGCTCAAAGGCTATAGTGCATGCGTTTAGGGTCCATAGAGGTAACTTCATTGCAGATAGTTAAATCATAGAAAAAATTCAACTAGTAGTAGCAGGTGATTCCTTTAATTGAAGCAAAAGACATTGGACGACGTTTTCGGTTTGATAAACGAGACACGGCCACTAGGAGGCAACTTAAAAAAACTGCAGCAACAGCGAATAAGCTTTTGTAAAAACAGAACAGAAAGGGGCCTTACGATCCTTGGAGACATCACTGGCTTCCAGCTTCTCCTGCTGTTTGCGTCTCTGTTTTTCCAAACGTTCCAACTCGTCACGCAGCCAAGCAGGCAGAGTGCGACGACGTGCTTCGCCCGTCTCCTTCGGCGGCCATGCGCCAGCACTCGTCGCCGCTTCCTCTTTTGAGTAAACAAGGGAAGGAGGCTAGTCAGACCAATTGCTGCTGATGGGGTCATCACACAAACGGGCATTTGGCGCACCCAGAGGGCCACAGTGAAGTGGTAAGACACATAAGCATTCAAATAAAGCCCTTAAAGTTCCTATATAAAAATGCTAGTTCCGGTTTTGTCAAAAATAAAGGTACTCGCCAAAAAAATTAAAAAAAACGAACATGAATAAATTAGAGCTTAGTACTGGTGCAATTGTTATGTGAAAGTATAGCACGGAAAAGTAGCTCCTCTATTTTATACATAAACATTAATGAAAAAGCAATGTAATGTAAGTTGGCGAGGGTTGATTAAACAAGGAGTAGATTGGTAAGTCGCATCTAATTTATTTAAAAACTATCAACGTTCATGGCCATAGAAAAGCCAACTTTGTCAAACCGACTATCAAACAACACAAGCTACTTAAAATCACTAGTAAAAATACAAGGATGGATGGATGGATGGATGACCTCTCACCCACTCGAGCCAATCTTACTCTACCCTGACCGTGAAAGTCGACAGCGATTAAATTAGGACTAACGCTTTGACATTTCTCCATTTCGCCATAATTCATTGCTTAGGACATGTAATTTGTTTCGTAAAACGACATAGCAACTAGATTCATAAAACGCTGTGCAAATAGCGAATTGGTTGCCGTTCAGAACCTAACAATCCATACTAAAACGGCGACGACATTATTGATCACTGAAAAAGCGCTGACTAGTGAATTTCAGGATATTAGAATTCATGCTAGTAAGGAAACGCAGAAGCGACATCAAAATTCCAATGGCAGAACTTGGACTGCAATAACATCTACTGAGGATATTACACAGAAATTGACCTAAATAGAATCCCTCACCATTTATTCACATTGCATACACGGACAGAAAAATAATGAGGCGCTTGTAACAGATAAACCGTGAAAATGGCAATCGACTACCGCACTATTTACAAAATACGAAAGAGAAAAGATGTTATCTGAAATCTGCCAAGTAGGTTCTCCGAGAATTAGCAAAAGGTGTATTCAACACTCAACTTTGCAAGGCAATCACACAATAAATAGAAGGTAGGAATAAAGTTAGGGTGAAGAGTAGGTAAGCAGAGAAGAAAGTTATGACTTCTGGAGATAAAGCGTCCCGTTAAAGTGGAATTACGAGCTTGCGTCCAACTGGAGAAGGACTGCTAATACTTACAATGACTACTTCAATGGGCATTGCATAAGTTCTCTGCAGTCATTCAAATTTATGCCAAAAGCAGCATGAACTTATTTATTTGCTTTGGTTAACTAATAATCAAGATTAGGATATTCCAAAGAGAGCCAAGGATACACAGCGCTTGCATGCTTTCAATGTACGATGCGGTGATAGATTCGGCGACTCACGGAAGGCAGGCATCACGTGCTCGGGAATGGAGTGCGCGAAATGCTGTCGCATGGGTGGGGGATGCCGTACGAAATGGGGACGCAGCGGCTGACCAATGGGAAAGAGAGTCGGTGGAGGCATAGAGAAGTCATCCACCACAGGGTTCGACATCGGCGCTGGCGCACGACGAGCGTAACTCCAATCCTGCTCTGGAACTGCTTCAGCGGGATATGTCCTGTTACCCTCATAGAGGGGAGGAGGCGGAGGATAGCCCTGTTGTTGCTACCAGAAGAATTATCATGAATTTGAAGACAACCGCCTTGCTCATAATTGTCGCACTATGCTTGAGATGACGCAAGTAGAACCCAATCTAACTACACGGAAACAAATTGCCTTTACTGATTCACCACATACTGCTGACAGTTAAACAAGCAGAAAGCAAATCATGGTCGTAATTTTTTAACTATACTGTACCAACACCTGGAGGAAATGAGAAATTTTCTTAATTCGGTTAAATGATCCGCCCTACATACAGTATAAGCGAATACAACTTTAATGAGCCCCATAGTAGAAACCACTAATAGGCAGATCACATCCCAAAAACGATTATTGAAGAACGATAAACCAGGAATGCGATATAAAGCAACTGGAATTCAAGAGATGAGATTCCTTCATTGTGAATTATGGAACAGATCAGCAAGCAGAACCAACTACAAAGTAACCAACTGATTCTCATTTTTACAATCTACCGCACCAAAAGGAATGAGCTTCCGAAAAGTAAAAAAGCGCTATTTAAACTCAAAACACTCCGTTCAGATCGCCTCCAAAAATTTCTATCTCCCAACCAACTCAGAAGAACCGCCTAGCAATTATAAATCGCATCTGTACAGTGTAAGGATAAGAAATACGCGAACTTGTGGCCCCTGTCAGACATACCGAAAAACTGAAGTCCAGACGCCACTAAAGTGGAACAGATTTAACAATTAATATTAACAAAAAACGGAAAGCGAATATTCCAAATCTAAGACGTATAGTTTGTTCATGATGACACTCAGGATCGATGGACTGCCCAAATGAGCTCAAAATTTGCTATACGCATACACCATGAAAAGTCACAGTTACATAGTTGAATAAAATTAATAAAATTGATGGCACGTTCCACCAAAATTGAGAAAAAACCAATTTGCGAGGAACGTCGAACTCATGCATCTCAAGAAGCATTTTTTTCGGAAAAAGCGTCGCGATGATTTTGAGCTTGCACATAAAACCCAAAAACTGTTGCTAACTTATGTAATATTTGCAACACTATCCCCCAAATGAACGCCTTAAGAAATTAGCTTAACCATCGCATTATCTTACATTAGAAATGGGCGGAGGCGGTCGCGTGAAATCTCCACGAGGTGGCTGACTGTAGTGCGTATGATGGTACTCCCTGATGATCGGCTGATCCAAAGGTGGGTCCGCATAGCCCTTTTCACTGGGTGGGTAGTAATCCTGGGGACCTTCTTGCCACTGGTTGGAAGGACCCGAATAGCCTCCATGTTGCATTTGACGATAGTCTGAATCTTTAGTGAAAAGAAGAGTAATATCAAGTGAATAACACAAAGGGTTTATGAAAACAAGTCAGCCACCATGTGAGAAGTCTTGAGAAGGGGGAATAACACGATCGTCGGTGTCGTGATTGACTTCAAAGGGTGGCAGCGGCACCAAAATACGATCATCTTGATCTTCGATAGCAATCGCGGGTCGCGTCTCAGCCTCGATAGGTCGCGGTGGGGGCGGTGGAGGTGGTGGTGGAGGTGGGGGCGGCGGTGGCGGTAGATGCTGTTGGACCGTATTGGCAGCTGCCCACTGACGAGCAAGTTGAGCCCAGTGATTGGTTTCTTCAACCGTGTTTGGCACTGTCTGTGGCCACTGTGGCCAACCTGGATATGATGGCCACATCCTACAAGCCGATAACTATCGAAGAACGTAATCAGATGAGCACAATTGCTATGTCAACAATACTCCTTTAATTTAAGTTACCTCGAAATCAGGACAATCACTCAGTTCCTCTTTTATCGTGCTTTAAATGAGGATTCCGCCTACGAGTACTGTCTCCGTGGTTGCTAAATTGTTATCAATTCGCAACAGGAACATCAATCGTTCTGATAGGATCATACTGAGCAAAGTTAAAATATCATAATTCAACCAATATATCTCAGTTTCAGCAAATTCCACTACTTACTCCCAGTCAATAATGAATGAAAATTTTACTAGTTGCCCACGTGACAACTAGCAAATACACTAATTCAACTGGCAGTATTTGACAAATGACTCCAACCAAGTGCATCAATAAATTTGCCAACTGCAAATATTTTAACGATAACAAATTGTCGTTCAGAGCGAAAATGGTCAAGCGCAACACACAAATGTACCTGATGAGAAAGAAGGAAACAACTACGCTATTCGTACGGCGACCAACCAATCTTAGCCAATTGTTGACTTTGTATTATGGTCGAACGCACAAGATCTAACCGATCTCATACCCTTAAAGCTAAACAGGTAGATTGACCGGACTCACTTATCCCAATGGTACGATGTAGGCAATTGTTTCGAATTTTTTGATTTGGACTGTGCACATAAAATTCAAATCAATTCTTTGTGGTCCGGTGCAATTAGCTCGTTTATTGCACCAGCACTGCAGAATTTCGTTTTGCTAAAGAAACAAATGGTGTTTGTATATTGGACACTGTTGCATCTCTAGAATTTATGGAAACCATAGGAGGCATAGTACTGGTACAGAATACATGTATTCTGCTTACAGAAGAGATCGGGCTTGCTCACCCTGCCGGAATAACATGGCCACTCAGGCGACCGTAACCGAAATCGACGTGAGACAGACAAAGCATTGCAGGTTATTTACCGCTCTACTTTAGCTAAATTACTGGATGCGCGCATTGTTATATTATGTAGCACGCTCAAATGAAAGTGGAGGACAGTATTTAAGCTAGCACCACATCCCTAGCCATTTGTGTGCGAATCAAAAAGCTTTGACTGATCATCTGTTAGGGTTTATCTGTTTATTTTCAGTTAAGTAAATTCTAAAGTTTAAAACGAGCCACTTCCTCTGATTTGCTGACTTAGCAGAAAAACCGGAAGTTCTGCGTCGCCCAAGCCACAACATAACCTCAAGGAATCAAACGATACTAATCTGTAGTTTTTGTACGCAGAATGTTCTCATTCTGCCATCCTTCAAATAATAAAAGAACTCGGTGTACATACTTTGATAACATGTCTATAATGTGTTGTAATACTTACTATAGGTTTGCACTTAAGCATTTTGGTGCTTTCCCTAACACTTTTAAGACCTACTTCCGAGAGGCCAGGCGAGAAGTAATCATTTCTGGTGTTTACAGCGGGACTTTGGAGTTAAGAAACAGGTGAGAGGCTGATAGATGCAAGGAAACACCAACTGCAACAGATTGTCTAGAAGCCTCGTGACAATTAGACCGGCTGTTGCAGTAAGGCAGTTAAATATAAACTGTTTCCAGCTGAAGACAATGCCACTCAAAATCCTCTGAAGTCAATGAAACAACTATGATTTCATAAAGGCAGCAACCTACCTCCTCTTTTTCAGCAGTTTTGCTAACGACACGTGCGCTATGTTGCACGATGAAGAGACTTGCAACGCTGCAGCATAGGGAAAAGGCATTCACGTATGCCGGAGGAAGCATTGTTGGGCCGTGTCAATCTCGAATTTACGCTTGGCAGTTCAAATCCTCAGCTGACTAGACACAACGTGACCATTGCGTGACTATTGATTGCACTGAGTGTGCCGACACTCCGGAAAGAATGAGAGAGCTCTATGAAAACCTCCTCGCATTGACGATATCTTTTTTCTGTTTGCTATCCCTCCACAATGTGGCAGTTAAGTTGAGCAAATTTCTCCCTTGGTTAGAAGTAGGTGTCATTTTATGCGCTGGGACATTATGAATGACCTTTCATCCCCCTCTAGACTGTCAGTCTGGCCGCTTACTTACGGACAAAGGATGGAAGTCTGAATTGGGGCGTGGTTGGAGTCGCGTTCGGTTGCTCAGTGATGGCTCTCCTCATGACTAGATTCATAGTCAGAGTGGCTAATCAAATGGTTTGCAAGCAGATCAAACGATCGCAGAGAGCTAAGAAGCGCATTCAGACGTGTGGTTACCACTAAGTGACAGTAAACTTGGCTTACATCAAATAAATGTCAGAACGCGGGACAATTAATCTCTTCTAAATCGACGGGACCTTTGTGTATACCTTAGAGAGATTATGAACAAAGTGAATCAACTTCAGTGACAATAGCTAGCATGGCTCAATTTCAATTTCCACTAATTGCAAGAACGTTGCATGTTGAAGCCGTAACCCAATGTCGAAAGTATGCAGCAGTTCCTAATAACTGGCGGCTACAACTTCTCCTGGGCAAAAAGAAGACGTAAGATACTCTTAGCCTGAGGACAGACGCCTTTGCCAAATTCTGAGCGAAAATGTGTGAGTTAATTCAGTAATGAAAGTGGCAGTGCTAACTTAAAAAAATTATGCATTTGGGCTGCTATATTCAATTCACCTTTACGCCACCGATAAGCAGGAGTTGTATGGTGTTTGCGTGTGCGTGACCTTCGAGTCATGAAGCTTCAAACCAGATTACGAATAGACCGACTTCAAAGTAGACGTCCTTATCGTCCACAGACAGCAAAGGTGGGCAGCGTGCTCGTGTCTGACGCAGTCGATCGGTAGCGGAGGCAGCATGAGCTTCACTTGGTTGTTCCAATGCTTGCGTGTTGTAACTAGTTGACCCTAAACTTGACCTTAAGCACGTCCGTGGGGAACTTGAACCGATCAAACAAGGAGTAGGGACACGACACCTCCAAGCATTCATACCTCCACTCAACTGATTAGTTCACACCGCATTTGAACGTACTTTGATTGTACTAATGATCGCCCTAGGGACAAGGTCATTCGTTAACACGCACTGTTTTCTGCTGAACCACCTGTGTCGAGAGCACGCACAGCTGTTTTGAGGATTGTCTATTGGCTGGATAAGAGTTTAGCAGAATGCAAGATCAGGCACATATAAACCGCAGTCCGTAGCAAAGCCAGTTTTAATACTGCAGAGCCTATTTTCACATCTACAAACTCTGCAACTCTGTGCAGACCCAAACTTTGCTTGGTAATACCCACAACTATAGATAATCTAATTTGGTCGCTTCTTTTAACCACCCACGAGGCTTTTTATCTTTCCTTCACTTCTTATATTCTGTGGAATCGCTTGAGATAGCCGAAGACTGATCAACAACAGATGCCTGACACTCGACGGTAGTTTTACACATTGCCAATTCTTATGAGTTCACCCGATTGGGAGCAAAACCTTAAGTCGTTCGGTCCTCAATTCAACTCCGCCTACCCATCTCGCTTGATTATTTTAGGTCATAAGTTTCGCAATGAATAACGGTATTTGGTGAATAATTCAATGCAAGCCTTACCGCATTGGAGACAGCGATTAAAAAAATACAGGACTTTGTCACCAGCTTTCCCGCTGTGATACGGCTTAGGTTCAGCCGTCCGCATCAGACATGCAACACTCGAGTAGACGCTGAAGAAGCGTTTGTGTACAGACGCAAGGAGGGAGGGGGGGGGGTAAGGGGTTATGGATATAATCAGAACGTCAGAACGAATAATATAGTCGAGGATGCATCGCTCCAAATTTCACTGTTAAACCAGAACGAACGCCAAAGAGAGGAGGCAAGAGACCAGCACCTCAGTAATGATGAAGAGGAGCAGGACACCACCACAGGATAACTCAGCTGCGCAAACATACATTTCCACGGTGAAACCTTCCTAGTGTAACTTAAGCCCTGTACTGAGCAAGTAAATGTGACAAAATGTGATGCTGAAAGAAAAATTGGTCCCACTGCTTGAAATTTTCTCCCTTTCTTTGAAGGTCAAAAGCTCCACCTCAAGACCGTCAGATAATACAAAAGATTACCGGTTTGCGATTTTCCAGAGTCAACTCCATAATAAGTTAACGCATTGATAGCTAAGCATAACAGATGTCCTTTGCTTTGCTTGAACAAACACTATTTTATTTTTCTACATTGATGTTAAAGATACTAGAATACTCGCGAGTTCTCAAATCGGGATAAAGATACTGTTCTAAGGCAAATTCATCAGAGGGAGCAAAAGAGAAATATCAAACATGCAGTGCTTAGGGTCTCCCTGAGGTGCGCAGCACTAGGTACTTCCTGACTCCAGGTATTGCACCTGTTTCTGACGTGTCGTTTGAATAGCCACCGATTGGATCTCCTTGAAATCAGGAGCCAAACCAAGGAAGGAGAGAAGACGCAAGGCAAGAAGGGACACCCAGTTCCTAAACGTCTCCCATCTTCAAAAAGAGAATGTAATAGCACATACAAATCCAAAGTGAGCGATGCCCCAATCTCCATCATACAATGGCTTACTTGATCATGATGATGTAGCCTTTCCAACGTAACCAGGCTGAGTTAAAACAGTGAGTATTCAACGCCTGACTACCGAGAAGGGCCAAGTAGATAAGGTACTCGTGCCGATTAATGCGATCCCCGTGGCTGCGGCAGATGGACCTCACCATGTTTAAATTGCTTTTGATGCGGAAATGAAGACGAAGTTAATTGGCGTCCTAAATAGATACTAGTCTAATGCTCAAAGGTCGTGCCTTTGAGGTTTGCAAGGGAGCAAAAACACGACTGATCTTTCCCTACCGAGGCAAAGGCATTTCTAACATATCCAATAGCGTCAAC
The DNA here is from genome assembly GCA_023375655.1 of Taenia crassiceps. NCBI lineage: Eukaryota > Metazoa > Platyhelminthes > Cestoda > Cyclophyllidea > Taeniidae > Taenia > Taenia crassiceps. The sequence continues at coordinate 2,573,961 of JAKROA010000010.1, forward strand.
AGTCACTTTGAGATGCCACTAATATGTAGAGTGCGTGCGATTCAGGTATCTGACGCCGCACAATCATATTAACTGAGGCTCCTCGGAACTCAAAACTCGATACAGGTGGAATGATTAAAGATTTGCTATTAGTTTTAAGGCGGATTCTAAATTGTTTCTCGAAAACACCCGCATTTAGAGCAAAAGAAAGTTGCTTCGTTTTCTGCTTGTCTATTTGGGTCGACAGTGTTTCTTCCCAATGTTGGAGAGCAATTTGGTGAATTTTAGAGAAAATAAGGGGCAGTAATTGTTTAGAAAAGGACGTGGACTGTGCTTCTGCGTTGATTGCTTCCAATAAGGCTAACGCTTTACTTGGATCTGGAAGAAACGTCCGGTGAGTTGAAGAGCCCTACATTAGCACCTCCATAGCCTGGAAGTTCCGTAACCACTTCTATCGTGTGTGCCTTGGCGCATTTTTCAACATAACTGAGATCACCTATGGTTACAACGTGGGGGCGAAACGAGTGGGGTTTCCTTGGCCGATCTTCACCCCACAGCTCCCTCAGACTCGACTGAAATATTTTTGAACTCAATGGTCACCTTCGGCTTGGGCTCGTTGTCTAATGACTTGATAAAGGATGGTAAAAATGCGTCAAATTATTCACACAAATCCAGGAGGATTCCGTAAGAATTAAGTTACACCGGTGTAAATTTTAGTTTAACGGATCTACGCCACCTTAAAAGAGAAGGCATTACAGCAGGTGCTGCTCTAGCACATCAACTTACAGGCTTGACCATGGATACTGATCGGAACAACTGCCACATAAGGCACGGGTAGTTAAAATCTACTCACCTAGTTAATTTACTCATCCAACAAGTTCCGAGAATGCCTTATCACTTTCTAGACTCTAGGTGTGGAAACCGATCACTCCTTTGATTGCATTCTGACCAAAGTTAGTCATGAAATCTTCCAATATGCGCATTCCTTAAGCAGTGATTTCAGCAGCTATAAAGCAATGACAGGTCGTGGGGGAGGGGTATTGGGGAAAAAGAACCATGTGAACCTCCCCGTTCAGGCCTGCCACTCCATACTCTACCGCTTTCATAAACTCGGTAATGAGCACCCGCATTTTTGATAAAAGTAACTGCCGTGATTGCGATTGAAAGCGGTGCAAACGCTCACCGAATAAAGAGAAGGAGGGGCCGAGGCATTTCTCGGAGGACGGAAAGAATGCGGTCGAAGTATAGCTCGGCCTGCTCTCGAATGTAAGCCTTATCTGTCTCCGTCAATTTGCTAGACAACACACGTCCCATGCGGCGCCAGGGACGCTGGATGATTATGTCCCCAAAGGTTGCGTAGTCTGAAAGTAATGAGGATATGGTTTAGTCACCTACTCGACATTATTTAACTGAAATTCCTAAATAGAAGAGACCAGCTATTTTGGGAGAAAATGTAGCAATCAACAAGTCACACCTATCCATGCTCCATAAAATAACTAGAAATAGGCTGGTTGCAAAGTCTGAGAAACATTTCTTGCACCAAATACAAAAGTTTTGACACAACTAGCGCAATGTCGTACGGGAGACATTCATACTCCACTAAGCAAAAAGTATTGATAATTCAATTTCCAAATGTCAGGAAGGGCAAATTTTAATGGTGATGCTGTTCGAAAATCTGCAAGGCACAAGATCCCCCATCCTAACAAAAATACTAGAATGTTAAGTTAATTAAAATATGCACCAAACGTTTAAGCGAATTTACCAGTGACTTTAAGACGCCTGGCACTTTCCATCATGATTCGTTCATCATTGTTCAATATGGCCTTGTACATTTCGCACAGTGTCAGTCGTTCATTGTCAGATATACTTTGGTAGAGTCCATGATCGATTATCACTAGCTGAGCAGGAGTTTCAAAGAAGCGCCCAAGGATAAAACGAAAGAAACGGAGAGGAAGGGAGGTTGGCGGGCTGCGACGCTCTCGAATGAGAAGATTACCCGGATGCGGGTCGGCATGCACGAAGCCAGTGCAGAAGACTTGATGACCGAAAGCAGTTACCATGATTTTGTCAATGCTGGCGAGAGAAAAGCCTGCTTTTTGCAAACGCAAAGTCTAGGAGAACAAGGGTAGTTTATCCAACTAAATCGACCTACATCACTTATCTTAATTCCGTCAATGAATTCGGTGGTAAGAACACGCTTACTCGACAGGTCATATTCCACGGTAGGAATGTGGACTAAGCCTGCAGGCTGGAGACTGCCCATAACCGCTAGATCCTTTCGACAGCGCTCAGCATTCGCCGCTTCACACTGAAAGTCTAGCTCCTGTGCCAAAGTTTCCTTCAAGTCCCTCAGAATCCAAGCCAAATCAAATTTGGGGTGGATAAGCTTCACAAAGCGGAGCAGTGATTCCAAAGTTAAGATGTCACCATTAAAACGTTCGCGAAGATCCTCGTATTGAACCTTCACGGCCACCTCTTTTCCATCCTTCGTGACTGCTCGGTGAACTTGTGCGAGGCTTGCAGCGGCGAACGGTTGGATTTCAAAGTTTCGAAATAATTCCTCAGGGAGAACACCAAAATCCTTTTGGAAAATGCGTTTTATCTTACGATAAAAAGAAGAAACCAGGTTACTTCATCTGGAGATCTAGAAAGGGCCTTGTCGTGAAGCGCTTCAAGAGTTGATGTGATTTGCAATGGCAGAAGATGATTCATGGATGATAAACCCTGACCCAATTTGATGTATAGACCACCATTCAAAAGGCATCCAGCAAGGATAAGGTCAGCTGCTCTTTGATGACATTCATTGAGAACAGCGACGTATCTTTCAGAGTTCTAAGTCATTTTTGACGAAATACAAGCCCAACTCCTACTTCATGCAGCAGTAACAGCTTCCACTTGTACAGTAAAGATATGCGCAAACCTATGGAAAAAGACCTAGCCCAGTGTTCCAAGAATTCTTCTGTACCTTAAGAATCGCACAAAGGAGTTGGACAATTTCCGAGAGAATTCCTCTGAAGAACTTTCTTGGCGAATTACAGAGGAAGAGGCAAGTGACACTGAGGCTATTGAGGCAAGAGCACAACAGAACCGTCTGTAAGTAATAATTCGAGGCAACATGTTTGTGAAAATTCAGCGGCCGGAAATGAACCCAAACCTCGTAATAAGCGCTTAATTCATCGCATGGACTGTGCACACTTCACTAGGCTTAAACCAACCAATCATCAATGAAGTTGAACAAAATCAATATGTTAAAATTATCGCCCAACTTTTGTGATGTATACAACAACAATAGATCAAGAGCTCAAAGAATGGTAAACGCTGCATTTAAGCATAAGGGGAGCAAAAAGAATCGTTCCTTAAATGGTAATGTTCATGATTTCGTCTAGTACTTTGTGTGCACCATAACACAACTTTCGCATACCAATAAAGACCACTCTGTACAAACTAAAATAAGTGCATCTTGTGTTGGCTGCAACAATTTAAATGCTGTGGTGCTTTGACAGTCCCATAAAGTTGTTTAATTGCACTGGAACTCAAATGGCTCAAATTTCACTTCAGGTCTGCAGTGCAATATTGAGTTCAGGATTATGGCTTATCGGTACTTCCGCACATCGGAAATGATTTATTCTAGCTGCCTTTAATGTCTTTTTATGACCTCAAGATTGCTCTGAGTGCTGCATTGGTGAATGCAGCAAATGCACCGGCCTTAGAGAACAGCCACCTTAATTTATATTGCTAATTGATAAGAATTTACGTGAACCTGGAAGAAAAACTGGTGACCAATGAGAAGACCTTAAGCGTTAAAATGACAACAAATTCTGCAAACAACTTGCTATTTCGTTTTGTATCAGTACCTCTAACAATAAAGGCAGTACTAATCCTTTGGCTTAGCAGTGAGCCGATCGTGTAATACTTTGTCTGTTTGACTGCCAGTTTCGGTCACGATCGCTTAAATGACCATCTGTTTCATCCAGATGGACTAGTTTGGCAGTTTAATCCTACTTTTTTTACTTAACTTCCATATTTTGCTGTAGTATTATGCCTTATTTTGCCTTCAAGGAAGTCTCAAGATGTTACATTGGTGGCAGCAAAAAGCGGATCCAGATTTATAATATTTCTGTCTCAATTCATACCACTAGCAGTGCGATAAAAGTGTATATGTTACGGATGCGAAAATTGACCTTTTATAGCAGAAGGGATGGGAACGACGTCTATCTTGAGCATCCACCTCATCTCCGTGTTCTGCGGAAAAGCTATTATCAACTGAAGCGACACTATTCTTGAACCATCTGAGATGGTTTCTCTAACATACCCGCTCAAAAAGACCAATGTTTAACATCCTCTATGGGCATGGCGAGAGTACGCAAAACCTTTAACTCTACATTTAGTTTCCGAACCAGATGAATCTCCGAATCTTGGCAAACAGCCAAGAGGGATCGGTAGAGTTGGGATTAAGCATCCCCCTAGTCGCATTCAAAATGCGATGACTGACATGGTTAGCTATTTGTGCTTCTTCCAGCGCTGCTCCTGCTGTGATGGCTAACGCGGGAGGTTTTCCAAGGAAGGTGCAGGGGACGAAGATTAGAAGAAAAGAAGGATGATGTAGCAGTTTGTTTCACTGACGGGCTCAGTTATGATCACTTAAGCAGCCATCTGTCCTATTCGGTTAACCCAGCCTACGAGTTATGCCAGCAGCCTCAATCACTTCCTGTTTGCCGTACATATGTGACCTGGGCCTCTGCTGTCGCAACCCCGCCGTGCTACCTGGCCCTCGGGTCAAATCAACATTTCTTAACTCTTTTATGTGTCATAACTGCATGCTCTATTCCAATATTATGTCTTTGTTTGTCTTCAGCAAAGTGATGCTCATAATATCCTTCCTAAGAGTTAGTTTGCAATTTATTAACACTGTTTAACGAGTTACTCTTAGATCCCCAAAGGTATCAATGCGAAAAGTATTTTATCAAGGCAAGTGTACCGTTCCGTACTTCTCTAAAGAGGAAAGGAGAAAACACTAAGGCGTTACGGCAAGTGGAAGAAATTTAGCTGCCGGTATAGTCTAAGAGCTAATATGAGATGGACACTCGAAGCGACTTTTGTAAGGACAACTCACTCATTGCATGTCCCTTCCTCCTGATTGATTATGGCATTTTCACTTCCTAAATCGATTGTGTTAATTTTTCGCGAATGCAGTATTCGAGATATTCCCGAGGACAAAAGGAGAAAGTACTCAGGTGGAACAGAAGGAGCTAGGGCAGGCGGCACAGTAAACAATTCAGCATGAGTAACACTGTTGCTTCAAATAAAGAATTAAATCCGACGTGTTACGCATAATTAGAGTGCTTAACCTCAGTCACTTTGCAATTAACTAACAATCGCGGAAAATTTTTTTCGGGAAATCTTTGAGCTGAACATTACCTTGTGTTAGCATTTTCGAAAAATAAAATAGATATGCACAACATTTTCGTGTGAACAGTCGATGATATGAAAGTTTCGTCGATAAAGATATAAAAAACCCTTTGCATTGCTATTGGATGCCTGTGCACTGCTTAAAGTGTGCGGTCGTGTGGAGCGCCAACTGCGTAGCTGTTGTGTTCGCTAATGGATGAAAGAACTTCTCTTTTGCAGGAATCTGGTAGTATTAATAGCTTTCATTCTTATGAATTTCCTAGCAGGTCATAGTAGGCCTCTCACTGAACATGCTGAAACTCGAAGTTCGGATTGTGAACCAACGACAAAGTGCCAAGTCTGCAATACCATCATTCCCATCACTAACAAGGAAAAACAACTGGTCGTCAAATGTCCATCATGTGGTGAGGCGACAGTGAGAACTCTTTGCTGTCTTTTGATTGTTTTTTAGCCTATTAAAGGTCCACCAACGGGCAAACAATACGTTCGTTGTCAATGCAATTGCCTATTAATATGTAAATCAACCGCTACTCGAGTGGGCTGTCCAAGAGAAAACTGTCAAAGAGTAATAACCCTCAACGGTGTAAGCTTTGTCCCAGATATTTTTACAAGCGTTATTTAATTATTTGACTGCTAGGAATGCCACCTTTCTCCTATTCTAGCCCAATGCATCTGGTTATCAGGCTGGGGACGCGGGGCGAGAAGGTATTGGTGGGAGTGGGGGTAGTGGTATGGGGGCAGGCGCATTTTCTAATCGCGGTGGGTTTCGTGTTACTTGTGGTAACTGTCATCGGCCCTTCTCCATCCCCACGCCCCAGTCCTACCGACAAAATACTTTTGGGGCTGACTTTGCCAACCGCTTAGTCAACTGCCTGTCTGGTGGTGCGGCACCTAACGTTAGCGGTCTCATTGCTGCTCGGTGTCCGCAGTGCCGCAAGGTTACCTCTATTGGACAGGCCTACGCTCGTACTCGATGGGTTGGCTACCTAATTCTTGCTTCAATCTTCCTCATCATTGCTATCGGTGTAACTCTTGGTACTACGGATGCTGCAAAATCGCAGCACGGATTGTACTTCCTTTGGTCAGGTTGGTTGCTTTTGCCACCGTCTATCTTTCTGGAATTATAACCTCATTTAATATCTTTTGTTTTTGATGGCAAACTGGTTCTTTTGTAACTCATTCTTTTCATTAGCTTAGGAAGTCAAATTTAGGTTCGGTCATCATGGATAAAATTTTTCTTCATTTTTTCCACAGCACAAAAATCTTGAACGAGAATTGTTGTTGATAAACTGGCATGCCCTGATCTAAGCTAGACATTTGATTTTACAGGTCTGATTGCAAGTATGCTAAAGTTGCGACGCTCTTAATCACAGGGAACTATATATTTGCAAACTATGCAGACCCTTGAGTTGTATCGTGTTGTATCCGATTGACTGTGAATTGTATGGTGGAAATTGGCAGGTGTTTGTTGATCGTAGTAGCACTAGTTGTGTTGCGAGTTCCTGCACAAGTATATCACTAAGGTTTCTTCAACCACTTTGTTCCTCGTTTCCCCACAACCTCACTTTTTGTATCCGAAATCTTGAGTAATGCATTCGAATGTAGTTATTTGTCGGTTATCTCAGCCAACCTCAGCTGATGCGCTTTTGTAAACACAAATCGGTTTATAGCGTATGCAGTTATGTTTATAAAACATCCGCCCGCCGAAGGTCTTTTCGAAATGATCGCTCATTTTGTGTGAGCCGCATTCTAGTACACTTTTGAATATTTTCATCTGGGCAGATATTTTAATCTTTTGTTTAAAACTGCCTTATTAAAAGGGGTATGCTTACATGAACACTTGGAGGATCAAAAGACATGCAATCGGCGCATCTAGTTTTCATCTGATTGATGGATTTTATTTCACCCTGTCGCGCTCGATATCCATTCACCATACTGCGGCAGCATAAAATATTGCTGTATGTAAAGTAGAAATTGTAATTTAATCTTTACGGCTGAGTCGAAGTCTGTCAAGCTAATTCCTCGTAGAATTTAACCTTGCAGAAGATTTTTGTCCCACTGATTGGAGAAAATCTTATCAATGTTTGTTTATAAAGTTTTCTGTATTTGTAACTTATTTGGCAACACCTTTTTTTATCAACAGTTCTCTACCTTCTTGTGCTGGTGTGTGCCATTCGCAGTTTCATGTTCTTCAGAATGCCTATAAGCGCACTGGAGCTTCCTGTGATGCACGCCTAGGTGCTAGTATCCCACCTTTCTCTCCCTCATTTACCCATCCATCCATCTTTGTGTATTATTACTTTCAATAATGAAGCCATAACCCTTTGCCTTTGCTCCCATTTTCTGTGTGAACCCGATTGTTTTGCCATTTACGGAAATGATCAACTCTTCTGATGTTGCGGTATCGCCTTTTTCTGCCTTCCCTTCTTTCCTTGTTCAGTGTGTCCTAAAATTGAACGGATTTTACATCTTAAAGCCCACTTTTGCATTAATCCGTTTCCCCAAGAGCTACTGTCTTCCTGATTGCCTTGCGATCTCAGTTCTCAAATCACTTAATGCTGGATCAAGTCATTGAATCGTATGAGCAAACAACCATTTTACACTCGCTTTTGGTATCAAGCACGTAAGGGTGTTATTATGACTGGGTATGGCTATTGCCACCGATTGTTTGCATTAGCATGATATATTAATGCGATGCTTATACGACCAATGCTGGGTTTGCGTGGGTTTCTTTTTATTTACTATTCGAGAATGCTGGTTCTTGGCGGGCAACGAACCTAGGTGATGCTCATCAGCTTAATGAGTTGCTAATAATTTGCAAAGAATAACTCGGTCCAGTCCCAGTATATCCTCGAAATTCGAGTTGCATTTGGATCTATTTGTTGGCGCCCGCGAAAATCTGGTTTATTACCTGCTCTCAATATGATTCTGCGTCAATGTTATCAACTTTGCTGAGGTACTTCAAAACATCGTATGGGCCATCTGGAACCTCATGGCGTTTCACATTCGAAGGAGGATCATTTACCCGAATGCTTCGTTTAATCAACCGTCTGCTATCTAGAAGGCTAGCAGTGAACCTAAAGGGTACTTTTCCCCTTTTTACCGCGTAGTTGGTAGCTCACCATTTTCGTCCATTAAGACACCCAGAGAGCAGCATTTTGTGCTGCATGATTGCTTGCAGACGCGCGGCAGAGCCGATGATGATTTAGAACGAATGACCTTCAGTGGGGTGACGCCATTGGCCGCGACTCGAGCTGTGCGCTGCTGAGCGCCGCTGTTGCCTTGCGCACGGTACTCTGACTGCTGCTTTGTGGCGGATGGGTGATACTCCAGACGGAGGCTTTTTGAGTGACAACACTGAATTGTTTGCCTCCGGAGTATTCACTCAGATTGGCGTTTGCTGTTGCAGCTCGCGTTAGTCTAGTCACCTTAAGATCAACCTTCTGGGCCACTATGAGACGTTATATGACAATAACCTACTTCCTTTCATAATACTGAAAATAAACTTCTCAAGTTCTTATTTGTAATATGCTAGGTGCCTGTTTGGGGGACAGCATCGCGAAGAAGCTCATTCGGGTCCACGATCGCGCCAAGCGAATTTACACTCCAGAGCTTAATTTCAACTTCCACCACTTGTTCGTCTGCAGCTTTTGGTAAAATCTCATTTCACGGAATTTTATCGACCTCGGGGTGTAACAAGGCATACCAGAGCAGAGGAATTACTCATTTGTCACATGGAGAATCTATAGACGTGATCTGAAAGCTATGCAATACGACGAAAGTGCTATCAGTGAAAGATGAAGATCCTGACTGCTCAAACGTACATTGAGCCACATATCAAATCACGCGACAACTCCCCACTTTTAGGGTCTCAGCATCAGCGCTCTTCTGCATGGGCATGAGCTGCAACTAATCATGAGAATTAAAGAAAACGATGAGGTTACACCGAGAAGCTATTCATTTAATTGAAAACCAATCTCGGTCAGTCAGCGTTTATTGTGTCAGGACAGACATCGTTTTAGTTCTGTAATGAGCTTTGGTCGGCTCAAACGCTTACGATGGTAAACAAGCGAAGAACACAGGATTGTTCAACTCTCGGATCTAGTTCGCCGGCTGCTGCCGCGAGCCCTGGCTGAGGTCAAATAAGCCATACGGTGTGGAATATGTAGTACTAAAATAGCAGGACTTGGGAGCTATAGACATAAAGCTGTTACGTCAAGTACACATTAAAGAATGCGGGGACTGAAGCGCCTAGATTGCTGAGATGAGGAAAAAAAATGTAAAACCCATTGAGAGGGGTTACCGTTTACTACTTTTGTCTCCAGTAACATTGATATTTTAGCACTCTGCTTTTCTTACGGAATCACGGAAGTAACTGCCTATTGATTCCAACAAAGGCTGCTTGGGAAGTTCCACTAAAGAGTATTGTTAGGCATAGAGGTTGAATTCTCACATCCGTGGGTTACTTTCCGCGGGAAGCGTACTCTATACCTAATTGGTTGCGTCCAATCCAATCCATGTTTGGGGCTCCAGAAAAACTCCTCTAAGAGGTATGGCTCAAGATGCGATTGGAGTTGGCACGCCCCTCAGGGCTCAAAGCATGCAAGTGGATGCTGTTTACTATCCAAAATGGGGATAATTTTTCACGGACAGACGGATTAAATGGGGATAATTGCTATTAGTCTGTTTTCGGGAAAAAGCACTGGGTTGACGAACAGTTACCGTCGAATGCATTAATTTATCGGAAGGATATTTTACTCAACTCTACAAAGTATACCAGTGATTCAATCAGGTTGATAGTTGTCAAATCTTTACTTTTTAATAGCAATGAGTATTTAGGAAGGCTTGTGATGAAATTGTTCACGACAGACGTCTTCCACTGGCTGCATTCTCGTTAATTACCGCTTCTAATCTGAATAAGTCAAACTAGGTGATGGTAGCCTAAAGTCAGATATTCGTTCCCTGGATCACCCTAACGTGCGCCAGATAGTTCTTGGTATGTGCTGAGCCAACGCCTGCCCTGTTTGAGCGCCGGGCGCCTCTGAGACAATGCACAATTCGAACTTTTGCAGCAAAACATTATCTATTAGCTCATAACAGAGGTACTTCTAGTTAAATCACTCCATCTACCTGGTAAAACCATGAAAGTTACATTTTGTTTTGCGATCGGGCAGGTGATCTTGATATGTAAGTGAATAACCCAGTAAACCACCAATAGAATCACCTAAAAAGGTAACAGAAACATTAAAAGTGATTTATAGGGCTTCTGACTCATATGAATACAAATGCATGAAACGGTAGATAGTGCGACCCTTGTCGGCATCTACTCCATCCCCGAGTCGATAATCTCATCAGATGAACCCAAAAGAATCAGTCGCTCGGCGACAACCGCACCAATTTTCCTCACCTTTGCAACCTCGGTGGGGCTGGAAGTAAAACTAGGTTTATAATAAGAGAGGAAGCCAGTCACAAAAACACGATCTCCGGGTCGCAGGCGCTTCACCAGTGGCAACAGCCGAAAATGGAAGACATGCACCCGATTGTGGTAGGTGCGTAAATGGTAGGTCACCCGACTGACACTCCTGTCGCTTTTGTCTCCTTCGGAGTCACTATATTCTTCGCCATCCAGAGGTGTTGAGAGAACCGGAGTACGAGTGCGGATGAAAAGAGTGGCCCACTGCTTCTCCGGCTGCGAAAGTCGGTCCAACATCTGCAGGAGTTTTAGACAAAGCGTCGGAAAAGATAGATGCATATGGGTAAGTTAAAGAACCTGGAGTTGCCAAACCTTTTGTGGATATAATATGGAGAACCGCTTCTGCCTAGATCCAAAGCTAAGATAACAGAAAAGCAGTAGGTTGGTTAATCGAAAGTACTAAAAATAACTAGCCTAAATCGACCCAAGATTATGAGACCATTGCACCGCAGTTACTTCAAGAACTGATATAAGAAGTACTGAACCTCCAAGTGTAATAATCCTAAATTGGTTAATAAAGTAGACTCTGAAGGCGGGAAATATTTCAAACACCCATTTACATCCATAAATACTTTTCAAACTGATTACCATGAGTCGCAATTCTTTGGGTACATTCTGCCTCGTGGTGCAGATAAACAGCCCAAAATAGTAACTAAAAGCTCACTCCGAACGACACCTCGAGGTCCAATGTAGTGGACATTACCCACCGCCAAGTGTCTCTAGCCGAAGTTCAGGAATGGGACAATCGCTACCACCGCTGGTTCGATTCTTGACTATCCTCCAAAGTATCGTTCTTCAAAAGACCAGTGTAAAGCAAAGCCTTATTGGATTTTATACACGTTTTCATGTCGATTCCAGTGAGGGAGGCGAGACTTGAGCTATTACTAAAGCTGGTAATGCAAAAGAATCGAGTGCAATCAAGATAGAAGCCATCACCTTATCACTATTTAAACATGGAGTACTGCTAGCAAGTGTTCTCGTAGTTATCATTTATCAAGCAATTAACCAGCTGAAATGGTTTGATACGCTGAATAAACTAGAGAAGTTATTTTTAGCTAAGGGAAGATCTTTCAATAAAGCAACCAGTGTTGATCAAGGCCGCGTTAAAAAGTATTATTGTCGCTGAAAAGCTAAGCTAGTGCATTACGGTGCATCGAAACCAAATAAGTTGTCCAAATAATGCCACTTGGCCACCTCATTCAAGGCTTTACGTTGACAATAGGTATCTGGTTCAAGAAGAATCGATAAGTCCATTGAGAATGAGAACAGATGTGACTGCTAAATGTAAGTCGAAAGCCACAGAGAGCATCCATCTCTAGTGGGATTTGACGCAACTACTGACCACGGATTTACAAGCAACATAATTAGAAAAATCGCTATATTTTGATGTGATATAGTTAAGAGGGAAAATCGCAAGGTGTATACATACCATAGTGACAACTAGCAGTCAAAGAAGCCATTAAAATGGGAGCCAAGCATGTGTGCGAAACTAAAACAGCTCTCACATTATAAGAGTTTTATGTCAACAATCACGAAATACATGGAAGACTAAGGACGCACCTTCAGATCAGTGACAGTCCCCAGAATGTCGGCACGGTTGATATTACCGCCTTCATTAATTTTCAAGTTTGAAAAAGCCTTAGGAAGCGGTGGAGAGCGCAATTCAGTTATATCAGTGACATCTGGAAAGCCATCAGAGGCGGAGGCGACACCGCTTTGAGGAAGGATTGAAAGAGGGGATGTTTTTGTCATGGAAACGAAACGGAGTAGGAGTGGACGAGATAGCAGCATTGGTAGGGTCTATATATCAGGTAACAATCGACAGAATATTCTATCAAGAATTTCGCATATTATGTGTTTGGATAATATTCGTAAGCCAAATGGCAAAATAAAGTGCATTTATTGAACATAAGAACGGCATTCATTAAATTTCCGGTAATGCATCAAAAAGTGAGAAGTATAAATTGCAACAAATTCACCCATTATCCAAACCGAACATTTAAACGTACATTATAAAGCAAGCCTTTGAAGCGATATCAATCTCTAGGCTTTATAAAGACTGTAGCATTCATCAACGAGAAGAATGGAGCCAGTATGATGTGCACGTCAAACCGTGAGTAACAATAAGCAGTTATGGAAAATTCACTGGGCACTGTATTGAGCTTGAACCACTAATGTTAAACGGACTTAAAAATAAGCGAAAGATGTCGCACGCGAGACAGGAGAATGGAGTATTTCAACAACGAGATAGATATGGGTAAAGCATTAAGGGATTTGTGCATCCATTCAAACTAAAGATCGACACTCACTTACGGGGAGGAGCTAACTTCTTCAAAGACCAAATGGCAGAAAATGAGATTATGCAACTGGTTACGACACGGTCCATAAGGTTTGCACATGAGGGGAAAAAGTGAAAGGTCTTACCGACTTCAAACTAGATTTCATCGAATTGCACCGTTATCTGAAGGCCAGGACCTTGTATTTCGTCGCGAACTCGTTGATGATACGGACGAAGCAGCCACGTGCAAACAAGAAGCAACAGTTTCGAAATCTAGTGGTAAAACCTCAGCGTGTACATAAGACGCGGCATTGCTAGCAAAAGTAAGGTAGCAAACTGAACAGTACGATTAAAATACCAAGCCGTTTAAAAATTTAAATAAAAACAGTAGTTATTAACAGTGGCTAAACTACCAGACCGTGTTCGAAGAGGTCCGTAACACAAAATAAGTCAGAAACCAACCGAATCTCAGCGGCATGGGCATCTTAAACAGGTCTTCAGAATTTCAACTACCAATCGTCTGCGGATTTTTTTAACTTATCTGGGTGTTCTCTAATGAAGCGATCCATTTCTGCTATATTCGCCTTCTTTTTTCACGGAAAATTGGGTATTAATCCGTCGCCGGTATATTTAAGAGAACCAATCAGCCGCCTAGTTACCCACATACCAGTACAGAAGTTCGTCGTGCGGATGGTTGCTGCTTGCTTGGTTGCTCTATTCATCCTCCTTGCCATATTCTTGTTATGGCCTGTTCTAGTTTATTTTGTGTTTCGTATGTTTTTGTGCAAACGGGGCGATTTAAAGAAGGCAGGCGAATGGGTCATTATCACTGGAGCAACTGATGGCATTGGGAGGGCCTTTGCTGAACTGTTGGCTAAAGAAGGCTTAAGTGTCTTCCTCATCAGCCGCACGGAGGCGAAGTTGCTAGCAGTTGCCGCAGAGTTGGAGAAAAAATATGGTGTGAAAACGAAAATTTTCGTTGCTGACTTCGCAAAGGTGAGCGTTGTTAGTAAATCGCCGGTTTTGTAAAGTTATTGTCAAATTGGCTTTCTCCCACGAAAATCTTTTGTTACCTTGCAGGAGGATTTTTCGTATGATCAGTTACTGTCTGAAATTGAAGGACTTTCATCAATTTCCTGCCTCATCAACAATGTCGGTTTATCTTACCCTTACCCAGATGTGTTGCACACCAGTCCATTCCTGACCCCCTCATTCTGTCAAGAAATCATAACAGTCAATGTCACTGCACTAACGAAACTCACGCGCATAATCCTTCCTAAAATGATAAACGACCCTATGCCCGTGCATGGTGTTCACCGTTACATAATCAACATAGGTTCTTTGTCTGGTTTTATAACAACCCCTTACCTCACTGTCTACGGTGCTACCAAGGCTTATATTTACTCCTTCACCAAGGCCATGGCAGTTGAACTGAAGGACACCTGCGTTCGTGTGCAACTGTTTGCTCCATCATTTGTCTCCACTAAGATGTCTGGAATAAAAAGCACCTCAATCGGAGTTCCCTCGGCTGAAACTTACGCCAACTCAGCTTTGTCCATGATTGGCGTTGAGACCATTGGCGCTGGGTACTTTGCCCATGCACTTATCTGGCAATTTTCGTGCCTGATTCCCTCTTGTCTGTTCTCCTCTTACATGGCCAAACGAATGCTTCGTGCGCGAGAAAGACACTTACGTAAACAGAAGGCCAATTGAGGAAGGGGTTAGAGTGCTGGTTCGTAACACATTACTTACTGTAAAACTTCAGTTTAACAAAACTGTCTGTGTCAATTAATCTACTGATATGCAGTGCTGAAAGTCTTGCCTTTTGACTGATTTGTGCTCCCCTTCTGTTCAAGTCCGATTTTCTCTGTGAGATTCCTCTTTTTGATATGATGTGAATGTCTTGAGCGCTCTAATGGGGTGTCCTAAATATTCTGCCAAAAGTAAGTTTGAATCCCCGGTTGAGATTTTGGTAAACGAGCTATGAATTCAGGTGTGTGGGGTGTGCAGTAAGCTAGGCTCAGCAAAGTCCTCTTGCATTTATGGATCAATCAGATTCCTGTTTGACCATTCTGCGTTGCCATCGCGCCGTGTTTCGGTTCTAAAGGGAAGTGTCGCATTTTTGTTAGGCCGGATTTAACTACTCTCAATATCTGGGGAGCTGGAAGGGCGAATTTACAGATCATTAACTTCGTCGCCACTTTTTATTGGAAGAAGTGTGATTGGGGGTGGAAGTTTGTGTGTTCGATTTGCTGGTAGGGCTGCTATTCTGTCGTCTTGACGACACTCAGATCTGTCAGCTTACTGGGATATTTAAGCTGGGCATCACGGGGATCCGGTCTATATAGCCTTCTAAATAGTAAATATTGGCTCTTTTGGGATTAGTTGCATTTTTGGCGCTATAGTTTGCATAACATGGCATACAAACTCCTCTGTGTTGGTCTGCGCATGGATTACTTTGCAAGTGCGCAGTGTCTGTTGCTCATGTGGGTCGTACATTCCTCGGTCCGAAGGTCCCGTCTCACCGTGAGTGTGTTGTTCATAGCGCCTGCACTTATTGCAACTAATCGGCATGAGAGGTGGTTGATTACCTCACCTATTTGCAACCATAACTGGAGGGCGATACGCTTCTACTTCATTAGCTAGTGGAATTAGGAGGCAGACAATTCTCTACCAGTTGACCCCACTACAATCGCGGTGATAGCTGGGAGGCAAAGATGCATAAGGTACTCAGCTATATTCATTTACCTGTTTGCGATAAGGTGATTTCACAACCAGCTTTAATTTCTTACTGTTCAAATAACCATGGTTAAACTGGATGGCTTTTTGGAGCCAGGCTTGTGCTTATTATACTGTTGATGTTTTAAGATCTCACTTCTGGAAACCATGCAATCGCTTCGACCTCACTTTTGGGTCCCAGGCTGCCAGACTGGGTAACTTGATGAAACACCATTGGAGGAAATACGAAGGATGGTGACAAATCAGTACCCCTTGTCTTAACGTGCTAGTCATTCGATGAACAGTCTTCCCATTCTAAGATTCTGTATTGTTCTCGGTCCTTCCCAAAGCTTTTTCTCACGCACGTTTGAGTTGAATCCTACTGACCTGTTGTTATTGTCTCTTCAGCAATAAAGTTGCAATGGAAAAGCCCATTTTTAGTACACAACAAGAATATTTTCTAGAGGAGGATGTTGTGCGTACCTTAGGAATGAAGACGTAGTGGGTTAATCGTCTAAAACAGTCTGTGGCAGTTAATGTAGATGCACCTGCACACAAAACGCTGTTATGAATTGTTTTTGACACCTAGTCCTTCATTATGAGTAATTTAGAGCATTATCCGGAGTAGTGCATTTATTCGCCAGGTATTTTGGTTTATGGACTGATCTTTTGACCTTCCTCTAAACCAGCATCGCTGGGACGAAATTACATGCTGCATTTGAGGCCAAGCCTGAAAACCTCCTGAAGGCAAAGGCGAAGCACCAGAAGGACTTGTGTCACATTGAAGTAATCAATGATGCATAATCTTCTAGGTGACTTGGTCCCAGACATTACTAACACTAATTGAGGGATTAGGAGCAGTTCTGCCTCTGTAGTAAACAAGTGCGCGTCTTCTTCGGTTGACGATACATTATCATTATAAGGAAATCTTTCAAATACAAAAAAATTCACCATCATCAATGTGATTATTATATCATGCCTACTGCAAATAGTTAGTAGTATCTATTCTGTCAGTTCAATTTTTGAATGAAATAAATCCTTGCTTTCCAAGTTCAATTTAAGGCTGTTCTAAACATATGTGCCAGAATAAGTCATAAAACCATGGCTTACCGTCAATATAAGGAAAATGTATGATCTATATATATATATGCTTTGAAGGGGCTCTGTATCGCATTACTATTTCATTAAAAGTAAATTATGAGTTACGGTATTACTGGCATTTCAAGCATGCGTATAGGGCATGCAATTCAACTCAAGGAGCATGTGATTGACTGCTGCAGTAAGCAATCGTTCTCTGATGTTTAAATGGAGTGCAAAGAAAAGTATGCAATTTTTATTAAAAAACTAACAGGACGACATATTGCTGTCCGCTCTTATTGCCTTGTTTATCGGCACCTCGACTAGCGCCATACCTCATCTCACCATCATTAGCGTCTTCAACAGACACAAATGACACCTACTTCCGGAGCGGGGCATCATGACGGGTCGTACAACCTCGAGTGGGAGAGCTGAGTTTGGGAGAACGGAAGTAATTTTAACTAGCAACAGATGCACCGTACCGGCTGCATTCGCATACCTGGTGATAATTACCATCAGGCATAATTATCTCGCTCTGCCTCCCTCTGCCCCTCCATGATTCCGAAAATCAACCGGCAGGAGAAGGAAGGACTGTGCACTTGATTTCCTGGTTATTATCTGAGTCAAATCAGTAAACTTGGCGGTAGTAGGACTCGTCTAAAAATTAGTCATTAAAAATTGTCAAAAGCAGTGCCGCTGCTGCCCATCCATTTCATGCCCTTAAGGTAATGTCGAAAAGGAAGTCACAAGTAGTAAACTGCAAGGCAGACGTGGTGTCAGTCATTTAAATTATGCTTTAAGCTACTAATTCATGCCTTCGTTGTGTTACACGCGATCCGCATTCCACTTTTGAACTACGTCCTTGGCGCTCCTCTTGGTCAGTTCCAGCGTCAGCCACCACAAGGTAGTCCATGCTGCAAGAAAACACACGAGTCAACCACATCAGCCACTGAATCTTCATGTATTTGGCAATTCTGCCGGATCTGAATTTTCGGCTCCCTTATGAATTTCTGACCGTCATATGTGTCCATTGCTAGTTATTGAGACACCGGCCTAAATGCCGAATTATAACAGGGGAGGGGGTCTAACACCCTCCCACAGGTATAACTTTTGGCGCCTAAACTTCCTTGCTACCTAGTTTTCATCTCAACACTGTCCAGCAATATCTACTTGGGTTCCATCCAGCTGGCAGATAAGTGGAGGCGGTTTCAAGAGTTAGGATGAGTCATTTCCTCAGAAAGATCCTTAACTAATTTTCCCGGAATATCCACGGTTAATGTCTCTTCAATTGGTAACAGCTTTATTGTAAAGCATGGAGCTGGGTAGTTACTAGTGGCAGACGTTACTTTCAAATCGTCTATTGGGGACCGTCACATGTCCCCCTTCCAAGTGCATACACTTTTCTGCCAAGCCAGAATTTATCGCTTAGCCGCAGAAATTGGGATAGTTGCCTCCTAAGATAGAGTTTGATATTCGCTACCATATATTTAGGGCCCGAGACTTTTCTGAAGAATCTGTATAATATGTATAGGTGACCAACGGAAGGGATTGGGGCTGCAGCAATGCCTCGAAGACCAGATCGCCCTGCATAGGTAGTGTAGTGGAGCCCCTAATGAGCGCGTTGCTTAGACCGAAATTAGGCAAACAATTAGGGCGATACAATCGAACCACGGGTTATTTGTTTTACAAATTCAGCTAGAATTTTGGGGAGTATGTGAAAACTTTTATAAATTTTTGATCAATAGAGACGTAGATGTAGGTAACTTAAGTTGAAAATTTGGGTATTCCGCATTAATGTAATATTTTACGAAAAGTCGTGTTTTGTGCACTTACCAAGTAAGCATGGATTTTGAAACTTGCATTTACTCGGTTCATTAAAACAAAGTACAATTTGCCCATCGAGAAGGTTCAGCCATCGGCACGGGATTATCCGCACGCGCGTACACACACGGTTTTAGCGTTCGCAAAGGTAGCATCAATCCGCTATCTCACGTCCCTACCCTATCACTGCAGGGCCAAAGTAAATCCATGGATTTAGGCGGGCTTAATTGGCAATTACTCAAATCTCCCCTGAGCCACGCAAAGGGGAGATGAAGGTGGTGGTGGTGACCAGGCAAAGTGGAGCAGACCAAACACCTTTTGATGAGCTTTCGCCCGGTGAGAGTGCTGGCGGAAGACAGAAGGGGCGGGGGAGATGGGGGGTGGAGGAAAAGGCAGGGATTAGCCGAGCGACAAGCAATTATGAGATGGAGCACGCGTTTGCCCAGTCGCACTTGTTGTCGTTTTCAGCAGTAGGGTTTGCGTGACTCCAATTTTTCTTTCTCTCTATCAGAAATACGCACCTGATGTCAACTAACAGCAGGTGGGATACTTGCAAGGGGTTTTCGTGACCCTTCCATATCGATTAACCATTTGTTCCCTTCTTCCCCCCTCCTCATATCAAAACTCCAACTCTGAAAGGTAAAAATAACCTTTCCTTCCCTCTCAAAAACCGCTTTCTCCTTTCTGTGCCTTTCTCCTTTCAACCAACAAGGTTTTAGTCGAATATTATCGGAGTAGTATGATGAATGCGTTTTAGACGAATTTTGCCTCTATCCAGCCATTTCGGTAGTAGGCCTACGAAAGCAAACGACCGTTAAAGGAAATATGAGTTTTGCTTTTACTTAAGTAAGTGGATTCACTGCGTGAATAATTCAGTTGGTGCTCAAGCACCAGTGGAGGGGGAGGATCGAATGATTTGTCGGTTGTAAATCAAAATAAATGTGACAGCTTTTATGTATTAATTTGGAATCATCACTATTTGTTGCCCGGTATTAAAAGCAAAAGAGATAAAAGTGCTCAATATAAGGGGAAAATTGGTCCGTGGAATGAACAAATGGCGCATTGTATCGTTGGTAATTGCACACCCTTCTATAGAAATTGCCGGTATTACTAAATCAACTAATAAATGAAAGATAGCCCAAAGGTGATGTCACCCCAACAGACAAGGCACTTTTAGTAGAGATGAAGAAATATAGCACCAATGCAAGAGCACTAGTATTTATAAATAAGCAGTTTAGTTGGTGGATATTTGTGGGGGTGATTTAAGCACACCCGGTCATCAATTGTGATGAGAGGCCGACCAATCATGTCGCCAACAGATCTCTGTGGTTCATCCTCTTATTTGAAATCGATTGCTCACAGCCTGAATTCTGTCCTCCTAGGGCTTGGAGAAAGCCCAATCCCCTTGTCATGTTCACGCGGTTTCACCCTGGCAACCATTATCTATCGATTTCTTCGGCACTCTTAAGGCCATTGGTGTTCGCTTACCTACCTGTCGCCTACAGTCTTCAAATTCAATCCAGTGAGTAGTCATGACTGAGACAGCGCAATTCTCAACTGACATCCTCAGCATTGGTGTGCTCATCCGTCTTCACTTACTTTTATCTATGCGAAATCGGTGTCAGTACCTAATTATTCCAACAGACTCAATACTTTGAAATATCTTAGTCAGGGGCAACGAAATGACAGGTACAGTGTGCGTAAACAGAGGAGTAGACCATTTGTTCATAATCGTAACTTATCACCTCGAACAAACATAGTTGTTTTAAGCTTGAAGGTCTGGGTTTTGCAGGAATTGTGCATTCAGCATAAGCAGGGAAAGCCGACTCTATTTTGCCTGCTGATTTTATTCATTAAAAGGCGAAGTATAGTTGCTATAACTTTCCAAACAGGGGGTAAGTTTACTTTGTCTTTATCAAATAAGAAATTTCATGATTTTTTAATCAATGTCAGCTCCAACCCTTTGAATTGACTACTTAAATCAGAATTAGACCACTTCAGTGATTTCCTTATAAAATTTAGCTGCACCAACCGATTGGAAACATGGTTTTACGAGTGGCCATTGCTGTGATGTGATAACCAGCACCCACACTAAGGGGTCATAGTGTGATCCAAACTCACATGTCCCCTTATTCTGCACTTAAACTGTACTCTGGATCGATAGGTGCAATGCGCTGACCCCGTGTCAATCGATATCGAGTTTTGGCGAAGCAGGTGCCAGCGTGCCACGTGGATGGATGGGAGTGCAATCATTCAATCACTGAGCCGTTCTCAACCTGATAATCACATTTCAGTGGACATGTACACACAAACCACGACGACTACCGACATAACAGCCGATGAAAATGATCCAACAGGCGGTGGAGACGGACTGGCCGCTCACAACCGAAGAAAACAGGGGCGGCCCAGTAGGATCGAGACGTCAATAAAAGGTGGTGAGTTTTCACTTTTATGGCATACCTCGACACCTTAAATTCAACTTAACAGCTAGGTACTTCCAAGTAACTTGCATACAGTCTTTTTACCGCCAAAGGGACGTGTAGGGAAGTTCTGTTTGAAGACTTTTGATAAGCTAGCCTAACGGATTTTCAATATCGGGAGGTCTCGGCCACTGACGCACCTAGGCTTGAGAAGTTGCTCGGAACCATTTCGCCTTTTCAAGTAAATAAGTCAACTAGTTAACTAGTGGTAAATGTCAGTGCTTGTCTGTTAAGATTTTACTGATCTGTAATTCTTAATGCACCGAATTTTACCTGAGGAGATAAGACTCTTAGTTTCCTTTTAAAATAATCTCTGCTACGTTTCCAGCACTGCAAGAAACTTAGGTAGGACAAGCTTAATCGTGCATGCATTTGGCACACCGAGCTTAAAGGTGAATTGCTGATTGCTTTCACAAAAGTGGCTTTATTCCCGTTGACTTTTTGAGCACTGCCTCATCCACGGCTTTACCTGTCCCGGACTTGGGATACTTTACTTGGGATGGCCACAGGTTGCAACGGATTAAGTGTGACTGACATCGGGTTGCATTTTTGGCAGTAGAGCAATTGCAGAATGCTCTGGTTGAAAGGTAATTTAATTTCTCCTTCAGTAGTTCCTTTAAAATTGCGCAAAACACCTCCTTTTGGGAGCTGTGGTGGCTAATTTTCCCCTGAGACTTCAACGATAAACGTGCTAACGGCTTTGTCGCTTTTCAAAAACTTCCTGAATTAAATGCTTGCTCTAAGTTTAGTTGATTTATCCATCTTCATTGTTCGAATTTGTTGTCAAGCCGTCTCCACCTGCTTCTATGGCTAATAACTTCAGCTTTTACTGTGAATTTGCACATGTCTGATTTAAATTATTGCGAAATTCAAGAAGTAGATCAAGATTGCTTCTTGGCCTTTGATGTTCTGACGCCCCTTAAAACAAATTCGTGTTAATACAGCAATTGGGTGTGTCAATCACTCACCAAGGAAATATTGCGCCTCATTTGCAGACCAATTGGGGAAACCGCACTACAATCAAAATATGACAGACAAATGCATAGGATAGTTCCAAAATCTATTCGAGTTTTCTTAATTGGGTGTAATTTCAAATGCCCTTCATGACCTCCTTTGATTCATGGCGTTGTATTCCCTCCCCACTAAGCCAATTCGCAAATGGTGGACGAGGATGAAAGATAAAGGGAAAAATGCTGGAACCCTCGATTGCTAACAACAACGTGTCTCCTGCTAGACACATCCGGGCACTAATGAGGTGTTTCTGTCAGTGGACGTTATTTGAGCTCATTTCGTGTAGTGTTTGCGGTGGAGGCGGCGGTGGCGGTGTTATCTTTCCTCTACTCTCCTGACACGCGCCTCCGCCGAACCGGTGTGAGGACGAGGATTAGTCAGTGGTGGTGAAACCTTATATCCCCTCTCAAATCGGCCTCCAACGCCCACAGGTGTTCGTGCTGCCGCCGGTGCCTCGCTTCACCACCACCACTTCACAATATGGTGTTTCGCGATTATCTGCTATCTAGACACCCTTAAAATTGCGAATAAATTAGGCATTAATAATAAGATGAATCAATATATTTGACTCTGAATGGAGTTAGGTTTTTAAAAAACAACGACAGCAACCGTCTTTCATGCCGGATTTTCCCACTTTAATGTAATTCGTAATCAAACATTCTAAGGTGGTATTTTAGTGGTTTCCGCCCATTCTTCCGTGTCACTTTCACGAAATTTCCCCCTACCAGTAGCGATGTATGAGGAACAGAGAGCAACAAAAAAATCCACTCTCACGTCCGCTGAAAGCGTGTAAATCAAACTCGTCATCACCACCGTATGGAGGTTCTGGTGCCCCAACTTTTACTCTTCGTCTGTTCACATTTCTTGAGATCAGCGTTTTCAAATTTTGATTCACTATCTATTTTGTCTGCGAAATTTAAACATTAAATATACTTGCTTTCCGGCGTAGCTTTATCAAAAATTGTTTCTTTTCTTTTAGCACTATTAATACTAACTCTCTGCTACACTGGATGAGGGTCATGTTAGATATTTAACCAACCTCTCCTTTGTTAAGTCATAAAAAAGGAGAATTTCTTCTGCAACAAACATTGCTAAGACAAAGAAAGTGAAAAAATCTATTGCTGCCTCCATTGCATCCCTTATTACTAATCTTCGTATCATCAGGAGTGGTTCTTTTGCCTGGCGTATTTTGATAAATCTCTCCGTTTTCTACTAGGAGAAACTGTGTAAATGTATGGCAATTGGCTCGAAACTAAGCACTCGGAGTCAAAGTGATGCACCCTGATCACTGAAGACATTAGCTTAGAAGGATGCCTAGCAAGTAAAGTAAATGTGCTTCTGAGACGAGATCAAGTAAATGCCGCCTTGTTAATCCCGGTCATTCCTCTACAGCCCACTCCACTATATGATGCATTAGTAAATCGCATAATAACAAGTTACGAAACCCAATCTCGAATTATCCCTCCCATTTATTTCCCAATTCCTGATCAGATAGAGGTTTAATCAGATTGTGCAATTGCTAGCTGATAAGAATATACACACGTATATAAAAAAGACGACGACGCTGGTTTTAACAAGCCACCGGAAATTCCGTGTTCCTGGTGTACAACAAACAGTGGCGTCGGCAGCGGCGCCCGTCTCTAGCGGTGACTTTGCTCTCACTTCACTGGCGTCAGTCTCGGCTTTGCACGCAAACTCAACCGCAGCCACCACCACCACCACCACACACACACACACACAGAAACACACAGGATTTATCGTCTGTCCCAGGTGGATGGGAATATACACAAACTCCAGCACACCAACACACTTGTTAAGGGATGTGTGATAAAGAAAGTGGGGAACACGACGAATGCGAAGACGACAACACCTAACCAAGAGACGCACGCAAACCTGTAAGAGAGTGAGCGAGTACAAATCTTCACCTGCTCAGAGTTGGGGTGGCAGGAAAGGAGGGAGAAGCGCGCATCCTCCCCTCCATCTCCCCAGTGGCGAGTGAGCAGGCGAACATCATTCTTAATTTACACAGAAGCTCGTGCGCGCACGCACATTGCACTTCGGTGTGAAAATCCGCCTCCTGGTCCTCCCTCTAAATCCGGCAACACGTCGACATATGTGCTATGGAGACAAACAGAAGGGGAGAGGCGAGGAGAGGGCAGCTTCTTTCACATACACATACACATACCACAAAAAAGGGAATAAGTCTGCTAGCACTAGCTGTCTTTCCCTAGGCGAAATCAAACATGCGTACTTGCACACAGGCCAGAGAATGCTAAACCAGGCCATGGGGAGGCAGGGGTGCTCCCAGAGATTTTTTCGGATTTGGGCTAAATCACACATGTAACAAGGTGGCTGCGATGGTGGTGAATTGGCCTGAGTTGATACAGTTGAGATGCAACTCAATCGGCCTTACCTTTCCACCGGTGAGGTGTTGCACTAACTCCGCACCAATCCACTCGCTACCTCGTCCTCTCTTCCCCTCTTAGACCGTTTTCATGTGTTCGTGTGTGCCTGTCACTGCAATGAGGCCAGGCTTGTGATGACGGAGGCATAGTGATGAGAGATGTGGTCTCTCCTCTCTTCTACGGGCCACAGAAAGTATAAGCGGGTTTCGTGGGTCGGTCTGTGGTAACAGACTTAGACTAAGAATGCGTAAAGAACCAACCTGAGTTTAACTTTTTATTTTATAGCCATCCTTCACAATAATGGAGAAAGACCATTTCCTTTGCGGTTTTTTAAAAAAAAACACACTGAATCCGAATCCCTGATTGTCCTACTTCTTTTTTGAAAGAATCTGCGAAACAAAAGTGATGGTGGAATTTGTGGATGAATTTAGTACTATTGTAAAATATTCCCTAATTGCTTTTCTACGCCTTAAGAACCTGCCTGGCGAGATTAATACTAATGCAATATGAAAAAAGTTTCCGTTGAGGACTCAACCAAGTTTGGGTACCTCATCCACTGCATCTGTAAAAGCCTTTTTTAACACATGCAACCTTTCATTGTCCACCTTTGGTTTCGGGAAGGGATGCTACGTAGCATAGTGAAGCTGCGACTTCTCCTGGCTCTATGCAAAGAGGAGTGTTTGTGGCCACCTTGAGAATCGGTAGAATCAGCTTAGCAACGAAGTTGGTGAAACCCGAACGCTTACCACCCAAAACGTTCCTTCAAACAATCATGTGCCTTATAACTGTTGCATAATGATAAAGGAAATTGTGCACAAGCGGAAGAAATCTTTTGTTAATTGCCGTCCTGAAATAACAAATTACTGCAAATTTTTGGTGAAAGCTTTAAAATGAAAATTGGGGATTCAAGTTCAACCGCTAATTGACCACCTTGTTTTGTGAACCTACGCCTTTGAAATCCGACGCTTTTGGCCGACTCTATATCTTGCAGTCAGCTTCATATTATTCGTTCGGAAAAAACTGTCCCTTTTAATGCAGCAGAAGCCACCTCACTGTTCGGATTACCTTCCTATTACTAATTTTACCATTCTCTACAAGACTTCTCGCTAGGTTTTGTCTCTGCCTTCACTGCAATTAGACAGGTGAGTAAGACCTTAGTGCAAATGTTGGATAACCTCTGTGAAATAAATTTCCCTAAAAGAGCAGAATACTTTGGCAAAGTGACGACCTTTAGGCGCATTTTATTAGCATATTTAAAAAAGCGGGATTTATGAGATGAGGTATAATTTGGCCGGAAGGTGAAGAAAGGGAAAGTGACCCTATCACCGGCTGAGAAAACGTTTTCATCCGAGGTAGGTTTACGCACTAAGGAGGGTATTTAAATTTGTCCACTCAGAAATTAGCATAGTGAGACCAAACAGGAGGGTGAGGAGGGAGGCAAGAGGTGGCGAAGGTGAATTGAGCTGAGAGGGTGTGAGGATACGCGCATGTCTCCTATTTACTCACCCCTTCCCATTGGCTCCTATCCGGTCACGGCCGCACGTGCGTAAGTGGAATAGTGCGCGTGCGCACAGGCATATAGAGCCAGGGAACTCATTCAAACGCCCCTTTTCCCTCCTCCTTCTTCTCCTCATTTCCCCTTTCGATATGCTCGCTTCCGTCTGTTGGCTCGGCGTTCCAGACATGGAGAGCATCCACCATCAGGACGAAACTACCGCCTCCTCCTCTCCATCGCACTCGCTCTCCCCTTCTCTCCCCGAGTCCTTGGAAAACAATTCCACGCATCAAGCCTCAAATAGCACCACCAAGACCCATGTCCCTGCTTGCCCGCAGTGTGGAAAACAATTCGCTAACATCTACCGTCTCCAGCGTCATCAGTTAAGCCATACTGAGAGTGCAGAGCTGCGCAAATTTCGATGTGATCAGTGCAGTAAAGCATTCAAATTTAAGCACCATCTAAAGGAGCATGTACGCATTCACTCAGGTGAGAAGCCTTTTACTTGTGCCAACTGTGGCAAGCGATTCAGCCACTCTGGCTCGTATTCCAGCCATATGTCAAGCAAGAAATGCACCGCTGGAACCGTGGATACAGTTTCAGAGGCACCAACGTCTGAATTAGGTATTTTTACACCATCGCCTCCTTCTACACTGCAGCGAGCCCGGTCAGTAATAAGGCCAGAGCAGACAAATATTCTGAAGACATATTACCGTCTGAATCCAATGCCATCCACAGTTGAGCTCCAACGACTTGCGGAGGCAGCAAATCTTCGACCCAAGGTAGTGAGAATATGGTTTCAAAATGCCCGTTCCCGTGATCGAAAAGGAGAGACTGATATGTCACATGGTAATGATGAAGAACCTCTTGATTTGACAGTTCCAAAGAGAGAGCCAGTGATGAGGTCAACACTTCCACCACAACCACCACCGCAACCACTACTGCCTGCAGTTCCGCTGCTCCCACTACCTCTGATGCCAACACCGCCACTTCCGATACCCCCTGTGAATCACTTAGCGGCCTCACAGACACCGATCTTCAATCCTCAAACACTTGCGCAAATGCTCTTTGTGAGAATTTGGCAAATGCAGATGGCAGAGGTGCCTCTGGATCAACATCAGCAGTCCCAGCCTTGGCCAGTTTATTTTAACTCCTGGGAGCAGTCGTTAAAGAGCTTCACGCCCAACTTTCCGCCAACAGAGGCATCAGAATCTTCGACTGCATCCCTGGCATCTCCTCTTCCTCCACCTCCACTTCCTCCAATTCCTCATCACCACTTTCTCTTGCCGACACCCCAGTCTCCATCAAACTCAGAGATGAATGCTATTCAGGAGGAAGGAAGGAAGCCCACAGAGGATCACTTCGACACTTTGTATTCACCAGTTGAGTCAAGCGATGGGGTGAGTTGTTAATGCTTTTCTCACCGAATTGCAAAGGTGGCTTTTTACACTTTTGGCACTGAAAATGATTAGCAATTTGAAGATGGGTAAGTGGAGAGGAAAGAAGAGGAAGGAGGCGCAGGAAAAGGGAAGGAGTCAGATTAGGCATAAATAGGTCTTGAATAGCCCGGAGGAATCCCACTTCACTTCTGTTTTAACCTTTCTCACCTCTCTGGGGAAATACCAATTAGGGTGGCCTGCTTGCTTCGATTGTGCTCACCTATTAGGATAGGCGACTTTTCCCTCGATAAATTGAGTAGAAAAACTCTTTTGGCTTCTTTAAAAGTGGCTCTTCCAAACACAAGCTCGAGATGTTCCGCAAATCGTTTCTTTTTCCGCACAATCACATCAAAACGCATAGTTTTTCAAAATGTGCCTACATATGATGGTCTGAGATATGCACCTTGAAATTTAACAATAGTACTTTTAAACAATATTAGCTCATGAGCATAAATGAGCTCCTACGCATGTAAAAAGCAGCGTTTTTTCGTAAAGAAAGAGGAGCAATGGTTTTCTGTTATGTAGGTGGCAAGGTCATCTGGAGACCATTGTGTTTCATTTTGGCTAAATTTACAACCAAACAGCTCATCCAGCTGGTTTTGGGTAGTGGGAAAAGAAACTTGATCCCACCTATTCCAAATAACTCGATGTCTGTATCCGTAAGCATATTCAGCATAGCGACCTCAAGCTTTTCGGAAGGTGACATTTACGCTAGAACAGGAACTTTGTTGCTGGCTTACAAACCGTGGGCTGCTTTGATTGTCTCATGTGCTGAGTGCCTATGTTGGGATGGAAATGCTACAAAACGTCGGAACTACCAAGTTATACGCCTTCCAGAGGTGTTGACTCATCTCTGTTGGGTTCCCTAAAGCTTTACTTTAGTGACATGTAACAATGGCAGAACTGAGTAAAGTAAGACACAGATGCAATTACGCCCATGTCATGATGTCGGCACAACCTACCTACAGCCTACTATTAACCCATGCTTTAGGGGGATTTTATGTATGCTAAACCCTAATTCACGAGACAAATGGATTCTGTGAATTGAGCGAGTGGAATGTTTCTCGATGAATGCGCCAATTTTAAATTTATCGGTGCTCTGTGCATCAGACAAACCTCAAAATTAAGAAATGGGTAGTTGTAGGGTTGGCGCGATGCGGCGCTTGTGACCGACCTTTAATCTAAGGTCAAGCACTTGTGTTAAGTTCGGTTAAGGCTTTGTCGTGGAGAATTCGCACCAAATTTGGCTGTGTCTCACTTTATTTTTAAGCTGTCCTCTGCGTAACTAACTCTGTTGTTATTTGATAAATTCAGTGCATTCCTTGACTGTAGAACGTTGCAAAATGGCTTAACAAAGGATACTTTGTTAAAAATTACACAAAGCTCAAAGACATTTAAAGCATTGTAACAACTTTCTAGCAACAAAGCATTGACCCGATCACGCACCTAAACTCTATGTCGGTGTATCTTCCAAGCGTGTGTGTGTATGTGTGTGTGTGATTTACCTGACGCCATATGTTCGCCCTCCTAATGATGGATCGTGCAAACAAACTCCCATCTGTTTCGTTGCGTTTCTCCGGCTGCTCACTAGCTCCCTCACTCCCAACTCACACACACACACACACACACACACACACACACACACACACACACACACACACACACACACACACGCAGAGGAAGAGACAAACAGTCGCAAACACGCCACTTGCGAGTAAATCTTTCTCAGTTCCTGCAACGCGGAGACAGGTTGCTAGAGGTGGGGTGGAGTAAGGATGGAGGAGGGATGGGGAGCTATTTTTTGAGTTTCAATGGTGGAAGATGCACTCAGGGAAGTCCATCTGTTCTTCTCACGCGCGACGGCTACCCACCTGGTTGAACAGTGGAAAGAGGGGTGGAGAGAAAGGCAACTATAAATAGGGAAGAAGCGGTATTCAGGCACACTACTCGTATCCAGCTACTCTGGTCCACCAACCATACAACACGACTGTTTGCGTGTTCATGTAGCTAATATAAACACTGCATATATGGCGTCTCATTTGTCCAACCTTCCCACCCTAAAATTTTAGCAGACTGCAGAACCTAAATCAAGCTCACCTTCTAAAAAAATATAGCTGCGTACTTTATGTATATCTCACTTCCATCAATAATTTGGCTGAACAAAGCTTTGACCTAAATAACCTAAATTCTGCCCTTTCCCACAGAAACATGGCAGATGACACAGAATGGTAGTTGAAAGAGTAGATCGGTGCAAATCTTTTGCATTCAACATGACTTCTCCACATTTCGTGCCACCACACAAATGATTGCTATCGGTGACAGCTGGAGGCACAAGTTCAACCAACTCTTACTCACCTCAAGTTCCGCATATACTTTGTCTCAAACACATCATCCGGCACCTCCTAACCTACTGCCTCGTAGCACCTGTCTGTCTGGGTAGTCAAAAGTCCAACCCATTCAGGTTTTCCTTTAGAAGACCTTTCCTACCTCGCTTTGACTGGGTTCGTGCGCTTCCTCCAGTCTTCACCGACACCTGCTATTCATTTCCGACGGCACACGTGCACGCGCGAATTCGAGGCCGCCATTGTAGCGCAGCCGCTAGAGGCCCTAGCATCACCTCATCCTCACATTCTCTGCCTACTCCACTTTGTGCATCCTGTGCCACCTTCCATTCGTTTGGCACTCACACAGTGATTAGCAGTTCCATGTAGAGATGTTCGAGGTGTGCAAGTGCGTACCTTGGCACGAGTCAGTTGTGCAGAAGGGACTGAGAACTGGCTTTCTGCTGCTGCATGGGGACAGACCTTTCCTTCCACTCACCGACCCTCCCTCGCTCCCTCTTACGATCAAGGCTTCTTGCAAAGGCTTCGTGCCCACCCCTCGGTTGCATTGCGGCAAATGGGGGAGGCCTCGATTCTGACTGTTGTTTGGGTCTCAGCAAGACTATGATGGTGATAGTTGCGTTGACAGCGCACCACACACAAAGCAAGCGAAGACTTGCAAACGTGGTGGAGTTCGGTTCCGCTGCATAGTGTGAGTGGTAGTGAGGGAATTGTTCAACACTAGCCGAGGTTGCGTTCGTCCCTTTAGCAAACGCAGCAGGTCGAATGCTCATTCTCGTGCTAACGCGGGTGTCAAATAGGCTTTGCGACGCGTTTGTGTTGGGTGTGAGGAGGGGGCGCGGAATAATTCGGTGATCCATGAAGCCTCACGTCTCCTGTCAATCCATGTATTATCATCAATGTGGTCATCATTGGAACGTCATCTATGAGGCACTTTCCGAGGATACTTTTTTCAGCTGCATCGCAACACCGATAGGACCTACAATTAAGTGCGCACGAGAGGTGTATATAACTCAG
Source organism: Taenia crassiceps (assembly GCA_023375655.1). Lineage (NCBI taxonomy): Eukaryota > Metazoa > Platyhelminthes > Cestoda > Cyclophyllidea > Taeniidae > Taenia > Taenia crassiceps. The sequence goes on from JAKROA010000010.1 coordinate 2,604,905, forward strand.
TTACTAATCCTTTCCCTTTTTCGTTGTAATGGCTCTCTTTGTTGCCACTTTTCTGCATCGGTTGCTGCTTTACAAGTTAATCATTAGCCACTATATATAGCTTTTTTGTTTTCTTACGTGGGTGGGTATCTGATCTCTTTGGCGGGCGTCCTTTCTTTCGGTTTTGAGGCTTTTATAATTGTGCTCCTTTGAAACTGTATTACAGATACACGTTGGCTCTATATGGGATCTGCGAGGTGATTAATCCACTGCAACGAGCGCAAATTTGCATTTTTGCCTCCTTATAACAAGCTTACCTTAATATATGCCATTGGCCTTGAAGGACTAAAAGCTCATAGTTTCATCTCTTTGCTGCTTTGTGTATTCCAAGAATGCGCTAGAGATGTAATTTTTGCCGTTTAGCTCTCATTCGCATTAGAATTTTGTGTTTTTTGCATGGTAAAGTTCTCAAAATAGCTCAATGCCGATGTCACCAGGTCGTTTACTGCCTTTTCTGGAGCATAGGGTTCGGTTGACCATTAATGTGGCTGTGGCTTCATTGGCCTATCCGTTGGCAGTCTGTACAGATCTAACCTTCCTCACGGTGGCTCTTCCTCTCAGTCAGTTTCTTCTGCTATCCGAATTCGACCTTGGGCGATATGTTCTTCCAGAGTGGATTCGTGTATTGCTGTAGCCAATGTAGATTACGGATGCGTTCTATTGTGTTGAACGGAGCTATTGCTCCGCAATATGTGACGGGGAGGGCGACAAAGGGGGCATCCAGTTTAAAGTTGAAGAAGTGAAAGGGAAGGATTGTGAATCTATTTACCTTCTCAAGATGATGTCTTAGTAACATGGGCGGACGAATTTTTTATAGAAGACAACGGCGAACACAAGAACGACAACTTGGAACGTTTGTCATGAGGTCAGACCGACTGACACACTAACAACGAGCAAAAGATCCCGTTCGCCCCATTTAAATGGATAAAATGAGGTAAAATAGCCCAGCACCATGATCCTGCTACAATTTTCAACTGGGTGAACGCATTCCACCTCTGTCACAAATGTGCTACCTGACAGGAAACTACGATTGAGAGGGCTAAAAGATCAGCAGGGCAAAATGTGCAATTCAAACTAACTTCGTCAGCCTCAGTTAAAACCCACGTTTTCGACAAAACGTATTCGGGTTAATATGGACTTATTAAGAAGAAACACACGAAGTTAGGCTTTTATTGCAGGTGGATGGCGCGATTGGTTGCGTATTATATTTTAAAGAGGTCACAGATGAGCAGGTCAACAAGACATGCAAAGTGGAGTCCAATATGGAGAGCTGATTAAGTACGCTAACAAAGCGAAAATTTCCTGTAGAACAGCGGGTCCGCAAAGCCAGAGTATGGAGTTACATCAGGGACATCAACTACTCGAAGCCGGTACGTCTGCGATCAGTGCGGCAAGGTCTTCTCCAAGCACAGCTCCCTTGCGCGTCACAAATATGAGCACACCGGTAAGGAGTTAGTCTTTTAAAAGGACTTTGAACTCAATGCAGCAGCTTTATGCAAAGATATGGTCGATTTTTTAGGCCAAAGACCCTTCTCCTGCGCATTTTGCACCAAGGCCTTCAAGCATAAACACCATCTGACAGAGCACGAGCGTCTGCATACAGGTGAGAAGCCGTTTAAATGCCAAAGATGCGGTAAACGCTTCTCTCACTCCGGCTCCTACTCTCAGCACATGAGTCTCCGCTATCGCTACTGCCAGGCCGGTGGTGTGGAGACCAAGTGACCAGAAAGTCTTTCCTCCTTCTCCTTTTATGTCATTTCCTCTTCTTTAGTGGAGGGATCATGACTCTATTATTCTGCTTTAGCTTATCCTTCTGCCCTCCTTGAATAAGTCGTACTTGTGGCCAGCGTGATTGGCCGCTCTTGTAAGCTACACTTATGACGACGCTAATTTCTGTCTCGATCTTTTTTTCCAGAAAGAAAACAATTTTGTGCCTTTGTTTGAATTTGATTTTATTTGTTCAATGTAGGCGGTTATGGGAGGATTAAAGATGTCTGATGAAAATAATTTATTGAAAATACCGGTTTTGGTAAATTGAATATCATTATTCGCAGACATTGTGAAACGGTAAAGTGAGATGGCAATCAACTGCGCTTAGCAAAGTGCTTTGCAACATCTTCACCTCGTTTTGAATGTCAACTAAGCCAGAAAAGAGATTGAACCTGACAGATAAGAAACCATCTGTTCTAATTTAAGAAGGGAGTTTAGAGATTGCAGAACTGGTCCCTTTCAGTTATTTTTATAGCATCTCAAAAAAGAAGCACAAAAGAAACACCCAAAATAGTAACTGGATGACGAGATTCCAGCAGTGGTCGTGTTCTCGAACAATTTCGACACCCTCCATCCTTGAGCGTGTAAAAATCCTGCGTCATCGCAGGCATTTCAATACCAGCTTCCAGCTACATCAACTGAAGGATGTTTCCAAGTCAGTGATCATATTGACGATAATTTATGGATAGACAGGAGGCGCGAGGCTTCATGGATCACCGAATTATTCCGCGCCCCCTCCTCACACCCAACACAAACGCGTCGCAAAGCCTATTTGACACCCGCGTTAGCACGAGAATGAGCATTCGACCTGCTGCGTTTGCTAAAGGGACGAACGCAACCTCGGCTAGTGTTGAACAATTCCCTCACTACCACTCACACTATGCAGCGGAACCGAACTCCACCACGTTTGCAAGTCTTCGCTTGCTTTGTGTGTGGTGCGCTGTCAACGCAACTATCACCATCATAGTCTTGCTGAGACCCAAACAACAGTCAGAATCGAGGCCTCCCCCATTTGCCGCAATGCAACCGAGGGGTGGGCACGAAGCCTTTGCAAGAAGCCTTGATCGTAAGAGGGAGCGAGGGAGGGTCGGTGAGTGGAAGGAAAGGTCTGTCCCCATGCAGCAGCAGAAAGCCAGTTCTCAGTCCCTTCTGCACAACTGACTCGTGCCAAGGTACGCACTTGCACACCTCGAACATCTCTACATGGAACTGCTAATCACTGTGTGAGTGCCAAACGAATGGAAGGTGGCACAGGATGCACAAAGTGGAGTAGGCAGAGAATGTGAGGATGAGGTGATGCTAGGGCCTCTAGCGGCTGCGCTACAATGGCGGCCTCGAATTCGCGCGTGCACGTGTGCCGTCGGAAATGAATAGCAGGTGTCGGTGAAGACTGGAGGAAGCGCACGAACCCAGTCAAAGCGAGGTAGGAAAGGTCTTCTAAAGGAAAACCTGAATGGGTTGGACTTTTGACTACCCAGACAGACAGGTGCTACGAGGCAGTAGGTTAGGAGGTGCCGGATGATGTGTTTGAGACAAAGTATATGCGGAACTTGAGGTGAGTAAGAGTTGGTTGAACTTGTGCCTCCAGCTGTCACCGATAGCAATCATTTGTGTGGTGGCACGAAATGTGGAGAAGTCATGTTGAATGCAAAAGATTTGCACCGATCTACTCTTTCAACCCACCATGCAATACAACGTCAGTTTTTTCACAAATGATTGGGACCAACCTCGCGCATCCGTTTAGGTTTTAAATGAGTTGTTATTCCTTTTGACAGGTCAATGCAAGACGCGCATTTGTGCCGTTTATTTGGCCTCTGTCGCGATCATTTCCTTTTCATCGGCATATTGTGCAATATTGATGTTAGGTCTTTTAAAGTGTCCAATTGTCGAAGATTTTTTGCAAGTTTTCGCATCTTTTTTAGCTCCGTTGACTTAATTGTGCATGACTTAACCTTCCAATTGGTGGATTTAGAGAAAGGCTCTTGTGATATGGTGGAATTCATGTTTTCTTTTAATTTATCCAAAAAGAACGCCTTGGATTATAGCACAAATTTTGTCGGAATTTGGTTTTTGAACTCGAGACAATGCTAATGCGCAACTTACTTGCTTCTACCAAGAGTTGCAGAGGTAGGGGAAGTAGTGGCAGACGATTTCTTCTACCTGGTCTATTAAGCCCACGGGTTGAGGTGCTGATCGGAAGCAGATGAACAAACGGATTCTCCGAGGCCAATAATTAGTCGCACCTCAAGGCGTGGAAACTTTTGTTACTCGCAGTGTGCTCCTTAAGGGTTACCTATTTTTGTAAGCCAATGACAAGGTCCGCCGGGCATTGAGGTGAACAAAAGTTTCACATTTTATCCCACAAATAATCTATTTCTCATCTATACGACCTGGGAAGGAAATAGCTTAGCCCTGGCCTCAAATCAAACACTGTGAGCGTCAAATATCAGAGTTGCATAAATTAAACCTGTTACCTCAGGCGACAGGTGTTGCCAGGATTGGATGAGGTGAGATAAAATCAAGCCTTTATAATTAAATTGTCCCAATCTCCGGTTGGACCGACCATGAGGTCAAATTCAACCTCAAACACAGGCATCGGCAGAGTGACTTTGAAGAGAAAAAAAGCCACCCGCCATCAGCTAGTGCTCAATATGAACATGGAGTTTGAATTGAGATATTTTTAGGGCTTTTGTACTATTCTGGTGGCACCACGACTACCTCTGAGGTCCAGGATACACCAGAATGGCTTTGGAAGTAATGCGGGCACTGAAAAGGAATCAATGGCACGCTGTCAAGTCCACCGACCAACTGCCGTATCAATGTGTTGTTAAAAGGTGGCAACTTCTGTGAATGAGTAGACGAACGGTGAGCTACCATGTAAGAGATGCTGGTGCTTACGTTGATGTTCAGTTCTGCATGCTGTCGAAGAACAGAGAAAGACCAGGTTTGGTTAAATGGAACTCGTTTCTAGAGCACGGGATGACAGAACGCCTTTGAATCAGCTTATTATTTCGGTTTTTAAACATTTTTAAGATCGCGTATAAAAGCTAAATGCAAAAAATGGCAGAGACTTAAATTACCGCCTGGTATTGCGCATTTGAACTTCACCTTCTTTTTAAAAAGTGAGAGGTAAATGCAATTTTCCTATTGAAACATGTCTACCTTCAGCCATATATGATAAATCATCAATACTGGCTAGCTTTTGGCTGCGATATTTCTACTTAGCAATGGGAAATAGCAATTTGTAGTGTTCAATTCAATTTCAGTGACTGGAGGTTAACGGGACTCCACGAGACAGTGAATGCATCGCTACTCTTGAGTTGTAAGCAGGATGGATTGACCGTCTCCATAAATTGGGGTAACTGGGCCTACAATTTAAAGGTTTCTACGTAGCAGCAAAAATAAACAAGAATGCAATAATGGTGCACCACCTTTATGTGAATTTTTGCAGTAATCACATAAAATGAAGTCTTTTTACTCCAAAATAGCTTTTGAAACAATTTGCATGTCTATGGAAGGTAATCCTTGTTACTTCAAGGTGAAAATATTCCAATAATCGCTTCTTATCATGTCAAACTGAGATTATTTTATCTGGCGGAATTCGACTCAGAGAGGTGAAAGCAGCTTGTCAACCTATGGATAGACCTCAGCAGACGCTAGTTCAGAATGCCTCACTAGGATATCTGCCTATGGGAGCTTTCTTTATGAAGGAAGGATTCGAAAGGGCTGTCGAATGGGCACTTCCATTTCGAACAATTCATAAGGGAAATTCTTTGGGAAACTTTTAACTACTTATTGAGTTCTCCACTAAGTGCTCTCTTTTCTCAAAATAAATTAATATTTTAAGTTATGTATGGGTAAGCGAAAAAGGAAAAGTTTTCTGGGTGAGTACTTAAGCTCATATAACTATAAGTCTTAAGAAAATCTAATTGAATCTTTAAAATGTATTACAAAGAAAACGCAGTGACCAAAATGTGTTCTATTGTTAATGGCCGGCGAACCTGCGGTGCGCGAATCCACAAGCCATTAACCAAGACGGCAATCAGCACCCGTGGTGTACGTAAAAGCCGTGTGGGATGATTACGTTCCCCGTCAGATATGCCCATCCACGCAGGGGACTTCATGAACAATTTGAGAAATAATAGAACAATAAGTTTCAACGACAAAATACTTAGATGATGTAAGCATTCCAAAGAAGACTCTGAAAATGTTCACTCAGTGATGGGTTTGACCATGATCCTCGGCACAACGATCGCTGCTGTGAAAACTGCGTCAGGGCAACGGACGTATGGGTCAATGTGACCTGTCTGAAATTGAAGAAGCGACGGATCTACGCATCAAACCAGCCAAGCTTTTGCATTTATAGAAAGTTTACGCATACTTTCCACACAGAAGATAAGATTGTCCTATAGCAAAGCTAATGAGGCCTCGGTTGTTATCAAGAGGGTAATGCATCTCCAGCCAACTAACAAAACAACTGAAAGAAGATTCAACGCCTCAAAAGTTAGCAAAATTTAAACGTTTTGCATTGGTTAAGGAAACTTTACGCCGCAGTTTCACCTCATACATGTATGGAGGACCCGCTGATAGCAACCTCTTTAAGACAATTCACGGATAGTGTCGCCTTAGTGTCGGAACTTGACTGCTTTCCAAAAGTCGACTTTATTTTCAGCCTAATCATCGGAAATCGGCAGGGATTCGCCATCCTCCAGAGCACGCAATCCTTCAGTCTCACTCAGGTTTGCTGCCCGGCAGTGGAAAGCAAGGCAGTTGCTCTTTAAGATGGGGTTCACATACTACTGCCATCGGCGTGGTGTCTGAGGCTACCCTGAAGACGGAGCAAGACACAACACTCGTGCTGGATCCGTTTTATCCATGTAAGGAAGGTCTGAAAGGGCATTTTTTGGCCCAGAAACAGGCAGCTCAGAGAAGGTAAAGTAGCAGCGATCCTAACAACTTTTTACTCAAAAAGAGGAGTTAAACGAGCTAATAAACCATTACCTTAAAATGATTCTAAACGCAAATGGTATTAATGCGATAAACATATCTACTGAGCTCTCTTGTCTGACGCCACTCACAAGAGAAATAAGGAAAGAAAATTTAAGGAAAATTGACCAAAAAATCGAGTGTTTTGTCGTTTACTGTCCATTTGGGGTGTCAAACAAAGCGCAAACAGGAATTCACTCAACCCATTGTCCCGTCGCTTCTTTTTCCCCGATCTCTAACTCACGTCAGTTTGGAGGCTTAACAATACATTTCAGAATTGTGTTAGTATTGAATGCCTTCGTCGTAGATACATTTGTGAGTGATTGACGGGTTCCTTCCTCAGGAGGGGCTTTGCTTTGATTGCACTTCTTCAAAAGCAGTCGCCAATGGGGTGAATGGAACGAGTCTGTGGATGTCAGCTGAAAAATAGATCGGGACACACCATCTGACAGAAAAAGTAAAGTAGCACATTATCGAAAAGCCACTCCAAATTACCCACTTGGAGAGTCTCAGCCCCTTTCACAGTAACAACTTTTATTATGGGGTCTATTTCCATTATCCATGCATTTATTCTCATCAATGAAAAGTGGGTAAACGCTTTGGAGGGCAAAACGTTCTGCCACCAGTCTCTCGAAGGAGGACGCAATTACAACATCGAGCAACTTTGTTAATTGTAATGGCACCCACTAAATTGGATAGCGCATTTTAGTCTTTAAATCAATTACACATTGCTATGAAATGTGAAATGCATTTTTGCTGAGTGCACTACAGGCACCTGGCATTAAACTGTGCAATATCAATTCCACTGAACTGAAACTTGCATACACGGCGTCGACACCGCAGACATGCAGCATACCGAATCTTTACCCTAAGCTAAGAGTCACTTTCTAAAGATTGAGTGCACCAGATCGGTTAAGCATAAGTGGAACGTTCTTGGTTTAAGAGATCACGCAGTTTTCTAGCGGCCGTTGAATGGACCACCTTCATGGCACAAGTCGGTGGAACACAGAAACAGCAAAACGCACGGATCCTAGTAGCCCACTTCCCTTCGAAAACTTAACGAACGTAGTAGTGCAGGAAACGCTGCTTCCCAGGAGAAGTACCATCGGTTCCCAGTCTGCCACAACTCATTTTGACACGGTCACCGAAACCCATACTAGCTGTAATGATTATTAAAAAGTAAAGATGCCATCCCAATGATTAAAATAAGTTGAGTCGCAAACACTACCCAACCGCCAAAGATCGTGCAGGTTCCCAAGCCAGAACCAAAGGTGTTGACCTAACCAAGATTTGTGCAAAGCACAGCCGGGCAAACTTCATCCCTGTGAGTGGAAAAGTTCTATTCTTGTTTCTAGCTCCTCAACTACTCCACACCAACAAGTGAAACGACAAGCGGTAATGTGACACCCCACACCTCTAATGGAACATTATGAGTTATATCGGTAAATAAACGCGCTTTCGAATTGTTAGTTTTATTGACATTACCAGGCATAAGAAAACAGATGAAACATCAGTGGCGGCACGGTGTCTCCCGGAGGTATAAAACAGCATGTGGCAAATTTAAGCCGCGCCTTCATATTCAGAAAAATATGACGAAATAACAACCATATGGTATAATTACAATGGGATTGTTCGTAGAAAGCCAACCGTAAATAAAAGAACAACGTTTCAAGCGGGCAAACTGAGCTTCCTTCCTTTGAGCACTAAAAGTAAAAGTATGGTAAAATTAATTCAACACCGACACCTACCTCGAGTAACGTATAAGTAGAAAAAGTCGAGATAGAGTAGAGTTTGGATGACGCCGGCAACAACAGCAATGTAGTCAAAGTATCCCTCGAACGTGTAGCGATAAATCCAGTTCAAAATATAAAGAGCTCTGTAAGAACCGAGAGCAAACAGGTAGTGCGAGGTAATAGTTTCAGCTTCACCCGTTTTAGATATTAAAAACAGCTGAGGAAGAATGGCGACAGACTCCAGGTAGATCGAGAATGTCCAAAGAATCTTGCGAAAAATTGCTTTAAATAAGAAACACAATTACCTCGAAAACGGAGAACTGGTGGTTTATTATGAGGGCAAGAATGGCGCACGGAATAACAAGAAGCTCTAGTCGGAAAGTGTCATGGTTGCTGTCGTACGTAGCACGAAATTTGAAGTACATAAGATACAGGGTAGCGTAGGAAGACACGATAAAAACAACTTTCGCAACGGAGTTATAGACAGAGATAAATGATGTAAAGAGATCCAGATAACGAGCACAAAAAACGACCGCAAACGCCATCTGTGACTTGCCAGATATGCCTAAAGTGACTGGAGGATTACCTTGCGCATACCTGCACAAGATCGGGTTTTCCATATTTTTAACAACAAAATTATTATAGCAACAAAGTGAGAGAAATCGCCAAGGAACCGAAAAACGTTCATTATGTCCGAACACGTCAGAACACTAACTAAAAACAGGCTAACCGGCACAAGGAGAACTAGTGCACAAGTCCCAAGTCTATTGGTTCTAACCTCAAAGTCAATAGCAAAATGCAGAATCAAATAATTAAACTGATTATCCTAGTCCATCCCTCTGTTTACCAGCAAAAGATTCCTCAGAAATTAAATTTAGTTCATTCATCGACTCTAATTGGACAGTGTTAAAATATGTTTGGAGGCTCCTGTGTCACTTCACTGAAATCCCTTATTGAAGATACGTTTTCGAGTGCAAATAACAACGCATTATGCAATTAATTCATTAGCTTTCAGGGTAGCTATTGATAAATTAGTAGTGATATCTTAATGCGCCGAGACCTTTCTGGAAAGGAAGGAGATATGATATCTAGACAGAATGTATGTATGTTTCGCATAGAATAGGAATAGGTACTGCTGATATAATACTGGCAGGCTAAAGCTATGCGTTTTCAAACGTAGAGCCATTTTTTACCATCACCTCAAACGTTCTCAGCCTGTAAAGCTTTGCTTTGCTTGCCCTAACCTTTCCGTTATTAAATATGTAAATTCTAACCCATAAATATTTCTCCTTTCGCCTCCAGAGAAGTTTTGGAACACTACACCGGTAGCAGCTGAAAGCGGATCCAACTTTATATGACTTCTATCTCAATCTGTGCCACCTACAGCAAACTTGCAGCACATGTCTACCGATGGGAGAACCTCTGGCATTTCCTAACAAAAAAGCTGAGAGCGACTTCTGCCTTCTGCATCCACCCCATCTCCATGTTCTGCGAGAAAGCTGTTATAAAGTGAAGAGACACTAGCAGTGAACCACCCTGATGTATCCCAAACCGGAAGGAAATTCAGATCCTGTCGAGCAGTCAGGAGGGATCGGTGACGCTGTGGTCAAGTGTCTTCTCAATTGAGCTGGAATTTCGATGACTGGCGTGGCTAGCTTGTGGATGCTTCCTCGAACACTGATTACATTGCGACGGCTGAAGTGGGAGGTCAACCAAAAGATGCGCCGAGGACGACCCTCAAAAGAATAAAGGTGATGTTTAATGCATTTTTTGCTTAATCGTTGGTTAAGGCGACCTAAGCGGTCATATTGTCTATCGGCCATGCCAACTACCCCAACTACCCTAGAAGTCTCATGACACAACACGGAGTTTGGCTTTGTGATTCTGCAACTTAGCCTGTTTTCCCTTCTTCCTTCTCTGACTCAAGGATAGGTTATGGAAGTTCATCGCTCAGTGCAGAAGCTCTGAGATAGTTTGTGTTATTAAAGTTTAAAAGCCATTGAAACTAGTTTTTTCCTCTGATGCTTCTACGGATTTCCAAGGCACGTGGCGAATTTTTTACCCGCAAAGTATAGGTAGAAAAACACGCACTGCACTTCACTGCACCAACCTCGATGGTGCTATGACACAAATCAAGAGGCATTTGGGACGTGGTCAACGAATGTTTTGACAATGTACAGGCAACTAATGTGACCACGGTCTCGTATTAGGAAAGGGATTTTGACTCATACGCGTACCAGAGTTAGTCGAAGTGGCATTAAGGAATGCTATAGTAAGTCAATCAGGAAGGCAATTTGGTCCAATTTTTTTAATAACTCCCTTCTTTTTTTTAAATAAGTCCTTTCGCGTTTGAAAGAACCAACGTGTTATCTCAAACTGCATTTCATTTGGCGATCTGTAAATCTGTTTTCATTGAACTTGTTCGGTAACGTTCCTCCGAAATTTAGTTTCGGCATAATTTTTGGGCATTCCGTTTGTACTTGCCGCTTCTTCCCTTATCATCTAAGCAAGTGAATTTAATTACGCTCACCTCCCTTTGACGCAAAGGCAGCAGTTTGACATTTTGTTTAAGTGTACTTGCGCGGATACTTCAGTTCCTGCAGGCTACAATCCCGTTACACCGCAGGGCCTTCAGGCCGTAGCGATAGCGTCTCCGACTTTTCTGCGCCTCCTTCATACACTTTCTTTCACAAAGTCGAAGGGCTATTGCAGCTTTAGAAGAAGACTTGGCTCGCTGAACCTCCGCTTACTTACCAGTTCTCAAGTGCCACTGCTCATCTTAGGCCTGTGTGCTGTATTCTTGTGACAAATATTGGAGGAAAAATTCAAAACATAATGATTTTGTGTGGAAAGGCGTAATATAAAACTACTCATATCTTTAAGCCAACGACTGTGAATTCAAAAACAATTCAATGTCAGCGCCGTGTGGCAGATTTGTGTGAGGCAAAGTATTTTATAAAAAATCAGGAAGTAGTTTTCATTTTGGGCGCTCTGTGTCAAAATATTTTAAAGAAATTTAAAAGGCGAAGATGGTTCAGTAGGAAGCCTCTTTTAGAGGAAAACGCTTCTGCTAGGAAGTCGTTCTGTGTAAACTTCATGGTAGACGGCAGCTACGCTTCCTTTTAATCTGGTCAGTCAATTTTTAAAACCAAGTAAAATAAAAAATGTAAGCCACTGTGCGTTTGGCATTTCCCTTTTTACTGTAAATCAGAAAGGTTGGAACTTTTCCACCGTGCTGAGGTCTTCGTTAGGCAGTGTCAGCCCGTCTTCCGACTCCACCGCGGGTCCAGTGGACAGCGGATGGCCTGATATTGCGAAGAGCAGGCTAAATGAATTCGCACAATCTCAGTCTCCAAAATTTTTGAAAATTCACTACTACTGAATGCATTTCAGTTATTCTTCATTGGAGCGAAGTCTGAGGGAGCGCAGCCAAAGTAGTGCAAGTAAATTAATTTGAAGGCAAGAAACTGACCTTTGCTAAGGCCATCGCAGGTAAAAATGGGAGGATCGGATCTAGAGGAGCATTGCGTTTGTGCAACTTCTTGGAATGGATAAATGGAGTGGGGAGATGTTTTGGGCAGGTATTGCAGACTCATTTCCAGTTACAGAAAATATACGAATTATAAGTGAAAACTTGGAATCATTTCACCCCAATTACGCCAAAATCACAACCCTTATCTCCTTGTGTTATAGAGCCATTTATTTTCCCAAATGGTCGGAAGGGAGTTATAATTACTTTGGAGGCATGTGCACTCATCGAAATTAGCATTTATGCACCACGCGCACACTCCACTTCTTAAAAGGATGGCACTAAAGTATTATGCCTCACTTCTAGCTGCTTCAGTTCAGAATAGGCAAATCGTCTGCACCATGAAGGCGAATGGAAGGCGTTCTACCAAATCCAGTCAGAGTCTCACGTGGGGGCATCGCTGACTGACCCGTTGGGGCGCGTTCCCAAGACCGCGTCGACAAGGTGCATGCCTCTGAGATAGCAGAAGCCAACAAACTCTGTCGCTGAAATTAACCAAGGTGGTTGCCCATTTGAAATAAGCAGCTTAACTTGCCAAATGAAATCGACGTATCATAATCTGTGCTTTCAGAAAGATGGCCTAAGAAGACTAAAGCACCTGAAAAAGTTGAACTCGGCTAAACAGGGCATCAAATTATCATAGCCCAAAGTTATTCAAATCATGTACAAAATGATTGGTTGAGGACGACAAGTGGTTGCAAGGTTTTAGTGCTTTACCAATGATTGGTAGCTAAAAGGGGTTGTAATGTGAACTCTTCAAATAAAGACGTATACCTTTAGGTGCTAATAATCCTATGCTTCCACGATTATAGTGCAAATTAGCATCAAAGCCACCAGGTTCTAACATGTGCCTCATAAAGTAGCATTGGCGCCACAGTGGTTGCCCGCTGGCGCATGGTCTGGGCCCTGTGATTGGTTCCTCGGGCATTGAGCACAGAAAAACTTTTCCCAACGCAGAAGAGTAATGCCACTGAGCCAGTCATGCGCTTTTTCCTAATCGGGTTGCTTCTGCTAGCCACAGCTTCTTCCAACAGGATCTATTTAAATGGATGTGGTGATCCCATTGTAAGGCATGTCTTCGAAAAGCTCCTCCAACTTTACGCTGACAAACGCAAGCATGAGATTCAGGTACCCTAGAACATAAAACACCATCCGTTCTCTATTTATTTGCATAAAAGGTTATGGGCGACTTCTATGAACTACCCAAAGACAAGGCCATTGAAGAAATCCAAAATCCGACCGCCTCGTCGATGATGTACATGATATTTGAAACGAAAGAGATGAGTAATGATGCAAACTTTATAACTTTCCCTGTCCTCAACGCGTAAGTTGTCATCATCGACTTTTTTAAGTTGACGTTATAAACACCAGAGCCCCCGAGGCAAGTTAGTAAAGATAGGTAAATATTTGTTAAGATAATGTATCGTAGATGTTTGCACTGCTGAAATGATCGGTTTAAATACCACACGGGGAGTAAAAGCAGGACGTCAGTTAATCTTGTTACAATGCAGCTTTTTATAACCAGGCATTATGAAGGGATAGAGTGCGGACGTCACAAATTCGTGACACATCCAACCCAGTGGTAAAGATTCGGTATTACACAAAAATAGATACCAAAGGAGTTTCATTGTGGGCATGTCACCATTTTTGTGTGTCCTATTTCCAGACCTTAATCCGACGTCACTTATATGCAGTTTGCATGAGTTGCCAGATCATGTCACAAATAGGCTGAGCTCAAAACATTAGACTGAGTGGTCTGGGGGTGGCACGACTTTTTTCAGTTTCCCCGTCACAGCTTTTACGGTCATTTTCGGAGAGCGGTTGTTGATGTGTCATTGAAACAGTGCAATACTGTCCGTTAGCGCCCTAAGAGCAGACGCCTTGGCAGATCTACCCAAAGGTGCTAGAAATGTGGAATTATGGGAGTCTAGTGTGCGAAAAAAACAAATCACGTATGTTGCTTGGGATAGATCACAAATTCGTCGTATTGAAGAAGGAACGACTCGCCAACTTAGCCGGTTCCACTTCAGCAAGCCATCATGGAGCAGAGCGTGTCGCGTGCTCCATTGGTCGACGAATAAAGGCCAATTTATGCTATTAAATTGGCATAAATTGGCGACAGATTCCATTACCATGTTATTCAGTCGGGAGAGAAAGCGTCTATCAGTTAAGAGGCATTTAGTGCCGCTTATTGCACCACTAGCTTTCCCTCGGGTTGGCTGATTTGGTTTCTAAAGTTATCTATTGGCAATGTAGGGTGTTCCATTTTATGCAACCTAAATCAACTCCGTGTTTTTTTCATAAAATCATGATTTGGTTTTTTTCACCCAAACACCAGTCAGACAAATTATTTCGAAGTTGCAAACTTTTGAATGCAAAAATAAACGCAGCTGCCTCAACAAGTCCAAGTTGAATCCCTTATTGACACAATCTTCTATCAGGCCTTTACACCTATTCCAGCGTTTAAATATCACATGAAAATTCTTTGGCGTTGGAGAATTTGCCTAGTGTACTGAATTATTCACTTTCGTCTTGGTCATTCAATGTTTTGGCCCTTGTCACACATTGACCCTTTGAACTTGGGGATTCCTTTAAGTAACCGCATTCACCTTTCCACAGAAGGTCTTTTTTCCCACCTAATTTCATGACTGTAAATAAGGGCGGTAAGCGTAAAGAAAAATAGCTGGGAAAATAAATAGAGAACGCCACAACTGAGGTCACCATTGAAAGCTGAAGGCGCCTGAAGTTCCTTGAAGAATTGAGCTTTTTTAGGTTGTATGTCTTTGTTAATGGGAAGCTTTGTTTATTGCGGTCGTGCTTGGTTCGTCTTGACCAATGCCAATAGCAAGTGCCAGGGTCAATCAAACCATAATGAGCACATTAGCACGGAACTGATGCCATGGCCAGCCACGCGTCTCAAGCAGAAAGGTCGGTTCTGCAGCTAGCTCACGTGTGTCGGCAGTGAAGGCGGTCCTACCGAAATCCATGGCACTTAATTACAAAACCACGTCAGAGTGCTGCACCACTATGGTAGACTCCACCGTGAGCAGAAGTGTCTCTCTATTCCTCTGCTGTTATATCGATATAGTATTTGGTGGTGGCGAGATAGTGCCGCGTAAAAGTTGAAGATATATTTAAATTTCCCAATAAATGCAGCCCAAAATGCTGCGATGGCCATGGACTTGGCTGCACAACGCCCCTGAGTCTGCGTGGACGCCAGGGCGGGGAGTTGGGGGGCTACTGCCGAGGTCCGAGCACCATGCTGCAGTGGCATTTAAGTCTGTGAAACTGAAGCATCTACAATCAGACGCAGTTAAACAAAACGGCTATTTCCTGCAGAATTAATGGACTTATGCTGTTCGGTTGCTTGCCACATTTCATTCACTTTTTATCAAACGGGTAAAAACACTAAATTGAAGATAAAAGGAAAGGCAGAATATATAAAAAATGCTTAATTACGTCTCGTTACTAATGGAAATTGCTCTAAAGTCAAAAGGATACACAACACTCGAGCAAAACATGCATTGAAGACATACAGGTGAGCCAGGAGCAACTGACATGGTCCCGTTGCCAGTCCACACGGCCAATGTTCAGTAGCGGAGCATCAAAGTGGTCCTTTTGCCAAAAAAATAGAGGGTTAATCAAGTCTATAGCATACTCATGTTGGCCTTTAAACGCTGTTTAATCTTATAAAATGACAAAATTCACTCGCGACTTATCAACTTTCTTATATTTCGCCGTTAGGCCTTATGCAGTTGTGGCCAACATTCCCAGTCTCTGTGATAAGCATGGGAATGCCACCACTTTACGACTGACAAATGAACTTCTAAAGGAGATTCTTCAAGGCAATGTCACGACTTGGAATCACTCGAGAATACAAGAGCTCAATCCAGGTTAAACATCGTTGCTTGAGTCAACTTAACCTCTGTAGACTTAAAATTACCAGACAAACGCATAATTTTAATTGCAACAGAACCTAGTGCTGCCATTTCCTGTTTTGAAAAAGATAAAGCATTCTGCTTACAAAATGGGATGCCTAGTCTGCATCCTCCGTTGTTTGGAGCGACTGCTGTCTGTTATGCTATTCCCTATTCAATCGGTTTCTCGTCAATCACACAAGCTGAACCCTACAAACTTATCCAAATCGAATTAATTGAGTCGAAGACGCTCCTCACACCAACACTATCGTCTGTTGAAGCTTTCATTTACGGTTCATCCAATGTCACTACCTACCCTCTAGTTAAACAGTTCTCAATAGCCATTAAAAAGAGCTGCTCCAATGCTGGCAGATTAGCCTCAAATGTTTGCAAAGTAGCGACAGAATTAAAGCGTTTTCTCAAATGGATCTTGACATCTTACAGCGCTAGAGAGGTTCTGAGCAATGCCTCGTGTGTCAGGGTTGATTCAGCAAAGGCGAATGAGATACTTAAAACCGAATTAAGCAGCATGCAGTGCCAGCAAAGTGGGGTCTTCATCTCAGTGGATAAATATGCGCAACATGAAGGCAAAGAAGATGACGAAAGTCTTGACACTCTTACAATCATCTTTGTAACTGGAAACTGCTTCGGAATCCTCCTTTTAATTTTTGGTGTCATGGTGTTGAGAAGATTATTGAATCAAATGGCTGAAATTCGTAATAACGTATGGTTAATCAGGGAGTTGGATTTAATTCCTCCTGAGTCGGAACGCTTGGAGTCCTTTGCAACGCTCATTTCCCAGGTATCGTCCCGACAGAGCCACAGTCAAGTCGATCTCAGTAGAAGCTGTCAGTGCTGCTCCATTCTCACTCCTAGTTCAGGTGTCGTCGACATGCAAACCATCTCTGGCATCTACAAGTCAATCAGTGTGACCCTGTCTGCCACTCGCATTCCTCTAACAACTGCATTCGATTATGCCACACGAAAAACACTCATTGGATTGCGTAAAATCTCACATAACAACATTCTCCGCTTTTATGGCCTTGCTAACCTTGGCGACAAGGATATTCGTACACTTTTTGATGGAACTGAAAACGAGGTATGGGGAGTCGCTGCAGAAGATGACTTCTCCGAAAACCGAGACTTTGCGCTGAACAAGACGGATCTCCCCAACTACTATGCAGTGAGGGAGCAATGCACAGGCGAGAGCATCTTCTTCTTCATGCACTGCTCGTCGATTAATTTTCCCACAGAAGCGAAAGTACCAGTCACTGTTCAGCTCATTGACGCTGTTGAATACCTACATAGCCATGGAATCGTACACGGCAAGTTAAATTCCCATTGCTGTTACTTTGACCACAATTTCAATATTAAGGTGAGTGACTGGGAAAGCTCAGAGATACTGGAAAAGTACCTCCGTTTGCACAGCACGGATGTATACATTCCTTCAAAATTTGCTGCATTTTTGCAAAAAACCAGCGTATTGCGACCAACTTCTGATGGTAAAAATCGTACCCTACAGTGCCACAACATGAATGGTGTGTTGAGATTGCGATGGAGGCCGCCTGAATGCCTCTATTTTGAGGTTCCGTTGGTGAAGAAATTATTCTCTCCCCCTCAATACTCCTCAAATTACGACAATGGACGAAATGCTACTGCGGAAGAGTGGGAAAAGGATGGAAAGTCTACCGATTCTGAGATACCTCTTTCACACTTCCAGGATCCTACTGTTGACATTTACAGTCTTGGAGTGATTGTTAACGAGGTCTGGTCGAGAGCCATCCCCTATTCGGAGATAGATCCCGAATATGGGGATGAGCTTCAACTTCTTGACGCTATTGCTAGCGGCACCTTAAAGCTAGAGATATCCTCGACTATGCCAGCAATTGTAGGTGATCACAAGGATATTATTTATGTTTTAATGGTACCTTATTTTCCTTAACTTCTTCAACGATTTTGCAGCTGAGAAGCATGATCAGTGACTGTATATCCATGGTGCCTGTGAATCGTCCAAGTATTTATTCCGTGAAGAGGCAAATTACTGATCTAGCAGATACAACGCAGACAGGTCTTGATGTCTACCTTGATATCATGGACAAGTGAGTAACTAATGAATGTGCTTTTAAAGACTTGATACTACTACCGTCTAACAGAAAGATAAAGGATGCTGAAAGGAGGATGACCAATTTGGATGAGGAAGAGAGGTGTATGAACGCAGTCCAAGAGGCCATTTTTCGAGAATTTCTACCTAAGCCTCTGGCTGAGAGGGTTCTGCTTTCAATCTCGCAGGGAATTGATGAAGAGACAACTCTTGGGCACTGTCTCCCTCCATCGCGACACCCTCAGGTCACTGTCTGTGCGCTTCGCCTACTCAACTTCCACGAATCCACGCAGACATTACCTCTGGATGAGGTAATCGTCCAAACTTAACATGCACATTTCTTAGGTAATTTCAGCCCTAAATCGATTGAATAGATTGATGACGACCATTGTGGAGGACTCAAAGGTCTTACGTATTTCCTCATTCGGTAATATCAATGTTAGCCTTCAAGTAAACTTGCAAGCATGGCATAACCTTTTTGTTGATAAATCTGACTCAGGAACAGTGATGATGATGGCAGGCGATCCACAAAGTGCAGATAATGACACTGCAAAACAGGTCGTTTCTGTAGCTGATTGTGCCCTTGATCTACACAATTGCCTTCGATGTTTCGGAAAAGTACCACGGACAGAGGTTGGGCCAGAGTTCGCTATCGCCCTGGATACCGGAGCAGTTGCCATGGTTTTAAGACCAGGCAACGCCCCAGCGTAAGTTCGATTTTGTCAGTCAGAAATCAATGTTAGAAAAGGCTTCCATGATCATACAATTCAAGAAATGCCTATAAACCAACTTGGAAGTACTTTACGATTTGCAATGTTATGCTTCAGCCAATAAACAGGAACAGAAACGGTAGAGACTCATTCATTACGATATTCGGCTTACGTTCTGAGTCTTCACTTAGTGCTGGTTCTTTTTAAAAAGAATTGCGATAATAATGCCCATTTGGCTGGAAGTTAAGTCGTAAGAGGTTTGAATTACCTCATTTAAAAGGCGAAACAAAGACTAACTTTATTCTGCCTATCTTTTGACATGCCAGAGGATCATTGAGATAAAACATACGCCTTCTTCATGCCTAAATGCCCATATTTTGACAAAAATTAGCACGAATTACTAGCAAAGTTGATGAATTCCGGATTATGGCTTACATTAAACCAGTCTCACCAAATTTTGCGATTATTTCTCTCCTCCAAGTTGTGAGGTATTTTAATGGTTTAATACAAGCACAAGTTTTGCGTTCCCAACTTTAGGCTCTGCGTGTTTGGAAAGGTCATGCAAAACGCGCGCGACCTTTTGAAATTCGCCAACTCCAAACGCGTCTGTATCAGCAGGGCGACTAAAGGGCTTTTGGAGGCATCAGGCCGATTCAAAATGAATTTGGTCTCCTCGGATGTAGATTTCAATGCATTTTTACACCAGAGTCAATTTTTGAATTCAGTTTTAGTAATCTTGCTTTTTGAACTTTGCAGACCGAATTTGGTGAAATCTACAGTTTAGAAAAACAAAAGAAGGTGAGAGTTTGGTATTGTTAAATATTTCTTAACAAAAAAAACAAATGCTTGGTTTCTTATTTTTAGTAAAGTCCTAAAGGAGTCATCCCAAACGTTTATTTTCCTTGACGGAGTGGGGTTCGAAGTAAGAGCAAGAGAAGGAACAGTGCATTGCAATTTTTAATAGATATTGAAACCACGGAGTGCATTTTCATTGGGTATTATTTGCTATTACGCAAGGGATGATCACAACTAAACAAATATCGAACGAGTTTGAGCATCTTGAAGTGGAATAATCAGTGGAATTGAGGTGATGCTTAAAAATTGCTAAATTCGGACGTGGCAGTACGCCGTTTGTAAAAAGGGATTTAGGAATGCATCAGGTGACTGAGAAGTCCTCTTGCTGTTCTGCGCTCAGTACTCGTGATTGCTCCGTCTGCTGTTTAATTATTGGCTGGTCATGGACGGATCGGGCCCTGAGACTACCATAGCTGCTCCAAGTGCAAGCATAGTAATTAAACAGCGTGGTGGTAGAAGGTTTCACTCAGAGGTTGGACTCTGGTGATAAAAATATTCAGAAGTAGACCTGCAGCAGAAGGCTCTTTTTTGTGTATCATTCGCATATCAAACGCGATCCTCCACTGTGGTTTCATGTTGTAAGGACAAACAGTTGGCTAATGTCCACCCATTCTATGCAAATAAGATTAAACAAACGCAAGGAGAAATTCTTACTGTCAAGCATTGGCAATGATGAATCAGCGAGAAGGGCGTTTTATCCCACGAGGCGGGTGATAAGAGCTGCCCTTTTGAATGGAGTTGAATGCCAAAGGTGTTACCGACTTCATCATGACCCTCTCCATTTCCTTGGTAGTATTTACCGAATAACATCGCATCGTTTTTGTTGGCTTTTGCCAGTAGAGGATCAAATGCTTAATCGACTAGATAATTTGGGAACACAAGTGAGATAGGGGCATAAGTTGATGCCACTCCACCACACGCGAATAGGTTGTAATGATCCCAAGCACACTGGAAGAAAATGTAACTTACCAACTATGTAAAAAGGCTGGAGGGCTATTAGAACTTCCCGACAGTCACAGCCTCGGATAAGTAGAATGTTTAGGGGCTTAAGTGCTGTGCTGTTGAACAAAGATTTACACAAATTACTGCGCAATGTTAAAATGAATGTTCGATGCATTTATAAACACGGATATTAACGGGGTTCACAAGACCGCGAACAATGTTTCAAGAAGACAATTGCAAAATAAAGTTGCAAAATGTATTAATTTGTCCAGCTACTTAATGACCTTAAAGTGCTCCTCCTAAAATAAAAATTCCTACACCCTCTTTGTAATGGTAGGTCTGGTAGAACTTTTAAAGGTAATGATAAGGACATTTAATTACCACTTTCAGGGGACAATTCGGCACCCTATACTACTCAAATAAATTTAAAGTAGTTGCACCAACAAGGTGCTTTTGTGTAAAGAGCTCAGGGAATTTGAGGAATTAGACCATAGAACTTAGCAACACAAGCTAGGTGTTAAGGAAAAAGCGAGTAATAGGCAAAACCACACCAAGATTACTTCCCGATGAGTCGAAAAAGCCATTTGAAGAATTTTGTTGCAAGTTTACGTAACTAATCCCATGTCAACAAATAGCGGGCAAATTGTTACAGACTTTGTCGATCCCAGTGATGGAAGAAATCAGTTATGTTTCCATACAAAGCTGATTGCCTGTCAGATCTTAAATCACGCAATACAATGCGTCGTCCTCTAAACATTCTCCTCTGTCCAATTTTGTGAAGCCTGAAGTAGAAAACAAGTACAGCAAAAGTGCTGCGGTAGCGCTGTGATGGGGCACATGATGGTAGCGGCCAATCCAAAGGCCTAGTGAATTTGTGGAAATTATAATATGGAAAGCGAATGCGAGGAATCACTATTTGTCACTAAATACGAGTAGAGCAATACAAAGAACACAGTAGTCCATCCTTAACTAAAGTCTGTGCCGGTGTAGGCCGAATTTTAGCGATCATCCAACCTGATCGTCACCAAACAAAGACCGCTTACATGTCCTACGGTTGGCTGGCTAGTGGAAAACCTAAACGCGCTCCGTGCTTATTACAACTGATTCCTCTTCAGCTGGAAGCGTTTGACAGGCCACTTTCGGTGTAACTACACGTGATACGAGGCTATCAGAAGGAGGTGAGCAGAAGAGCGTTGTCCAAGATGCCCAAGAATTGGCCACCAAAAGGGAGTTTTAGGGAACCTGCCATTTGCATAAATTAGCAAGGCAGCAAAAACACATTTTCTGGATTTGACTTTAAATAGAGTAATTTCCATTTCACTCTGCCATATTTTACCAGGAAATAGGTTGGCTGCAAATTTCACTTTTGAGCAAAGAATTTTTATGCAAGGTTAAGAAGAACCTTTCTGTTGCATTTCTTATTATCTTTCGTGTGTGATTTCTTAGAAAATGCTTTTACATGGCGAACAATAAGAAAAGGGTCGACAGGTGTACCGGAGGATACTATAATGGAAGCAGACCTTAGAAATTATTATTTTACAACTAGAAGAACAGAGCGGAGCACACGAAGGAATGCGCAAGAAGATTAAAAATAGTATATCTGCTCGTCTAGGGGATGATATGTTGCATGAGCGCTTGTTCCTCAGACGTTAGTCGTCAAGTCAACTACGGCAGACGCATTTATGACGCGAAAAATGGAGACAACAAATGAGTGGTCTAAGGCTCATCCCTCAGTCCATTTCGCCCCACCCACATCCTCGGTTGCTGCTACGACCCTCCTGGCTGGTGTAGGTGCAGACGAAGTGGTTCAGTGTCGCACACGCACCCCGACCCTACTGGCGCCTCTGTCTAACGCATCAACCTTCAGCTGCTAAGATTGATTGCGACACAAAAGCAAACGGAGCCACAAAAGGCGTCAGTGGTGACCACTGCAGAAGATCACGTACTGACAGCTTCTGTTAGTTCATACGAATGCGTAAAGAACTGTTGCAAAAATGACTCCTGACTAAAACCAGGTATAATTTGGGACATTTTTGGGGGATTAGTCCATCAGACTTCATAAACACAAGCAGTGGTGAGAAGTCGAGGCTGATTACGTGTAGGTAACACTGAAGTTATTAAAACTTACAAGATGTATGACTGCCTTTGAGGTTGGGCAACTTCCCGACTCGACAGATCAAAAGCAACCTTCCATTCTGATCCGTTTGGAGAGTTTAAAAGCCTTAGGATATCGTTTTAGGTACCAAGTACCTCTTTCGATGGTGGATGGCTTTTTGTGTGTGGATTTAATAATCGGTTCCGTCAGACTGCCGGAATTTGTCCACTCGTACCTAAAGCCTCTCTGGCCCCATGATCATTGGCAGCAAATCACCTTCAATAATGGCATGGCTTGATACACAAATTCAGCGAAGGCTCGAGACTTTTAGAGGAGCAGTTGAATACCGCATCAAGTCGGTGAAGCATGGCACACCGACTCAACAGACGATGCCCAAGGAAATAATGTCAACCTCGAAATAGTCAGTCGCCTTAAGGTAAATGCTTAAAAGTGGCACAAATTCAGCAATCTTCCAAAAACGCTAGTCGCTAATGAAATTTAGCCATTTCGCAAGTTCATAACTGCATTTCCGTGTTTCGGGGGGAGTAGAAGGCTTTAATAAATCTACTGATTGTGGCACAGGAGAATTGTTAGATCGGGAGATACAATTTCAGGCGAAAAGATAAATCTTGCCTCGAATCATCTATTTTTAATTGAAGGAGAGAAGTTTATCTATTGGCGAAATTCCATAGCCAAGTCAGAAAATAATTTAACCTTAAAATGATCGCACTCCCCTCTCAATATTCCGTTGGATGTACACGGAGTAGTTAAGCGGGCAACAACTCTCAACAGCAAAGCTTTCTTATTCATGTCATTTTATAGCGAGAGATGGCAAATAGTCACACTATGATGCATTTACCCAAATACACCTCTCATCTGCCAATTTTTTTCTGACTTTCCGGCAAAAAACTCTTTTATGCAAGAGCAAATATTTCCTTCTTTCAGGGCACAGCTCTCCTATCAGGGATTTGCAATGCATTTCTCAAATTGCTTTCTGCCAGTCTCCCAAAACGCAAACCTTTACCTCAAGTAGATACACCAGACGCCAGTCGAGGGTGAAGGGCATTATTACGTCCTAGTATTGCTAGGAGAATTAGCACATCTGAGTGAAAAAACCTCCGAATACGCTGCATTTGAGCCCTTGGATTTGAACGTTCTAAGGACCGCTGCTTGTGCTCATGAGGTCTGATACGCTAATTCTTTGAATTGCTTTCAAATTATACCTGTTTTATCCAGAAGTGATTTTGCAGCATTTCTTTACGCATTCAAATGGGCTGACAGGAACTGAGAGTATGCAATCGTCTTCAGTGGTCACCACCGACAGCTCTGTGGTATTCATTGCATCAGCAGGCGTCGTTATAAGTCAAGGAAATGTGGGAAAAATTCACTGCTTTCTAGCAGATATTGGTGTTGGAATTACCATAAACCATGGTGGACTTTCGTCAGAGACGAGTTATTGCATTGGTATGAGCGATGGCACGTGGAGGATGCCCAAACACCGAACTGACACATTGCACCATCTAGAAGCCCCTAACTTACTAATTGAACACTTGACCACGTGTAAAAGCTGCACGACGTTTGTGTTGAAAAGACAAACTCAGCTGTCAATGATAGAAACGAATGCCTCTCGTGTCAACCAGTCTCTGGTTGCCAAATGCGATGGCCTGCGAACTGAAGCTCTGAAGCTCTACTCGCACCATGCTCTGTCCTTACTCGACTGAAAACTAAACTTCCGATATCTGTCCCTGTCAAGGAGTTCCTGTCAAAGTAAGTATACCCACATGCAGATGCACTGGTCAAATGCTGGAGAGAAGTGATTGTGGATAGGGAATTTGGCAAAGATCTGATGAGTGGAGGAGCGGTAGCAACGGTAGAAACAGCTTCTGAAAGAGGTGTTTGCTGCAACACGAAAAGCTGGGATTTGCACCAATCTGAAGACTCAAGCTTGGGCTACTGTGATGATGTGATCAGGGCCAAGAAATGAACTAAGCTTGTTTCAAACTACGGAGAGAAAGTTAGACTCTTATGCAAACCATTTCAAAAGAAACACTACGAAATTTACCGATGACTGTTCTGGAAGGCAGCTCAGACTCTACCGGCTTTTTCCAAAACAGCAGAGCAATTCTTTTTACCGTCGCAGGACACAATATATTGAGGCCAATCTCCATGCCATCATAAGTGTTGGGCAGTTAGTGTCGAAAACTGGCAACTCCTGAGCCGCACATTTATTTTGAGGCGCATTAAGCGGGTGGCTGGGACAGGAGGGCATCACACGACTGCCTTTTTATGTGTAAAAATACTTTCCATGCCTCGCTGAACTAATTTAAGAGGTTCACACATATTTGTGCGCCTACTGGCTTGACTTTGGCACCTGCACATCAAAGCGTTAGGTGACATTAAAACTCCGCAATTTTGGTGCGATTGGTGCGACGTCTCCCAATTGGAGAAAAAATGGGAGCACATCAGGCCTCAAACAACTGCTTTCGCGCAAAAAACATTGCAAGGCAGGCGACTGAGGCTTTCGCATGGGTAAATAAAGTATTTTCTTCTGATAGGTGGGTAGAAAATTTGTGAAAGTTTTGTCAGGGCTAATTAAAACACAACTGTGTAAGTTGTAGGGGCCCTTAGGGTGGGGCTATTTAACTCATACACTATGAATGTATAGGGCTACTGCGGTCTACTGGCAGCCATTTCTTTAAGGTGCGCTGATTTCTCTTCCTGTTATTTCGCGATGTGTGACTAGGGTTTGTCCAATTCACAAACCGACTGCGACTTGATTTTGAGGCTGAATCTGCAGCCAAGACGGCAGAAGCTACCAACCAGAAATTGCCTGCCTCCTTGTGCTGACGAAATTTCCATTGCGTTTGGGAAGAGTCTGTTTGGTTAAAGATAAGGAGGCCATTTGTGTCGTAACCAATCTTAGCAACTGAAGGTTGGTGCTTAAGACAGAGGCGCCAGTAGGGTCGGGGTGCGTGTGCGACACTGAACCACTTCGTCTGCACCTACACCAGCCAGGAGGGTCGTAGCAGCAACCGAGGATGTGAGCGGGGCAAAATGGACTGAGAGATGAGCCTTAGACCATTCATTTGTTGTCATGAATGCGTCTGACGGCCAAGACATCGCAAAATTTATGCTTTGGGCTCTCCTGCAAATGTCAATCAAGCTCTTCGAGGTTCGCTCTCTCACCCATTATATATATATATATAGATTTTTGCACACCTACTTGAAAAGCAGGTTCTATGGGTCTCCTCGTCATGACAACCCTCACAGCACTGTACAGTACCACTGAGGCCACAATGGTTCGCACCCTATTGCCAACCTGCTAGAAGTTTTGCCTTGCTCGGAGTTGCACTTGCGGCTGTCAGTAAATGCGAAATAGGCAATTAGAAATTGAGTAGACGTTTTAAAAAAAGCTAAAAAGACAGAGCAATGGAGGAGGCAAAGACTAGACGGTGTTTTTGCTTTCTTAATACAAAGTGTTATTCTGGTAATCGCCTTTGACTAACTCTCTTCATTCTTGGCCTCGTTGAAACGCTTTCGAACGGTCGTTAATCTGAAGGAACTTGCATTTACGGTGGCATCTTACAAGGTGGCGATTGCCTCCTTACTTGGTACTGCTCCCCAACACACCTCTTCAAAGAAAACGCTACAAAGCATTTGTGTATTTTCTCTGATTATAAGAACAATAAATACAATTTGATCCTTTCAGAGGACTGTGACGTTTCTAGAATCCGGTGTGCATCAAACAGGCTAGAATAGGAATTTCAGCGCGTCAGCATGAAGTAAGTGTGAGGCAAGGAGGAGGAGAAGACGAATTCAATAAAGTACTTACTCAGTAGAAGTGCAATATAGGCTCCAAAGCGATCTGAAATGGGAGAGATGAAGAAGGTGACAAATCAGTATCTTTAACTGTTTAGGGCTTAAAGCATGACATGACTTCAAGAACACCGTGTCTACTTACTTGCTGTAGATGCTGGCAACGGAGAAAGTGACATTTATTAAGTATTTGGCACTTGGGCATCAACACGCTCATCGACAAGTTGCCGACTTACTCCAGTCAATTGTGTGGGTGAGGTATTTATCGCCTACTTTACAGGTGTAGAAGTCGATTGCTTCTTTCTGCTTCACAGTCAGCGTTAGGACCTTGTGCAGGAGAATATTTCGTACCTCTACAGGTGCCAATAGTAGATTCTGCTGTTTAACTGTTTTAAGTGGACTGTGGAATGCCAGTTCGATTAAAGTATTAACTACTAAAAGATTGACACCACCTCCTTACACAAACAGACTCACCCAAATTTAGTATTTGCGTATAATGTGTGACATTATCAAATGGTTTTCCAATCAACTTCAACTGATAGTATTTTTCCATGTTTTTGCCAGTGTACAGAGTTACCTAAAAGGGAAAGTGAGAAATTATTAAACCTGTCATTTACTACTTAAATCATTTTGTAAGTAAATGAACTTAAAGCCAGTCTATAGGCATTTTGTTGTTAATGCAAAAGTAACCTAAAAAAGGCAGAAATACTTAGATTGTAGAGAAAATTTGACCGTTTTTAAATAGAGGGGCTGAGAACTGACTGAAGGTAAAGTGCTGAAGATGGAACACGTAATCGTCACAGAATGGTTATTTTTCGCCCGGACTATCAGCGGTAGGGAGTATTGCGGCTGAATTGAGCCTAAATTTAAAGCACATTGCATAAGTGCACCAATTGCCAGACTCTATTTCTCTTAATGCTTACTGACATTTAACTTAAATAAACACTAATGATTCTTGCATGCCTCTTAATTTTACGCGAGTTGAAGTTATCAGTAGGTGGAGATATTATGAGACACTTCGGTGATGGAGGCTTTGGAGAAAAGACAGCAAGGACACAAATTAAAGATAATGTTAAGAACTTTTACCTATGGTCAAGTCGTTCCACACATTATTTACAAAGAACACAACGGTGATCGGAACTAAATCCTCAGGTCCCATAAATATCGTCCACTTCAATTCACTCGACATTTTACCCTTCAGCGTCACTGTCATCATATCGGCGGAGTCTGCAGTTTAGAAATACACCAGTGTTAGGAATTTCTGGTGAATTATGTGTGCAGCAAAGTGAAAAGCATCCGCCTACATTGTATGTAGTTGCACTGAAAGAGGGGAGAGGAGCAATTTCCGTCCTTTAGTGGTATTCTGGAAGAACCAGCCAGGAGGTACTGTAAACACATGAATCCATCCTCTCGTTTCGTATGCATTACTCACAGAATAAATATTTCTTTAACAACTTACAGTATACGAACCAGGGAGAGTAGTTTTATAATCAAAGGTTTCGTTTTCTTTCGCTTTCACAACACGTGTATCTCCCGGTAATGTTGTGTAGGCGCCCACTTCAATACAATAAAAAGCGCTTCCATTTTAGTTGGCATTAGTCGTCAGGCAATGACAGTCAGCTAGAAGCAAAATCCCCTTTTGCCTTTCCGTGTATGAGCATAAAATCGTGTAGGGCATTATGCGTGATGGTTAGGGAATTGCCGTACTTACCACAGCTGGTGACGGTAAATGCGACGAGGACTGAGACTACACCCGAAAATGTCATTGATTTGGACTAGAAAAGCGTAAAGTCATTTACTTTACCCCAAGGTCATGCGGTCTTGTGTTGCATGAGTAAAAAAGGGAGGCGTGACGATTCTGACTGCTCTCACTCCGGCATATAAGTAGTATGTGTGGGTGGCACGATGTGGTGAGTTAAGAAAAGCACGTGTTAGCCCAATACACGCTACTTACAAAGCACTGACGAAGCACCCTAGCCTTGCGGTTATGCGTTCGTAGGAAGAAGAGCTTTTATACTCTAGCTTACCTACTGACAAACTACGTCACATTCTCACTATTACAATCACACGTTATGTGAAACTTGGAAGGCTTTTTTGCCAAGCAAAGCAGCATTTCCGTAAAAGGGAAATAATGTATTCTAGACAGCAACGGATATTCCCAAAAGTCTACTGACATCTCGGAAATCAGATTGTTTTCCAAACATGCACATTTGCGATGATCGCTCATGGCTACGTTCCATGCAAATGGAGTAAACTTGATTTCATAGACTCTTTCGTATCAAAATGGCTATGTTCTGATGGTATGCGAAATGGTGCATCTCTTCACAAGAGGCTGCGGGTGTACCTTAAAGCTACACAATGGCTGATAAGACTTTTAAGTTAAATGGATCCAAAAATTGGGAATGATGTGGTGATCCAATATTTAGCTCATTTATATGCTTAACCACGTGAGTGAATCAGCTCTGCGAGTTCCACCGTAATTCTGGAACAAGGTCTTTTGGGACGCTGGTGCCTAGTTGGCTCCTCTCTGCCTCAATACTTTGGATTTTACGACGACGAAGGAGACTTGGGGCGCCACAAAACATTCTTCATCCGCATCCCAGAACAATTATTGTTCTTAAGCTTTGAAATATTTTGCGATTGCAGGTCACAGTACCTTGATGTCGCCAAGTAACCAAATAGCAGCTACACAGATTTGATCGACAGATATGTAGGCCCATCTATTATACAGTTATTAGTAATAGCAATAATAGAAACTGTAGGTATCAATGTCACGTGGTTGCTTACGGAATGGCGTCAGTTTATAAATGGAGATCGTAGATCTAAAGAACATTGGGGAAGGATTGCATACGTCTCCAAAATTTTGCTGAATTCTCGTCTCTAAATGCATCCAGCCAGCCTAGAACCCATTTGTCCGCGTCTGTCAGGCTCAAATAATCAGAATTGATGCAAACACCGCACTCTTTCACAAATGGCACCGACGTACCTGGAGTGTGTGACTAAGC
This sequence comes from Taenia crassiceps, assembly GCA_023375655.1. Classification (NCBI taxonomy): domain Eukaryota; kingdom Metazoa; phylum Platyhelminthes; class Cestoda; order Cyclophyllidea; family Taeniidae; genus Taenia; species Taenia crassiceps. Next base: position 2,634,403 of record JAKROA010000010.1, read on the forward strand.
TCCGCACATTTAACCGATTAATTCGTTGCGTTGACGCTGCCTTTCTACCGTTTGAATGATGAAATCTGCGGCACTGATTGTAACCCTCAACTTTATTTTACCAACAAGCTGATTTCATAGGTAAATTCAATTGGAACACCCAAACCGATGGAGTCCCACAATGCCAAATGAACGACGTAGTTTTTTCTATTTCTTAGCTTAAAATGTAAGAAGTCAATGTACAATCTGATTTCAACAGTGTATAAAAATAGGAGAGGTTTTGAAGAAGTCGATTCTGGGACACCGTTGCGGTTGGTTCCTTCTTTTTGGCTCTTCACATCCAAGCGTAGACGAGAGCAACTGAGAGGATGCAGTGGAGGTGTTGGTTAGAACGGGGAAAAGGACGTTACGACACTTGGAAGGCGATCAACTTACCTATGAGTGAAACCAGGGTTGCTTTGACTTGGACTACAAAAAGAAATGAAAGTTACTTCAGTATTTTGCTTGTCCCACTGAATTATTTGCTGTGTTTGCTTAATTCGGCACTGGTTTTATTATCTTGTGCTTTAATAATGGTCATGCATGCAGCCGTCTACATAAAAATGGGGTGCCTGCTTACCAACTCCAGATTGAGCTGCAATGGTCACAAAAAAGTGTTTTCATTAGAGCATGAGAGCTAAAAAGTGGGGACATTGATGAGGTGAAAAGGCTTTCAGTCACACTTACTCCAGTCAATTGTGTGGGTCAGCCAGTAGTTATCCACGTTGCAGCTGTAAAAGTCAATGTCGAGCTTCTTCCTCACAGTCAGCGTCACCACTTTGTGCATTAGGATATTTCGAATTTCTGAAAGCAATTTTCGATTTCATTAATTCACGCACGTCTGCAAGTGGTGTGCGGTGTAGCTGCACTGCACTCATCTCATTGGAAAACCTACCAAGATTCAGTATTTGATTGTGCTTTTTCGTTTCATCTTGTTGGGGTTTAACGGAGTAGTACAGCACATTGTCCACTCCAGTGTATAGGTTAAACTACAAAAAATGATAAATTGTTGCACTTTCAACGTCTTGATTGCATATACTAAAACTCTTCCGAGTCTCTCTCCGCCAGAAATTACCTTGGGGCTCGTAGCAAATATGGAACACGTAAGTGTCACCGTCCTTAGCCCCTTGGCTCGAACAATCAAGGGAACTGAGTACTGAGGCTGAATGGAACCTGAAAGGCCAGTGGAAGCAGTTGTCCAGACAGGCTGGTTCCAATACATCATAACAAACATTTCCATCCACCCTCCTGCACACGAATTTAGTTGGAAAGCGGAATAAACCTTTTTTATCACCTTGCATTTTGGCAAATACGCCTTAAAGACCACTTTATGAATGGAGATAGCCTTGCCAAAATCCTTGAGAATTTTTGAGTGTGTGTTGCTAAGCAACCGCGCCTTAATTTGCGTCAATCAGTCTTAATGAACAAGTGGTACGATGTTAGACGCAGTCTCTCTATGCTCGCAAGAAACAAATCAAACAATTGCTGCGCACAGCAATGGACTCAATTAGCTATTGACAAAGAGTAGCCCTTACCTGCAGCTAAGTCGTTCCAAACATCGTCCGTGAAGAAGACTATGCTTACAGGAACTTGATTAGGTCCTCCCATGAAAGTCACCCATTTCAGACCGTAGGACATGTAGCCACTCATCTTCACATTCGTCTGTGTGTCATTAACTGCAAAGATGATTAAAGTTAGGCCAGCTCTTGGTCCCATTTACTTCGCTTTTTAATCAGCAAGAGGCATGGTGTCTGGCCTACCTTGACTGTAGGTGCACATGAAAAATGGTGTGGAACAGTCCCCGTTGGCGAGAGTGACATTGTGGATACCGGATACCAAATACTGCAAAAAGCAAATGAACGACTTGTGTTTAATGCTGGCCGCAGTTCTCAAAACCACACGTCAGTGGACCTTCCGCCTGGGAGAGGCGAGGGGCACTGATGACAGCTCATGTCAGCACTGTGTATCCTTTGCCTTCATCTGTATTTAACAGCTTATTGTTGGCTTTGATTCTGTTTCGCGATACTTAATCTGCTATTTCGGTGAAATTTGGCCGCTTAGACTAGGACAAATGTGCTTACCACGTATTCGCTAGGAAGAGACGTTTCATAACTGAAGGCCTCATTCTGTCGTCCTTTGACAACTCTGGTATCGCCTGGCAGAGTTTTGTAGCATAATACTAAAAGTGGTAAAAGACTTGTAGCATTATTCCTTAAGACGGCATAGCAGCCTTGTCAATATGGTAATTTTAGGCATCTCTGTGATGAAGCAGACAAATGGAAATTGCCAATTCTATGCTCCAGTGAGGAAATTGTTCCAATAGCATTTTGCTGTGAAGTACTTGTAAACTTTTCATAAGAGGTAATTTTGAGGCTAAGAAAATTTAAAACCCAGAACCTTACTTGACGGTAAAGTGTGTACCACGAGGAAGAAAATGACTGCCTTCAGGAGCATTGTTTGATTGAACAAAATGTGGCTATAAAAATTGAAAACAGCTTTGTTGATTTATATACTCTTTGTTATTTATAAATAATTGACTTTTGCAGGCAGTGCTTAGCTCTACTTCCTTTGGGACTGTGAAACTCTAGCCATGCACTGACTCCGAGGAGAGCCAAAGCAACAGCCTGTTCCACTAAAAATGAGAAGTACGAAGCACCCACCTTTTATGAGGAAACACCAAGCAGGTGTAAACGCACTCAAGGAGACGGGCTTTTATACCCACGAGAGCTGCGCAAACACTCGTGCCTTCATCACGCACACTCCAATGCCTTCGCGTGCCTGACTCCACCTGTAACACTTAGGATTGCGTCAGCGGTAGTGGCCAAAATTCGCCTGATTCTTCCATGGTCAGTGAACTCTCGTGACTTTCTTCACACTAGCCTGTTGGGCCAAAAACAAAAGACACGTTGCTCGTAGCGTGGGACAAATCAGTGGCCAATTTGCATGAGTATATTCGTGCTAGTTTTAGGTTGATTTTTGTCTTTGCTCCAATGCTATTTGGCTTTTGGACTTGTCATCCCATTTCCATCTTCAATGATGCCGCTTTCTGACTTGTAGGTCGCATTTTTGGACCACAGAATGGCTAAACTTCAAGAGAAGTAATTAGGTTGCCTGAATGCAGCACTGAGATGGCACGAGTGGATCGCTAAAGCGGTAAAACCTTAAAGAAAAAACTTTTTAAAAATTAGGCCGGCTTTTAGGTATGATCATTTTTAAGCATTAGACTTACAAAATTCAACGAAACTGAGTGTTTATTACCGCCGTTTCGGCGTCATGCGCCCCTTGATGGGGTTAATTCCATGTTTACACTTTTATTTCCTGCTGCAAATCTTTTGTCTTAGCCCCAAAAATATAAAATCGCAGCATAATGGAAGACTTTTCAAAACCTCTGCGCACACGCAACAGGACCTTCCTACGCCCCCAGTGCCTTGGTGCGGCATCAAGGAAGACCGCGACCTCTACGCCTCCACAGTTGGCAGCATTGCCATTCCTCATACAGAAGGAAGGCAAAAGTCAAAATCGCAGTATTTTACTACTTTTACAGTAATTACAAGCTTTGGCATTTTAACTCATACAATCCAATCTTTAGTCGTAAAGACAGTGAAAAGACCGCCTGAAATCAGAAAAGTATGAAGAATTCTACAAATTACAATTGGCTTGCTTGAAATATTAAGGCATCTTTGGTAAAAGCCGATAATTTTCCTTTAAATAAACCAACACAGGAACATTTTATCAGTTCACCTTTTTGTCCAAATGATATGTCATTTTTTCTGCACCAACATGAGCAAGCAAGCACTAGACCTTTCGACTTACACATCACAACAGACCAGGTCACAGGTTGTCTTGGAGCTAAAGCGCGCAAGGAATGAAAGTGGACAACCCTTAAAGCAATTAAAAGAGTCTGCGATTATGCCATATAACTTACCCCTGTCGGGAGGAGCTAAAACTGAAAAAGTGGTTGATTGTTTTAATTGTTAATTAAAGCATATCGCACAAACATCTCACAAAGTCGTAAAGCTCAAATAAAGGGGCAATGAGCCGCTTCCACAAGCCTCCCAAGTTAAGCTTCACTTACAACGCAATCTTCTAATTCCACTTCCATTAAAAGCTGTTTCAATAAAAGCAAACACCTTTTGGCTCCAACCTTCTGGTCTAACTTCCATGCCATTGTCTACATAGATATTGATGGGAAAGTGTATTGAATAAAGACAAGGATTATTTAGTGTTGCGAATCTTCTTTCAGCTTGTCATTCATCACTCCCACCTTGCTAAGATATAATGCAAATAGTCCCACGAACCGATTGGATGGGGACCGATACAGGTTTGCGTACTTAAGTGATGCCCGCGCTCGCATCAAAAAGCTACTTTCCCCTCCCCACCCCTCCCCACCCCTCCCCACCCCTCCCCACCCCTCCCCTCCTCTCCTTTCTCCACCTTCGCTATCCATGCCAAGGTCTCCTGCAAACTCGCCTTGACGCACATCTTCCAACACACATTAGTGCATGCGCGCGTCTGTCCAGAGGGCCTTCTTGCATTCTATACAGCCAACTTCCAGTCTACCCTTTCTGGAGTCAAACCAATACCAACCATTTCCTGGTAGTCTGTTCACCTACCGCGCCCTTTCATCATCCCCCAGCCCTCCTCCTACAATGCATCTCTGCGGCCTCCAATTCAAGCTCTACTGGCTTCATGAGGCAGACAGGCTGCACCCCCATCCATCAGGTGCTGTCAACATCTGATGAGCTGAGGATCAACACAACGAGCACACAATGCGAACACCGCAGAGCGCGCGACAAGGACTGCTGATGGGCTGAAGTTCATCCAAACTCCACAACACATGTGCGTAAATCACCGCATTTTGCATGTCACAAAAAATTGCAAGTCAGGGCAACAAGCTTTGCCTAAAGTCCGGTAGGGGTTTTTAAAACTAGACTGGGGTTATTTGAGATTCTTTTTTCCAAATTTAACTACCATTGAAATACATAACAAAGGATTTCTTGACAAGTTAATTGAACGGGCAACAAGAGTTGCCTGTCACAATTTAAAACGAACATGTTAAATTTTTAAAATCCTTTTTGTGGAGTTACGCAATTTAAGCAGAGGCGCGAGAATAGCCCAGTTTTGTGCATTTAGATAAAGAATGCGCTTAAATGTGCCATGGTCATATCTGTGCCTCGTTGGAAAGGGGACGCAATCGTGAACAACTTCGAGACGATCAACCAGTAGTGGAATTTTGCTAACAAAACAACGTGCCAGCTTGTCATCTAGTCAATTGGAGCTGACATCGCTTGGAAAAGGGTTCATGGATGACATTACTTTTAAGGCGATGGACGGAATAAGGAATGAGCATACCCCATTCAATCATGTATGTGATCCAATTCGAGCCATCAGTGCACCCGACGTAGTCTATCCGAAAATGGCGTTTCACTGTTATCACATAAGTGGTTGAGGTGTTCTTCTTTCTAACACCTAAATAAATTGGCGATGCTGTCAGCATTTCACGAGGTACTTTTAACAATGCTCTCAGGTGTACAGAGGTGCACCAGATAAGGCTTACTGAATGCGACGACTTCCGGAACATCGGCTGTACGATTCACCACCGTCCCGTTTCTTGACACGCTGTATACTAGAGTAGAGTACTTTGTTACGACGACTGCAGCCTAAAAGCAGTCAGGGAAGTTAAGAGTTTAGGTGCGAAGGAAAAAAATGCCTGACATTTTCACGTATTACACTGACTGATGAGGAAATATGCTTACAGGCGTTCCGTTGCCACTGAATGTGCAAGGAAGACTGACTTTCGTTCGGTTGAGAGCACTGACAAAAAATGGTTGCTTCGGATCCGGAATTAAACCGTCTGTGCAATGCAATAGCAAGGGACGAGGTTGGTGGCATAAGTTAAAAGAAATCCTTAAATGGTTGGCTGCCTAAATTTACCCTCAGTTGAGTTTAACCAAACGTTGTTGACGAACACGGCGATTGATATAGGAATCACGTTCTGCCTTTTCGGAACGAACTTTACCCACCGTAATTCTTTCAAAGTCTTACCCTTCAGTGTCACCACCGCGTGATATGGCCGCTCTGCAATAATTTTGGCAAAAGGATACGATAGCACAAAAATTTTGACAGGACTTGCAATTCACGTTTATGCAGAGTTTAAAGAAAGCTTTTAAGGAGTGTTTGATCAAACCGCTTAGAAACATTTAAGGCACCAACCCTGAACGTATTTGCAGTCGAAGTAGCTAGTGGTGCAGCTGCCGTTTGCTATTGAGAAGCTCTGATTGTTGACAACGACAGTCTGCAATTAAAAAAGAGGCGATTGTCCTTGCAGAAGTGCTTCCAAGGTAGCAAGGCCACGATTTACCTCGTAAACATCGGGCAGAACGGACTGGAGTGTAAAGCTACCGTTTACCGGACCTTTAATTATCCTCTTGTCACCTTTAATCGAGCTGATTTGCGCATCTAGGAATGAAGAGAAGCAAGGAAAGCTAATGAATTTTCATTAAAAGTTGGACTTCATGGCGGCTATTACTTGCGATTTTTCCTGTGCCATTTTTAGGGAGTCTTTTTTAAAAATACACAGCAATGAAGGTGTTTTAGTTAAATTTAGACAACTTAAATTACGTAATTAAGCAAAATTTGTACAAAAATTCTCCTAGTATCATTTTAGGGTTTTCATGAAGTGATAACCAAAGTAGAGTGGACAAATAAACGAAAAAAATACCACAATGCAAGAGAGTGTGTTTAAGTGGGCATGAGAAGCGCGACTGTGCATTAAGTTAGTTTTAAGCAGTGAATCATTTCTCACAGGAATCCACGTAGAGGGCGGCTATAATGAAGAATGTAGCTTTTTCCAGCATAACCTATACGATTAGCGCATGCGGATAAAAGTCTGCAACTTTGGAGTTCCAGGTGGTGCCTCCAGACTTGCCTATGGTGGTTGGTCTCTCCTCTCTGAGGCTTTATATACGCGACTGGTAGCTCAATAGCGGTTGCAGCAAATTCTCAGATTAAGGCTAACTCGTGACGCCATAATTCTTCACGTTCAGAAATGAGGTCTGAATGTAACTTCTGAGGGAGTTGTCAGCTGTATCACATGCTAGAGAGAGGCACGGGAATAAAGAGGGCGCTTAGTTTGTGCCTTGGCACTGTCATAATTTGACAATTTCGTGCAACTATGGTGGAACCGAATATTCTCCTTAAAGTCATTAAAATAAACTTCACCGGCTAATACAAGCACCAATTCAAACTGCCATCTATTTATGCATGACACAACCTTACAAGCTCCATTTCTGTAAGAAGTAATGTGCTTTCAAAATCAAGCAACTCAATCCTAGTCAGTCGACTGCTATTCCAACATCCTGATCCAATTTCCACGCTATGCTTTGCTGCTCAGACGAGGTGAGGTGGCGATAAGCCATCAAATGCACTGCAGTTTGCCTGGTTGCTGCATGAATTACCGTTGTAATGGGCTTTGTTCTTTCTCCGCACTGATCGGGTTTACTTGTTCCGCCCCATTCTCGCTCGCACTCACGCTCAAAGTATTTTTTTCACAAGTTCCCATCGTATCGTTTTCCATCTCGTTGTACAGGAGAGACAGGTGGCATACAGCCGTTAGATCCTCAACAAAGTGAGTTGACCTGGCTAACATCCCCGTCCACACTTCATAAATTACTCCCAGTCCCAATGCTATGTGGACGAAAGATCATGTTCAGCACCGATGCGTACCCATTTTTAGTACAAAATGAGGACAGGGTAATTTTTTGTTGATCCATAAAGTCACGCTAGTCGGACTTTAAGATACTGCTGCGAAGTCCTCTGTATCCTACCGACGCTACCAATCCTGCATTTTCTTCTCCTATGTTACTAAAAGGCCTTTTGTATTGTGTTGATTTTATAATCCTCGAGTACAATTCGACGTCGACAGAACTCCCAACTGGCACGTTTCTTGTTTCTTGTTTTTTTCGTTGCACAAAAAGCAACTACGCCAAATTTCTGTAAACTGCTTAATAAGTATTTTCCCAAAAATGAGATTTTTAGATGTTTTAACGTCTTGATGTGCTAAAGAAAACTTCTATCTGACTCTCTTCCACAACTGCCTCTTAGAGGTGGCTAATCGACACATTCCCGGGATCTCCAATCAGTCAAACGTAAAATGGCAGAGGATAGGCCAACCAAAGCATTGTCTCCACACTTTGGATCGCATCCAGGGGCCTAAAAGTTTGCAACAAATACTCTGATTTTCCTTTTTAAAAAGCCGTAAGCAAAATTTCTTTATGGCAAAATATGGCATCAGGATTAGTCTGTTGAGAAGGTTGCCTCACCCGTATTCTGCCTCTGTCTGCGGTATCCGGTGCTATGCATTGGTCTTCGTAGTTCCAATGCATTGATCTTCAGACCATCTGATATGGTATGTAAACTTATTTGCAGTTTTTACGCAAATCGTCAAAGCAGATAACTTAGCGGTTCGTTTGGGTTAATTATTCTCTAATGTGCGCAGAATTTTCCCCACCCTCCTCGAACTGCAGAACACTTGTATTGTGAAATCATCCGACCCACTATCTGCTCTCCATCATGCGATTATCATATGCAGAATGGCGCGATGCCGCTAAAGGTCGTCTTTGCGCATCGAACTGCGCGGTGAATGGAGTAGGCGAAAGACTTCGCCTTCATACAACCTCTGCCGCTCCTTTTCCCTTTGTCAATGAAAAGACCCACCTCTCTATGCAGAGGCTGAGCACTTTTAGTCAAAAAATGCCAATTAACTCTGTATGATGCAGTCACATTTTAGGATTGGTTGACACCTTGCCCATAAGCGACTTTCAGTTTGGGTATCTTAGCGAATTCAGGGGCAGCTTTTCGTCTCGTCACCTCAAGAATCCCACAAAAACTTTTTAGTTATAATTCTGAGTTTTTTATGTATTAGTTAAATGAATCCCCAGCAATGCCACAGAATTGTTTTCACTTTCTAGTTTATTGGTGAGAATGAGTAGTATCGCATCTCCAAATTGAATGTTTGATAAGAGGCAGAAACTGGTAGGCGCTTTGCTACGAATGCTAACGAAAGTGCCATAAATCGAAAGAAAAGGCACCGATATGATGCCTAAAACCTGCTTGGATGAGCACAGCACTCGCACATAACCCCATTGTTTGGTTGCAGTATTGCCTGCTTAATCGCGATACGCGGTTAGAGCATGTTGACAGAAGTGTTGGGAAGATGGCTGATTAACTGAAATCGCAATATTTGAAACCGGCCTTAAGATGATGCATCAGTAATTGAATGAAAACATAAGTGAACAACTCCCGATCCACCACAAAACAAATACATGAACTGAATATACGAACCCTGAACTTTGCGATCAAGACAGTGGCTCTTCCCACCTTTTTCACTTCGCCAAACGGGAAAATTCCTCTCGCTATGCTGTTCTGAACCCGACTTGTGGTCAACCAGCCTCAGCTCCCTCACAGTAGACATTGTTAACCAACTTAATCTAGAACAGGCTGTAAGTGTATCGGTTTTATAGATTTGTGGGATGCCCCCACCATCATGGAGACTATGCTTGGAATGAGAGCATTTGTTCTTTCTGATCGTTTTCCACTCAAAAGAGAATTCCTTTCATACTTTTGCCTTCATGTCCTCACTGAGGTTGATTTCGTAAATATGCCTTCTTCTTTGACCTGTTACCGTAAATTGCTACTCCAATTCTCGTTTTAGACAGAATTCTTGAGTCTAGGGAGAGTGAAAGGGAAGCGAGGTGTTCCTGAAGCGGAGACGATTATGCCTTTTGCAGTTCCTAGTGGCAGTTAGAGAGATCAAGTTTGGGAAGTCTTTGTGCCCCCCTCAAATCGATGTGGAAGCATAAGGGGAGACTGCCAATATCCTCTGATGTTTTCCTTTATTTTTCAATTCAATAGGAGCAGCTCCCCATTTTCAGCTTTTCGTTCACTTGTAGAGGCTTTGATAGAGGAACTAAATGAACTACCGAAGGGGGATTGCAGCCGCCAAGGTTTTGTTAAGTTATATTCTGTAATATCTTCATGACACGGGCATGAATTGGCATGCATTTAGGAGATTTTGCACCAACCCAAACCCAACGATGAGCTAGTCATTGAATCAGCTCATTTCCCAACAGTATTTCACAGGTTTCAAGTTTCAACGCAATTTTCGTCATAAGACTACATTAAGTACCAAGACAATGCACGTTTAAATCAAAGCGAGAAAAAGAGATAGGCCTTCCAAAGCCACCACAGCCGCCGATCAATGGTATGGTCCAGTAAATGACGGAGGAAAAAGAAAGGTCGATCGAAAGAAAAGGAAATGAAAGTAAACTTAATGCCTGTGGGTGTACTAGAGAAGACCACCCTGGTTAGATGAAGCAGAGGCTGATTTGAGTCCAGCGAAGACATGAGCTAACCGCGTCGGGTCCTCTGCGCCAGGCATTGCCAACCGTCCAGCAACTGCGCATACGTGAACGTGACCTTCGTCGTCGCCAGCGGCAATGTATTGCCCAGTCGTATCCCACCTAACTTTGTTCATTGCCCATTGTTTCTTGTTCAGCCATCGCGCAGTCGGAACCTAGAAAGGAAACGGCAGAAGAGCGGGGATCAGTGATATCAGCCAAGAAAAGAGATTAAATGGGACAGCCAACAAACTTCGATATCCTCAATCAGGTTCCAGACGTCCAATCGACCGCTGCCGTCCACAGCGACAAAAAGGGCAGGGTGAATGGGACTCCAGTCCACACCATAGACGCACTCGGAGTAGTCGTCAAAGGTGTGCAGCGGAGTGTGATGGTCTCTCACTGACCACAGCCGAACAGTCCAGTCAAGCGAGGAAGAAAGGAATATGTGGGAAAATGAGATAGCACAGGAACTGGGATGGGTCGCAATACCAGTCACCACCGTCGAGTGCCCTCGAAAGGGCAGCAATCGACGTCCACTGTGGCTCTCCAACGAGACAGACCGACTGCAAACAGACACACTCAACAGTTACTTAAAAGACTTAAATAGTAACGGTTGATCAAGTGAATATAGTTGGAGAGCACCTTGAGTGACGTTGATCGGTGTAGATGCTGCCACTCTCCGTGCCTACAACAAAGTTGTTCTGATCGCCAGAGAAAAATGCCATACAGGTGGGATAGAGATCAAAGATGCCTCCTGGGGCGGAGGGATTTTCACAGACACGAATGTGTTCCCGTGGGGCGCCCAACATATCTAAGCTCCACGAGCACATAGTGCCATCCGAGCTTAACGTGATGGCATTGTGGGCGTTCTGCGAACCAATCACCTGCACCGAATTGACCGGTTGCGTATGTGCCAGTGTAGTGAAAGTGCTTCGCTGCACTGGTGTCCGCTTATTTGATCTGAAGAGAAAAAGCCGGACCACTTAGACCGTAATGCAACTCAAAGTGTTCAGCTACAGCACCACCAACTGGACAAACTTTGGGTTAATTCTTTTCATCGGACATGAATATAAACTGCCAGCTGTAGCCCATTAATAAGCACCTTTAAATTATGCGCAAGAATACGTGCAAAAATTCGTTGCGCCGACTTTTCGTCTTGTTGAACATGCGCTACAAAAAATTGGAGGAGCGACGAGGTTCACCCTACAATGTTCCAGTGATGAAACTTATTAGGGAGACTGCAACGGTCTTGAAGTTTCTCACGTACTTAGACTTAGACTCAGTTAATGACTATCTAACCGGAAATCCAACATCCTCTACAATCGAAATTATCCGGACCAATCAGATTTCAAAATAAATTCAGACACTGTTAAAAGGTACTCTTCTTTTTGGTTTGGTTCAATTAAAAAAGATTGGTCGTAATTCGCCATTTGCATGTGAAGAGTTGGTAGATGCGACTATCCATCAGTCCACTACTTGTGGATTTGAAGACTAGATGCGTAGCAAAAATTATCAATCCAGTAGAAAGGGCAAGGAAATATAGTGAACATGGACCAACAAAATCAAAAAGACAGATAAGGAAACAATAAAATGAGTCACCGGTTTCGTCTTTTGATTGCGCATAAAAGACCATGATGAAAAGTATCCAAATTACGGAAAAGCGTGCATTGACAAGATTGCCAAACAAAATTGGGCGATTGTTTATAACCAAAATAGATGGCTACCGAAAGCTCCTTCAGTGATCACCAACATAAGTCATCGTCCTCCCTCTACAGGGTATTACCTTGAGATTTCTATTTCATTTAGAAACTTTCATCAAAGCTAAAGGACTCAACTCTAGGTAGGCCAACTCCGTTTTCGTCACGCTACACTAGGCAGGCCTAAATTTCTGCATGAAGACTAGAATAAGCCAGTGGCGCCATTGCTTCGCCAAATAGTCCCACGAACCGATTGGATGGGGACCGATACAGGTTTGCGTACTTAAGTGATGCCCGCGCTCGCATCAAAAAGCTACTTTCCCCTCCCCACCCCTCCCCACCCCTCCCCACCCCTCCCCACCCCTCCCCTCCTCTCCTTTCTCCACCTTCGCTATCCATGCCAAGGTCTCCTGCAAACTCGCCTTGACGCACATCTTCCAACACACATTAGTGCATGCGCGTCTGTCCAGAGGGCCTTCTTGCATTCTATACAGCCAACTTCCAGTCTACCCTTTCTGGAGTCAAACCAATACCAACCATTTCCTGGTAGTCTGTTCACCTACCGCGCCCTTTCATCATCCCCCAGCCCTCCTCCTACAATGCATCTCTGCGGCCTCCAATTCAAGCTCTACTGGCTTCATGAGGCAGACAGGCTGCACCCCCATCCATCAGGTGCTGTCAACATCTGATGAGCTGAGGATCAACACAACGAGCACACAATGCGAACACCGCAGAGCGCGCGACAAGGACTGCTGATGGGCTGAAGTTCATCCAAACTCCACAACACATGTGCGTAAATCACCGCATTTTGCATGTCACAAAAAATTGCAAGTCAGGGCAACAAGCTTTGCCCAAAGCCCAGCGAGCATTTGCTCTAACCTGGTGCATAATTGGACCTATCTTTTTCCATTCATCCCGCTTAAAATAGTGCAGCCTCGATTATTTGCATAGGAAGCATGTATACCAAATTAGAAAGCAAAATTAAACCCAAAAGGAAGAAGCTTATCTTTCAACCAATTGGCATACAAGCTACTTAAGTCCTCCAGTGATCAGGGTCGCGCAGCGTCTGATCTATCACATGAAAAAACGCAAAGCGCTTCAACACATTGATGCTTATTTGGGGATTGCTACACCTCCTTTTTGCTCCCTTGTAGCACTTCAATGCCTGTTTAAAGTATTTTTTGGCCTCATCACCGAATGGTACTCGCAATGCTAATGTTACTGTAAGCATTTTCTTTCAAAACAACAATACGTTTTTCGGGTTTTATTAATTTATGTAAAACTAAAACCACGACAAATGCGGTCAGACACGATTCTCTACGTATGAGTCTCATTGTTTGGCTACACATTTTGCCCTCATCGTTCATCTAAACTAGTAAAACCGAGTTGCTGACGCTGAATTAAACAGCGTCAGGACCATGTTGGGCAAATCTACAGAAACCTTTAGCAAACCTTTTAAAGTCACAAAAACAGTTGCATACTTCACCTCCATTACGAAAATTCATAGGCCCAAAACACGATGAAGCTAATTCCTTTATCTAGCTGTTGCTGTTGTACGAAGCAGAAGTTCAGACAAAATAATACTCATAAAGAATGATAAATTGCTGTAGAAGACTTGGTTGATTAAGAAGTTCATGAAACCACTCGGATCATGATGTAAACAAGATTAAGTGGGGATTCATATCCCCTAGGCAAGAATATATGGCCTCCAATCGGAATTCTACGTCAGGAACTACCGAAACCAAAAAATCGATGCATTCGAGGCTTTGAAAAAGAACTAACACCATTCCTCCCCACTCTTCCTAGTCAATAATGGAAAAGAATGGGTCAATTCTTGATTATTCATCCACGGTCGAAAAACAGACACATATTCCGTTATCCCACTTCGGGAATTATCAGGCAAAGAAGAGAATGACGCAAATATGAAGTAAAAGTCGGTCAACTCGGAAATTTGCTGTGGAAATTACTCAAGAGTTCACATGAAATGCCACCTACCACACCTAGATACCTGAAATAAGGTCGTGAGAAGAACAACTGCAACAAAACTTTGGGACAAGATATTTCAGGTTCTCAGAGGTGTGAGGCGCATATCAAACTCTGGACAAAGGGAACCAATTCCCAACTTTACCCTGCTTGAGAATGAAACAAATCATGCCAAACAAAGTCTCAATTCATCGTTGGCTCCTCAAGGCGACGTTTGCTAGTAGACGACCAAAGCCGAAGTTGTCGACAATGAATGACGAGAAATATATGAGAAAAAATGAGCTGAATGACTCAGATGAGTCCCAAGAACTGCTTGAATCAGTCCACAAATTAGACAACCGATTTTCTCCCATCCTCTCCAAAGGACTGATACTCTGTAAAATTTCTTGGCAACATTAATAAGACCCTCAAATTCTAATTACATCATTAGTGGTTATTTTCTTCGCATAAGACAAATCTGCCTTGTTCTTGAGTATTCACATACCCTAAAAGCAAAGCAAAACACAAAACGGTAACCGCTAAACTCAGTGTCTCAGAAACTTAACTCAGATGCGTTTGACACAATTTGGGGCAAAAAATTAAAGGGATTAAAACAAGTGCTATACTTGCGTGACATCATTAGCGGTTGCGTCGAAAAAGTGAAATTAAAACTGAAATAGGGACCATTCCCTCAGACCTCAAAAGAAAGAAATGAAATTAGTTGAGTGTGCATTTGGTCGCACGAACCCCGCCCTCATAGATTTGAAACTTCGTTTTCATGGCATGCCATTCCGATGGTGATATTTCAATTAATGATGTCTTAATCCCAGACCTCCTTCAGACAGGACTCGAGGGCTACATTGGTGGTATAGGTAAGCGGATATGGGCAATGAGCAAAAGTCCTCGATTGTACGATCGGATACAAAAAGTCAAAAGATAACACTTAAACCGATTTCTGAAGGGTGGATAAAGAGGGTCAAGGGAATTTGAAACGGAATATATTAGGAGGAGCGACGAACTCACCGACTGTCCCAAAGCACAACCTGACCGGAGTAGGTTCCACCGATGACGAGGTTAGGGTGGAAGCGGACCATGGCTGCGGCAGTAATTGGCTCATTGCAGTGGAAGCGAAACTCGGGTGATCCCCGAGTGGGGAACTTGAGATTCCATACCATGCAACAACCTGCCGGCTCCCCTACTGCTTCTTCATTGGCACTGTAGGCGGCCAATAGAAGCTCGGGGAAGACTGGTGACCAGTCCAAATCCACCACGGCACGTCGGGTGTTCCAGCGTTCCGCGTAGAGATCCAAGATATGTGGAAGTAGCTCTTCTTGACTGCAGGTAGATATTAATTGCCACTGAGTTCTTTTCAATCTTCACTTTCCGCCAACTTAACTGTTTATTACACCTGCATTCAATTCGGTTGAGATTTCGCTCAGTACGGAAAGGACCATTGAAACGGGACAACTGTGACGAATGTTATTAATGAGACCGATTTGAGAAATCAGCACTTCTAAAAGCAGGTCAAACTTTTAGGCAAATAACATATCTTTCATGTATTTGAAGTGTATTTAACTAGTTCGCCAACACTCTTGCATTCTGTCCGTGAAAGGATCACCGCAGTATCTATGCTAACTTAAAGGCATACCTAATCTCCTCATAAAAGGGAAAACATATTCCTGTCTTTACTACTTGCTGAAAGTAAAAGAACTTATTCGACGACCGTTTACCAGCAACATTTCACCCGCCAAGTATAATTTTTTCTCAAGAGATCTAGTTCGTTGCAATGATTGAAACAACCCAGATCTGCACAAACTTAGTCGGACATAAAGAAACTGTAAGATTAGCGCTAATGCGAACTCGGGGATTCAAATAGAATACTTTCTTCCTCTTAAAAAAGCCAGCGAACGGAACCGAAAGCGCAAACATACAACTAAGACAGCGCCGCTGCTTTGATGATAAAGAAAGACAGCTTTTGCCTCGTACTCATACAGGCAAACGAATATATTTAGCATCTAATTAAGACGCACTCGGATACTGCTCAGTGCATTTTAATCCTTTTTCATAAGCCTTCGATAGTATCATATTCAACAATCTTGTGCTTTGGATGCTTGAGAATTTGATGCGAAACACGATTTTTTCATGCTCGACAGCTTAAGAATGCCATCAAAGGACTAAGAATAATAATCCGCAGAATCATTCTTTTTCCACGGTTCACTTCACGCGTAGTACAAGCACCTTACATCTTCATGACCTAAAACCGTTAGAATCATACACGACCTTTATGGCATCGCCTAAAATCGTGCATCTGCATACCAACTACGTAGCCCCAACACCAGCTTTCTTAAGCCAAACTTGTTTAATGCAGAAATAATGAGGAATCAAAGTCCTTGGAAAAAATGTTGCGACATTCGCCAACCCAACTCGTTAATGGGCCTCCCTGCCATCCCACAATATAAATTGGACCAGGCACAACCGTGACTTATCAGAACTAGTGAGGTGGTAATCGACTCCTCAAACTTTATTGTTCACATAATGAAGCAGCATATGTGACCCAAACGATGGCAATCATTACACTGCGACCCACTAGGCCCTCACGCCCCTCAAACATTCCCCAATTAGCACGAATGAAATTAGACATTATTTGTGCAAAGAGTTTCATCAGAAAAAACAACTCTCATGCGGCTCTGGAAACTCCGGAAAAGTGCCCATTAGCATGGCCTTGAAGATATCACATATCTTCATTATTGGTTTAGCGCATTATACCACCACACTACGGCGGTTGTCTGTAGTCACGATTTTGCCAGTAATTACTCGCACTTGCTCTAAGGTCCTCATGCAAGCACAGGAACAAAACAAGCAGGTAGAGGTGATGCTGCAAATTGAGATAATCTAGGAAACCTTAAAAAACATAAAATCAAAAGGAAACAGTAAACCAACGAGCAAAAGAGCGAACAACGAAGAGCTGAATAGGCCTCACCTTTTGAAGTACTGCAAAAATGAAATTTTTACAATTGATACCACATCATGCATCTTTAAGGCTTTACAGCCCCTAGTTCAAGAAGCCGCATCTCAATGCTCACAACCAATTTACTCGGAATAATTGAACAAGAATGCTACGTTTCAACACTGTTCATCCGATCGCCAAATATTAATAGTTAAAACTTTAAAGAATATTTTCAATAGAAATGAACAGTTCCTTATTTCTTTTACCCTTTCTCAAAAATACAGACTGCCTTAAGAAATGAAATCGGCACTTAATTTGGGCATTAAATAATATCCCCCACAAAATTTGAACTTACGATTCTTCCTTTGGAGTGATATCAGTGTAATTTTGAAAGAAATGATCCTTCTCGCACAGCGCTCTTTCAACAATCCGAGCAGATCTGTCGAAGAAGTTGCGAAATCCTTCCGACAGGAGCATCTGCTGTTTCTGTTCCTCAGTCAGTTCAACGACTAGAAATTTTTTTAAAGAATGGGGATATAATAATTCGTTACCAATACTAATGGATCACATCCTTCAATTAATAACGTACGAGCGGACTCCTGAAGTTCTTCTTTGGGTATTGGAGCACTCTGTTTGGGGATCTCGCCATGAACGCTTTTTAGCATCTTCGCATCGGGTCTGTCATCGTCGTAGGAGCCCCCAATCAGTTGGCCATCGTTCTCCACCGGTGAGTCATCGTAGGTGAGGACTGGTGATACAATAAATTGGTAAGCCAGTAACTTATGCTCAAACATCATTTCCTTCCAAAATAGTTTAAAGTTTCTTAGAGGCTAGCGACAGACACACGTGAATGAATAAAAGAACACAAGGACCAAAAATGAATCAAGATGGACTGCAAACTGGCAGTTGAAATAAGGATGGGTGATGAATGAATGGATAAAAGAATGAATGATTGAATAAAACGAAGTAAACGCATAAAAGGACAAATAAGTAGGTCAGAAACAAGCATTTCTATCCAAGTTTGGTGACTGTATCGTGAATTGATAGCCAAAATGAGGATGAATGAGTCAGACGCAGAGATAAATGTGGGATGGAGGAATGAGTAAAAGGGTGAGAATAGATTAAATACATGCCTGTTTGACTTACCATAGTAGGCCATAGCGCCAGCTAAAACAAGACCGATTAGGAGATTAAAGTAACGGCAGAAATGCAATGACATGAGAAAAATGACTTTCTATACATTACCACCCAGATGGTGTGGGCTTAAGCTGGCCAGTATCTCAACACCAATCAACTACACACTAAGGATAAAGCATATCTAGGATATCCAGACACTTGTAAAAGCAAGTAATACACATTCTTACAACCACACACTAAACGACACCTCACAGCTAACTGTGAACGTTACTTTGCCCAGCTAGTAGACAACTTCCTAGCAAATTCTGAATCGTTTTTGCTCAGCGTAGAAAGATAAATATGATCTGAAAGACATTGGTACGAGTATGTCAAGCTCTGTAATGAAACTTTTCGTGAACCGGAAAATGGCAAAAATGGTACTGTCGGATAGAAGTATAAAAGACTCATAAATGCTCGCAGCATAGCTAGAAAATATGATCAAAACCGTTTACGCTTATATTGAAAAGTCATACAAAGTATTAACGCGGCTATACTTACGATCCCGATTGATATTGATTTCGACAGTTTGAGTTTCTTTGGTGTAGCTGTCGCGTGGATGTGGTTGAACATCAAACTCGGATACGAGGCAATATTGCAACTTCTTTGGCCTCCTAACAATAGGGAAAGGCCTAAAAATGCTAACCAGCCGTTATAAAGTTACTTTGCTGATTCACCAGAAGCACCCATGAAATCTGTGTCCATCCCTGAGCAGCTTGGCTCCTTTATCGAGTCGATTCCCAAGTTCTTTAGAAGAGCATCAGCTTCATCGCGCAGATCAGCTGAAGAAGACGTATTGGAAACTCCGCTGAGGCCCTGACGCCTTAATTCTTCCCTCTTGAACTTCTCCTCGCGAAGAGCGCGCAACCTTTCCTTTTTAAGCTCCAATTCAGCTTTCCTATCCGCTGCTGCAGACATCCTCGATGTCTTCCAAATTGGTTAATTTACGTCTTGTTAAATTAGCACGAGAGTGAGCAATGGAGTCATAACAAGCCTGCACTATCGTTAACATCGTTAAAACAGTATTCAAGGTGTAAAGGAATTTTAACCAAATTAAAAATCAAAAAGTGTTTAAATTGCGTATGTACCTTTTAAAAAATAACAACCTTTAATAAATAACATTTTATTTTGTTTTTGTGGCAATCTTACGATATACATTCGCACATGCAGAGCGGAAGGCAATGGGACGGGTTCCTTTTGAAGCGAGCACTTAATTCACGTTGGTATACACTACGGTAGGCCATGTTCATTATTTAACTTAAAAGCGTTTAGTCTATATTAAAGCCTTAAAAGTCAAGCCAGTAATATTAGCGGCTTAACTGCTACCATAAGAATTTATAAGGGCCAGACCGCAAATTTAGTAGCTTATGAGTCCTTAGTTAGAGTTTAAATAACTCTCTTTAAGGAAGCAGCACGGGATGAATGTTCTTAAAACACATGAAAGATTATCTGCCTCGATAGTTAATCTGGATTCAAGTAGGCCCGGCCAGAGATCATGATTTCAATTCTGAATTACGTTTATTAAATGGTTCGCGAGATTTTAAGGCAAAAGTTGCTATAAGTAAATATTTCTTTTCCTCCTCTTTATTTTGCTACGCTTACCATGAGAATCCGGACGCTTTTAAGTATCTTTACCTTTATCACACAAAAGGTGTATGTTTTCAAAACTAAAACAGTTAAACCAAAGATGACTTGGAGTCCGGATAGTGATCTTGGTTTTCTTATAGCAGATTTAAATTGCTCTCCTGCCTCTTTTCCGCCAGACCACTTCAAACACGGATGAGTATTCCATCCCCACAATCGCATTGCTGAATCTTTTTCTTACCAAAATTGTTGGTCCTTTAACTTATTTTTACTTAGCTACGGCAACCATGGGGGATGCGAACTCTCTTCAACTATTTTGCAATATTGGCATGGTCACTACCGTCATCACCCTAAAGATTTCCCTAAATCATCAAAGTAGTTACGTATCTATGTGCGGTTGAGAAACCATGGTACTTTAATATCATTCCGGGAAATCTGTACTTGATTTCAAGGTAAATACGTCGTTTATAGTGAGTTTTTAATTCTCCGGTAATTCGTTGAAAGCAAATGAGGGAATGGCATTAGACTGTCTGCATGCACTCCGCAAGCATAGCGAGGATGCCAGTCCTCACGACTAGGGAAATATAGTCACCTATATACCCAAAACTAAAACCAGTATTTAAAAAAAACCAACCAAGTATTAGAGAGTTCGCGCAAACTTTGTTGAAGTGGTTAGTCAAATTGAAAAGAATTCCACAGTTTTGCGATGACGTGGGTAATCAACTTCAGCGCAAGGTAAATGCACCGGAAGGGGAAAGCGTAGGAATTTATTCAGACCAAAGTCACCACTTTGCAACATCGATCTCCAAAACGAAATTCTCACTTAACTCCAATTTTAACCAAGAATTTAGATCTAATGTGATTGAAAACAAAAAGAAATTTAGGGCATAGATATAGTGGAGTTCATCAAAGCAGTAATTATTCAGGAGTAAGGTAAGATAAGGAGAGAGGATAAATAATAAAAGCCAAAGCAGATTTTACCAAGTCTAGAAGAACCTCTAGACGCTAGCTTGACACTTAAGAAATGACGTTCTAATCAGGGATATTATGTTCGGATGTAGTCGGCAGTCTCCCAACTATTCTCCACTTTGATGATGCACGTCGCTGCACATCACCTTGGTTAATCGCGCCCTCGGGGAAGACTCGTGACACCACATTTGTGACAGAATAAAGAAAACCAACACAAATATACAAAAACTCAGGGTTCCATGACTGAAGGGCATCTGACTTCGATAGGCAAATATGCGGAGACGCCCAAGGGAATGGCTGCAATTGCCGTCCATTCAACATCGTGTTCCACAGGTCTTCCACTAACAAGAGAATTGTCACCAAACTTAAAGTATTCGACAAAGCTCACTACGGTATTGTTTGCGACATCTATATGAAGATGTCATTGAAGTGAATAAGCTATACCTCAGCCACTTCCCTACTAAAATAATGGAACCCGAATGCATACAAAACTGGACACCACTAACACGAAGTTGAGATGGCAATGGAACGACTTTGGCTTTTGTTTCTCGTCGAATGGCTCTGCCTTTGAGCCAATTTCCTCGCCATTGTCGATTGTCATACCAGGTGGGATCGCGACGTCAGCGCACTTCCTCCGCCCCAAGTGCGTTTAGAGAGTAGGACTGGCTCTTGGGAATATTGGGATGGATGAGACGCTCCAGTGGTCTTAGAATCGCCCGTCTTCTCACATGCGGGGAGCTGAAGTTAGTTTGATGTTCCCTCATCGCTGTTGATTAATGGGGAGTCAGGGATAGTGCCGAAATGACGAGGGGAATTTCGCGACATTTTAGTGTTTTGATTGTCAGCTTGTTCAATTGCAAGAGTGCTTAAGTCTCCATATGCTACAGCTTTGATCGCCAAAGTGGCCCATGATGCTTGCAAGTAGCCTTCCAACGTTTTATTTGCGGTTTCATGGAGACATACCTTGAGAACTGTTGTACAGCTTCACAAGCTGCCGCCTATCATTAACCGATTTGTAGAATATCTGCTTAATTCCCTTCTTCATCACTATTACATTGCTTTTTTTAGTTAAGTTTCGTTGCTCTTTTATCGAAGCGACCTTTCTTAAATTGATAATAGCTACTTGACTTACTTTGCCCTTTATTTTGGATTATGGATACTTAAGACATGCCTCCTCTACGAATATTATTTTTTTGACACAAAATGCAATTCCTTTGCGTATAGCCAAGTCGATGGAATGCCGGGTGATTTGAGGGCTACTTGTTTCGAGGTTGTACGCGCGGGTCTCTCCTGGAGTTTCTCATATTTTTAAGCAACTACGATCTTTGTGGCTACTGATCTGCTAGTGATTTTTGTTTTGAGCATACGAAAATGCCTCTTCAAGGAAAATATGAAGTTAAACTTGGTCGAAGCTTTCTGGATCCTTCACAGAACTGCTTTATAACCATGAGATGTGACTTCTTACCGGCGTCAGTTGATAGAGAGCAACCAGGATCAATAAGGATCGTGAACGAGAAGGAAGTCGATGTTCGGCTACCCAATGTTCCTGGTGCAGAGCAGTCGTCCACTCTACTCAAGGGCAACATGCGCCCTGTTCAAAAAGAATGCCTTCTTATTTACAACAAAACTGTACGTATCTCCCTTTCGTATTAATTTAGTTTTCTAAAATCCTTTACTTTAGTTTGTTCTTATAGACTGGTGAATTGACTCTAGAGCGGATATCTAAGGCTGCACAGTTGAAGAATGTACGAGATGGACCACCGAGCAAGAAGTCAAGTGAGTCTACACAGAATCCACTGCCCTCGCAGTCCACTATTGTTTCAAACCAATCTCTCAAGCCAAAGGTTCGGACTATGTCCGAATCTAGTTCCGAATCTAGCGTCCGGCTTCCTAAACCAAAGCGCACTTCTCCTGATCAGCGCCCTCCGCTTTCCTCAAATTTGAAGCGGTTCACTTTGAGCTCATCATCGTCTTCCTCATCCTCATCTTCGAGTATTAGCGAATCCGGAAGCTTCACCAATCCCCTCCAGAAACAGCGTCATCAACAACTCTCTAGCCTTTCAAGTCTCAGTGAGCCGGACGATAAGCCTATACCCTCCCATCCCCCTGCATCACAGCAGCCGCAGTCGACCTTGAAGGATCCCGCTGCCTCACTACCATCGGCCTCGATGCAGCGTGCCTTGGTGGCAAATTATTTGCACCTAAGCGAATCTGAATCGGAAGAAGATGGTGAGGAATTTTCCTAGCTGTGCACATGTACTCAAATCACTTCTTAACTTCACGTATGATTTTTGTATGCTCAAAGAGCTCAATGTTCTGTATGCCCTGTAGCAGCTCAGCGCGTCCGAATTCTGTGACTTTCATTCCTGTTAAGGGCCGCCTCATAAAAATGGCTACTAGACTAGCGTCAGGCTGTTTTAACTCTAAGATTAAATTGAGCGAAATCATTCTTCTGCGATTCCTCGCCAACGCTTCTGGTTACCTCATAGGCCTCCTTGAGGTGGCAAACCTGGCGTTTGTCGCGTTGGTATGCGATAATAGGGCGCCATAAAATGCCCGTCAACTAAGCGGTCGAAGCTTCTTTAATGTGGAAAATTAGTGGAGCGCACCCAAGTTAGGTAATTTGTGTTGCCCCGCTGGTGAATTCAAGTCACTTTGAAAGGCTTCTGTGATATACTAACCTCAACGGCGTTCAGTTTGCTTAGGGAACTCACCACATTCGTCGATCCTGATGGCTATGGTAACTGTTATAGGGCATTCAAGTTTATTTCTGCTCTAATTGAGAGATACCTCAAAAGTTTTAAGTGAAGACGGAAGCACACCGCCTTGTTGTAGCTTAAAAACTGCCCTTACAGCCCGTTAACTGGCAACGGCTAGTCGACAGGATGAGGAAACCATAAACATCCATGGCGACCATGAGTTGCCCACATAAAGAAACACCTCCATCTAGATCCTAATCTGTGGCTTCGCCGCACTCAAAATTTGGTACTACCTCTACGCCAGAGCGCACTAAAAGGAACGCAGTAAGCACAATAGGAGATGGGATCCAGCGACAGATGAAGAGATGCCTCATCCGGTCTAGTGAATTCTGGTTCCTGCAGCTACTTGGAAACAATGGAGACGTGTTTTCCGGACGAAGCCTTCGAGAGGACCTGACCTCGTGCTTCTAGGCGGGCAACCGGCGCTAGTAAGGATCGTAAACTTCATAATTACTCTATTACGCTTCATAGGGCTTGGTAACGGACCTCTATTAGCTTTTGATGAACTGTAAAAAGCACAGGAAGGGCATGCGTTTCGTATATTTCACGATTTTTTAATCCAAATGATGGGATCAGGTCGGGACCGAAAAAGGAGTTTCTGTCTAATGACAGCAGTAATTACGACCTCTGTTTGGCTGTTATTCTGTGCCCGCCTCAGGACCGCAAGCGGTTTGGGAAGACGAACAACCTCTCCATGAAGTATGTGATGCCCAATAATGAAAACGGGTTCATTCTAAAAAAAGTTGGAAGAACGAAGCCCATACCTTAAGCGTGAAGTGTAAGTCGCCGATAACTTTGCCGTTGAGATGGCCATCAGTCTTGTCAATAAGCTCGCCTTGAAGTTCTATTAGTCCCCATTCCTCCACACCTGTACTACAGCAAATGAAAAAAAATGGAAAAAGCATACGATGAACACCGAAGCCTTATGACCATATCCGACCAATCACAATACGGGCGATTATCGCGGAGTCCAGCGCCAAAAGACCAAAAGAGGTGCCGCTTTAGATTTTAACAACTTTTTGAATCTCGAATAGTAACTAGAGGATTTAACGGTAACTTAAAAATTCAACAGCATCATTTTTAAGAAATTGAACAAAGACATTTGCTATATTCACAAATTTTGAATGTTATTCTCACAAAATCTGCCTTTTTCTGTGCAATAGCTCTAAATACATTAGTAGCACCTCCAATTTATGGGGTAAAAGAGAATTAAGTAACTTAAAGTCTCAGGAGTTAGAATATAAAGCACACGCACACAATGGCTGGGTCCAATACATTATGGGTGGGCAGGCAAGCGTTAGGGTCATCACTGGTAAAACACTTGATATCAATTCATCTCTCAGTTTCGGACACAAACACATAGTTGGTTATTTTTTCGCCACGTGGGCTAGCCCTAGGGGCATGAAAAAATTGTCCCAGTCCTTTCCATTCGTTAAACTCAGATAATCTACCTAGGCAGCAAGACTTCAAGCAGATGTAGTGCAGCCTTGAAAAGCTACAGTTGTGTTCGCTGGAAATCAAATGCTTACGAACAGCGAGCGCAAGCTTGCAATAAGGCGATTAGTATCGAATTTTCTAAAGACTAATTGGTAACACTTCACTAAATCCGAAAATACAATCAGTAGAAGTTTCCAATGGGATGAAATCGACGAGCCAATTCTAAACTCTTTTTAAACCTGTACAGTCAAGCTTTGGTTTGGCACTTACCAGCAATAGTACCAATATTAGCGAATTCTGCTTAAGCAGATTTGTTCCAAACCTTTTCATTTTAATGGCATGTGCAGCGCAGAAATATCACGTGGTTATTTTATTACACAGATCACTTCTGCAATAAACATATGCGTTTATCATGAATGAAGTATGTCTCTTTAATACATGTGCTAAGCAAATGGGAAAAGGATTATTCATGAATTGAACATTAGGGTACTTGTGGGTTGGCGTAAACGGACAGACTTGTTAAAGATTATTTATTAGGCGGCTAATGAGTGCTCCAGTGGTTGGATGCACTCGGATATTCATAATTAATTAATTGATTGTTGGTTAATAACTAGTATTTGGCTAAGGTAACTGGAACTTAAACCGGTCAAATAATCATAATTTATCTATTAGCTTATGACTGATTAGCACGTGCAGTTAGAATTTTATTTTATATTATGAGAGCTTTTTCAAAACTAGTTCACTGTTCCCTCTCTTAGCATACCCAGAATTTCTTTAGATTTTGGTGCTCGTTGTTCTTGTGCCTCCTTTTGTTGCGTTTCAGAAGATTATTTGCTCAAAAAATCTTCCACGTTGTATCTGCGTGGCCAGTTTTGCTTTAGATTTCATGTGGTCAATTATCATAGTAATATCAATACTGGCGTATGCTGGTTTTATTCGCCGAGGTGTTTTACTTATTCAATCAGCTGTTCGCTAGTCAGGCGGTTTCTACTGTCGCTGTTTTGCTGTTTCATAAAAGTGCCCTCGGGAACAGACATGGAACAGGGATACGAGAAGCGTCTACTAGGGTCGCCCTATAAATCGGTGAAGTTTTCAATGCATGTTTTGTCAGTGCAAAATAACCAGTCTGGAGGAATAGATAAACGAAATTGCGCTATAACTTATCTCGTCTGATTTTCTGCTGTTTTTGCTGGTTGTTCATTGAAACTGTATGCACCAATTGTTGCTCATTCGGTTCTTTTCCTCACCCTACCTGTGTACTTATTCATAACCCTAGCACCTCATGGACAACGTCGTAGTGTCATCATTCTAAAAATAAGTGTTCCTCAGTGCCTTCCATTGCCTTACTTCAACGTTAATTGCATTAGAGAGTGCATATAGTAAATTATAAACAAATGAAGGGATTGTTGGGTGCTAACTTATTTTTGCTGATGTTTTTCCATGGTCTAGCCAATCAAATCTAGCAGTCCAATGAAGACACCAACAAAGGACAGCTATCTAGATAGGTACATTCCCTCGCGCTCCAATGCCAAATGGAAGAATCCGTCATTTGAGGTATCCAAGTGTCTGTTTCAGTCTACTTCTCAATCACCCACGGCTGCGCTTGGCCAAGGCGAAGCATCATCCAGTTCGCTTTCACATACCGGAGCTAGTAGAACAGCCAACGGTCAAACGACCCCATTGCGGGGCAACCAGTCAAATCCCAATCTTATTTCAACACTCCCTCGTAGTAGTTCAGATTCAGGTATCACTGATTATCCACCACATTTGGCCATTGTCTCAACCCTCGTGCATAACGAACTCGTTGAAAATTTTGATTCATCCAATCAGCATTCCGTTGCTGGAGCACCAAATGAGGCAGCAATTTTTGCCCCTCGAGAGAATTTAAATATTTTTTCTGTAAGCAAACGCTGAGTTTACATTAATATTTTAACTTTAGTTTAAACTTAGGAAGGAGAGCCCTTGTAAATTGAAATCATCCCCGTACTCACTATCTCCCGTATCAGAAAAAAGTCAGCGTCTCCTTCAGGCTCCTCAGAAAGTAAGTTCACACGAAGGAAGCATGCAAATCTCCATAGGTTTTGGCTTTCATTGGTCCTTTTTCTCTTCTTAGTTTACACGCTACATACCTCGGATGCCCTACAAGGTACTAGATGCCCCAGACCTGCAAGACGATTTTTATCTCAATCTTGTTGATTGGTCATCCCAAAATGTGCTTGCAGTTGGTTTGGGGGCAAGTGTGTACCTGTGGAATGCCTACACTAGTCAGGTGACACGGCTCTGCGACTTCTCTGATGACACTGACGCTATCTCTTCCGTCTCGTGGACTAAGAAGGTGTGACTGATTGTGTGGCATCGTGAGTGAATGAATGGCGTGATAGAAATGCAGGTAATAATTACTGTGACTACAACAGGGCACCAACTTGGCAGTGGCGACATATCGCGGTCGCGTGCTCATCTGGGACGTTGAAGCTACTAGGTGTATCCGTCGATTGGAGGGCCACGTAGCACGTGTAGGTGCACTCGCCTGGAACGGCGACCTTTTGGCCTCGGGCTCGCGCGACCGTCAAATTCTCCTTCGCGACATCCGAGCCGGACCAACCTCAGGCGGTGGACTCTCTCACTCCTCCACCACTGGCTGGTCGGGGATAGAGGTCCATAGTGATGTACCCTCAGCCTCTACACCATCTGCCACTTCCACCTCCACTTCTGCTGCCTCCTCTTCCTCCTTCTCTCTCATGCACATCGATCGCGAGCTTCTCTCTAACTCTGTTCGCGCTTCCTTTGGTCCTAACATCCCCACCGGCGGCGCGTCAGCTAGCAGTCTCAGTGGTGGCTCATTAATGCCAACTTATGGCGGTCTTATTCCATCTGATTTGGGTAACACCTGTCCCGGAAGTGTTCGCGTTCTAAAAGACCATAAGCAGGAAGTATGTTTTAATTTATTACGTTTCCAATTCCTTGTAGGCTAGTTAGTACAGTGGCTCAGTAACAATAGTTGACTTTAATCGCTGTTTTTGTAACATTAATAAATTCTTTTCAAAACACTGCGATTTGAGGTAATCCTGTTAGTTTTACTCAGTTGCAGCCATTTTATTTCGAAATTTCATCTGGATTGTACCCCTGGCTTTCAAAGATGCTACAAAATTCGTCGTTCTGAGTATTTTTTTGCTAAACTACAAGGGAAGCTGTGGCACAAACACCAACAGAATCAAGGTGACTTAAAGTCCCCTCATAGTAGCACCCAATTGTGCTATATTTAGGTCCACTACAATTTGCTGTTGTATAAACTTCTTGGAAAGAATCGCCTATATCCGGTCTTGCTTGTTTTGCATTTGCTCACTAATCATCCCGCCTGTGTAAAACAGCCATTTCACGTGTTGCAGTAAGCTGGCCTTTGGATTATTATTTTGAGCATTTCAATTTGTATGCTCGCATGATCCCAAGTTGGAACTTCGTCATACTCTTGATTATCTGGTCCTACATTAAGTTCAACCACGCAACTCATCCTCGCGATTCCGGGTTTAACCTCCATTCAAATTTACGGCCGGCAAATTAAAGTCTGCATTTCCACCAACCATTATTCTGCGCAAGCTTGAGTACAGTACCGTTGAACTGACTGATGAACACTACCTTATGTGAATGGACTTCGCCGATAACTTCTCGCATGTGACAGTTTGCAGCCAAACATGTTGATGCTTGTTTAGACATTTTAGCATTTGTGTGAATCACACCACACCTGCCACATTTCAATGGTACTTACTTGTGGTATTGCTTGAAAATTTTTTCTGTCTCCATAAGAAGTTCTTGAGATCGACGAAAGAATTCCTTTTTGAAATTGTCCATTAAAACGTGCTTAGTTATATAAATTTCTCAAAGGTCTGTGGTTTGAAGTGGTCTCCGGATAATCAATACCTAGCCTCCGGTGGCAACGACAACCGTCTCTTGGTGTGGAGTCAGCATGTAGCAAGTTTCTCAACGCCTATTCTTTCCTATGAGGAGCACGTGGCTGCGGTCAAAGCCATCTCTTGGTCGCCTCACCAGCATGGCCTCCTAGCCAGCGGTGGAGGTACGGCTGACCGATGCATTCGCTTCTGGAACACTCTCTCCGGCCAGGCTCTGCGCTCTATCGAGACTGAAAGCCAGGTTAGCTCCCCTCCTGCCCCTGCTCTCGGTGCAGTAACCCAGATCCAGCATCTTACCGTGCAGTTCCCTATTGTGTTTTTCAAGCTTTTCGTTGTTTCGACGTTTGCAAGTGGTCTGAGTTCTGTCTGTTTTCTGTCCTTAACCTGCTGAGAGGTGTGCACTTGAATGAAGTTGCAATCCGCCATTGGGTGCAAGTTAATTTAGCAATGCCGAAGGCCTGATTTAGACACACATTCGCGCATCCTCCTATTGAGGCGTTAGAACAATGCGCTGATTGACTGGTTCCGGTCGAGAATGTGCAGAAATCGGTACTCAGAGGCCTCATGTGTTGTGCTGCTTACCATCTTGTGCTCGTACTTCATGATCAAGCCACTTTTGAATGATTACTTGGGGACACGCGCGACTAGCCCTCTTAGATCTTATCGTCATTCTCGATCCTTTACCATTACTCAACTGTACAAGCGTCGTCATTAGCCTCCGTTTTCGGGGTGACAATCTGCACTTTTTGACTTCAAGAGGTTTCGTAGTGGTGTATTAGGAAATGCCACTATCTCGACTAAGAAACGTATGTAATTCAGATACCTCAATTTCGAATACAGTTCTACTAAAATCTTACTCACATACTGGCGAAAGTTGCAAGACTGCTCACCGATCCAAGGGTTAATCAAATTGAGAAATTCTATGCAAGTTTATTGCATTCATAGTTTTTAACCGCTTTTTGTAAAAAAACGGCCCTGTTCGGCAGTCTGCCATCGTTTGAAGGCGGTGCGTTACTCTTTTACTAAGTTGAATTAATGAAAAGTACTTCGTACCTGGAAGTAGGTTTCAACGGTTGCCTGAGTAAGTTATA
Source organism: Taenia crassiceps (assembly GCA_023375655.1). Classification (NCBI taxonomy): domain Eukaryota; kingdom Metazoa; phylum Platyhelminthes; class Cestoda; order Cyclophyllidea; family Taeniidae; genus Taenia; species Taenia crassiceps. The sequence goes on from JAKROA010000010.1 coordinate 2,664,345, forward strand.
ATTTTCTAATTTCCATTGTAAGTCTATTGCCTAGGGGCGCAACCGCATAGGCTATGAGTTTGATTCGCGCTGGCGCCCAAACGTTTAATTGAGATGAATTTTAACGTTTTAATGTATTTTGGTTCAAGTTGGGACAGTCCAATTTGATCAATTACTTTCTCTCGTTTCTGAGTTTGTTGCCTCAATTAATTCATGTATTACATTCATCCTAACCTCAGTCTCACCGAGCATTGCTTTAAACAACAAATTGCGCAGATTCTATTAAGCACTCAGTGTCACTCGCATTAGTTGTAAGTGCTATCAAGCTTAATTATTGTGCCTGAGCGCATTCATCAAATAGGGATGGAAAGTAAGAAACCCATTTCTGCTGTGTCAAAAATTCGAATGGGAGCGCTTTGCATACACTATCAGTGAATGTTTCGTGCAGTTGAAGAACTTTCCTTTGCCTCTTGAGGGGAGTCGAATTTTGGTCTCGTGTGAAGTATGGTTCTGGATGTGGTCAACCAAAATCATTAATGTGATCACTATGAACAGTCTTAGGCATGGCTGCTGCATTTTAAAGTAGTTCTTTGCCCAGGTATGCAATCTGGCCTGGTCAGAGCACAACAATGAGTTGGTAAGCACACACGGCTACTCACAGAATCAGATCCTCGTGTGGCAATATCCCTCTTTGCGCCAACTGGCTAAGCTTACCGGACACTCCTCGCGTGTCCTCTACCTCGCCGTCTCGCCCGACGGGGAGAACATTGTCACCGGCGCCGGGGACGAAACACTGCGCTTCTGGAACGTCTTCTGCCGCGCCAAATCACCCAAGGTAGCTTCACAGTATTTTCCTCTGTTCCTTTCTTAATTTGAATCAAATGGGTGAACATTATCGGTTAGATTTGTCGAGTACCATTTTTGACCTGTACCAAACCTTAAAAGACGTATGACAATTACTTTGCTCATTGATCGCTTTAAACTATTGCGTATAGATAAATTTCTCGCCTTAGTGATTTTGTCAGTGTTGGCAAGCATTTGAGTCATCGAAGTTTAAGGCAAGTGAATAAACTCTTCCACCATTTCCTTAGCTAGCTTCTTTCAAGCATCTTGTGAGCCGTATTTTTTAGTGGGCGGACCAGACTTCGATGTGTGCAGTTGTCCATTTTGTTAGGGGCTGTCTTCACTTATTCAATCTTATCTACATGTTTTTTAGGATGTTATGAACACATTTCACAAAAGCTCAATGCTTCTTGGTTTTTCCCTGAAATATACTTGGTTTTTAAAAAGGGGCAAGTTCTCCTTGCCAATTACGTGTTACTCAAACCTGTCGCTTAAAAGTTTTACAAATTTGTTGAGACCTGTCTAGCAGTTGCCAAGCACTTTGAAAATGATGTACGCAGCTAGGGGGCTCGCTCTTTAAGTTATCTCATCCAAATCAGTAAGGCAGCTTAAAGCGGCATTAAAATTACGATTTATCCTTCACTCCTGTAGATGCTTACTTTTTAAAATGAACATGAGATTATAGCCAAAATGTGACTGCTTACACTGCCCTTATACGGTTTGCACTGATTTTAATTTGAGCAACTAAGCCCTTCTGGTTGTGAATATATCAGAGTTCAAGTGAGTGACCTGATTAAGGGGCGAATTTTGCATTTCCCAAACGAAGCAAAGGAGGCGCTAAGGATCCGTTTAGTTTAGGCCTAATATTTTGGTAAATAATGAAAGGGTGTTAAATTCATCGTTGACATTATCCCTGCGCTAGGAGCACCCTGCCCGCTGGAGCTGTCAGTAACTGTTTGAATATTTCCATGTCTAGATTGTAAGAAATTGACGGCATTACAATGCTTTGTCTACTAATTTTCCCACTAAATTTCAATCAGAATTACCATAAGCTACTGAAGTAGTCTGTTGATCGTCCTCTTTCAGCCAACTTCATCAACTTTCAATCTTTTTGGAGCGATTCGATGATTATTTAAACATTGCGGTGTCAAAATGTTAAAACCATCGGAATCTGACAAAGCAGTTCCGACCAAACCTTTTCATGTAAATTTGCACCACCTCTGCCACCCATCTGACAGATTCCTCCAGTGATTTTTACGCCGCAATTTGCAAATCTCATCTTGTCTATAATCACTATTTCCTTCTCTTTTTGTCGACGCATTGTAAATCGGAGGTTTTTCTTGCAAAATTCACGACCAGCATTTCATTTTTTGCAATGATCTTGCTTATCTGCTCTCTCTATCTACGTCTCTACCTTTACCATTGGCCCAATTTGGCTCTTCATTGAAATAGATACTTTTAGTTCTTTTCCAATGAGCATGGGAAGGTTTCCTCCATGTAGACTTCCCTTCTACGCATTTTTCTTCTGTATGTACTGACAAAAGAGCGCTCGCGCCTGGGTGGCTCTGCTCTCCTAAGTATCTGAAATGTACCCTATTCCTACGCAGAGCGTCTTATTACTTCGTTCTGGAGGGGAGGCGTTGGGGCATTTTTGAGACGATCCTAATCCTCCGAGGACTTCCACGTAAGCTCAACAATCCAGCTTGCATCTTTGAATGGCAGTCCCTTCTAAGCTAAAAAGGAATCCTCTAGGCTCGAGCACTTTGGCCGGTGTTTTTAAGCATTGGTATAAAAACCTATTAAATTCGTTATTTATGAGTCAGCCGAGTTAAGTAAGACTACAGCTGCAGTATATCTGCCTCGGCAATGCTCACCAAGGTGAGTTGAACAAATCAAATGAACGGCACCAAAACCCAACAGGGGCACAACTAGTGCATGTCTGAGTGGTAGGGATTCTCGTAACGCATGAGCCTGCACACTCCTGATCACAATAAGTGGGTGTGGCGAGGTGTATGGGCATATAGGAAACTAGTAGTTTGGTTCCACTAACTTGTTAAGACGACAGGCCAATGAAATGGCACTCGACACTCATCATTAAAATTTGACGATGCTAAGTCTGGCAAAGTGGACAATCCAACTTTAGAATTTTGGTAACCGAACGCCGTTTCTGTAAAAATAAAAAGAACTGAGTTGCATCTCACATGCCGCCTTGCCAACTGTACTTGGGGCGGAGGAAGTGCGCTGACGTCGCGATCCCACCTGGTATGACAATCGACAATGGCGAGGAAATTGGCTCAAAGGCAGAGCCATTCGACGAGAAACAAAAGCCAAAGTCGTTCCATTGCCATCTCAACTTCGTGTTAGTGGTGTCCAGTTTTGTATGCATTCGGGTTCCATTATTTTAGTAGGGAAGTGGCTGAGGTATAGCTTATTCACTTCAATGACATCTTCATATAGATGTCGCAAACAATACCGTAGTGAGCTTTGTCGAATACTTTAAGTTTGGTGACAATTCTCTTGTTAGTGGAAGACCTGTGGAACACGATGTTGAATGGACGGCAATTGCAGCCATTCCCTTGGGCGTCTCCGCATATTTGCCTATCGAAGTCAGATGCCCTTCAGTCATGGAACCCTGAGTTTTTGTATATTTGTGTTGGTTTTCTTTATTCTGTCACAAATGTGGTGTCACGAGTCTTCCCCGAGGGCGCGATTAACCAAGGTGATGTGCAGCGACGTGCATCATCAAAGTGGAGAATAGTTGGGAGACTGCTAATGTCAAGAGTTAACACCAACTGCCACAACCCATGCTGTCTATTGCTAGGTGTGTAATTAATCAAAGGGCAAAGCTGATACGACTTTGCTAAGTGGTGTTCTTGGATGAGGGTAAAACTAAAATTGATCGTACAATAATAATTTCTTGAGTTATGAATAATGCTGCATAGCCTTTTACCCCCAAACTAAGGAAATTAGCCGTTTTAGTTTTGCATCACCAAGTTATAAATTGAATACAAAAATTGTGTAAAAATTGCAGCATTCGTTGTCTAGCTACGTACCCAAATACAGGCAGGTGTGTCCAAATACCACAAAGGGATTTTCATATTCGAGAATGGGCATTGCAGTACTTTGTTTGCTTGACTGCTGGATTTGTTGACTTGGGCAGCTATACTGCCCTGTCCAGCTGGGGCTGACCTTGGGACCCTGCCAATTGCCCTAACCTCTCTGTGGGTTGAATACACATATACACATATGCATATGTGTTCTGTCCTAACGCTGTGCTTTTTGGGAAGACTTGGGACGCTACACCGGTAGCACCTGAAAGCGGACCCAACTTTACATGACTTCTATCTCAATCTGTGCCGCTTACGGCAAACTTGCGGTACATGTCTACTGATGGGAGTACCTCTGGCATTTCCTAACAAAAAGGCTGAGAGCGACTTCTGTCCTCTGCATCCACCCCATCTCCATGTTCTGCGAGAAAGCTGTTAAAAAGTGAAGAGACACTAGCAGTGAACCACCCTGATGTATCCCAAACCGGAAGGAAATTCAGATCCTGTCGAGCAGTCAGGAGGGATCGGTGACGCTGTGGTCAAGTGTCTTCTCAATTGAGCTGGAATTTCGATGACTGGCGTGGACAGCTTGTGGATGCTTCCTCGAACACTGATTACACTGTGACGGCTGAAGCGGGAGGTTGATCAATGGGAGCGCCGAGGGCAACGCTCAAAGAAAGCGAGAAGCTATTTGATACCGTGTTTGACTGCAAGTTAAGATGGCTTGGGCATCCATATTGCCCTATCTGACTGAGGTTGGATTTTGAGCCACGCCGACTGTCCCTGACCTCCGTTGATTGAATATATGTATATATATATACATATTCTGGCTTAGTGCTACGGCTTTTTTTGCCTTTTTGGGGAGTAGCGGGACGCTGAAGTCGTGCCATAATGCTGCGGGTGTTTAAGGTCGAGATTGTTTGACTGTTGAATGACTGTTCACTTAAACCAATAGCCACAATGTAAAAATACTTATGCGAAAGCGTAAATCACGTGCAAATAGCTCGGTTGTATAATTTAAATATTTAATTTGATACGAATATATTATTATGGTTGAGTTTTGCCTAAAATATTTTTCTTTGACTGCGTTTGGTAGATGAATTTAACTTCAATGCACAGTATGCTGCTGCATCAAAGTTACCGGCTTTGAAAAGATAATATGGTTGTCATTTTTGTTTTAACTGATTCCCTTTGAAGTGCATGATCCAAGCTGCTGCTTAAACTCTGTCAGGTGTGCTTATTGTTGTTTTGTTAACCTTCTGAGGCGATACTATATTTCACTTAATACTAATGTACTTGGTTGCTTTGCACAATTTTTTGTGCCTAGTCGTGCCATTCTTGCTGGTATACATCAAGCATTTTAAGCCCGCGATGCTAATTTAATATCGTGGCGTTGGTGCTGATGCGCATTTTTCAGAATAGTTGTTAAATGCTTTCACAATATTTTGTGTTAGAGTTTGATAACTGGTTTGCTACTTGGAAACGGCCTTTGAAATAGTAAAATATACCTTTAATCGCCAGTTAGCTTTGCAGTGGTATTTTTTCTGGACTTTAGTTCTCAACCATTAATGCTTTCATGAGCCTAACTTCGAGCGATGGGGAATTGTTTTACTTGTCACGATCACAAAGAAAGCCTTCAGTGCCATGGGGACAATGGCATGACACCGATGGGTGCAAATGCTCAAGTTGGCGCCCAGGCACTAGGGCAACCCCCATTCGGTCGTCACTATGGTCCTTCAGGTGACGCAGCGTCGGTCGGTGCCAATCAGTCCGCCATCGTTCCCTCCTCGCGTGGTGCACATCAGCCCTCCCAACAATACGCTATGAATCTTTATGGTATACAAAACGGACCACAGCAGAATGCCTCTTACGCGTATGGTCCCACGCAACCTCCTGCAACTCTTGATCAGCAGCTGGCTGAGCAGTCGCCTCGAGTTGTCCGCGTTCACGCTTTGTACACCTACGTTGCACAAAACGCCGATGACCTGAGCTTCCAGAAGGGTGACGTTATGCTAGTCGAGTCGGGCTTATCCGAAGCGTGGTGGTTAGCGCGCCACTTGAGGACTGGGCAACAGGGTTACATACCCAGTAACTATGTGACTGTAGAAAATGGTCTCTCAACGCAAATGGAGGCCTGGTATGATATCACACGTAAGGATGCCGAGAGAATGCTTTTGATGCCCGGTTTGCCTCAAGGGACCTACATTTTACGCCCCTGTTCTGGTGAGACCCTTACTGCTGTTGCATACTTTTAAAGTCACTGGAATGTTTCGTAAAGTATAAGGTCACTTGATTTTATTAATTATTAAGTCAAAGGCATGAGAAATTGGTTCATTTTGTTCATTTGCCTGCACTTTGCTAGCGACTCTCTCCAAGAGTAAAAGTAACGGATAATCTTCATTCGAAATGTAATTGCAGATTCCCGAAGTTACGCACTCTCCATTCGATTCGAAATTGAGAGGAATATGTATGCAATAAAGCATTACAAGATCCGAACTCGCGATAACGGTGCCGGTTTCTACATCACTAATCGAACCAACTTTGCTTCCGTCGCTGATCTCATCTCCCACTATCAGTGTATGTTGCTACCTGTACCTTTTTCTTTAAAATATCTGTTGAGTTAAAGCTAGTTTAGACTTGCGCATCAGGTTTTTTTAATGAAAGCGCTGTTTAAACATCTCTCTCACCTTTTTACTGTCATCAAATGTTTAGAGTCGTTACTTTTTTATTCATTTTCTTTCAAAAATGACATTTGTTTGGCGAAATTCACAAACTATCGGTGGTCCGCTGATTTTCGAAAAGAAGCAGTATTACTAATTCTTGACTCAATATTTCCCAATTGCACTCAACGCTTCTGATTCGGGGGTTCGTCCAGCAACACTAGAACTAATTGAATTCATCCAAAACTAGCACCGTGATTACGGGCTTCATGTTATTAGTCTGCTATTTTCTTGCATCAGTCTGATTTGCTCGTGAAGTTTCATTAAATAAACCACCGTCGAACATTTTGTTCAATTAGATGGTCTATGTAGAACTCACACGTAATTGAATCCACTCGAACAGGGTGTAATTTGAACCGCACTTGTTCTTCTGTTTATGTTTCATCTCGTCTCCACTCTCATGCTATATTTTAATACTGCCTGCCTAGTCTTCGTCATGCGTAAACAAACGGTGCCGTCGCTGAACTGTCAACTTTGTTACAGGCATGAGATTCTACAAATTGCGCTATCCAGACAATATTTGTTACGTAGGCGAATATGGGAGGATGATGGTAAGTCTGAATTGGAGTAGGAACATTGGAGCATTCTCGTTCATCCAAGTACTTGGATATCATCTTGATCTATTCAAGTAGCGTTGCTAAGATTTCACCAGTGGAAGTCAACCTCTCGCTCACTCTCCAAACGCCCACCTGATTGGATGCACACGGTGGGTGATTCGAAGGCTGTCGCGCCCTCGCAAGCTTTATGTGCGTCGCTCTCTTCAGCCCTGCCACTGTCCTAAGTCAGCCGCATCGGTACCCTCACATTTGCGTTGACCTGTGCTTAGTCCTAACCGCCATGTATATATACGCGCTTCTTAGCCTATCCCTCGACAAGTGTCTTGGTAATTGCATTGTAAACTGGGTTATTAACGGATGCCTCAGCGTCTGTTTGATAGTTAAAGGAAATGAAAAATCCTATGGGAATTTTGTTTAGCTTCAATTGCCATCATTAGTCTTTTTGTGACAGGAAAATAAATTTGCTATGGAAGGATTCTTCCCCTTTGTGTTGGTTCCAATGTTGGATAATATAGGCTCCCACTTATCCATCTTTTATAGATTTTTTTCGTTATTCGGAAGATGCCTTTTTAACAAATATTGAGTACCCTTTTTAAAGCAGGTCGTTTCGGAGTGCGATTGTATGCACACGAACTGATAGTACTACTTCGTCAAAATTTGCCCTACTTTAAGTGCACATGTTCTTACTACTCATTGCATTGGTATCTGTTGCAAAGACACCTTTGCTGTACCGTTTTACCTTATTGTAAACGATTAACGTAAGTCGGCTTTGCTGGCCTAGTGATGACCATTGAGAGTATTTTCAATCAGTTGTACGTAGACGGTTCAACAGCATTTCGTTTTATGGGGTGAATTGGTCCGATATTTGACGCCAAAAGATGTTGGATGATTTGTGGGTATTTTTTTCACTGCCGTAAGAACGAGAAAATTCCTGATCCAATGCGAGAAAGGGTTTATTTCTCCACTCATTTCACTCTCGAGTTTTTGATCAATGTGCATTGTGGTGCACGAACCAACTTGTGTGCATCCTTTCGACTAAAGTGAAGTGGGTGTGGATAACTTTCGGGAATCACCCTTGTTGATGCTATATGGTTGCTTCAGCTGTGTCTTCCAAACCGCATGGACTTGTCCGTATAATTGCGTAGATGTAACGTAAACAGTAAATTGTACGTTTTTTGCGTAGAGGCACTTTCTTTGCCAATGTTGTAACCGGCTTATTTGTAGCCACTAGCGATGGTTTGTGCTGTCGCCTCTCGCAGCCGTGTCCACGGAAGTACACCCCTCCGGTGCAGTTCCGCGACATCGAGGCAAATCGACGGAGCCTGGAATTCATCTGCGAGCTGGGTAATGGCAGCTTCGGCATGGTGTACCGTGCTCGGTGGAACAAAACCTTCGACGTAGCGGTGAAGAAGCGCCTCGCCACTACAGACCGTGCTCTTTTCATTGAGGAGGCGAAAGTGATGCACAAATTGCATCACCGCCGTATTGTCCGCCTCCTCGGCGTCTGCACCGAGCCGGCCGATGAGCCTGTTTTCATCATCACAGAGTTACTTGAGAAGGGTGCTCTACGCAACTTTCTTAGCAGTGAGGAGGGTCGCCAACTCTTCCTCAGTGACCTTATTGACATGATTGCTCAGGTATGCTCATTCCATTAGATTCCTTCAATTCACCTTGAATTCGTCCACATTTACTCCAGTCCATTTTAAATCCATTTCTGCCGTTTTTAATCCAAAGATTCTGAATCCTTAACTCATTTGATCTATTCCTTTCATTCAACCACTCACTGTATATCTTTTCATTTCCTATCCAACTATTCTAAATCTGCTTGGTTGGCCAACCTCCGCGTACACCCTCCTAGTTGTAAATTTTTTCCATCCCAGGTTCCATTAATTTATGTATTTTATTGGACTACCACAATATTTTGCATCACCATATTCGGATAACGGGAATCTCCCCTTGCCCTCCACTCTCGTGCTTCGCCAGTGCCGGAATTTATTTAGCACTAAATGGCCTACATCTAGCATGATCGGGTTACTTGGGTGGCTCATTGTGAACTTTTCGTCTTTCTCTGTCTGGTATTTATATAGATCTTAGTATTGTACAAGCAGCAAATATCTGAAGAATTTGGCGCATTTCTTTTCTAAGTTAGTAAAAGACGTGAAAAAGTTGTTTTATGCATTCTCTCCCGATTCTCCTCGGTAATTATCAGTGACGTTGAACAAGATCTATGTGTTAAGCTCTCAAGTTTGGTGACAGTAGACGTCAGTTTTCGTTGCTAAGGTGGGTCTTACTTCCTGATTTTCTTCTTACACTCCTAAAATTGTCTTACCTAGACTATTTGTACAGCTTTTGACGTTATCATTTGAGTTAGCTGGTCACGAATCTTCCTCCTGATTATTTCTAATGCAATGTCATTAAGGTCAGTATTAGTCACGTTTTGCCATCCTGTTTCATTATCACTGTTTCGTAATCATGATTTATGGACGGTGTTTCTGTTGGCCAACTTTATAAGTCGTGTCGCTGGGTCCATTCGATCGCCGTGGCGATTCGATTTGCGGTGAGTAGGCGGTAGTGTGAATTTGAACAAAATAAACAAAGCAGTTACCGTAGTTTTGTTTAATCTTGATAGCATTTGTGAGGTCTACGCAATCGTGGGCTTAGTCGCAACAAATTCTATCCGGATATGTATCCACTAAGAAGTCCATTTTTTAAGGAAATTTTTATGAACTATTTACAGAAAGCATTAGAGGTCGTCTGCCTAACTTATGTTGGTATTCGTGAGTACTTCGAACACCGACTAAGGTTTGTTAATACCTTAGTGTATCGTTTTTGCAATGATGTCTTCGCACCTATTTCCTTTTGATCTTACTTTCGGACAACTTTTCATACAATAAACCCTGGAGAAAGCCTAGTTTTGTACTTTGTTCAAAGTGGCTTTGCAACGCTCTGGCTAACCGGAATAAAGCAGTCGTTGAATTGCTCTTTTCTGCTGGAGTCAAGTTGGAAGGCTGTTTGTTTGTTTTGCATTAACCAAAGCCTTGGGACAGCTGCGACATGACCTATATGTGCAGGTCTTATCATCGCCTTGGGGACTGGATCACGGGTAGTTGAAAATGTCTTCTACGTCGCGTTTACAGTAATGCAAGAATGGTTCTTTAGCGAATGTTTTCAAGGAGTCATTCTTTCAAGCCTTTTTAAAATGATAGATTGCTGAGGGAATGGCGTACTTGGAGGAGATGAATTTCGTCCATCGAGACCTTCGAGCCGCCAATATCCTTGTGGATCGCGACAACTCCGTCAAAGTAGCCGATTTTGGGCTCGCCAAAATGCTTGACTCGGATGTCCAAAACGATGGAGGTAGGTTCCTTGAAAGTTCGCAGAACTCCTTCATCTTTTGATTGGGTGATATGTTTGCAGAGTTGGGGTACCGATCGCTGTGGAGGCTCTGTATATATCCTATTATTGTCATAGCTTTGACGTTTATGCGTTGCAGTATAGTTTTTAACAACTCTGTACTTTTTTGTTAGACTTTTATCACGTAGAGCCTTGTTTTAAAATAATCGAAGCAGTCTATGTTGATGCGGTTGTCTTGCAAATAGTGGAAAGCAAAGAAGGTTGAACGAACAAGTAGTGTTGTGGTTAAGAGCGCTGCAAATTTCCACATTCGAACGCTGCTAACGTTTCTAAACTGAGAGCGGGCATCACAAAACGACACGTGTGTGTGTGTGTGTGTGTGTGTGTGTGTGTTTTGATTGACTTGTTCGACCAGTTTGTGTGCACGTATGTTCGAGTCCGAATTGCAGATGCTTGTCTTTTCACGCTGACTAGACATTTTTGAAACTGCTTCTGTTGCTTTGCTTACCAACGAACCTACCTTTCTTTCACTGGCGCATTTTTGTGCTGTGATTTCCACGTAATTTGATGCGCTGCCTTGCTCTGTTTTGTAGCGAGATACGGCATAAGGTGGTCTTACTCTCTAACGGTCACGGTAATGTTCTGATTTTACCGCGATTCTGTGTCTGCCGTACGTTCTCGACAAATCTAAATGCCATCATTTGCCTTGGGGATGGAGGGGATGGAGGGGTCGTGACGTACATCCATCGCGTGACTCATCTCGCATTCAAATTCGGCATTCCCATGCCCATACCCCCGCCTTTTTTTCGGGCTTATGCAGAGAGCTTTAGATAGCCTGCCTGGCGTGTCCACTCCTTAACTGGTTCAAGTTGCTCAATCCACTACTTTTGATTAGTGAATCTCCATACTGCCCAAGCCCTGTCTTAGTGGGCCTTCAGCCTTTAAGTTTCCGGACCTAGAGAATCGTCATGTTCGGTATCTTCAAATTTTCAACTACTGAGCGGCCTACTTGTTTAAGCTTTGCGGCTCATTTCGCCCATTGTTGTTTGCACTTTCCATTATGCTGTTGCTTTCCTTCCCAAAGACTGTTGACCAACCTCCAAGGGGTCAATTTACTCAATTAAAGAATAAATTACTCCGCGCTTAAGTATACTTGCCCATTCTATTGACAACCTTACCATCTTTGAATAAACCGTCTCTATCGTAGTTCTGAATTATCTCTGAAGCCACATAAGTTGGTCTTGCTGAAGGTGGATTTGTGAAGGTTTCTCAGCCGCCTATATCATTAAAATATGTCATTGTGCTGCATTGGCTCTTATGTGAGCTTCGCCCTAGACGTTTTCAGCCGTTTCTCCACTGTTAATTACCATCTGGGTGTGGGAGTGATTCGAAATTAGTCGTAAAACACTGAGTTTCTGCAGTGATGTCTTACGGGTTTTAGCTGGATTCGTTCTCGCGTTCGTCGCCTAAGAAGCCTTATAGAGTGAGTTTTCCATTCAAGTTGATAATGCTAGTTTGAAGGGCAAATTCACGATGCACATCGGCTTCTTCATTTTGCGTGGTTGTCATTTTAATACTCTCAGACGATTTGTCGGTATTGTTCTTAACTCGCACATAGAAGGGTGCTAAGCATTTTATTACTAACATTGCAAACAGCATTTTTAACCTCAGACTGGGTTTTGTTTGCTCGAATTTAGATGCCAGTTAAGTTGAAAATAGATTTTCACTGGAATCAGATGCCGTTTGAACTATCTTTTCATTGTGAACTTCACCTCTGCATTAGTTATCCCCTTTGGAAGGTGTCTTATTTCTTGACGGGGGTTACGAAGCATTCCAATGCAGCATCAGGCTTAAGTAAATTGAGTATGAATGTTTGTAGGGACTAAAGGAGGGGGGTAGACTTTTTATATTTTTCTTGTGTATAATAAAAGCCGATTAGTAGTTTTCAACAAAACTCCTCAGTCGTGTTTGGAGGCAGCAAAACCCTCGGCTCTGGGTCTGCGAGTTGGAGGCATACTTCTTCTTCCTCTTTTCCTTTTTCTTATTGCACAACCGTGTGTACGTGAAGTGGCACAGGAATGGCGGTTGAGCGTATTAGTCATTCTGCACACGCTGCAACGCCCTTACCCGCAGATCCAGACGCATCGCCGATCCTCGCCTCTCACCTAGGGTAGTGGCATTACGAAAATGTCGCTTCCCTGCCAGTGCCAGTGCAATGCACCCATAGTTGAAACGAACGCTCGTTTTATTTTTCCATCGGCTTTGCTTTTCTTTGACCACAAATCGCCCTTTATGTTGCGTCTAGCGTCTCACTCCTCACGTGGCTTGCAATTACCGCCTGCAGCTCGCTAATGCGTTCCGTTAAGTTGGTCTCTTATCTCGACATTGCCTCTCCCTAATGTGGTGAATATGTGTCTAGTTATTTTACTTCTAAAATAGGCTTAGATTTTTCCACGTCTAAGGAGGACTCATCTACTGTTTTGCTTTTATAAAATAGGTTTAAATCGAATTCATATGGGAAGCATTGCTTGAGGCTGCATAATCCACTGCAGTAAGTGCGACTCCTCTGCTAACCACGTGCCGCGTGGAAATCGGTTTCAGAGATCTGTTTGAAGCAGTTCGTATTGTTCAATGAAGGTTTAATAGTCGCATAATGAACGCGCATATTGGGGCTAAATTACTGCAATGGCTGCACTGCTATGAAATTACTTTCTGATCGGATGATGGGGTCTGTTTGCCATTTTCTCTGCTATTAAGATGTCTTAAAATATGTATTGCTGGGTTCTGAACTCTATCCCAAAGTGTGGTATTTCAGTGCCACCGATCCTCATGGGTAAGAGCATTTGTCAAAATGTGAAACGCTTGCAGCAGATCTCAATAAATCTGATTGTGCACTACTGGTTCTACTTTTTGTAATGTAATAATGGAATTTTCACGTCTTTTGGTCCTCTTCTTTTACATTTTCTCATTCACTTGTAGTCATAAAATTCCCCATCAAGTGGACTGCGCCGGAGGCGGCTCTTCCTGACCACCACTTCAGTATCAAGTCGGATGTCTGGTCTTTTGGCGTGCTAATGTACGAAATTGTCACTTACGGTGGCACTCCCTATCCTCGTAAGTTAAACCTCTCCATCCTCTATTTCTCAGATACCTCATCCCTTTTTGAAATCTCATTGCTTATTTATTATTAATGCAGCGTGTGTATCGCTGAACCTACTTTTCACCTTTTGACTGCAGCACATTGCACATGCCAATACTATAAATGCGCGAGGCGAGCGATCATCCCTGCGAATTGAGACTGTGTTTAAGGTTATGACAACAGAGTTTTCTGTTTTGGGGCTTTCTAAGTCACTCGTCTGCGTGTCTGTACACATACATTACCAAATTCACTGAAGACATGAAAGAGTATTTTTTTGGTTTTACTAAATAAAATTTGTCAAGGGAAAGTCCCCCAGTTCATTTGACGCCCTTATCAGGTTGGAAGCAGTAAGTAGTTGGCTCTATTGCAAGTATTACTACAAAATTTCATAGTACTTCGGACTTAGGCTTCAAATTAAAGTACTGTTCCAGCATGTACGCAGTTGCTCTTCCGTCTGAGTTTGCTGGCGATAGTGCTGCTACAATAATTTAAGGCAACAGAAGATGAGAAGTATAGTAACCTCTCCTTGTCGAGAATTTTATGTTAAACTGAAGGTCGCTTTTGGGCAGTGGTCCTCACGGTTCATTCCGCTATACACTTGCATAAATTTTGAAATGTGATCTGGGGTCTTCTACAAATTGCGCTGGGGGGTCGATCATTAGTCCAAATGCTTTGAATAGAAGAAAATAACCAACGAAATTAAACGCGTTACTGATAAGGGCTTCTAATCTCGTTTTTTGAGCAAGTTCGGATAGAATTCTTCTATGACTACGAGTTCCGGCAACCGAGTAGCAATGGTTACTTAATCTCACACATGCCACCGCTGCGGCTACGGCTAACTGGGAAGTCTTCCCAGGCCGAGTCAACAAGGCCACCTGTGGAAACAAAAGCAGCCAGTGGCTCCAGGCCCAAGGATCATGAAGGCCATTCCCTCTTCCAAAAAAAACCAAAACCAAAAAACCTTGCGACATTGGTCTCGCCTGTGCAATATTAGGAGTACTTGCAATTCCGGCTATGTATACCCCAAATCTGAAAAACTAACCGACGGAGCGAGGTCGAAGTAATCCCGGAGGGGAGCTAGTCGGGAATGATGATTGGGGGTCTTGCAAGCCAAAATACCTAGCTGCCGGAAGTACATTGCTGTCTGGGTCAGACCTAGTAACCAATTTATTGTGGCTGAGATTAATCGCCGTCTTGGACGTTACTATCCTTTCGGTGATGCTACAGCGCTGAAGCGGCAAATCGTTGGACTATCACGGTGTCTGAACCGTCACTGGGTCTGCACTCGTTTGCTGGAATTCTAAACAGCCACACCAGTGTGCATTCTTCCTATGGCAAAAAAAATGCATTGCTACATGCTACGCCACAAAGTTCTGTCTACCTGGTATCAACTAGTTTAACCGGCTGCATCCTTTGATCTGCTATACTCACGATCGTTCTGCAGACGTTTCTAAAAATTGCTCCAGCTGGACACTACACGTCCCGACCACCACCAAACTTCAACGATGCTTTTTAGTCCCTATTCTCGGCTAAAAATCACGATGTTGCTGAAGTTTTACAAATCTGTCGTGTCGTTCTCGTTACTGCACGTAAAGGCACTGCGCTCGTTCAGTGATCGCGGCCAGAAGGGCGAATGTTTGGCAAGAGTAATGGTCAAAGTCATGTGGTGGATGTTTCTCCAGGGAGTGATGAGCACCTTCAGTGTTGATATTGAAGCTAGGCTTAATCTGGACCTTCCTGGATTTGGGGAACTTGTGTGACGTGTTTCCATAATTTAATTTCTCAAGTAGATAGCATTTAGTGGTGTGTAAGTAGGCAAGAGCTCTTTCTTTGTGTTTTTGTGACTTATTTTTATTTAACGATCGGTGAGGTCCTTTAGGTATTCATTTCTAAAATTATTGCATAAGAATCACTGGTACGTTTTGTTGACTTAGGCTATCGAACCCCACGTTTGACCGCAAAATTTTGTGAGAACAGTAGCACTACTATTTGGAACTGCTTTTTGACCACCCAGGATTCACTAATCGGGAGACAGTGCAGCAGGTAGAGCGCGGCTACCGAATGCCAAATCCGAACACGCCGACCCAGCCGTGTCCGGACGATCTCTACGACATCATGATGCAGTGTTGGTCAGCACGACCCGAGGATCGACCCACCTTCCACAACCTCTACGACATCTTTGAGAACTGGGCCGTTCAGACAGAAGGACAGTACATCTCAGACGGGGCGCAAAACACTTGAATCATTGACCAGTCGCCACAGCCGCCTCCATTTCAACCGCGTGTGATTGTTGTCTATCCAGCCCAACTGCCTCCCCCCCCACCTGTCCATCCGATCTCTCTGTGCTGCATTTGACTTCATTGAATCAATCCACCCTTCTTTCCTATCAACCGACTCCCTCCTGTCGATTTTTGACGCCTTGGCTTTCTCTTCTCTCGTGTTCTTTTGCTAAGATTAACACCGTCTTACTGGGACTCTCGACTTGCCATGGTTGCAGAGAATGGACACTTGCTTTCCCGATGTGAGGTGTAGCAGCAATGCTTGCTGAAAGCGCCAACAATCGAACGGAAGAGCCGGTGAAATTTGAGATAGAATGGTGGTGTCTGGTGTAGGATCTTGTCAAATTTCAAGTAAGCCACTTCTGCTGGGGTTATAGGCAAACATTTCTGAGGGGGGAAACCCGTGGTGCCTCGCGTTGTCTCCCGCTTTCGTGTTGTTTTGCTGGCATTAGCTAACCACGGCACATTTCGTCACTTGTTCCGACCGCTGGAAGGTTGTAACTTGTTTTTGTAAAGGCAAAATTTGGAAAAGGCGTCACTCGAGAGTGTGCAAAAGTTGGTTTTTGTTTACAGTTGCTTGAAATCTAAGATAGGGACAACTAAATTCTGCAGGCGATTTTCATGGTCTTTCAAATCGCTTTGAACTTCTCATTTTATTGTCCACATGGGTGGAATAGTCGCCTTCACTGATACAATGGACCTCCGTAGTGGTTCATGCGGAACGCTCATCGCCGAATTCATTTCATTGCGTTTTGTATACCTCTTTCCGTGCCTAACTTCCGTGCATTTAGGTGAGGAATGCGGACAATTAAAGGCATAATCCATTTGTGGGAGAAATGAGTCGCCTACTGGGGCCACCTGCACTACGATCTAGATATGGATTAGCAGTGTTGGGCGGCGAATTGAGGAAATGGTCGCTTATGGCTTGGAATGAGCTAATGCCGGCTGTAGCGTTGTGCAAAGACATCACAGGGCAGAAGTTGGTCACAGAGCCGTATGATACGCATTGCAGCCCATTTCCATCGCTTGTAGTCGCACCAATCGTTGTGGTAAGCCTGTTTAAGGGCTTCAGGTCCTTGATGCTGTTTCTGAACTTCCGTTAATGCAAGGTAAGTGGAGGTTACGGATAGGTTACTCTGCACTGCTTCTTGCTGCCATTAGCAGTTTGCTCCTGTGAAGTGAAGTTATTTCCCCAAAGAAAAGCGACTACAATTGAACATCACTTAAAGCAGTCACGAGAAATGAGAAAGTAGCTGACCACTTTTTGTAGTGGTAAAATGCAATTATTGCTGCAATTTCTGACAAAACTGTGGAAAGAACCAAATTAATGGCAATTAGGTGCAAACTCGCTTCCGACACACACATTTCTGTAAAGGTTTGCTTGAATCACATGAGTGATTAATGAAATTCAAACAACAGTATAGTAACTGGAGGGTTTTTGGGCCTTTTCTAAAGGTCAAAATCCTTGTCGTTTTCGTGATTCTTGCATTAGTATAATCGTGAACCGATGACAACGCTTGCTTTATGGAGTAAAGAGCTTTCAGTAAAGTGAGCTGCCAAAACGCGCATGATGTGAGTGAATTCTTCATCGCCTGGTCTGTAGTGTCCTAAAGCCTCTGCATAAGACAAAAAAAGGCCGATCAAGCCTTATCGGCGTACAGAGGGACTTGAAGACTGCTGCCAAGGTAAAAGTAACGTATGCTACGCTATCATCATGTCCACAATATTTATCGTTTGAAGACATGCGGAATCCATCAATCTTTGCATCCGGCTTTGGAAACAAACGAAGCTACCCTCCTTTTACGCTGGAACAAAGTTGAGTCCATCTGAAAGCACAAATTGAGATAAAAATGATTAGTTTTTAAATTTACATGAATGCGCTTTTGATCGTGTGAGTTATTCGTCCCGATCGAGTTGAACATTCACTGGGGAAATGTCCTCCATCCGGTCATGCCAGACGCCTCCCCTCCCAATCCGACCGCCAATGATGAATTGACTCGTACATCGGTATGCCCGTTACAATCTTAGTGGGGGATATCGCAAAGGCCACATAGAAGCCAAGTAAAATTAACCTAAACTGCAACGTCACCTTTACAACAAAGTCCTAGTTTTTTAAATGCATTGCCACAAATTTTATTATTTTTTTTATTAACTTCCAGGTGATGCAAATGAACACAAGGAGGGTGTGTGGCAGTCGAAAGGGTCAAACACAAAGGACGCATTGCGTGGTGGCGGTAATACTTTGCCTGCCTTTCCAAGCCCTGATCGATAATCTGTCCGTTTCAAAAAGACCTGCCGACGGACGCATTAGCGACGCATGTGAAGTCGACCTTGAAGGTTGGAATTTAAAAAGACATCATGCTGAATCCACATCGAGCTAAACAACCGCCTACGTCTGTGTCAAAACCGAATGCTTGCTGTCTTAACAACACCTTGTCTCGTTCAGTCGCAAATGGTGGTGCGGTTTCATTCGAAGCCAGTCTTCGCAATCCCTCACTTTCACTGGCAAACAGGAGGCGAGGCTGGAATTCCAGTAATCGTATTTCGCATCAGGACTACGAGTGCGCACTACCAATGCCACAAAAACATGTCAAAAGGGGTTTTACAGATTTAGATGAGCGAGTTTCCAAAGCTTCCTTTAAGCAGAAGCCGGCTTGTATGTCACGCTCAAACGTGGAAGTTGCAGCTCAGTTCTTTCCAGTAAATGGCATTAACATGCAAACGATGCATGCCCTGAAGGGGCTTGTGGACAATTTTGTTGAAAATCTCACTAAAGGAACGGGTCAGTTTGACGCTGAGAGCCTCGAGAGTCTCAATAAGGTATTCTCGAAGGTCACCAAGGATCAAGTAAATAAATTCAAACTGGCTGCGCTTAATCAGCGACAGAATGATCCCGATCACGACTCCCGAAAGAACTTACCAGTTGACACATTGTACCAGAGTTTATTGTGGTGCCTTATATTTCAAGCTAGTATAGACCTTCTGTCAAAAGAAACTACAAACTGTAGTGTTTCCAGCCTCCTTGAACGCGCCTGGGATTACCTGAAAAATCTGAGGGAATTTTTCCGACCTTTTATTAAGCCAACAGCCGATGAGTCTGACGACAAAGTGGTTGTTGAGCTGAACCAAAACCAGTCAAATGTGAAGGACTGTGAGGTAGAAATCGAGGCGAATCCCAGGCCTCGTGAACCAGAAGCCGTGTTAACTGGCGAAAGCTTTGCCTTATCACCTCCATTACTTCATAAGCATAGGAAACCACATTCCTGTAGGAAAAGGCACCACAACACACACGAGAGAATTGGCCATAAGTCCTCCAGGCATCACGTCTTTCATGGTTTTAGGGATGCTAATGTTGGGCCCTCCTGCACACCGGATGTTTCACTCGATTCTCCCTGTCCAGGTCATAGCAAAGTTTCCGTAAAAGTACAAACACTTCCTGAAATGGTTAATACAGAGACACAGTTTACACCATTTCCCGAAGATCCCCTTACCCACCTTTCGCTACAAATTCAGCAGTCCAACCTGGAAGACCAGTACAAATCCACTCGGATTCAATTAGCCAATGAAGCTAACAGGTACCTTTCAGTGTTTCGAAAGTGTCAGAGCTTACAGAAACAATTGAGCAGCTATTCTAGAACCAATGACGGTCTTTTTAAAAGCATTCAAAGAACTCCATTTTCGTTACATCCCGATTTCATGTCGAGGTCATTCGGTGAAGAAGGAATCCAGAGGTTCGAAAGAGTTGTCAATTATCCAGTGATTGAGAGGTACCTGGTATTACCTGTTGAGGTGTCCGATTTAACGACCCCACTGGTGCGGTGGGTTTCAAAGGTGGCTACAGAAGAGCTGCCTTCTGAGTGCTACAGCATGTGTTCAGAGGTCGTCTGTGCAATGGCTCTGAGGACGCCGCTCATCTCTCTTGCCGAAATTCAGTGGTACGCAGAGCAGGTTAAGCGGTCCAACTCGGCACGGATGGATAGCCGATTCAGGCAGGTGAGAGCCATACCCTTCAAGCGTCGCATTTTGCGCTGAGCACCCAAGTAGCAACACTTTGGTAGCCCTCCTGGAATAGCACAGGACAACACAACTGTGATTTTCTCCTCTCACGGTGTTGGGAATGTCGAAGGATGCGTGCTTTTGAACCAGTCATTCCAAACATAAAAGCTTGTAAATCCGCCCCCCTGTTTGGATATGCCATGTAACTTTATGATGATTAGCTCCTCTCTGTCTGTTGAAATTCATCGGTACAGCCAAATACATAAATGAAGCATTAAAAACTTTCGTAGTGACGTCATTCCAGTTCTCCACTTTACTGCTCGAATTAAGTCTTTGCCAAAGATAGCAACGAAGAATCTTCATTAATGCTTATTAAAACTTTTACGTGTCAGTAAGCACTTATGTGAACAATGTTTGACGTGCTACCGACGACAGGCTGGCGCCAACTGGAGTGGCTAAGAAGTAAGGCGGCAGAGAAACAAGGTCTTTGCTGTAGTCAACACATGTACAACGGGATACCATTGGCTGGAGAAGTTTGTCTTGCTGGGAGCCATTTCAGTCACTCCGATTCTGCTTTTTAAAAAAATCACAAAACGCAAGTCAATGCATCAAATCAGCAAAGATGAGGCAACTTCTAACCATAGTGCCAGAGCCATCTAAAAAGGATCTGCATCACTCTAATTGCCACGATAAAGTTGGGAAGGACTCGCTATTCACAATACTATGAAGAATTGCATTTCACTCTAGCCTCTTCAATCTGGAGCTAGTAAGCTAGATGTATCCGGTATTTATTACATCAATGATTGAGCATACCATATAAGTCTACATCAATTAAGAAAATCAAGAAAGCTAATCATGCACCAGCAAATATCATCAAACACTGATTTGTTAGCAAAGTACTGTTTTCGGCTATTTGTTTCCCGATTTGCGGTGGGAAGTGGTTTCAATAATGGAACATTCTTTGGGTGAATGGACATAGCATTGTTTGTCTCAAACGATCCATTAGCCATTCCCCAGTTTTAGGACACCTACCACTTCAACCCCAGAGGAGCAAGCTTACCTTTTAGTGATTGAGCGATCGATCATGTTGAGCCTCCTTGGAAAAAAAATAAAAGTTGAGCATAAACTATTTCTGCGATGCTTGTGGGTGTACCAGCTGACACCATCCTCATGGCCGTCACCAACAACTTTGTTCCAAAGATGACCACTTGTCATGAGGATACGGACCCACGTTTTACCAGCAATCTACAAACCAATGGTGCATAAAACCCCTGAGACTTACTCAGATTTTGGAAGGGTGGCTGGTAATTTCAAATGAGTAATCATAACGGAATTAGAGGCTAACGAAAGTGGTGCGTAAGTTGGGCAATGCAAAGAAGATAGCGCAGAATACAACGTTGTGAAATCAGGAGACAGCACTACGCACTAAAGTGGAAACGGCGAGCAAAGCATTTGGGTCATTGGCGAAATATGCAAATCCTACAAATAGAGAGCATTGATCGAGAATTCCCTGTCAGCCTTCTTGGTCGTTTTGAGTAAACGGTGACCTCCTAAAGATAGTCTTGACATGCAAGGTGGACCTTGGTCAGTGAGTTTGAACACATGAATGCGTCTTCCATAACGTAAAAATGGTTCAAAATAAAAGTCCTGCCATATTACCACTCCGATTCTATAATGCACCCGATAAAGTTTATGCCCCGAATGTGCGACTGATTTGGCACAAAAACAACTCTGGTAGCAACTATAAGCGAACAATGCGCGTCCCAATCGCGCACACAAATAAGCCACCTCTTCAGACACCACGGTCTGTGATATCTTCCTTAAATGCCATTGCCTCCGAGCCCCATTACCAATAGAGCCTGCCCGAGGGCATGCCTTATTACGTCAGAATGTTATATTTACAACACTGCATGACCGTGATTAATAATTGCACTTTAGCCTAAGGGGTACTATTTTCACTTTAAAAATAAATAAAGAAATCGATTTCGAATCAATTACAACAACTGGCCAAAATATAGAAAAAATAACATCCGCTTATAGCACTTATAATAATCATGCTGCTAGCAAATGAGCGCATTTATGATAGGAAGAAACGTCGCGAATATTAAAACCTCACAACCCAGTGAAAAACTGATTGTGAGTCATAATTCATCAGTTGGATAAATAAAAAAGCACAAACTCTCCGCCTCAAGTTAGTTGTTTAATTTACTCTCTTGATTAGGCAACATGCTTGTTAGAGACCCCATCGTTATGACGCTATGGAATGGCCTGGTGTCCGAGTCGGGCTGGCCGCCTTCAGTTTTAGTGTACATAAATCGCAACGCTGTCTAAATATCGGTCGCGGTTGCGGTCACTTGAGTAGCCATATTGTCATATCCAGTTGGGCTAGCTTCCAAGCTATGGCGACAGGCCCAATTCCTTTCTAATCGCTGAGTATATATACATGTACATATACATGCACGTGTCGCCGAGGCAGTCGTGGGACGCTACACCGATGATACGCATTCTACGACAGTGTAATGGCTTCAAACCTCTTCAAGGAAATTCCGAGGGTCAATTTTTCCAAGGTTAAAATAAAACTGAGCAAACGAGCCACACTTACGACCTTAGGTAATAAAGAAAGCCAAAAAAGGAGGAGAATTCAATCTTTTATTGGCGAGAACTTCAAGGTGACAAAAATGAATATTGCGATTAGTTTAAGTGCTTTGCTTCAGTACCCAGCAAAAAATTACATAAATTGACTTTGCCCGACATTGAGCAAACGTGTGAGGTGTTCGATTTACAATGTTCGTTGTTAATGTTTAGTGAGTACGATTTTTCAGATAGCGAGCGTAGGATGAATGCCTTTATGCAGGCCAATCGAAAGCTGGATCGTGTCGTCGAAGTAGAGTATGCCTTGGGCAAACCAGGAGTATAAGTACTCGTGTTTCCAAAAATTGGCAATGAGTGTTTTAAAGCAAGGTTCCATTCCTGGTCACATTTCTTTCATAATGGACGGGAATCGTAGGCATGCAACTGCTCATGGTCTTCAGAAAACGGAGGGGCACAGGCAGGGGTTTTCAAAATTGTCTGAAGTAGGCACTGTTCTCATATTAATTGTCAAGGTGCTTCGTTGGTGCTACGATTTTGGGATAAAGGAAGTGTCAGTATACGCCTTCAGCATCGAAAACTTTAAAAGAACGGAAGGTGAGGTCTCGTTTTTAATGGATCTTGCTTTGGAGAAACTCAATGAGCTTGTTCAAAATAAGTAGGTTCCTCATTTTCCTGCTCTTTGCTCTTTAAGTCTTGTTTTTCGATCGTAATGCTTTTTTTGTTAAGGGACGAGTTGGACAAACAGGGCGTTCGAGTCCGGGTTTTGGGGAATTTTCGTTTGCTTCCGATAAAAGTTCAACGCGCTGCTGCAAGACTAATGCTTTTGACGAACGAAAACTCCCGGTAGCAATCATATGTTGTATAGCTGTGTTTTGCTGCGTTTTTATTATAACCAAGGTAAATTGTACACTGATTCTTCAAACTATGATTAATTTACAGGGCTACACTAAACATACTGATGCCCTACACCACCCGAGATGAACTAACATCGGCATTGAATGTCATTCACCGCGGAGTGCAGCTGGGGATTCTAAGGGAAGAGTATGCCGCATTTTTATTCATTGCTGCATCTATCTCTTTTGTGCCATCTAAGCTAACGGTAGATGATAATAACCCAGGTGGAGGTTAATTCTTATTTGGCTTTAAAACGTATGCCATGATGATCGTTTTTTGCGCCTAAGATCCATGTGTGTTAATTTCCAATTTCTTCTCCCAAAATGGAGTAAAATTTTTTTATTCAGCTGCTCATTAGGCTTTTCCGTCTTTAATATATGTGTTCTCTATTGTAATTTTAGTGACGATTTTTTTCATTGTGATCTTAATCGCAGTTTCTATTTTAAAGTCCAAATTTTTTAGTCGTTGCCATTGGTCCAAATAAGTATTTTTGAGGCTGGCTATTGGGACCGCCGAAAACCACTCAAAGATCCACGGAAGATGTAGGAATTACATGGACCAGAAATGCGTAGTGCCTGGGTTATATTTGAAGACGTTATAAATCTGAGGGCCGTCGCATAATTTGCTGCTTGAGAGGTTGCTGAAATGCAGATCGGAAAACCCACGTTCTTGAACATGCAAAACATTTAGGCATCATTTCACTGTAAAAGAAAGCAATCATCATGATCTTTATGAGTGTAAGTATAGTGAGTCAGTGTTGAGTGTTGGAATTCGTATAAACGCTGTAATAACGCAGGGACATATCACCGGAGGTGGTCGATCGTAGCAGCCAGCTGCGGGACTGTCGGCCGCTGGATCTTTTGGTGCGTACCTCGGGTGAGGTGCGACTGAGCGATTTCATGCTGTGGCAGGCCTCGCGCTCCCCAGCCCTCTTTTCCTTCTTCGAGGTCAACTGGCCCGCTTTCTCCTTTTGGCACCTCACCGCCGCCATTCTTCACTTCCAACTAAATCGTTCTGCCCTCCTCCCACTTCCTGAGGTGTGTTCCAGGGCCATTATGATAGTGCTCTTTTGCGTGAGTTAAGACTTATCAAGACTTACCACTATCTTCAGGATTTGGCTGTGGTTGCTTGCCTGAATGTGCCTTTTAAGTCTGATCGAGAATCTCACCCAACTGCTACACCATTAACTCAAGCCTTTTCAAGACCCTAGTTCCCTTTGGAGCATTTAAAAAAAATGCTTTTCCAAAACGCTCTTCTTTACGCATGCTACTTTTTCCAGTTCAAGAACGAGTTAATTTAAGCCTTTGGAATACATTAATCATGTTGGTCCGCTATTGTGTTCGAGCTAATCTAATCTTCAAAATCTTGCTGGCACATGCATGGCCTATTAATCTCACACATCTGTTTCTCTGTGTCTCCACGAGGTCCTTCAAAACGCAGTGATTCTGCGGTCAAATTTTGAGCTTCATTTGCCTCGAAATACAACAGCAGTTGCCAACTTGGATAGGACCTCAAAATCTAGTTGAATCAGCATCCGTTTTATGTAAAATTCCCTTACATTCCAGGAGCCGGTGCCTCAAGGGGCAATTTTGGATTCCAGTTTTGGTGTTTTTGAAAACTAACACCATCGAGACTTTTGGTCGAGGTTTTCTTGTCACAGTGCATTTCATTCACCTGAATTTACTCGACCTAATGGGACCTGAAGTAATGCCACAATTTTGTCCTAAATCCTGTCTTATCTCATTGGACTGTTTCTCAAAAGTGCATTCAGAATTCAAGTCAATCCCCTATCATTTGCACGAGTCATTCTCGATCTGTCGAACAGTTTATTGCGCCTTCCTGAAGTTTTTGCCCATAAATCTGGACACGATGGTTCACTTATGTGCCATGCTTCGTCAGTTTTCAGGAATGCTTGTATGATTCCCCTTGAGACAGGTCTTTTTTGATCACACAGCCTTGCATTCATTTCAAAATCCATGGACGGCTGCTTGTTTGAGCAGCTATGGTTAAAACTCAAGTAGTGTAATTTCTTCGCAAAGAAACGCATCGTTGGCTTCTCATTCCACCAGTACGTTGCACTCTAGATCTATCGTTCGAGTTTGTCTAATCAATTGCCGTAACTACTTCAGTTTCCTTGGCAGTCTTGGAGGTGGTCTTCTCACCCAGAATGTGGATCCAGCTAGGATTCTCTGAGATGTGCGGCAACGCCTCTTCAACTGAAGGATTATTTTGGGGCATTCTGGTAAAGCGGTTTCCAAACCAGTTGTACTGTTTTTAGGCAATCCAGTCGGTATCGCGAATGAACCGACATTCCGCCTACAATCTTTAACCAAAATTAGTCACTCCTCAAGTGGTTCATGCATGAATAGAAGCGAAGACAATCACAATTTCAATAAAACCATTCTATTCCTCTTCCATTTGAGGTGGTGCGATACCATTTGAATGGACTGGACTTTCACAACGCGGTTAACGGCCACAGTAACATCCATCAACCTGCCACAACCGACGCGGTTGAGGAAGGGAATCGCACCCACCGTTTAGTGAAATTCTATGCAAGTTTGGAGAAGGAATACATGGATGAGCTCCTCAATATGGCTAATTTACCTGAGGTAGATGAAACCGCTGCTTAGCTATGTTTCATGCTGCTACAAAAGCAAACCTTCCCAGCTTATGTGATTCCACTTTTGTATAGCTGTAAAAAGCAACTCGTGCTTCTCTTCATGTTTGAGACGATGTTAAGAAAATCCAAACAGAAAGACTTGGAACTGTCACGCCCATACCAGCCAATAATCCATAATCAAGTGGTCGAGTCACGCTCCGTCTTTTGAGCCGAGAGTCCAGAATCGCGGATAAGGGGAGAATTGTAATTTGTGACCAACTAGACCCAATGGGAAGCACGAATGTACATTTAAACACAGGTTTATTTTTGGGCTAGACAACTTGGAAATGACATGTTTCTGTTTCTGTAGGTTAAACTTGAGTCCACTTATGAATGGGTGTCCTTCAAAAGTCGCCGCGCTTCCCTATGACGTGATTTTTTAACTTCCAATTGGGTTATTTAAAACTAACAAATGGGATTAGTCAAAATTTCCTGCCAGGCTTTAAAAGTGAGTCTCATTCCAAGGTCTTAAGATTAGTATTAAGAAAATTTATAAAGGGGAGGGTTACTCCCCATCGTCGCCGTCCACGGACTCAGCAAGGTATGACGCAACAGTGAGGACCTCAGGCTTAAGAAATACAATAAATAGTGGGATAGCCACGTACGCACAGTAAACTTATCCTATGAGTGTGAATTAGTATCTAAGTATGTACAAAATCCCAGGTCTAGGCACAGTTTTCTACCTACCGGGGATGTCGAGAGAGAGGGGGGAGGGGAAAGGGTGGAGGTCGATAGGGTGGCAGCCGGCTTCTGACCAGATTGACACTAAATGGAGGTGGTGGGTGCCTATGGGGGACAGAACCGTTGATCAGTTGACCGCTACCACCACCGCTTTGCCATGAGAGTATTGGTGGTGGTGCTTGAACAACCGGTGGGGGCGGTGGTCTGGAGAGCGGCCACCGGTTTATTGACACCGGCTGAGCCACACCTAAAATTGGGAAAGGGAATCCAGTTCACAACCTTGACGACTTGTGATTAGAGAAAAAATCGACATGAAGTAGAGCTAGAGGCTCACCAGCAGCAAATGTTTGATCCATGATGAAACGGGGATGTTGGTAGCGCATGGGAGTAGACGGAGGGACGCGAACCCCTGCAGGAGCATTTCCCTCAGGGCCGAACCAAGACCCTGTGGGGGGCGGATGGTGCTGTGACTGTGGCTGCGACAGTTGTTGCTGTTCGTGAGGACGGAGAAAAGGCGACATGGAGTCGGTAGTAGGAAACCTGAGGTAGGGAGTCGGAAGTTGAGACACGAAGGGCTGGCGAAGGGGACCGCCCACCTGACTAGAGTTTGGTGGCGGAGGTACCATAGTGCAGGGAAGAAGTCGAGCTGGCGTCTGCGCTATTGTATAAGCTGTATTTGAGGGGACATTCTGCGTCACTGCAAATTAACAAAGATCATGCAATGTTTTTACAAAATCTGTCATTAAAAATAACTGAAAGTGCATATAATAATAGAAGGCTTTAAAATCAAGCTTTCGAGTTGGATAAAAAGTTTTTGATTGGTTGAAGGCTCGAAACAGTTGCTCCAAGACTTCATCATGGCGAAAATTTTCAAGCAATTCTAATTCGAATTTTTTAGCAACAGGTTAAAAGCCCAGTAAGAACTGGATCAGTATAAATTTCCTCGAATTTAAGCAAATCCGTTCTACTAAGACATCACTTACACCGATGATGGATTACAAAAGCTACCATCAAAACATAAAACCGGCAGATAACTATGCTTACAAGGTGCAGATGTGGATACTGCAGAAACGAAGGGAAGAAGCGGCGGCTTGCTAGAGGCTTCACCAATGACGGTAGCAGCAGGAGCAACAGTTGTAATCCCTGCAGCAGTGAGCGTCACCTTCGTAACGGGTGGAGGAGGCAATAGAGCCACAGCCCCACTTAAAGAAGTCGACAATGTTGTGAGAGGCGGTGGTGGCGGTGGTGGGGGAGGGGGAGGCGGGGGTGGTGGTGGTGGTGGTGGTGGCGGAGGCGGTGGTGCTAAAACAGTCTTCTAGTGAGGTAAGCAGTCCGAACAAGCCCTTCCCCTTCCTGATAAGTACAAACTCACCTGCAGTAGAAAGAGGTACTAGTGAAGGAATGACCGTCGTAGGATGAGAAGAAATAAGAGCAGGCTTGGCCACAACCAAACGATCCTTGGATGGTGAAAGGAGTTTCTTTCGCAACTCTGGTGAAATAGAATCCGCGTCGACTAGAGCGTGGCCTTCAAGGAGAGATCGGAAGGAGGAAGGAGTCATGCATTCAACTTGTTCAAGAGGAAGGTAAGTGCATCCCTCGCGTTCGTTCCAACCCTCATGACAACGCTGCTGACTGCGTCTCACACCAAGATTGGCCGCCCAAGCGGTCTTCATCTCGCGCTGTTCCAGCATTGACCTATCGAGGCTACGGCGAGCGCGTGCTGCGGCGGCGCGACTTTCAAAAGTGATAAAAGCGCAACCACGTGGAGGAATAAGATTGCATTCAAGAACGCGTGCATGCGCGGCCGCCTCGCACACTGCCTGTAACCGCGTCTCCGCCAGCTGTTTGTGCAGGTGGCCAATGAAGATGGTACGTGAGACTAGAGAGACATAATTGGTGCGTAGCGAAGGCAGAGCATCCCGACGCCGACGACGCTCGCGCTGGCTCGCTGTCTCTTCCACATCCTCGCCAATGCCGATGAGAAATTGCTCCATCGCTCCACCAGGGTCGTTCAACATAGGAGTGTTGGTCGTGGCGGTACCTGGAACCACCAGTGCCACGGGCTGATCAGGAGATCTGCTTCGAAATCGGGGCGAAATCGAAGACGATGACGATACTGACGAGGTGGTACGACTGAGATAAAAAGTGTATCCCAAAATAAGCACAATTTGCCGAAAATCCCTATACAAGCTCATAAAATAATTTATGGTATAAAGAAGCTATAGCGAATGAAACTAGTAAACCGTTCAGAAAGGAGTAAAATAAAATGCGGAATCCGGAAAGTTACTAAAAGACAGGCTAGTAAACCGGTAAAAATACCAATAAATCTCGAAGGTAGCTTACTCATTATCTTACCACGACAGCTGAATGAATCGACATTGAAATATTAAAATGGAATTGAGAACACGAATAGGAGATTGATATGCAGTGGAATTGTCAAAACTATTGAAATTAAAACTAGAAGTCAACAAAAGGTGACGATAGTTAAAAAAACAACTACTACTTTAGCATCCCAAAAATAACTGAAACACCCTGGATCTCGCCCGAGTGCTTGGTATGAATGAGCAAATGCAGTTAATTTAAGTGAAGGACTAAGCCACGAAAATAAGGCCTGACTCGGTCTTTGTGCGTTTCCGAACAGGTGAGGCGTTTGTTTCATAGATAAGGGAGGTAGGAGACACACGCTGCTGATTCTCTGAACGTCGTTTTCGACGGCTACCCTCATCGCCAGAAGTGGGCGGTAATGGGGGTCGATGATTACTGACAATGACGTGGTTTGACAGAAGGGAATTGGAAGCCAGGCCCTGTAGTCGATCCTCAAAAGAGCTCTCATCTGACGGTATGAGTTCGCCAGTAACCGCCACTCTCCGACCACCTCCACTCGCCGTAACTGTCGATGTCTGGTTCTGAAAAACGGCGATGTGGTCTCATTGGATTCGCATGCAATTGCATGCCCACTGGATTCCATTTATATGACACGTTTTTAACAGAGGATGATGGATATAACCATTCGATAGAGTTTAGAAACTTGGACTGGAAACCCGTTGTCAAAGACTAAAACAGTTGTTCAAGACTACATGGTGACATACCGTGTAGTTAGGTATGAATAAATGCCAATAAATGCGACAGTCAGCTTACAACGACGGCGTTTTAAATTAATGGAACAATGATAAGTTCCCAAAATGTATAAGAAAAAAGAGAAGTTTACTGGTTTTACATACCTGATGATTGTTATGGTTTTCGTTGTTACCAAGTGCATTATTTACTTTATTTTTTTTCATTGAATTAGACCCGTTGAACGGGGGCTCATTGCACGTGGAACCGATGCTGTTCATGTGACACTTGCTCAATTGTTCCTGAATGGCTCTATTCTCTGCCATGGTATCCACGATTGCCTTCAATTGATTGAAGTAGGAATTTTCTATTGAAGGGCTATGGAAGAGCAAAAGGATCGTAACTAACAGGCTTTGGATTACCTGACAGAATAAATCCAAAAAAGTGCCATTTAGAAGGTGATTTTAATTAGTAGCACCAATTAACGACAAGGAATTCAGCTTCGACTTCAATTAGATAATAACAAATAGAGGACATGGCACAAGTGCCAATTTCCCCCACTGGCAAAACCGCTGTGGAGAGATTGGCATCGGTTAGATTGGAGAAGAGACGAGATTAGTACCCTTCAAGTGTTGGAAAATAAATGTAGAGGCACGTCCACTATTACAAATAGACGTTGGGCCTCAATATTGTGAAAGCGAGATACATAAAACGCCAATATCACGTGCGCACACGTTTTAGTTTGTGCAATGAACGGTAAAAATTTAACATACTTAGCACACTTCGCCACATGAATTGTTTACAAAAAAAGCAAATAAAACCGGAAAAAAATTAAAGAAACTTAGCCCGCTCCCCATTTTCTCCACAAAATAGCAATCCGATACGCCAAAATTAAAAGAGGGCTCGGTCAGATATTTAGACCTCAGTCAATTCA
The DNA here is from genome assembly GCA_023375655.1 of Taenia crassiceps. Taxonomy (NCBI): domain Eukaryota; kingdom Metazoa; phylum Platyhelminthes; class Cestoda; order Cyclophyllidea; family Taeniidae; genus Taenia; species Taenia crassiceps. The sequence continues at coordinate 2,695,073 of JAKROA010000010.1, forward strand.
GAATCTCCCATGTAATAGGTGATTAACTAAACCAACGTAACAGCGAAACGCCATTTGTGATCATGGGCTGCAAATCCATTGAAAGCTGACAAAAGAAAAAACACTTACTGATGCTGAAGCTGAGACAACGTAGAACTGAGCTGAGCGACCACTTCCGCACTAATCATTTTGCCATGACCAAGTAAATCTAGCTGCTCTTGAATCTTCCGTTGCACCCACTAAGAAATCACAAAGAAGCAATAGAGCCATAGAGTGGAGGCCGAAACAATAATGCTTTGACATTAGTGAAAACAAAAAACCTGGGTATATTAACCCATAAGTCAGAAAGCTGACGACTGTTTTTCACACCCCTAAAACCTTAAACGACATTGTGGCAACTGATATTCGAGCAGTTTGTTATTTAGTCATATTTCAACAGAAAGTAATAGCCTATACAAAAAGTAATTTGGTAATTGATAAAGAGTGCAATTTGAGAGCCCGAGAAAAGAATAAAACTGATGAAAAAGTTTCCATAAATAGAAAGGTATTATAATAATTCCACGAGGTTACAGTATGACTTCTAAAGTTGCGACTGAAAACCAAGTGATTCAATAGACGAACAGAAGAGAGTCTTTAACCATTTTTTAAAGAACTGAATTGTCTTAACACGAGCAGCACATAACTTAAGGAACAGTCTTACGGTCAGAGCGTATAGCTTCGCGCGCATATAAATGGCGCATCTCATAAAATACCACGGCGGTATTCCATAGACATTTCCTAACGCAGAATAGTTAATAATAATATAAAATAATGAAAACAAATGTACCTTCAGAACTGTAACATGCAAAATTTTGTCAAAGAGGGAATGACTGACAAACAACAAACCTGAATAGCCTTTTGGAGATACTCCTCACTATCCTGGGGTACGCGAGATCCCTTGCCCCGCCTTGATTCGTATTCAACAAGTAATTTTGAAATTATTTTACGTGCTGTTTAACGTAAAAAATACAAAAGAGTAGGATACCAGATGCATGAAGATCAGGACTGTCAGGATTGTTAACCAGGTCTTGCAAAACTGTAATAAGATTTTCTGGATAGACGCATTTCTCTCGCCATAACTGGAGTATCCGAGATATCATCGGTTTGTCTTCAGGTAAGCATTGAGACAGTGCAGAAAAGACCGCATCAATATTTCGCAAAAATCGAGGACCAAACAGACCCCTATCACGACTACTAAGCTTTGGCTGACGCAAAATAGCGTCCACGATAAACAATCCAGGAAGCTTAAATCTAGCCGTGCATTTGAAAATAAGTTCTTCGACCAGTTTAACGACATGTTTATAGAATTTGCTCGCTCGGATAGCAGCACTGGCAATGGACGTCATTTTAGCTTTCGTCATTGGCATCGAGCTTGTCAAAAGTGTTTTCAGCTAAAAAATGACTAGAAAATTGGTAGAAACCTCAAGGCTGAAGCTCCTAACCTCATCCATTCTACAACCACTCCGAAAGAGACTTGAATAACCCACTCTAGCAACAGAACGCAAAACAAAACTGTCCACTAATGCAACAACAACCTAATTTATCACAGCAGGTCATAAAATAGCGAGCTTTATTGCTTAAATGAACGAATCAATGTGGTTTAGAAGTATTAAACATTCTTTTAAGCTATACAAGATGGTTTTTATTCTTTCGAAAATAAGACTACAAGAATGCGATCAAATGACAAGAAACAGATGCGGTGTTTTTGCTTTAGGAGTTCCTGAGATAATAATCATTGGAATACGATTACTGTTTCGCACAACTTCCCAAAGTTTGTTGTTATTTATTTTGTGTATGTGTGGTGAAAACAAAAGAAGGAATCCCACACGCGTACGGATAGACATGGGAGCTTCTGATCTACCTAAGAGACAGACTGATAAAGGTGTAATGGTTAATCAGGTAGGCTATTACTAAAACTGGGGTTTTAACAAACAGTAAACGTTTTACAGAACCCCTCTCTTTTGTCGAGCTTCGTCCTCGGCGCCCTTCGGCCGATCTCCTGGGTCATCCATTGTTTGCTCCACTGTCGGTTTTAACAACGGTCACTTGGATGATCATATTGTTCCATCCAGTTGCGCTGGACTCCAGACCATGTTAGCACCTAGAACAATTTCTTGCTTGGCGAATTTAATTATTCTGCTCTGGTGTTTTGCTTTATTATGCTCACAACGAAGTTCTGGGACGCCACAGCTATCGCAACGTAACCTACATGAATAAAAAAGACCAAAGAGCCAACGGCCTCGGCTGTTAAAGTTTATGCAACTTGGGAGGCAGCTAATCACAATGCCACTTACAAATCTTAGCAAATCAATTGAATGTAGGATCAGTTTCGCGATGAAGAACATCACCAGTCATCGCATGCATCTATAGCTAGGCGCAAAAGCGCTGGATTAAAAGCATATTTGTGTTGAAGATAACATCATTTAACGGGGTTCACTGGAGTATGATTTCGCATCTGTCCATCCCTGCTACGTGATTCATACGTCTGGTCTACTGAGTCATACCTATCCAGGTGGCATATGTACTTCTTGCGACCTGGTGGGAAGTGTCGTTCCGCGACAGAAGTTGAGACTTAGGGCTATTTGCTGCTCTATAGTAGTGCCTAGATAAAATAGCCAAAACACAAACCTATTATCCAAGAGTAGTGAGAATACTTTTAAACCTTGTAACTTAATTAGCTTACAAACCGTCTGATAGTGTATTTATTAGCCTCATGTGTTTCTTCTGTGCTCTGAGAGACAGGTGTCGCAGAGGATTCAAAAACACCGTTGTAAGCAAATAGAATTGCTGCTTGTCGCACTAAGTTTTTATTGATTGCAAGGCCTTCCTTTTCCTGTGCACCTGTTTGCTGTTAACTACCCCAGTTAGGCACAATGCAATGTTTTTGTTTAATAAGCTAAGTCTGTAAAGATTTTAGTGCAAAAATGGAACGAAATCGTAAAAGTTATAGTAACGTTAGCCGTGCATCCAAACTTTTAAATTAGACTGCAACCTTCCTTGAAAGCCTTAGCTCGGGATGCCAATTGTTCTGAGCTTAACACTACGTTAATATTTGAACGCATTCACTATCTGCATTTTTATTTTCTTATAAAATACTGGGGATCGTTATAGTTAACCACTGCGGCTGTATTTCATTGGCCAGACCGTCTTAACAGTCTGCGTGCGGCGTCGTTGTTTGAATATCTGCTGTGAAAGTAGGGGAGGTATGGTAAATGCGTCCGTTTCTGTTAAATTGAGTGGTTTTCCCCATGTTTTTTCGATGTAGTAGATTATGCTGATGTTGCATCATTAGCGTAATCGAATCGAGTAGTTGTAGCTGCCACTTTGCGAGAATCGAGATTGGATTGTTTTGCAATCCAAACGCCGGTTCCTGCTTCACCTGCAAACACCTAATCAGCCATACTCTTGAAGTATATTTGCAATGAATCCCAGTATTAAATTCTTAAATTCGCTTTGTGGCCATAGTTGGATGATATCCTAAATTTGTATTTTATTATCGTTCAAAATCATACAACGGCCACGAAAAGCAGCTTTGTAGATAGCGCACGTGCACATGGAGGCTGTCTACAAGTCCCTGACAAAGGAGGTTGAAAAGCTTCAGGAAGTTGAAGGAAATATCCAGAAGCGTCTACAGGCATATCAGCAGTTGGCGGGCCAGCTATCGGAAAATGAAAACGTGGAGAAGGACTTGGAGGAGCTTACGGAGGACAATAAGGTTTTCAAACTCATAGGACCCGTTTTAGTGGAGCAGAGCCTAGAGGAAGCCCGGGACACCGTCAAAAAACGTCTCAAGTTTATTCAGGATGAGATGTGAGTTGTGTAATTGTGTACTGATTCAGCAAAATTTCTGCAGCCCGATTTTAAGTTTCCGGGACTATTTTCACTCCACACCCTCCCCTGGCAGATTTCTTCAATTTATTTTGGGTTTGCTAAGTCTCTCTGGTTCATTCTAATCACCTTACCTACAATGCCCTAGGTTGGGATAATTCTAGTTTCAACTTTGCATTCGCCTTTACCTAGCCACCCGCCTGCTCGTAGTCGTTTGTGCTATGTTGCTCCTAAAATATCCTGGATAATTTTTGCATTTCCTTATTTCTCCCATCCCTCCTATATTGCAGCCTTTGTTTCGTTTTCAAAGGCGCTTTGGCAAAACACAGTGATGGTAGTGGGGCGCGCTTGCACGTCGTCTAAAATATCTTCGAAGTTGAAGCAATTGCACTTTAACATACCTGCGGGTGCTAATGTTGGACCTCGTGCATTTAAAATGCTTCGGAGGTATTTTATTTAATTAGTGCTTGAAGGAATGCGCTTTTCGCCAAAGCGGGCGAAACTACAGTGCTTTCTAGTGGTGTGGTCAGTAAGGTGAAAGTTGCGGTGCACATCTCTGCAAAGGAAGCCTTATTTTGTTCATGCAACCGGGTAGTAGGCTGACAGTCGTCGCCAGGCCGTCCCCGACGATGTATCACCTTTCTGGAGTACTCGAGCTTCCGTCTTGAAGTGCACTACAACTTAAAGCAGCTACGTAAACGAGTGTTTGGCAACGCCTGGAGTGCGCTGTAGCTGAAGGTTAAATGGAGAAAAGGAGAACCACTTCAATAGGCTTAATTTTGCCTCTGTCGGCCGTCTGATAATTCTTGACTTGAGATTATGCACTCGACTAAATTAAGCTTTAACTGGCTGAAGTTTGACCACTCCTCAATCCAAACGCCTGCAGGTTTACAAGAGGAGAATGCGCTGTTTATAATCCACACATTTTTACAGGGGCGTGCTCTCTGAATCTATGGCCTCTATTTGGATGTATGTTAAATGCGTTTTTCCTGTCTCTTGGGCTTATTCACTCGCCTCTTGAACTTAGAAGGGTTTAAAACTGTTTTTTTCTGCCAATCATACATCTCATACCTATCAATAGTTAGCTGTCAAAGATTCCCACGTGAATGGTGCCAGTTTCCCAACACCAAATGGCTAATAAAAGTACCAATAAGTGGTCGTACTGTATGATAACGGTTTTATAAAGAAGTAAGCAGGTATACATGAATAAAACATGAGCTTGCGATCTTTGGATCCTGACTGCTCATAGTTGAACTTTATTCGCGAAGTTGGAATGCAGAGTCTGCCTTAGATGTGGGTGAAGTAATAGTAGCCGACATAAAATGTTTTCGTTTAGTGGTGTGGGAAAATCCCAAGTTGGGTTGACAGGATCCAGAATCCTTGCCGAAGCTCGTCGCAACCATGGCTTATCTTGAGGTTGGATTTCAGAATTTCCATTGTGACTACGCTAAATGATTGCTGCTATCGTCAGTGATGAGCAAGGACGAGCTCATTTTGTGGGGTATTCTTCATCGTCAGTTGTAGCGTCCGTGCATTCCACGACAACATCACGTTATCTGCTGTACTTTAATCTACCACATGCGACATGCTGATCTAGTAGTGCAAGCAAGAGACTGCGCTGCATGATGTTTAAATATTCTTTGCAAAATCACTTTTTCTGTCGTTTTCGCAGGAAGAGGAATGACGAGATGATGAAAACGATGGAAAAGGAGCGAGACAGTCACCGGGAGCAGATCGCGAAGCTGCAACAACGATTTCAACAGGAGCAGACAAAGGCTGCACTCAAAGCATAGACTGTCTCAGCTGCTCCTAACTCCATCCTCAACATATCTCCATTTTCGAAACAAGAGAATGCTTTGTTGCTCGCCTTCCATCAATAACAAAAATGTTGATTGCTCGATTAAGGGTCCAATGGAATTCTAAGTCCGTGCGCGACTTTCATCTTTTTGCTAACCACAAAGCTTGAACTCTTGTGGCTCCTAGGCTTAAGTGCGGGTCTGCTTACTTTTTCGCTGTAGAGGTTCATCATGGCTTTCTTTACAGCATTTAGGAAAGAGCTCACAGGAACGGTGTGATGTCTGAGACCTGAAAAGGCACATAATGCGACAGATTCGCTTTTAAGGCTGGTGCGTGCGACTGATCCGAACTACGGGCAGGTGGGGAGATGGGGTGTGGGTCACCAATGGTGAAGACGGAGCTGGGGCGACTGGTGGTATGGGGGGAGAAGGCGGGTAAAGTCACGATACCGAGAGCATGTCCACGTGGGAAATGTGGTTTCATTTAGGCAGGTTGAGGGGGTCAAGTGGGTTGTTTTAATGCGTGGACTAGCATTAAGCGCCTCATGCACCAGACCCGCATTGAACGTGAGAAAGCCGCTGCGCATTTGGGTAAAACGGTGGGCGGCTCCGAGGCCCCGGTCCCGATTTGAAGTACAGTCTGGTGATATTACGCCATTACGCCATTGCTATGTATAATACACATTCAAGTACCATAATGTGAACTTATTTTAAAGTAATTTTTCCCTCCTTTCGCATTTGGTTAACTTTTTTGCAAAAGGCAAATGATTATTAAAATGGATGATGTTTGCATTGCTACCTTCTTCGGTGTAAAAGACTGACTGGGAAGAGATGCTTTGTGCTTGTGTAGTTTGGTGAGGCGAGGGAGCATGTACCCAGATTGCTCCCGTTTTATGGAGAATCAGTGTTGGTCTCTCCATCCTTAGGACGTGGTCACGGTTTTTCATCCACAAGCTTACTTTATATTAATCGTCTTTCATCTACAGAGTGCACCCAGGCGAGACGAGTAGCTCTGGATAAAACTGACTTTCAAGCTATTGAAGTGCAATTTGAAATTTAAAATGTGACAAATTCCCCTATTCGCAGTCGTCCTCTGAAAGCTCATCGGTTTTTTCAGCTGTAACTTCATCCAACTGTCATAGCTGGTTGTGATGAGTGTCGATTCTCAGTTCTTCCTTCGAAGACCCACCCGCATTGCAGAACAAAGATCGTCAGTGAAGGGTGGCCGACGAATAATCAACTCCTTGCTGCGTCTTGATGCTACCGTCCTGCCTCGCGGTCCCGTCATTCACGGTGTCCATGGGATTCAGACCCACATCAATCATCGCGTCCTTCTAGGCGACTTTCAGGACACGGTCTCATGTAGCCGAAGAGCTGCGGAACGCCTGAAGTTGCGAAATCACACAATCCACCATGCTACAGGGCGAAAAATGGCGAGGGGAGAGAAGCAGTGGGAGAAGGGTCTTAGGAGCGAGAGGGCGGGGAGCGGAATCAAGCACGCAGTAAGCTCGATGGTGACGTTGGAGGGGGTAAGTTCAGAAGAGGAGGAAGATGTTAAACGAATGGAATTCGCGGAGTCCATTTTACTTAACCACGGAGAATCGCGCATCACTTACACCTACTTGCAATTTCTTAAGTACTTCCGCTACTTCCTCGCTACCAACCGTCAAGGCACTCTCATCACCCTCATCTACATTCGCCATATGAATTTTCGCTCTAAGGAGGTGGCACAGGCCTTTGAAGCTTCACATTGCACCACACTACTCCTTAATCTTCTCTCTGTGGACGACCCACCTGTTCAGATTGCTGCCATGCGTGTGCTCGACAAAGTCTCCACTTTCATCTATTTCGCCCGTCTCATCGTCCATTTGGGCGGTATAAGGCCCCTTCTTAACAACCTTCACCATCCCAACATCCATATGAAACGCTCAGCGGGGCGAATCATAGGCAACCTCTGCGTCCTCAAGAAGGCTCGTCTCCTACTGGCTCGCATGGATGCCATTAAACCCATCGTATGTCTCTTGGACGAGAACACGAGAAAGATTACTGAAATTCACACCGAATACGAGCGCAAAGTTCGCATGTCATTGGCCTTCAATATGAGCTCTGAAAACGCTCTGAGGGCCAAAATTAACCGTCTAAAACAGCAGGTCGACTCCAGCCGACGCATGACGGATAGCCTATTGAGAGTACTTGGTGTGGTATTGTGCGCCATCTCAAAGAACGTTGAAGGTAGATTAGCTTTACGGCAGACTGGAATAGTGTCTGTTTTTGCAGTCCTAATTCCACTGGCTCATAGCGACGTGCTCGAACACATTATGTCCACGCTACAGGCATGTTGCGTGGATACCTACTTCCGCATTGCCATTCTAACTGAGGGAATCCTGCCTCACCTGATAGAATCCCTTCAGAATTCTACGCTGGCTGTTAAATTGCCGTGCACATTCACATTAGCCCGATGCGCAAACGAGCGGGCTATTCGCGAGGGCATACGAAAAATGAATGGGTTGGAAACGATTGCGCGAATGCTGCGTTGGGAGCTGAAAAACGCCAACGGGGCACTGGACAGCATCCGCACAGCCTGCACGACGCGTGGCCAGTCCTTTGACGAGGAAGGCTTTGCCAATTCCCTCCTTCGTGGTCGCGATCGCGTCGAGACGAAAACCACAGGACAGCATCAGAAGATTAACTTCTCAATGCAGAAGGGTGGAAACATAAAGAGTTCACGCGGAGAAAGGACTGCAGAACAGAGGGAGCGAGAACAGGCTCTCGGTGTGTTGCATGAAACCCTTTTGGTAGGTATAACCGATCTCATTTGGAAGGCGTCTATGTCTCGGGAGATCGTAATGATTCTTCATGAAAAGCAAGTGTATGTTGATTTGGTGCGCCTAATTATCGAGCTGCCACGGCTATTTGGTCCCTTTCGTCGCCCCGTTACTACCGCCTCAGTCAAACTCAACGGTCTGGACAGAGCGGAGACTATTGTACTCAACTGTCTTCACGCAATTGCTGTTGCCGCCCAGACACCCAAAATTCTCACATTCATCGCGAAGGTGGCTCAGGGTATCAAACCCTGGATAGTGCTACTGCGCCTTGCCATCAGTAGTCTCATTCCGGCCGCTTGTATTTCGTTACGAGTGCTGCTAAAGCACCCAAAACTACAACAACAGTTTATTACTTTTGGGGGACTACGAATTCTCTTTGCCTACGTGGAGGCCGAAACAGGTGAATCGAGATGTGAGGCCCTACGCACCATCGAGGCATGTTTGGCAAACTCAGACGAAGTGAGAAATTTGCTCAAACCACTAATCAACGCACCCGCCACCATTGTCTCCTTCATCGCCTCCATGTCTACCGAGGAGGACACGCAAATTGCGGCGCTCGACACAATCGCACAAATGGCGAGAGACGAGAACACCCTGGCAATAATGTCTGACTTAGACGTGATCGAAGGACTGGCTCGAATCCTCTCTGCTGCTTACTCAGAGCAGCTGAAGATAAGCGTGGTGCGCGCCATCGCCGCCTGCTCATACTTCGGCGAGAATGCCGAGTACCTGGGACGTGCAAACTGCGTGCCCATGCTAGCGGCCATTTTCCGTTCTTCCACGAGTGGCGTAGAAAGGGAAAGCGATATTGGTGCCACTCAGCTGCGCAACGCGGCAGTTAGAGCTCTCTACGGCATCAGTCGCGTACCAGCTAATGTTACGCGCATCTGGGAGGCGAACATCTGCGAGGAGCTGACAGCAATGGCGGAGTCAATGGACGATCAAGTTCAGGAAGCCGCAGCTGGCGTCATTACCAACATTCGCATGCTGGAGCGACAGGCGGTATGCGTCAAGTACAGTTAATTCACTCCCACATCAATCCTTCCACTTAATCATGTCAACTACTGCGTGTGAATGTAAACAACTATTCATCCACGCATACACTTGTTAATTCAAACAAGCCAACATTTCTACGGGCTACTGCTCAAACAAACATATTGCCCTCGATGCGAAGTAACTGGAGATGATGAAATCGCATGTGATACAGATGCCTCATTTCCTTCTTTGCTGCTGGTATGCAGCAACATTTCGTGTTCCGCTAATAATAGTAATAATATAACACAAACTCACTCTAATTACAAATTCTGCCCAAATGGTTTAAAGCTAGCCAAGCAAATAGGGAGTGGGCATGTCACAAAAAGCTATTTATAACAAAAGCACTACAATTGCTGGCTGAGCCTTCTCGTTAGTCCTCAGGAACTTCGTAGTTTGAAAGCATGCCTTCGACATTTGGAGGATGTGGTCTCTTCAAACAAAGAATCAGCCAAGAGAGCTGAAAAAATGGCTGGAACTTTTGCAGCCGAACTGACTGTCAAACAGCAATGCTGGTTCCAATTCGATAAGTCCAGTGTTTACCTTTCGACAGATTGACTCCTATTAGTGCCAATCCATCCACCCATGCGCCAGAGCCAAGAAGATTACCTTTCTATCTAAAAGGAAACAGCAGTATTGATTGCTAAGGGGACTTTGTAAAATATAAGATGCAGAAAAATGAATCATATAACTTTAAACCGCGTTGCTTTGCGACAAAAGTTGTCAAAAAAATGCCATCGTTTATTCGTTCTTTCATAGTAGAGGGTTGTTCCAATAAATTTTAATCAACACTGATCATGAATGCGCTGGCCTAATGTATTTGTAAATCTGCATTGACCTAACTGGACTTCTCGTTATCCGCCGTCTGTATTCTGTCCAGATGGCATTGTTTTACAGCCACTCCCAATGCTCCATCGGGCCTTCTATATTTTGACAACGAACTACTCCGCGCTGCTTGCACACCCTATCACGGCTTCGCGGAAGACTTTGGAAAATACGCTAGCGCTAGCCTTGGATAAACCCACTCCAAGAGAAAAGCGGTGGTGCATCCAGTAGGACCCTCCAAGGGAGCCATTCAACGGTGTTTGCCCGTGGCAAAAGGTCAGTTTTGGGGTTCATGCAACCACCAATCAGGAAACGGTAAATTGAAATCAAATTTGGGAAACAAAAGGCTTGGTAGAGGTTCCTGAATGACATATTTTGCTTACACTAACATTCAATAAAGGTGTTCCCCTTTGCGGTAGCGACTTTTGGAAACATGCTTTTACAGAGAGTTACTTATAGAAGGAAGATATCGTGTCACCATTACCAACACCTCTTAGCTGCAATTGCTATCAGTTCATTTTGTCCTGTGGAGAACGCGATACTTGGCAAACTACACCACAGGCATTGTCGCATGGCTGATTTCGGTCCACAGACTGGCTGAGCCCGAAACCCAGGCGCAACTACGGGCAGAACAGAGAACAGCGCTGTCCAGCAGAGCGTTTGCAGTGGCTTGGGGTTCTTCTTGTATGCATTTAAACGCGTCAATTCTGCCTTTTTCGGAGTTTGCAATCTCATCGCAATTGAAATGCCAAAACGCCAATTATTGTGGCAGCTCAGTTTTCACTCACGAAAAGAGTGCAATCACTCTTCCACATCCACACGCCGCGTTTTGATATGTCCTAAGCATGTGCTTAAGGTAAGGTAAAAACATACGGCTTCTATTGACTCCTCATTTAAGTACAGAGGCATTTATTTCTCCGGCTGTTGTACTCCTGATCTACTGATTGGATTTTTGGGTCATGCCGGTGGCCTTCCGGCCATTCTGTACATTAATAAGGTGTGAGTATTCGGGGAAGGCATCAATCTTAAAGCATTGCCCAATAAAAAACTGATGAACCGCCGAATAAAATAAATAATCGCAGAAAAATTGCAAATAAAGTGTAAGCTAACAGTCAAGGCTTCGGTGACCAAAACAAACGCCAACCGAGTAAAACTCTCTAACACAAGCAATAAATTTCAAAAAAAAGAATATTCTATTGACTAATTTGTTTGATCCAAACTCCGCCTTTAGCCATTTACAAGAACCTGGAAAGCAAATTTGGCACAAATTGAATGTCCTCTATCACAAATCCAAGACTAAATGTGCACAACGAAACAGCTATAACGATTGGAACGCACTGTTTAGAGGTGAAAATAGGATTGTCAATGAGCTAAACTTCAGGGTCTGTTCAATATCCTCAGGTTGCAGTCCCGCCACAAAGCTCGACCCAACGAATACGACTAAAGCCATCAAAAAAGCACAAGCAGTTAAAAAATTCCTAATAATGAAGCCTGCAGCCAGGTTGGAAAGACAGTAAAGGGAGGAAAAGAATAAAAACGCTAATAGCACGAAAAGAAAAAACACAAATTAAAAGCTACTAAGAGGATAAATCCGAAACCATAAAAGCGAAAAAAACGCAGCAGACACAGATCTGGAGCGATTAGAACACGCCCGTTTAGGCTTCGCGAGTGCAGCACTCATGAAGGCAGAAAATGTTGCTATTGTGCTCAGTGATGCAATCGTCGTCCTCGTGGCACAAACACTGTGTGTGCTCTGAAACACGAGGAAAGCATTACGGGTGGAGGGGCAGTGAAGTCGGCGTGTGCCTTCTGTGGGCCACAGCCGCCTGCCTGGTATCATGCATTACTTAGTTGGCCACCTACGAGTGCCACCTCCACCGGCATATCCAACAGTGAGGCGACGAAAATTCCCCATTCCATGTGCACTTTCCAACTCATCAATTGAATAGTGCAAAGTCGTGGTGACGAGTATGCAACTACCACAACGAGGCTTTTGGTTAGAAACGTGGTGAATTCACACAAAGTGTGTTTGCAATTGCTACTCGACGAAAAGCATCCAATGCCCGTTGGTAGAGCAAACAACCAGTCGCTCGTCCAGTTGCAACGCCAATGTGGTGGCGTCAGTACTCGCGATGGGAGACGTGCTCCTCCCTACCACCTCCACACATCCACTCACATGCCTCCCATCCTCACGAAAGTGCCGGTCACAGATGAGGAGGAAGGGGGACGGGGAAGGGGAAAATAATGATCGGGATTCCACTACGCACGATACACATGGAAAGGTAAATGAGCATTGAGCAGACAAGGAGGACCGTGAGGGTGGGTAGGATTTCCAGCCACACTCAAGCAGATCCCGACATCCCTGTCTTCAACGCCAAGTGGTGCATGCTACAACGTCTGAATGATGGCTCCACATGTCTCCCAGTAGTAGGCTAAAATAGAAACCGGCTACATTTAGACAGTCAAAGCTGCCGCGTCCACGCTGCATTGTGGTGCAGAATGCAGCAGCGAACCAATTCATTTACGTGTGCAGCCTTCGAAGTGCGTGCTCAAAACAAGCAGAAAGCAAAATACGCATCAGGACAAGGCACGCATTTAACGCAAATAGCCGAAGGCAATAATTGTAGTGTGTCGGTAGCATGTAGGCAGTACTTCTACTGCATCAAAACCGACTTCCTCACTAGGAGCCAGGTGCCCGTTGCTGCGGTGTCCTTTGTGACGCCCGTTTGCGAGGCGCCAATCTACTGCACGAATGCGTGGTGGACTACACGAAGGCTCAAGCTTGCACTCGCTCCACGTTGGCCTGCCACCACTTCAAGGAGGGCAGGCTGCACCACGATGGTGTCAGGCGGAGGCGAACTGCGTGCAAATGTACAGCTATCGCACTGCCTGTGACTGAATGCTGCACCCGGGTGTGGTGTGGCAGGAGTGGTGGCATTCAGGGCTGTTGGGCGAATGACGTGCACGCCGACAACCACTACACTCACGTGGTCTGCACAGTTGGTGTCAGCAGCAGGAGCCGCAGAACACTAAAAACACATACGAACGCGACTGAAAGTACTGACAAAGATGGTCACACGGAAAACTAAAGAACGATCAGGTGCCACCATGAATGAGGATCAGGTGGGTTCGAAGCAGTATAAAGGGATTGTGCGAAACGTCGGAGAGCACCAAACCATCTCCACCACAACAATTTGGCGTCATGGAAGGAGGAGGAAGTTGCAGCTCATGCTCAAACAATACATACAACAATCGTCAGTGGTCAAGAAATGACATGATTAGATTGATAATGTACATACTGAGGTGGTTGTACAACAGAGGACAATTTAACTCCGACAATCTAAGGCTCAGCAGCGAGTTGGAAGGACTGGAAGGGGCCGTGCTGGAAGAAAATACACAGGATCAATACGATTTGTCAAGGCTAATACGGTTCCTATTCTACTTGTTGGGTTGGCGCAATCAGAGGTGTTCTTGCTGTGGCCAAACATGCCCCAATCAATCCTTGTGAGGATTGTAGGACAAGGAGGCGGTCATTGGAAGAAGCTTGGTTGAGTAAGGTGCATTGCAGTCTTGTGAAAACCAACAGTTGAGGCAGTTTTGTTACCTCTTCGCCAAAATGCTCCATCCAAACTGGACTACCGTGTTAAATGGCACCGTTTGAACCCCGTAGCAGGCTCTTCGACACGCTTCATCTAGACTTCCTATCATGCTACTATCCCTTTGTACCACTACTGTTCTAGTAGAGTAGAGCCACTTAATAAACGACAGGATGCAATATTCTTTCGGGTGTTCAATGTTTCCGTCCCCTCCGCCCAGCCACTTCGTGCTCACTTCAGCGCTGTCCGACTTTCTATTCCTCTGGGTGGAAATCAGGTAGAGGGGCTTGAGAGGCAGTGTGGCCCATTCACGTAACCAGCGTCTTCGCAATGGCACCGTCAGCACCGTCGCCGCCTTCCACCACTTCGGAAAGCATGCTTTTGATTGTTTTCAGTGTGTTCTGCGGCTCCTGCTGCTGACACCAACTGTGCAGACCACGTGAGTGTAGTGGTTGTCGGCGTGCACGTCATTCGCCCAACAGCCCTGAATGCCACCACTCCTGCCACACCACACCCGGGTGCAGCATTCAGTCACAGGCAGTGCGATAGCTGTACATTTGCACGCAGTTCGCCTCCGCCTGACACCATCGTGGTGCAGCCTGCCCTCCTTGAAGTGGTGGCAGGCCAACGTGGAGCGAGTGCAAGCTTGAGCCTTCGTGTAGTCCACCACGCATTCGTGCAGTAGATTGGCGCCTCGCAAACGGGCGTCACAAAGGACACCGCAGCAACGGGCACCTGGCTCCTAGTGAGGAAGTCGGTTTTGATGCAGTAGAAGTACTGCCTACATGCTACCGACACACTACAATTATTGCCTTCGGCTATTTGCGTTAAATGCGTGCCTTGTCCTGATGCGTATTTTGCTTTCTGCTTGTTTTGAGCACGCACTTCGAAGGCTGCACACGTAAATGAATTGGTTCGTTGCTGCATTCTGCACCACAATGCAGCGTGGACGCGGCAGCTTTGACTGTCTAAATGTAGCCGGTTTCTATTTTAGCCTACTACTGGGAGACATGTGGAGCCATCATTCAGACTTTGCCGTGAATCAGTTGAAAAAGTTTGGATGGTCAGAAGGTTGGTTTCGACATGGAATAACACGTTTCTGCACTAAATTTCAAAGATGCTTTGCGTTGTGATAGTCCAACCTTTAGGAACCGAGTTGAATGGTTGGCTATCTACCGTGAAAGCAACAGCCCTGTTGCATTGCCTCCTTGAGTAACGTCTCGATGCGGCGTGTACGGTTATTGCAGTTTCCATAGTCCTTAGACCTCCACATTGCAGCCTACGTTTATCAAACCTTTAATTTGGGTTCTTCTTCAACCACTTTTGTACTTTGTTCCCATTTGAGGTAGTCATTGCATACCACTACCTATTGTAATTTAGGTGATGGTCTGGGGAAGAATAAGGACGGTATTTCCAAGCCAATCAAAGCGTCAATGAAGTTCAGTCGTAGGGGTCTCGGAGCCACCTGCCAGACGACTGCAGAGATTGACGAGCTTCCCTGGTCAGACGTTTATCAAGAGGCCATATCTCGTGTTTCCGTAGGTGTGAATGGTGGCAAAGGCTTTTGCGATCCGTCCGTTTGGCCAAGAGTCAAATTTGTCTCAGCCGAGGAGTTCCGGATGGATGCATGTTCAAGTTATCAGAAGAAGGAGTCGGGAAATATTGACTTTCAGCCGCAGAGAGGGCGTGATGGGTCAGAGGACGTTGCCGCCTCACAGAAACGAAGTAAGCGAGAACGCAGGGAATGCGATAATGGAGGTGCTAGTGATACACGTGGAAATCTCGGTAAGTGTGCTGCGGAGGTGAAGGAGGAAAGAGAGGGGAATCCGGTGATGGAAAAGTCGAAGTGTCCCACCAAGGTAACAGGCAAAAGAGGGAAGCTGTGCTCGCAGTTGTCTCTGCACTCTCTCTCGGATACGTATTTGCTTAAACTTGGCAACGGACGGACAGCGCATCCGGCTGCTCGCTTTGGGATCCGCTGTGGTGGCAAGTTGGCAAGAGCTGCGCAGTATCTTTGAGGCTTTCTAGTTAAAATGGGCACTTTGAGCACTCCTTCTTTTGGTTTTGTGTAGAATGTGTTTTCAGAACATTGGAATGGGTTGGTAGGTGGGCAATCTGAGGGTGCCTTCAAGGCTTTGGCTTTTACATCTCTGGAATTTTCAAAAAGAGTTTTCAATCTTTCAATTTGTAGCACTGTTAAGTAGGATGGCTAGAGGCACATGTAGTCTGCCTCTGGATTGCCTAGGAAAAAAGGCATTGCAGATAGGCGACGCGTGCGGGCGGGAGGTGATGAGTTGTAAAACAAGCGCTTTCGATGTATGCAGGTGGGACGAGAGGGCTTTTCTATGGTCAATCGCTTTAAGCACACTTCGCATCTCTTCACAGAGCGTTGATTGCAAATCGGTCTCCTTGTTTTTGTCGGTCAAAAAGCTTTGAAACAGCAACAGCTTCTTCCGCTTGATGTGTGGGCGGCATAAACGTAGGATTAATGGCAAATGAGGGAAAAGGGTTTGAATTGTTATCGTCTAGGGAAATTACGAAGTGCCTATGACTGTATACATGGAGGGTAAAGCGCATGCACGATATTGGATGAAGAGGTGTGCAGTTAGTGCGGGCCATCATAGCAATTGCCGCCAAAGGGAAGTGGTTAGGGTTTCGTCCGGACCGACTCATGGACGCTTGACGTCGTTCGGCACCCTCTACTCTTGACTACGAGATCAACCACCTCTCGGATCGCACACAAATTCGAGATCGACATGTCAATAGTGTGCGATGATGCTTAGCACGAGTGAGGGACGTTTATAGACACGCGAATGAAGAAGAAGGCAAGGATGCCGAAGACGAGGAATTGGAAGAAGAAGGAGAAGAAGACGAAATAGAAGAGGAAGAAGGGGAGGAGGGGAAGAAGCCAGCAGAGTGTAGAAGACAAGTGGATGGTGGGTGGCATGAATGACAATGCTCCGCTTCGTGAGGAGCTCATTACTTTGGCCTTACTCCTCACACACTGCAATTGTGATAGGGCATAGAGCTTTTTCATTGCAACATGCGTCAAGCCGACGGTGATATCGCTGGGCATCGCAAAAGCATTTGTTTATTGCACCATTTGCGTTCCAGCAGACTGCGTCGCCATTCACGCTGCTGCAGATGCAATGCTTTGGAGGGATGGAGTTTGCCAACTCGTGTTGCAGTGAAATAGGCAAGTGGATTGTTTGATTCTGCATCTGTCGTGCTGTCTGCAACTGAATGGTACACCTTAGTGCGTTGCTAGCTAATATGGGAAGTAGGAGCCGGAACACACTCCTCAATGACTAGTATTTTAGCGCCATGAAATTGTTTTGTATTCTATATTTCTCTTTATAATAAATGATTTTGCGAATCTTTAGGATTGGATACACGGAGCTCTCTTTAATATTAACTGTTTTTACCTGCATTCAATGGCTTTTCTTTTGGAGCGGTGTTTGATGAAACACTTTTACGCGGATTGCCTTATTTGTTTTGTTTGGGTGTTGAAAAGGCCCTTTTTTTGTATGATTTATTTGATTTTGTTCATGTTTAAAAAGATAGAAGCTGATTATTGGTGAAGGGGTTTTACAAGTGTAGATTTTGCATCCTTACGCTTGAAATTCCTCTACAAAACTGCTTTTGATAATTTCTATCTTCAAAGCACACGGAATCTTATATGTCCATGTCTTTAGACATTGGGCCAGCTGTGGGAAGAGGATGTCAGCAAAGAATAATATAACCTTTTCGATGCTCCTTACTTCACTCTCCTGCAATTCAAGTTCTTCAATTACCCTTATTCCAATTATTTTTTTTGGCATCAGCATATATGACGTCGTAACTATCCATGTATTTGAACTTTGGGATAGGCCTGGATAGAGCATCTCGGCGAAGAAAAGTAGAACTTTTTTCATTTTTTGAATTTCAGCCTCATCTAATTTAACTTCCTTAATAGCGCTTCTTCCACATAACGTCCTCATCTTCCACACACAGGGTGCCTTAGCTGAGCACGTCCTTGCAAATGTGGTTGTTTTTGAATAGGGTACCTCACCAAAGGAGGGTAAAAGTTGGTTAACTTCGTTTGTTTCACTCGTTTTCATTTCGACTTCTTTAAGCAAACTCCTTGCGAAGAATTTCTCGGCCTCTTGTGGGTACGAGATCTTTGCTAGGTCTGTCATTTCCCATTGGGCTAACTGATCATGAAGCATCTCAGCGAGGAAATGCAAGAGCTCCTCCATCTCGGACTGGACTTCTACTTCCCCATCTACATTTCTTGCTATTACTTCCTCCATCTTCAACTCACATGGATTCTCGGCTTGGCATGTCTTTACACACTGATCTATCTGTGGATTGAGCTCCTCTGCAAATAGAGGCGAAAACTGCTCTGTCTCGTGCAGTTCATTGGCCTTTACTTCGCCTTCTTCATTTGCAATTCTGTCTATTGCTTCATCAGCCTTCGACTTGCACGAATCCCTGGCTATGCACGATTTCTCACATTGGACTAATTGAGGATGGGGCAGCTCCGTCAAGATGCGTATAAGTTTCCTAATCTCGTCTGCTTCAAGCTGCTTAAAATCAACATCTTCATCAACATTTTTTCCCAACGTTGTCGCCACTTTCAACTCAAGTGGAGTCACGGCCGAGCTATTCTTCGCATTTTGGGATGATTGCGGATAAAGCAAATCAGCAAAGAAGAGTAAAAGTTGTATCAACGTTCGCATTTCCAAACTTTCCTCTTCGACTTCTTGAACCACATTTCTTGCGATGTCTTCGTCCGCCATCAACTCAGTCGAAGACTTGGACAGGCATGCCTTCACACACTGTGCTAATTGTGGATAGAGTATCATAGCAAAGAAGAGTAGAAGCTGTTTGATCTTTCGCAATTCACTCTCCTCATTTTCGATACTTTCGTTCACACTTCTACCATAAAAGCTTGACCTTACATTTGCAATCCAGCTCTCAAAATCGTTCTGCTCCTTTCTTTGAATCCACTTAAACAAATCCATTAGCATTTCTTGTATCAGTTGTTCATTATCCCGCAGAATTGTATTGCAATCGCCCCTTGCACATTGGCTGCAACTGCTCCCATCCATAACTGCGAGGCTTTTAAATAGTACCACTTCGTGCTTTCTAGTGTTCTGCCACATTCTTATATACTATTTCAAACTCACCTGAAACTACATTCATGATGGCAATGCATTAGTACTATTTATTCCACGTGAAAGCCTTTCTTATAGCTGCGAGGAGTCAAAGCATCGTTGACACTCGAGCTACAGGAAGCAAAGTCCATTTACGTCGCCTTAAAGGAAGCGTATTTGACAGTAAAACAAACTATTTAGAGGGTTAAACAACGCGTATGAAACAAAAACGTTTATGCGTTAATTACGAAAAAATCAACAAATGAATTTTAAAAGCACCAAAAACTTTCCAAAGCAAACTAGTCCAATGATAATCAGTAGCTATAACTCAGGTGATTTTGTACTTGTAATAGAAAGTACACCATAATTGCTATTTCGCTCAAAACGTTGGAAAGGAAAAGGACAAATCAAATAAGTTCTTAAATAAATTGCAAATAAAAAGGCAAACTGAATGCTGCAACGTGGAGACCGGTCTGTTGGGTAAAATCGTGATACCACGCACGCGCATGAGGGATGAATAAAGGGGCATATAAGGAAAGCACCAAATCGGGTTCATTGCACCATGGCAAACGTGAAAGAAAATTCACTGTTTCCCATGTATATGCATCCATATGATAAACGCCTAATCCAGCCAAGTACACTTGTTCGGTTGTTCAGTAAGGTGGGAGTTAATTGATGTATAAGGACAAAAAACGATGTACTTTAGACTCCGAAGCAACTTAGATGCAAAGAATGACGATAGCTATGATGCTAGAGGTTTGGTGGGTAGCAGACGAAAATTAATAGAGTACATTAAATGAATATGTAAGTAAATGCACAACAGTTGAGTCATGACAATCAGTAGGGCAAACAACCAGTCGCTCGTCCAGTTGCAACGCCAATGTGGTGGCGTCAGTACTCGCGATGGGAGACGTGCTCCTCCCTACCACCTCCACACATCCACTCACATGCCTCCCATCCTCACGAAAGTGCCGGTCACAGATGAGGAGGAAGGGGGGACGGGGGAAGGGGAAAATAATGATCGGGATTCCACTACGCACGATACACATGGAAAGGTAAATGAGCATTGAGCAGACAAGGAGGACCGTGAGGGTGGGTAGGATTTCCAGCCACACTCAAGCAGATCCCGACATCCCTGTCTTCAACGCCAAGTGGTGCATGCTACAACGTCTGAATGATGGCTCCACATGTCTCCCAGTAGTAGGCTAAAATAGAAACCGGCTACATTTAGACAGTCAAAGCTGCCGCGTCCACGCTGCATTGTGGTGCAGAATGCAGCAGCGAACCAATTCATTTACGTGTGCAGCCTTCGAAGTGCGTGCTCAAAACAAGCAGAAAGCAAAATACGCATCAGGACAAGGCACGCATTTAACGCAAATAGCCGAAGGCAATAATTGTAGTGTGTCGGTAGCATGTAGGCAGTACTTCTACTGCATCAAAACCGACTTCCTCACTAGGAGCCAGGTGCCCGTTGCTGCGGTGTCCTTTGTGACGCCCGTTTGCGAGGCGCCAATCTACTGCACGAATGCGTGGTGGACTACACGAAGGCTCAAGCTTGCACTCGCTCCACGTTGGCCTGCCACCACTTCAAGGAGGGCAGGCTGCACCACGATGGTGTCAGGCGGAGGCGAACTGCGTGCAAATGTACAGCTATCGCACTGCCTGTGACTGAATGCTGCACCCGGGTGTGGTGTGGCAGGAGTGGTGGCATTCAGGGCTGTTGGGCGAATGACGTGCACGCCGACAACCACTACACTCACGTGGTCTGCACAGTTGGTGTCAGCAGCAGGAGCCGCAGAACACACTGGAAACAATCAAAAGCATGCTTTCCAAAGTGGTGGAAGGCGGCGACGGTGCTGACGGTGCCATCGCGAAGACGCTGGTTACATGAATGGGCCACACTGCCTCTCACGCCCCACTAGCTGTACGCAATGGAATGAATTTCAATCATGTTTTTAAACGGAGGATACAACTACGACAGGAAAAACTATAAGCACCAAAGTCTACTTGGCATTACATATTCTGACTATCGTTTAATCGCCAAGTATAAGCGAATAATATGCAGCAATTGAAATAAATACACGTTAATTCAACTAGAGCCACATATAATACCCAAAGAATTATTAGGAGAATGCGAAAAAATTACCAAAGACACAAAAAAAGGAAGTCACGAAAATATTTAAATCATTTCGTATACAGCGAGAAAATATGGCAGCTAAAGAATATCAAAAATTTTGTTAGCAATATTCTCAGAGAAATTTTTGTTATCATAATAAATATCGCCGCACAAATACAAAAAATCTAGGCGAGGAGAAGCAGCAACCGCCTCAGGCTCCCCACTTCACTCGACTCCAACTGGGCTGCCTCCGCCACACTTCTCCCTATTGCCTCTTCCACATTCTCCTCAGTCGTTGTCTGTGATGCGCACAGCTTCAGACACTCGGCCAACCTAGGGTAAAATATCTCGGCGAGGAGAAGCAGCAACCGCCTCAGGCTTCCCACTTCACTCGACTCCAACTGGGCTGCCTCCGCCACACTTCTCCCTATTGCCTCTTCCACATTCACCTCAGTCGTTGTCTGTGATGCGCACAGCTTCAGACACTCGGCCAACCTAGGGTAAAATATCTCGGCGAGGAGAAGCAGCAACCGCCTCAGGCTTCCCACTTCACTCGACTCCAACTGGGCTGCCTCCGCCACACTTCTCCCTATTGCCTCTTCCACATTCTCCTCAGTCGTTGTCTGTGATGCGCACAGCTTCAGACACTCGGCCAACCTAGGGTAAAATATCTCGGCGAGGAGAAGCAGCAACCGCCTCAGGCTTCCCACTTCACTCGACTCCAACTGGGCTGCCTCCGCCACACTTCTCCCTATTGCCTCTTCCACATTCACCTCAGTCGTTGTCTGTGATGCGCACAGCTTCAGACACTCGGCCAACCTAGGGTAAAATATCTCGGCGAGGAGAAGCAGCAACCGCCTCAGGCTTCCCACTTCACTCGACTCCAACTGGGCTGCCTCCGCCACACTTCTCCCTATTGCCTCTTCCACATTCTCCTCAGTCGTTGTCTGTGATGCGCACAGCTTCAGACACTCGGCCAACCTAGGGTAAAATATCTCGGCGAGGAGAAGCAGCAACCGCCTCAGGCTTCCCACTTCACTCGACTCCAACTGGGCTGCCTCCGCCACACTTCTCCCTATTGCCTCTTCCACATTCTCCTCAGTCGTTGTCTGTGATGCGCATAGCTTCAGACACTCGGCCAACCTAGGGTAAAATATCTCGGCGAGGAGAAGCAGCAACCGCCTCAGGCTTCCCACTTCACTCGACTCCAACTGGGCTGCCTCCGCCACACTTCTCCCTATTGCCTCTTCCACATTCACCTCAGTCGTTGTCTGTGATGCGCACAGCTTCAGACACTCGGCCAACCTAGGGTAAAATATCTCGGCGAGGAGAAGCAGCAACCGCCTCAGGCTTCCCACTTCACTCGACTCCAACTGGGCTGCCTCCGCCACACTTCTCCCTATTGCCTCTTCCACATTCTCCTCAGTCGTTGTCTGTGATGCGCACAGCTTCAGACACTCGGCCAACCTAGGGTAAAATATCTCGGCGAGGAGAAGCAGCAACCGCCTCAGGCTTCCCACTTCACTCGACTCCAACTGGGCTGCCTCCGCCACACTTCTCCCTATTGCCTCTTCCACATTCACCTCAGTCGTTGTCTGTGATGCGCACAGCTTCAGACACTCGGCCAACCTAGGGTAAAATATCTCGGCGAGGAGAAGCAGCAACCGCCTCAGGCTTCCCACTTCACTCGACTCCAACTGGGCTGCCTCCGCCACACTTCTCCCTATTGCCTCTTCCACATTCACCTCAGTCGTTGTCTGTGATGCGCACAGCTTCAGACACTCGGCCAACCTAGGGTAAAATATCTCGGCGAGGAGAAGCAGCAACCGCCTCAGGCTTCCCACTTCACTCGACTCCAACTGGGCTGCCTCCGCCACACTTCTCCCTATTGCCTCTTCCACATTCTCCTCAGTCGTTGTCTGTGATGCGCACAGCTTCAGACACTCGGCCAACCTAGGGTAAAATATCTCGGCGAGGAGAAGCAGCAACCGCCTCAGGCTTCCCACTTCACTCGACTCCAACTGGGCTGCCTCCGCCACACTTCTCCCTATTGCCTCTTCCACATTCACCTCAGTCGTTGTCTGTGATGCGCACAGCTTCAGACACTCGGCCAACCTAGGGTAAAATATCTCGGCGAGGAGAAGCAGCAACCGCCTCAGGCTTCCCACTTCACTCGACTCCAACTGGGCTGCCTCCGCCACACTTCTCCCTATTGCCTCTTCCACATTCTCCTCAGTCGTTGTCTGTGATGCGCACAGCTTCAGACACTCGGCCAACCTAGGGTAAAATATCTCGGCGAGGAGAAGCAGCAACCGCCTCAGGCTTCCCACTTCACTCGACTCCAACTGGGCTGCCTCCGCCACACTTCTCCCTATTGCCTCTTCCACATTCACCTCAGTCGTTGTCTGTGATGCGCACAGCTTCAGACACTCGGCCAACCTAGGGTAAAATATCTCGGCGAGGAGAAGCAGCAACCGCCTCAGGCTTCCCACTTCACTCGACTCCAACTGGGCTGCCTCCGCCACACTTCTCCCTATTGCCTCTTCCACATTCTCCTCAGTCGTTGTCTGTGATGCGCACAGCTTCAGACACTCGGCCAACCTAGGGTAAAATATCTCGGCGAGGAGAAGCAGCAACCGCCTCAGGCTTCCCACTTCACTCGACTCCAACTGGGCTGCCTCCGCCACACTTCTCCCTATTGCCTCTTCCACATTCTCCTCAGTCGTTGTCTGTGATGCGCACAGCTTCAGACACTCGGCCAACCTAGGGTAAAATATCTCGGCGAGGAGAATCAGCATCTGTCTGAGAATCCTCATCAGTCTCCTCTCAAATTTGCTCTCGTCGTTGATGTCTCGTTCTATTGCTATGATTTTTAGTTTTCTCTTCGATTGTGTTGCAGTCTCTTTTGTTTTGTTTTCCTCCGATATTTCGATAATATTTTCCCTGTTGCCGTCGACGTTTATATGTTGCCCTTTTATATGTGTCATCTTATTGATTTTTTTCTCCAAAATTTGGAAAATATTTTTGCGTTTCCATTCATTTTTTTGTTGCAGCTTTGCGTCGGTTTTACTCCAGTTGCCTTCATCCATGACTTAATATTATATAATGATTATGATTTCTGCATATTCTTTGGTATGCGCCAAGCTTAAATACTGACAACAACCCACATGATTTTCATTCATAAAGGCATAGAATGCGTACTATTTACTCACGGGATTAAATTTGTTATAGTTTTAAAGTATTTAAATATCACATTTAAAGAAAAATTTTTCAAGTTAGACCGCACACACACCGCAAAGTATACCTATACCGTGCAAAAGAAATAAGCATTTATGAAACCTAACATCGGTTTCTTGCTTGCGTCTCACTGTAGCTCTGCACCTGTAGACCGCTTGTCTTCCCTAGGCGCCACTTGACCAATGAAAACTGGCGCAGCTTAGAACACATCACGTCACAGGATGATCCTCGCGTCTGCACATGCCTAACGCCTCGCCCTTGTTCCGGTACGCCACCATGTTCTGCTTCAGTTAGGACCAGTGCACTTCACCTCTTCATGGTTTCGAGTACGCACATTCAAGCCTTCACATGCCAATTGAATTGCTTTGTGGTAAAATCATGCACCATTATTACAACAACACAACGATCAGGTGCCACCATGAATGAGGATCAGGTGGGTTCGAAGCAGTATAAAGGGATTGTGCGAAACGTCGGAGAGCACCAAACCATCTCCACCACAACAATTTGGCGTCATGGAAGGAGGAGGAAGTTGCAGCTCATGCTCAAACAATACATACAACAATCGTCAGTGGTCAAGAAATGACATGATTAGATTGATAATGTACATACTGAGGTGGTTGTACAACAGAGGACAATTTAACTCCGACAATCTAAGGCTCAGCAGCGAGTTGGAAGGACTGGAAGGGGCCGTGCTGGAAGAAAATACACAGGATCAATACGATTTGTCAAGGCTAATACGGTTCCTATTCTACTTGTTGGGTTGGCGCAATCAGAGGTGTTCTTGCTGTGGCCAAACATGCCCCAATCAATCCTTGTGAGGATTGTAGGACAAGGAGGCGGTCATTGGAAGAAGCTTGGTTGAGTAAGGTGCATTGCAGTCTTGTGAAAACCAACAGTTGAGGCAGTTTTGTTACCTCTTCGCCAAAATGCTCCATCCAAACTGGACTACCGTGTTAAATGGCACCGTTCGAACCCCGTAGCAGGCTCTTCGACACGCTTCATCTAGACTTCCTATCATGCTACTATCCCTTTGTACCACTACTGTTCTAGTAGAGTAGAGCCACTTAATAAACGACAGGATGCAATATTCTTTCGGGTGTTCAATGTTTCCGTCCCCTCCGCCCAGCCACTTCGTGCTCACTTCAGCGCTGTCCGACTTTCTATTCCTCTGGGTGGAAATCAGGTAGAGGGGCTTGAGAGGCAGTGTGGCCCATTCACGTAACCAGCGTCTTCGCAATGGCACCGTCAGCACCGTCGCCGCCTTCCACCACTTCGGAAAGCATGCTTTTGATTGTTTCCAGTGTATTCTGGCTCCTACTTCCCACATTAGCTAGCAACGCACTAAGGTGTACCATTCAGTTGCAGACAGCACGACAGATGCAGAATCAAACAATCCACTTGCCTATTTCACTGCAACACGAGTTGGCAAACTCCATCCCTCCAAAGCATTGCATCTGCAGCAGCGTGAATGGCGACGCAGTCTGCTGGAACGCAAATGGTGCAATAAACAAATGCTTTTGCGATGCCCAGCGATATCACCGTCGGCTTGACGCATGTTGCAATGAAAAAGCTCTATGCCCTATCACAATTGCAGTGTGTGAGGAGTAAGGCCAAAGTAATGAGCTCCTCACGAAGCGGAGCATTGTCATTCATGCCACCCACCATCCACTTGTCTTCTACACTCTGCTGGCTTCTTCCCTCTCCTCCCTTCTTCCTCTTCTATTTCGTCTTCTTCTCCTTCTTCTTCCAATTCCTCGTCTTCGGCATCCTTGCCTTCTTCTTCATTCGCGTGTCTATAAACGTCCCTCACTCGTGCTAAGCATCATCGCACACTATTGACATGTCGATCTCGAATTTGTGTGCGATCCGAGAGGTGGTTGATCTCGTAGTCAAGAGTAGAGGATGCCGAACGACGTCAAGCGTCCATGAGTCGGTCCGGACGAAACCCTAACCACTTCCCTTTGGCGGCAATTGCTATGATGGCC
Organism: Taenia crassiceps; assembly: GCA_023375655.1. Classification (NCBI taxonomy): domain Eukaryota; kingdom Metazoa; phylum Platyhelminthes; class Cestoda; order Cyclophyllidea; family Taeniidae; genus Taenia; species Taenia crassiceps. The sequence goes on from JAKROA010000010.1 coordinate 2,721,469, forward strand.
CGCACTAACTGCACACCTCTTCATCCAATATCGTGCATGCGCTTTACCCTCCATGTATACAGTCATAGGCACTTCGTAATTTCCCTAGACGATAACAATTCAAACCCTTTTCCCTCATTTGCCATTAATCCTACGTTTATGCCGCCCACACATCAAGCGGAAGAAGCTGTTGCTGTTTCAAAGCTTTTTGACCGACAAAAACAAGGAGACCGATTTGCAATCAACGCTCTGTGAAGAGATGCGAAGTGTGCTTAAAGCGATTGACCATAGAAAAGCCCTCTCGTCCCACCTGCATACATCGAAAGCGCTTGTTTTACAACTCATCACCTCCCGCCCGCACGCGTCGCCTATCTGCAATGCCTTTTTTCCTAGGCAATCCAGAGGCAGACTACATGTGCCTCTAGCCATCCTACTTAACAGTGCTACAAATTGAAAGATTGAAAACTCTTTTGAAAATTCCAGAGATGTAAAAGCCAAAGCCTTGAAGGCACCCTCAGATTGCCCACCTACCAACCCATTCCAATGTTCTGAAAACACATTCTACACAAAACCAAAAGAAGGAGTGCTCAAAGTGCCCATTTTAACTAGAAAGCCTCAAAGATACTGCGCAGCTCTTGCCAACTTGCCACCACAGCGGATCCCAAAGCGAGCAGCCGGATGCGCTGTCCGTCCGTTGCCAAGTTTAAGCAAATACGTATCCGAGAGAGAGTGCAGAGACAACTGCGAGCACAGCTTCCCTCTTTTGCCTGTTACCTTGGTGGGACACTTCGACTTTTCCATCACCGGATTCCCCTCTCTTTCCTCCTTCACCTCCGCAGCACACTTACCGAGATTTCCACGTGTATCACTAGCACCTCCATTATCGCATTCCCTGCGTTCTCGCTTACTTCGTTTCTGTGAGGCGGCAACGTCCTCTGACCCATCACGCCCTCTCTGCGGCTGAAAGTCAATATTTCCCGACTCCTTCTTCTGATAACTTGAACATGCATCCATCCGGAACTCCTCGGCTGAGACAAATTTGACTCTTGGCCAAACGGACGGATCGCAAAAGCCTTTGCCACCATTCACACCTACGGAAACACGAGATATGGCCTCTTGATAAACGTCTGACCAGGAAGCTCGTCAATCTCTGCAGTCGTCTGGCAGGTGGCTCCGAGACCCCTACGACTGAACTTCATTGACGCTTTGATTGGCTTGGAAATACCGTCCTTATTCTTCCCCAGACCATCACCTAAATTACAATAGGTAGTGGTATGCAATGACTACCTCAAATGGGAACAAAGTACAAAAGTGGTTGAAGAAGAACCCAAATTAAAGGTTTGATAAACGTAGGCTGCAATGTGGAGGTCTAAGGACTATGGAAACTGCAATAACCGTACACGCCGCATCGAGACGTTACTCAAGGAGGCAATGCAACAGGGCTGTTGCTTTCACGGTAGATAGCCAACCATTCAACTCGGTTCCTAAAGGTTGGACTATCACAACGCAAAGCATCTTTGAAATTTAGTGCAGAAACGTGTTATTCCATGTCGAAACCAACCTTCTGACCATCCAAACTTTTTCAACTGATTCACGGCAAAGTCTGAATGATGGCTCCACATGTCTCCCAGTAGTAGGCTAAAATAGAAACCGGCTACATTTAGACAGTCAAAGCTGCCGCGTCCACGCTGCATTGTGGTGCAGAATGCAGCAGCGAACCAATTCATTTACGTGTGCAGCCTTCGAAGTGCGTGCTCAAAACAAACAGAAAGCAAAATACACATATCTTAACCATAGTAGACCAAACCTGCGCACACCTGACGTAGGCTAAGTTATGCCAAATCTTTTTGGCCAATTAGAGTCCTAGCGGTGTAACTGAAATTCAACTGATATCGCGATATAAGTGTAAGGGTTTCTTTTAGTTGAGGGTATTATTTTTTGTGGAAATTAATCCTGTTCCACACACAGCTGTACTGCTTACCGGTCGCCTAGGCGGATGTTGAAATAGAATGGGATTTCTGGAAGCACTCTTTCCCTTATATGGGGTTTGTTTTAACACTTCTCGATTAATTTCTTAGTAGGTTTGACAGCAGAGGGTTGTGCTGGGCTATCTTGTGCCTTGGTCGTGCCCCATTTGTCTTCCATTTCTTTTGACTACAGAGTAAGCCAGCCCGTTTAGGGCATTGGAGGCTTGTCCTCCTGTGTGGTAGCATAGACTTTGGCTTGAGCCAGTGGACTTTTGGCCGCTCTGTGCGTTGGTTGTCTACGCCGTCCATAGTACATTGTCATTTTACGACTTCTGGGATGGCTTGAGGCACTGTAAATGCCCTAAACTCCCATAAAATGAAATGGAGCATAATGCACTGATGATATATGCTCATGCATTCGACATACAGTAGGACGATGGGCTGCTGGTATGGTCTAGGCCTGATTCGTCAGGCTGTGCTCTAATGTTGGGAACTAGAGTGTATTCTTAACCAAAGCCAAGAGTCAACTGAATGGTTAACGCATTCTGCTGGTACCCATAAATTTACAAAGCAAGTCAACGCATCTAGTCCTCTTTGCAAAGCCGATATTATTTGTGTTTTTGTGCAAGCTTGAGAAGTTAATATTTTGAAACTGTGTATTATCATTCGTGGAGGAGTGGTAGTGGGCAATCTTCATGCATTTCACAAAATGGTTTAGCAATATAAAGGTACTGAAGACCAATCATAGTTAGGGACGTTTTAGGAGTTTTGGCAATTTACTGTATCTCCATGACGAATGCAGGAAACGCTAGATTTGGATACATGCCCTAAGTCGATAAGCAATAGTTGGTTCTGTCCCGTACAGAGCTCTCGGAATATTGTGAAGGCTGTGGCGATGCATGAACTGCAGGGAGAATACGCGTTAAAGGCGTTTAGCAGGCTTTTGAGAGAGGGAAAACGGGTGGTATCGGTGGTGCCCCGGTGGTGCCCCGCCTATGTCGCCTTCAGGTCATCAATTGGACAAATCGGTGGGTGTGGCACACAATATGAGAACAGTATCGTTGTGATTACACTGGAAAGATAGAGGGACCGATTGTATGCATAATTTCATGCAAATGTTGCTGCAGAATTTGCGCTTGAAGGATTTCCTTCAAGAAAAGGCATGTTGCTTTCGTATTGGGTGAAAAATACACCCTGATCACAGTAATGCTGCATGCATTTGTGGCTTGGAGCTTACCTCTATTTCGGTCACGAATTTCCCCATCTCGGCGGAATTTTCGGACTCCCCTAATGACTCCTTCGTATCGTTCACTTTAATTGCCTCATTAATTTTCGTGCTTTTGCGTTTTGAGTGTAAGGATTTCGTTGTGACCTTAATTAAGAAAAAAGTCATGCAGAGAATCAGTTAAAAATCAACATAAAAACTTGGCTACTTCATGGCAATGTTACGCTCCCCTAGCGCATTCAGCCAACTTTCAAATGGATGCCAAGCTTGTCGGGAGCAGAAACTTGACCGGATTTGGGAGCTGGATTCGTACTGCATACACACGGTTCTTCCTTGGAAAAGTATTAACGCTTAATGCTGAAGTAGTGCAAGACCCGCATCTCAATGTCTCACACAATCTCTGTTTTAAGCAAGTCCAGGCCTACGTCGGTAGAGCAAGAATGTAGTGCGTGTAAAAAAGAGTGAAAAGGAGTGTGATGTGCAGGCATCTAGAAGTTATCAGAAATGCAGTCACATGGGAGACTAAAGTACGAACATAATGTCATCATGGATTAGAACCAGGTGAGGTCGCAGTAGTATATAAGGATTGCACAAAGGATCGGAGAGCTGTAAATAATCTAAGCCACGGATATCAGAGAAATGGAAGAAGAGTGTTGTGGCCAAGGTTCAAACAAATTGGCCAACGCAATTCAGACGAACGCTGAAAGTGCGTTGAAAAGAATGCTCATGCATTTGTGTGAATTGATGTACAAACAAATAAAGGCTGACCTCGAGAATCGGGTCATCAGCATTAAAAAAGATGTCGAAGAAGGAAGCCTCTTTAAAGAAATCGAAATGAATGAGGGTGATTTGGAAAAGATAAGGCAGTTTCTACTCTTTCTCGCCGAGATGCTCCATCCAGAGTTGGCCGAGTGTTTGAAGTCGTGTATATTTGCTAATTTGTGTGGGCAGGAGGAGGAGGAGGAGGAGGATTTCACAGGATCAGGTTCCGATGTTGAAGGGAAATTAGGAGAATGTGACGCACAAAATTCAAAACAGTCCTTGCCTCACTTTGTCCCAAATTTCTACCCAGAATCGGACGAATGTGTAGGGGAATATGTGAACGACTGCTCCAACCATTCAGAGACTGCTAAATCGTGTATGCTTTATGAAAACCCGCTCAAAATCTCCAAAAATTGTAGGGAAGTATTTGCTTCTTCAACAGATCCCGTCGATTTCCAGCAAAAATACCTAACTATATTTCTGCTTCTTTTGGCTCAGAGATTTTACCCGAGACTGGCTAAGTGCCTTGAAAGATCTGCTGCATTCAACAGTTAATACTCATCCCTGTTGTCGAAATCTCCTTTTACTTCTTTGCATCAAGTCGTCTACATTGATCTTCTTATTTGCAACTTCGAGAAGTTTCTCGAACAATGCTGTGGTTATGAGTTGCTGGAAAAAAATGAACTTCTCAAATATGAACCTGCTGGTTGGTTACGACTACGCAATTAACATGCAGACGTGTGCATCATGCATAGTTCTGTGCCCTCCCGCACACCTCACCATGCTCCGTAATTTGCACAGCATGTGAGCACTTGCACCACTTTGTCTCTGGATGTAGTGATTCCCCGTTTTAGATTGCCTTTTTACTCGCAACTTGTCTGAAGGGCAACTTTATCGGTTTGTTTTGTGTAGCGTGGTAGCTGACTTTGTAACTTATTCTGTGTCTCCCAAATGTTGAATCACTTTTCCTTAAGTAGAGACGGTTTCGACAGCGGCGTTTTACGTGCATAGGCTGAGAAAATTGCTGCACCATCTAACGTTTTACTAGCCACGTTTTCAAACCACTGTAAAATTCATGCAAAATCCTCGACCTCCTCTCTATTGGGAAGCGAGCTCTATAGACGGTTCTTTGGGATCCTGGAACTATTTTCGATTGCTCTTGGATGTTCCCGAAGACGGCGTAAAGTTTAGGGCCTTTTGGAAGACCAGCGTAAGTAGGGTACTTCTCTTTACCCTGCTAGGGCTGATATAACCTCAATTTCATGTACTTCCGTAAGCCATTAACCTTCCGTTCTACCGCTGGCCTTTGAAGGTCCTGGCTTATCTGGGTTTAATCTTGAAAGCACTAGTAGTCCCGACCTGCTCTGCTTGCTGCTAAGAAAGGGACCAAAGACTTCGGCCCAAAACTCCGCTTTGCTTTAGATTCCTGATACTTCCTAAGTTTGCAGATTCTTGCCAGCATTTCACCCGAACTCAGTACGGGAGTAGAATTTGCGCTCCACTCGACCAGCTGCAGGACGATGCAGTTCTGGAAGGCAAATGGATAAGCCAAACAGTTTGGGCACTTCGTAATTTAGGAGACTTCATCCAAAGGCCAATGGGCGCCTAAAGAAACGGCTAAGGACATCTTTCCTTGAAGCTTACATTTAACGCATTTAAGTACTTCAGTAACCTACTAATTGCACATAATCGCGAAAATAAGCAGGCAATTACAAGAGACTAATGGCTTCTTCAAAAATTCACGTATACAAAATGGCACTTCCTGAAATACCTAGATAAACTGAATGCAAAGTGGTTGCTGGATCAGGCATCAAGGCATCGCTGAAACGCACGCAGCCTCCTCCTCGGTGAGCAACTTCCATCCCAACCCCTGAAACAGTGTCCTTGGGTTTAACCTCGATGAGCCTGTTGGTTAGCGCAAACACTGGCAAATTTTAAGACTCTTCCACTCCAAAGGAAAGCAGAATAGGAACCACGTCCCATGAAAAGTAGGCTCAGATAGCCTTTGTTCTCTGTGATATATTTGACTGCTTTATCTGCTGAAGGCATGAGATGAAGGCATGAAATGAGAGGAGCGCTCGCCAATTTTGACTATAAAACAGGCCATGAATTCCTTCTAAAATTGGATTAACATCATTCAATTATGTTGAAGCAACAAGTCCTGTAATTTCTAGTAATTTACATTTCTCCTTGGATTAAAAACTTAACCTTATAATAAAGTGCATTGCGTCGCATTCAGAGATTTCCTTGAGGGCAAAAGTGGGCAAACAGGGTCAGCCCATCCGGTTAGGGCAAAATGGCTACCCAAGTGACCGCAACTAAAATCGGTAGTCGAACGAACAAACCGTTGCAGGCAGTCTCGCCCTGTGACTCCTCAATAAGCTCCTCTTCCTTAATGTAACCTTTCTTCATTACACATTGCTACACATTTACAGCCGAAAAGCAAAAGCTTTGCTTTAAAAACCTATCCCTTCCAGTAAGGGACTTCAATTGCGGAGTGATTGATGGTGGGGCATGCAGCAAATTTGAGTTTGTAACGCAAATATCCACGGCGACTTTGCTAAAATTAGTAAAAAAATGGTTGATTTGGAAGGGAGGAGCGCCTATAGGTCCTTTTGGAATAGAAGTGTCGTAGCTCGATTACCCGCAATCCTTCCTAAAATTGATAATTAGCCTCTGGCTCAAGCAAACTAACTCCACAACTTTTTCCAAGGATTACCTATGCAACTCAATGTTCATCTGCTGCATGCATGATTCAAGCTTCTGGCCACAAATTCCGTGCGCTAAACCATTCAGAAAAGCTACTGTCGACCATCCGCTTTCAAGTGGAGGGACAGCTCTTGTGGGTGACGAGAATGCCGCAAACCCAACCCCAAAACTCTATCTGACTTAAAGGAGTGCATTTTCAGTCGTACTATCGGGTTTCCACTTTGGATGAAATGATGCAGTACATTCTGAGGACTAAACCACTGACTAATGTAATTTTTAGCCTTAGCTCTATTTTTAACACGCAGTTAAGTGTTTAGAATGCAAGTTGTTAAAGTATGATAGCGGATCCAAATGACCTCTAGCAGGGGCTAAGACCTTCCCTGTTGAGCCTGCATGGATGGAGTCAGCATTAAGAATTTGTCCCTTTTTGGCCATTTCAAGCCTTATAAGAAAACACAACACGAAAATCGCAACCCAGAATATTAGGGCTCATAACACTACAAAACGCATGCGCCTTGAAAACTTCCAGTGAACCGGCCTGTGCAGAAGGCTAAGCCGGCAAACCATCAGAGTCGAGTAGTGCGAACATTCCATAAGTGGGATTTGTAAGTCAAGTACTCCGCAGTAATAATGTCAGAATTAGAACCAATGCCTCCATAAAATAAAGAATCAGAAGACACAGTAGCAATTTAAAGAAATGCAGGTATTTGATAGAATTTTTAAAAATAAAACGTGTGAAATCCTGCCAAGAAGTAGATGCAGCACCAACGAGTTTGACACCTCACAAATTTACAGTACTAACTGCATTCACACATTTGCCTTGATCTATCCATAGGAATGATACAACCTTGTAAATTGGGGAGTTATAGCCTCACACCAAGTTCCCTGGATTTCTGTTGTTTCTCGACGTTTCAGCATTTACAAAGATTGTGGAGAGCAACGAGGCGACGGGCAAAACAGGCGGTAGGTGAGAGGGTGAGGAGCATGGAGAATGATAAGCATTGAGACTGCTGGGAGGGAAGCAAACTCTCTACGATCTGATCGACTTCCAAACGGGTTCTACCAAGATGCGTCTCAGTCATGGTACATGTGCATATGCCTGCTGGGTGCTTACGAATTTCTGGCGATGTAGGCAATCACCTCCACAGCTTTAGCCGCACCACAGAAGCCGTCAGAGCAGTGCTGAGGGCGACAAGAGTGAATGTGATTAAAGAAGGTGAATTGAATTGGAGGGTGCGACGATGGAAGCCTCAATAGCGATAACTGTACCACATGATTAGCGGCTGCCACAACTCTAATTGGACGGAGATCTATTAAACCTAACTGTAGACATCAACAAAAGAGAATTGAAAAGCGCACTTTAGTTTATCCAATCAGAAACGGCAGTGATCAGAATGGATATAATGCGGTCCACGAAGTAGAGGAGAAAGGGCTACAGTAGCGCAGGTGAAGGTGGACAAAGCGGAGGTGCGGAAGGCAGGAAAAAAAGCGTCCGAGACTAACGATGAGAACCAAAGGGAGCATAACTTCCTCTAAAAGTGCCATGGCTTGGTGGGATAGCGGCGACAGTGACTCTACCTCAAGCAGCATCTGCCTGTCACGTAAAGGAATCATTTTTCTCAAAAACATCAAGGCAAACTTGACATCACCAGGGAATTCCTAGGGAAGCGGTCGTCAAGATTCTCCTCGTCAGTGAAGCTATGGACAAAAAAGTTGATTTGAAGCTATTTACTGAGACTAACAAAGTGCCTTAGGGAAGTCCGTTTGCTCCAACAAGGTTTCGCAATTACAAGGATCTGGTGGACGCAGAAGCGAGTAGCAGGTGAATGAGATCAGTGTTGACCCAGAATGCAAAGCATTCTTTGACGTCAGTAGTGTACGATGCTCGACAGATCTCATCATTCGAAAAGCATAAAAGCAGTGTGCATTGCAATTCCTCCAACCTCCACCAAACCGAAGCAGGCTATTTCAACGCGCCTTGACACAATATTTCAAAGCCAACGCTCTCTGAGGACATTGCTCATATTTTTTACCATATTTGCTTCAAATAATCCAAATGCTTAAATAAGGTAGGTGTATTCCCATGATAACCAAGTTTCGAGTACAGAAAAACTGAAAAGACGATCTTTTATGGGAATTGAAGTATTTTACACGTATAAAATAGGACTAAGAAAGGTCCCATCGCCTCCTAAACAGAGTAGTTGCTAATGTGACGTGGCTATGGACTTACAAAGGCATATTTAACGGGCCCGGAGAGCATAAGTCCAACAGAAAGATTCGGCCATGAAGATATCTAGGAAATGGGTGCAACAGGCAACCAAAAAGGCGAGCTGCTGAGGATGCCCGCAAATTCAATGAAAACATTTGCGACCATTTTCCGAAAATTCATAATCGTTAGTTAATCTTTGAGCATTGAAGTGAGCTGTGCCCTCGTTCTCTTCATCGCAAGACTGAATTGGCTTGGAATGTACTGATGGTCATTCTAACTTCATGTTTAAATTCAGCTGCTGATGGTAAAGCGTGACTAGGATGCTCAAGTAACTCAGGTCGGCATTGTCATCCTGCCGTCAAGCGCGTGTGCAAGCGCCATACCACGTTTTGCTCACTCGTTCGCCCGCCCACTCGAATAGGTTGACGGTGAGGTTATTTGTTGCAAAGTCGTGAGATCGAGGCAACACGTGCCCAAATCCCTTTGCATAACCTGAGTAGATAAGTAGAGGAAGCACCGAAAATCCATCATCTCCAGCAAAAAGTCGTTGAGTGCCTACTTAACTGTCTTAAAATGCTAAAATTAGACCAAGAACACTGTGGGTAGGCAACACATCAGAGCACTGACCCATTAGTCAGTCCTTATCCTGCTTATGCACACAGAACACAGACAGCTAGCCCCAACCTCCAGGCCGCATTGAAAGATGTGGTTCAACAAAGAGGCTTGGTTTCGCATAGGTAATTTGTGAAACACCTCACCGCTTCTCTTGGAGGGTTCATTGAGATTTGGAAAATCCTTACGGTGCACCCGCAGAAGGGCTAGCATACGATAGGCGCAAATGCAGGACTAGGGTGTGGGACAGAGTTAAGGACCAATTGGCGCACAACAATTATTAAAAAAGCATTAGTTAGGCTTATGAACTTCGAAGTCTAGTGGGTCTTTAGTGTGACTGTTTATGGGTCCACTTTGGGCCACATTTTCGCCCTTGTGTTCTGCATATGTTTGAACAAGCAAACCTAAAATACCAAATCCTATAAGAATAAAATTCAACCATAAATACGTTCAAAGGATTGGTAGAATAGGAGGAATTACTTGGTAGTTAATTATCACCGAGGAACAAACCATTAAGCAGAACATTTTAATTGCACAATATATGGATATGCACAAATGCTTCTGCTCGAAAGTATCTACTAAACGGTTAGTAGTAACCTTTGATTGCCGTTTTATGAATTTAAGACAAACACTTACGCAAATAAATTCATCAGCTATAAGTTGTATGATCAAACAAACTGGCTTTTTGGCAGTTTGGACCTCATACCACAACATTTAACATTAACAACCTGTCAGTGAATCGTTAGGTGACTTTGAATCTCTTGAAATAAATCACGATTTGAAGTATTTCGCTTCTGGATTCTTGTTACTAGAATTAAATTGCAAGTAATCAGTGAAGACCATCCTGGCGATCGTGTAGCTCATGTTTTGCATTAACAGTCGCATTGCTGTTGATAAACTCTCCACTCATCGTCACACAACTTCCAGGCACCAACAATTGATGGGGTCGATCTTGTTGAAGCACTCAGCCTTAAATGCTTCATGCTGCATTTGAGCCATTCCAGAATGATGCCTAATTCAATGCTAATTGAAGAATGAATTCTACGGAAATAAGGTTGTTGCCTACAAATGCCAAAAAACCTAATACACGAGAGGACAGACAAAACGGGCTGACGCATGTTCACACTTCACAATGAAAAACGGACGCGAAGTTGCATAGGGGAAGATGCTAAAAATTTTTGCAACTTAATTTCTAACTTGACCACAATTCAATCAAGCATGAACCAAACCATATCGCGTTGGGGAGGTACGAAATCCTACGAGGGTGTTATACCAGAAGCCGTTGTGTCAGCTGGCAAAGGCCAAACTTATTGAATGGCGACCTCTAGGTTCTATAAACCGCCACATATTTTCTTTTCAAAATAAAAGTCGAAACATTAGATCACGCATCTTCCATAACTGCAACAAGGTGTTATTCAAACTTTGAGGCATTCCATTAATGGCAGCAATGCTTTGTGCTTACTATGCCACCTGTAAAGGCAAAATTGGTCTGTTTTAATGGACGCTTATCATGTTTGCCCAGTGAGGAGACGACTGACCCAATCATAAGTTTATTAAGCATTTTGTAAGGCTACCATGTTTACCTTCCACTGGGGCTTTAATTTCACCATCAACTTTACCTGATTCAAAGCATTCGAATTGTTTCACTTTGCCCATTAGAAAGGCAATTTTTCTTCCACAAGAATAACCTATTAAATAAGTAAAAGTTGGGAATGAAAATGAAATGAAAGATCTTTCTTTTATCCATTGTTAAAGCATGTTACACGGTTATGAAATGTGCTATCTGCCTGGCTGGGTGCTTTCCACAAATGCGTGAGCCAGATTTTCTTGCATTGAAAAGGCAAAAGATCACGTGAAGTAACCGAAGAAGATGGCATAAAACCCAGCTTAGCACATAGGTTGAATAGAATAACGAGCACAAAGAAAGCTCTTTACCAAAATGTTTCATGGCGATTATTAGAGCCCTTAATGAAAGACTCTCCATCTCCGATGTTACTGCAACCTCTCTCAAAGAAAGTGACTATTCCACTTTCTCCACACGTCAAAGTCCTCTTCACCACCTCACAAACCCAACTACCTGTCTCACATTGGAGTTATTCAAAAGGAACACAAACCCAGCTCATTACCGTTCGGGATCCAATTCAGACGCTCAGATTTTTTAGTTTTCTAGACGACATCTGCAATGAAAATGCGGTTTGTTTAAATCATTCATATAGTTAAAAAGTTTGCTTGAGAACAGTGGCTAGCAAAAAGTAAAATAGTTAATCTCATCCGTGCACAAAGGTCAGTCCCATTAAATAACCAGTATAATCACATGAAAAATAAAAGAAATGTAACTATAAAAAAATCAGCTAACCATACCACATCTTGAATAGGAATCCTAAAAAGAATGAAAAACAAAAAATTTGAGTGTGAAAGCAACATTTCGACAATCCGAAGTGGCAGCTGCAAGGACACCTCACAGAAGGATATTAACGGTTGAAACTTCACCGCACACGAACAACCTAGAAAAGTCCACTACGATGCTGTCTACGGTAACTGTGAGAAGATGTTGAATACGTGGAAAACTGTTGATCCCGCTCATGCCCATAAAAGCAAAATGATAGCAGGCCTGATGAACGAACACCACCGATATGCGCAATAAGCCGCGATGGAAAGTAATTACAGAAATTTCAGTCTTGTGCAATTACTTTGGCGCTCCAACGCAGGTGGTGGGCGATAAAAGGAATAGGGAGACTCATTTTTTTTCCATCAACAGGTTGCACACATGGCGCTCTTATGCATTCGGTGTACAATTAGCGTGAGTTGATGTTAATTAGTTCCGGTTTGACAAGTAGGTGTACAAGTGGGTGAGCATTTGTGATGACTAAGATGCTCCATTGGAGGGAGAGAAGGCAAAAGATACCACAGAAGTGGAGTGTAGGTCGATCTCGAAGCACGTCACGCAGTCATTAATCGGTGCCAATTGTTGTGGAGGTGCACGAGAATAAGCGCCCCTCTCTGGAAAGCCTGACATGCGTCAGCAACTGCAACAGTGCTCGAAGGAAGTTAGTGCAACAGACATTTCTTGAAGAAACACCGCAATGACAAGCGGCTTCTGACGTTAACAGGATAGTCATTACAACAATGGTACTAACCGCAATCACAAGCGTGGGCGGATAAACCCTTCGTGCAGCATAACCTAGGTACGAAGTTTGACGTGCGCTGTTGCAGTGCGAAATACCGCCTCTGACTTGGCAACCATTGAGGCAAGACGTGCAGCACCTCAATCCCATTCTCCCCTTCTCCGTTGAACACTAGAACCGAGTGAAGTATTGACAGAGCACTGCCTTGAGTTGGGAAGTGAGAATACACAACAACACAACAACGGACAGATAGGAGAAACTAGATGGACGACGACGACGACAACGACTGCCATTTTGACTTGACAGATGGAACCACTGGCGCCTCAAGCAGGCCAAATGGCTTCAGCGTATCGATGTGTGAGCACAAGGCCGAACTAATTATTTTGGCAATGCACCAACAAGCGGTCACCTCACTCTGGCTTAGTCACATCCAACATAGCCATCGCACACGAATTCTGACGTTGGCAGCAATACAGGCGCTCGTACCTGACCTCAGATACCCTCACATGAGTCGCCGTCAAGCACCCTCGCACACCACGCTGTCGCAATCGTCTAGACTAAGTGTCTCACAAACAACTCACAACTACAAAATCCCCACCTGCACAACCCCACCCGTGATTAGGGATTCCAAAAGCCACCTCTCAAGCATGCCGAGGTCATTCTTCCTACCATGCCACCACCCCCAAAACAACGCCTTCAATCCTACAAGGCCTAATCCACCAACACCACAGACACTATGATCCCAAATAAAGCAAACTACACAAATAATCACGAATCCTTTATGCAAAACAAAGCTTATCTACAAAAATACACTCAATAGTGCAGCATATCTATATGTGTACAAAAAAGGGGGGCGAGAAAAAATAGAGGAGCTTGTGAACAACACAGCCAAGTGTAACCAATCCAAGAGAGAGAGAGAGAGAGAGAGAGAGAGATGAAGCGAACCAGATCCCCTACGATCCGACAGTCTCCTAAAAACATCCCACAAAACACGCATAACAGATGGAGAGTGCAAATGTACGTTTGCGTGCGCATGATGCACACGTGTGCTGACAGAGCCCCACTTACATGAAGCACGGGGTGTGGAACCGCATCCGAAGTGATCGCCTCCACCGACTTGGCAGTACTGCCGCCATCTATCGAAGTTGGTGGGGGTGGTGTCGCAGGTGGTGATGGCGATGGTGTAACTGGCAGTGACTGCAGACGATGAGTCGAGTTCGAAGGTGTGGTGATGGAGGCACCAATAACGATAGCTCGACCACCCAATTGCCAGGTTCCACGGCTCTGATGGGCTGGCGGCTGGTTAAACCTAGCTGCAGCCACTGACAGGGAGGAGCCACAGAGCGCGCTTGCATGTGCTCTCAAGGAAGGCGGTGGAGGTGGCGGCAGTGGCGGGGGAGGAGCGGACAGAGGAGGCGGGGCAGAAGGCGCTCGAGGCTGGTAAGAGGAGTGGGCATTCGGAAGAGCGCCACCACCACCAGATTCAAGGAGACTCTTGAGCAACAGTGACGATGTGGCGGGACGACCAATACTGCTACTGTTGACGCTGTTGTTGTTGGTGGTGGTGATGGTAGTAGTTGTTGTAGCAGTTGTAGTAATGGTGATGGTGGCGCCACTGTCGACAGCAACAAAGGATGTGGTCTGATTCTTTGGAGAAATCTTACGGAAAGTGTGATACTTATGCACCACTGGACGCTTGTTACTCGTGGTCGCGGCCACAGTGGAAACAACACCCCTGCCTGGTGCAATCATTGGACGTCCAGTGAGAAAGCCTGCCTTTCCGCAGACGTCGAATGTATGCTGCGTTGTGGTGGGAGGCACTGATGCGGTGGTTGCATTTACTGCTGGAATCAACGGACGTTTGCCTAAAATGATACAACAGAGACCCTTTGCTTCCCCTCATTCTTTTGAAGACGTCACATACGCCGCAATCACCTACACACACGCAAACCAACCAACCTGTGGCCACGTTTTTCGCCCCTTGCGACAAAACACCGGCTGAAGCAACACACTGTACCACCGCCGCAGAGTACTGAGACGCATTACAACATTGTTGGTGGAGGTAGGCCATCGTTGAGGTTGTCGCCGTTGATGTCGACGCCGATGAAAGCACAGACTGCGGTGGAGACGAGCGGACCGTCAGGGGAGCACCCGAAGTCCCTCTAGGGGGCTCATTCGCCTTAGCGACCATGGGGAGAGTCTGGTGAACAGCCGTGGGTAATCCAGAGGGTGCGGCCGGCTGAAGCGGTGGCGGATGAATGAGAGCAGTACTGAGCTCAAAGTCTGTGCCATCGTCGATATCAACAGTGCTTGCGAGTCCAGCAACCTCCACGCGTTGCTGGATAGGATTCAACTTCCGCTAAAGCAAGGAGGCAGTGTTTACTGCGATGTCCTCTTACTTCTCATACGTCCACTGAAATGGGCCAATTGCAGTCACTTTGTCACAACCAATCACAGCTAACCGCCATCATCAGAACTTACTCTTCCAGAATTAAAAGGGACTGAGCGCTACGATCGTGTGATCACAATGCGCTCCCCCAACCCCCGTCTATCTCTGGAAAATCACTAATTACTTGGAATAACAATGGAAAATTAACTATTCTGCACACTTCAATTAACTACCCAGGCCTTCTCTACACACCTAGATGCTTGGAAACCCATCCCTCCTTTCACAAACACACAAGTCCATAACTGTTTAGAGATAAACACAAAAAACTTAACCCAAAGCCCTTGACTAAATTGCCCAACTAGCTAATTTGATTACAGAATGTTGCACTTTTAGTCACGGCAATTTGATGAAAATTAAGTATTCTAAACTAAATACCACCTCATGTTAATAAAATATCGAGGCCACAACGTAAACACAAGACGCGAGCATTGGCGAGTGAGTAGACCCTTAGATCACCGTGGTGGGAAATATGGAGAACTTTATTGTAATGCGACCGAGGTTCTGCAAATAATTAGATAAATGAGCTCGGAAAGGACAAACCAACAAGAACAGAAACAGACCAACACTGCAGATGCTCAGGAAAAAGGCAGAACTGGAAAGGGATTTGATAACCAACTTGACATCGTGAGGCCAACAGACGAACAAACAAGAAAAAACAAAAACCGATCCACCGACCTTTGTAGGAGGCTTCGCAGTATTTGATGACACCTTCGACCGTCGCTACCGCCTGCTCGAGGCCTCGGTGTGTGGTCGGGTACCAGTGACATCTAGTGGCAGTGCGCACACACCGTCAGATAACTACTACTCAATCATTCGTTAGTAGGCACTGTTTTACTACTCACCTACAAATGCACACACACACACACACACACACACACACAGCACTCACCTGATTCTTCTGCAAAGACTGTGACGACGGCAAGGACGGCGACGGTGTACACACTTGGGGTGGGGGCAGAGGTGGAGGTGGAGGCAGAGACGTTGGCGAAACGGCCTCCATCGAAGACGACGTTGGCACTGACGACAACTGAGGCTGCTCATCGTGGTGCCGTTTCAGACGCAGCAGTTGACTGGCGCACATCGAATTCGCAGGGTTCTTGCGACCCTCCTCCTCGCTTGGAGGCAGCGACTGCAGCGTTGCGCCTGCAGCAGTGACAGTCGTCGAAGCAACAGCAATGGTCGTAGCGACCACTTCCGAGACAGACCCTCCAGACGAGCCAGCGACAGCACCCGTAGCGGAACTGCCCGTATGGACCACTTCTTCGCCTAACCCTCTGCTTGCTCGCTTACTCTAATAAGTGAGACATACAAAGCGATCATGTCACAGTCGTACCACCTCAAAGAAGGCAAATTTCAACACACATACCTTCTCAGAGGACTCCACCAGGGCTTCTGCTGTTACAGCCTCGATTGCAACGGGGCCATATACCCGAGAAAATGGCTGCGAAGACTTGTTTTCCGCCGTCGCCGCCACCACCAACTCCTCCGCACCGCTTCCTCCGGTCGAAACTGACATCTTCACTCCTGCTGTCGCCATCGTCACAGCCGGTTGGGGAAGTGGGAACGGTGACGCTAAGGGCTGTGATGCTTGCTGAGGTGGCAAGTGAGTGCTACCAGCGATCAAAAGGCGCCTCCTGTTTAGAATTTTCGGCACTGTCGAGGTGCCCGTGTACACCTTGCGAATAACCTTTCTAGGGCTATGCCGACGAAAGCCCAGCCCTCCGGCAAGGGGCAACACAAACGGAGAAGCGGCATGATGGGACTGATGAGCATGAGGTACCGCCTCTCCGCCGTCGCTATCCCCTCCGCTGCATTGCTGTCTCGTGAGCGCGGACGTCGCGCTACACCTCCAGACGACCGCGCAACAGCAGCGGCCGCAGCTGCAGCAGCAGCAGCGCTCAAATGCCGCATTCCCATACGATGCAGAGGATGCAACATGCGTCCCCCGCCCGACTGCACACCTCTGCGACGAGCTGCCACACTCAACATGCGGCTCCTATTGAAACCCATGGTGGAACTGGGCCGTAGAGACGGCGGCGAATCGCAAACTACCACCCCACGCCCCTTCAATCCACCCTCACTATCGGAGTGGGTATCCAAGCACACAGTATCGCCAGCGGCACCGGCACCGCCACCGACAGCGGCAACAGGAGTCGGTGAGAGAGCCTGTGCGCCACGAAAAGCGTGCGACGCTAACGTCGTCGCCGACGCAGATGACTGGGCACCCGAAATGTTGTGCTTCCGCACCTGCCGAACCGACATCTCGGCTCTGGGGTGATGGGTAAGAGTGATGTTGAACTCCTGCTCACTATTGGCATTGGTTTTGGTTGAAAGTCCATTAATGTTGAAACCAGTCTCAGTGACACGCTGCAAGAGGATACTGAGATCATCGCTATGAAGTTGCTTGATGTGAATCTCATCACCATCCTGCATCACACTGCAGGTCAGACCCAACACCACACGGTCTAGCAAGGTGAGTCTTCGATGATGATGTCCACCACGCACCCTCTCCATGTGCTCCTCAGCACCACCAACTGTAGTGGAAACAGCGGCATTCCTTGCTGTCGCAAACACTCTCGAAGGCCTGGCGTAGAAAGAGCTCCCTTTCTTGCGCTGACCCACAACAAAGCTCGCTTCACGCGACTGGCTGGCAACAGCAGCTCTACGTGTGTAGCATCTCGCACCGCCATCAAAGTCAGTCGACAACTCCGACGAGCTCCTAGACCGCGATCTCGACCGCGCACCTGCCAATCTAAGCACATTCCTCCGGCGTTTCCTCTCAAACAGCATCGATCGCGCACATCTCCTCAAATCACTCCCACGTGGTACATTTGACTCCTGCAATGCCGCACCTGCAACACTCTTCGGGAATGAAATTTCCGCCCCGGCACCAATTCCCTCGCATCGAACGACCCCAGTCTCATGCTCTGCCTCACCCTCCACGTTCCTCGTTTGCTCCAACCCTCTCTTGTGCTCCTTCGACTCAGCCTCCTCCTCCTCCTCTTCCTCATTCTCATCTGCTGACGTATGACTAGAGACCGGTGCACGACGTTTGCGGGTAGTTGCAACCTCACCACCCCTTTGCAGCTTCATATTCTCACTTACACTGCCATAACAAAACTTCCAGTCAATGTGGTGACGAGTGCTTACCGACCGTCGAGGTCTCGTCTGCACGCCACTTCTGGAGATACTTCGCTTATTCGACTCCATTAGGGGCCGTGAAGACTTCCGTGGACGACCGCGCTTCACCTCCGTATTCGATTGCAGCATGTGGGACGCCTGTGATTTGGCCTGAGCCAATTTCTTTGCGGCTGCCCTGGCATTTCGATCACGGACGCGTTTTGCGTTCCGCGATATCCCTGTTAGACGCGCCGCTACCTCAACATCAGGACTCACCATATCCAAAAAACGCCTCGGTCGAGGATTTAACCGGAGTCGTCTTAAAGCCCTCCGCGTTGGCTGTTTATATTTCTCCAGCCTCCTCTTCCGCAATGCTCTAGTTACACCTGGTCGCACCAAACCACATGAGGCGAGAAATGTGTCCTTTTATCAAGGTCGTCGTTCATTTTTGCCAAGTCAGCCGACATTCTGTCAAACAGACTCTGTAGCTTGATCTCTCCAAATACATACACTACATCTTCCTTCTCCTTTTCTTTTGATTCAGTTTCGCGCGATTTGCTTTGCAAAAACTGCCGTCTGGAAGGAAATACTCCACCCGCAACGCTAATTTCCTCCATCATTTCTCGAAGGATTTCATCACACACTTGGAAGCAGTGGAATTGCTTGGGAGGGAGCCAATCGTACTGCAGCACTCCTAACTCATCCTCACACTTGGCAAACGTTGTAAATGCATCCAACTTATCCGAAGAAGAACCCCACTTGGCTGGAGTGGTCTCGGCTGAATCAAACCCATCTGCTTCCTGATCGGATTGAAGGCCAGCATTAGCATCGTCGGTTGTGACCAACTTGCCCACTCCATTTCGCGTCTTGCTCATTTCCTCCCTTGGTTCGCTTCTGTTTGCCTCATGCGAAGTAGCTAATACAACTGTGTTGATCCTCATCGAATTGCCATTCTTCAAACCTCGTTTCCTGTTCCTCCTCATAAGTCCAAATTTCTCAATCACAGACTTCGGTTTGCCGCGATTTCTGTAATGCCACGCGTAGTCACGATCAACATCAACTTACCTCGTCATCATTTTGACTTTGAAAATGGCTAGGTTCTACAATTTAGAAAAAGCAAAGCAACAACCATTCATCGAACCTGACTAAAAACGTTAGAAAGCGAGTGAACTGCATGATTAACTCTGCAAAATAAAACACATACAGTGCAGAAGCTTAACGTGGGAGAGTTATGCCCAGCATACAATATCATCGTCACAACATTTGAGCCGACCTCAAAATAGGAAGTTGGATTATCTGACCATCGCACATGCGTGTTGCCGCCTACTTATCAACCAGTGATTAACTCAGCCAAAAAATGCAAGCAGCATTGAGTCCTGCCTACCAATATTAAGATAAGTGACTAGTGGTACAGTGAGAAATGACCCAGTGGAGATCGCTACTGACCTACCTCTTGAGCGCCAAAATCTTACGCTTGCACCTAAAATCGAAACCCTTGCATACACAGCGCCAAATCCCGACCTACCCACAGCGGAGGGTGATTGGCCAATAATCCAACCTACGATAAAATCGGTCATTCAAACAGTCACCACAGCGAAAGTGTAACAAATTCAAAAGCGTTCATCTGGATATGCAATTTTCTGTTAACTGTTCTGCATGATTAAATTTTTACTATAGGCCTGTGTGGCTTTCTATTAAATTAGGTAGAACTAACCTTAATTTCCATGGCATTCTTCTACATTTTAACCAACGAAATAACATTTAAGATGTCCCTTTTTATGCAACCGCAGTTAGATAATGGCAAAATATTCCGTGGAAATTGTTTGAACAAAGCATTTTGGATGATAATTCGTTCGTCTGCTTGAACCTGTTTAAATTATTTCAGACGACACAAATTGCTATGCCCTTAGCAAATGAATGGTTTCGGCTCGCCCATGATTCAAAGAAGATGCATTTCTATCCTTTTTACTAAGAATTGATTGCTTCTTTAAGGCGTTTTGTTTATCTTCACATGCTCTTAAGAATGCAGTAAAGTTATATTTGGGTTGGGATGGAGGCTAATTATCTACTTGGATCGCAGAGCAGTAAAGCCCTAGTGTTAGTTCAAACACTAAGTCCGTGGTGACCTGTGCAGTCAGAATAACATCAGATGAGTGTTCAATTCGTATCATTGGGCTCTTACTGCGCTGTTCTAAGTCCTCCGTAGAGTCGTACTGGCTCAAATTTCCATGGTAGAACACGTAGTAGTAACGTAGAGAGGCACTTAAAGGTCCTTAGCGTGGTCTAAAGACCCTGCTGCAGAGCGAAGGTACAGCTTGAAAGGCCGAACTGCTCGTATAATTAGGTAAGCAATCAAATCACCGTACTTTCCAATGTAGTTACTGATTTAACAGTTTTATTCCTGTTATTTGGGTCTCACATCGCTTACCAAAATATCAGTGTCATCCTTGTTCCACTTTGTACTTCAAGGCGAAATTTCTCTCATAAGAGGAGGTTTATACAAAAGGGATTGAAATATTAAAATCAAGACTGTTTACAACTCATTTTGAGTTTAAAAGATCAAGTATTGGGGTGCTTTTGAATGATTCTATAAAGCCTGGTTGCAGGAAAGTGGAAAAGCCAATGTACATGCAGAATTGGTGC
Source organism: Taenia crassiceps (assembly GCA_023375655.1). Lineage (NCBI taxonomy): Eukaryota > Metazoa > Platyhelminthes > Cestoda > Cyclophyllidea > Taeniidae > Taenia > Taenia crassiceps. The sequence continues at coordinate 2,742,269 of JAKROA010000010.1, forward strand.
TGTGTTTGACGGTGATGTTGTTTAATCTTCCTGCCTCCGGTTTCAGAGTCCTCGACCCAGAAGAATGTTACTTCATAGCAGCTGTTCTACATTGCTTAAAAGTGGAATGATGCCAACAATCGAGGCTCAATGGGGAGCGATTTCGGCTCCCCTTTGGGGATTGATCTCATTCACCTGCTCCCCGCCGAAAGAGTATATTCGACTAACTCAATCGTTGTTTAGAACACTATCCTAAGGGTTACTCCTGGGGCTTATTTCTTTGTGTGCTGCAGTCGACGGGCTGTTTCCCTTGTTTGGCGTGTAGACCTCGTCCTCGTATCTGACCAGCGGTATGACTTTGCAAGGATGCATTTTACTATGATGGTTCCTGCTGTAGGTTGCAGACCAAACAGTTCGTTGTTAAAATAGCACTTTTCATTCAAAGTCCATACCCGTTTCTGGGACGATGGAATTTGCAAACCCACTATAGTGGGTGATATAGGTCCATAGAGTAGTAACAAATTGCCTTCTCCACAGGCCTTAAATTGCATACACTTCTCAAAATGTCCTTATTCACATTATGAGGAGCCGAAATGTTTGGGTTTGAGAATAAAAGCGTTTTCCACAATAGCACTACATACTCTGGAGCAGTTTGATTTAACGCTTCAATGTTTGGCAAGGAAGCACTACCTGATACCCCCAAGTCAAAGTCAGTAAGCAGGCGAGATAGTAAAATTGTAATGGATGCATGAACTTAAGCCCTATGCACAGAGAGACGTCAATTCTGGCACAAACCACCAATTTGTAAGTAAAGTCTCTTAGTGAGAGCTCTGAGCACCCAACGGAAGTGCAATGAGTTCTGTTGACTTGTGCATTACCTCGCAGATGGTAGCGTGTCGTAATGCGTCTGTGCAGTTCCCGAAAGTTTTGCATGGTTCAGCGCACCTTGGTCACTACCCAACTTTTCCAGGGCTTTGTGTTGTCAGATCAACCGATTAAGAAAGACAGAAGTGACTGTTCTACTTTTTCGGATCTTCAAAGGCTCTCCAGCGAGCGCTTTTGCGATATGATCTAGCACGACAGCTACATGCCGGTTTTCCCCTCCCTCTAATAGATAACGGACCCAAAACACCAACGCCTAGAAGTGGACATTGGATTGAAATGGTACAATTGCTGTGAGGTGGAGTCTTTATGATCTTTAATAGATGAGCCAGGTTCGGGGACAATCACGTGTGTCTTGAGTAGCATAGGTCTATCATCAATGCGAGTTGTGGCGGATCGCTAGTATTAATGGGGCAGGGTCTAGCAAGCTCTTAGGTGTCCAAAACTGTTTCAACAACTCCTGTCATATTCGCTTGGAGCATCTTCCCGATGAGCTCATCTTTATTGCTGATTCTTAGAAGGATGTGAAGAACCTATAGTACACTAGGACCGTCTCGGAAACATTATCCCTTCAGTGGTATTTAGCGAATTCGTCAAGGATGCTTGCATTCACAAAATTATTGCCAATATCTGCATTTCTGGTCTATATGACGGAACACATCTGCGTTGCTATGTCCACTCCCTTCTCTGTATTACATTACCGGGTGGCATTGATGCTTTTACCAAACCGGCGCACCACCGACCGCTCCAACGAGGCCAACGTGTGATCTGTTCACATTATAAGCTAACTGGCTGTGAAAATGCGTCTCGTTATTTTTGAGCCAGCAAACAATTCACGTTAAACAGAACTTCTCTGCCCCATCCGCCTATTAGGTGCGATAATCGCGGAAGCAGTCAAGTGCTCCCAAACCTTGTTAACCACTCATGGGCGGGATCACTCGAGTCAACATCTGGAAGGAACGATGAGTCATCCGATTCGAAGTTAGGCAATGCTGGGTTCGGTCAGGAGCCAATGTTTTGCTTTATTTCTTTGAACACTTCATCGTGTTTCTTCACTTAAGTAAAAAAATCGTTGATCTACTGTCCAGCGAGTTAATGCACCAGGCTACCGATTTTGGGCAACACCTTCAAAATAACGCTTGCCGTAGTTTCCTGAGCCTGGTAAAATACCAAGTTTTTGAGAGTTAGCATTCACCTCATCTAGGAAAGTTACATTCAATGTGTGTTTGAGCTTTGCATGCATGCTGTATCGTTTGAGTCCAATTACCAACACATTAGCACATACGTAAGCATTGCTGGCTTCACCTCTCAGATGCAGTGGGGCGAAATGCTTTGAGAATCACCGGACAATCTACCAACAGAGTGTGACATCATAATCATATTCACGTGAGCAAACGTACGAAAAATGGGTTATGATTGAGGCCATCACGCAAACTCATGCGGCGTGCCTATCAGCTGTCATGTAGAGGGTGGAATGAAAGGTGCAAGCTGCACAAACCGTCCCAAAGCACCCCTACATGGAAACGTACGAGTGCTTCCAATTGACTCGAAAGTGTGTGACAGTTGGGATCCAGAGCCATCCCTGGGCACCTGGATGAGTACCATCCTTAGTTCAGAGTCAGTTTATTTGCTCTAACAACGCGGCAAATTCGTGATTTGGAGAAACAAATCGAGGACTTGATAAGAGTGCAAAGACTCTAAGGTGAGCAGTGCCTGTGATCTTGGATCAATGTCAACGACGCGCATGTGGGAGCTAATAGCCGAAAAAACCAAACCAATTGAGCACGCCAGCTTCTTCGCTCTTGCCATCAACTGTTTTCAAATCGTCGCGGTTTTATGCACTAAAACTTCTACTATTTACTATTACTACTACTGTTTCCACTTGACATGCAAAATTGGCGTCATTGCAGGTACAATTTGGTATGGGAGTATGGCACGAGGACTGGATCACTAAATACGTCTTCTTGAAAAGCAAACTAAATATTTTGAACACGTGACACTGCATCAATACTTGGAGGGTGTAAACATTTTGCTAAAGTAAGCAGAAAGAAATTTGCTAACGAATAATTAATCGTTGATTCCGGCAATAGATGCAACCACCGCATCAGTGCCTCCCACCACAACGCAGCATACATTCGACGTCTGCGGAAAGGCAGGCTTTCTCACTGGACGTCCAATGATTGCACCAGGCAGGGGTGTTGTTTCCACTGTGGCCGCGACCACGAGTAACAAGCGTCCAGTGGTGCATAAGTATCACACTTTCCGTAAGATTTCTCCAAAGAATCAGACCACATCCTTTGTTGCTGTCGACAGTGGCGCCACCATCACCATTACTACAACTGCTACAACAACTACTACCATCACCACCACCAACAACAACAGCGTCAACAGTAGCAGTATTGGTCGTCCCGCCACATCGTCACTGTTGCTCAAGAGTCTCCTTGAATCTGGTGGTGGTGGCGCTCTTCCGAATGCCCACTCCTCTTACCAGCCTCGAGCGCCTTCTGCCCCGCCTCCTCTGTCCGCTCCTCCCCCGCCACTGCCGCCACCTCCACCGCCTTCCTTGAGAGCACATGCAAGCGCGCTCTGTGGCTCCTCCCTGTCAGTGGCTGCAGCTAGGTTTAACCAACCGCCAGCCCATCAGAGCCGTGGAACCTGGCAATTGGGTGGTCGAGCTATCGTTATTGGTGCCTCCATCACCACACCTTCGAACTCGACTCATCGTCTGCAGTCACTGCCAGTTACACCATCGCCATCACCACCTGCGACACCACCCCCACCAACTTCGATAGATGGCGGCAGTACTGCCAAGTCGGTGGAGGCGATCACTTCGGATGCGGTTCCACACCCCGTGCTTCATGTAAGTGGGGCTCTGTCAGCACATACGCGCGACCTGTGAAATAAGCCGCGATGGAGAGTAATTACAGAAATTTCAGTCTTGTGCAATTACTTTGGCGCTCCAACGCAGGTGGTGGGCAATAAAAGGAATAGGGAGACTCATTTTTTTCCATCAACAGGTTGCACACATGGCGCTCTTATGCATTCGGTGTACAATTAGCGTGAGTTGATGTTAATTAGTTCCGGTTTGACAAGTAGGTGTACAAGTGGGTGAGCATTTGTGATGACTAAGATGCTCCATTGGAGGGAGAGAAGGCAAAAGATACCACAGAAGTGGAGTGTAGGTCGATCTCGAAGCACGTCACGCAGTCATTAATCGGTGCCAATTGTTGTGGAGGTGCACGAGAATAAGCGCCCCTCTCTGGAAAGCCTGACATGCGTCAGCAACTGCAACAGTGCTCGAAGGAAGTTAGTGCAACAGACATTTCTTGAAGAAACACCGCAATGACAAGCGGCTTCTGACGTTAACAGGATAGTCATTACAACAATGGTACTAACCGCAATCACAAGCGTGGGCGGATAAACCCTTCGTGCAGCATAACCTAGGTACGAAGTTTGACGTGCGCTGTTGCAGTGCGAAATACCGCCTCTGACTTGGCAACCATTGAGGCAAGACGTGCAGCACCTCAATCCCATTCTCCCCTTCTCCGTTGAACACTAGAACCGAGTGAAGTATTGACAGAGCACTGCCTTGAGTTGGGAAGTGAGAATACACAACAACACAACAACGGACAGATAGGAGAAACTAGATGGACGACGACGACGACAACGACTGCCATTTTGACTTGACAGATGGAACCACTGGCGCCTCAAGCAGGCCAAATGGCTTCAGCGTATCGATGTGTGAGCACAAGGCCGAACTAATTATTTTGGCAATGCACCAACAAGCGGTCACCTCACTCTGGCTTAGTCACATCCAACATAGCCATCGCACACGAATTCTGACGTTGGCAGCAATACAGGCGCTCGTACCTGACCTCAGATACCCTCACATGAGTCGCCGTCAAGCACCCTCGCACACCACGCTGTCGCAATCGTCTAGACTAAGTGTCTCACAAACAACTCACAACTACAAAATCCCCACCTGCACAACCCCACCCGTGATTAGGGATTCCAAAAAGCCACCTCTCAAGCATGCCGAGGTCATTCTTCCTACCATGCCACCACCCCCAAAACAACGCCTTCAATCCTACAAGGCCTAATCCACCAACACCACAGACACTATGATCCCAAATAAAGCAAACTACACAAATAATCACGAATCCTTTATGCAAAACAAAGCTTATCTACAAAAATACACTCAATAGTGCAGCATATCTATATGTGTACAAAAAGGGGGCGAGAAAAAATAGAGGAGCTTGTGAACAACACAGCCAAGTGTAACCAATCCAAGAGAGAGAGAGAGAGAGAGAGAGAGAGATGAAGCGAACCAGATCCCCTACGATCCGACAGTCTCTAAAAAACATCCCACAAAACACGCATAACAGATGGAGAGTGCAAATGTACGTTTGCGTGCGCATGATGCACACGTGTGCTGACAGAGCCCCACTTACATGAAGCACGGGGTGTGGAACCGCATCCGAAGTGATCGCCTCCACCGACTTGGCAGTACTGCCGCCATCTATCGAAGTTGGTGGGGGTGGTGTCGCAGGTGGTGATGGCGATGGTGTAACTGGCAGTGACTGCAGACGATGAGTCGAGTTCGAAGGTGTGGTGATGGAGGCACCAATAACGATAGCTCGACCACCCAATTGCCAGGTTCCACGGCTCTGATGGGCTGGCGGCTGGTTAAACCTAGCTGCAGCCACTGACAGGGAGGAGCCACAGAGCGCGCTTGCATGTGCTCTCAAGGAAGGCGGTGGAGGTGGCGGCAGTGGCGGGGAGGAGCGGACAGAGGAGGCGGGGCAGAAGGCGCTCGAGGCTGGTAAGAGGAGTGGGCATTCGGAAGAGCGCCACCACCACCAGATTCAAGGAGACTCTTGAGCAACAGTGACGATGTGGCGGGACGACCAATACTGCTACTGTTGACGCTGTTGTTGTTGGTGGTGGTGATGGTAGTAGTTGTTGTAGCAGTTGTAGTAATGGTGATGGTGGCGCCACTGTCGACAGCAACAAAGGATGTGGTCTGATTCTTTGGAGAAATCTTACGGAAAGTGTGATACTTATGCACCACTGGACGCTTGTTACTCGTGGTCGCGGCCACAGTGGAAACAACACCCCTGCCTGGTGCAATCATTGGACGTCCAGTGAGAAAGCCTGCCTTTCCGCAGACGTCGAATGTATGCTGCGTTGTGGTGGGAGGCACTGATGCGGTGGTTGCATTTACTGCTGGAATCAACGGACGTTTGCCTAAAATGATACAACAGAGACCCTTTGCTTCCCCTCATTCTTTTGAAGACGTCACATACGCCGCAATCACCTACACACACGCAAACCAACCAACCTGTGGCCACGTTTTTCGCCCCTTGCGACAAAACACCGGCTGAAGCAACACACTGTACCACCGCCGCAGAGTACTGAGACGCATTACAACATTGTTGGTGGAGGTAGGCCATCGTTGAGGTTGTCGCCGTTGATGTCGACGCCGATGAAAGCACAGACTGCGGTGGAGACGAGCGGACCGTCAGGGGAGCACCCGAAGTCCCTCTAGGGGGCTCATTCGCCTTAGCGACCATGGGGAGAGTCTGGTGAACAGCCGTGGGTAATCCAGAGGGTGCGGCCGGCTGAAGCGGTGGCGGATGAATGAGAGCAGTACTGAGCTCAAAGTCTGTGCCATCGTCGATATCAACAGTGCTTGCGAGTCCAGCAACCTCCACGCGTTGCTGGATAGGATTCAACTTCCGCTAAAGCAAGGAGGCAGTGTTTACTGCGATGTCCTCTTACTTCTCATACGTCCACTGAAATGGGCCAATTGCAGTCACTTTGTCACAACCAATCACAGCTAACCGCCATCATCAGAACTTACTCTTCCAGAATTAAAAGGGACTGAGCGCTACGATCGTGTGATCACAATGCGCTCCCCCAACCCCCGTCTATCTCTGGAAAATCACTAATTACTTGGAATAACAATGGAAAATTAACTATTCTGCACACTTCAATTAACTACCCAGGCCTTCTCTACACACCTAGATGCTTGGAAACCCATCCCTCCTTTCACAAACACACAAGTCCATAACTGTTTAGAGATAAACACAAAAAAACTTAACCCAAAGCCCTTGACTAAATTGCCCAACTAGCTAATTTGATTACAGAATGTTGCACTTTTAGTCACGGCAATTTGATGAAAATTAAGTATTCTAAACTAAATACCACCTCATGTTAATAAAATATCGAGGCCACAACGTAAACACAAGACGCGAGCATTGGCGAGTGAGTAGACCCTTAGATCACCGTGGTGGGAAATATGGAGAACTTTATTGTAATGCGACCGAGGTTCTGCAAATAATTAGATAAATGAGCTCGGAAAGGACAAACCAACAAGAACAGAAACAGACCAACACTGCAGATGCTCAGGAAAAAGGCAGAACTGGAAAGGGATTTGATAACCAACTTGACATCGTGAGGCCAACAGACGAACAAACAAGAAAAAACAAAAACCGATCCACCGACCTTTGTAGGAGGCTTCGCAGTATTTGATGACACCTTCGACCGTCGCTACCGCCTGCTCGAGGCCTCGGTGTGTGGTCGGGTACCAGTGACATCTAGTGGCAGTGCGCACACACCGTCAGATAACTACTACTCAATCATTCGTTAGTAGGCACTGTTTTACTACTCACCTACAAATGCACACACACACACACACACACACACACACAGCACTCACCTGATTCTTCTGCAAAGACTGTGACGACGGCAAGGACGGCGACGGTGTACACACTTGGGGTGGGGGCAGAGGTGGAGGTGGAGGCAGAGACGTTGGCGAAACGGCCTCCATCGAAGACGACGTTGGCACTGACGACAACTGAGGCTGCTCATCGTGGTGCCGTTTCAGACGCAGCAGTTGACTGGCGCACATCGAATTCGCAGGGTTCTTGCGACCCTCCTCCTCGCTTGGAGGCAGCGACTGCAGCGTTGCGCCTGCAGCAGTGACAGTCGTCGAAGCAACAGCAATGGTCGTAGCGACCACTTCCGAGACAGACCCTCCAGACGAGCCAGCGACAGCACCCGTAGCGGAACTGCCCGTATGGACCACTTCTTCGCCTAACCCTCTGCTTGCTCGCTTACTCTAATAAGTGAGACATACAAAGCGATCATGTCACAGTCGTACCACCTCAAAGAAGGCAAATTTCAACACACATACCTTCTCAGAGGACTCCACCAGGGCTTCTGCTGTTACAGCCTCGATTGCAACGGGGCCATATACCCGAGAAAATGGCTGCGAAGACTTGTTTTCCGCCGTCGCCGCCACCACCAACTCCTCCGCACCGCTTCCTCCGGTCGAAACTGACATCTTCACTCCTGCTGTCGCCATCGTCACAGCCGGTTGGGGAAGTGGGAACGGTGACGCTAAGGGCTGTGATGCTTGCTGAGGTGGCAAGTGAGTGCTACCAGCGATCAAAAGGCGCCTCCTGTTTAGAATTTTCGGCACTGTCGAGGTGCCCGTGTACACCTTGCGAATAACCTTTCTAGGGCTATGCCGACGAAAGCCCAGCCCTCCGGCAAGGGGCAACACAAACGGAGAAGCGGCATGATGGGACTGATGAGCATGAGGTACCGCCTCTCCGCCGTCGCTATCCCCCTCCGCTGCATTGCTGTCTCGTGAGCGCGGACGTCGCGCTACACCTCCAGACGACCGCGCAACAGCAGCGGCCGCAGCTGCAGCAGCAGCAGCGCTCAAATGCCGCATTCCCATACGATGCAGAGGATGCAACATGCGTCCCCGCCCGACTGCACACCTCTGCGACGAGCTGCCACACTCAACATGCGGCTCCTATTGAAACCCATGGTGGAACTGGGCCGTAGAGACGGCGGCGAATCGCAAACTACCACCCCACGCCCCTTCAATCCACCCTCACTATCGGAGTGGGTATCCAAGCACACAGTATCGCCAGCGGCACCGGCACCGCCACCGACAGCGGCAACAGGAGTCGGTGAGAGAGCCTGTGCGCCACGAAAAGCGTGCGACGCTAACGTCGTCGCCGACGCAGATGACTGGGCACCCGAAATGTTGTGCTTCCGCACCTGCCGAACCGACATCTCGGCTCTGGGGTGATGGGTAAGAGTGATGTTGAACTCCTGCTCACTATTGGCATTGGTTTTGGTTGAAAGTCCATTAATGTTGAAACCAGTCTCAGTGACACGCTGCAAGAGGATACTGAGATCATCGCTATGAAGTTGCTTGATGTGAATCTCATCACCATCCTGCATCACACTGCAGGTCAGACCCAACACCACACGGTCTAGCAAGGTGAGTCTTCGATGATGATGTCCACCACGCACCCTCTCCATGTGCTCCTCAGCACCACCAACTGTAGTGGAAACAGCGGCATTCCTTGCTGTCGCAAACACTCTCGAAGGCCTGGCGTAGAAAGAGCTCCCTTTCTTGCGCTGACCCACAACAAAGCTCGCTTCACGCGACTGGCTGGCAACAGCAGCTCTACGTGTGTAGCATCTCGCACCGCCATCAAAGTCAGTCGACAACTCCGACGAGCTCCTAGACCGCGATCTCGACCGCGCACCTGCTAATCTAAGCACATTCCTCCGGCGTTTCCTCTCAAACAGCATCGATCGCGCACATCTCCTCAAATCACTCCCACGTGGTACATTTGACTCCTGCAATGCCGCACCTGCAACACTCTTCGGGAATGAAATTTCCGCCCCGGCACCAATTCCCTCGCATCGAACGACCCCAGTCTCATGCTCTGCCTCACCCTCCACGTTCCTCGTTTGCTCCAACCCTCTCTTGTGCTCCTTCGACTCAGCCTCCTCCTCCTCCTCTTCCTCATTCTCATCTGCTGACGTATGACTAGAGACCGGTGCACGACGTTTGCGGGTAGTTGCAACCTCACCACCCCTTTGCAGCTTCATATTCTCACTTACACTGCCATAACAAAACTTCCAGTCAATGTGGTGACGAGTGCTTACCGACCGTCGAGGTCTCGTCTGCACGCCACTTCTGGAGATACTTCGCTTATTCGACTCCATTAGGGGCCGTGAAGACTTCCGTGGACGACCGCGCTTCACCTCCGTATTCGATTGCAGCATGTGGGACGCCTGTGATTTGGCCTGAGCCAATTTCTTTGCGGCTGCCCTGGCATTTCGATCACGGACGCGTTTTGCGTTCCGCGATATCCCTGTTAGACGCGCCGCCACCTCACCACTGGGATTCACCATATCTGAAAAGCGTCTCGGCCTAGGATTCGGTCGAAGTCGCCCCATAGCCTCATGTTTCACCTGTTTGCATTTCTCCAATCTTCGTTTGCGCAAAGCTCTTGTTACTCCTGGTCGCACCAAACCACATGGGGCAAGAAACGCCTCCTCCTTGTCAAGCTCCTCATTAATTGTCTCCAAATCCACTGACATTTTCCCAAACAGCCTCTGCAACCTCGTCTCCTTGAAGGCATACACCACGTTCTCTTCTTTTTCCCTCGACTCGTTTCTACGCAACTTGCTCTGCATAAATTGCCTCCTCGAGAGAAATACTTCACCCGCTGCACTAACTTCCTCCAATATTTCCCGAAGCACCTCGTCGCACACTCGAAAAGAATGGGTGCCTTTGGGAGGAAGCCAATCGTATCCTGGTACTTTGTGTAGTGTACCCAGGCTGTCCTCACATTTTCGGAATGCCGGCTGGCTAACTGTGAGCTCACCCAATCTATCTAGGGGAAAGCTCCATTTGACTGGTGTATTTTTGGCCGAATTCAAAACTTCCACTTCCTGAGCACACCGACAGCAATCGGTGACATCAACCGTTACACCCAAGTTGCTCCCTCCATCGCAACCCCTACTCACTTTCTCCTCTGCTTCTGACACAACTTCTTCATGTGCCAGAGGTAACAACGCTGCACCAGTCTTCGCCAAATCACCCTCTTTTGCTACACGCCTCTTATTCTTCTTTACAAGTCCCAATGTCTCAACCACGGACTTCGACTTCCCACGATTCCTATATAAATATTAGCAGTTACACCAATCACCAACTCACCTCGTAATCATTGTCTGAACCAAATGCTTCCAGTTTTGTCGAGTAGAAAAAAAATGGTAGACCGCAGCTAGCCTAAAACAACGCACCTGAGCTTTTTACTCTTAAAGAACGCCCTCCAGAGACGCAAAGGGCGTAGACTACTACTACGTTTTATTATGATGGGTATAAAATAAATAAGATGCTAATTATGGAATCATCTCTGTTCTTGAACTAGTGTTTAAGTACGGTATTTAATAAAATTGTATTTCCATTGCTACATGGGTTTATTTTTTATTGAGAAACACGAGGAATGATGAAATATGGAACGAAAACTCCTTGTTTTTGGTTTCAATGCTGTCAGATGCAGAAAGCCGAAATGTTAAAGCCATACAAATAGAGCGCAACTCACCGACCTACCGCTCCGAAGTTAATTGGCAAATGCGACTTTAAGGACCTAAGAGCATTCATTTAAACAGTTTCTGCTCTAGCTAAAATGACTTTATGAGGTATAAGCCTTGACAATACATTTTTTTCAGTTCAACTGCCTTCAAGCTTAATAAATCTTGATCACATTAGTGAAGAAGCTATAGTTTTTTAATGAAAAAAAAGTAAAGGACTGCGTGATTTACACATGCCCGAAAACACGTCTTGCAAAAACGTGTCGCGGAAAAATTCTGTGCTTGCATGTAATTTGAGCATTCTTTTCGCATGATTAGTCTTGGATATAAACGGTTACTACATTGCTTTACTTGTCTGCAATTCTCAAGTACATAAGGAACGAAATGGCGCGTCATTTATCAAGGTTTCGTTATTCTGGTATGTGTGCTCTTTGGTCTGAAATCTCTGCTAGTGACTTCTCTTATGCAGTGAAGGCATCATTACTCATTTAAATTCAAAAAATTTGGCCAAACTATTTGGTATTCCTATCAAACAGACATGAATTTTTTTACCAATTTCCGTCCTTGCTGGCACAGTACATTTCGCAACATGGAAAATTTCCGTTTATTATATGATAATACATTGTGGTTATAGCCCTCTATCAGGTCCATTCGCAGACCAAAATTGCTTTTTTCCGAGGATCGTAATAAGACGTAGTAGTAGTCTACGCCCTTTGCGTCTCTGGAGGGCGTTCTTTAAGAGTAAAAAGCTCAGGTGCGTTGTTTTAGGCTAGCTGCGGTCTACCATTTTTTTTCTACTCGACAAAACTGGAAGCATTTGGTTCAGACAATGATTACGAGGTGAGTTGGTGATTGGTGTAACTGCTAATATTTATATAGGAATCGTGGGAAGTCGAAGTCCGTGGTTGAGACATTGGGACTTGTAAAGAAGAATAAGAGGCGTGTAGCAAAAGAGGGTGATTTGGCGAAGACTGGTGCAGCGTTGTTACCTCTGGCACATGAAGAAGTTGTGTCAGAAGCAGAGGAGAAAGTGAGTAGGGGTTGCGATGGAGGGAGCAACTTGGGTGTAACGGTTGATGTCACCGATTGCTGTCGGTGTGCTCAGGAAGTGGAAGTTTTGAATTCGGCCAAAAATACACCAGTCAAATGGAGCTTTCCCTAGATAGATTGGGTGAGCTCACAGTTAGCCAGCCGGCATTCCGAAAATGTGAGGACAGCCTGGGTACACTACACAAAGTACCAGGATACGATTGGCTTCCTCCCAAAGGCACCCATTCTTTTCGAGTGTGCGACGAGGTGCTTCGGGAAATATTGGAGGAAGTTAGTGCAGCGGGTGAAGTATTTCTCTCGAGGAGGCAATTTATGCAGAGCAAGTTGCGTAGAAACGAGTCGAGGGAAAAAGAAGAGAACGTGGTGTATGCCTTCAAGGAGACGAGGTTGCAGAGGCTGTTTGGGAAAATGTCAGTGGATTTGGAGACAATTAATGAGGAGCTTGACAAGGAGGAGGCGTTTCTTGCCCCATGTGGTTTGGTGCGACCAGGAGTAACAAGAGCTTTGCGCAAACGAAGATTGGAGAAATGCAAACAGGTGAAACATGAGGCTATGGGGCGACTTCGACCGAATCCTAGGCCGAGACGCTTTTCAGATATGGTGAATCCCAGTGGTGAGGTGGCGGCGCGTCTAACAGGGATATCGCGGAACGCAAAACGCGTCCGTGATCGAAATGCCAGGGCAGCCGCAAAGAAATTGGCTCAGGCCAAATCACAGGCGTCCCACATGCTGCAATCGAATACGGAGGTGAAGCGCGGTCGTCCACGGAAGTCTTCACGGCCCCTAATGGAGTCGAATAAGCGAAGTATCTCCAGAAGTGGCGTGCAGACGAGACCTCGACGGTCGGTAAGCACTCGTCACCACATTGACTGGAAGTTTTGTTATGGCAGTGTAAGTGAGAATATGAAGCTGCAAAGGGGTGGTGAGGTTGCAACTACCCGCAAACGTCGTGCACCGGTCTCTAGTCATACGTCAGCAGATGAGAATGAGGAAGAGGAGGAGGAGGAGGCTGAGTCGAAGGAGCACAAGAGAGGGTTGGAGCAAACGAGGAACGTGGAGGGTGAGGCAGAGCATGAGACTGGGGTCGTTCGATGCGAGGGAATTGGTGCCGGGGCGGAAATTTCATTCCCGAAGAGTGTTGCAGGTGCGGCATTGCAGGAGTCAAATGTACCACGTGGGAGTGATTTGAGGAGATGTGCGCGATCGATGCTGTTTGAGAGGAAACGCCGGAGGAATGTGCTTAGATTGGCAGGTGCGCGGTCGAGATCGCGGTCTAGGAGCTCGTCGGAGTTGTCGACTGACTTTGATGGCGGTGCGAGATGCTACACACGTAGAGCTGCTGTTGCCAGCCAGTCGCGTGAAGCGAGCTTTGTTGTGGGTCAGCGCAAGAAAGGGAGCTCTTTCTACGCCAGGCCTTCGAGAGTGTTTGCGACAGCAAGGAATGCCGCTGTTTCCACTACAGTTGGTGGTGCTGAGGAGCACATGGAGAGGGTGCGTGGTGGACATCATCATCGAAGACTCACCTTGCTAGACCGTGTGGTGTTGGGTCTGACCTGCAGTGTGATGCAGGATGGTGATGAGATTCACATCAAGCAACTTCATAGCGATGATCTCAGTATCCTCTTGCAGCGTGTCACTGAGACTGGTTTCAACATTAATGGACTTTCAACCAAAACCAATGCCAATAGTGAGCAGGAGTTCAACATCACTCTTACCCATCACCCCAGAGCCGAGATGTCGGTTCGGCAGGTGCGGAAGCACAACATTTCGGGTGCCCAGTCATCTGCGTCGGCGACGACGTTAGCGTCGCACGCTTTTCGTGGCGCACAGGCTCTCTCACCGACTCCTGTTGCCGCTGTCGGTGGCGGTGCCGGTGCCGCTGGCGATACTGTGTGCTTGGATACCCACTCCGATAGTGAGGGTGGATTGAAGGGGCGTGGGGTGGTAGTTTGCGATTCGCCGCCGTCTCTACGGCCCAGTTCCACCATGGGTTTCAATAGGAGCCGCATGTTGAGTGTGGCAGCTCGTCGCAGAGGTGTGCAGTCGGGCGGGGGACGCATGTTGCATCCTCTGCATCGTATGGGAATGCGGCATTTGAGCGCTGCTGCTGCTGCAGCTGCGGCCGCTGCTGTTGCGCGGTCGTCTGGAGGTGTAGCGCGACGTCCGCGCTCACGAGACAGCAATGCAGCGGAGGGGGATAGCGACGGCGGAGAGGCGGTACCTCATGCTCATCAGTCCCATCATGCCGCTTCTCCGTTTGTGTTGCCCCTTGCCGGAGGGCTGGGCTTTCGTCGGCATAGCCCTAGAAAGGTTATTCGCAAGGTGTACACGGGCACCTCGACAGTGCCGAAAATTCTAAACAGGAGGCGCCTTTTGATCGCTGGTAGCACTCACTTGCCACCTCAGCAAGCATCACAGCCCTTAGCGTCACCGTTCCCACTTCCCCAACCGGCTGTGACGATGGCGACAGCAGGAGTGAAGATGTCAGTTTCGACCGGAGGAAGCGGTGCGGAGGAGTTGGTGGTGGCGGCGACGGCGGAAAACAAGTCTTCGCAGCCATTTTCTCGGGTATATGGCCCCGTTGCAATCGAGGCTGTAACAGCAGAAGCCCTGGTGGAGTCCTCTGAGAAGGTATGTGTGTTGAAATTTGCCTTCTTTGAGGTGGTACGACTGTGACATGATCGCTTTGTATGTCTCACTTATTAGAGTAAGCGAGCAAGCAGAGGGTTAGGCGAAGAAGTGGTCCATACGGGCAGTTCCGCTACGGGTGCTGTCGCTGGCTCGTCTGGAGGGTCTGTCTCGGAAGTGGTCGCTACGACCATTGCTGTTGCTTCGACGACTGTCACTGCTGCAGGCGCAACGCTGCAGTCGCTGCCTCCAAGCGAGGAGGAGGGTCGCAAGAACCCTGCGAATTCGATGTGCGCCAGTCAACTGCTGCGTCTGAAACGGCACCACGATGAGCAGCCTCAGTTGTCGTCAGTGCCAACGTCGTCTTCGATGGAGGCCGTTTCGCCAACGTCTCTGCCTCCACCTCCACCTCTGCCCCCACCCCAAGTGTGTACACCGTCGCCGTCCTTGCCGTCGTCACAGTCTTTGCAGAAGAATCAGGTGAGTGCTGTGTGTGTGTGTGTGTGTGTGTGTGTGTGCATTTGTAGGTGAGTAGTAAAACAGTGCCTACTAACGAATGATTGAGTAGTAGTTATCTGACGGTGTGTGCGCACTGCCACTAGATGTCACTGGTACCCGACCACACACCGAGGCCTCGAGCAGGCGGTAGCGACGGTCGAAGGTGTCATCAAATACTGCGAAGCCTCCTACAAAGGTCGGTGGATCGGTTTTTGTTTTTTCTTGTTTGTTCGTCTGTTGGCCTCACGATGTCAAGTTGGTTATCAAATCCCTTTCCAGTTCTGCCTTTTTCCTGAGCATCTGCAGTGTTGGTCTGTTTCTGTTCTTGTTGGTTTGTCCTTTCCGAGCTCATTTATCTAATTATTTGCAGAACCTCGGTCGCATTACAATAAAGTTCTCCATATTTCCCACCACGGTGATCTAAGGGTCTACTCACTCGCCAATGCTCGCGTCTTGTGTTTACGTTGTGGCCTCGATATTTTATTAACATGAGGTGGTATTTAGTTTAGAATACTTAATTTTCATCAAATTGCCGTGACTAAAAGTGCAACATTCTGTAATCAAATTAGCTAGTTGGGCAATTTAGTCAAGGGCTTTGGGTTAAGTTTTTTTGTGTTTATCTCTAAACAGTTATGGACTTGTGTGTTTGTGAAAGGAGGGATGGGTTTCCAAGCATCTAGGTGTGTAGAGAAGGCCTGGGTAGTTAATTGAAGTGTGCAGAATAGTTAATTTTCCATTGTTATTCCAAGTAATTAGTGATTTTCCAGAGATAGACGGGGGTTGGGGGAGCGCATTGTGATCACACGATCGTAGCGCTCAGTCCCTTTTAATTCTGGAAGAGTAAGTTCTGATGATGGCGGTTAGCTGTGATTGGTTGTGACAAAGTGACTGCAATTGGCCCATTTCAGTGGACGTATGAGAAGTAAGAGGACATCGCAGTAAACACTGCCTCCTTGCTTTAGCGGAAGTTGAATCCTATCCAGCAACGCGTGGAGGTTGCTGGACTCGCAAGCACTGTTGATATCGACGATGGCACAGACTTTGAGCTCAGTACTGCTCTCATTCATCCGCCACCGCTTCAGCCGGCCGCACCCTCTGGATTACCCACGGCTGTTCACCAGACTCTCCCCATGGTCGCTAAGGCGAATGAGCCCCTAGAGGGACTTCGGGTGCTCCCCTGACGGTCCGCTCGTCTCCACCGCAGTCTGTGCTTTCATCGGCGTCGACATCAACGGCGACAACCTCAACGATGGCCTACCTCCACCAACAATGTTGTAATGCGTCTCAGTACTCTGCGGCGGTGGTACAGTGTGTTGCTTCAGCCGGTGTTTTGTCGCAAGGGGCGAAAAACGTGGCCACAGGTTGGTTGGTTTGCGTGTGTGTAGGTGATTGCGGCGTATGTGACGTCTTCAAAAGAATGAGGGAAGCAAAGGGTCTCTGTTGTATCATTTTAGGCAAACGTCCGTTGATTCCAGCAGTAAATGCAACCACCGCATCAGTGCCTCCCACCACAACGCAGCATACATTCGACGTCTGCGGAAAGGCAGGCTTTCTCACTGGACGTCCAATGATTGCACCAGGCAGGGGTGTTGTTTCCACTGTGGCCGCGACCACGAGTAACAAGCGTCCAGTGGTGCATAAGTATCACACTTTCCGTAAGATTTCTCCAAAGAATCAGACCACATCCTTTGTTGCTGTCGACAGTGGCGCCACCATCACCATTACTACAACTGCTACAACAACTACTACCATCACCACCACCAACAACAACAGCGTCAACAGTAGCAGTATTGGTCGTCCCGCCACATCGTCACTGTTGCTCAAGAGTCTCCTTGAATCTGGTGGTGGTGGCGCTCTTCCGAATGCCCACTCCTCTTACCAGCCTCGAGCGCCTTCTGCCCCGCCTCCTCTGTCCGCTCCTCCCCCGCCACTGCCGCCACCTCCACCGCCTTCCTTGAGAGCACATGCAAGCGCGCTCTGTGGCTCCTCCCTGTCAGTGGCTGCAGCTAGGTTTAACCAGCCGCCAGCCCATCAGAGCCGTGGAACCTGGCAATTGGGTGGTCGAGCTATCGTTATTGGTGCCTCCATCACCACACCTTCGAACTCGACTCATCGTCTGCAGTCACTGCCAGTTACACCATCGCCATCACCACCTGCGACACCACCCCCACCAACTTCGATAGATGGCGGCAGTACTGCCAAGTCGGTGGAGGCGATCACTTCGGATGCGGTTCCACACCCCGTGCTTCATGTAAGTGGGGCTCTGTCAGCACACGTGTGCATCATGCGCACGCAAACGTACATTTGCACTCTCCATCTGTTATGCGTGTTTTGTGGGATGTTTTTTAGGAGACTGTCGGATCGTAGGGGATCTGGTTCGCTTCATCTCTCTCTCTCTGTCTCTCTCTCTCTCTCTTGGATTGGTTACACTTGGCTGTGTTGTTCACAAGCTCCTCTATTTTTTCTCGCCCCCCTTTTTTGTACACATATAGATATGCTGCACTATTGAGTGTATTTTTGTAGATAAGCTTTGTTTTGCATAAAGGATTCGTGATTATTTGTGTAGTTTGCTTTATTTGGGATCATAGTGTCTGTGGTGTTGGTGGATTAGGCCTTGTAGGATTGAAGGCGTTGTTTTGGGGGTGGTGGCATGGTAGGAAGAATGACCTCGGCATGCTTGAGAGGTGGCTTTTTGGAATCCCTAATCACGGGTGGGGTTGTGCAGGTGGGGATTTTGTAGTTGTGAGTTGTTTGTGAGACACTTAGTCTAGACGATTGCGACAGCGTGGTGTGCGAGGGTGCTTGACGGCGACTCATGTGAGGGTATCTGAGGTCAGGTACGAGCGCCTGTATTGCTGCCAACGTCAGAATTCGTGTGCGATGGCTATGTTGGATGTGACTAAGCCAGAGTGAGGTGACCGCTTGTTGGTGCATTGCCAAAATAATTAGTTCGGCCTTGTGCTCACACATCGATACGCTGAAGCCATTTGGCCTGCTTGAGGCGCCAGTGGTTCCATCTGTCAAGTCAAAATGGCAGTCGTTGTCGTCGTCGTCGTCCATCTAGTTTCTCCTATCTGTCCGTTGTTGTGTTGTTGTGTATTCTCACTTCCCAACTCAAGGCAGTGCTCTGTCAATACTTCACTCGGTTCTAGTGTTCAACGGAGAAGGGGAGAATGGGATTGAGGTGCTGCACGTCTTGCCTCAATGGTTGCCAAGTCAGAGGCGGTATTTCGCACTGCAACAGCGCACGTCAAACTTCGTACCTAGGTTATGCTGCACGAAGGGTTTATCCGCCCACGCTTGTGATTGCGGTTAGTACCATTGTTGTAATGACTATCCTGTTAACGTCAGAAGCCGCTTGTCATTGCGGTGTTTCTTCAAGAAATGTCTGTTGCACTAACTTCCTTCGAGCACTGTTGCAGTTGCTGACGCATGTCAGGCTTTCCAGAGAGGGCGCTTATTCTCGTGCACCTCCACAACAATTGGCACCGATTAATGACTGCGTGACGTGCTTCGAGATCGACCTACACTCCACTTCTGTGGTATCTTTTGCCTTCTCTCCCTCCAATGGAGCATCTTAGTCATCACAAATGCTCACCCACTTGTACACCTACTTGTCAAACCGGAACTAATTAACATCAACTCACGCTAATTGTACACCGAATGCATAAGAGCGCCATGTGTGCAACCTGTTGATGGAAAAAAATGAGTCTCCCTATTCCTTTTATCGCCCACCACCTGCGTTGGAGCGCCAAAGTAATTGCACAAGACTGAAATTTCTGTAATTACTCTCCATCGCGGCTTATTTCACAGGTCGCGCGTATGTGCTGACAGAGCCCCACTTACATGAAGCACGGGGTGTGGAACCGCATCCGAAGTGATCGCCTCCACCGACTTGGCAGTACTGCCGCCATCTATCGAAGTTGGTGGGGGTGGTGTCGCAGGTGGTGATGGCGATGGTGTAACTGGCAGTGACTGCAGACGATGAGTCGAGTTCGAAGGTGTGGTGATGGAGGCACCAATAACGATAGCTCGACCACCCAATTGCCAGGTTCCACGGCTCTGATGGGCTGGCGGTTGGTTAAACCTAGCTGCAGCCACTGACAGGGAGGAGCCACAGAGCGCGCTTGCATGTGCTCTCAAGGAAGGCGGTGGAGGTGGCGGCAGTGGCGGGGAGGAGCGGACAGAGGAGGCGGGGCAGAAGGCGCTCGAGGCTGGTAAGAGGAGTGGGCATTCGGAAGAGCGCCACCACCACCAGATTCAAGGAGACTCTTGAGCAACAGTGACGATGTGGCGGGACGACCAATACTGCTACTGTTGACGCTGTTGTTGTTGGTGGTGGTGATGGTAGTAGTTGTTGTAGCAGTTGTAGTAATGGTGATGGTGGCGCCACTGTCGACAGCAACAAAGGATGTGGTCTGATTCTTTGGAGAAATCTTACGGAAAGTGTGATACTTATGCACCACTGGACGCTTGTTACTCGTGGTCGCGGCCACAGTGGAAACAACACCCCTGCCTGGTGCAATCATTGGACGTCCAGTGAGAAAGCCTGCCTTTCCGCAGACGTCGAATGTATGCTGCGTTGTGGTGGGAGGCACTGATGCGGTGGTTGCATCTATTGCCGGAATCAACGATTAATTATTCGTTAGCAAATTTCTTTCTGCTTACTTTAGCAAAATGTTTACACCCTCCAAGTATTGATGCAGTGTCACGTGTTCAAAATATTTAGTTTGCTTTTCAAGAAGACGTATTTAGTGATCCAGTCCTCGTGCCATACTCCCATACCAAATTGTACCTGCAATGACGCCAATTTTGCATGTCAAGTGGAAACAGTAGTAGTAATAGTAAATAGTAGAAGTTTTAGTGCATAAAACCGCGACGATTTGAAAACAGTTGATGGCAAGAGCGAAGAAGCTGGCGTGCTCAATTGGTTTGGTTTTTTCGGCTATTAGCTCCCACATGCGCGTCGTTGACATTGATCCAAGATCACAGGCACTGCTCACCTTAGAGTCTTTGCACTCTTATCAAGTCCTCGATTTGTTTCTCCAAATCACGAATTTGCCGCGTTGTTAGAGCAAATAAACTGACTCTGAACTAAGGATGGTACTCATCCAGGTGCCCAGGGATGGCTCTGGATCCCAACTGTCACACACTTTCGAGTCAATTGGAAGCACTCGTACGTTTCCATGTAGGGGTGCTTTGGGACGGTTTGTGCAGCTTGCACCTTTCATTCCACCCTCTACATGACAGCTGATAGGCACGCCGCATGAGTTTGCGTGATGGCCTCAATCATAACCCATTTTTCGTACGTTTGCTCACGTGAATATGATTATGATGTCACACTCTGTTGGTAGATTGTCCGGTGATTCTCAAAGCATTTCGCCCCACTGCATCTGAGAGGTGAAGCCAGCAATGCTTACGTATGTGCTAATGTGTTGGTAATTGGACTCAAACGATACAGCATGCATGCAAAGCTCAAACACACATTGAATGTAACTTTCCTAGATGAGGTGAATGCTAACTCTCAAAAACTTGGTATTTTACCAGGCTCAGGAAACTACGGCAAGCGTTATTTTGAAGGTGTTGCCCAAAATCGGTAGCCTGGTGCATTAACTCGCTGGACAGTAGATCAACGATTTTTTTACTTAAGTGAAGAAACACGATGAAGTGTTCAAAGAAATAAAGCAAAACATTGGCTCCTGACCGAACCCAGCATTGCCTAACTTCGAATCGGATGACTCATCGTTCCTTCCAGATGTTGACTCGAGTGATCCCGCCCATGAGTGGTTAACAAGGTTTGGGAGCACTTGACTGCTTCCGCGATTATCGCACCTAATAGGCGGATGGGGCAGAGAAGTTCTGTTTAACGTGAATTGTTTGCTGGCTCAAAAATAACGAGACGCATTTTCACAGCCAGTTAGCTTATAATGTGAACAGATCACACGTTGGCCTCGTTGGAGCGGTCGGTGGTGCGCCGGTTTGGTAAAAGCATCAATGCCACCCGGTAATGTAATACAGAGAAGGGAGTGGACATAGCAACGCAGATGTGTTCCGTCATATAGACCAGAAATGCAGATATTGGCAATAATTTTGTGAATGCAAGCATCCTTGACGAATTCGCTAAATACCACTGAAGGGATAATGTTTCCGAGACGGTCCTAGTGTACTATAGGTTCTTCACATCCTTCTAAGAATCAGCAATAAAGATGAGCTCATCGGGAAGATGCTCCAAGCGAATATGACAGGAGTTGTTGAAACAGTTTTGGACACCTAAGAGCTTGCTAGACCCTGCCCCATTAATACTAGCGATCCGCCACAACTCGCATTGATGATAGACCTATGCTACTCAAGACACACGTGATTGTCCCCGAACCTGGCTCATCTATTAAAGATCATAAAGACTCCACCTCACAGCAATTGTACCATTTCAATCCAATGTCCACTTCTAGGCGTTGGTGTTTTGGGTCCGTTATCTATTAGAGGGAGGGGAAAACCGGCATGTAGCTGTCGTGCTAGATCATATCGCAAAAGCGCTCGCTGGAGAGCCTTTGAAGATCCGAAAAAGTAGAACAGTCACTTCTGTCTTTCTTAATCGGTTGATCTGACAACACAAAGCCCTGGAAAAGTTGGGTAGTGACCAAGGTGCGCTGAACCATGCAAAACTTTCGGGAACTGCACAGACGCATTACGACACGCTACCATCTGCGAGGTAATGCACAAGTCAACAGAACTCATTGCACTTCCGTTGGGTGCTCAGAGCTCTCACTAAGAGACTTTACTTACAAATTGGTGGTTTGTGCCAGAATTGACGTCTCTCTGTGCATAGGGCTTAAGTTCATGCATCCATTACAATTTTACTATCTCGCCTGCTTACTGACTTTGACTTGGGGGTATCAGGTAGTGCTTCCTTGCCAAACATTGAAGCGTTAAATCAAACTGCTCCAGAGTATGTAGTGCTATTGTGGAAAACGCTTTTATTCTCAAACCCAAACATTTCGGCTCCTCATAATGTGAATAAGGACATTTTGAGAAGTGTATGCAATTTAAGGCCTGTGGAGAAGGCAATTTGTTACTACTCTATGGACCTATATCACCCACTATAGTGGGTTTGCAAATTCCATCGTCCCAGAAACGGGTATGGACTTTGAATGAAAAGTGCTATTTTAACAACGAACTGTTTGGTCTGCAACCTACAGCAGGAACCATCATAGTAAAATGCATCCTTGCAAAGTCATACCGCTGGTCAGATACGAGGACGAGGTCTACACGCCAAACAAGGGAAACAGCCCGTCGACTGCAGCACACAAAGAAATAAGCCCCAGGAGTAACCCTTAGGATAGTGTTCTAAACAACGATTGAGTTAGTCGAATATACTCTTTCGGCGGGGAGCAGGTGAATGAGATCAATCCCCAAAGGGGAGCCGAAATCGCTCCCCATTGAGCCTCGATTGTTGGCATCATTCCACTTTTAAGCAATGTAGAACAGCTGCTATGAAGTAACATTCTTCTGGGTCGAGGACTCTGAAACCGGAGGCAGGAAGATTAAACAACATCACCGTCAAACACAGCACCAATTCTGCATGTACATTGGCTTTTCCACTTTCCTGCAACCAGGCTTTATAGAATCATTCAAAAGCACCCCAATACTTGATCTTTTTAAACTCAAAATGAGTTGTAAACAGTCTTGATTTTAATATTTCAATCCCTTTTGTATAAACCTCCTCTTATGAGAGAAATTTCGCCTTGAAGTACAAAGTGGAACAAGGATGACACTGATATTTTGGTAAGCGATGTGAGACCCAAATAACAGGAATAAAACTGTTAAATCAGTAACTACATTGGAAAGTACGGTGATTTGATTGCTTACCTAATTATACGAGCAGTTCGGCCTTTCAAGCTGTACCTTCGCTCTGCAGCAGGGTCTTTAGACCACGCTAAGGACCTTTAAGTGCCTCTCTACGTTACTACTACGTGTTCTACCATGGAAATTTGAGCCAGTACGACTCTACGGAGGACTTAGAACAGCGCAGTAAGAGCCCAATGATACGAATTGAACACTCATCTGATGTTATTCTGACTGCACAGGTCACCACGGACTTAGTGTTTGAACTAACACTAGGGCTTTACTGCTCTGCGATCCAAGTAGATAATTAGCCTCCATCCCAACCCAAATATAACTTTACTGCATTCTTAAGAGCATGTGAAGATAAACAAAACGCCTTAAAGAAGCAATCAATTCTTAGTAAAAAGGATAGAAATGCATCTTCTTTGAATCATGGGCGAGCCGAAACCATTCATTTGCTAAGGGCATAGCAATTTGTGTCGTCTGAAATAATTTAAACAGGTTCAAGCAGACGAACGAATTATCATCCAAAATGCTTTGTTCAAACAATTTCCACGGAATATTTTGCCATTATCTAACTGCGGTTGCATAAAAAGGGACATCTTAAATGTTATTTCGTTGGTTAAAATGTAGAAGAATGCCATGGAAATTAAGGTTAGTTCTACCTAATTTAATAGAAAGCCACACAGGCCTATAGTAAAAATTTAATCATGCAGAACAGTTAACAGAAAATTGCATATCCAGATGAACGCTTTTGAATTTGTTACACTTTCGCTGTGGTGACTGTTTGAATGACCGATTTTATCGTAGGTTGGATTATTGGCCAATCACCCTCCGCTGTGGGTAGGTCGGGATTTGGCGCTGTGTATGCAAGGGTTTCGATTTTAGGTGCAAGCGTAAGATTTTGGCGCTCAAGAGGTAGGTCAGTAGCGATCTCCACTGGGTCATTTCTCACTGTACCACTAGTCACTTATCTTAATATTGGTAGGCAGGACTCAATGCTGCTTGCATTTTTTGGCTGAGTTAATCACTGGTTGATAAGTAGGCGGCAACACGCATGTGCGATGGTCAGATAATCCAACTTCCTATTTTGAGGTCGGCTCAAATGTTGTGACGATGATATTGTATGCTGGGCATAACTCTCCCACGTTAAGCTTCTGCACTGTATGTGTTTTATTTTGCAGAGTTAATCATGCAGTTCACTCGCTTTCTAACGTTTTTAGTCAGGTTCGATGAATGGTTGTTGCTTTGCTTTTTCTAAATTGTAGAACCTAGCCATTTTCAAAGTCAAAATGATGACGAGGTAAGTTGATGTTGATCGTGACTACGCGTGGCATTACAGAAATCGCGGCAAACCGAAGTCTGTGATTGAGAAATTTGGACTTATGAGGAGGAACAGGAAACGAGGTTTGAAGAATGGCAATTCGATGAGGATCAACACAGTTGTATTAGCTACTTCGCATGAGGCAAACAGAAGCGAACCAAGGGAGGAAATGAGCAAGACGCGAAATGGAGTGGGCAAGTTGGTCACAACCGACGATGCTAATGCTGGCCTTCAATCCGATCAGGAAGCAGATGGGTTTGATTCAGCCGAGACCACTCCAGCCAAGTGGGGTTCTTCTTCGGATAAGTTGGATGCATTTACAACGTTTGCCAAGTGTGAGGATGAGTTAGGAGTGCTGCAGTACGATTGGCTCCCTCCCAAGCAATTCCACTGCTTCCAAGTGTGTGATGAAATCCTTCGAGAAATGATGGAGGAAATTAGCGTTGCGGGTGGAGTATTTCCTTCCAGACGGCAGTTTTTGCAAAGCAAATCGCGCGAAACTGAATCAAAAGAAAAGGAGAAGGAAGATGTAGTGTATGTATTTGGAGAGATCAAGCTACAGAGTCTGTTTGACAGAATGTCGGCTGACTTGGCAAAAATGAACGACGACCTTGATAAAAAGGACACATTTCTCGCCTCATGTGGTTTGGTGCGACCAGGTGTAACTAGAGCATTGCGGAAGAGGAGGCTGGAGAAATATAAACAGCCAACGCGGAGGGCTTTAAGACGACTCCGGTTAAATCCTCGACCGAGGCGTTTTTTGGATATGGTGAGTCCTGATGTTGAGGTAGCGGCGCGTCTAACAGGGATATCGCGGAACGCAAAACGCGTCCGTGATCGAAATGCCAGGGCAGCCGCAAAGAAATTGGCTCAGGCCAAATCACAGGCGTCCCACATGCTGCAATCGAATACGGAGGTGAAGCGCGGTCGTCCACGGAAGTCTTCACGGCCCCTAATGGAGTCGAATAAGCGAAGTATCTCCAGAAGTGGCGTGCAGACGAGACCTCGACGGTTGGTAAGCACTCGTCACCACATTGACTGGAAGTTTTGTTATGGCAGTGTAAGTGAGAATATGAAGCTGCAAAGGGGTGGTGAGGTTGCAACTACCCGCAAACGTCGTGCACCGGTCTCTAGTCATACGTCAGCAGATGAGAATGAGGAAGAGGAGGAGGAGGAGGCTGAGTCGAAGGAGCACAAGAGAGGGTTGGAGCAAACGAGGAACGTGGAGGGTGAGGCAGAGCATGAGACTGGGGTCGTTCGATGCGAGGGAATTGGTGCCGGGGCGGAAATTTCATTCCCGAAGAGTGTTGCAGGTGCGGCATTGCAGGAGTCAAATGTACCACGTGGGAGTGATTTGAGGAGATGTGCGCGATCGATGCTGTTTGAGAGGAAACGCCGGAGGAATGTGCTTAGATTGGCAGGTGCGCGGTCGAGATCGCGGTCTAGGAGCTCGTCGGAGTTGTCGACTGACTTTGATGGCGGTGCGAGATGCTACACACGTAGAGCTGCTGTTGCCAGCCAGTCGCGTGAAGCGAGCTTTGTTGTGGGTCAGCGCAAGAAAGGGAGCTCTTTCTACGCCAGGCCTTCGAGAGTGTTTGCGACAGCAAGGAATGCCGCTGTTTCCACTACAGTTGGTGGTGCTGAGGAGCACATGGAGAGGGTGCGTGGTGGACATCATCATCGAAGACTCACCTTGCTAGACCGTGTGGTGTTGGGTCTGACCTGCAGTGTGATGCAGGATGGTGATGAGATTCACATCAAGCAACTTCATAGCGATGATCTCAGTATCCTCTTGCAGCGTGTCACTGAGACTGGTTTCAACATTAATGGACTTTCAACCAAAACCAATGCCAATAGTGAGCAGGAGTTCAACATCACTCTTACCCATCACCCCAGAGCCGAGATGTCGGTTCGGCAGGTGCGGAAGCACAACATTTCGGGTGCCCAGTCATCTGCGTCGGCGACGACGTTAGCGTCGCACGCTTTTCGTGGCGCACAGGCTCTCTCACCGACTCCTGTTGCCGCTGTCGGTGGCGGTGCCGGTGCCGCTGGCGATACTGTGTGCTTGGATACCCACTCCGATAGTGAGGGTGGATTGAAGGGGCGTGGGGTGGTAGTTTGCGATTCGCCGCCGTCTCTACGGCCCAGTTCCACCATGGGTTTCAATAGGAGCCGCATGTTGAGTGTGGCAGCTCGTCGCAGAGGTGTGCAGTCGGGCGGGGGACGCATGTTGCATCCTCTGCATCGTATGGGAATGCGGCATTTGAGCGCTGCTGCTGCTGCAGCTGCGGCCGCTGCTGTTGCGCGGTCGTCTGGAGGTGTAGCGCGACGTCCGCGCTCACGAGACAGCAATGCAGCGGAGGGGGATAGCGACGGCGGAGAGGCGGTACCTCATGCTCATCAGTCCCATCATGCCGCTTCTCCGTTTGTGTTGCCCCTTGCCGGAGGGCTGGGCTTTCGTCGGCATAGCCCTAGAAAGGTTATTCGCAAGGTGTACACGGGCACCTCGACAGTGCCGAAAATTCTAAACAGGAGGCGCCTTTTGATCGCTGGTAGCACTCACTTGCCACCTCAGCAAGCATCACAGCCCTTAGCGTCACCGTTCCCACTTCCCCAACCGGCTGTGACGATGGCGACAGCAGGAGTGAAGATGTCAGTTTCGACCGGAGGAAGCGGTGCGGAGGAGTTGGTGGTGGCGGCGACGGCGGAAAACAAGTCTTCGCAGCCATTTTCTCGGGTATATGGCCCCGTTGCAATCGAGGCTGTAACAGCAGAAGCCCTGGTGGAGTCCTCTGAGAAGGTATGTGTGTTGAAATTTGCCTTCTTTGAGGTGGTACGACTGTGACATGATCGCTTTGTATGTCTCACTTATTAGAGTAAGCGAGCAAGCAGAGGGTTAGGCGAAGAAGTGGTCCATACGGGCAGTTCCGCTACGGGTGCTGTCGCTGGCTCGTCTGGAGGGTCTGTCTCGGAAGTGGTCGCTACGACCATTGCTGTTGCTTCGACGACTGTCACTGCTGCAGGCGCAACGCTGCAGTCGCTGCCTCCAAGCGAGGAGGAGGGTCGCAAGAACCCTGCGAACTCGATGTGCGCCAGTCAACTGCTGCGTCTGAAACGGCACCACGATGAGCAGCCTCAGTTGTCGTCAGTGCCAACGTCGTCTTCGATGGAGGCCGTTTCGCCAACGTCTCTGCCTCCACCTCCACCTCTGCCCCCACCCCAAGTGTGTACACCGTCGCCGTCCTTGCCGTCGTCACAGTCTTTGCAGAAGAATCAGGTGAGTGCTGTGTGTGTGTGTGTGTGTGTGTGTGTGTGTGCATTTGTAGGTGAGTAGTAAAACAGTGCCTACTAACGAATGATTGAGTAGTAGTTATCTGACGGTGTGTGCGCACTGCCACTAGATGTCACTGGTACCCGACCACACACCGAGGCCTCGAGCAGGCGGTAGCGACGGTCGAAGGTGTCATCAAATACTGCGAAGCCTCCTACAAAGGTCGGTGGATCGGTTTTTGTTTTTTCTTGTTTGTTCGTCTGTTGGCCTCACGATGTCAAGTTGGTTATCAAATCCCTTTCCAGTTCTGCCTTTTTCCTGAGCATCTGCAGTGTTGGTCTGTTTCTGTTCTTGTTGGTTTGTCCTTTCCGAGCTCATTTATCTAATTATTTGCAGAACCTCGGTCGCATTACAATAAAGTTCTCCATATTTCCCACCACGGTGATCTAAGGGTCTACTCACTCGCCAATGCTCGCGTCTTGTGTTTACGTTGTGGCCTCGATATTTTATTAACATGAGGTGGTATTTAGTTTAGAATACTTAATTTTCATCAAATTGCCGTGACTAAAAGTGCAACATTCTGTAATCAAATTAGCTAGTTGGGCAATTTAGTCAAGGGCTTTGGGTTAAGTTTTTTTGTGTTTATCTCTAAACAGTTATGGACTTGTGTGTTTGTGAAAGGAGGGATGGGTTTCCAAGCATCTAGGTGTGTAGAGAAGGCCTGGGTAGTTAATTGAAGTGTGCAGAATAGTTAATTTTCCATTGTTATTCCAAGTAATTAGTGATTTTCCAGAGATAGACGGGGGTTGGGGGAGCGCATTGTGATCACACGATCGTAGCGCTCAGTCCCTTTTAATTCTGGAAGAGTAAGTTCTGATGATGGCGGTTAGCTGTGATTGGTTGTGACAAAGTGACTGCAATTGGCCCATTTCAGTGGACGTATGAGAAGTAAGAGGACATCGCAGTAAACACTGCCTCCTTGCTTTAGCGGAAGTTGAATCCTATCCAGCAACGCGTGGAGGTTGCTGGACTCGCAAGCACTGTTGATATCGACGATGGCACAGACTTTGAGCTCAGTACTGCTCTCATTCATCCGCCACCGCTTCAGCCGGCCGCACCCTCTGGATTACCCACGGCTGTTCACCAGACTCTCCCCATGGTCGCTAAGGCGAATGAGCCCCCTAGAGGGACTTCGGGTGCTCCCCTGACGGTCCGCTCGTCTCCACCGCAGTCTGTGCTTTCATCGGCGTCGACATCAACGGCGACAACCTCAACGATGGCCTACCTCCACCAACAATGTTGTAATGCGTCTCAGTACTCTGCGGCGGTGGTACAGTGTGTTGCTTCAGCCGGTGTTTTGTCGCAAGGGGCGAAAAACGTGGCCACAGGTTGGTTGGTTTGCGTGTGTGTAGGTGATTGCGGCGTATGTGACGTCTTCAAAAGAATGAGGGAAGCAAAGGGTCTCTGTTGTATCATTTTAGGCAAACGTCCGTTGATTCCAGCAGTAAATGCAACCACCGCATCAGTGCCTCCCACCACAACGCAGCATACATTCGACGTCTGCGGAAAGGCAGGCTTTCTCACTGGACGTCCAATGATTGCACCAGGCAGGGGTGTTGTTTCCACTGTGGCCGCGACCACGAGTAACAAGCGTCCAGTGGTGCATAAGTATCACACTTTCCGTAAGATTTCTCCAAAGAATCAGACCACATCCTTTGTTGCTGTCGACAGTGGCGCCACCATCACCATTACTACAACTGCTACAACAACTACTACCATCACCACCACCAACAACAACAGCGTCAACAGTAGCAGTATTGGTCGTCCCGCCACATCGTCACTGTTGCTCAAGAGTCTCCTTGAATCTGGTGGTGGTGGCGCTCTTCCGAATGCCCACTCCTCTTACCAGCCTCGAGCGCCTTCTGCCCCGCCTCCTCTGTCCGCTCCTCCCCGCCACTGCCGCCACCTCCACCGCCTTCCTTGAGAGCACATGCAAGCGCGCTCTGTGGCTCCTCCCTGTCAGTGGCTGCAGCTAGGTTTAACCAGCCGCCAGCCCATCAGAGCCGTGGAACCTGGCAATTGGGTGGTCGAGCTATCGTTATTGGTGCCTCCATCACCACACCTTCGAACTCGACTCATCGTCTGCAGTCACTGCCAGTTACACCATCGCCATCACCACCTGCGACACCACCCCCACCAACTTCGATAGATGGCGGCAGTACTGCCAAGTCGGTGGAGGCGATCACTTCGGATGCGGTTCCACACCCCGTGCTTCATGTAAGTGGGGCTCTGTCAGCACACGTGTGCATCATGCGCACGCAAACGTACATTTGCACTCTCCATCTGTTATGCGTGTTTTGTGGGATGTTTTTAGGAGACTGTCGGATCGTAGGGGATCTGGTTCGCTTCATCTCTCTCTCTGTCTCTCTCTCTCTCTCTTGGATTGGTTACACTTGGCTGTGTTGTTCACAAGCTCCTCTATTTTTCTCGCCCCCTTTTTTGTACACATATAGATATGCTGCACTATTGAGTGTATTTTTGTAGATAAGCTTTGTTTTGCATAAAGGATTCGTGATTATTTGTGTAGTTTGCTTTATTTGGGATCATAGTGTCTGTGGTGTTGGTGGATTAGGCCTTGTAGGATTGAAGGCGTTGTTTTGGGGGTGGTGGCATGGTAGGAAGAATGACCTCGGCATGCTTGAGAGGTGGCTTTTGGAATCCCTAATCACGGGTGGGGTTGTGCAGGTGGGGATTTTGTAGTTGTGAGTTGTTTGTGAGACACTTAGTCTAGACGATTGCGACAGCGTGGTGTGCGAGGGTGCTTGACGGCGACTCATGTGAGGGTATCTGAGGTCAGGTACGAGCGCCTGTATTGCTGCCAACGTCAGAATTCGTGTGCGATGGCTATGTTGGATGTGACTAAGCCAGAGTGAGGTGACCGCTTGTTGGTGCATTGCCAAAATAATTAGTTCGGCCTTGTGCTCACACATCGATACGCTGAAGCCATTTGGCCTGCTTGAGGCGCCAGTGGTTCCATCTGTCAAGTCAAAATGGCAGTCGTTGTCGTCGTCGTCGTCCATCTAGTTTCTCCTATCTGTCCGTTGTTGTGTTGTTGTGTATTCTCACTTCCCAACTCAAGGCAGTGCTCTGTCAATACTTCACTCGGTTCTAGTGTTCAACGGAGAAGGGGAGAATGGGATTGAGGTGCTGCACGTCTTGCCTCAATGGTTGCCAAGTCAGAGGCGGTATTTCGCACTGCAACAGCGCACGTCAAACTTCGTACCTAGGTTATGCTGCACGAAGGGTTTATCCGCCCACGCTTGTGATTGCGGTTAGTACCATTGTTGTAATGACTATCCTGTTAACGTCAGAAGCCGCTTGTCATTGCGGTGTTTCTTCAAGAAATGTCTGTTGCACTAACTTCCTTCGAGCACTGTTGCAGTTGCTGACGCATGTCAGGCTTTCCAGAGAGGGGCGCTTATTCTCGTGCACCTCCACAACAATTGGCACCGATTAATGACTGCGTGACGTGCTTCGAGATCGACCTACACTCCACTTCTGTGGTATCTTTTGCCTTCTCTCCCTCCAATGGAGCATCTTAGTCATCACAAATGCTCACCCACTTGTACACCTACTTGTCAAACCGGAACTAATTAACATCAACTCACGCTAATTGTACACCGAATGCATAAGAGCGCCATGTGTGCAACCTGTTGATGGAAAAAAATGAGTCTCCCTATTCCTTTTATCGCCCACCACCTGCGTTGGAGCGCCAAAGTAATTGCACAAGACTGAAATTTCTGTAATTACTTTCCATCGCGGCTTATTGCGCATATCGGTGGTGTTCGTTCATCAGGCCTGCTATCATTTTGCTTTTATGGGCATGAGCGGGATCAACAGTTTTCCACGTATTCAACATCTTCTCACAGTTACCGTAGACAGCATCGTAGTGGACTTTTCTAGGTTGTTCGTGTGCGGTGAAGTTTCAACCGTTAATATCCTTCTGTGAGGTGTCCTTGCAGCTGCCACTTCGGATTGTCGAAATGTTGCTTTCACACTCAAATTTTTTGTTTTTCATTCTTTTTAGGATTCCTATTCAAGATGTGGTATGGTTAGCTGATTTTTTTATAGTTACATTTCTTTTATTTTTCATGTGATTATACTGGTTATTTAATGGGACTGACCTTTGTGCACGGATGAGATTAACTATTTTACTTTTTGCTAGCCACTGTTCTCAAGCAAACTTTTTAACTATATGAATGATTTAAACAAACCGCATTTTCATTGCAGATGTCGTCTAGAAAACTAAAAAATCTGAGCGTCTGAATTGGATCCCGAACGGTAATGAGCTGGGTTTGTGTTCCTTTTGAATAACTCCAATGTGAGACAGGTAGTTGGGTTTGTGAGGTGGTGAAGAGGACTTTGACGTGTGGAGAAAGTGGAATAGTCACTTTCTTTGAGAGAGGTTGCAGTAACATCGGAGATGGAGAGTCTTTCATTAAGGGCTCTAATAATCGCCATGAAACATTTTGGTAAAGAGCTTTCTTTGTGCTCGTTATTCTATTCAACCTATGTGCTAAGCTGGGTTTTATGCCATCTTCTTCGGTTACTTCACGTGATCTTTTGCCTTTTCAATGCAAGAAAATCTGGCTCACGCATTTGTGGAAAGCACCCAGCCAGGCAGATAGCACATTTCATAACCGTGTAACATGCTTTAACAATGGATAAAAGAAAGATCTTTCATTTCATTTTCATTCCCAACTTTTACTTATTTAATAGGTTATTCTTGTGGAAGAAAAATTGCCTTTCTAATGGGCAAAGTGAAACAATTCGAATGCTTTGAATCAGGTAAAGTTGATGGTGAAATTAAAGCCCCAGTGGAAGGTAAACATGGTAGCCTTACAAAATGCTTAATAAACTTATGATTGGGTCAGTCGTCTCCTCACTGGGCAAACATGATAAGCGTCCATTAAAACAGACCAATTTTGCCTTTACAGGTGGCATAGTAAGCACAAAGCATTGCTGCCATTAATGGAATGCCTCAAAGTTTGAATAACACCTTGTTGCAGTTATGGAAGATGCGTGATCTAATGTTTCGACTTTTATTTTGAAAAGAAAATATGTGGCGGTTTATAGAACCTAGAGGTCGCCATTCAATAAGTTTGGCCTTTGCCAGCTGACACAACGGCTTCTGGTATAACACCCTCGTAGGATTTCGTACCTCCCCAACGCGATATGGTTTGGTTCATGCTTGATTGAATTGTGGTCAAGTTAGAAATTAAGTTGCAAAAATTTTTAGCATCTTCCCCTATGCAACTTCGCGTCCGTTTTTCATTGTGAAGTGTGAACATGCGTCAGCCCGTTTTGTCTGTCCTCTCGTGTATTAGGTTTTTTGGCATTTGTAGGCAACAACCTTATTTCCGTAGAATTCATTCTTCAATTAGCATTGAATTAGGCATCATTCTGGAATGGCTCAAATGCAGCATGAAGCATTTTAAGGCTGAGTGCTTCAACAAGATCGACCCCATCAATTGTTGGTGCCTGGAAGTTGTGTGACGATGAGTGGAGAGTTTATCAACAGCAATGCGACTGTTAATGCAAAACATGAGCTACACGATCGCCAGGATGGTCTTCACTGATTACTTGCAATTTAATTCTAGTAACAAGAATCCAGAAGCGAAATACTTCAAATCGTGATTTATTTCAAGAGATTCAAAGTCACCTAACGATTCACTGACAGGTTGTTAATGTTAAATGTTGTGGTATGAGGTCCAAACTGCCAAAAAGCCAGTTTGTTTGATCATACAACTTATAGCTGATGAATTTATTTGCGTAAGTGTTTGTCTTAAATTCATAAAACGGCAATCAAAGGTTACTACTAACCGTTTAGTAGATACTTTCGAGCAGAAGCATTTGTGCATATCCATATATTGTGCAATTAAAATGTTCTGCTTAATGGTTTGTTCCTCGGTGATAATTAACTACCAAGTAATTCCTCCTATTCTACCAATCCTTTGAACGTATTTATGGTTGAATTTTATTCTTATAGGATTTGGTATTTTAGGTTTGCTTGTTCAAACATATGCAGAACACAAGGGCGAAAATGTGGCCCAAAGTGGACCCATAAACAGTCACACTAAAGACCCACTAGACTTCGAAGTTCATAAGCCTAACTAATGCTTTTTAATAATTGTTGTGCGCCAATTGGTCCTTAACTCTGTCCCACACCCTAGTCCTGCATTTGCGCCTATCGTATGCTAGCCCTTCTGCGGGTGCACCGTAAGGATTTTCCAAATCTCAATGAACCCTCCAAGAGAAGCGGTGAGGTGTTTCACAAATTACCTATGCGAAACCAAGCCTCTTTGTTGAACCACATCTTTCAATGCGGCCTGGAGGTTGGGGCTAGCTGTCTGTGTTCTGTGTGCATAAGCAGGATAAGGACTGACTAATGGGTCAGTGCTCTGATGTGTTGCCTACCCACAGTGTTCTTGGTCTAATTTTAGCATTTTAAGACAGTTAAGTAGGCACTCAACGACTTTTTGCTGGAGATGATGGATTTTCGGTGCTTCCTCTACTTATCTACTCAGGTTATGCAAAGGGATTTGGGCACGTGTTGCCTCGATCTCACGACTTTGCAACAAATAACCTCACCGTCAACCTATTCGAGTGGGCGGGCGAACGAGTGAGCAAAACGTGGTATGGCGCTTGCACACGCGCTTGACGGCAGGATGACAATGCCGACCTGAGTTACTTGAGCATCCTAGTCACGCTTTACCATCAGCAGCTGAATTTAAACATGAAGTTAGAATGACCATCAGTACATTCCAAGCCAATTCAGTCTTGCGATGAAGAGAACGAGGGCACAGCTCACTTCAATGCTCAAAGATTAACTAACGATTATGAATTTTCGGAAAATGGTCGCAAATGTTTTCATTGAATTTGCGGGCATCCTCAGCAGCTCGCCTTTTTGGTTGCCTGTTGCACCCATTTCCTAGATATCTTCATGGCCGAATCTTTCTGTTGGACTTATGCTCTCCGGGCCCGTTAAATATGCCTTTGTAAGTCCATAGCCACGTCACATTAGCAACTACTCTGTTTAGGAGGCGATGGGACCTTTCTTAGTCCTATTTTATACGTGTAAAATACTTCAATTCCCATAAAAGATCGTCTTTTCAGTTTTTCTGTACTCGGAACTTGGTTATCATGGGAATACACCTACCTTATTTAAGCATTTGGATTATTTGAAGCAAATATGGTAAAAAATATGAGCAATGTCCTCAGAGAGCGTTGGCTTTGAAATATTGTGTCAAGGCGCGTTGAAATAGCCTGCTTCGGTTTGGTGGAGGTTGGAGGAATTGCAATGCACACTGCTTTTATGCTTTTCGAATGATGAGATCTGTCGAGCATCGTACACTACTGACG
The DNA here is from genome assembly GCA_023375655.1 of Taenia crassiceps. NCBI lineage: Eukaryota > Metazoa > Platyhelminthes > Cestoda > Cyclophyllidea > Taeniidae > Taenia > Taenia crassiceps. The sequence goes on from JAKROA010000010.1 coordinate 2,777,581, forward strand.
TCAAAGAATGCTTTGCATTCTGGGTCAACACTGATCTCATTCACCTGCTACTCGCTTCTGCGTCCACCAGATCCTTGTAATTGCGAAACCTTGTTGGAGCAAACGGACTTCCCTAAGGCACTTTGTTAGTCTCAGTAAATAGCTTCAAATCAACTTTTTTGTCCATAGCTTCACTGACGAGGAGAATCTTGACGACCGCTTCCCTAGGAATTCCCTGGTGATGTCAAGTTTGCCTTGATGTTTTTGAGAAAAAATGATTCCTTTACGTGACAGGCAGATGCTGCTTGAGGTAGAGTCACTGTCGCCGCTATCCCACCAAGCCATGGCACTTTTAGAGGAAGTTATGCTCCCTTTGGTTCTCATCGTTAGTCTCGGACGCTTTTTTTCCTGCCTTCCGCACCTCCGCTTTGTCCACCTTCACCTGCGCTACTGTAGCCCTTTCTCCTCTACTTCGTGGACCGCATTATATCCATTCTGATCACTGCCGTTTCTGATTGGATAAACTAAAGTGCGCTTTTCAATTCTCTTTTGTTGATGTCTACAGTTAGGTTTAATAGATCTCCGTCCAATTAGAGTTGTGGCAGCCGCTAATCATGTGGTACAGTTATCGCTATTGAGGCTTCCATCGTCGCACCCTCCAATTCAATTCACCTTCTTTAATCACATTCACTCTTGTCGCCCTCAGCACTGCTCTGACGGCTTCTGTGGTGCGGCTAAAGCTGTGGAGGTGATTGCCTACATCGCCAGAAATTCGTAAGCACCCAGCAGGCATATGCACATGTACCATGACTGAGACGCATCTTGGTAGAACCCGTTTGGAAGTCGATCAGATCGTAGAGAGTTTGCTTCCCCTCCCAGCAGTCTCAATGCTTATCATTCTCCATGCTCCTCACCCTCTCACCTACCGCCTGTTTTGCCCGTCGCCTCGTTGCTCTCCACAATCTTTGTAAATGCTGAAACGTCGAGAAACAACAGAAATCCAGGGAACTTGGTGTGAGGCTATAACTCCCAATTTACAAGGTTGTATCATTCCTATGGATAGATCAAGGCAAATGTGTGAATGCAGTTAGTACTGTAAATTTGTGAGGTGTCAAACTCGTTGGTGCTGCATCTACTTCTTGGCAGGATTTCACACGTTTTATTTTTAAAAATTCTATCAAATACCTGCATTTCTTTAAATTGCTACTGTGTCTTCTGATTCTTTATTTTATGGAGGCATTGGTTCTAATTCTGACATTATTACTGCGGAGTACTTGACTTACAAATCCCACTTATGGAATGTTCGCACTACTCGACTCTGATGGTTTGCCGGCTTAGCCTTCTGCACAGGCCGGTTCACTGGAAGTTTTCAAGGCGCATGCGTTTTGTAGTGTTATGAGCCCTAATATTCTGGGTTGCGATTTTCGTGTTGTGTTTTCTTATAAGGCTTGAAATGGCCAAAAAGGGACAAATTCTTAATGCTGACTCCATCCATGCAGGCTCAACAGGGAAGGTCTTAGCCCCTGCTAGAGGTCATTTGGATCCGCTATCATACTTTAACAACTTGCATTCTAAACACTTAACTGCGTGTTAAAAATAGAGCTAAGGCTAAAAATTACATTAGTCAGTGGTTTAGTCCTCAGAATGTACTGCATCATTTCATCCAAAGTGGAAACCCGATAGTACGACTGAAAATGCACTCCTTTAAGTCAGATAGAGTTTTGGGGTTGGGTTTGCGGCATTCTCGTCACCCACAAGAGCTGTCCCTCCACTTGAAAGCGGATGGTCGACAGTAGCTTTTCTGAATGGTTTAGCGCACGGAATTTGTGGCCAGAAGCTTGAATCATGCATGCAGCAGATGAACATTGAGTTGCATAGGTAATCCTTGGAAAAAGTTGTGGAGTTAGTTTGCTTGAGCCAGAGGCTAATTATCAATTTTAGGAAGGATTGCGGGTAATCGAGCTACGACACTTCTATTCCAAAAGGACCTATAGGCGCTCCTCCCTTCCAAATCAACCATTTTTTTACTAATTTTAGCAAAGTCGCCGTGGATATTTGCGTTACAAACTCAAATTTGCTGCATGCCCCACCATCAATCACTCCGCAATTGAAGTCCCTTACTGGAAGGGATAGGTTTTTTAAAGCAAAGCTTTTGCTTTTCGGCTGTAAATGTGTAGCAATGTGTAATGAAGAAAGGTTACATTAAGGAAGAGGAGCTTATTGAGGAGTCACAGGGCGAGACTGCCTGCAACGGTTTGTTCGTTCGACTACCGATTTTAGTTGCGGTCACTTGGGTAGCCATTTTGCCCTAACCGGATGGGCTGACCCTGTTTGCCCACTTTTGCCCTCAAGGAAATCTCTGAATGCGACGCAATGCACTTTATTATAAGGTTAAGTTTTTAATCCAAGGAGAAATGTAAATTACTAGAAATTACAGGACTTGTTGCTTCAACATAATTGAATGATGTTAATCCAATTTTAGAAGGAATTCATGGCCTGTTTTATAGTCAAAATTGGCGAGCGCTCCTCTCATTTCATGCCTTCATCTCATGCCTTCAGCAGATAAAGCAGTCAAATATATCACAGAGAACAAAGGCTATCTGAGCCTACTTTTCATGGGACGTGGTTCCTATTCTGCTTTCCTTTGGAGTGGAAGAGTCTTAAAATTTGCCAGTGTTTGCGCTAACCAACAGGCTCATCGAGGTTAAACCCAAGGACACTGTTTCAGGGGTTGGGATGGAAGTTGCTCACCGAGGAGGAGGCTGCGTTTCAGCGATGCCTTGATGCCTGATCCAGCAACCACTTTGCATTCAGTTTATCTAGGTATTTCAGGAAGTGCCATTTTGTATACGTGAATTTTTGAAGAAGCCATTAGTCTCTTGTAATTGCCTGCTTATTTTCGCGATTATGTGCAATTAGTAGGTTACTGAAGTACTTAAATGCGTTAAATGTAAGCTTCAAGGAAAGATGTCCTTAGCCGTTTCTTTAGGCGCCCATTGGCCTTTGGATGAAGTCTCCTAAATTACGAAGTGCCCAAACTGTTTGGCTTATCCATTTGCCTTCCAGAACTGCATCGTCCTGCAGCTGGTCGAGTGGAGCGCAAATTCTACTCCCGTACTGAGTTCGGGTGAAATGCTGGCAAGAATCTGCAAACTTAGGAAGTATCAGGAATCTAAAGCAAAGCGGAGTTTTGAGCCGAAGTCTTTGGTCCCTTTCTTAGCAGCAAGCAGAGCAGGTCGGGACTACTAGTGCTTTCAAGATTAAACCCAGATAAGCCAGGACCTTCAAAGGCCAGCGGTAGAACGGAAGGTTAATGGCTTACGGAAGTACATGAAATTGAGGTTATATCAGCCCTAGCAGGGTAAAGAGAAGTACCCTACTTACGCTGGTCTTCCAAAAGGCCCTAAACTTTACGCCGTCTTCGGGAACATCCAAGAGCAATCGAAAATAGTTCCAGGATCCCAAAGAACCGTCTATAGAGCTCGCTTCCCAATAGAGAGGAGGTCGAGGATTTTGCATGAATTTTACAGTGGTTTGAAAACGTGGCTAGTAAAACGTTAGATGGTGCAGCAATTTTCTCAGCCTATGCACGTAAAACGCCGCTGTCGAAACCGTCTCTACTTAAGGAAAAGTGATTCAACATTTGGGAGACACAGAATAAGTTACAAAGTCAGCTACCACGCTACACAAAACAAACCGATAAAGTTGCCCTTCAGACAAGTTGCGAGTAAAAAGGCAATCTAAAACGGGGAATCACTACATCCAGAGACAAAGTGGTGCAAGTGCTCACATGCTGTGCAAATTACGGAGCATGGTGAGGTGTGCGGGAGGGCACAGAACTATGCATGATGCACACGTCTGCATGTTAATTGCGTAGTCGTAACCAACCAGCAGGTTCATATTTGAGAAGTTCATTTTTTTCCAGCAACTCATAACCACAGCATTGTTCGAGAAACTTCTCGAAGTTGCAAATAAGAAGATCAATGTAGACGACTTGATGCAAAGAAGTAAAAGGAGATTTCGACAACAGGGATGAGTATTAACTGTTGAATGCAGCAGATCTTTCAAGGCACTTAGCCAGTCTCGGGTAAAATCTCTGAGCCAAAAGAAGCAGAAATATAGTTAGGTATTTTTGCTGGAAATCGACAGGATCTGTTGAAGAAGCAAATACTTCCCTACAATTTTTGGAGATTTTGAGCGGGTTTTCATAAAGCATACACGATTTAGCAGTCTCTGAATGGTTGGAGCAGTCGTTCACATATTCCCCTACACATTCGTCCGATTCTGGGTAGAAATTTGGGACAAAGTGAGGCAAGGACTGTTTTGAATTTTGTGCGTCACATTCTCCTAATTTCCCTTCAACATCGGAACCTGATCCTGTGAAATCCTCCTCCTCCTCCTCCTCCTGCCCACACAAATTAGCAAATATACACGACTTCAAACACTCGGCCAACTCTGGATGGAGCATCTCGGCGAGAAAGAGTAGAAACTGCCTTATCTTTTCCAAATCACCCTCATTCATTTCGATTCCTTTAAAGAGGCTTCCTTCTTCGACATCTTTTTTAATGCTGATGACCCGATTCTCGAGGTCAGCCTTTATTTGCTTGTACATCAATTCACACAAATGCATGAGCATTCTTTTCAACGCACTTTCAGCGTTCGTCTGAATTGCGTTGGCCAATTTGTTTGAACCTTGGCCACAACATTCTTCTTCCATTTCTCTGATATCCGTGGCTTAGATTATTTACAGCTCTCCGATCCTTTGTGCAATCCTTATATACTACTGCGACCTCACCTGGTTCTAATCCATGATGACATTATGTTCGTACTTTAGTCTCCCATGTGACTGCATTTCTGATAACTTCTAGATGCCTGCACATCACACTCCTTTTCACTCTTTTTTTACACGCACTACATTCTTGCTCTACCGACGTAGGCCTGGACTTGCTTAAAACAGAGATTGTGTGAGACATTGAGATGCGGGTCTTGCACTACTTCAGCATTAAGCGTTAATACTTTTCCAAGGAAGAACCGTGTGTATGCAGTACGAATCCAGCTCCCAAATCCGGTCAAGTTTCTGCTCCCGACAAGCTTGGCATCCATTTGAAAGTTGGCTGAATGCGCTAGGGGAGCGTAACATTGCCATGAAGTAGCCAAGTTTTTATGTTGATTTTTAACTGATTCTCTGCATGACTTTTTTCTTAATTAAGGTCACAACGAAATCCTTACACTCAAAACGCAAAAGCACGAAAATTAATGAGGCAATTAAAGTGAACGATACGAAGGAGTCATTAGGGAGTCCGAAAATTCCGCCGAGATGGGGAAATTCGTGACCGAAATAGAGGTAAGCTCCAAGCCACAAATGCATGCAGCATTACTGTGATCAGGGTGTATTTTTCACCCAATACGAAAGCAACATGCCTTTTCTTGAAGGAAATCCTTCAAGCGCAAATTCTGCAGCAACATTTGCATGAAATTATGCATACAATCGGTCCCTCTATCTTTCCAGTGTAATCACAACGATACTGTTCTCATATTGTGTGCCACACCCACCGATTTGTCCAATTGATGACCTGAAGGCGACATAGGCGGGGCACCACCGGGGCACCACCGATACCACCCGTTTTTCCCTCTCTCAAAGCCTGCTAAACGCCTTTAACGCGTATTCTCCCTGCAGTTCATGCATCGCCACAGCCTTCACAATATTCCGAGAGCTCTGTACGGGACAGAACCAACTATTGCTTATCGACTTAGGGCATGTATCCAAATCTAGCGTTTCCTGCATTCGTCATGGAGATACAGTAAATTGCCAAAACTCCTAAAACGTCCCTAACTATGATTGGTCTTCAGTACCTTTATATTGCTAAACCATTTTGTGAAATGCATGAAGATTGCCCACTACCACTCCTCCACGAATGATAATACACAGTTTCAAAATATTAACTTCTCAAGCTTGCACAAAAACACAAATAATATCGGCTTTGCAAAGAGGACTAGATGCGTTGACTTGCTTTGTAAATTTATGGGTACCAGCAGAATGCGTTAACCATTCAGTTGACTCTTGGCTTTGGTTAAGAATACACTCTAGTTCCCAACATTAGAGCACAGCCTGACGAATCAGGCCTAGACCATACCAGCAGCCCATCGTCCTACTGTATGTCGAATGCATGAGCATATATCATCAGTGCATTATGCTCCATTTCATTTTATGGGAGTTTAGGGCATTTACAGTGCCTCAAGCCATCCCAGAAGTCGTAAAATGACAATGTACTATGGACGGCGTAGACAACCAACGCACAGAGCGGCCAAAAGTCCACTGGCTCAAGCCAAAGTCTATGCTACCACACAGGAGGACAAGCCTCCAATGCCCTAAACGGGCTGGCTTACTCTGTAGTCAAAAGAAATGGAAGACAAATGGGGCACGACCAAGGCACAAGATAGCCCAGCACAACCCTCTGCTGTCAAACCTACTAAGAAATTAATCGAGAAGTGTTAAAACAAACCCCATATAAGGGAAAGAGTGCTTCCAGAAATCCCATTCTATTTCAACATCCGCCTAGGCGACCGGTAAGCAGTACAGCTGTGTGTGGAACAGGATTAATTTCCACAAAAATAATACCCTCAACTAAAAGAAACCCTTACACTTATATCGCGATATCAGTTGAATTTCAGTTACACCGCTAGGACTCTAATTGGCCAAAAAGATTTGGCATAACTTAGCCTACGTCAGGTGTGCGCAGGTTTGGTCTACTATGGTTAAGATATGTGTATTTTGCTTTCTGTTTGTTTTGAGCACGCACTTCGAAGGCTGCACACGTAAATGAATTGGTTCGCTGCTGCATTCTGCACCACAATGCAGCGTGGACGCGGCAGCTTTGACTGTCTAAATGTAGCCGGTTTCTATTTTAGCCTACTACTGGGAGACATGTGGAGCCATCATTCAGACTTTGCCGTGAATCAGTTGAAAAAGTTTGGATGGTCAGAAGGTTGGTTTCGACATGGAATAACACGTTTCTGCACTAAATTTCAAAGATGCTTTGCGTTGTGATAGTCCAACCTTTAGGAACCGAGTTGAATGGTTGGCTATCTACCGTGAAAGCAACAGCCCTGTTGCATTGCCTCCTTGAGTAACGTCTCGATGCGGCGTGTACGGTTATTGCAGTTTCCATAGTCCTTAGACCTCCACATTGCAGCCTACGTTTATCAAACCTTTAATTTGGGTTCTTCTTCAACCACTTTTGTACTTTGTTCCCATTTGAGGTAGTCATTGCATACCACTACCTATTGTAATTTAGGTGATGGTCTGGGGAAGAATAAGGACGGTATTTCCAAGCCAATCAAAGCGTCAATGAAGTTCAGTCGTAGGGGTCTCGGAGCCACCTGCCAGACGACTGCAGAGATTGACGAGCTTCCCTGGTCAGACGTTTATCAAGAGGCCATATCTCGTGTTTCCGTAGGTGTGAATGGTGGCAAAGGCTTTTGCGATCCGTCCGTTTGGCCAAGAGTCAAATTTGTCTCAGCCGAGGAGTTCCGGATGGATGCATGTTCAAGTTATCAGAAGAAGGAGTCGGGAAATATTGACTTTCAGCCGCAGAGAGGGCGTGATGGGTCAGAGGACGTTGCCGCCTCACAGAAACGAAGTAAGCGAGAACGCAGGGAATGCGATAATGGAGGTGCTAGTGATACACGTGGAAATCTCGGTAAGTGTGCTGCGGAGGTGAAGGAGGAAAGAGAGGGAATCCGGTGATGGAAAAGTCGAAGTGTCCCACCAAGGTAACAGGCAAAAGAGGGAAGCTGTGCTCGCAGTTGTCTCTGCACTCTCTCTCGGATACGTATTTGCTTAAACTTGGCAACGGACGGACAGCGCATCCGGCTGCTCGCTTTGGGATCCGCTGTGGTGGCAAGTTGGCAAGAGCTGCGCAGTATCTTTGAGGCTTTCTAGTTAAAATGGGCACTTTGAGCACTCCTTCTTTTGGTTTTGTGTAGAATGTGTTTTCAGAACATTGGAATGGGTTGGTAGGTGGGCAATCTGAGGGTGCCTTCAAGGCTTTGGCTTTTACATCTCTGGAATTTTCAAAAAGAGTTTTCAATCTTTCAATTTGTAGCACTGTTAAGTAGGATGGCTAGAGGCACATGTAGTCTGCCTCTGGATTGCCTAGGAAAAAAGGCATTGCAGATAGGCGACGCGTGCGGGCGGGAGGTGATGAGTTGTAAAACAAGCGCTTTCGATGTATGCAGGTGGGACGAGAGGGCTTTTCTATGGTCAATCGCTTTAAGCACACTTCGCATCTCTTCACAGAGCGTTGATTGCAAATCGGTCTCCTTGTTTTTGTCGGTCAAAAAGCTTTGAAACAGCAACAGCTTCTTCCGCTTGATGTGTGGGCGGCATAAACGTAGGATTAATGGCAAATGAGGGAAAAGGGTTTGAATTGTTATCGTCTAGGGAAATTACGAAGTGCCTATGACTGTATACATGGAGGGTAAAGCGCATGCACGATATTGGATGAAGAGGTGTGCAGTTAGTGCGGGCCATCATAGCAATTGCCGCCAAAGGGAAGTGGTTAGGGTTTCGTCCGGACCGACTCATGGACGCTTGACGTCGTTCGGCACCCTCTACTCTTGACTACGAGATCAACCACCTCTCGGATCGCACACAAATTCGAGATCGACATGTCAATAGTGTGCGATGATGCTTAGCACGAGTGAGGGACGTTTATAGACACGCGAATGAAGAAGAAGGCAAGGATGCCGAAGACGAGGAATTGGAAGAAGAAGGAGAAGAAGAAGAAGAAGAAGAAGAAGGCGACGAAGACGAAGAAGAAGAGGAGGAAGGGGAGGAGGGGAAGAAGCCAGCAGAGTGTAGAAGACAAGTGGATGTTGGGTGGCATGAATGACAATGCTCCGCTTCGTGAGGAGCTCATTACTTTGGCCTTACTCCTCACACACTGCAATTGTGATAGGGCATAGAGCTTTTTCATTGCAACATGCGTCAAGCCGACGGTGATATCGCTGGGCATCGCAAAAGCATTTGTTTATTGCACCATTTGCGTTCCAGCAGACTGCGTCGCCATTCACGCTGCTGCAGATGCAATGCTTTGGAGGGATGGAGTTTGCCAACTCGTGTTGCAGTGAAATAGGCAAGTGGATTGTTTGATTCTGCATCTGTCGTGCTGTCTGCAACTGAATGGTACACCTTAGTGCGTTGCTAGCTAATGTGGGAAGTAGGAGCCAGAATACACTGGAAACAATCAAAAGCATGCTTTCCGAAGTGGTGGAAGGCGGCGACGGTGCTGACGGTGCCATCGGGAAGACGCTGGTTACGTGCATGGGCCACACTGCCTCTCAAGCCCCTCTACCTGATTTCCACCCAGAGGAATAGAAAGTCGGACAGCGCTGAAGTGAGCACGAAGTGGCTGGGCGGAGGGGACGGAAACATTGAACACCCGAAAGAATATTGCATCCTGTCGTTTATTAAGTGGCTCTACTCTACTAGAACAGTAGTGGTACAAAGGGATAGTAGCATGATAGGAAGTCTAGATGAAGCGTGTCGAAGAGCCTGCTACGGGGTTCAAACGGTGCCATTTAACACGGTAGTCCAGTTTGGATGGAGCATTTTGGCGAAGAGGTAACAAAACTGCCTCAACTGTTGGTTTTCACAAGACTGCAATGCACCTTACTCAACCAAGCTTCTTCCAATGACCGCCTCCTTGTCCTACAATCCTCACAAGGATTGATTGGGGCATGTTTGGCCACAGCAAGAACACCTCTGATTGCGCCAACCCAACAAGTAGAATAGGAACCGTATTAGCCTTGACAAATCGTATTGATCCTGTGTATTTTCTTCCAGCACGGCCCCTTCCAGTCCTTCCAACTCGCTGCTGAGCCTTAGATTGTCGGAGTTAAATTGTCCTCTGTTGTACAACCACCTCAGTATGTACATTATCAATCTAATCATGTCATTTCTTGACCACTGACGATTGTTGTATGTATTGTTTGAGCATGAGCTGCAACTTCCTCCTCCTTCCATGACGCCAAATTGTTGTGGTGGAGATGGTTTGGTGCTCTCCGACGTTTCGCACAATCCCTTTATACTGCTTCGAACCCACCTGACCCTCATTCATGGTGGCACCTGATCGTTCTTTAGTTCTCCGTGTGACCATCTTTGTCAGTACTTTCAGTCGCGTTCGCATGTGTTTTTAGTGTTCTGCGGCTCCTGCTGCTGACACCAACTGTGCAGACCACGTGAGTGTAGTGGTTGTCGGCGTGCTCGTCATTCGCCCAACAGCCCTGAATGCCACCACTCCTGCCACACCACACCCGGGTGCAGCATTCAGTCACAGGCAGTGCGATAGCTGTACATTTGCACGCAGTTCGCCTCCGCCTGACACCATCGTGGTGCAGCCTGCCCTCCTTGAAGTGGTGGCAGGCCAACGTGGAGCGAGTGCAAGCTTGAGCCTTCGTGTAGTCCACCACGCATTCGTGCAGTAGATTGGCGCCTCGCAAACGGGCGTCACAAAGGACACCGCAGCAACGGGCACCTGGCTCCTAGTGAGGAAGTCGGTTTTGATGCAGTAGAAGTACTGCCTACATGCTACCGACACACTACAATTATTGCCTTCGGCTATTTGCGTTAAATGCGTGCCTTGTCCTGATGCGTATTTTGCTTTCTGCTTGTTTTGAGCACGCACTTCGAAGGCTGCACACGTAAATGAATTGGTTCGCTGCTGCATTCTGCACCACAATGCAGCGTGGACGCGGTATCTTTGTCTGTCTAAATGTAGCCGGTTTCCATTTTAGCCTACTACTGGGAGACATTGGCGTTGCGACTGGACGAGCGACTGGTTGTTTGCTCTACCAACGGGCATTGGATGCTTTTCGTCGAGTAGCAATTGCAAACACACTTTGTGTGAATTCACCACGTTTCTAACCAAAAGCCTCGTTGTGGTAGTTGCATACTCGTCACCACGACTTTGCACTATTCAATTGATGAGTTGGAAAGTGCACATGGAATGGTGAATTTTCGTCGCCTCACTGTTGGATATGCTGGTGGAGGTGGCACTCGTAGGTGGCCAACTAAGTAATGCATGATACCAGGCAGACGGCTGTGGCCCATAGAAGGCACACGCCGACTTCACTGCCCCTCCACCCGTAATGCTTTCCTCGTGTTTCAGAGCACACACAGTGTTTGTGCCACGAGGACGACGATTGCATCACTGAGCACAATAGCAACATTTTCTGCCTTCACGAGTGCTGCACTCGCGAAGCCTAAACGGGCGTGTTCTAATCGCTCCAGATCTGTGTCTGCTCCGTGCTGTCGAGTGTTCACAACCGCTTCCTCTATTTGCTATTTTATCGGCACTGCACTTGTTTTCTTAGGCATGCTTTTCTACTTTCCTGTTTATTGTTGGCAAATAGTTTAGGGGAATCTATTACTTTTGACATTTCCATCCAGCTGACTATTTGACTATCGAATATTAGGCAACCTTGACTATCCTAATCCATTCTTTGTTTTCACTGCATCTGTATTCCTCTGTTTCGCAACGTTTTGCTTTCACCTCTGACATCATTAATGTGCATAAATCTACACTAATCTCGGTGGCATTTGCAGGCTGTAAATGCACGTATAGCGATTAGATTAAGACAGTGGCGGATATTGCAGCCACGGCACTCTTAATACCCACGCCCATAGATGCGGGGATGGTCCTGCTTGCACTCACAAACGGTTAGCTTCTGGTACAAAAGCAACTTCCCTCTTTGTTCTTTCGTAGTACTTTTGAGGACAAGAAGGGGGTCTTAACCTTTGTTTTAGCAATGACTGTGTTAGTGCGCTACAAATATAACTGACTCAGTCCAGTCGACAGTGCAATGGCATCCTCCGATAGGCATGACTCTCTCACTTTATGCACCATTACGATTCATAGGGAACGCATAGGAACGTCGCCAATCCAACCCGTTTTGCAGTGCAGCATCTAGGGCAGCTCGAAGCGTTCGTGTGGATGGAGCCGACACGCTCGTTTTTAGTAAGACGTTTCGCCAACTGCCACATTGACCAGCCAAAACGCGAAAGCTGGTCGTTGGGAAGGCGCGAGAGTAATGCAAAGTAGACTGTGGGAATTTGGAATTGCTCTCGTCAGGAACGGTTGATATTGGAAGCGGTCGTCACGTAGAGAATGTGCAGCTTAGCCCAAAAAGTGGATGGGTTCCCTATGAAAGGACCTCGCGATGTGCCCTAGTTCAGAGTAAAGCCACCTCACTTCACCAATGTCAAATGCATGGTAAATAGCTAATCTTCACCAGAAGCAAATTCCAAGCCATGACAGATTTGCTCCGAAGCAGATCCTATCATAAGGTTCTCCTAAAAAAGGACTTTTTGCCACTGCCCCGCCAATGGAAAAATCAAATTCCTCAATAAACGACAAACACAATGTGCAAAGTCTCTTGAGTTGTAAATTAATAAAAGTGATAGGCGGGTATCAATTAAAGCACAAAAAGTATGAGGAGGCGCAAATGCATGAACCTAGATCTTCCCTCAGTCAACTAGCCTTTCCCACAGCAACACGAGTTGGCAAACTCCATCCCTCCAAAGCGTTGCATCCGCAGCAGCGTGAATGGCGACGCAGTCTGCTGGAACGCAAATGGTGCAATAAACAAATGCTTTTGCGATGCCCAGCGATATCACCGTCGGCTTGACGCATGTTGCAATGAAAAAGCTCTATGCCCTATCACAATTGCAGTGTGTGAGGAGTAAGGCCAAAGTAATGAGCTCCTCACGAAGCGGAGCATTGTCATTCATGCCACCCAACATCCACTTGTCTTCTACACTCTGCTGGCTTCTTCCCCTCCTCCCCTTCCTCCTCTTCTTCTTCGTCTTCGTCGCCTTCTTCTTCTTCTTCTTCTTCTCCTTCTTCTTCCAATTCCTCGTCTTCGGCATCCTTGCCTTCTTCTTCATTCGCGTGTCTATAAACGTCCCTCACTCGTGCCAAGCATCACCGCACACTATTGACATGTCGATCTCGAATTTGTGTGTCATTTTCCTCCCTTCACTTGCATATTCGCGCAAGAGATAGGCACTTGTAAAACCTAACATCGGTTTCTTGCTTGCGTCTCACTGTAGCTCTGCACCTGTAGACCGCTTGTCTTCCCTAGGCGCCACTTGACCAATGAAAACTGGCGCAGCTTAGAACACATCACGTCACAGGATGATCCTCGCGTCTGCACATGCCTAACGCCTCGCCCTTGTTCCGGTACGCCACCATGTTCTGCTTCAGTTAGGACCAGTGCACTTCACCTCTTCATGGTTTCAGTACGCACATTCAAGCCTTCACATGCCAATTGAATTGCTTTGTGGTAAAATCATGCACCATTATTACAACAACACAACGATCAGGTGCCACCATGAATGAGGGTCAGGTGGGTTCGAAGCAGTATAAAGGGATTGTGCGAAACGTCGGAGAGCACCAAACCATCTCCAACACAACAATTGGCGTCATGGAAGGAGGAGGAAGTTGCAGCTCATGCTCAAACAATACATACAACAATCGTCAGTGGTCAAGAAATGACATGATTAGATTGATAATGTACATACTGAGGTGGTTGTACAACAGAGGACAATTTAACTCCGACAATCTAAGGCTCAGCAGCGAGTTGGAAGGACTGGAAGGGGCCGTGCTGGAAGAAAATACACAGGATCAATACGATTTGTCAAGGCTAATACGGTTCCTATTCTACTTGTTGGGTTGGCGCAATCAGAGGTGTTCTTGCTGTGGCCAAACATGCCCCAATCAATCCTTGTGAGGATTGTAGGACAAGGAGGCGGTCATTGGAAGAAGCTTGGTTGAGTAAGGTGCATTGCAGTCTTGTGAAAACCAACAGTTGAGGCAGTTTTGTTACCTCTTCGCCAAAATGCTCCATCCAAACTGGACTACCGTGTTAAATGGCACCGTTTGAACCCCGTAGCAGGCTCTTCGACACGCTTCATCTAGACTTCCTATCATGCTACTATCCCTTTGTACCACTACTGTTCTAGTAGAGTAGAGCCGCTTAATAAACGACAGGATGCAATATTCTTTCGGGTGTTCAATGTTTCCATCCCCTCCGCCCAGCCACTTCGTGCTCTCCTCAGCGTTGTCCAACTTTCCATTCCTCTGGGTGGAAATCAGGTAGTGGGGCTTGAAAGGCAGTGTGGCCCATGCACGTAACCAGCGTCTTCCCGATGGCACCGTCAGCACAGTCGCCGCCTTCCATCACTTCGGAAAGCATGCTTTTGATTGTTTCCAGTGTATTCTGGCTCCTACTTCCCACATTAGCTAGCAACGCACTAAGGTGTACCATTCAGTTGCTGACAGCACGACAGATGCAGAATCAAACAATCCACTCGCCTATTTCACTGCAACACGAGTTGGCAAACTCCATCCCTCCAAAGCATTGCATCTGCAGCAGCGTGAATGGCGACGCAGTCTGCTGAAACGCAAATGGTGCAATAAACAAATGCTTTTGCGATGCCCAGCGATATCACCGTCGGCTTGACGCATGTTGCAATGAAAAAGCTCTATGCCCTATCACAATTGCAGTGCGTGAGGAGTAAGGCCAAAGTAATGAGCTTCTCACGAAGCGGAGCATCGTCATTCATGCCACCCAACATCCACTTGTCTTCTACACTCTGCTAACTTCTTCCCCTCCTCCCCTTCCTCCTCTTCTTCTTCGTCTTCGTCGCCTTCTTCTTCTTCTTCTTCTTCTCCTTCTTCCTCCAATTCCTCGTCTTCGGCATCCTTGCCTTCTTCTTCATTCGCGTGTCTATAAACGTCCCTCACTCGTGCTAAGCATCATCGCACACTATTTACATGTCTATCTCGAATTTGTGTGCGATCCGAGAGGTGGTTGATCTCGTAGACAAGAGCAGAGGGTGCCGAAGGGTGCCAAGATCACATGAGTTGGTCCCAAC